>OZ007599.1:21264071-22610575 GCA_963931845.1 Maratus michaelseni | reverse complement strand
AATATTAAAATTTAATTTAGAACTATTATTAAAATATTCTAAAAAGGAATACTTAAATTTCACAGGATATAATGTACTATACTTTTAAATATATATACAAAAACTAGTCTAGTTCATAGCTTTAGACAAGATATTGTTGAATTAGGTATGCTTTGATTAGGGACACAAAATGTATACAGTTTGATAACTAAAATAATCTAATACTGAAATATTTGAAAACCTATACTTTAAGATATATACTTTCTTTTTCATTAAGTAATATACCCTCCTACCAGTATCAAAACAGAATTTCTTTCATATAATATAAACCACTCATTCAAAAGATTAAGATAAACAGGTAGCCATTTAAAAAAAATAAACAAAAATATAGGCCTAGGCCTAATAATGCTTCACTTAAAAAATACAATTCTTAAGCAAAAAACATTTAAAAAATGGAATAAATAAGTAATAAAATATACAGAGATAGTATTCATGAGAAATAATAAATACTTAATAGAGGAGCTTTTCAAAATAAATTAATTTTTTGTTTACAATAAATAAGAAGGGACAAACAAGTCTACCTTTAGCTTTGTTGTGAACTGCAAATGTCAAAACTTATTTAAAATAACTACAGTAACATTCGTCAGGTGCAAACAAATATTAAAATTTAATTTAATTAGAACTATTATTGAAATATTTTAGAAGGAATACTTACATTTTCATAGGGTATAATATACCAATTTCTTTTAAATTTATATACAAAAACTGGCCTAGTTAACAGCTTTGGACTGGATATTGCTGGATTAGGTGTGCTTTGATTTGGGACACAAATATATGCAATTTGATAACTAAAACAATCTAATAATGAAATATTTGAAAACGAAACCCATAAACACTTTATTAATTATAAAGTAATACACCTTCCTACTAGTATCAAAACTGAATTTCTTTCAAAAATATAAAACAGTCATTCAAAGATCAAGACAAAAAACAGGTAACCATTTTGTAAAAAAAAAAAAAAAAAAATACCTGAGATAATCTGAAACAAATATTCATCAGAAAAGAAATGTTGTCAAATTTGATAATGTAATTGATATATATGAATCACGTATATTAGACTATGTATTTCGAAGTTCATGCATAGTAATATTAAATGCAGAAAATATTTAAAAAATAGTTGACAAATTTTAAGAGATTAAGGTGCAAAGGTTAAATAAGATGTATGTCATACATGGAAACGTTATTTTCCATGTCTGACTATAACAACTGAGTACTTAAAACACTACAAAATTTAAAAAGTAAGGATACCAGTGAAAGAATATTTAGCTGGGCTTGATTCAGTCCATAAAATCCTCAAAATAGCTTTCTAACTGAAACACCACATCTATACGGTCTTCTAAGCGCTAGCAGAAAGACATTTAAAGGCAAGAAAAACAATTGCATTTCAGGCCATTTGAATGCTTTCTGCTGGCTAAATATCACAGTCAGCAGCACCTAGTCTAAATTCCATAGTTTTTAAACTGAAAAAGAAATGACGAAATATGTAATGTCATGAACATACAAACTGGAGACAAACAATTTACAAAAACACAAATCATGCATATACACATTAAGGCTGCTCGTCAGTAAACTTCCAGATTCCAATTGCTAATGTTATTCCTATGGGCATAGGATGCATTCGTATTTTTAAAATAAATATCTCCCCAGGAAATTAATATTTTAAACTTCTGTTTCCTGTGTAGTACTGTTCTCAAGAAAGTCTTTTTTTTTTTCTTAGTTATCAAAATATTTCTAAATTATGTGCTTAATTTATATTTTTATGTGTTAAAATTTTAGCGAAACTGAATAAGATTTTAACATTTCATATAAAATTCAGTACTACATATTTTAGGAAAAAATTGACAACGAAGAAAAAAAAGACATTCTTTAGGCATATTTTACATAGATCTTAATGCTTTAATTACATTAAGTTGTAGAACCAAGATTTGTTTCTGAGGAAATGGTGGGAATCAGACAAGGCTGTAAGATAGCTGTTTAAAAAGTACTTTATAATTATATAAAACCTAGAGATGTAACAAATAGTGATATGGCAGAAAATCCTTTTTATATTTATTATAAAAGTGTTTAAATGTTAAATTGGAAATACAGTAAAATTTTTTTTAAAAAAAGCATTTTTATGTTTAATAATTTTAACAGTTTGATGTATTTAGAGTAATGTTTCATTACGCGAAGCGCATTTTTCAATCCAAATAAGTTTTTAGGATTATATTTAAAAGACATTGTAGGCCTAATCCGAATCACAGCAGCTCTCAGGAAATTAAACAACTTTAAAAGTACGTTATTTTTAAAAAATCCGAATAAAATTTATATTCAATAATAATAAAAGTTTAATACATACCATTCCGAGGAGTACTTATTGAAGAAAAACGAAAAGCAAACATCTTCAAGGCGCATCTGAAATTCACAATACGAACGAATACCGAATACATTTACAATTACTAAACTCAACATTTGAGCGAGCCGAGCCCTCCCAAAGCCAACTCCAAACAAGTAGCGCGCATGCGCGCTGCAATCTCCTCTGGCCAAATTATTTTGGCGACATTCCCTTTTCGCCAAGGGTGCCCAAAACCCAAAAGTTGAGGGTTTGGAAATTAGCTGGCGGGCGCGAGATCGAGCAACGCCCCCTAGAGATAGTATATCTCTAGGGGGCGTTGGATCGAGGCGTGAAATTTTCTTGTTTGCTTGCGGCGTGAAGAAATAAGAAATCAGTTTTTGAAAGGTAAGTTATTTTCTCTTATTTATTGTATTATTTCTCTTTTAATTTCAATGTTTATAAATTTTTTGTACTAGTATTTGTTGTATTTTTTTCAGTTCTGAAAAAATGTTTCCTAAACCAGCCAGAAAGATCTCGATGCCGCTGAAATAAGTAGAAAATTCAACAGACTCGTCGTTTCGTCTTCTCAAAGATGTCTGCAATGGAGAAAGAAAAATCTGCGTCTCTTATTTAACCATCGGAGTGTGAAAAGTAGGCTATTTATAGATTTTTTTCTTTTATTAAGCAATTTTACACGCTAATAATTTTAAAAATGTATACGTGTAGAAATATCATCATCAACATGTTTAAAAAAAAAAAAAAAATTAATATGAATTTTTTTTCTGCATTAATAGCTTTAAAATAAATAATAATTGCTTTTGAGGTAAATATTAAGTGTTAGATCTAGCAAATTTGAGTTTAAAAATATTAAAAACTACAAAATTTCTTGTAAAACACAGGCATTGAAGTTTTTAGCTTTTTTACTGAAATCAGATTTTTCTTAATCTTAATGCCATTTTGTCTCTTTCTGAGACATACTATATAGTCCAGGCAGTAGAGATCCTATAGGGGCTCTACCTGGAAAAATTAATGGTAGTTCTGGAAATCGACTTTCTTTATGTTTTTTGGGTTGCTGAATCCGAATTTGTAACTTCCCACCAAAATTTCCTCCGGCAACCCCCCCCCCCCCCAAATTTTGGTAAATTCCCCCAAAATAGGTTTTTTTCAAAAAATTCAATTTTTTTATTGTTTTAGGGAAAAAATATCTAGAAATTCAGAAAGTAGACAAAATTTGCAACAAATAAGATATATGACATTATGACGTAGGATAAACGGGGAGGGGGGGGCTGCCTCGGAACATGGCTCGAGGGCGGCGCGATCATACAGCATCTCGGTAGCTCACCTCTTATCTCCGATTTCACGTAATAAATCGGAGATAAGAGGTGAACTGTATTGTATTCTGGACCCATTACAAGTAGAGACTTGGAAAACACCTTCTTTTAGACGTCTGTTGAGTGAAGGGGGGGGGGGGGGGGATTTTTTTTTTTTTTTTATAATTCATATTTTTAAAAGTAATTAAACTGTACGCAATTCCGCTTAACCACTCACATCGTTTACGTTCGCTCCCCCGTCTCCCCTCCAAACTTTCTTTACTAATGAAAAGTTTTGAAACGAAATAAAAAAAGTATTGAAAAAATAATGACAAATCTGAGTCTTTTTTTTCTATTTTTATTTATTATTCTAATTATTATTCAAATTATTCGAGATAATTTTAAATTCTGCTTCTCCGCTTGACTGCAGCCGAGGACCCAGATTCCTTTTTTTCAATATGATCACTGTCAGATCCATCAAATGTTGTTCCGTGGGTTTCACAAGTGTCTGAAATATACGGAATGTTTTGTTATTCAAGTTGAAAATTAATTTCATGCGTTGCAAAGATATAATTTGTTTCAAATTGCGTTTTTAAAACGAATTGATTGATCGATAAACCAATCGATTTTAATTGCATATAGTTAGGCAAATCTTGTTACAAAAATAGTTGAATTATGTTCTGAAAATGTTAAGAAAGAGAAGAAAAAAAAAGAAGGTATAAAAATCAACTAACCTAACAAATCATCCGTGTTTTCAAGCTCTGCAGAGCTTGGATCTTCAGGTTCACATGATTCCTCAACGTTCTCGTCACCCTGATCGATCTTCTCGGTCAACAGTTCGAGTTCCACTTCTTGTGGATCATCTTCATCCAGGTCCTCGAGGATAACTTCAGGGATATTCTCACATGAATTATTGCACTCGAGGCACATGATGGAACATTTCAACCCGCTTTTCTTGCAACTACATGCACCGCGGCAGCCTTTCCTACACTTGCAGGAGATAAGCTTTAGAAGCTTTGGTGGAGTGGGAGGTTTTAAACTAGTGATAGGATATAGTCCGTAACTGATTTTTTTCCAGCCCCATTTTTCTGGTTCCATAACATTTCCTCGCCAAAGTTGGACTTGGTGGTACACCCTGAATGAATGTTGCTCAGCAGCAGCTTCAGTTGGGGATAAAGAAGCAATGTTATGTTTATTATTATACGCGGACTTGATGAAACACTGATGTCTAAAAGCGTTCAAAGTCATGTTTTTATCTTTGCAACCATACAAGCGAAGTAAAAATTGATTCCCAGCTTTTGCGATATCTTGTGGGTCTGCATTTGGAGTCTGGAACAGCTGCACGAGAGGAATCAAATCTGGGTTTTGGGCGAGGACTTTGATGAATTTTCTTTTACCATGGCCGAATACAGCCGATGTAGAGTCGCATCCGTAGAAAGCATGTAAAAATAATACATTTTCAGCTGCTGCTTTTTCTTTAAGACCAGAAGATGAATAGATTTGTTGTGAAACTTTGCCTTTGCCCGGCTTCATGAAGTAAACATTGTCGGATTGGGAAAGGGCAGTTAATATAACTAATAAATCTATATCGTCGCCGACAATAATCACTGATTGATGAATTGGTGCCATTGCTGTACTAACGATGAGAGAGTCTGCGTCTTCCTCAGCTTGCCGCAGTGATAAATTTTCCATCTCAAACCTTTTTTTAATCATTAAAATGAGGCGATGTTTATTTCTGCTGTTGGCTAAAAATTTTTCCTGAGCAACCGTAGGAGTCATAGATTCATCAAAAATTATGTCAACTGATGACTGCTTTCTCTCTCTGCGCTCTTCGTATTGGAATTTTTGTCTAGATAGCCATAAAAAACGACAATACTATTTGTGGAATATTTTGACAGAACAAATTGAACATAAGCTTCGCAAATAGATGAAAAAGTTGTATTTTGCTGCCACACGACTCGATGAAGGAGGAATCCGCCGTCGATAATGTAAACCGAATCTTTCAGTTGTATTTTGTCCTCTGTTTGTTTAAAAGCCTTGTAAAGAGAAGATTTCACACATTTTCTCATTCCTTCCTCATTAAAAAGCTCCAAGGGAAAGGGAGAAAGCTCAAATTCTAAAAATTCTGCGAGTTCCTCTTCTGACTGTTTGGCAATACAGATTCTGCGGAAGATCAGATGTGGATCTATAGGAACTACTTCGTCGTCGACTTTCACCCCATTTTTCATATTACCAAGAGGATTACACCGTTCATTTCGCTTGAACGTAACAGATTGAAAATTATAACCTTCAAGTTTTGAAAGTCCCGCGGAGCCAAGTTCTTGAGCCATGTGACACTTAATTTTCTCATCACCCACAATTCCTGTGCTGAGTGACTTGAGCTTTTCAAGTACGGGGAAGGGTGGATGTTGATTAAGCCAGGTCAACATTTTCTGCACATCTTGATTGTCACGGTTGATTCTTGAACTTCTAAGTTCAACATGCTGTTCTGACGATTCGTAGGCGACGTTGACAAATTGTTTCAACGAATCACATACATTTTGTAAATAAACAGTCCCCAGGGTCCAAGTTGTTAGAATGCTCTGTGACACTCCTCTCCCACGAGTGAGGCCACCCACACTTTTCATGCTTTTCATGAGAGATTGTTCAATCACCATGTCAGACCACGTTCCGCAGAAGAATTTGTCAGAACGTCGAATTGTAAATTGGCCTTGAGATGTGAAAATTTCATACTAATCTTCAGGCATTCTGTCTTTCAAGCTGCGCATTTGCTGTAGATATAATTGGCAAGATTTAGTGTATAGGAAGTGTCCGCTGGCAAAAAAGTACGGCAACATTCTTTGGATAGTGTCCAAATGAAGCTCCCAATTACCTGTTCGTTCTGCTTCAATGAACTGTCTCACTAGTGCAATCATTCTGAAATACTGAATCCATAATTTTGCAGTAGGTCCGCGCTGCTCCAATTTCAACAAACATTCTTCAAATTTGTGAGCAAGTTCTTGAAACGTCTTCATTGTTCACTTTTAAAATCGCTGTTCTATCTAGATTCCACAAGAATTTTTCTAGTTCAGCCTTTACTTCTGGTGAAAATACGACTGAAGGCATAATGATGTCAGCTAGTGAAAGGTACGCCAAAAAATGCGCTCTGAGTGCTCGGGAGTATGCGTGGCCTGCCATCATTTTTTCGATAGAGTTAAGTGCATATACGGTGTTGAACAATTCTTTTAAACCACTCCCTGTCATAATGTAACCAACTGGTCCTAAGAAGGACATAAGGAGATGGAAACCACCGAGCCTTACTATGACGTTCTTTAACAAGGCATTATCAGCATTACTTGCAACAATATCTTGTGCTTTCATATAAAGAGGCTGATCATAAGTCACAAAACAGTTTTTTTGCTTTAATTTGCGACATTCTTCAGCTGCAGACAGGAGGGATGTATACACTGTGTCATAATTGTTGGCCGGAGAATTAATAAATGGCAAACATTTGACAAAAGTTTTGTGATAAGGCAGGTGATTTGTCATTTCTTCCATGAATCCACTCCAACCAGGTATTCCAGGAATATCAGCATGTTTTTCAAGTAACCACATTAAATCAGAACTTGACGGTAATGCTTGTTTTGATACACTTTTGACTTTATCAACATTCACAATTTTCATATTTGACAAACCTGAATTTTGTCTTTTTTCGAAGGATCTCCAGGGAACTGCACCAAACTTTCCAACTTCAGTTGCAGAGGGTTTTTTGGTCAATCTGGAAACACGCTGGTCAGGATAAATCGCCGTTGCAGGGGTGATACACTGGATACCACCCATAGCGTGGAACGTCTGGGTGCCATCAAGTGTTTGCGTATTAAAATCAGCATTATCAAATACAAATTGGGAAAAAGAATTTCTGCTAATTTCAAATGGGTCGCGCATTATAGACGACAGTTCAAATGTATTCGCTTCGGCGTAAGAAGCACAGTAACCGAGAGATGCGAGAGAATCGATTAATCGCCTCGACCCGAATTTTTTATCCCATACAGCACACTTTCATCGCTAGAACGTCGCATATACATCGCACTGCGACGTTGTGATGTCCCGCGGAACGTCTCAGAGATGTTCTGGCAATGCGCAAATGTCCTTTTTCAGTGACGTCGCATTGCAACATCTATCAGCCATCGCATTGCGATATCTGTGCGATATTGCATTTTATCATCTACAGTACATCGCACAGATGGTCTCAGAAATGTTCTGGCAATGCGCAAATGTCCTTTTTCAGCGACGTCGCATTGCAACATCTATGAGCCATCGCATTGCGATATCTGTGCGATATTGCATTTTATCATCTACAGTACATCGCACAGATGGTCTCAGAAATGTTCTGGAAATGTGCGAATGTCCTTTTTCAGCAATATCGCAGTGCAACACCTATGCGACGTCACATTGTAACATCTACAGTCTACAGTTCTCAAATTGTTACCACTACTTCTGATTACCAATCTTAATCTTATTTAATAACAAATTTATATCCTAAATAAAATTAAAATTACCAGTCGGAAATAGTGATGACAATTGGCCTGCTGATATGTAAATTTACCCTGACCTTTTTTGTTGATGTATTTTTCTCTAATTTAAAAAAAATTACTTTTTAAGGACCTCACTTACTTGTAAATCAAATTAATTACCCAAGGTGTGACTGTTATTCAAAGGTATTGCAAAATAACTCAATTTCATATTGCTGTTATTTTTCAATTCAAGATAGTCATAGTAATATCAAAAATTCCCTTATCTGAATCCTGCAACTTCTTGCATCCTCTAATAAAACTGTGATGCATTCTAGAAATGAATTGGAAATTCATGTTTTAAGAACTTTCCTAAGAATTATCTATAATATGAGAAAACACATTGAATACAAGTAATCTGAAAACAGTACTCTTCTTCTTTCTCAATAATCTATTTTTCCTAAGTATATTTAACAGTTTGAGTGACTGTACTACCCTACTCTAAATGTCAAAAAATTAGTTTTGATGGACTTGTATGGCTTTATTCTGGGTATATAAATTATTCTACTTGTGTTTACATACTAAATTTGTAATCAATACACTTTAAAAAAAATCCCTGACGGCTCGGCCTACAGGCACAGGTAGATTTCGAAGACGCAGACCGTGGGGCGCCTATTTGTTGGGAATTGCGGAAGAAATGACCTTTTTGCCATGATGCGGCAGTTGGAACCACCTACTTCAAAACCTAACTTGTTTGCAAGCGGAGCCAGCAGGGATTTTTTTTTTTTTTTGGTTCTATAAAAAACTTGTCAACATAAAAGTTTTAGATAATATTAAGAGGATTTATAATAAATTTAAGCGGATTTGATATCCTGTAAATTGACGAAGTTATGATTTTTTTTTTCTAAAACACCCCCTTCCCCCCCCCCTTGGGGGCATTTATAATTATATCAAAAATCTGTCCTACATACATTTTCGGCCCTTCTCCTAGAAGTACTAATAACTTTAAACGGATTCGATACGTATCATAATTAAGAAATTATAGGGTTTTTTTTGTTTTCACAAAAAGCCCCCCCCCCCCTGGTTCGATTTTGCCCATGAACGAACTTGACCGAGATTTTATGCCCCTTAATTTTATGTATCCGTTTGGAAGCGATTTGTGCAGAATTATTGCAGTTATTGTGTCCATAAAAAAGTGACATTGGTATATAGATAGATAAAGTTTTGAACTAGGGTTGTTTTTGGGTTCTGGGAGTCATGATCGGCATAGATCTGCAAAAATGTTTCAGGAATTCCAACTTAGGGGAGAATGTAATAGGTAGTATTTCTTACGAAATCTACCTAAAAAGACATTGTATAAGTAAAATACTTTGTTAGTAAATAATTCATACTGCAGGGTCCCACTTAACTTAAGCAAGCCCAAGTAAATGTAAAAAAGTTCTTCTTTGTTCCTAAATCATCTTGCATTTAATAAAATCTTCCATCCTTTAATGACACAGAAATACAACTGTGTTATTGTATTGTGAGTTTGTGTGACAACTTTCTTAGGATATGTCTATGATATCTGAGAAATCCAGAATACACTTTTAATGAATACTTTTTGAAAACACACTTTCAACAAATTTGATACAGAGTTAAAAATTTGGTGAAAGAGTGTGTATTCTTTCTAAGTATAAACAGTCTAAGTTGCTTTATTATCCTAATTCATTCCAAGACATTACCATTTTAAACTAAATCTTTGTTTAAATTTCTCAAAATAAGTTTTTTGGACTTGTATCATTTGTATTCTGGGTACCTAAATTATTAGAATTGTATCTGCATTGTAAAATTTATAATTGGTAATCACTTTTTTAAAAATGCATGTGTGATATTAGAATTTACTGTAGAGATAAAACCATGTTAATACATAATTCAAGAATTTCTCATTACACACTTTTTAATGAAAACTCATGCAATACATGATTTATGATGAGTAATAATATTATATAATAGTATAAGACAAAGAATTGTATTAGTGTTTATTCGATGTTTTTTTTAAATTTTTCTCAGCTATTTTAAACAAATTATATTCAACCCCTTTTATTAAATATTCCTTGTTTTACATCATATATGTTTCACTAATTCAATCGATGAATTTTACTGGTTCAAACTTAATTATTTAAAAAAAATAAACTGATATTACTGAATGCAAGCATTTTACTTCTGATGAAAATCATATGTTAATTATGATTAAGAAAAGATTGTCATAAAATGTTAACTCTTACACGTTACAATATTTGCATGCTTAATTTATTTTTTTTAAATCAAAAGTTACGTATTAATTTCTTTAGTATTATTAAGAAAACTTATTAAGGAATATATTAATTCCCCCCCCCCCTTTCCAGCAGAGTCTTTGGGGTTAAAAGGTTAATTTTGTAGTACTCTGTACTATAATATAATAATGTAAATCAATAATTACTTGATTAATTATAAAATTCCACATATCTGCTGATTAAAATAATTCAGCTAAACAAGTTTCAAAATATGCTTCTCTGTATATTATAAAAATGTTATTAATCTTTTTGGATGTACAAGAATTTTGCATCCTCTAATACAGATGTAATTTCATTATTTACAATAATTATTTTTATTTAAATTATTCAATAGTAATTTGTGGTAATTACTGAGGAAATCTTTTGATAATTTCACAATTATCATGTGGATAGAACAATATGTTTCTAGTAAATAATAATTCATTAATTATTTCTCATGTAGATGTTAAACATTTTGTAACTTTCAATAGTTTTAATGCCTAATGAAAAGTTTAAATTTATTTATTTGTAATTTATTTTTCATTGATGAAAAAAAAAATTATGAATAATATCAATAAAAAAACTCAAACATCATTAAACTAATCAGGTTTAAAATAAAATATTCCTGCTGATTTTGTAATGAGAATGTTTAAATGATAAATGACGTCTGTCACATGTATAATCACAATACTTTCATGAGTACTTATTGTGCAAAAATATGAATGACTAATACAGTTTATTATCTTTATATTTATAATAGTAGTTTACATATTCAAAGAAGTTCTGTAGAAATAGATCAAACTCCCTGATAAGATCTGTTTATATTCATTTGTTTTTGTGTCAGAGAGCCAACTTTTAAAAATTTCAGTGATTGGGGGGAGGGGGAGGGCAAAGAATTCGGGTGATGGAAATTGCTGAAAGGGAATTTTCAACTGTGCTATGCGTTTCCTAACTGAACTACATTTTAACATACTAAGTAGTATATATACAAATCTACAGATCATATACAAGACTGCACAAAATAATTCAAATATTTTTTCCACAATTAATAATAACTGCTGAAATTGGGTTTTCAAAATTGTTATATGTTTCCAAAATTGTTTATTTACACTTCAACTTCCACTTTATTAATTGGTAAAGTATTCTGGAAATGTTGGAAAGTGTTTCATAATCTATATATGAAGCAGGATTTTTAGTTTTTATTTTTCTGTAAGTTTGTGTGACAACTCGACAACTTCCATTATGATTATTGAGGCATCCAGAATACATCTGATTCAAAGATGAAAATTTGCTGAAAAAGTGCTTAATGACTATGTTCTTTCTAAGTATGAACAGTGCTGCTTTATTATCCCAATTCATTCCAGGACATTACCATTCTACTCTAAATTTTTGTTTACATTTCTAAAAAATTAGCTTTCATAGACTTGTATCATTTGTATTCTGGGTACCTAAATTATTGGAATTGTGTTTGCATAGTAAAATTTATAATCAATAATACTTCTTTTAATGTGTGTATGTATTGAAATTTACTTGATGAGACTAAACTCCATTCTAGTTCATAGTTGAATTTTTCCTGAAATTTTCTTAAAAATCAAAACTCATACAATACATTTATTCAATGTTTATTTCCAATTTTTCTCATCCATTTTAAACCGAAACTAAAACAACTTTTTATTTTTAACACTCCTGTGGCTGCTTACATACATCATATGTCATATGTGTCACTATTTCAATTTATGAATTTTACTGGTTCAAACTCAACTGTTTAAAAAATCATATTTTTTAATGCAAACATTTTGCATTTCATGAAGATCAACTGTTAATCATGATTAACAGTAATAGAAAATTATATATAAATCTCTTACTAAAAGCAATCTATTGAATATCGACCTCCCCCCCTTTCCAGCAGAGCATTTGGAGTGAAAAGGGTTAAACTTTGCAGTTTGTTGTACTAACTATGGTATCAGAAATTAATAATTACTTTATTAATCATAAAATTCCACATACCTACAGACTAAAATAATTCAGTTTAATATTAAAAAATTGCTTCTTTGAATCGATAAAATGCTATTGATGAATCAATCATTTTTTCATACAAACAAATTTTACATCCTTTAATACAGATAGAATTTGATTATTATATTTGTTTTAATTTCAATTATTTAAAAGCAATCTGTGCTAAATGCTGAGAAAATTTTCTGATGTATACCAAATTTGCAAATTTTAGCAATTTTCTTCATTGACTAGAAATCAACATGTGCTGCATTAGAATTAAAGAACTTTATCATCTCGATAAAACAACATGTTTCTAAAAATATTTCCTCATGCCAGTGTTAAATATTTTTTAACTTTAAATAGTTTCAAAATGCATAATGAAATGTTTAAATTTATTTTTTCATTGCTCAAAAATAAATTCATGAATAATATTAAAATATAAATAAACCAACCTTATTATACTAACCAGGTTTAAATTAAAATATTGCTATGTTTTTCTATCAAATCATATTTAGCGAGCATTTACAGAAATGAGAAAACTTTGATGTCCTTATTGTATAGCACAAATATATATTGATACAAATGTGCTCTTTTTTTTTTTTTTCACATTGAAATGTCCTATTTTTAATGCATATTTAAAATTATCTTGAATTTTGACAGTACATAACTTTAGAATAATAATTTAAACAAACACAATTAATGCAAAATAATCCTGCAGCATATGAGCATATAATGTAAAATCCATCGAGAAACTGAAGTTATCTTTATTACTATTATTTTGTTATCTGACCTTAAAGATATTACTACCTAAATCTTCACAATTTAACAAATATATTCTGTGTTTAATTTTAAGAAAATACTGCATGAGTTTCATTGTAAAAACAGGACCCCACTCCCAGCACAAATAGATGAAATAAATTTCAACTTATGATGCACTCTCAGTTTTTAAGAATACATAGTAATTTCACTGATGTAATACATCTTAATCCTTAAGACTTAATCCTCACAGATCTGAACTGTACATATTTGTAAAAAGCAATACTCTTTTAAGAAAATAAAATTAAATAGTCCTTTTAAAAAGGAACAAAACAAATTCTAAGCTTTATATAACTATTTTTGAATGAATGGTTCATTTTTACATTAAATAAGAAACTAAAATTATTATTTTTTATACCGAAAAAAAGTTCAAAAGTGCATGCAACTTGAATACTGACTCATTGCATTGTTGTTTACGCAATTACCATAAAAAAAAAAAAAAAAAAAAAAAAAAAAATGTTTAGTATTGCATGTATGGTGGATAATGTAAAATGTTAATTTTCTACAGTTTTAATTATATTTTTCACTTAAAACTCGCAACACATTTTTCTTTAATATACATTAAATAAAACTGCAGAATAAGCTTCCTAAGACATTTAAATATATTTAAGAAAATGTAAAATGTATAAATACATAACACGATAATAAAGTTTAATAAATTATAACACTTACCTTTCAAGATCTCTCAACTTTTGCAAATAATACTATTATTTTTTATTAGAATAGACCATTACTCGCGATATTGTAATTTATATATATATTAATATAAATGTTTTATGATGTTTGCAATGAACAATTGTTTAATTATATTTTTTAACATAAAAAAATCTAAATAAAGTACAAAAGGTAAACATAAAAAAAGAAATTTTATTTAGATACCTAAAAGCTGAAAATATCACATGTAAATAAAATAACTATAACATCGCAAAGCGTTTTTAATATGTTTTGCTATGACAAACTTTTCTATTATGACAAGTTTTTATTATTATATTTGAAGATTAATATTTTTGAGAGTTCCTCTGGATATGAAAAATAATGCAAACAGCAATCTACTTTAAAATTGCGAAAGGAAGTGCAGTTATCAAGCCTGAATATATTAACGTAATCATTTATATGTACACTTAGTCTTCAAGAATAACCATATTTTTTTGATTTTTTCCTAAAATCTGAAGAAACGTCACTCAAATAGAAAAAAGAAAGACAGAAATCCAACACTCAGCAAACAACATGGCATGCATACACATCCTTCACTATGAATTCGCTTTGCATTAGACGCCATTTAGCTCGCACATGCGTGAATGACCATCGCGTATTTGCGCATGGGCGAAAACGGCAGCTTGCGTCTCCAGGCTTTCGCAAAGTTACATCTCAGTGGCAGCCTGTTTTGTTATCTCAGAGATGTTTCATGTACATCACACAGAGACGTGATGATAATGAGACTTTGCGATGTACTTGAGACATCACTGGAACCAAGTGTGCTGTGTGGGATAGATGAAAGTGGATACACCAATTTGTACGGGAGAAAGAAAAGACCTGGGTCTGGCGGCTGAAATTATGCAATGAGCCAGAGATGTACATTTTTTTCTTCCACTTATCTACATTTCCGTTCTTATGAGTTAAGATCACACTCTCTAAAAATTTATTGAGAGTTTCAGGAACATCAGACTCTACATCGCTGAAAAAATCGTCAGGAGGAGGATATTCTTGTACATATTGTAAACTTTACTCCTGATGTCTTCCAAAATTATGTTAGCTGCTGCTTGCACGATGCGCTTTCGTTCTTCCTGCTCAGCTTCACATTTTTCCCTGTAAAATACATCAGTCAGAATTTTTTGTCCTGAGCTGCGGAAAGAAACGACTGCAGGTTTATTAAGTGCTTCTGAAATGATAATGCCATCATCGTACTTAGCAATAAGTTGAGCCTTTATTGTTTTAATATGTGGTTTATAATCACATTTTATTTCATCTACAAGTTCTTTCAATGAAAATTGACACTCGTGCTTATTTTCTTCAAGAAAAGAAAATACGTACTTCATGGCATCTTGTACTTTAAATCCAAAAGCACCACGCTTCGCATGTTCTTCGGATTTGGATTGTTGAATTAGAGAATGCTTTTTCATGCAGGATAAATGATATCGAGCTTCTTCCGCCTCTAAATCGCCGTCCATAGCAGTCAAGCGAAGCACAATTGTATCACCCCAATCATCTTTCCGATTTTTCGCAAAATCTATTACTTTATTCCGTATATTAAGCTGACGTACATTATACACAGGGTCTCGTAGCTCTGGAGACAAACGACGTTGCTGCACAAAATAATTATCCGGTATTAATTCACCGCACAAAAAACAATGCTTTTTGAAAGAAAAACTCGGGGTCTCGGAGTGATTTCGTGAAATCACAGGGAATTCCGGCACTACGGCCGTATTCTCCCCTCACGCGGAATCGGAATATCGTACTGAATTCGATGATTCCAGGTGTTATTTCGAAGATCGCGATTCTCCCCTCAAAATCCGGAATTCAGGCATTTCGGAAATGTGGAATATCCTTTACTTTCTTTCGGCTGCTCAGAGGCAGCCGGAATATCGTTTTGGAAGGTGGAATCTCTGTTTGCTAATAATGGTGGACGTAAGCAGTTATTGTTGATGTTTTTTGTGTAACATTTGTAGAGTTCATTTCTTATTTTATATGTTTTTTTTATTAATTCCTGTTGGATAATTAAAATGTGAATATTTTTATTTTCCGTTCTTTTCAAATTGGTAAGTAATAAATATTATTATCTCCTGAAATGAAGTAAAATATTATTATATATTGTAATAAGTTCAAAATTTTTCTATGACAGATTCTGTTTCCTTTTCACTCCGTATATTTGTTTGTTTAGAGACATGTATTAAAAGTATCTCTATTTTTCAGAATCTAAATATTGATATGCCCCCCGAATTGTTTAAAAGACTTGGTAATATTTGATTGGATCTGTTTAAAATATGCATCTTTAGATATTTTGAAGATTTTTTTAAAACTAAATTTCATATTTCTGAATAACCTTTGTACATAACTAAAAAACCTGTGCTGTACATATCTATACATATTTGTGTGATATTTTATATGCTTGTGTGTATTAGAACTTTTTAAAACCTATTATTGTAATGTAATCTAATAAAGTTAAATAATTGCCTTATGTTTTCACATTTCACTGCTTAATAAGTCTTGTATCCTACATTATCACATGCAAATTTTCGTGTGATATTTTAAAAATGAATTTAAATGCTACAGTAGCAGTAGCATTGCACCATTTAAAGTGTATTTGTTTAAAAAATATATGATCCAATCTCTGGAATTATTTATAAAATTAATAGCAAGTGTCAATTAAAGAGGGGTGAAAATTTGATTTTTTACATTGAATTAAAATATCCACATGATATGGCAGCTTTGTGAATTTTAATCTAAAAATATTATACAGCCTTGCAAAAAGAATTCTGCATTTATCAGTATACTATCAAAATAACTTTTGGCTAGTATACATGTTGCTATGATTTAAAAAATATATATTTGGCTATTTTTTTTAAGTGATAACTAAAATTTGAAATTTTTTGTCAGTACTATTTTCATATTTTTAAGAACTATATTTCTCTTTCAAAGTAAAATGAGTTTAACTTCATGAATAGATGTCTTAATGTCAATGTTTATTGCAATTTTATTTTTCAAATATTTATTTGTTAAATACTAATTGCTAATAAATCAGAAATTGGTTCAAATTTGTCATAAAATATTTAATTGACCACCAGTGCCAATTTTATCACTCTCATAATTTTTTGGAGATTTGTTATTTTCTTGAGATGTAACCAGTACAGTTACCTGTTCAACATATAAAATAACTAACCCTAATCAAATATGTTGCCCCCCCCTTTTTTGGGGGGGGGGCAAAATTACTTTTATATGCACTACATAATATAAAAATAATGCCATTTTATTGAAGGCTTTTAATTGCAGAAGGACATTCTACTATATTTTTTCAATTTAAATTAATCTTCATTGACTTACTCATACTGGCTAAACATACTTATTTTATTTTATATTTAACTTAGTCTTTACTTATTTCTTATATTATGCAAAAAAAAAAAAAAAATCGCTAAATAAACAGTTGCAATGTTATAAATAATTAATGCTATTTTGATTCTAAATTCAAAATCTTGAGTTTCTTTATTTCTAACTATTTACTTGAAAACAGCCTGTGTATGGGCTGAAAAATACTTGCTGCCTTTTCTGAAAACAACTTTCACAGTTCTCAACTTGCATCAATATAATATAATATCCAAGTGGAATAAGCTCAGTCGCTTATTTGTTTATATTTTCAAATTTTTATGTTCATGTTGCACGTTAACGAATACAGGTAGAAAATAACATAATTATTAAAAAATCACATGTTATTGTTGTATAATAATTTCTTCAAATAAGACTTTTTTTTTTTTTTTTTTAAGCAAATCTTTGGTAGTGCAGTTAATCTTTTTATCATTTTACAATAGTAATTTAGCATTTATTGGAATCTTGTGTTTTTTAAAAAGCAGAAAAAGATTTTTTAGATGTTGAAACCCTAGTATAACAGTTGTGTGTAATATTTGTTAGCTCAAATATAATTTGTAAGTTGCATTTTCAATTTTTTGTCCACTGTGAAGTATACGTACATGAGTATCAGATCCAACAGCAAGGCTTACTAGTTAAATATCACACCCCCAAGCCCAAACTTTACCTAATGTGAATACTACACAAATATAAAATTTTTCTTTTGAATGATTTGTAAAAACTTATTGGAGTCAGCAGTCTTCGGTTTGGCAAAAACAAAGTTCATAATTATTAATAAAAACTTCCAGTTGGTGAATTTCACTTGTATAAAAAAAAATCATGCTGGCAAATGAGACCCAATGAAAATAAGGATAAGTTTAAAGTCCCTATAATAATAAATATTTTTTGAACATTGAAAGGAAACTTATTTATCTTAAAAGTTTATTTTCTTTTACTTCATTTTATCTATTCAATGTATTTCAGAGTTAAAAAAGTTTTATTTAAATTCTGATTTAGATGTGTTTATCTTCCAAGATATAGATTTATCTTACAGCATAAGTCATCTGTTTAAATGTATTTATCTAATAAAATAAAAATTTTGATTTTTTTTCAAAAGCATATATTTATTATTACTGTTTTTTTAAAACTTCCATTATCAAAAATTATAGAATGCTCTCTGTGGAAGATTCTTCGATTTAAGTGTATATTTATAAAGTTTTAGGCAAATACTGATATATATTGATAAAGTGATCAAAAGTCTTATGATAGAAGTAGGGAAACTGCCGTAGACCCTAGTTTTCTCATAGTTTGTTGTGTAAAATGCTGTTTTGAGAGAATATTTAGTGAATAATGTTCTTAAAAAAAAAAAAAAAAAAAACTAGTTTCTAGGGTGCATCGATTTTATTTCTGATATTACTTCTAGAAACAAATACAATATCATTCCATAAAAAGTTCAGAAGGAGATTAGTAGATCTGGTGGATCCTGTGGTGCCTGAATCCTGAATAGATGTTTGATTGCTCTCAGAAGATCACAAGTGTGTAGTTTTATTGTATAATAAGTGACTATCATTAGTGATCTTTTGCAAGCAAGTAGAATTTGATGCCTTTGGACTAAATGCTACTTTTGGAAGGATTGTTGATACATCTTTGCCTCGAAGAAGTACAACTTTTAAATCTGCAATATGATACAAGTCCCACTGCTATGCCAAAAGAGAGGACAGTGAAATAAGTTTAATGAAGTTGCATCAAAAATAATATTGTTGCTCCCTACAAACTAGTTTTTTTTTTATTACATTATACTTGCTAAATTAGGTTTTCTAAAAAATAGCATGTTACACTACAAACTCTGAGAACACAACAAAAAAAGTAATTACAAAAATTATTTAACATATTTTTAAATGACTATCATGCAATAATGGACAACATTCTTTCTTTTCGTTCGAGGCTATAAAAAGCTAACTGTTTGGGAAAACATTGAAAAATTGTTCCATTTGAAAACATGCTCTTGAATAATACTTATTTTTTATTCTGCTACTGAAATGATAGCAATGTATGCAATAGATCTGTATAATATAAGAAAAATAAATATTAATTTAATTTCTGATTAATTTACTGTTAATTATTGAATGTATTAGAAATATAACGTTAAAATAAATTATTGAATCCATTGGACACTACACTGTTAACTAGTTATTTTAAAAAAACACAAATTGCACAAATTGTGCCTATTAGTTGCTAAAATCAGTGTAAAAATTGTTTTAAACTCATAAAAGAGCTAAAATCCTACATGTTTCGGCTTTAAACTTAAAGCCATCATCGGGGAAGAGGAACAACACAAACGACTACTGATCTTTAAATTTTCGACACGAGAAAATTGAAATCAACAGATTGGAATTGATTTCAATTTTCTCGTGTCGAAAATTTAAAGATCAGTAGTCGTTTGTGTTGTTCCTCTTCCCCGATGATGGCTTTAAGTTTAAAGCCGAAACATGTAGGATTTTAGCTCTTTTATGAGTTTAAAACATTTTTTACACTGATTTTAGCAACTAATAGGCACAATTTGTGGAATTTGTGTTTTTTTAAAATAAAATATATTATAACTATTGTCTATAAAAATGAATAAAATTTCAAATGTTCAAATTGAGGTATGTTTATAAATTATGTAAATTAAAACTTATTTACTAAAATATATTCTTATAATCACAATTTCTATATTAGTTTTTAATATTTAGAAAAATTTTCATATAATTTTTGCAAAACATGCTTTTATGAAATTTTTCATTATTTAATAACTAAATAATGAAAGAATATGCGTTTGTTTTCATTAATTTGGTTTTTGAGCTTATAAGCATGGCAGAAAATAATCTGATTAAGAGAAATAGTAAAAAATCCTTCGTTAATTCAAACTGTTCATTCTTATAATTATATTTACTCTAAAGGTATGTAAGAATAATTAATAGGTATAGTTAATTTGTTATTTGTTTGTTTAACTAATGAAATGACTTATTGCAATTTTTATTATTCTATAATTAGTAACTATAATGTTGTTAATTAATTATAAAAATATAAATTATGCTTCTTAATCAGTGATAAAAATTGGAAAATGAAAGGTAGGTGTCAAATATTCATTTTTAGCATTATATACTCCTTTACAGAAAAGCACAAATATTTTGCTTTTGTTTAAAATTGAAGTTCTTAATCTACCAGATTAAAATTATTTTAAGCAACTGTAAAGCTGATATAAAGCATTTTTAAGTATTACTGTATTTATAATTGAAAAATGCACTTAATCATATAAAACAAAATTAAAACTGGATAACTTCCTACCAAGTCAGTAACAAACTTATGTGCAGAACTTATTTTAATGAAATATCTTTATCACAAAAATATTATTTATTATGAAATTTTAGCAATCATAGCCATCGTCAATGAATGTGTTATTTAATAATTCAACAAGTAAACAAGTAAAAAAAAAAAAAAATACTTTGTGTGTGATTTTATTGGTTTAAAGAAAAGAAGAATTATAAATTAAATGAAAACAATTAAGAAAAAAAATCAAAATTACAGAAAATTCAACATTTCATTTTCTAACAGCATTTGTATTATAGAAATAGATTTAAATCTTAGCTCGAGTTTTCTTTTTCAACTCTGAATGATAAAAATTTTAAATTATCATTGTTGTTTTGAGTTTATCAGAACTTATGATATATAGCTAATTTAATCCTTAAATCTTGATCTGAAACAAAAAAACGGGGGGGGGGGGGGAATCTCTGATCAGTTGAAAATTTTTTTTCTTTATGAATTCTAACACTGAAGATTTAAGAAATGCCCTAATGTTGATATGTATTATTTGATGGCATTCTAATATTGTTCAATATCATTATTGTTTTAAATTATTAGGAGATTTAAGATATTTTAAGTAAGAGAAAAAATGTACAGCTCAAGCAACACTTTCAAATCTTATATTTACTATTTAAGAATACACAATTTTACTTTTAAAATTTTACCAAGTTACAAAATTGCAGTTATTAATAATACTTTACTAAAATATTAATTACTGATATACAATAATAGTGATATTTTAAACATTGCTGTAATGTTGTAATACGTGTGACATATAATGTGAAATTTTAGATATCAATGTAGTATCTGAGGTTTTTGACAACATGGTTCACACCATGGTATAAACCGTCAAAAACTGACACATGTCAAAAACCTGCCAACCCTGATTCTTTATGAAAGGAAGAAAAAACTTAACTGAAGTACATATAATATTAATTATTATTTATGTGAATAAATATCAGTTTTTATTAAAGTCTTATGTGAATTAGTTAATTTTATTTAGTTAAATCAATATGCAAAAGAAAATTTTAAAAAGCTTGGATGATAAAAACAAAAACCTTTCTCATTTAAAGTAGTCAATTTTCAACCCAAACAATAAGTGAATACATTGACAAAAGAATTTGTATTGAATATCACCTATGAAATGCCATGACAGAGAATTTAGTCATTTGTTTATTAATTAGTGTTTTGTGCGTGCAGCCTAAGCTCCAATATCTTTTGTGTAAAAACATTTGGTGCATTAGAATGTTGTTTGTGAATTTTTAGCACATGAAAATTTGCCCTACCTGAAGTAGGTTATGAAACGCATACACACACGTAATTTATGTACAAATGTATATGCATACATATATATAATTTTATTGTTCAATTTAACTGAATAATAATCCACAGCAAAATTAAACAAGGTGCTTATTAAACACTGGTTGGTACAGCAAAGAAAGGAGTGGGGGGGGGGGGGGGGAATTGAAGCCTTGAAGCCTATCTTGGAGCACCTAAAAATTGATAAGATGCAAACTAAACATTGTATTAAAGTGATGCATGATGTGTAAAAGTCAACATAAAAAACATAAACCGCTAAAGATATTTTAGAATGCATCTTCTTCAAGAACTTAAAACTGCTCAATAAAATTTATTTTCACTACTTGTGCTTTTCATTATATAATTTTTTACACATTCATACTCAAAATATTTTATTAATCTGTAAAAAATGGATTTATTCATTTTATAATCAATAACCCTTCTTATTTGAAGATCCTTCCTGCGCCACTATATTAAAGATAATTAAAATTGCATTAACAAGAATAAAATGTGGAATGACTATTTGAAAAACTATACTTTAAAAAAAATGAAGAATACATGTAAACTAGAATAGGAACAATTTTAATATAACACAAAATGTACTTAATACTAGAATGCTAGCATTATCTGCATCTGCGTGTTATTTCAATAAGAAGTGTACATCAAAATGACATACACAAATATTCTAAGGCTACGTACAAAAGTATGTCAATAGTACAGTAGAGTACGCAGGATTCTGTTTTTTTTTTTATAGGGTGGGAGGAGGGGGGGGGGGGGTTACTGAGCTTGGGTAATATGTGGGGTTGTGAAAATGGCTTAAATTGTGAGTCCCCCTGCAGTAGCATAATTAGCAAGAAGTTTTAAAGTGGCAAGATAAAATAATGATTTAGCTAAATAGTATTAACATAAATCCACAAACTTGTATAATAAATATATAAGTAGCTATTTTTAACTGATGCATTTGTAAAGTAAATAATATAGCTAGTGAGTAAATTTACACTAATAATATATATATATATATATATATATATATATATATACTATCAGTATAAATTTATTCTTTAGATAAATTATAAAATAGAAAAATAAATTAAACTTATGTAAAGATTCAAAAACTGCATTGAGAAATTCACTTTATTTAATATAATTTATTATTTATTTGTAATATGTTCTCCATAAATCGTGAAATATACTGGTTTAAATTTTGGATCCAATATCATGAATTATTTGTTGATCGAAGTACAAAATTAATAAAAATGATAACAAATGAATATATAATAATTATGCCTTTAAAATTCAGATATAAACAGTTCAATAATAAGAAATTAGATTAGGTGTTAGATTAATCATCCGATTTAAATATTTCATATTTAACGTAAGAATAAATACACCAAGAAAAAAAAACGGACATTCCCCCCTCCCCCTTTTAATCTTTTTCAGAAATATCCCCTGCAGTATTGAAAAACATTTTATTTTCCTTTAGGTATTCATTCCTTTACTCAAATTTATTAAATAAATGTTATTTTGATTAAATCATAGTAACTATGAACATCGTCGCTAGTTAATGAAAAAATAAATAAACATGTGCAGTTGCATATGTTTACGTTCATTCTGATTGGTTTTTCACACTTCTTATGAATTTGAAACGTCACTTCCTTTGGAATGTTAGGGAAGAAATATCGATGATTCCGAATCTGGAATCGGACTAGGGGAGAGAATCGCCCTTTCCCACCGAACCGGAATCCAGGCCTGATTTCGGATGAACTGAATTCCGGTTTCGTTCCACTTCGGTGGAATGGGAGAATACGGCCGCGTATCTCTTTTTTAAAGACGATGCAATTAGTTTCTCTTTAACATATGACTTCTGACACTTCCTATGCACTATAATCGTGCTACACCCGTTTAAAAGATCATATTTATTGTCTTTCCGCTTCAAACTCGCCACTCGCAAAGATTTTAAACCTTTTTCCGTCACGTTGACTGTTGCGGCATCTGACAACGGTAACTCACAAATGAAGCAATACATACACAATTTTTATTTGATAAATATATTCACCTTTAATTCCTGCAATCCATGGTTCATATTAATCTATCTTTAAAAAGAATACTATAACCTTAAAATCACCTTCCACCTGCCTTAAGCAATTTTTAGAATATACGTAATTTATTTAATAATTAAATAAAAGTTTTTTATTAGCAAAATTCAGATAATTGTAAGCAAAATATCAGCAAAAACTGGACAAGTCAAAAATATCGTAATAAATACAGTTTTTAAGCAAAATATACTATAATACTCCTCACAAATGGGATAAAAGAGTCTTAATATTGAAAAATACTAGAAACTTTCTTATTAAATTGCCCTGTCAAATGTAAACAATCACAAAAGTTGTGTCCGAAAAGGGCTTTTCACCTACTTTGAGAGGGTGAAATCAACGTCCGAAATTTTGTAAACATTCGAAATAATATTTCGCATCTAACTTTTCACCATGTACGAAAATAAGTGCCCCAGAATACCGATTTCCGGCTGTGACGTCAGGTGAAAACTCTCTTTTCGGATGCGATCCATTTTACGTTCGTAAGCAATTACGTATAGGGCATTCCATTAGATGGCAACGAGTCACGTGAGTCCATGTTTTTTCCATGTTTTTGACGTCATCTCCGGTAATGGAGCTGGCGATTTGGTGTTTTTATTGGCGTTCTTCTGGTAACCTCGTATAACGGAAGTTTGAAATGTTTATTTTTGTTGAGATAGACATATGAAACATGATAAAAATAATAACACCAGTTGTACAACTTTTAAGGAACATTATATAAGATAATATATTTAAGAATATTATCTTAATTTACATTAGAAGTTATCACCGAAATAGTTACTAATGAATAAAAAGGTTTTTTGTGCAGCTATGATCATATATATATATATGTATATATATAAATGATTTTTCACTCAAGAATTTTTATAAAGCAAATGAAAATTTGTATTTACGATTAATTTCTATGTTGTGAACAGAAACTTTCATATAATTCACAAAATCGTATTTAATATAAACGCATTTTAAGAAGATTCAAACACATTTGAGTAGTAGTTAATAAAAGTGTGAAGGAGTCTTTATAAAGATTATTATTTGTAAATTTTGCTTTTGTACAGAAATTGT
Organism: Maratus michaelseni; assembly: GCA_963931845.1. Lineage (NCBI taxonomy): Eukaryota > Metazoa > Arthropoda > Arachnida > Araneae > Salticidae > Maratus > Maratus michaelseni. The sequence goes on along the minus strand of OZ007599.1, from coordinate 22,585,468 downwards.
TTTATTCACTGTTAATATTTAAATTTCTTATTAATTCTTCATTTTTCCTAATTAGAATTTATCAAATTATTTAATCTGTGCTTAAAACATATGATATAGTTTAACAAATTCAGGATACTTTAAATTCATTAGCAACATTCATAAATCAATGTATGCCAACAAACTAGAGCTGTACTGAGTACTCAGCTAAGTTTTGGCGGAGTTTTTTTTTTTTTTTAAGCATTATTGTCATTGTCATTATTGAATACCCCTTCCCTCTAAAAAACAAGTTTTTCAAAACTATTCTTTGTAAAAAGGAATAACATGAACTGGCTTTCTTTTTAAATTTCATTTCTTAAATTTGCAATTTAAAAACAGATAATAAAGAATTTTTTTTCATTTCTATTACTTATTTTTGTAAGTCAAACAAAATAAGTAGATATTTTTTTTTTGTCTAACATTGGGACAAAAATTTAAATTATCATGTTAATTTAAAATTTTTATGAAAAACCAAAGAATAAAGGGCATTAATATATCTGTAAGAAATAAAATGCTTGAATGTTAAACTTGTAGAAAACTTTTGATCACCATTTCAATATTCCCCTCGCACCTTAATATTTATATGTAAACAATTAATGCTTATTTATTTCTTGCATTTTATTAAAAAAGGGATTGAAAGTTCTAAAAGTCAAAAGAGTCATTAATACAATTTATTTCTAATTTATGTATACATTACTCTAATGAAAAGGCAAATTTTCAACTGTAAACAAAATAGACAGAATGACTTTAACAAAACCTGCAAGAAATTAAACTTATATCAAATGTCAGAGCTGTTTATACAGAGATAATCAGCAGAAACTTTCAAAATGTTATCCGTTTCAGGGGTCGATACAGGAAAAATTTGGGGCCTATTTAGGGTCCCTTCACAAAAATCAATTTAATAAAATGGTTCCCTTCACAAAATTCTATTCCATAAAAACTTGCTATTTATTATTTATTTATTATTTTGTGATTTTTAAAATGCGTAATTTGTAAATAAACAAGTTCACCAGAGAGGAAAACTTCAGCAAAAGGATTTTAAAAGTTTTTGTTTATAAATGTTTGTTTCGAATTTGATTAACTGGATTTCAACTTTTGTTACAAAATTTTATTTTTCAGAAAAATATAATAAATTTCACAAAAATAACCTTTACTTTTCCTTTTCACAAAATGGGCCCCCAAGAAAAAAAAACTGCATCACCTTCATTGGTATTTTAACATTTATATTACCTTTCATATGCAAAATGCAATATTTAAAATAAATTTCAACAGTTAAATCTTATTTCAACATTTGTTATTATTATCTCTCTCTCTTTTTTTTTTCTTTTTTTTTATATTAAGGTTGTTTATTCTCAAATTCAAACTGTCTACTTTACGACATATTTTTTAATTCATTTTTGATCGTAAATTGGCAGTTATTGTTATTCAGAAACTTATGTAACTGAAACACGTTTTCCATTTTTTTGGTAAACACAAAAGATCTTTCAGAAAATACAGTCAAAGTTACCATTTCGAACTGGATTTCTGTACGTGACAGCCAGAGAAAGTATAAAACATGCCGTCACATGAAACGAATAGCTTGTAACTCGATAAGTAATTTATTTATCAAAAAATGGAAAACTCATTTTGATTCCAGATTGCTTCCATGGTCAGGCCTGCCAATTTTATGTCTTTGCATTTAAAAATGTGTCAGAAAGTTTCGCGCTATTGAGCAGATTACTAGAAATACAAAAATATTTATTAACAAAAGCAGTCTGATTTATTAGGAGTAGGAAATTACATATCTGAAATAAAGAATTTTTTATACTTTGTTATAAAGGCACACACAACCAATTTTTTCAATATTTATACGATTTATTTACTTATACAGAAGTCTTATCTGTTATTACATACATACAGAAGTAATTTACCTAATATAAATCAGAAGCAGCTTTTTAATACATTTCATGAACATTGGTTCCACCACTATTTCAAAACAATGACCTTCATTGCAGATTCTTACAAATTTTTGGAGTAGATTGATTTAGAAATAGTGGTAGAAAATAGGGCCTAATATGGCAAATTGGCTGAGTACTCGGCCAATACCGAGTAGTTGCAAGAATTTCATGTTTTAAGCATATTTAAAGACAAATTAATTTATAAGTGATCTATAAAAAGTTATTTGAATATAAATGTATAATATATGCCATAATTCATAAAAACTATTTACTCGGTACATAAAAATTTATCTATAAAACATAGAAAAAGGTAAGAAAAAAAACCCATGCAAAATTAATGTAAATTAAAGTTTAATTTTATATTTATATTAAAAAAAAAGACATTTCTAAAACTGTAGGAAAAGAATGATTTTGGATAAAGAAGCAGTACGTAGAAACAGAAAATACAATAAATGCAATTAAAAAAAATAATAATTATTAAATTTGCTGTATGGCAAATTATGGTACAAAAATACTAATCATTCTACATTTTCTGGAGATAGGGCATTTTTTTTATTGGTTGTAAATTTGGCCTGCTCCAGAAAAAATGTGTTCACTGCGAGCACTGATAAAATAGCATTTTAGCACATTACACACACACAAAAAGAAAAGAAAAGAAACTGTAAAGCCCCCTTTTTGGTGCTTTCGTGTTATAGCGGCCTCCACAATTACAATTATGTCAAGGTTTCAGCTCTGATTTCGCCAAGATCATCGAAAAGCTTATATATGCATCATATATACACATATTATTCCAAACAGCCATATACGTCATTACATACATATTATTTATGTCTTATATGTCATATATATACATCCTATATGACTTATGCACATGTTATATGTATACATCATATATGTGTTATATATGACTAATAACTCGGCCATATACATCACAAAAGTAATGATTTAACGTAATAATTATGTCATACATGCTTTATAATTTGGCGATAAATCTTTGTCGCTTGACGATTCATCCTCAAGGGCCGCTATTACACGATAGTACCCAATTTTTTTAATCAAAAGAAAATAAGTTACTTTTAAAAACTATGAAACATTTTGCATTATTCAAGGAATTGTTACAGCAAGCAATAACCATTTTTGATAGACAGATTTCAGGTATCAAAATGACAAATGGGTAAAGATGTGTTAAATAATCAATTTTAATTTCATATTGGTTAATTGAATTATTTATATATCAATTCTTTTTTTATATATATTTTTTAAACAATGCTACTGTTTTAAAATTTTTGAATATTCAAAAATTGTCATTAAAAGGTCCACAATAAATGAAATAAAATTTCAAAAAATGAAGTTAATTTAAAAAAATTGAAGTTAATTTTAAAAAATATGATTATATTATATGCACAAGATTCATGTTTATAAATAGGTATCTATATAAACACACACACACATAGAAGTGTTACCACTAAGCACACTTCATCAGTGATTCTTTCTTAAACACAACTACTCGGTACACCAATAGTAGAAAAAATAATAAAATCTGCCAGTGGCAGGTTTGTTTATATATACCTTAGCTATTAAATTAAAATTAATGCATTATTAATCAGTAATTAAATTTCAAATCTTCATCTTGACGGAGTTTCTGTGTATTCAAGTTAAAAAATGTAATTAATGAATAAACAATTGGAATAATAATACACAAATAAAATAAAATTAAATAAAAATATTTTATATATATGTTAAAATTTATTCAACCCATATGACTTAAAATAGTTAAACACTTAGAAAGAGAGCAGTTATATTTGAATGTAATTTTTTTGAAATTATTTATTATAATAATCATCATTCGTTTATTGCCCCTGGATTTTGCACAAATGATACCAATGCTATCAGAATATCCTAGATACTTCTAATTATTTTTAAAATATCTTAACAAATATTAAACATTAATATAAAACACAAATATTAAACAAATAAATATTTCAACTAAACTGCTTGTTATCTCCAAGATTAAATTGAAGGTTGCAAGAAACATTAAAAATCTGGGTACTTCTCTATTATCCCGTCGACCACTTTTCATAATAAAAAACTATCGCCAAACTGCAAGATTAAACGCAGTCCCATTTACTTGATGTCAGAAGCATTATACGTGTTTGTTATGTCATCAAGTGGTTTTTAATTCGACATGTGTGTGTATTTTTCAGTTTTACTGATTTATGAGTTATTTCATTCATTAAAAGAACAATTGTGTCCTTAAATTCCTATATTTTATTTATTTATTTATTTTGATATTCCAACGGCAACACTCTAAAGTTTATTTGGCATTACAGTTTGACGATAGTTTCTTGTTATGTAAAGTGGTCGATGGGATAATAGAGAAGTACCAAAATCTGTACACTACTAACATAACATATTATAAAGCTGTTAAGTAAATTGTAATACTCAAGTAATCATGACATTCATATAATCTTTTCACAACTAAAAATAATTCATTAAGATATGTTATTTAATTCCTTCAATTAATATTTATCTACTCTAAATGGATACCAAAACTTTTATCTTCAAACATGTGTCTTTATAAACATACACAATTTTTATTTGATAAATATATGATTTTTTAATTCCAGCAATCCATGGTTCATATTAATCTACCTTTAAAATCACATTCACCTGTCTTTAAAAAAGTACAAGCAGTTTTTACAATGTATGTAGTTTATTTAATAATTAAATTAAAAAAAAATATTCTCAAAATTCAGATAATTGCTTGCAAAATATCAGCAAAAGCTGGAAAGTAATAAATACTTTATTTTTTAAGCAAAATATTAACCAAATATACTATAATATTCATCACAAATGCAATAAAAGAGTCTTAATATTGAAAAATACTAGAAATTTTCTTATTAAAATGACCTATCAAATGTATACAATCATAAAAGTTGTGTACGAAAAGAGCTTTTTATCTACTTTGAGAAGGATGAAATCAATATTCGAGATAATATTTTGCATAGTAACTTTTCACCATGTATGAAAAGAAGGGCCCCAGAATAGACATTCATTAGCTCTCCCCCCCTTTCCAAAATAAATTTATACACAGAATTTTCGATCCATTGCTTTTATTTTTATTTTAAATATGAAATAATTGGTAGAAAGTACATTATCTTAATATTTTTGTTTTTTAAATTTCAAATCAAATTGGAAAAGTAAATTGATTTGCCATTAGATGAGTTTGTTAATAAAATGTGTAGCTCTCATAGTTCATTTACAGGGACACACAAAAGTAAAAAAACATGCAAAACTTATCATCATGATAACATCAGAAATGGTGAATAAATTCGGGTCTAATTGGGACAGTGTATTGACCTTGCAAGTATCTTTGATGTATTCAATTCATTATTCAAATATCCCAGGTCACCTAATGTAAAAACCAGCCATGTTCAAAGCAAGGTATATAAAATTAACTGGTACTATTTTACTTTGGGATGTCCGATTGCATGACTTTTTGCCCTAATTTCATTATTTCTTTTTTCTACCGAAAGATGAATTAAATCTTTTCGTGCTCCCCTTCTATACTGGCACCTGGGGCAAAAAATGAAAGAAAGAAAATACCATTGTATAAGTTGTGTAGTAACTTAATTTTAATAAAATTGTAATTAATTTAAAAATCATATTGAAAATTTGTTAAGATGAAGCATTCGATTATAACTATATACAGTGACCTCTCCCTTACTAAACAAATAAATATTTCAACTAAACTGCTTGTTATCTTCAAGATTAAATTGAAGGTTGCAAGAAACATTAAAAATCTGGGTACTTCTCTATTATCCCGTCGACCACTTTTCATAATACTTTCAGGGGACTGTAGAAAAAGTCGTATAACTGAGAGATCATCTCATTATACAAGTTTCAAACTTTACATGTATTAATTATTTTACCTATATTAAAAATGATAAGTTTTGAGTACTAAGAACAGATTTTAACAAAATTTAGAAAAATAATAATAAAAAATAAAACATAGTTTAAAAAGTTCACAAAATAATTCACTCACCACTATGTTTATTTTGAAGATTAACAGATCAGATTTTCTCAAAAAATGAAGTGATATTAGTTTGCCTCTGTCGTCGACTAAAAGAGAAAATGTTTTTTTCTAAGTCTATTAAAGTTTTTAAGCTATTTTAGGAATATTCATTTTGGTGGACATAATTCTTTTATGTATTTATAGCGGCACTTGCTTCTGAAAAAATTACAACAGCAGAAACATTTCCATCTTTGTCACACTCTGCTCTCACGTCTTCATTACTGATATCTTCAAAGATTTCTCATTAAAGAATTCCCATAAGCTCTTAAAATCGGGTTTATCTGTTGACCTAGCAGTTTGGTCTTGTGAAAAACCACATTTCCTAAAACAATTCTTAACTGTCTCAGATGTCACATTTTCCATGCAGATGCTGTAAGATGCGTGGCATCTAAAATGGAAATTGCTTTAGCTTCCTTTTTGTTTTCCAAATCAAACTCCTTCTGTAGTTTACTTGAAATTCTTTATAATCCCTAAATCTAATAGCTTTAATCTGTTTGTAGAATCTGCTGGTAAAAATATAACTTTAATTTGTTGCAGAAATGGTACATCTTTTATATCTGGATGTGATGGACACTGATCCAGGAAAGTGCATTTTGCACTAACCCTGATTACTCACTCAGTACTATACAGAGACATGATCTGCAGGTGGTCATTTGGCTTTTGTTAATCGGTTTTCTTAAATAGCAGGCACAAGAAAATTCCATACAACCACCTTCCCACCATAGATTTCATCGTTAATAACACACCAAGGTAGATAAGAAATGTTATTCATTATTTATAAACACTTTAACAATAGTCAAAAGGATAAAGATAAGAAGCGTTAATGATTTGTACTTTGATTATAAAAATGAATTCTTGAATGGGAAATGTAAACTCGCTTGAAATGTTTAAAGCGTCATATAAGTGAGAGAAGTTTAGTATTATTTCCTATAAAGCATGGATGGGACCGAGAGAATTCGGGGTATAACCGAGAGTCATATAAGTGAGAGGTCACTGTAAATAATATTTGTGAGATTTGCAAAATGTGTTTTTTTTTTCTTATACAGGGTATCTCTTCTTATCGTTTACTAATTAGCTAATTTCTAAACCATTAGTTTTAGAAATATAGTTCCAATTGCAAAAATGTCTCAAACTTTGTTTTGCATCACATAAAAATCGATTACGTAAAAATTATTACTTTTTAAATAGTTAAGGAATTAAAAATTGTATAGAGTGCCTGGGTCCAATAAGTTTTATTTAGAAAATTTTTAAGTGTTCTAACAAGTATAACAGTAAAAATTTATTTTTCAATGACTAAAACTTACTGAGTTATACTTAGAACTTCATGAATTTTCAGTGCTTGAATCTAGAGATCTGCACGGGCCGGGCCAAGGCCCGAAGCCGTACTCGGCCCGGCCCGCGGGCCGGGCTCGGGCCTATTTTTCTTCACGGCACTCGGGCCGGGCCATATTTTTTTCTGAAGGCCCGGGCCAAGTGATTACTCTTTACGGGCCGGGCCGGGCCCTACTTTTTTCCTGAAGAATAAGGCCGTGCCTTAAATTATTTTTTCCGTACAGAGCCTGGACTGGTTTCATTCTTCCTAGTCTTCATGCCTTAAAATTTTTAGTCCTGGTTTTGACTCGTATGAAAATCATTGTCTCGGCGTACCTGGTCCGTTCGAAGGTCAGTAAAATAAGATCTGGCATAAAAATCTTTTCAAAACATGCATACATTTTTAAATCGCCATTATTTTATAATTAAACATTAAAATTTATTCTTTTTAAAAAATAGTAGATTTATACACTTATTAAAATATAGCTAAATTAAAATATAGTAAAACGTGTGAAAAAGAACCTGCTTATGATGGAATCCTGTCTTAAATTGAAAAATGTGTTGATCCATTAAAAATGAATATACTAATATGTAAGAAAAGAATATATAATACATTTACACCTGCTAAGAAGGCAAATTGTCTATAACTCATTTTTTTTTCTTCCCTATGCAATTCCATCTTAGATTTTACCGTATAGCATTTTTCTGATTTTTAACACTTCAATAAATGGAATATGGATTAACAATATCGATGATAACTTAAACACATACATACAACAAATAGAGATTTATTAAAAAAATAAATATTCCAGCTTGCGGCACCTCTATAAAAATGAAGATTATACACATGAAAAAAAAAAGGCTGAGATAGGAATTTTTGGTTAGATCTCCTCCTATGGGGCAAATTTTTAACCAAATCGACGTAAAAATTATGTTTTGTAGAAATTCACTCGGGCCGGGCAGGGCCCGACTAAGCTCCTTTGGGGCCCGGGGCAGACTTCAATTTTTGGGCCCCACCTATACCAAAATTTTCATATGCAATATTTTTGCTACGATAACATTACACAGTATTTTTCCATTAGCGGAGCGCCATGTGATATATATACATATACACACACATATATACACATGTGTATATACATATAAATATGTGTGCATAGATGTGTATATATATCATTGGTGTTAAGGTACAAATTTAGCACTAACCACCAGCTACAGGGCCACTTTCTTACAAGGAAAGAGTAAAAAAATTTTGCATTTCATCAAGGATTCTATTTTTGCTGGTTGAAATATGTTTATAACACATTTTTTATTTGGGCTATTTACTTTTAGATTAATACTAATTGAAATTTTAATAAAAGTTTAGTGTTTAGAACTTTTAAATAAAAATGTTTTTAGAAAACTAGTTTAAAGAAAGTGGCCACTTATAAAACTGCTACTACTGGCCACTAATGAAATTTCCCAGTTTTGCCCTTTGACTGGCGCCCGGCTAATGGAAAAGTATCCATTGCACATATAAAGTGTTCTTATGCATTATAATTTTTGAAATTATAGAACAAATTTAAAACTATACATTCTGATTTGATATCTTGGCGTCTACTAGTAGGATTGGGCTGAAATTTTCCCAATCAGATAAGATTATGCTACATAAGACACAAAATTTCATCGTTAATACATTAGTCATTTGCAAGAAACGATTTTAGATAGCAATAAATAAAACCAAAAACTATTCAGGCATTTTGTCTTCTTTTACCAAAGCACGAATGAATTTACCAATGTTTACAAATCAAGGGTTGATCCAGGCAAAATTTGGAGACTCTTCACAAAATTCTATTTAATAAAACAGGCCTCTTCACAAAATTCCTTTTAATAAAATAGGCCCTTTCACAAAATTATATTACATAAAAACTCACAATTTACTTTTTGTGATGTTTTAAAATGTGTATTTTTTAAACAAACAAGTTCACCAGAGAGGAAAGCTGCAGCAAAAGGATTTTAAAAAGTTTTTTTTTAATAAATGCTTAGTTCAAATTTGAATAACTGGATTTGAACTTTTGTTATAAAATGTTATTTTTCATAAAAATAACCTTTTTTTTCCACAAAATAGAAAGGGAAAAAAACCCCTGGAAATGACACCTGCAAACTCACATATACTTCACTTACTTGTCAGCTATTTTCAGTATTAACGCAGAAAAACTGATTACTGTCTGATAAATATTCTATTTAGAGAAATATTATATTAAAAAGTATAATTTAAATATAAAAAATTAGTCATTTTATTCTTTACACCCGGTAACATGACAGTATATAAAATTTACCATTACTTTATTTATGTAAAATGCGTAGATCAAAACAAATACAAATTAAACAACATTTTACAAGGTTATGAACTGAAAATGCAAAAAATTATTTGTGAATTTAACATTTAACAAGTACTAGAGCAAAATTTAAGGAAATATCTTAAAATATACACTAATTATAGAACTACTTTCACCATGGGGTAAAGTGATGGTATCAAAATATGCTGTTTTAAATGCATCACTGAGAGAAAACAATCAAAGAAAATTGAATGTTTATATGCTTCATGTTTAATCTATATGAATCCAATGTATATAAAATGCACCAAAAGTTAAAAAATATTTATATTTGTTTTGTTTTAGCACCTTCTCTTAAAAAAAAAAAAAAAAAAGCTTGATTTTACACCAATTTTCCCCAACCTGACCCCAATTTAAATATTAAAAATCAGTCGTTTTATTCTTTACACTAGGTAACAAGACAGTAAATAAAATTCATCATTACTTTATGTAAAAATAGGTCGATTAAAACAAATGCAAATTAAATAATATCTTATAAGGTTGTGAACTGAAAATGCAAAAAGAAAAAAAATTATCATTTAACAAGTAGAAGAGCAAAATTTAAGTAAATATCTTAAAATTTATGTAATGTTTTACGGAACATAAAATATTTTTTTAAGAATTAATGCACAATTAAAATGAATCACCTGTTGTTATGATGCATTGAGTTAGATGCAACATGGATAATTATGGAATTAAAGATAAAATTACAAAAAAACTCTTCGATAAACACATATACCAAAAAGATCCCCATATATACACAGAAAATTTTTTATTGTTAAATATAAATATCAGAAAATTCCATTTTATACATTTCACATGCAAATGTATGCAATATCAATATTGTAATAGTCTTATTTTCTTAAAATTAATTATTATGGAATCGTCAGCATATTTTCAATTACAAAAATATATTATATGTATTTGGTTAATTTAATTCACTTGTTTTTTTAAGCCTTGTAATGGTGTTGAACATATTTCTTATTTTATTTTTAGAGGTTTCTTTCTAATTTTGCATTCAGCAAAAGAATCTATTATATCGTTATAATCAAGTTTATTAGTAACATCTCCATTTAAGGATAATATAGCTAAGCATGAGAGCTTTTTCTGATGAAGATAGGATTGAATGGGAGATTTTAACCTTTTCAGTAAAGAAAATGATCTTTCTCCTGAGCAATTAGAAATAGGCATTGTTAAAAAAATTCCTAAAGCAGTTTCTACATTAAGAAATGCTGAAGATAAATGAGGGTTTTGTAATGTCTTTAACATTTGGAGAAGAGTATCATCTTTGTTTACAAATGAGCTAAATTGATTCAGTTCATCAGAAAATTTTTCTTCTAAATCTGACGGATAACTTTGTTGTAGAGATTTTGCATCTTCATGTAACGAAGCATTTGAATGCAAATTTCTAAGAACAGAAAACTTTTTTTGTCAATTTATCATACGGCTGTTTGCGGTTTCAGAGATATAGGCTTATTAAGGAGTCACAAAGTACATAATGGCATGTTTTTATAAATTTATCACGTGGTTCAAAGTGAACCTCAGTACTATTTGTATCATTCAAACATCTACTTCTTGGAGTCATCTTTTTTCTTGTAACCTCATAGGTAAGAGATTGTGGTGAAATTTTTACAGCTTCACTCTCATACATATCAAAATTGTCTCTCACAAATTTAATAATTTCTATTAAAGATGTAAATAAAGGAGATAGCTGCTCTAAATTTCCTGTAGAATCCTGGAAAATTTGGAACTACCCTGACCTCCAGTTTAAGTACTAGGGTTGATCAGCTGATTATAGATCCCGCAAATCATAGATCTTATATAAAAAAAATGAAAAAAGTATTTTTTTTCTATTTTTTTTCATTTTTTCTTATATGCAGGAACATAAACATTGGGCTACGAAAATTTGTCATTTGGGGGCCCCCTTGAGATGGGGGCCCGGGGCAGCTGCCCCATTTGCCCCTGCGGTAATCAGGCCCTGGGGCCGGGTTCGGGCCGAGATTTTAACTTTTTTCCGGGCCGGGCCGAACTTTTAAATCGGGCCGGGCCAAATTATTTTTTGTATGGGTCAGGCCGGGCCCGGGCCTGGAAATTTCGGCCCGTGCAGACCTCTACTTGAATCACTAAAAATGGAAAAGTGTCTTTTTTTGTACTAGAAAATCTGACAATGCATGAAATTCAAAGTATCATAACTAGCTAAGTTTTTATAAGTTACAAGCAAAAATTGAGTTTAACCATGCAAATTTATTTTAATGATGTGGATTCATCTCAACAGAAAACAGTGTCAAAATTGTTTCAAACATTCTGTTTAAAAGACGTTTAATTAAAATGTCCATTGACAGCATACAAAGAGATTAGTTACATGTTATAAAAATAATAGGTTGTTGGAACCTGTTGTCTATCCAACTGTAAGGTTGGAGAGGGGGGGGGGGGGGATGATGCTATCGGTTAACCAAAAGTAACTATTTCCCATCCATAGAGCTCACCAATGTTGTCATTTCTTTGAATGGCACTAGCAGTTTCACCGAGAATATAAGAAGACTTCAAATGTAATTACAAGCTCTGTTTATTGATAATCCAGGTTCTTTACAAGGTACACAATACAACGCCTGTAATCAAATGCTTAGATGAATTTTATTTTATTAAAGCAGAAATTCACTAAAATGCGGAAGAAGCTTTTCTCCCCTGTATTTACCTTTTTACTTCTAAATTAATGATAAAACAGTGTTTTAACAAATTTAAAAAAAAAACTCGATCATAAGCCCTCACTGTCAGCCCCTAAATTTAACTGGTTTTGCTTTTGAAAACGGGGGAGGGGGGGGGGAATTACATTTGGGTTTTACAGTAATTATTATAAATAATAGTTGAAATTTCAGTAATATCTGTCTAAGTTGGACTTTGTGTAAGACGAAAATCTCCTTAACATGGAAAGATTTTCAAGCCCTAAGAAACACAAGTGGTACTTGAGACTAGTGAGGGGGTCCAGCCCTATACCCCCCCATCCCCCATATCGAGGTCAAAATTTAATTGTCATTTGGAAAAAATATTTTGATAGAAGTAGAGTTCTACACTGGTCAGGTAATCCAATTTCACTCGAACCGCATCCAACCGATGGGTCTGGTTTAAAAAACAATTTTGGAAAAACAAACACAGGCACAAGAAAATATTTGAGACAAACTTCTTACTATTTATAATTAAATGCAAAAAAATGCACGAGGATTTCTGTGAAAAATGTATATGACACATTTATAAATATTGTTAAAAACTTGTGTAAAAAGCTAACCTTAAAAATCTAATAATATACGTTGAACAGAATCATTACATAGAACCATAATTAGAGTACTGAAGACAGCATAAATTCTTAACATACCTCAATTGAATAGTGTGGTTTTCCTTCAAATGTATACTCAATCTTTTCCACCTTCATTCACAATTTTGTCTCCTGCATCAAAAAGCTTTGATTTTGAGAGCCCTATTTAAATGAAATTTAGCTGGAGCAATGTTACCAAGGAATATGAAGTGAAAAACACACATATGCACTTGGTAACACTTCTACAGCCTGTGTGTCTTCATCTTGAGTTATCGTGTTCCATTCATTCCAGGAAAATCTTAAGATTCTGAAAAGAAAAGACATCTTATGTACTTAAAGGTCAACAGAAATGTATTAACATATCCATATATGTATAAAACAAGGCCGAAACTAGCTTTTTTTCACAGAGGGCAAACATGGATTTTGGCATCTACACCCCCCCCCCCCCTCACTTTTTTGCAAAGTTAATTTACAAAGAGAATTTTACAAGTTAATAATAACTAATTTATTTTAAAATTAAAAATGGGCAATCACACTTTTGTCCAATATTTATAAAACCTGTGAAACTGGAATCAAAATTAACTAGAAAAATTCTGGTTTATACAGGTTTTCCTATTAGCAAATAAAATTGCTGGTTTTCTTTCTGTTGAAACCATGTAAAGTTTTCATTTAAGACAAGATTCTGTTGCACACAGATTTTACTGTAGTTGTATTACATTGCAATTAAGCAGGCGTTTAAAGTCATATGAGTCACAATGTCTTAAGAACTGAAAAACCAGGATTTTCTGTAGGTATAACAATGAATTCCATTTCAATACCGTAAAATATATGTGTGCTATATACAGCCAATTTCACAGAAGTATCTCTTCCTATTAATAGACTGTTATGTCTAGATTCTTTCCTAAACCTAACATAAATTATCAAAATTATAATAGTGACCTAGTAGAACAAAAACAAACAATTTTTAACTAAGTATTATATTTTGTGAATTTTCCAACCCATAGTGTTTAGTGTCCCAATCACCTCAATTCTTCTTTTGGATTTTCCAACTGAAAAACATTTTTACTCAAATTTCATATCTATATATTTTGTATCAAACAACAAACCAAATGTTCATATTTGGCATCCTCGGCACACCCTCTTAGTTTCGGCTCTGGTATAAAATAAGAGATTAGTGTTAGTTCTTTACAGAAGTACCTGATTATCACAACGGAAAACAGGGCGGCCTTGTATTTTTCTTAAAGTGAGTACAAATAGTGGTTAAAAACATGTTACAAGGGCCCAATAGTGGATCTTTGTACTAAGGCCTCATGTAAGGTTAGTTAGGCCCTACTTTAGATCATGTATTCATAAAAATCATGCATTTTATAAAAAACAAATCATGCTTGTTACTCTAAAGACACTCAATCTGAACAACAATTTAGTTACATTAAGCTTTAAAATGAAATTAAAATATAAAATAATATAAGAATCTTACACTTGCAAACACTGCAAATCAAACAATAAATTCGGCAAATCATTATTGAGAAAATAAATATTCCCTTTATGGTACTGCCCTACAAAATATTAAAATTAATAAAAGCATATAAACTGCACGACTGCGTGGACAAAGATTAATAAATAAAAAAACATCGATTTTGAATAGAACGCGTATAACTTATACAATAACATTTAATTGCAAGACAAAAATAATAATGATAATAAAGGGTACAGATTGTACTAGTTGTTAAAAAAGGGATTGTTAAGAGATATAGCTGCTCAGTTACAATGACTTTAAATAAAAGATCATGAATACATACTTTCCCAGTTGTGTGTATAAAATCTATAAAATTAGACAAATCTTATTTTTACAAAGCAAACTTTTTTTTTTTTTTTTTTTGCCTAAGATACGAACTTTTCATCCCCACCCACTTAATTATTATATTAAATTCGTAAAATAACACCGATCAAAAATAGTTGAAATAACATGATCAGATCCTAACATTACAGAAATTGTAACACTGACATAACCAAAAAAGACAGAAAACACTAACCTGATATATTTTTTCCAGTTTACATAATTTTTTTCTGTATGCTAGACATTTTAAACGCAACACACGTCTTGATTTTCATCAAAACAAAACAAATTTTAAAATATAACAGAAAAGAAGTACTTGGCAATCAAATAAAGTGAGATAAAAAAGCCAATGTGGTAAACATGAACTCGCTCTAAGCGCGTCAGAGTATGTGCAGTAGATTGCGCAGATTGAAGATTCTGGGTTCCATGTTTTTGACGTCATACTGGAATGATCTATGCTATCCAGTGTTCGAAAAGGCGCGACCGTCGCGGAATACCTCCTCCCAAATCCACGTCAGTTTTACCGATTACGATGATCGATATTAAGAGGTAACCAATGAGAATCCGTCATCGTATCGTAGTTTCAATAGTTGACATAAAACTTTCACAATTCAATGGCTGCGATGTTTATAATTCGCTTGGCGAGGATAATTTTCGTCTTATTGATAATTTAATGTTCAATTGTAATGGAATTCCTGTTATAATGAAAAGGTAGCTGTTTCAGAATGTCTGTCTATTAAATAATTAAGTGAGCTGTGTATATTCTCCGAGAAATAAAACTTTTACTGAATAAGTATTGTCATATGTATGTGTGTTTATTATAAGACACATACTTTAGCAATAATGATTCAGTTTTTACTACGACTGATTTGCAGATAGGATTCTCCAGCATCGTACAGGCCTTAATAGGTAGGAAGCCAGCAACTTACATTTTAATTAGTATTTACTTAAGAACCGACTGCTTCAGGGAAAGTTTTCAGTTTTAGTATATAACAGTATTTTTTATAATTTAGAAAAAAAAAATGAATGTGTGAATGTTCAAATTTAACACAAATGATCTTATGATTATGTACAAAGCAGCTTTATTTTAAGCGATCAGCTTTCTTGAATTTATAGATTACTTTATTATTATTATTTATTTCATCATTTATATAATTTATCTCATTTATGTAATTAATATATATTTGATATACTGCAGATATTCATGTATGAAAATAATATACATTGAGATTTTCTAAATCTTAACATTTTTTTTCCCTTTGAAAGTTATAAAAACCAAATTAATGAAGCTCAGATTTTCAAATCTTTTCTGTGAATAACTGAAGAATATTGAATTTCAGTGACATGTTCATTTTTTAATAATAAAGTATGGAACTTTTTTTTTTCTGAGATAGTATACAGAGAAATGCAGTTTTGATTAAGAGAAAACCAGAAGGAAATTTGTTTATTGTTTATTCAATATTTTACAATGTAGTAGAAAGTGATACTTTCAGAAACAAATTAAAGTAAAGATTTTCTCTTTTTGACACTATTTAAAGTTTGTAAGCTTTTGCAAGGGAAAATAACGAACTAAGATGTTTATGGTGAGGGGGGTCAGGTATTACATCAATTTACTCACTACTGATGAAATAATTTTCTGATGGGATAAGAAAAAAAACCTATATAATTTTTTTTTATTATTCATTGATTATATGTCATGTTACTCCCAAATGCCAAATGTTAATATTTTATTGAATGTTTAGGTATATTTTACTTAGTGGGTAAAATGAATCATCTCTTTTAAAAAATTATGAATGTGTCAGGATATAAACATTTATGTTTGCCACATTATTTTTACTGTTATCAAAGGTACCTCCTCTAATGTGATTAAATTGGTAAATAAAATCTCCCCCCCCCCCCCCCCCCCCCCACTTAAAAGAAAATTCTTTGTAAAAATGAATCATCACATGAACTGGGTTTTTTAAAATTTCATTTCTTAAATTTGCATTTTAAAAAGAAATGATAAAGAAATTTATTTTATTTCTAATTACTTATTTTCATACGTCAAACAAAATGTATAGAGCTCTGTGTTTTTTTGTTGTTGTTGTTGTTGTTGTTTTTGTCTAAGATTGTGATAAAAATTTTAATTATTACATTAATTTGAGATTTCTGTGAAAAAGTCTGTAAGAAATAAAATGCTTGAAAGTTAAACTTGTAGAAAGCTTTTAATCACCATTTCAATATTCCCTTCCAACCCTAATATTATATTTAACATATAAATATTATATGTAAACAATGCTTATTTATTCCTTGCATCTTATTAAAATAGAGATAGAAAGTTCTAAAAGTCAAAAGACTCATTAATGTAATTTATTTTTAATTTATATATTTATAACTGTAATAAAAATGCATATTTTCAACTATACACAAAATAGCAAGAATGGCTTTAATAAAACCTGCTAAAAAGTTAACTTTATATCAAGTGCCAGAGTTGTTTATACAGAGATAATCAGCAGAAGCTTTCAAAATATTATTTATTTTCATTGGTATATTAAAGTTTAATATCTTTCATATGCAAAATGCAATATTTAAAAAAAAATCAACAATTAAATGTTATTTTAACATTTGTTATAATCGCTTTCTCTCTCTCTTTTTTTTTTTTTTTTTTTATTGTTATATTAATATGATTACTAGAAATACACAAGTATTTAATAACAAAGCTAGTCTGATTTAGTAGAGTAGGAAATTACAAATCTGAAATACAGAATTTTTTATACTTCTTTGTTATAAAGGCAACAAATTTTTTTTTAATACTTATACAATTTATTTACTTATATAGAAGTCTTATCTATTATATACAAACAGATGTGATTAACCTGTTTTTTTTTTTTTTTTTTTTTTTTGGCTTTTATTAGTGTATTTAAAAGGTATAATTTCTTTTCTTTTTTTTTTTTTAAATTAAACTCATAAAAGCATGATGAGCTGATAGAAATACTGTATTTATTTTGGATTTTAATCATATTGCTAATATTTTGAATTAATATTTAGGATTTTTTTATTATGGCTTAACTCTGTATTTTCTTATTTTGTTTTCAGCCGCTCATGCTTTGACGATTTTTTTTTCTTTTTAACTTTATAAAAACACCAATATTCTTATTTTATTTTCCAATTTTTCATCGTTAATATTACAAGATTCATTATTGTAGGAGTTACCTTATATGCTTCATTATAAAAACTAAACTGATTTATTCATAAGATAAATAATAATGAAATTATGTACATTGTATTATGATATGCAATGCACCACTTGATTGAACATGGTATTATGATTTGACATTAAATCACATTGTTTGGTGATAAATTTTGTTTATTGTAAATGGGCTACTGGAAGATAAACAAGTACCAATTTAATTGTGCAATCCATATACTTAAATACTTTTAAAAATGCATTTTTTAAAACCATTTATAGTCATTAGGGTTCGGTGTTCTGTCAATATAAACAGCTGACAGAACAATGCTTAAATAAAATAAAGAAGACTGACAAAAAAGATCATGATCTTAACTAGTAAATCATGCTAGCCATCTACACAATTTCAAACACAGTAAGTAAAATAAAATAAATATGCCTCCCCCCCACCCCCCCCCACCCCAAATAAAAAGCATTTGAGATCTATTCTTTGTAAAATTTGGTCACATAAACAAGTTTTTTTTTCTTTTTTCTATTTCACTCTTTGGATTTAATCTTTAAATATAGATAATAAAGAAACATGTTTCATTTCTAAAAAATATTTTTCATAAGTTAAAAAAAAAAGTCCCTGCACCATCCAAAACTGATGAAAAAATAATTAGTAATTATTCTTTTACCTTTATGTTAATTTCAGGTTTCTACGAAACATAAAGTGTAAAGTCAGTGTATTAATACATCTTTATGAAATAAAATAGTTACAAGTTAAATGTTTAAAAGCTTTTATTCACTATATTTCAGTATAGTAACATACCATGACCTCCTTTTTTTCTTAGCATATTTCTACATAACTATCAGCTAATATTTATTCATCATGTATCTTATTAAAATAATGATTAAAAATTAAAAAAAAAAAGAAATAAAAAAAATCAAACATTCTTTTCAAAGATTAATTAATACAGCTTTTTTAATATGAATCTAAAATAAAAAGCATATTTTTAACTGTAAACGAAGAAAAAAAAGTGGGTTCATAAAAATCTCAAAAAATTGAATTTTCTCATTATCTGTTTTATATTTAACATGCAGTTTATAATTACATGCAAGTAGGTGATTTGGTACTTTCCCATTATATGGACACCATGCCAAAATGTTTGATAATGCATAATGTATGTATTAAATGTATGCTTGGTGACAATGGTGTCCATATAACGGAAAAGTACTGGTGATTTTTCTTTTGAAATTACTTCAACAATTTTTATGAAATCAATAATTATTGTTTTTTTTTTTCATTTAATAACACTAATTTCAAGTTCAAACTTTTATTTTTTATACAATAATAAAATTTCTGATGTATAAGTGATTAATGCTATAAAACACATGAATAAAAGTTTCACATTCCTATTACATGAACATTTGTCCCGCCCCCCCCCCCCCCCCCCTCCTCCAAAGAGGGAAGAAAACAAATGTTTATAAAAAAACAATTCTTAGAGAATATAAACCCTAAAAATGAAATAACTTTAATCAATGATGAATAAATAACATGTGTATATGTATATTTTTTAATCTGCAATTTTTATTCATGTAGAATTGAAATTGATTTTGCAATTGTAGTAAACAGATTGTAACTAAAATTATGTTTTTGAGTATCTTTTCATTGGTATTTTAATGTTTAGATTACCATACCACATAATATGCAATATTTAAAAAAAAAAGAAAAAAACTTCAATAATTAAATTTTACCATGTATTTTTTATTTTTTGCATGTTATTTTAAAAATATTGCAAATGCAATAAAATATTTAATAACAAAGACATTCAGATTTAGTAACAATAGAAAATTGGGTACTTTTCGGCTAGCCGGGCGCCAGTGATATATATGTACATATATAAATATGTATGTATATATATATGTATGTGTGCCAGTGATATATATACACATGTATATATATCACTGGTGCCCGGCTAACCGAAAATTACTACTATATTTGAAAAGATGATTTCAAGAACTTTATTCGGTACTTTTCGGTTAGCCGGGTGCCAGTGATATATGTACAAGTACATATAAAAATATATATGTAATACGTAATACATACATATATGTGTATATATATGTACATGTAGCTATATGTGTATATGTATACATATGTGTGTATATATATCATTGGCGCCCAGCTAACCGAAAAGTACCCTTTATTCCTTTTCAAATGTATTCGAATATAATTCTGACACATTGATTAATTATTCTCTTAATAAGATTCGAAGCAGATTATAAAAGAAAAATGTAAATTTTAACTGTCCTGGAACTGCGATTTTTTTTTTTTTTTTACATAACTGCTACATATTTTTTTAAAAAGAGAAAGTCCAATAAAAAGTAAAAGAAATTGATTATTCTTTCTAATTTTATTTAATATATAATTATTTAAAAGATAAAATTTTTTAAAAAGCACAAGTTATGTGAGATAACAACAGCAAAAGATGGATAAGGATTTAAAAACAAAGAAAAAAATCTCTAACTTATCATTTATAAATCGCTGCCACTGGCAATTATTGTTATTATTTTATCCACCACTATTTCAAAACAATGACCTTCATCACAAATTTTTGGGGTAGATTGATTTAGAAATAGCGGTGGGGAAAATAATAAAAACCACCAGTGGCAGCACTGTTTATGTACCTTACCTATTAAATTCAAATTAATGCATTATTAATCAGTAATTAAATTTCAAATCTTTTTGACTGAGTTTTTGGCTATTCAAGTTAAAAAGTGAGTATATATAAAAAGTATAAAATATATAAAAAGTGTGCATCAGCTAATTAATGAATAAACAATTTGAATATATAATAATACACAAATAAAATGAAATTAAATTAAAAAAATTTTTATTCTTCAACATTTTTCAAAAATACAAAAAAGTGGCTATATATATATATTTTCTAGTAGATAATACACATGTAGTTTAAAAAATTATATTATAATTAATAATTACTGCAATGAAAAAAGATGCAGCATAGGAGAAAATTTTCAGCTAAGCATTCATCAAAACCTACGGTTATATGTAAAATAACTAAATAAAATCGCATTTTAATAGCATGTATTTCTTGAAACAAGTATTATGCTTAAAATATATGCAGCACATAACAATTTAATTAGTAGCTCTTTGTATAAAGACATAAGAAGAGAATCAATTCCAACCCCCCTGAATTTTGAAGCTTTAAATATTTGTTTTTTTTAACTTTGACATCTAAACAAAAATGTTTAAATTTACTTAACACATGTGACTTAAAATAGTTAAACATTTAGAGAGAGCAGTTATATTTTAATGTAAAAGTGCTTTTTATATATTATAATAGTAGTCATAATCAATTTATATATTTTAAGCACCCCCCCCCCCCCTCCACTTCCAAGGATTTTGCTCAGTTGATACCAATGCTATGAGAATATCCTAGGTACTTCTAATTATTAAAAAAAAAAATAACAATTATTAAACGTTTAAAAAATATCATCTAATGGTCGAAATAATTATTTCAAGTAAACTGCTTGTTATCTCAAAATTAAATTGAGGTTGCAAAAAACATTAAAAATCTGTACATTACTAACATAACATTATAAAACTGTAACTAAAATGTGATTCTCAAGTGATCATGACATTCATATAATCTTTTCACAACTAAAAATAATTCATTAATGTATGTTACAATTCATATTTATCTACTCTAGATGGGTACCAAAACTTTTGATATTCAAACATGTGTCTTTATAAACATACACAATTTTTATTTGATAAATATATGCACCTTTAATTTCTGCAATCCATGGTGCATATTAATCTACCTTTAAAAAAGAATATACGTAATTTATTTAATAATTAAATAAAAGTTTTTTATTAGCAAAATATCAGCAAAAGCTGGACAAGTCAAAAATATCGTAATAAATATTTAGTTTTTAAGCAAAATTAACAAAATATACTATAATATTCATCACAAATGGGATAAAAGTCTCTTAATATTGAAAAACACTAGAAAATTTTTTATTAAAATGTCCTATTACATGTAAACAATCACAAAAGTTGTGTTCGAAAAGGGCTTTTCACCTACTTTGAGAGGGTGAAATCAACGTCCGAAATTTTGTAAACATTCGAAATAATATTTCGCATCTAACTTTTCCCCATGTACGAAAATAAGTGCTCCAGAATACCGATTTCCTTCCCGTATGATACAATGACGTCAAAATGTTGTCACGGAGGAGGCGTTTCCACCGACTTTTCGTATTCGAACGCTGTCAGAATTATTAGGCTGCAGACTGCCGGAACCGAAAGAAAAACCAACAACGTTAACTTAATTTTAGAGATATTAGTATTTTTTATTTATTCTGTATAACTAGGCATATAAACTTCCGTTTTCTTTGTACTTAGTACCGAAACTATTATCTTAAATTTTAAATTATTAAATTCTAATTGATTTACTAATTTGTATTTAGTTTTCAAAAACAAAATTCTGCTTGTTTACATTAAATAACCATGTATCTTAAAATATTTGATTTTGATTACTTTTTGCTGATATTATTGCTCATTTTTATTTTAAGATTAAAAGAATCTTTTAAAGCAGTACTAAAAAGTATTATTTGTCTTTAATTTTTTTAAAATTTTATTTATTTATTTATTTTGGAAGCCGAAAGGGGGGGGGGGGGGGTTATAAAGATCGAATCAACGTTTCAACTTTCAGAGTAGTATATTATTATGAAAACACACAGCTATGAATATATTTTAGCTGATATTATTGCTCACTTTTATTTAAAATAAATAAATCTTTAAAGTAGTATGAGGCCCTTCTTTCACTTTTTTCGGGGGAGGGTTTATAAAGATTGATTTTAACATTTGGAGTAGTAATTATTATTATTTATTGCTTATTTTAAAAACACACAAATGTGAATAGTTTATTACAATATTCAATGTTGGACCCTGCCAAATGCGGCGATAAAGTCTTGGGGATGGTCAAGTGATAACAATTTTTATTAATTAATTTCAGACAAAACCATGTTTATCTGTCAGTGTTATTAATAAGTCTGTATAATTTGTCAGAGCATAGGACATTGTTTAAATATTTCTTTATGTCTAGAAATTTATCATTCCAGAGCTAGTCCAAATAACTATAACATTCTATTTATATTTTGGGAAATTTTCAATTAGTATCATTTATAAAATAAATAATCATAATAGAGATAGGAGATAAGCACATTATTTGTTTGATGTAAACAGTTATTATTGCATCTTTAAATACCTTTTCTGTAACTTCATAGCATCTAAATCCTTTTTTCTCATTAATTGTTGTACCTGCACACAGTTATAAATTCATAGGTGCATTACAGTAAAACTTGTTTAAACAAAACCTGTCTATAACAGAATTATTTCTCAAATGAATAAAAAAAAATTCGAGTTTCGACAAAAAAGCACCATACAATTAGTTATACTTATTAAGATGGAGACCTGTCTAAAATAGAACTTATTTCCAGTCTCTTTCGACTTCTTCTTTGCAGGTTTTACTGCAGGGGCACCATTTCAAGAGTTTCTTTTTTGGGAAAGGAGGGGGGAGAGGCAAAGTTTTCTTTGAGAAACAGGGTTTGAAATTGCATGCAGGATTGTTCATATACCGCAAAGATAGGAAAATCCTGCACAATAAAAAATGCTGTACAGGATTTTGCCCTCTTAAATTATTTTACAGGCATGTTATTCTTGAGCGAATATTTTCAAATTTTCATGGAAGTCCACGTTTTCTTTAATCATTTTTTGTGGAGTTATGCAAAGTCAATTCATCAATCGATCTCGGAAAAAATAACGAATTTGACGAATTGGACCTGGAAAAAACTAGCTAATTTGGCAAATTAGTCATGTAAAAATTGTTAATTTTGTTTTGAACCGATTTTTCAAAGAAAACCTGAATATTTTCAGATGAAAAGAACTATATATTTAAACATTAATGAGTATATATATATATATATATATATATATATATATATATATATGTGTGTGTGTGTGTATGTGTTCATTTTTTTTACATAAAAGATAAAATTGTTATTAGAGGTATAATTGTAGACTACTTTCTCATAATCTTATTAAAATATTTTTTTTTTTTTTTTTTTTTTTTCCATTTGGTGTCAGGTTGCGGTCAATGAATTTTTTTTTATGGTTTTCTGGTTGACTGGAAATTACAGTCCTGCAACGGCTACCTGAAAAGCAGGATGGGTCGGGTTGATGCTGTTTTTAGGGTTGCGTTCATTTCATGAAACCCTATTCATCCGTCACAGAGCCGGTTCTCAGAAACTATATAACTTACAGATTTTAAATTTTGTGTACTTATAGCTAAATACCTACTATGACGCTGAAAATCTTAAAATTTTGAAAAAATTATTATTTTAATATAGAGAGATAAAAAATCCAAAAATCTAACAGCCTTTTCCTATTAAATTTAAACCTTTTTCGTTATAGAGCAGTTGCCAACAATTAAAAATTCACAATAAAATTCTTTCTATAATAATTAATTTTCTATTGGGAATTCAAACGCTCGAATACGCCATCTGGTGGAAAAAAGATAGAACTTCTCGCTTCAGGAAAATCCTTTCCAAGCCCATTGCATTACATGCATTTTTAGTTGGTTCCTAATGATTATATTTTTGCACAATTTCAGATTTCATGTGATATTTGTGTTCTGTGTTTATATGGCAAGGTAAAAATTATCCAAATTTGAATATCGAACACTTTCAAACGCGTTTCAATAAAATAATGGTTTCAATGGCACTTTAGCATTAGTTAAAGGAACAATTTTCCTGTACCGACGGCTGCGATCAGCGCCTTTATAGACCGTTTTAAGTCCCAATTGAAAGATTTCCACGTGAAAAATGAAAATGAAATAAAAAGTTTCACCAATTGAAAAAAAGATTAATATGACGTCATATTGGTAATAAAACGGAAATTTTCAAACATTTCTCAATAATATAAGGAGTATAAGTATGTCTAAGTAGAGAAAGCAGGTTAATATGATGTCATTAGAGAATTAAAAAAAAATTAATCTGACATCATATTGGAAGTTTAACGGACTTTTTCAAATGTTTGAGAATAATACAAAGAGAGTATCAATATGAGTAATGGAGATAGCAAGTAGATATGATGTCAGCAAGTGATTATAATGTCATATGAGTTTGAAGAACATATGGAATCATGATAAAAACCTGATTATGGAAATATTGGCATATTTTAACATTTTGAAGGTCTCCATACAACATGTTTAATTTTGAAATTGATTTTTTTTAAATATCGCATTTAGTCCACATGACAGATATTACTATGACAGAGTATAATAGCGGACTTCACCCACTATCGGACCGGTTCAGATTTTCGAAAAAACAAGAAAAATAGACCGGTAAATTTTTACTTTATAAAAAACATGACTTTTTTTTTTCGCAAAATGAAATTTATTTGGTTTTATTAAAGAAAGGATAAAATGTTTTGAAAGGAATATTAAACGAAACAATTTGTGCGATCTTTGATCACACTTACCCACTTGTTTCTTTATGGGTCGGGTTAACTTTATGCATTTCGGGTTGAATTAGAATTTCATATTCTAATGATTTCTACAGATATTTTTTGAACTCGACTGAATTCTACTGATAAATTTTCTCTAAGTTCAAATTGTGTGTGTGTGTGTGTGTGGGGGGGGGGCAACTGCTGCCCCTAGCCTCCCCCAAATGGCACCCTGAACTCTGCCTTGCATATTTTATGTTTGGAAAATCAATCAAACCACTTAGGTAGCAGAGAATAATGTTTAAAGACATATAAAAAGGAGGGGCTCATGGAAATCCAGCTCTCGCAATTCAAATAAAAATCTTTTATTAAGTCACATGATTTGTTAAAAATCTTTTACCTTGTCACTTCAATGTCTGATAATTCATCTCTGACGAAACAACTTTGTACGTAAAAAAAGTAGGCACTTCTTTTGTTATAGTTGCCCTCATAATTACGATTGTCATATTTGCAATTACGGTTTTGCCAAGAACATTGCAAAACTTATATGTGCATCATGACTCCAAAATGCTAATATGTTGCCATAGATGTTATTAAGTACATGTTATTTATGTCTCATATATATCATATATATACACCCTATATATCTTATACATATGTCATATATGACTGGGTCATATACTACATCACAAAATAGTATATATTGCTATCATGTATTATTATAAGGTCACATATGCTTGATAATTTGGCGATAAATATTGGTTGCTTGACGATTCATCCTCAGGGGCTGATGTAAGCATAAAAGTAGCAAAATATATTATAAATATTAATTACATTTATAGTAATGAAAACCATAGGTGCCAAGGATTATGAATTTTTTTTTTTTAATTCTTTCCTTACTGTATTTCACAGAACATCTGAAATTAAATAAAGCGAATAAAAGTTTAAAAGCATAATAGTATTCAAAATTTGTAACCATAGGCACATACTGAAACTAATAAATCTACAGATAATGCCAGTCCTGCAGTTTTATTTTCTAATTATTTTTGTATTTAAAACATTCAACCCACAGTTTCATTTCTTTAATTTTGTATAACTAATTATTACAAGTAATATATTCTGTAGTTTCAGGAAATTTAGCTCTTAAGAACTGTAAACTGTAATTAAAATTCCATGCATTGATATTCCAAGTTTTTTTTTTTTTTTTTTTTTTTTTTTTACAAGCACCTCCCCACTCCGCTGTTTGTTGTCTCAATAGTTTGATTATTGTAATTCTCTAAAATTCAGTATTTTAAATCTTCTTATCAAAAATAATTAAAATATTGATCTTGTGATAATTTGAATAATTAATTATCTTCTTATTTATTTCTAATTTATTTGAAAATGATTTTTTTGGTTTCATTAGTATGCTTTATTTAAGTTCTGATTCTAAGTATAATAAAAAACAATTATCCATTGCTTTTTGCCGGGTGTCCATTAGTACAATTTTGGGTATTTTGATTTATTTCTGTTATTAAAATTAAATTGTGATTCACAATGGGAAATGTCAGTATGAGATTTGTTAAATATTGTTTATAGATTACTATAATATTTTTAAAAATTGGAATATAATATTTATAATTATTAAAATAATTTCTAAAAAAATTCCCTAAGGGTGTCCATTGTTGGAGTACTTACTCTATATATTTATTGACAATATTTCATATCATGTTTCTCCAAATTTCTGCAATGTAAACATGACACTAAATTAAATGAATTATATTTTAGTTTTAGAAAAAAATCCTTTTTTTTTAAAAAAATTATGAACTGTCTAGGCTAGCAAATGTATTTAAAGAATCAAAACATTTATCTTGTATATTAAAACGCTAAGCTAATTCTTAAGATCAGCAAAAATTTTCTGGGCAAATTCAACCTATTTGCACATGCGTGAGATTAAATCTAAAACCTGTTAAGTTTTAAGGTACATTTGAACCTGATCAGCATAGTCCAGTGGTTTAAGTCAATAGTTTAAGCTCTGGCTCTCTGCATAGAAGGTGAGATCAAATCCTACTTCAGACAGAATGATATCAATACTTCTGGTTATATTTCATTTCAATTACTATCATATTTTCAGGAAAAGAAGCTGTATGATTTGTATATATTTTTTATTTGAATGCTTATTAAGTAAAGTTAATAAAGTTATTAAGCACCCAACAATAATTTTACAAATTAAAAACATAACATAAATAAAAAATATTTAAATTAAAAAAAATTGCATGTAATTATCGATTAAATAAATTGAACTGATTTATAAGTTTTGCTATAAATTTGTATGACTATTATCAAAATTATATTTAATATATGTATATACTAAGAAAAATATATGATTATTTTCTGTATAAAAGAACAGAAGAGAAAATAGAAAGAAGGAAAAGCATTCCTCTAAGAACTATAAAATAAATTTTCTTGATATCCATCATTTAATAATTAAATAATGTATGAAAATGTTAAATTAAAATAATTAAAAAATATATATTATAAATCGTTAGCTGCAAGCAGCAAATTTTAATTTCGGGGTTTTAGAGTGAGACTAATAAAAATAAAATTAATGAAAACTTTTAAAGGTCACACAGTTTTAAAAAAATAGAAAATACTTATTATTTTTATAATGTTTTTTTTTTAACATCGAGACTGTAATAAGTAAAAATAAATGCCCTACCCATTTAATTAATATTTTTAGTTAAACTTCTGCTAAAAAACAATATATGCTATAAATTCTTTCACTTCATTAATTGAGTATGTTGGACTGAGAGCAACATCTATTGTCTTATATCTATAGGAATGGCTTTTACAATATAGAAATTCTTCAAGTTTACAATACTTAATTAATTTAAAAGCAACTAATTAAAAATTCAAACATTTGTCTAATAAAACTTTCAAGTTATTTACTGTCAATTCTTGACGGGTACTATTTAGTATTAAATAGAACTAAGAATAGAATGTGTTGACAAAGAAAATATTTCCTTATGAATATTTTATTTTATATTGAAGAAATTAAAATTTGAAACATTTACAACGTTGTTTTCACTTACATCAAATATATATCCGTATTAAATTTTATTTCAGTAGCGACTATAAATGCAGTGTGACAGGAAAGTATCATTCATGTAGCATAGAGCTTATTCAGAATAATGTGGATACTGCAATTTCTTGGAAATAAGTGACCAGTTTTTATAGGCATCTTTTCAATTTTCATAAACATTTTCTCAGTTTGTAAATACAATAATTACCGTTTTAATGAATCATGTTTGTTGATAAAATTTGATTAGCTCCTGAATAAATAATTTGAAAATATTATCCTTGCAGGATGAAAACTATTACAAAAAATAAAATTATACTGTTTAATTCAGAACATAGATTGAAATATATATATATATATATATATATATATATATATATATATATATATAATTATAATATCTATGAATTTCAAAAAACATATCAAGTTCTATTATCATTCTACTTAAATCTCCAAAGAGATAATTAATGATATTGTGTATACAGAATACCACATAGCTAATAATTAACATGTGCAAACATAATATTACCATAGCTTGTGCTTCAATGGTAATTGGCCAAATTTTACTCATACCTAAAGAATATTGAAAAAAGAAAAAAGAAATAGAGAAAAAGGGGAAAAAATTTTTTAAATTGGAGTTGCAATTAAGTAAATACAAATGGATTAATAAATTAAATATGAACCATATACAATGGAAAATTGGACCACATGAGAATTAAATATGAATTGGATATGAAAAAACACATGCACATGTACTCATCAGCCTGGATGCACCCACATGTGTTTTAAATAATAATTCAGTGTTTCATAATTCTACTGGCATAATGCTAAGATCAGTAGAATCATCCAGGTACACTGAATTATTACCAGACAACAATTGGAAATATTTAAATAGGAAATAAAAAACCATTAAGAATATACAATATATTTCACTCACATCGATTATCCCAAAAACTGTATTTAACACCTCACAAAATTACCACGAGATAACAGTTTTGAAATAATAAAATTGGAAATATGAACGCGTAAAGTGTAGATAAAATATTTTACTCACAATAATTATACAGAATCCTTAAAATGTCACAACTTCTGCATAATATTCACATCCACATGGCAATGCATCATACATGTTGACTAAGTCGAGTTGAGAGAAATGATTTGAAAGACAAGTTGAGAGCACACTTTTTTTTTAAAAACACAACCCCATCGATGACACCCAAACACAAAATGATTCAAAAACACACAAAATAATTCTGGTTTTAATACACTTATAACAAAATTATATCCGTGAATATATATTACTCCATCCAATTTTAATTCCTGAAAGTAAAATTAATATACAATCAATAGCTCCCTCTATAGTTAAATTAAATATAATATTAACAATATTATCAACAACTATCTGAAAGGTAAAGTGTCGCCATCTATTGGTATTATAATAATTCATAATTAATATTTAGTTAGATATCCACTTTATTAGTTACATACTCACTTCATTAGATTTAATTATATAAATAAACTTTAAAAAACAATACTAACTTGTAGTTTTACTTTAAATTCAAATAAAATATAATACTACTATATGAATAAATCTACACAGAATTAAATATATTCTTCCTCTTAAAAAGAATAACCCACCTGTTATAATTTTACAGAAGATGTAATGTAAAAGATACAGAGTGTCTAATTTTGCTCAGTTATAAATTTCCTTGACTTTTCCATGTTTTCCATACCAATAAAAAAACATTTTCAGGTAGCGAGAGAGATTTTGTGATATTACATGGCTGATAAAATATATTTGAATTCATTTCTTTACTACAGGGATATGTGAAAATTACAGGTTTCGGATTTAGGCATTTTTTCAGACCCAACTATTTCCCTGCACATTTTTCTTTCTTACAGGAAAAAATAAAGATCATGGATTGGCTTCAAATGATAGAAATAGCTACTGAAGGGTTCTTTAATATTATAAAATAAATATGACAAGAAAAAGCCAGAGTTCTGGCATAGTACACTGTTGAAACTCAAATATACGGGATGTTTCAGAAATGCTGAAAGATGCTTCACAAGATGAACAAGTTTTTCAAGATATGATAAAAGATGCTTCATGAGATCTAATGGTTAAATTATACTTAATGGATGATGAAATTAAAGCCCATGAAGCTCACAGAAAATGTGCTGTGAAAGTGATTGACCCTATAAAATGTAAAAAAGTCCTTCCGGCCTGAACCAGGAGGAAAAGGTAGCTTTCCTATATCTTCGTTTTAAAATTTTAGCTAATGTAACTCGAAAACAGCAAGCTAAAATGCAAAGAAACTGTTTACAAAAGATTCGTTAATACTGAATTGGAATAAGAAATTTGCCAAATTATTGAGCTATAGCCAATTTGGCTTCAATTATGGAGACTTATATTGGTTGCCAAATTTAGCGAGAAATTGGCGCTAACAGATACGAATACATAGTTTTATGCGTATGATTGGGAAAATGATTACAACAATGAAGAAAATAATTTGCGAGAAATCGCGTTCACTAAAATTCATAAATGAATTGTTGGTTTTTTGTGATGTGCTGGTCTTGTTTCAAAATGTCAGCCACCCTAGAATTTCAGACGGCTCTATCTCAGCCATTTTTTAAGATACAGGTAAAACAAAAAATGCTCTGGAATCCTTGTATCAAGGCCTAACACTTAATTAAAAAATAAATTTGAATTTTTAACTTTTTTGTATATTTATTTTAGTTTTAAAAGTTTCAGTGGCTGCCATCTTGAAACAAGATGGCAGACCAAGTTGGCCAACGAACTCAATCGAGGCATTGGTGAGCTTAATACAAACAATTAGTTTCATCCTAATTAATTTATAAATACGACCGTTATCGTATGACATAGATCAGATATATATATATATATATAAATCAACATTTGAACAGAGGGTGGTTTTGGGGTCTGGGGGTCATGATCAGTGAAAATATATCGAAATTTTCCGGAATTGCTTTCCTCCGAACGGCTGCAATAGGTAGCTTTATACTTTTTTGTATTGAAAGCTACCTAAAAGAGTTAGATGATGAATAGCATGCTAGATATCTAGCACACAAGAAAATAAATCTTCAATATCTGCATTAATTTATATCGTTAAAAATTTTTTAATTATTAATGGTCTGCCAAAAAATGAGCAAAAGAGAAAAGGCTACTGTATTTTCGGGCATATGAGCCGCGGTGCATACAAGTTTAAAAGTATAAAATATTCTAAGTGCAGCTCTTACGCCAGGGCGGTGGGTACGGTGATTTCTTTTCTTTCTTTTTTTTTTCATAGGGATGTCTTATAATACCTGGTTTTTCCATACTGATATCTTACGATGCCATTTTTACCTCTTTGATCAACTGTCACATGCTCTCAAATTTGTACCAAAACATTAGAAAACGTCTCCCAACCTCGGATGTCTGTGAAACGTTATTTGTTTATTTTTGACAGGATGGTCACAAATATCTTATGTTAAAATTCACTGATATTTCCAGGTTAGCGTTAAAATAATGAAATTTTCATAGATAATTTCTTTTACAACAGTACTCTAATGCATACAGTCATTACTTAGTAAAAGTAAAAAAAAAAAATTAAATAAAAAAAAATCACACTACAAGTTTTTGCATATTTAATCAAAAATAGACATTACTGCTTGTTAGATCTTGTGGTACTGTACAAGGTAAGAATACTGTTGTATCAAAAAACATCTAGTGGGGAGCTGAAAAAAAAATTACTGTGCATCATGGTAATGACAATAGGGACGAACTTCAAATAAGGGTAATTGGTACTTGTCTATTATCCCGTCGACCACTTTTCACAGGAGAAAAAAAAAAAAAGAGTTTGCACATGTTTGTTATGTCATCAAGAGATAACTAATTCGATGTTTTCTCTGTATTTTTAATGATGTTTTACTAATTTTTTAGTTATTTTATTAATTGAAATAACAATAATGTCATTAAACGATGTCGTGATAATAAAACAGAAAAATATTGCGATGTGTAGAATCTATCAATTTTAACTGATGTCACAAACATTTATCCACAAGCTGAAATGATAATTTAAAAAAAAATAATTAAGAACTGTTGGATTTAAATCCAAAATAACAAAAGGGTAAAATAATGTTTGATTTTAAATACGAAGCTAGCACATTATGTACATTTTCCATTTTTATTTATTTTGAGGATAAGTCAGTTTCCAATTTTTTTTTTCCGGCACTTTAAGTGAAAACATTTACATGTATATATTAATAATAATACGATATTTCTTTATATTTAATAACTAGTTTAATTCATTATTTTGAGGGGTTTAAGTGAAAATATGGTACTACTCTATTATCCCGTCGACCAGCTTTCATAACAAAAAGCTATCGTCAAACTAAGATTAAACGCCAAAAATGCAGTCATATTTATTTGATGTCAGAAGCATCCTACATGTTTATTATGTCATCAAGTGGTTTTTAATTCGACATTTGCGTGTATTTTTCATTATGTTTTACTGATTTATTAGTTATTTCATTAATTTAAATAACAATTGTGTCCTTAAATTCTTATATTTTATTTATTTATTTTGATATACCAATGACAACATTCTCCCATTTATTTGGTGATAGTTTTTTTGTTATGAAAAGTAGTCGACGGAATAATAGAGTAGTACTGAAAATATTTATAAATAAATTTGAGTTTCTCGGGTGTGGCGCCTATGTGGATATACGTTAAAAAAATAGATTTTCATAGGTGCGGTGCATATGTGGATATACTTTTTTTTTAAACAGATTTTCATTGGTGCGGCGCTTACAATGGATGCGGCGGGTATGCCCGAAAATACGGTACTTGGATTCGAGTGCCTGAAAGAATAGTTTACCTAAACTATAGTATTATGAGCTACCAGATCAGCAAATAAATAAATAAGAATTCACGTTTAAACTTCCTTTTCTTGGGATACTTATAAACAGCAACAAAGAGTTGAAAACTTTGAAATGGAGATGCATTCAGAACCAAAAATAGTACATGAGACAAGTACTGCTGAACTAAAAACTGAACTTTCCAATGAATTCAGCAAAATTAATGAATAAAATTTATATATTGTGTGGTTTCTTTAATATTTTACATTTAAAAAAAATCTGATTAGCTTTCACTTATATATAATAAATATGTGCATTAGCACTTTTAAAATTAATTTAGTGTTATTTATTTTATGTTTTAACACATTTCTTAATTCACAAGTTTAAATTATTATTATTAATTAAAATTTATTTACAAAGTAAGTCATACTTACTTAAATTCTATAGACAATGTTTTTCCAGGAAGTTCAGCACTACTGCATGGCCGAAACGGCACAATGCAGAAGGCTGCCCCACCAGGCATTGCATCTATTTACATATTACTCCATCTTTCGACATCATTATCTTTCTCCATCTTTGTGAACTTTCCATTGTCAGTCTTCAGACAGTTTATTTTTCAGATTCCTGCAGTCAAAAATATAGGTGTGGAACAGCAGTTTTTCGTTGCAAAATACATACTAAGGCATGTCTCCTCATTTCTGTTAAAATCAGCAAAATTATGACATGCTTTACAGATGCCTTCGATTTTCATGGCTTCCTTACAGTGTCAACAATGTATGAACTGAAAAGAATAAAAGAAAATATAAGCAAATTAGAAAATAAACAATAAATAATAATTAATATTTAGAGGTGTCTGGACAGAGATAGCTTTCTTTACATGCCTCACAGGGCTGGTGATTTCTAATAAATTGCCGGTGAAGGTCCCAGACACTACCTAAAAAATAAGCTAGAGGCTGTTCTTCAAATTTTATGTTCAAAATGATGATTACTAATTTTTAAAAAGACATACGTTATTAGGTTTGAATTTCAGAACTATGATCCATCTGTTGTTATAATTTTAAAAAAAAATAACAACAATACTTGGTTATACCTGATTTCATGGGTGAAAGTGAAAAATTTTCACAGGACTGAAAATTTTTTAACATACTTCCGTAACACTCTGACAAAATGTATGTCGATATAACGTAATATCCAATTCAAAACCAAAATTTCCGAGTATTGTGTACATAATATTATATAATGATAAATATAAATATATGTATAAAAACCTTAAAATAGCATTATATAAAGAATAATAAACATTAGTTATAAGAATGATTATAGTAATAATTGAAGCTTAAACTTTTTAAAATTTTCTTATTTCCTTAAAAGAAAACTATCATATTAGTTACAATAAAAACTTTAATCACAATGCATATATATTTTTTGTGGATAATGAAAAAAATTAGTATTAAATGAACAAATAAGTTTTTTACTTCAAATAAAAATTTAAAAACTTACCAGAGTGAAAAAATAGGGCCAACACAATCAGTTAAAATCGAAACAAATTAATCAAAGTTCAGACTATATTTTAAAGTCAAAGTCTAAAAATATAGAAATGACAAAATAGATCCTGGCAATTCCAAAAAATGATTCATTTTGTAAAATATCTTGACATTAAAAAAAATAAATATTGAGATTTATAGTTTTGTCTGTGGTCTATATGATAAAAAAGTTATCAAAATGATAAAAGTCTTCAAAAACATTCAAGATCATTTTCTATAGCAATAATTTTTTTCAGATATCAATATTTTTGAAAAAAATTGGTGATAGTAGTTGTTTTTAGAACTTTTGATGACCTTTTTTCAAAAAATTTCTCAAAATTCAACAAAGTTATCAAAATGATAAAAGTCTTCAAAAACATTCAAGATCATTTTCAAAAGCAATAATTTTTTTCAGATATCAATATTTTTGAATAAAAATGATAATAGTAGTTGATGACTTCTTTTTCAAAAAATTTCTCAAAATTCAACAAAGTTATCAAAATGCTAAAAGTCTTCAAAAACATTCAAGATCATTTTCAAAAGGAATAATTTTTTTCTGATATCAATATTTTTGAAAAAAATTGGTAATGGTAGTTGTTTTTAGAACTTTTGATGGCTTCTTTTCATCATCTGCTGATCGTTTTTTGGGAATTTTATATCCTAAAGAAACACACTGTAAAGGTTTATTAATAGTAGCAGCATCCTTTTCTTTTTCTTCAGAATTTGTGTTCATTTTGATTACTGAACTACTTGTTGATGGCTTGTTCAAATCTGTATTTTCAGAGCCTTTATTTTCTTCTTCATTTTTCTTTTTAAGATTAAGAATATTGCAACGTGTATTTAGTTTTTTCTTTGCAAGATGTTCCTGATACGAGGTGTACGCTGACTGAATATTTTTCCTCATATTAGGACAAGGCTTTAAATCAATCGACTTCATTTTTCTTCTGCGTAAATTATATTTTATAGTTGAAATGGCTTCATAATTTTCAACTGTAAGTGAACTCCTATCTTCCGTTATAATGTCATCCATTATATTGAAACTTCCCTCAACTAGAGGACCAGAGAATGGCGTTAATAATGCTTTTACTAATTTTGAGAGTAACTTGTACTTTAGTTCACCATGCCATTTGAGATCAAAAATATGATACCACCAATTTAAGTCAATGCGGCAGTTCTTATTTGTATCCACAAAAACACCACTCAATTCTAGATCATCTATTTGTTGATCAATAGTGTACTGCCGTATTTCATCTAGTAATAAAGCTCTATCAGAAGTTTCAATTACTTGAGGTAAAGCTTGTGAAAGCTTATCAAAAGCTGCAAGAGTCGTGCTTTTCTTTCGCAGATTGGGATTTAGTACTGAGAACCAAGCAAGAGTTGTGTTTTTTAAAGGTAAACTTGTTAACAAGTACTGTGACGTGTCCTCATATGCATTTCTTAATTTGGGGGAAAATTCTATCATCCATGCAGAACTTCTTAGGTCTCCTAAAATGGCAAACTTTCCAAAATTTAAATATTCATCTTTATATTGTAGCTTAGGATCCCTGTAATTGAATTTTATCAAGTTTTTCATCGTAGCAGGAAGAAACTCGGGCTTAATGAAAAAAGCTAGAAATTTCTGCAAAATGAATACATTTCTTCATGAATAAGGTGTATCATCGGTTTTTCATATTGAAAAATCTTGACATACTGATTAAATTGTTTCAGAATACCCCTATAAAATTGTAAGAAAAAAAAATATTTCTTATAATTTCCAAACAATTCATCTAAAATTCTTGCCTTTCTCGCCTTATTAGATTTGTTTAACTTTTGCTTAGAAATAAAATTCTGCACTAAAATAATTCGTTTTTTTTGCTCTTCGGAAGTCTTTCTGCTTGAGTAAACTTCATTCAAGACTTCTTTTTCAGTTTCTTTTTCTTCAGGAGTTAAAAAACTAAAATAAAACACCCTTAAAGCATCATTTAATTTAAATAGCCTTTCACAAACCGATAAAATTTGTATAAATCTGTTATCTACTAGTCTTAAAACATGCAGTATATTTTCATAATTTAATAACGTTTGAATCTCTGAAAAAAGTTCCTTTGCTTTAGGAGAATCTTGGATATCAAAATATACATCACTTGCAATACTTTCCAATTAATTTTCAAAAAAACTGAAAATTTTTTTTGCACTATTATGGATGATATGCACCGTGTCCCCATGTATATTTAATAAATTTGGGTTTGCATCTCTTATTAATGTTTCTACTCCTGATCTGCACCCTCTCATTGTATTACAATTGTCCAACAAACAGCTAACTACTTGGTTAAATTCAAGATTATTTTCCAATAAAACATTGCTAATTTGATTGAAAATATTTTTAGCCGTGCTTAAATTTTCCTTTCTTGATGCTAAATGGTCTGTAACAACCATTTTTTGATCGTCGTCATAAAAACGAACAAAAACATTAATGATTTTGTCCATGGCATTACTAGTTCCTTCATCGATGTTCAAGGAAAAAAAATTACCTTTAAGTTTACTTATCAAGTCCTCTCTGAAACTTTTTGAAGTCCCGTGAGTTGTTATGTAAGTTGCACTCGTGCGAGAAAAATGCAGTTTAGCCAAAGCCGGTTTATCTTTGGCCAAAAATTTGGTAAGATCTACAAGATCTCCTGCCAAAGAAAATGGCAGTGTATTTTCACATAAAAATGAAGTTACAACAGCCTTTTGATCGGCAACGCGATCAGACAATGATGCTTTGGTAGCAATGGGATTTGCACCAGGCAATGTTTGTGTGTGCGGCTGTGCACGCATAAGTTTTTGGTGATCAGTGTCTTTACTATGTTTTTGGAGAGTTTTCTTCCCGTTATTTCCATAACTTAATATACGGTTGCAAACAAAGCATATACAACTTCCTGGTTTCTTCACTTTTTTGCACCACGTGCGTATTTTGTTTCCTTGATGATCAGTCTCATCTAACCAAGCAAACCTCCATTTATTTCTGATACCGGTATCTTGAATAAGCAACGCATCTTTCTCTTCTATAGGTTCTAATTCCATTATCTATCACGTAAAAAATATAGGTGAAAATGTCGCCGCCGAAATGCAGCAGTAAAAACACAACATAAAACGACAACAATAAACGATTTTACATCTCACTTCACTTCTTTTCGTCAAGAACCTAGCGGTTGCCTCGCCGATCAGAGGAGAATAAAAAAACTACTCCTAAACTTCGGACCTTCCGAGAATGCGCCAGAAATTGAGCAGATCGCATTTCGCTGCCTATCTTCATTTCATGCGGATTGAAAGCAGATTACTCAAGCGCATGCATAAATAGAATACTCAAGGAGAAAATCTGACACGGAGACGCTTGCTGGTAGCTAGAAGCGAAGACAAAACAAAACTTGCTCTTCTCATTCAGTCAGCATTTGAAAGCATCGCAGGGGAATTGATTGCGGTTTTTTGACTGGTGATTAAGTACAAAAATAAAACATAGAGAAAACTGAAATCAAGAATTATTATTAGGCACGTTAAAAATAGATTTCTTTGTTGATATTTATTTCCGTCTCGTTCCGTCTGTATTAAAATCGCCAGGACGGATTTCCGTCTAGAGACGGAAAACTTTCACCCATGCCTGATTTCATGATAAACACAGCTATTGAATATGCTCAAAATACCAGCTGGAGATATGATGATAAGCATAAAGGATCAAAAAGGCTTATTAAATATATTATAGCTGTTTAGCATGTCCATGATAAACGACAGCCGGTGAGTGCTTATAATGGAAATAAATATAACTTGGCTTAACCCTTTTCAGAGCTTATGTTACTCAAGGTCAGCCATCGTCATGGGTGCAAGTTAAAAATTTGGCCAAGACTGAAAATATTTTTAACACCCCCCCCCCACTGAATGAGCACATACGCACCACTTAGATAAAAACCAACACGTTAAATATTACATGCAGTAAAATTCAATTATGTTGAAACTGAATATAAAAAAATAAGTGCATATGCATGTAAAACATTCATATTCATGTAACAGTATATGAAAAGTTTAATTCATACAGGCTACAGCTAAAAACAATCAAGTGGACATGCTATGATACATAAAATTGCAAAAATACTCAAGAATTTGCATAGGCACACTTATATAAAATGTTTTTGTAATTTAAAAAATATCTTCCCATAAATGACATTAATATATATCGATTCTTAAACACATTTTGCAAGAATCCTAAGAAATCTATAAACAGATTTTTTTTTTCGTCCTGCTTCCGTCCTCGGGAACTTTGAAAAGACTGAATTCCATCTGTGGACGGAAAATTCTCACCCATGGCCATCGTAATGAACTTCCTTAAAAGCTGCAAGGTGATGGAATCCATTACTTGAAAAGACACTGTTCATCTGATGTCATTTAAAGGATAACTTATTATTACAGTTTAGTTCTGATTACTGCCTATTAAATATGAAAATTACTTCAGCATATGAACAGAACTTGCTTAGCACATATTTCACCATTATAACATCTTGTTAGTTACGTAGACAAAACATGGACGACACTAGACATAGAACTTAAATATATTAACTGTCGCATAACAATACCGAACTTAGGCAAGAACTAAACCAAACAAAACTACGAAACACCAAAACTAAACGAGAGAAAAACAAGACCAAATGAGATGCCGAAACTGAAGATCAAAGGTGAAACATCGCTTTTTATCTAAAACAGCCAGACGATAATAGGACTATTATGCACAATCCCATGCAATGAAATAGGCACCCCCGGTACGACATCGCTACGCGGGATGCAGAAGCGATGGGCTGCAGATGAAGACGATCGAGGCCATCTAGTGGCAGATACAAGAACTGCTCCATTTTACAAAACCGATGGAAAGCTGGGATCGTGACTTACGGAATTGTAGATTTAAGATACGGAATAAAACATCGACGTAAGGTAAGGACGGAAATGTGATTTAGAAATGAACCAGAGGTAAGTAAAAGTAAAAATATATTTTAAATAAATGATTTAAATAAAGATTATTGTAATAAAATATATCCATGTAAAAAGTAAACAAAGTAAATAAACAAAATGAATATTCAATGTACAGTGACAAGAGCAAATATATTTCTTATCAAAGTCTCTTGTCACATGTACGGGATGGAAAAGGGCAACTGCAAAAAGAGCAGATATGAACAACTGGCCATCAACGAGGGTCTGAAAGGAGAGCACTACTTATATAAGTATAACCAGACACACTGGTATCCAACAGAGCTTAAACGTTGCCCAAAATTCCATTTAAAAGTTAAAGTTTAAAAAAATATAATAATGTCTGTAACCAATAAAAAAAATTTGCCAGAATTTGAAAAACATTTGCCTAAAAAGGAAAAAATTGCTTTGGACCATTTACAGAAACACGTATATATACATAAAAACATAAAAAATTTAGCACATACATATAAATACACATACAAATAACACACAATTTAAGTTAGTAAAATATTTATGCATTTTCCAGCAAGACTTGATGCAATTCAATGTTCTACACACACATCCCCAATGTGCTGATGATCTCAAAAGATACGAGTAAACTCTACAATTGTCAAAAAAATTCTTTATTAGAATTGCAAGATTAAATTTATACATGTTGGGAAAAAATCTGTAATACTATACAATTCCTAAAAACAAATGAATTGCATGTGTAAAAACCCTCATCTCAAAAATGAATATTTCTCCATTACAAATTGTAACTCAAAATTCAGTTTTTATACCTAAAAAAATTTACCAATTAATTCCCTCCTAGCCAAGTAACAATGTGACAGTCCAGCTAAATTTCTAAAACATTATATAAGCAATTTTATTCAAGTCCTTTTCTCAAGAATCATGCATGACCATATAAAAAAAACTTGCCAATTTAACAAGTAAAACATACTGTAAAAAAAAATTAAGTTTATTATAAAAACAATAAAAAAAATTACAGCCACTAACTTTGTCTAAACAACGGTAAAAAAACTGAAAAGAAATGTAGAAAATACTAGTTCACATAAAACCCACTCAAAAAAAAAAAAAAAAAAAAAAAAAAACCTTCATTTGCTTCCACATTCACACACAATCACCAAAGATTCATATGGAATCATTCATTCATCACATTTATAACTTCACATTTTTACTAGGATCCCAGATTTCACAACCAGTCACTCTACAAAAGATGGGACCTAGACAAAATAGTGGACGCAGACTGGAAAAATTGATCTTTAATACCTCAAAAACTTCCAGCTAAAACATGACTAAAAATGGT
Organism: Maratus michaelseni; assembly: GCA_963931845.1. NCBI lineage: Eukaryota > Metazoa > Arthropoda > Arachnida > Araneae > Salticidae > Maratus > Maratus michaelseni. The sequence continues at coordinate 22,544,238 of OZ007599.1, read as the reverse complement.
GTATTTAATGAAAACAGGATCTCTACATTTAAAAAAAAAAAAAAAAAAACAAGCAAGCCTCAACTTCAATACTGTTCAAGGTTGTAATTCTGGAACCCATACAAGCATCCCTCAGAAGGACTTATTTCAAGAGGAAACAACATAATTCAAGATAGGACACAAAAATAACTAATACATTCCCATATCATAATCTTGAATTAAAAAGCAGCAATAACCGCCAACAGTGGTGCACTCACCGCAAGCAGTTCCAATCTGGATTCCTCACACTTACCTCACCAACAGCTGTCATCCCAAAACTATACTAGGCCCAAGCAGAAGCAATTAAAAATTTAAAACCAGAAGAAATAGTCCATTTTTTTCTTTTCCTTTCAAAGACTGGTATAACTATAAATCTTAAAATATACCTCCTATCAATACATATTCAAGTCGATGATTCAAGTTGCCAAAGAGAGGTCACTAGCCAAAATTTATTTTGCATTTTCTAGATGCAAAATGCTAGAATTTCCTTTCCTCCCATATCACAGCTCAAAGTTTACACAATCAAAGTAACTATATTCAAATGAATCCTGAAGTAAAAATAAATTCTTCAAAAGATTCCAAAACAAATAGCATCTCCAATTGGTAAAAAGGATTAAAAATTTAGCAACTCCTAAAAGATTAAGCACAAGACTGATTTCTTCTTTCCCAGAATTAAAACTCAGATTTCTCAAAATTCACATTTAATATTCAAATTTATTTGTAAAAAAAAATTTCTTCAAGACTCAAAGAGATCTGCCTAGAACCAACCTCCTCTTTTCTTTACTTCACTATTTTCCAACAACGTCAGAAAGCCAACTAAAAACTGAAACTACACACAACTTAATACAAAAGAAAACTGAAAAACTTGAAATAAAAACTATAATTTGCTAAACCCAATGTACCTCAAACCAGTAGAAGTGCCTCAACCTCTATACTATAAAAATAGGGACCATGGCTAGCAAATATATATATAAAAAAACTTAAATAAGTTCAGAAAAAAAAAAATATATATATATATATTGAAGGAAATTAAATGAATACGGGGAAAAAAAAAAATATATTGTCTTGATGAGGTTTCTAAAAGTTAATTTCCCACATTTTTGTTACAGGGATAAAAAGGTGTCAAGTGAAGACTTAAATATAAATTGTTCTAACACTTCATCATTTTATTTAAAGATGTTAAAAAAAACCTCTGAAAGTAGACAATTAAAAATTAAGTTATACTTTAAATTAGGCATATATAAAGAAAATACAATATATTAAAGTAAAAAATTTAAAAATAATTGGCTGCTGTACTGAATTTGTCATAAAAAATTAAGAGTTCAAAGCTAAACTCTCATTTAACTTCATTTTTTTTTTTTTTTTCCTATTCAGTAAACCAAATTTTCTAGTATGCCACATAAGAATTATGAGCTGGTCAATAGCATTAGGGAGCAAGCAGAAAAATTACATATTCATATTTTATTAAACAAGAAAACATATGCATAAATTCAATATACTAAAAACACAAGAGAAATATAAAGATTATGACAATAAACTAGACCCAACACTCAATCAGCCCCACATATAGCCCGGAAACCCTGTGACTACTAAATATTGGAGCCCGATTTATGTTAAAAATTATCTAAACATTAATTGCCATAAATCTACTAAAAATATATAAAACAAGCAGGTAAAAAATTGTAGTTTCATGACTCTTTAAAGAAAATTTGCACTAAGATTCTTAAATTTTAAAACAATTTTAAATTATCAAACATTGGTAATCCAGGTATACGGGGTAAACTGCTGAGAAAAACCTCCGAACTTCTGGAGATAATCAATCAGGAAAAAAAATTTTTAATCAAAATTAATATCCAAAACTAAAAAAACTGACAGGTCGGGTCAACAGAGGTAAGGATTCGGAACTAATCCTCCAGACTTCCGAACAGAAAAAATGAGTAATATAACAATAATTTTATATTCAAAAGATAAATTTAAAGCAAGGGTCATTAAGATTAACTGAAAAACGTAGCCAGTAAACTTAAATATTTAAAATTCAGTTTTAACTAAATAAATTTCATAAATATAATGTAAAAAACATTTAAAAATAAAAACCAGCTTGAAAGATTAAATATTTTAACATTATACAAAAAGTAACACTGCCCCCCCTCCCCCCCCCCAATTACTGAAACTAACCAGGATTAAAAGTTATGAAATGCTTCTATAAAGAAGCAAAATACTTTAAACATTCCCAATTTAAGAAAACCTGGCTCCAGACAACTCCCCTCAATAAACTTTAAAACATCAACAAAAATTTAAAAAGCAAAATATCACATTTATAATAAAAAAAAATTTGCATAAAAACATTTTTGTAACAACTGTAAATAGATGAAAATGATGAGGAACACAAATTACAAGATCCCAACGATCTTCCTGTACTTTCAACATTCAAAATCAGAACTCTTGGCTGGAAAAATATGCACTCAATGATAAATGGTGAATAAACAGCTGAAAGTCCAAAAATATGCACAGTTCAGGAACCTTAATAAAATAACAGTCAAAGTCAAATGAACTTAAACGTTAAGATTTTCTCACTGAATCAATTAAATCCATCTTTGGCCCAGCTCGCGTCCGTTGCAGCAAAAACATCACAGCAGATCACAAAAAAGAACTTCATCTTTACGATATTCATCAAACATCGATATTTCACAAATACTTTAAATAGCCTTCATCTAAAACATGATGATAAACAAGCTTTATTCTCCAAAGCTTTAAAAATTTGGATGCGACTCTCCTTGGATGACAGCTTGGCACTTTGAAAAACACATTTTTCATTTTCCACATCATCAAAAAACAGGCCATATTTGAATATCAGTATGAAAAACCATTTTCAAATACATGTTATGAAGCCAAAAAAAAAATTTTTTTTTTTTTAAATGTTTAAGAAAAAAAATAGCTTTTATTTACTTTAAATATAATCTATTTCACTTAAAAAAGCTTTAAAATATAATAAATTTACTTAAGCAGGTTTAATTTAAGACACAAACTGAATAAAAATAAATTATAATAGCTGCTCCCCATCGCAAAACATCGCTAAAGTCCGATGGGGTCAACGCTTAACTTTAAATTTTGAAAAACGCTGTACCTTTCAAGGTCAAAATCGGCAAAATATAACAGAAAAACGGTCGAAAGAGCGTGTAAGAAGAACGATTAATTTAAAACACTGCAAACAAACGTTAAAAATTTAAAAACCAAAAGCATTATATTTTAAACTTAACTTTTAAATGTACAACAACTTCAAAAATAAATATAACTACTACCGATCAGGGTTAGGCCCATAACCGTGATGGATTTAAGTTCAAGTTTAAATGTAAAACAGATATATTAAAGTAAGCAGAGTTAAATTAATTTAAGTTTCCAGTGGAAAATGTATAATGGCTGAACACCCTTTGACCGATATGGAAAAGTTAAAAAGTAAACAGCCAAAATCTTGCAATAGTAGCATTCATTAATTAAACTATAATGATATTTAAAGTTTGAAAGAATGACAAAGATTTAAAACCAAATCATATTTATTAGAACGTTAAACATGAATTAAAACAAATCAATTGTCGGAGCAAAGCTCCGGCTTCACGTGAAAAATTACACTTTTGTGTACACGATAGCGGCCAAAATATTTGTCGCATTGACACCAAAATTGGACTGAATGTCGGTAGTGCCAAAAGCTCGCCGGGGATTGAAAATCAGAAATATTCGTCAACTCTAACGCCCGGAAACGTCTGCTCTAGAATTTTCCATTTTCCCATAGAGATAGCATTGCGATTGTTTGAATTATTAATAAAACATTAGCTCCATTGTTGTAATTTATGCATTTTAACCTCATCGTTATGACGTCAGTGTTACTGACACACACATAATGTGATTTGTAATATAGCTTGACTTTTAAAAGTTTTACTTCTTGCGTACGTAATGACAACAAGTTTTTTTTTTTTTTTATGCAAACTGTTGGGCAGACCAAATTCAATCTTACACTTTTTGTAACTTCCAAACCAACGTAATTTGGTCTGAATTTTACGTTTAAAAAAAAGAAAAGAAATCGCATATGAATTTGGATACTTCAGTATTCTCTGCATGCCAACAGATAATAACAAAATAAATCGAGAACATTATAATGTCATATATGTATGTACTAGAATCCATCAGGACAAAATGTCAGTATGTTTGTATTTACATGTACGTATATAGGAAAATTTTTGTAATCGGGATCGCAAATAATTGGCGTATCTTAGTGAATGTGGCGCAAATTTAATTTAATTGTGTTAACCTGTTTTTATTTTCCTTTCTGTACACATACTGCGTAAGAAACATATTGTAAACATCAAACCCGATTATGCAAATATTGGCATATTTTAACATTTTGAGGTTCTCTGACATAAATACATAGCTCATTCGTACTGAAGAACTGAAATAAACACTTCAGATTTTTTTAAAAGAAAATTGGAAGAATTTATATTGTTGCCATTTTTTATCATGAAAAACTTATTTAAAAAATAACAATATATTCGGAAACAACCTTTCAGAAAAAGGTCTTCTCTGTCTCAATCCAGACCAGAGATTATTTACTAAGTAAGTAGCTAATGTGTCGTCCTGATTAAATGAAAGAGGAATGACAATTTCGTAAATTAAAATAGTTGAAAAATGGTGCAGATTTATACATTAAAATACAAGTTAATGACGTAATTTTAAGCAGTGGATGTATTTTACTTTTCTGAAAAAAGGACCCATAAATTGTAATCTGAAAACATGTACAATGAAGTTTAAATCGTATTAAGTACATGAATTTAGTTTTTTTTAATCGAACTCAGCTATTAGTGTTTCCCCTAGGCGTTTTCGTGAGGGCGCAGCGCCCTGCCCGTTTTTTTATAGCTGTAAATGCGCCCTGCCCGTTTTTTTATAGTTACAAATGCGCCCTGCCCGTTTTTATGTATCTAGAATCTAGAAATGGGCCCTGCCCATTTTCAGTACTCAATAATTTGCCGCCGGCAGATTTCAGCGTCTGAAAAAACGTCCTTGAACTACAGTTTCCGATCCCTTGGTGCCGCACCCTCCCCTCCCCCTTCCGCGAATTAACGACAGGTATTTCCCCTCTGCTGCCGTTTTTTGTTTGCCATCAGCATATTTCTATGCCCAGAAAAAGTTCTTTGAACTACTGTTTCCAATCTCTTGGCGTTTTTATGTATCTAGAATCTAGAAATGGGCCCTGCCCATTTTCAGTACTCAATAATTTGCCGTCGGCAGGCAGATTTCAGCGTCCGGAGAAACATCCTTGAACTACGGTTTCCGATCTCTTGGTGCCGCACCCCTACCCCCCCTCTTCCGCGAATTAACGACAGATATTTCCCCATATCTGCTGCCGTTTTTTGTTTGCCATCAGCATATTTCTATGTCCAAAAAAACTTTGAACTACTGTTTCCAATCTCTTGGTGCCCCCCCTCATCTCCTTCTTCGGCGAATTAACGACAGGTATTTCCCCATATCTGCTGCCGTTTTTTCAGGGGTAATTCTGGTTCGAATTTTCCGAAAAATTAAGGCAATGATTTCCGAAAATTAAAAAATATATCTGTCATAAATTCGAACATAAAATGTATCGGTATTTCGGCAAATGATCGCTGAAAAAAAATCAATCTCGTCATTCGTTCGAAGAAAAGTCGTCAATTTTGTCAAAGGATCGCAGGAAAAACGTGACTTTCTTCAAACAAGTTGGAAATTGTACGTCAAACGTTACAAACGAGGTGCGTTCGTACGCACGTTTTAGAATTAAATTCATGATATCCCGTGCATAGAACGGGTTAAACAGCTAGTTAAGTATATATTTTATGACACTGTTCATGCAAATATCTTAACTAGTTATATAAATATGCAGATATATATGTATCAGCTAGTTATATAAATATTCAGATCTTGATGATTTTTAATTCCGTGAAATGAATTATATCGTCTGCAGATTCATTTCTGTCATAAAATAAGTATCTCGGTCACTTGACGATTCAACTTCGGAAGCTCCTATAACAAAAAAGCACAGATTTAAAAAAAAAAAATTCAAATTTCTTAATAAATATTTTTATTAATATCTCCTAAAGTTTTGATTAGATTTTAATAAAATTTGAAATGTCTTGACAAAATTCTGCAAAGATAATATATTTTAAATTGCAAACCATTTGGTTGGGTAGTTTTTGCGTTGTTATATGCGGACAGACAGACAGACGGACGGACCAAGCGACGACTATAGGTGCTACGTATTTATATAATTACGAACGCACCTAAAAATCACGAAAAAACGGCAAATTTCGTCAAAAACATTGCAAAAAACTGCAAATTTCATCAAAAGATCGTGAAAAACATCAAATTTCGTCAAAAACATTGCGAAAAACGGCAAATTTCGTCAAAAGATCGCGAAAAAACGGCAAATTTTGTCAAAAAAACACAAAATTTATCAATAGATCTCGAAAAAAAAACAGCAAATTTCGTCGAAAGAGCACGAAAAAACACAAATTACATTAAAGGGAGTAAAAAAAAAAAAAAAGTGCCGGGAGTGGATCCCCTCCCCCCTCTGTTGTGTCTTTTCAGAAAATTTGCTATGAATTTCAGAATTTTTTTTTTAAAACTCAGAATCACCCCTGCCGTTTTTTGTTTGCCATCATTTGCTTGCAGCATATTTCTATGTCCAAAAAAAGTTCTTTGAACTACAGTTTCCGATCTCTTGGTGCCCCCCCCCCCCCTCCTTCCGCGAAATTAACGACAGGTATTTCCCCGTATCTGCTGCCATTTTTTGTTTGCTATCGGCATATTTCTCTGTCCAGAAGAAGCTCTTTGAACTTCTCGCATTAGAGTACGATTTCCGGAACCTCCCTACAGACTAATATAATTGCATTTATATGTTTTTTTCAAAAATCCTCCACAAAATCTCGTAAATCCTGATTGGCTTTTCTTTTCCAAAGATTTTGTGTTCATCAACAAAAAAAAGATGCGGTGATAGGGTAATAAACCTGTCATCGATGTTTGATTTAATATTATTGTTTGAGAATTTTCAGTTTTATTACAGAGATAATGAAATGTGCCAATTTTACTCCTGACATATCAATTCTTCAACAAAACTTCTTTAAATGTTTTTGAGAAAATGATGATTTTTATCTTAATTGTATGATTCCCTACCGATATTGAGAAACGAGAAACATTAATCCTATAGCAGTCTCAGCTCTAAAACTTTCGCGCAGGAGGTTGCGTGGCATATATTGGACTCCATGCTGATTTTGTTTTAAAATTACCAGGCATGAGATTCTTCCGCGGTTTTCCGCTTTTTTGTCATTTTCCATTTTACGCCATTTTCGAATTTTCCGAAAAGACGCGAAATTTGCATAAAGATCGCGAAAAAAAAACCCACGAATTTCTTCAAAGGATCGCTGAAAAACGCGAATTTCTTCAAATGATCGTGCGAAAATCGTCAAAAGATCGCTGAAGAAACTCAAATCTCGTCAAAGGATCGCTAACAAAACGTGAATTTAGCCAAAGGATCGTTGAAAAACGCGAATTTAGCCAAACTATCGCTGAAAAAACTCGATTTTCTTCAAAGGATTGTTGTAAAAACGGGAAATTAGCCAAAAGATCGCGGTAAAAGCGAGAATTAAGCCAAAAGATCGCGGTAAAAGCGAGAATTAAGTCAAAAGATCGCGGTAAAAGCGAGAATTAAGTCAAAAGATCGCCGTAAAAATGCGAATTTAGCCGAAAGATCTATTAAAAAACGCGAATTTAGCCGAAAGATCGCCGTGAAAACGCGAATTTAGCCGAAAGATTGCCGTAAAAACGCGAATTTAGCCCAAAAAGATAGCCGTAAAAACGCGAATTTAGCCCAAAAGATCGCCGTAAAACGCTAATTTAGCCCAAAAGATCGCCGTAAAAACGCGAATTTAGTCCAAAAGATCGCCGTAAAAACGCTAATTTAGCCCAAAAGATCGCCGTAAAAACGCGAATTTAGTCCAAAAGATCGCCGTAAAAACGCGAATTTAGTCGAAAGATCGCCATAAAAACGCGAATTTAGCCGAAAAATTGCCGTAAAAACGCGAATTTTGCCGAAAGATCGCCGTAAAAACGCGAATTTAGCCCAAAAGATCGCCGTATAAACGCGAATTTAGCCGAAAGATCGCCGTAAAAACGCGAATTTAGCCCAAAAAGATAGCCGTAAAAACGCGAATTTAGCCCAAAAGATCGCCGTAAAAACGCTAATTTAGCCCAAAAGATCGCCGTAAAAACGCTAATTTAGCCCAAAAGATCGCCGTAAAAACGCGAATTTAGTCCAAAAGATCGCCGTAAAAACGCGAATTTAGCCGAAAGATCGCCGTAAAAACGCGAATTTAGCCGAAAAATTGCCGTAAAAACGCGAATTTAGCCCAAAAAGATCGCCGTAAAAACGCGAATTTAGCCAAAAAAGATCGCCATAAAAACGAGAATTTAGCCCGAAAGATCGCCGTAAAAACGCGAATTTAGCCGAAAGATCGCCGTAAAAACGCGAATTTAGCCAAAAGATCGCCGTAAAAACGCGAATTTAGCCCAAAAGATCGCCGTATAAACGCGAATTTAGCCAAAAGATCGCCGTAAAAAAGAGAATTTCGTCAAAAGATCGTCGAAAATAAGCGAATTTCGTCAAAGGATCGCCAAAAATAAGCGAATTTCGTCAAAGCATCGCCAAAAATAAGCTAATTTCGTCAAAAGATCATTGAAAATAAGCGAATGTCGTCAGAATTTACTGCGGGTTAAAAAATTTTAACCAATTTTCTTTTAGTAATGTAGAAAATTTGCTATGATAAAAAGACAGATTAAATTAAAATAAATCTATTAAAAAAATCCAAACACTAGCTTCAAGCTGACTGGTAAAAATGACCTGGAATCTGGAATAACCACGGCACTGGCTAGTTGGTATCACTGATAATGTCCTTAAAAAATCTGTAATTCCTTAAAAACTTATTTTTTATTTTAAAAAAGGGTGGGAACTTTGTTCTATCATTAATTTAAGGTGGTTGCAATTATTAGCATATACTTGATTTGCTCTTTCAAGAATAGTGTCTTACAATTATTCAAAATTTCAATTAAAAAAATGTTCATGCCATTGAAAGGTTTTATTAATGTGCTGTATCTTGGTAAAATAGACTTTTTATTAAAGTAAATAATTTCTACCTAATTTTTGTTAATAAATGTACATTTCTTTTTAATGTACTCAAAGCTAAATTGGTGTTATATATTTTATTTTAAAATATATATTTTTTAATAGCAATTACATTTGTTGCGCGTGAAATTCATAACTTATTGCTCAAACATCGTTCGCACAATTTTCAGCTTTTTTGCTTTTTTGTCAATCTTGTCCCTGAATTACGTTGTTTTTATTAAATTGTATTATAATAAATAATAAGAAATGAAATTGTAATTTATTTTGATGCAAGATATATTTTATTATATGATTTTTTTTTTCAAATAGTAAGCAAAGTTTAATATTTTAACAAAACAGTCATTGTGTCCTTCAGATACACGCAACAGCTCTAGAATAAACTGCAATTAAAACAAAAAATTTCAATATCACTTTTTATAAAGTGCCCTTTTTTGAAGCAGCACCCTGCCCTTTTTTATTCTGGGGGAAACACTAGCTATCGGTGTAATTCAACTTCCTATACCCCGTGTTTCCATACCAAAACATATTTTTTTCTTTTCAAGCTTATTGTATAAACGAAGTATGAGGGTAAATCTGCTCATTTTGATATAGTCCAGCCAATACAGGATTAAAAAAAATATTAAGAAAAATTTTATATATGAACGTATTATATGTTTACACAGATGTCATATACGCACCATGTTGGCGCGATTTTTTCCCCCGCCAATTTGGCGAAAATTTTGTTTTTGAATATTAGCTACAAATAGCATGCAATAACAGCACATGATTTTTTATTTCAATATTAAAATAAAATAACGTAATAAATGAAATAGCTTCTATTATTTTAAAAAAGGAAATAAAATAAATAAATGATAGTTATGTGATATAAATAAATATTGATATACATAATTAAAATAATTTATAGAATTAAAAAAACAATTTATTTTTTTTCACCGCATTGCCGGGTGAAAAAATCGCACCAACGTGGTGCGTATATGATATCTGTGCCATATGTTTTTGTTATATAGAATTTGCAAGAATCCCAGTTAAGAGAAAGCAATCAGCTAAAATGAGATGAATTGCACATCGTAATTTCTAAATTACTGTGAACAACAACAGCTTACAGTGCATCAAAATTACGATACTTCTGAGATCAGATTTACAGATGAGCATAAAAAAATACATCACTTATGCACGCAACAGTTTTCGTCTTTGTAATCAAGATTTATAAATTGCCCTAAACTTACTTTTGTTATTGGGAAAGCCGGAGCTGCAAAAAGTACGGTAATAAATGAAATTCGTAAAAGAGTTACCGAGCAGTTAGGCGCTATTATGGTTTTGGCTCCAGCTCCAACAGGTGCTGCTGGAATTAAATTAATGTCGAGGGCAAAACAATTCACTCTGCAATAAAAGTACCAACATGTTTTAAATCGTTCGCTGATTTGGGAAGTGAAGCAGCAAGAAATCTACAGCTCAGCATGAATTCAGTTTCATTTCTCATTATTGACGAATTTTTATTGATCGGATGCCGTCTGATGGCTGCACTTGAGCAAAGATGCCGCCAAGGGAATCCAGACAGCAGTGAACCTTTCGGAGCCTTATTTGTTTACCTCACTGGAGATATTAGGCTGCTGGAGATATTAGGCTGCTACAGCCTGTAAAAGACACACCTCTATATAGGTGACATTCTACAAAAGACATTTTAGCTCTGCGCGGACAAACAGTGCTTCAGACGTTAGAACGTTATTTTACCTTAACAAAGTCAATGAGACAAAGCGACGATCAGCATAGACAGTTTAAAGAGACTCTTGATTCGCTTTCCGTAGGTGCAGTTACAGTCGACTAATACGCATCCCTTATGTAACGACGTAAAGCTATTCTGCCTCCGGCTGAACTTGACAGATTTCAAGATGCCATACGCCTTTTTCCCACGAACAAGCAAGCTGAAGAACATAATCAAGAAGTACTTCGTAAATCAAAATGGCCAGTGGCAAGAATATTAGCAGACCACAATAATCAAATAGCAAGATGGAGTGATGATGAGCATCTGGACTTCAGGCTGAACTTTTCTTAGCAATAAGGAAAGGGCAGATGGCGTCACTGTTGGTTAAATTTTTGTTGTTTCTGTTGGTTCGCAAGAAAAACCTGTTCGTTCTTTATGACTCCTACTGTACAAATGAGTTAGGGCTATTTGATTGGTCTACGTTAAACTGCTCTATGATATGATTGGCCTACATCACCATAATGATTCCTGCAATGATCGCTACAACAAAAATTTAGTGGTACATTGGTTGATGGAACTGTTTGTTTGCAAACATGCCCTTTCCTTATTGGATGCAGAGTTATGTTGTATACCAATCTCTGGACAGAGGGAGGCTTGGTCAACGGTGCACTTGATACGGTAAAATATATTTTTCTATAGACCAGGACTACGGCCTCCAGGCTTGCCACAGGCAATTAAGGTTCATTTTGATGATTATCGTGGACCATTTCTCACTGAAAGACTTTTTCCTGTCAGACTTATTATAATGTCTTGGAAAAAAACAACGTCTCATTTTCCTGTACTCAGTTGCCTTTAACAGTTTCATACACTGTCACCATACACAAATCCCAGGGTTTACTTTGTCAAAAATGGCTGTGGCCATTGGTCGAAAGGAGTTGTTACTTGGAGCAACTTATGTCGCGTTTAGTAGAGTTCGTCGTTTGGAGGATGTTCTCATTGAAGTGCCTTTCGCAAAGGATAGACTAGACCAAAGTAGAAGAATGGGGGCACTGCTGATAGATTAGCATTTGAGCAGTATCTGAAGCAACTGTCGACCGAATAAGCTCTTGAAGATTCAACAGCTGTTATTGTAACTTTTCTTTTATAATATTAAAACAGTAAATATAAAAATAAAATATTTATATATTTTTAATGTTAACTTTTATGTTTATCCCACTCAAAGCTCCGACATTTCGGGCCTGACGGATTCTAGTTATAACTGAAAAGTACTTCAGACAATAACCACTTACTGAGTATATTACTTTAACATAAGATGATTGAAATAAAAACGGCTTCATAACAATTAATACGGCGATACTAAATGATGATTGAAAGAACACATATTGAACAATATTTAAATGACAGATGGCCCAAAGCATGGTTAGAACTGATTTCACAATAAACACAGGTAACTATTGAATATGCTCAAAATACCAGCTGGAGATATGACAATAAGCATAAAGGATCAAAAAGGCTTATTAAATATATTATAGCTGTTTAGCATGTCCATGATAAACAACAGCCAGTGAGTGCTTACAATGAAAATAAATATAACTTGGCTTAACCCTTCTCAGAGCTTACATTACTCAACGTCAGCCATCAAAATGAACTTCCTTAAAAGCCGCAAGGCAAAGCAGTCCTTAGGGGTGTGCGACAGGTGCAGCCGCACAGGGCCTCGCGCCCGAAAAACAAATTATTGCAAAATGGATAAATATTTATTATTTATTTTTTGTGAGTTATCTATTTCATAATTAAATTTAGAGTACAAGACACTTCAGTCCCGTCGATGCCACCCCCCCCCCTCCCTTAAAGCTCGGACTCTAATTGTCGTAGGGCCACCAAACGTTGCATGATTCAACATCATGAGGGTCAATATCATTTTCTTATCAAACCCCCTAAGTTTTTATAAAAAGCTGAATATAAGAACCCGACAGATTTAAACTCTTATAACTCATAATCAAACTGTCACAGCGTGCTCAAATTTTGTGGGCATGAACAAAGTAACATAATTTTACAGGAACATTGTCGATTTTTTTAACAGAAATCCCTAAATTTTAGTATAGTGCAAATATAAGGGCTCGGTAACCATAAACACTTATAACTCGGATCCAAATTGCCACAGCCCATGCGAATTTCGTGTGGTAAACGTAATCATTTTAAGGGGGGAGAGGGGGTTTCAGTCAATTTTTTATCGGAGCCTCCCATATTTTAGTGCATTATATAAGGTACTAACAACTTAAAACACCTATGTCCCGAGCTGTAATTATCATAGAACATTCATATTTTGTATGGTAATTTCATCTTTATAAAGGGGGGGGGGGGGGGGGGGGGGACTTTGTCAGTTTTTTTTAACCGAAGCCTCCTACATTTTAGTATAATGTGAATACAAGGCCCCAATAACCACAAACATTTATAACTCTGATTGAAATTGTCGCAGTCCACACAAATTTTGTATGATAAATGTAATCGTTTTTAAGAGGAGGGGGCTCTGTCGATTTTTTATATAAGCACCCCATATTTTGGTATATCATAAAATATAAGATGCTAATAATTTAAAACACTTATAACTCTATCTGTAATTTATCGAAGAACAATCTTATTTTGTATGGTAAACGTAATCATTATAACGGGGAGACTTTATCACTGTAATATAATAAATAAAAAATCTCTGACAGTTCGGCCTACAGGCACAGGTAGATTTCGAAAACGCAGACCGTGGGGCGCCTATTTATTGGGAATTGCAGAAGAAATGACCATTTTGCCATGATGCGCAGTTGGGACCGCCCACTTCGAAATCTAAATATGTCTGTAGGCGGAGCCGGCAAAGGTTTTTTTTTTTTTGCTGTAAAAGGGTTTGGTCCTATAAAAAACTTGTTAGTATAAAAGTTGTAGATAATATTAAGAGGATTTATAATAAATTTAAGCGGATTTGATATCTTGTGAATTAACAAAGTTATGAATTTTTTTCTTCTAAAACCCCTATTTTTCCCCCTTGAGGCCAGTTTTAATAATATCAAAAATCTGTCATACATAAATTTTTCGGCTCTTTTGCTAGAAGTAATAATAACTTTAAACGGATTTGATACGTATCATAATTAAGAAGTTATGGGCTTTTTTTCTGTTTTCACAAAAAGCCCCCCATTCCCTCCCCTCCCCACCTTGGTTTGATTTTGCTCATTAACGAACTTGACCAAGATTTATGCCCCTTGATTTTATGTATCAGTTTGGAAAGAGATTTGCGCAGAATTATGGAAGTTATCGTGTCCATAAAAAAGACACCATAGATAGATAGATAAAGTTTTGAACTTGAGGTGGTTTTGGGGTTCTGGGAATCATGATCGGCGTAGATCAGCATTTTTTTTTTTCAGAAATTCCAACTTAGGTGAGAATGTAATAGGTAGTATTTCTTATGAAATCTACCTAAAAATGCCACACAAAATATGAGTATACTACGGAAAACTACAGCTCGAGTTATAAGTGTTTTAAGTTGTTACAACCCTTTACTTATAATACACTAAAATATTGATATCGGGGTTGCGATAAAAATTGACAAAGCCAGGGATCTCACGGCTGGTTTGTCGGTTGGCTGGCAGAAAGATTTTTATTTCAAAGTCGATACAATTTTTAATATGTAGATGACTCCTCTCTCAAAATTTGTATTTAAATTCGAAAAATAGAAACAATTCACAGTAGATCAGTACCTTTCGCATCACTCTGCTGAAATATCAAGATTAAAAAGTATTAGGACGTTCTCTCTCTCTTTTAAACGACTGTACATTATTACTAATTTAACCCCCCCCCCCCCCCCCCCCCCCCAATAAAGAAAGAAAAAGCCACTCTGACGTGAGACGGCCAGAATGAATTCCCCGCCCGTTCCAAATCTGCTGAAAAAAAAAAAAGAATAGACCGAGTCCGGTCCGTGTATTACGAAAGTAGTGCTCGCGAATATACGTTTAATTCGTATTGTAACCGGTAACGATTTTGGATATGTATAGTATGGGAAAAAGGCTTAACTACGTTTACGTTTAAACGTATATTCGGCGAACACTATATGAAAGGAAATTGGTCCGAGTCTCTATAAACCTCTACTAAAACATACTACCCTCTCCCACACCCCCTAAAAAAAGCGTAATCTTTGATGCGAACTGTATTGCCAGCGCGAGCTTTTTTCAAACAGGCAATTATGTTGTGAGGACCGAAATAGATGCCTTCACTTTATTTAATCACACATAATATCTCTCATTAAATAAAGCAAAAATTACTATTAAAAATTTTCTGGTAAATGAGAAAAAAAAAAAAAAAAACAGCTAAATTTGCAACATTGGTCGGAATTAGAAGGGCCTCGGAAAAGTTCTTGCACCCGGCCTCGCTTTCGCTAAGGACGGCTCTGCCGCAAGGTGATGGAATCTATTATTTGAAAAGACACTGTTCATCTGATGTCGTTTAAAGGATAACTTATTATTACAGTTTAGTCCTGATTACTGCCTATTAAATATGAAAATTACTTCAGCATATGAACAGAACTTGCTTAGCACATATTTCACCATTATAACATCTTGTTATTTACGTAGGCAAAACATGGATGACACTAGACATAGAACTTTAAATATAATAACTGTCATATAACAATGTTGAACTTAGGCAAGAACTAAACCAAACAAAACTACAAAACACCAAAACTAAACGAGACAAAAACGAGATGGCCAAACTGAAGATCAAAGGTGAAACATCGCTTTTTATCTAAAAAAAAAAAGGCCAGACGATAATAGGATTATTACGCATGATCCCACACAATGAAATAGGCACATCCGGAAGTACGACATCGCTATGTGGGATGCAGAAGCAATGGGCGACAGATGAAGACGATCGACGCCATCTAGTGGCGGATACAAGAACTGCTCCATTTACGAAACTGATGGAAAGCTGGGATCGTGACTTACGGAATTGTAGATTTAAGATCTGTAGATTTAAGATATGGAATAAAACAACGACGTAAGGTAAGACGGAAATGTGATTTAGAAATGAACCAGAGGTAAGTAAAAGTAAAAATATATTTTAAATAAATGATTTAAATAAAGATTATTGTAATAAAATATATCCATGTAAAAAGTAAACAAAGTAAATAAACAAAATTAATATTCAATGTACGGTGACAAGAAGAGCAAATATATTTCTTATCAGTAAAAATACACTAATTTCGTAAAAGATCGAGGTACAAACACATGAAGTTCTTCAAAGGATCGCGGTAAAAACACATGAATTTCGGTAAAGGTTAGTGGTAAAAACACATGAATTTCGGCAAAGGATCGCGGTAAAGCACGGAATTTCGTCAAAAGATTGTGGTAAAAACATGCGAATTTCGTTAAAAGATCTCTGTAAAAACACGTGATTTCTGACAAAGGATCGTGGTAAAAACACGTGAATTTTGGCCAATTATCGTGCTAAAAACACAGATTTTCGTCAAAAGATCACGGTAAAAACATGCGAATTTTGGCAAATGATCGCAATAAAAACATGCGAATTTTGGCAAAAGATCATGGTAAAAAAAGAAAACTCGACTTTCATTAAACGATTGTAGAAAAAATAATCATGGGTATCGTAAAAAGTTACTGCATAAAAAGACTGCTAAGGTATTGAAATCCAGTTCCTTTTACTAATGTCTAAAGATCGTCGCAAAATGAAAAAAAAAAAAATGCTATAAATTGCATAAAAACTTCAAAAATAGATGGAGAAATTCCGGATTCCTTTTACTGATGTAGAAAATTTGCTGCAAAGAGAAAAAAAAAAAAGAAAGAAAGAAAACTAGTCCAAAAGCAGACTTTGAGGTGCATAACTTCAAACAAAACACTTTAGACTCTTCCCGCCAAATCTTGCAGCTCTGCGCTTAGCGGTCTCTTCAGAAAACATCAGACACAGACAAACATGTTTAATACATAAATTTTTAAATCTGAAACTATATACAGAACCAACTTTTAAAAAATTGGGTTAACCCGAATCTAACCTGCAGGAATCTAATCTCAGCTTAAACTGAAAACAGAGTTAACCTGATCTGCAGCTGATGCAGGACTTTAATTAAGATATTTTCCTCCAGAAGAAATTTCTGTAGCTGCGTCACCAGGATAGAGAAATTTCTGTCCCCCTCCCCCCTCTGGATCCTAATATGTTTTTACTCAGAATCACCCCTGGTCCCGGGATAAGCTTATCCTACCCATTTTAGAAATCTCACCACAAGAAGTGAGAGGTTGACACAATATGTAACATCAAAAGTTAGCAAAATTAATGAGAATACATCATGCTTACCATATTTTAAATAAAATGATGAAAAATTCATAGTTTAGTGTATTATTCATTCATTAAAATTACACGCAAAATTTGCAGACAGATTATGAAATTTTAAAAGCTTGTCGCAGACAGCTACAGAACTTTTCTGCCACTGGGGGCCAAGCAGAATATCCGGCAGAATGAAGAGCTTGATATTCGGCCTAAATGAATATTCAGTAATATGACCTAATAGATATCAAATATTCAGTGCATCCTAATAACAACTGCAGTGTATATCCTGTACCCTCTATCTGCATATTTATATTTCATACTTTATTTGCAGAATTTAAAGCAATTTTTTCCTTCAGCAAAAGTAATTTTTTATTATATTTTGGCTATATCTATTTTAATTTATATATAATAAAATCTAAAAAATAAGCAGAGCAAAAACATTATAATCAAGAATGGGATATTTTCAGAAAATCCTACTTTGCCAAGGATATCTTTGTATCAACTAGTAAAGCCCAACGCCAACACACAGTGCTGTTCCCGTTAAGCTTTCACAGTGTAATATTTGAGCTCCGTTGAATTCCGACCAATATTTAAATATTCACTAAAAACAAAAAAAAAAACAAAAAATTACGAAAATATCAGGGTTGGGTTTCTTCTGGAACAAACTGGGAAAGACCGGATAGTTATTTTTCAATAAACTTCAAGTCAGCAGGTATTTACAGGTTATGTTTTTTACAACTTTAGAAATAGGGGGATGGGATATTCTTTCATTGTTCTTGTCATTTCTGTAAAAAAATAAATTACCTACCAATTCTTTATTTATAAAAAAAAAAAGTCAATGTTTCAAAAACTATTGTGCAACCCCTAAAATAAACAAATTTGTAATTATGTATACTAGCATGCGTATCTCAATGCTGATTTTAAAAGATAAATATTCTAAAAATAAACTCTACGTGTATTCCAAAATTCTTTAAAACTCTATTCTGCAGGACTTGAATGAATGTTTACATCGTTTGCATCAGGGCTGCAGAGTCGGTGGGTAAAATGACAGACTCTGACGTTCCTATTATTCAGATTGCTTCATTGCTGTCATTTGTTTTGAAATATTAATAGTCGCTTTATTAAATTTATCATTAAATAAAGGAAATATTACTATTTAAAAAAAGTGGCAGTAATCAAGCAATCGGAATAATAATTAAAAAAAATGGCAACACTGCAACCTGCTGGCACATTCCTGTTTGACCTTGAAGCATTTGATATGCATATCAACCGATATATATATATTTAAAGTTTTTTTTGGAGGGGGGGGGGGGGGGGAGATGAATTATGGGTGTAAACTGCAATAGGTAGTCAAGACTAGGACTCATTTACTGCGGCGGCAAAACAGTATTTTAGTATAAAAAGTTTCACCTTTTTAATATGCAGATGTTTTTTTTAAATAAGGCAAAAATACTGTTGTAAAATGCCAGGCCAACATCAATCAGTTCTGGTCAAAACTGAAAATATTTTGATCACCCCCCCCCCCCCCACCCCTCCTTCCAGATATTCTATGCACACTCACACAAAAACAACATACATTAAATTTTATATGTGGTAAAATTTAATTATTTAAAAACTCTCCAAAAACTGTATGTAAAATATTTATATGCATGTGAATAGCAACCGAAAAGTTAAATTTGAAGCTATTAGATAGAAACAACAGCTTTAATCTAATAAATCTCCAAAATTTACTTTGAACAACACGCACAAAGATCTATCAGATGAATCCAAACAACATATATTGTGTTGGTATGTCATTTTAAGACTATAAATGAAATATTTTATGCCAAATCAAACATATTATACCAAAATATGGGTGAAAGGATATTTAATTTTGGTTTTATATCTATTCTTGCAGACACAAAAAATAGAAGGCAAAAATTTTACAATTTAAGTATGATTTGGTGTCTACAGAGCTCGAAAAATTACAAGGGAATGCAAGAAAAATAAAACCTGAAAAATCCAAATATTGAAATCTAAAGAAGTAAATAAAATGGAAATTTTACTATTTCAGATCCTGCTGACTTGGAAAAAAAAAAATGCAAAATGTTGCAATTTTGGAGTTATTGTGTGTCTTTTAGACCCGAAAAATTTTGATGAAAAGGAAGAAAAAGATGAAAATTTTATATTTTCAGCATTACTTTTATAATTTTAGCTTTATTTCAGGTCTGTAAGATCTGAATATCGAAAGGAGAAAGATAACAGAAATTTAATGGGGGGGGGGGGGGGGAGGTTCCTATGCATACAAAAAAGGAGGAGAAAATTTACAATTTCAGCAGTACTCTTGGTCCCACAGACCTGAAGAAAAACAAGAAAAAAGGGGGAAGAAAATTTTCTATTACAATGATATTTCAGATTCTGTAGACTCCAGAAAGAGAAGAAATTTCCAATTTTCGCATTACCTCGGGTTCTGCTAACACAAAAAAACTGAGAGAAAGGACTATACACTAAATATAAAATATAAACTAGAGATTGCAATTAAAAACAGTTTTCATATATGCTGTACACTAAACAGTATATTGGGCCTGTTTACCTGGGTTTCCTTGTATATAGTCCAAATATAAAAATAATAATTCAGTTTATAAATTTAAAATTACATAGAATTGGTTTAATTTCACTTCAAACTGTCTAAAAAACAAGCTGGAGTCAGAGTGTTTCTTTGTGACTCTGACTCCACAGCCATGGTTTGTATTCATCCATTCTAAGTTGAGAAATTGATTGCAGTATTCTACTGCTAAAGTACTTTTGTTTTGTTATACCATGTTGCACTGTAGTAAGGAAAATGGAGATTTTAATGAAATCTTTCAATATAGTAATTATTGTATATTAGTTCCCTTAATAAAATGGATGTAAATTAAAAGTACTGTCTTTTAAAGGAGTTTCATTCCACAGTAGGTAAATGATCCACACACTGTCCACTACGGGTTACAGAAGTTTAAATAATAATAATAAAAAAAATATGCCTGTTTTGAATTAAATTACTTTTAATCAATTTTGTATATTTTGGATAAATTTATTTGGTACATTCCTTTTATACCAACACCATTGTCGTTGCCAAGCATAATAATTGGTGAAAAATGAAATTCATGTATAATAATTCATTTATAAAAAAGCATTGTTGGCACAAAATTGAGTAATTAAAATGTAAGATTACAGACTTTCATGAACTATTTTATTAAATCAATACAAATTGTCTTAAAATAAAAGAACAAATAAATATTATACGATAAAATAATAAAATAAACCTCAATTTAAACTACAGGCATGGAATTGTAATTGTCTCATAGCATTGCAATAAACCTTTCACTTTTTGAATGAAGACACCTTTTTTTTTTTTTTTTTAAATAAAACTTTTTTTATGTATCCAAAGTCTTGAAACAATTTAATTGCAGCTTCCTCATCATCTGGTAACTGCCAAATGGTAAAAT
This sequence comes from Maratus michaelseni, assembly GCA_963931845.1. Taxonomy (NCBI): domain Eukaryota; kingdom Metazoa; phylum Arthropoda; class Arachnida; order Araneae; family Salticidae; genus Maratus; species Maratus michaelseni. The sequence continues at coordinate 22,523,543 of OZ007599.1, read as the reverse complement.
CCATATCAGCCTCAACAATAAATATAAGTTACAACTTAATATTAAATATTTTCTACTTGAAAAATAGCAAATTATGATTTTTGTGAGGTTATGATTAAGTAATAACAATAATAATTAAAAAGATTCATTTCAATAAACAGCAAATCACAATGTTTGACATGGTTTGCAATGAAAATCCTTTGCATGTTCAGTGTTGAAATAAATGTACATTAACATACATTTTGGCATGGTGATATTATAACGGAAAAGTACCATTTATTTTATCCAGGTACCCAATGATTGGAAAGCTTTAGACAGGTGTGTAATCTTGTCTAAAAAACTGATGTAATTATCAATTGATCATATTTAATTTATTTTTTATAGGTTTAATTAAATTTACTTAAGTTTTCTTAGAAAAATGCAATTTTGTAAGATACAATAAAAATAAATGCAACTTATACGGTAAATTCCTAAACAAAAAGTTTCTTCCACTTGGAAGAAACATATTTCTTCTGGCCAGTTTTTTCCACTTTGGAAGAAACTTGCCAACCCTGGAAAATATATTGTAGTAATAGTAATGAACTATTTTTGCATCTGCATGAATTCTGTCATAACAAATTTTAACTATATGTTGTTTTGTGCTGTCTGGTAAGATTTTCTGAATATTCCCAACCTTTGCTAATAGAAGACTAAAAATAAAATGTACTTACTTTAATTAAATCCAGAAACTGTGACCTCATAAAAAGATGAATGGTGTCGCCCTAGAGGTTCCGTCATTTTTTTGTGGTAAATCCTGTGGGAATTTAAAAAAAAAAAAAAAACTATCAATTCTGCTAAATTAATATTTAAATATAATTTTAAAACAATGTTTAAAATTTGTATTGGGAACAGCTTGCGTATTCACCCGCAGTCTGCAATCTTGTTTTTTAAAATCAAAACATTTTTTTTTTTCATTGCCAAAATAATTTTTATCCATATTTAAATACTTATTATAAACAAGTTAGTTAATTTGACTAATTTATTTATATTTAATAATAAAAGTTTAATAGAGAGAAAAAAAAAAAGATGGCACACTGCAGGCAAATATGAGAGTATAGCCTTGCATTTTGAAATAAGTTAACCATTTTTCAAAAATTCAATGTAATGTGACAAAATTAACATGGAAAAAAAGCAGAACATTCATTAAAAATGTTGTTTATATATTTTCTTCTTAATAAAAGTATATAAAATCGACAATTTAGCATATAGAATTTAGCTTAACACGAAATTTTTACTATTTTGGTTCTTGCAAACCCTGAGAAAGAAGAAAAAAATTTTTCATGTTATTTTGTGTCAAATAGGAAAAAAAAAAAAAAAAAAACTTCATTTATAAAATTTTTTTAAAATCTTAAACATTTTTTTATTTAATTTAACTTTATAAAAGGTCTTAAAAATGCTTAACCCATTAAACGCCAATGCTCCCGTTGCGGAACATTTATTTTACATTTTTTTTCTCAAAATATTTTTTAGTAATTTAAGAAAAAATCTTTTTATAGTAAAGTTATTAGTATGGAGTATAAAATATATTTTTTTCAAAATAATATTTTCCTTTTTTGTAGATTTTTTAAAAAGAGAATTTTTGGTTTCCCGATATCTGAAGTAAAATTAATTAAAAAGAAAAAGAAAATTCTTCAGTTTTGTTCAACTACTGTCAAACATTTGAAATTCCAATATATTCAAAACCCGGATTAAAGAGTTATTTGCCCCTAAGAAGAAAGAATGCAAAGTACCACTTAAAAAAAAAAAAGATTCGATATATATGTGAAAATGCCTGTTAAATTTTTAACAGTAAAACAAGGCTTAGAATATTTCGATACACTGGATTCTGATTCTGAAGGTTAGCCACTAAATTTACAAGGTTGTGTGGAAAAAAATAAAAATACATTTGAAGAAAAAAATGAGATAGAAATTAAGCATCTTGGAACAAGGGTGGTTTTGGACTTAATTAAATGCATTGATGATTCTCCAAAACATACGGTTTATATGGACAATTTTTTTACATATCTAGAATTATCAGAAGTAATGCAAAAGTGCAATTTTCATATGACTGGCACAATCAGAGAAAATAGGTTGAATGATTGTCTTCTAAGTAAATGTAAACAATTGGAAAAAATAAAAGAGGAACTTTTGAATTCATTGTCACAGAAAATCTGTGTGTAGTAAAATGAGGAGACAACATGGTTGTGTGTTTAGCATCTAATTTTGAAGAGAGACTCTCTTAGGTCAGGTAAAAAGATGGTGCTCTAAAGAAAAAAAGAAAATTGATTTACCTCAACCAAAGACAATTTCATCATATAATACGTATATGGGAGGTGTGGATCTCCTAGAAAGATTTTGAGTACTTACATGACTCCAAAAAATTGTGAAAGCAAATAATTAAAAACATAAGCTTCTATGTTTAAAATTTATTTAATAGTATTTTTTTCTTTAAATTTAAAAATTCAAATCAAAATAATGATTTTTAATTCAGTATTAAATTCCTTATACCTGCATATATAAATTAATTTAATAAAATTAATAAATAAATATTTTTTATTGTATGAAAAAAAAAAAAAATTCCACTTTTTAAAAAATAATTAAAAACATAACTTCATCTAAGTAGCAGAAAAATAAATGCTACTTGCATTCAATAAAGGGAACGTTTTCCCCCCTATAAGACGCCAAAGCTCCCATTATGGGAACATGCCGGATTTTCTATACGGTTACACTTTTTGAAAAAAATTCAACTGTTCTATAATAGAGACATCACACGTGTATTAAAAAATTTAAAATGTTATATTTATTTAACATGATTCATATAGCGGTGTTTAATGGGTTAAGTGATGTAAACAATACAGTTATGCAGTAAAGGTGAAAATAAGTACTAGCCAGTCGGCAAAAAAAAAAGTGAATTTCATCAAATGAAGTAAATGTGAATTTCGTCAAAGGATTGCGGTAAAAACATGTAAATTTTGACAAAGGATCGTGGTAAAATCACACGAATTTCGGCAAAGGATCGCAGTAAAAAAACCCCTTGATTTTTATCAAAGGATTGCAGTAAAAAATAATCATGGGTATCGTCAAAATTTACTGACTAAAAAGACTGGACTGCTAAAGTATTGAAACCCAGATCCTTTCGACTGGGTTCGACTCGTCGTCTCAAGATTGACAACGACTAAACACATTCAAAATTGCATAAAAAATTCAACGTTCAAGGATAAAATTGTGAATTTCATCAAAAGATAGCAAAAAAAAAATTGTGAATTTTGCCAATCGATCACGAATTTTGACAAATGGTCACAGAAAAAAAAAATCAATTTCGTTAAGAGTCGCGAAAAAAAAAAAGACACTATTTTCATCAGAGGATCTCTGACTCGGAAAAAAAAAATTGTGAATTTCATCAAAGGATCAAAATATGCGAATTTCATCAAAGGAGCGCAGTAAAAACATGCGAATTTCGACAAAGGATTGCGGTAAAAACACGTGAATTTTGGCAAAGAATCCCAGCAAATCACAGAATTTTGTCAAAAGATCACTGTAAAAACCTGGCTCCGACTCTGGGACAGCTAAAGTACTAGTATTGCCTGTTGATTCCTATTACTCAGATTGCTTCATTGATGTCATTTGTTTTGAAACAGTAATAGTCACTTTATTAAATTTGTTATTAAATAAAGAAAATATTACTAGTTAAAAAAAAAATGGCAGCAGTCAAGCAATCGGAATAAAAAAATCTGGCAACACTGCAACTAAATGGCACATTCCTGTTCTACCTTGAAACCTATGATTTCTGCAAAGGTAAACTTCCAACAGTATTGGTATATTAGTATAAAAAGTTTCACCTTTTTTAAATGCAGATAAAAAGAAAGGCAAAAACACTCTTATAAAATGCATGTGGAACTTTCCCCCTGCATTAATCGACTCCAGACAAGACCGAAAATATTTTAAACATCCCCCTCCTCCTCCCAGATACTCTATGCACACTCACACAAAAACACAATGTGCATTAAATTTTATATGTGGTATCATTTAATTATGTCAAAACTGTGCAAAAACTGTATGTAAAATATTTACATGCATGTAATGTAAATTGCAATCGAAAAGTTAAATTTGAAGCTATTAGATAGAAACAACAGTTGAAATCTAATAAATCTCCAAAATTTACTTTGAACAACACACACAAAGATCTATCAGTTGAATCCAAACAACATATATTATGTTGATATGTCATTTTAAGATAACCAAAATATTTTATGCCAAATATACATTAATAATCAAATATACCAAATAATGGGCGAAAGGATGTTTAATTTTGGTTTTACCTTATATCTATTCCCACAGACTCAAAAAGATACCAGGTGAAAATTTTACAATTTAGGCATCATTTGGGGTACCAAGAACCCGAAAAACTACGAGGGAATGCAACAAAATAAAAGTGAAACTTTTACTATTTTCACATTAATTCTGTTCTCATGACTTCGTAAGAAAAAAGGATTTTTTTTTTTTCATCAATATTAATTGTACAATTTTGGATTCTGCAGACCCGAAAAATACAAATATTGAAATCTAAAGAAGTAAATAAAATGGAAATTTTGCTATTTCAGATTCCGCTGACTTCGAAAAGAAAAAGGCAAAAAGTAGCAGTTTTGGAGTTATTGTGTGTCTTCCAGACCCAAAAAATTCCATTGTAAGAAAAGTAAAATAACGATAGAAATTTTACAATTTTAGAAATAATTTACGTTCTGCGGATTCGAAAGGAAATTTGAAAATTTTATATTTCCGGCATTAATCTTATAATTTCAGCTTTATTTCGGGCTGCTAGACATGAACATCAAAAGGAGAAAGAACAGAAATTTTACTATTTTATCTTTATTTTGGATACTCAAAAATATATATATATATATTTTGGGGACGGGGGGGGGGGGATTTACAATTTCAGCGTCACTCCTGGTCCCACAAACCCAAAGAATCTGAGGAAAAATAAGAAAACAAAAAGGGAAAAAGGTTTCTATTACAACGATATTTTGGGTTCTGTAAACTCCAAAAATAGCAGATATTTCCAATTTTTGCTTTACCTCGAGTTCTGCAAATCTGAAAAAAAAAAAACGAGAGAAAGGACTATATACTACGACTCCGCATCCCTAGTAAAAACACGGCAATTTTGTCAAAAGATCGCGGTAAAAACACCTAATTTCCAGCAAAGGATGGCAGTAAAAACATGTGAATTTCGACCAATTGTCGTGGTAAAAACATGCGAATTTCGACTAATTATCGAGGTAAAAGCATGGATTTTCGTCAAAAGATCGTGATAAAAACACGCAAATTTTGGCAAAAAATCACGCAAAAAAAAAAACACGATTTTCATTAAACAATTGTAGAAAAAAGTAATCATGGATATCATAAAAATTTACTGCATAAAAAGACTGCTAAAGTATTGAAATCCAGTTCCTTTTACTAATATCTATAGATCGTCGCAAAACGAGAAAAAAAATGCTAAAAATTGCATAAAAAATTCAAAAATAGATGGAGGAATTCCAGATTCCTTTTACTGATATACAAAATTTGCTGCAAAAAGCAAAAAATTAAGAAAACCAGTCCAAAAGCCGGCTTTGAGATGCATAACTTCATACAAAACAACACTTTAGACTCTTCGTGCCAAAAAAAGCCAAATTAGATTTTAAAATTACGTGTTATTGCAAATTTTTGAGTTCAGAGCAATTTCATTATGAAGATGACCTCTAAGCTTATTTTTTTAAACATAAAAATATATAGTTTCCAATCAAATGGCTGTTTCTGTATTTTTATTCTGCAACAATTTGCAGATTAAAATATGTGGGATGTTCTCTTTTATATTTTATTTTTGGCTGGCAGTACACCAGAAAGTAGATTATTATCATTCCATTTTTTTTACTTTTCCTTTTTGATAGAAAACATTTAAATCATTAGCAATTGTATTATGTAAGAAAATGAGTATTTTTAGAAACACGGATAATGTACAATATGCTTTATTTTAAAAATAAGCTGAAATTTAAAGACATGAAATATTTACCTTGTGTGGCAACATCTTTCACAGGTACTCCCATTTCATGAGCCATAAATCTGACAATGCTAAATATAACAAAGCCTGCAAAGAAACTTGCAGCCCTATTTCCCAGAGTTATCATGAAAGAGTTCCTGGAAAACAATAAAAACAACAAAAGTGATCAGAAATATGTTTGAAAAATGCTACTCATTGCAACAATACATAATAATTCATAAAAAAATATTTCCCAAGGCATCATTGAGTATTTATTACATTACACATTAACAATTCTAAAATTTTGAGATTTAAGAGAAAATAGAGATTTAGAGTGTGAATCTAAGCCTTTTTTAAATTTAAAATTTCATAAGAATTACAGAAACTTTCCTTTGCAAATGTAAATTTTATTTATACTATTTTGATATGTTGACTTCTAAGAATGGAGGGAATGATAATACATTTTAGTACTTGTCTCTTATAGGAACCTTGGCATTAAAAAAAAAAAAAAAAAAAAAGCTTAGTGAAATTTGGGTTTAAGAAAGTGAGAACTGTTGCTAAATGATATAAACAGCTATGAAAACAAACTTTTCGTTGTTTCATGTTTATATATATATATATAAATGCGTTTGAATACATGTATTACATAAATTACTTCTGTTTGTATATAACAACAGATAAACTGCTTCTGTATGTTAAATAAATTGTACAAATATTATAAAATAGCTTGCATGAATGAAATCGTGAAAAGGTTGCCAGAAAATATGCGTGACTAATTTCGTTCTCTTATATTTTTTTGTATGAAACAATCAGTACTGAGTATAATTTCCAAAGTGGAGAAAAAAACAAAAAAATAAGCATCCAAGCAACAACACTTATATTTTGGGCACAAGTGATCACAAATACTTGGAATTCTGGGAAACATTCAGATCACAAGCAGCTCTAATAAAGCTAATATCAAATATAACAGCTGTAATTCATTATTTGATGTCAAGCAAAATATAAGTTAAAAAAACATCATTACCATTCAAAGAATTAAATTAAACGTCTAGGTAATTATTATAATTCACAAAATAAAAGTGTTATCTATATAATTAAATAAGGATACCATAATGCAGGCATGAGATTGCGGGAAGCAAATGGTATATATCAATCACAAAGTATATATCAATTGATATCTATTATGATATATATTATATATTTATTTTTAAAATATCAATATGCATGATGTTTTTGACATTTTCATGTAAAATAAGTGTAAACTAAGTTTTCAACTGTAATTGACTGTGTCATTCTGTAAACAAAGAACATTTAAGTCTGGCAATGAACCCCCCTCTCCTCTCTCTCTCCAAAAAAGGGTTAGGGAATGAAAGAGGGGGAAAAAATGGAATTTTCTAAAACAGAATTTTTTCCCTGTCCCTAGTGATTCTGTTTTCACAAGCTTTACTATGATATATCATAACCAATGTACTGTAAAACACAGTCAGATAAAATAAGCTTGCAGTTGGATAGCAGCTGTTTCATGGAATCATAAAAGAGTTCCTTTTTTTTCAGAGCAAAATGACAAAAGAGAATGAGCAGCAGCAGCAGCAAAGTAATGTGTTACTCCTGTTTATGATGAAGCCTTGAAACAATTTCATGTTAATTTTAAAGCTATTTAGCTTTTCTTTTCGTTACTTGTACACATCGCTTATGTATCACAACTCAAGGATTTTATACTTATCTTATCAGTTTTTAATTAGTCTTTCAACCCCAAAATCCCACCCCCCATTGGTGCAGTCAACATAACTACTATTTTTTAGTTGTGATTTATGAATTGCTGAAAAAGTTTTGAAAATTAAGATTATCCTAAGGCTTGGTTTTAAATATTTTGAGAAATAGATACTATTGGCTCCATGCTGAAGTTCGCAGCATAATTTTTCTGCTTTTAAAGAATAAAATTATTTCATAAAGATGCATTCTAATGGTAATGAAATACAGCATACTAAGCTGGAATCGCTAAGGATGAAAGAAAAGTTCTGGTTCATACAGATTTCTTTCTTAGCAGGAATAATTGTATGGTATTAATTTCTCCACAGCACTAAGTGTTTTTATTTAAGGCAGGATTCTGTCATAGGCAGTTTTTCTTTTTCTTAGGTTTTACTGCACTTAAATTATAAAACTTCATGGTCCTGACGGCAGAAATACCATGCAATTAGACATGCTAAGATGATTGCGTTTGACAGGTTTTATTCTACTTCTTTTTATAAATCATTATAAATACATCTAGTATAAAACCTTTGAAAACAGAAACCATCTATAATAGATTCCTGCCTTAAATATAAAAAAAATACATGAAGAGACACCAAAAAATTATACCTGCTAAGACAGATATTTTCTTTGGTCCCTACTGATTCTGTCTTAACAGGTTTTACAGTATTAGTTTTATGTTAATTTAACAATCAATAATGCGCTACAAAGTACAGTAAAACATGTGAAAATTTTCTAAGACAGGATTCCGAGATAGACAGGAACCGTTTCACAGATTTTATAGTATGAATTAACCAATAAAAATTATCATAAACAATTATCACAAACAATATAATCGTAAACAATAACTCATTATATCGTTTTATATACACTAAAACATGTGACAATGTAATTGCTAGAAATGGAATAAAATTCTATTTTAGACAGGTTTCATCGCACCAGGTAAAATTGTATTGTTTACCTTATGTCAAGACCATGCAAATTTTTCATTTAAGACAGAATTCCGTTCTAGACAGGTTTTGTTTTCACAAGTAATACTTTACAATATTATGTGAACTATTTATAACTCTGTATCCTCCCTCCAAAAAAAAAAAAAAAAAGACTCTCTGGATCTGTCTCTGCTAGAATGTAACACTTAAATACATAATTGTCAACTTTGAAGAGAAAAAAAAAATAAAGGCACCTTTTCTCAAAACAAAAGCTAAGCAATTGATTTCCACAACTAAGAGAGTGAAAAGGACGTTTCTTTGGAATTCCGATTTCTGCACTTATCGGCTTTTTGACGTCATAAACTTTGATTTGCATATGAAGTTTTCTTCTTTTTTCTGCTACGTTTTAAATTATGAATGTTTTAATTTACATTTCTTATCGGTGCAAGTATTTACGTGATTTCGTTAAAACCATGTTCTCCCCTGCCTAATTGTTTTGAGCAGCGTATTTGCTCTTAACTAACCCAATTTAAGCATTATAAATATTCAATAAATTAAGCTAACAAATGTTTAGTTCCCAAACAAAGTTAAGTAAGCAGACTGTATCCCCTAATCAATCCTCCAACATTCTGCATAAAGATTCAAAATCTCTGAGTTACAAGGAAAGACTGAAATGGCATAGGCAAAATGAATTGCATGGAAGGTTGAAATAGCCTTTACAAACTTATGAAGAGAAAAATTCAGGAAAATTTTTCTAAAGTTTCAAATTTCGCTAATTTTTTCTCAGAATTTTCAAATTTCCTTGACTTTTCCTGATTTTCCAGATGGCTAGATACTCTGAGTAGTTCACAAACAACAAAAATATATATTTCATCACACAGCAGGATTTAAAGTTTGATTTAATTTTCCATTGCTGAAAGTGTCTTACTTTTAAAGTTAATTGGCAGAATATCCTCAGAAATCAATGGATGTAAACTAGAAATATGCAAAAGGAACAGCAGTTTAAAAAAAAATGCAATGCAAGAATCCTGAAATAAAGGTTTAACGTTTATGTTCTTCAGCCACAGCACATCATTTTATAATCTGCTTTTACGAACCAATTTCACAATATGAATTATACTTTGCCTTGAAAATTATTTTCTAAAAAACCCCAAAAAGTAAATTTGAAAGAAAAATAATTTATAATTAGATTATTACAATTGTTGATGAGAAGTAAACAATTTACCACACTTGCTATAGAAGTGCAAGGCTGTAACTGGTGTTTGTCTAACAGAAAAGAACAAGTAATTTAAATTTTCTCTTAAAAAAAAAAATTATAACATCTGTGTTTGGTCGTTGATAAATTAAAAATTGTAAACATACTAGAAAATGTAGAAATGAAAAGAGAGAGGAAAAAAAGGTTAATTTAGCAGAGACAAATTTCGCAAGCTGAAGAAAAGCAAAATATGTGCAGATAAATAAATGTTTTCATTGGTCGATGCTTCCTTTTTGGGATTGCTTAAAATATCTGACAATAAATTATACATTCTTAAGACTAATTTGTGCCAAGCCCCTGTTAAATGGAACTATTGTTAATTATAAGAGGCTGGAGGAAACAAAAAGATAGATGAAGAAGATGAAACAAAAGTAGCCCATATTAAAATTTAGGAATACAGTTAAAAAACAATTTTTACTCAAAGTAAATTTTATGAATCAAATTGTGGCTTTAACCTGATTAGCTTATTCATCAATGAAAGTTTTTATAAATATGCTGTATTTTACACTGTTCACTGTTTTGGTAAAGTCATTATATATTCAATATTTACCTAAAGTAACAAAAAGAGACAATGGGGAAATTGCACATTTTTCAATTTAACTTGCATCTGATAGAGTGTAAAAATACGAACATTTTGATACCATTTTTACATATATTTGAAACTTGTATAAGTCATTAAATTAACTTTTGAAACACAGTTTTTGCCGTGGCGGGAAAAAGCCACGTCACGTGACGAAAGCTGTTCTGACGTCACTACACATGTAAACAAACCCTCGCTGTATTTCTCCCTGTTATTTCCTATGGAGGCAGCTTGCTTTACGCTGGACGATTTCTTTCTTTTCTTAAAAATGATTAGTATAAGAAATTAAAAGTATTGTTAATTGCTGTAATGAATAAATAATACTATGAATTCCAAGTGATATTTTTATTCCATCGTGGTTCTAAGAATTTTCATTTCCAGATCTCGATGTAGAAATAAAGTATCAGTACAAGTTAATACTCGTACTACAATGTTGTATTTTATATAATAAGGTATACTTATATATATCGCACAATATACAAAATAACTGGTAGGGAACAAATAGGATTTATTTCAGTAGGGAGGGTGGAGTCAACTAATAAAATGGTTTTTGTATTTATATTTTATACTTAAATTATAAATTTTGCTTGGTTCCACTATATGTTTTATCTCTTTAATTGTTAAATAAACTGTTTTGAATCTTTGAAAAACAGCTAAAGTTATTAGAAAGAGCGAAATGTGCTAAGATAGCTTTAAGACAGGCTTAGAGTTTTTATATAAATATACATGAGAAAAGTTTAATAATTTTTCAAAAAATGTTTCCAGGGACCTATCCAGACTTCTCTCACAGGGTTCTTTTTTTGTAAAATTGTGAAAAGTATTTCATATTTGTGAAAAAACTAATTATAATTTTGTGAATTTGAAATAACTGTTATATTCAGTTTCTGGTTTATGAATTTTTGACAAGATTCTTTATGTATGTAAAAGCTACATAAATAGATTCTTTGACGGCTTCAGTTGTTTTGTGCCAGGTCAGATTTTTCTTTTAAATAATTAAATTTGTAAAAGGTTTAGTTTGGAGATGGAAAAAAATTGTAAAAGGCCTATTTTTAAGACAAAAAATTTTGTGAAGGGTCTTGTTTTAAGGTGGAATGTATTGCAAAGGTTCCTGTTTTAATATGAAAAATTTTGTGAAGGGTCCTTTAAAAGACTCAATTTCTTCCCAAACAGATCTCTGGACATAGGTAAAACACTCAAGTTAGGACTTACACATAGGTAAAACAATCAAGTAATTATTTTAAATACTGTCAGTTTTGTGAAATTTTCAGAATGTGGGATTGAAGGTTTTATGCTTTATAGAACTTTGCAGATTAGAGATGATGTTCAGTTTAAAAATTATCTGTTTTATTTTTGTTATAAATTAACAATATTTCTACGGAAATAAAAAAGGCTAAAAGAGAAATATTATGCAGAAATATAATAATTCTAAATGTATTTGAAGCAATTTTATGTATATTTAAATTTTATTGTTGTTATTAACATTTTAAACATTAAAAGATAGTATGTTTGAATTTTCGCTCATGATCTATACATGTTTTCTTTATTCTTTGGTTCTATGTTAAATTTTTGTTGCTAAATTAATATATAATCCATACCTTCCAAATAATTAAAAAAATTAAATAATGCAAATTCATGCCTTACCTGTGAATTGAAATTGAAAAAAAGTGAAATTATAGCATAATATCTCTCAACATAATGCCCTGCCCTTATGATACTAATGCATTGTTCAAACAAGAATAAACCTTGAATGATAATATATATTGATTTCTCTATATGTCACTATAAAGAGTTTACGTGTAATAAGATGGCTGTTTTCAAAAGTGGGCTCTACTTTAACAACATATTCAAATTCTCAGCCCATCTCGTTCTGTTATAAAAAAGCTTATTTTCAAAATTAAGATACTGCTTTCTTTAACAAGATTTTCAAATATTTTCATTATATTTATTTTTTGCGAAAGTTAGAACATTGAGGAAAATAAAGATATAAAATTTTTAGAACCTGATAAATCTAAAAATAGGACATTCTGAGAAACTATATTTCAAACAAACAAAAAGTACTGCATCCATTCAAAAATTATAATTAAGCAAATAATAATAAAATGATAATTAAATTATTTTTACACTTTTCTATATTAATTGAATTATGATTATACTTTGAGAAATCAATTTAGCAATCCTAAAAAGATAGTTTAAATAATGCTTTTTTTTCTTTCCTCTTTCCATACCTTAAAACAGAAAAAAAAACAAAGATTATACATTTATTTTAATAAATTTACTAGCTTTCATTTTCTACCAAGCTTAAAAAGTGGTGAATTTTCCAATTAAGCTTCAGTGGCCACGCCAAATTATAGTATTATATTGGACATTTTTTGAAAAATCACGAATTCCAATAATAAAAGGAGGCGTGATTATCAAAATAAACATTGGATGCTTATAAAAGATGTGTATTTAAAAAATATATTTAATTTAATACTTATTTTTAAGTAAGTACATAAAAAGAGAAAATAAAAGACAATAGTGATAAATTTACTCACGTATGTTGCAGTAAATTTTTTTTTTCTCTGAAGAGTGAATACACAATTATTGTCAGTATTTAATTAAAAATTTTATTCAATAAATCAGTATTAAATAAAACATTTTTTGTTTTTGTTTTCTGCATTGTTGCTTAAAATTTCGTTTTCTCATAATTAATTTGAGTACATTTTTTATCCGTAATATAACCTGCATAACACGAAATTATATTCAGATTAAAACGAATTATTATGCATTAAAATGAATTAAGAAAATAATGCATTTCAAGAACTATATAAATGAAATTTTACTTACGATTTCTTTTGTAATAAAAGTATCATTCTTATTTCGTTTAAATAAATCAAAGTAAGTGAACAATATACGTGCCTTTTACCTTTAGCTTCCTTTATTTTTATCCACATGAAATGCAGTTTTTCTGTCCTAAAAGCAAATTTGAATTAAAAAAATAAAAAACTATTTCCGAAAGACATAATTTTGTATTTTTCGAATCCGACCAACTTCAACACTTTTCTAAATGAAAATTAATGTAAATGTATAAATTAATAGTGCATTATTTTTAGATATGATAAAATAATCTAATTTTTGTTTTTGTTTTTGTGTAAACGAGTCTTTAAAAGATGTTTATAGTACATAGAAAGCAATATAAAACAGCCTGCGAGCACTCGGCTCTAAGCAGAACTCCCCGTTTCATGTGTAGTGACGTCAAACCAATCCCGTCACGTTTTCCCGATCACGTGGTTTTGTTTTGCTTTTAGCGGAGTTTAAAACTCCAATAACTACATAGTTTAAATTATTTTTGCGATTCCGAGTTAAGTTTTTAAGTATGTAAAGTTGTCTTCATCAATTAAACATAAAATAATGCATAATCTAAAGTGAGTGCAACGTCCCCATTATGTATCATGCCTGGGCTTTTCAGCTACTAAATTCATTAAAAAACAATCTTTTAAAGTTACAGTACAGTTACTTAGAATTTATACCACTCTCATTGATCCAGAAATAGAGCAACTACAGGAAATTTTTTCAAAAATAAACTCTGAGGGAGAGGAGGGAGAGGGAGAGAGTGAGAATAAGACAAAAAAAGTATATACACATACAAAAAAATATATACAGGAAATCTATCTGTAACAAATAAAACTTTATAACTCCCTTTAAACATTAGAATAAACTAAAAAAAAAAAAAAATAGTAAATACTAACAAAAAAAAAAATTACATCACACGGCAATGTCTGTTTCACAAGCATCATTAGCTGGGCTGAAAAAATAAAAAAATCATGACAAAAAAAGTTGTTACAAATTGATGAAAAACAAAACAATTTCAGCACCTGAATAATGTAAATTAAAATTTATAAATGATTCATCTATACTAATAAAAGAAAGTAGCACTCTGTGTGTCTGTGATGGCTAGGAAAATCTAGCACACCTAGAAGTGTGAAAATTTAGGTGAGGATAGTTTAAGGCCTCTCCTGGTGCACCTGAGCCTCAGAATTTTAATATTTTGAAAATTAGAGTAGTTATTAATTAAAAACTGATCAAAGATCATAAACAAAAAAGTACTCTTCTGAAATCTGTGCATGCATGCTCAGAAACTTTTTTCCACATCTTCCGTGAAGAGAAGAAGCAAAGTGTCAGTCAGCATGTTTTTTTTTCCATTTTTATAATTTTGCCACGGGCGAACGGCTGGAAATATGAGAAAACCGTCTACATAATCATAAAGAACATACTTTTACATCTCGAACGATCTGGTTGGTTCGAAAACATCCACATTTAACCCTTTAAAAAAATAATCAAGAAGCATCGAATTCATGTTTATTTTCTCTCATATTCTGATCCTTGCATCTGCCGGACTACAAGAGTTACGGAAAAACTGAGTTCACTAACTAAAGATTTGAGTTTAAACTAAAGATCTGACTTTGCCCTTTTCAAAGCCACCTTCGGTTTTAAAAAATATGAAAGTTAACCCTTTGAAATAGTATATTTTCTGTATGTTGTTTTGCGATTTTGCTGATTTTTGAAAAATTGCATCGGCGTTTCCAAGCAAGTTACGAAAAACTAAAAATACCAGTCAATATCTACATTCATTCCCTTTTGACATCTGCAATGGTTTTTAAAAAAATACGAATACTAACACTTCGAAAAAAATTCCCGCGCAGGACTCACTTTTGTGAAGTATGATTTTTTGCTATATATAAAATCTTGCATCGGCTCTCTAAAATAACCAAACAAAAAACATACACACTTAAGGACATCAGCAATCTATCGGGTCACGCAGAAACCTTTAGTTAAAAAAAAAAATTAATGTTAACCCTTTCAAAAACGTTTTTTATTGGAAGTCAATTTCACATTTTTAATGATTTTATCCTATCCTTAAAAATTTGAATCTGCATTTATAAACAAGGTACGATAAACTAAAATTACCATGCCTAATCTACATTCCTTTGCTTTTTAAAATCTGGCATCGGTTTTGAAAATTTTTAATTTTAACACCCCCCCCCCCAAAAAAAAAAAAAACAAAAAAAAAAAAAACAATCCAAAACTCTCTCATGTGATTTTCGTTTTTCAGCTCAGGTTTAAAAATCTGACATTGACTCGGGAAATGTGAATACGGACAAACAGAAGACACCAGATCATAGCCATGTTCTTCAAAACACACCCTTAGGTTTTAAAAAACATCTACATTAACCAGCTAGTAAGGTGATAAAATAAAATACAGCAGTCATTTCTTCCTCTTCTTAAGTTAATGAAAATAAGGAGGGTGGGATGGAAAGAGAGCAACTAAATAATAAATTTAAAAATCTGATTTTCCAAGATGCATTCTTCAAAACTTATATCCTCAACATATATCCAGGTCTTGACAAATGCAGTCATCACTGACGACCAAGTTTTTTCATTAGGCAACTAAGTTTTATGGCTTTGTACAAAACTGACCTAAGAAATGGGTAAAAGCAGCATTTTTCTCTCCCCTCGTAATTCTTATAAGATGTCTCATTATAGATGCTAAAAAATTACAAAATATTAAGAAAAAAACTTAGAAATCATATTCAAACAAAAAATTTTTTAATTTTTTCTATTAATTTCACAAAAACAAGTTCATCAAATGCAAATTTTAAAATAAAACAACTGAATTATTTGACTGACTTTGACAGGAAAATAGGCAAAAAATTCCTTTTACTGCTTCACTATTTTATCGGTGTCCCCATCATCAGATACAGATTTTGTAGCACTCAACTAACCGGATATTTAAAGCATTTAGCAATCAGCATTTCCCAAACATGCCAGTTAATTCAGCTTTTACAGTATATTTTTTTCAGAGATATATAATCTTGATATGTTTTATTAGAAAACTTAGTTTATATTATCTTTATAAATTATGTACTATTCTAAACCAAGTAACTACTAATTCTAAGCTTTGCTTATTATTATTTTTTCGCAGTTAATTCATAAAAAAAAAAAAAAAAAAAACTTATGTGGTTTTTGAAAATCAATGTTGGAGGAGAAGTAAATATTTTTAACAGGCGACTAGAATTTTTTTTTTTGCTGGCTACCAGATTTCATCAAATTTGTAAAGCCCTGCATATATCTCAATTTTGTAAAATTTGTTCAATAAGCTTTTTTTATTTGGATTACATCTTATCACTACCTCAAACATATTTGTGGAATTTTATATTGCATCCTTTTTCATTCCAGATAGTTTTATAAAGAGTATAGAAAGTCTGAAATATACTTCTTAGAAATGTAAGTTTACGATACTGAATCTCATCCCATAATATGGAATGCTGTATGTTAAAATAACAACAATTTTTATTATTTAGTAAAATGTTAATGGAACTTGGCTGAAAAGTTTTGCTGCACACTCAAGGTTCTCGCACGGCACATTAGTATGTAGGGATCTGTTTAGAAATAAATTGGATCCTTCATAATTTTTTTCACCTTAAAACAAAGCCTTTTACAAAATACTTTGTATTAAAAAATAGACCTTTCACAAAGCTTTTCCTTCTACAAATTTAACATTTATCAAATTTAATCATTTTAAAGAAAATCTGACTTATCACAAAACAGCTAAAATCGCCTAAGAACCTATTATCTACATTTTACATATATAAAGGATCTTGTTAAAACTATATAAACAGGAACCTGAATATGACATTAATTTCAAATTCCCACAATTATGACTAAATTTTTCACAAACATAAAAAATCCCTGACGCCTCGGCCTACAGGCACAAGTAGATTTCGAAGACACAGACCATGGGGCACCTGTTTGTTGGGAATTGCAGAAGAAATGACCTTTTTGCCATGATGAGGCCGTTGGGACCGCCCACTTTGAAATATATCTGCGTCTGTAGGTGGAGCTGGCAGAGATTTTTTTGTTTTTAACTTTTTTTTTGCTATAAGGGTTGGTCATATAAAACATCAGTATAAAAGTTGTAGATAATATTAAGAGGATTTATAATAAATTTAAGCAGATTTGATATCGTGTGAATTGACAAAGTTATGAATTTTTCTTTCTGAAACCCCTATCTCCTCCCTGAGGCCATTTCTAATGATATCAAAAATCTGACCTACATAAATTTTTGGCCCTTTTCCTAGAGGTAATAATAACTTTAAATGCATTCAATACATATCATAATTAAGAAGTTATGGTTTTTTTTTTCTGTTTTAACAAAAAGCCGCCCCCCCCCCTCTGCATTTGCCCCCATTGGTTCGATTTTGCCCATTAATGAGCTTGACCGAGATCATGCCTGTTTGTAACACTTGATGAAATCCCCTGAAAAAATAAATCCCCATTTTGGAAAAAAGATGCAACTTACGAAAGTATATAACTCGTATAATAATCAATTAACTTCATAAGTATCCAATGAGTCGCTACATAGAATTGTCTTTAACATGCAAATATTTTATTCTTTTGTGGATTCCTCACCCCCCCCCCCCATAATAGTTATGAACTATAAAAACATCAAAAAACTTTAATTACCGTTATCCCCCCTTGCACATTTATTCTTATCCACCAAAAAAGAAAAAGCTCCATAAATCTGACGCAATCATTCCGTCATCACTTTGGTCGGATGTAAGCACAATTATCACAATAGTGTTTTTATGAAATGCAAAACATGCAGCATTTAATTAAAATTTGCCACAAGAAGTAAATAATGAAATGTGTACAGTTTGTAATTGGTAATTTAAAAAAATGTTAAATTATACTTTATGAATAATCTTAGGAAAATATTTTACAGTTGCCTTAAAAATAAATTAAAGTGGTCACTTCCATAAAATTTCCATTGCAGCAAAAGTAATAAATTAAAATTTTGACATGTTTTAAATTTTCTTATCTCAATTATGGTTTCAATTAAAAAAAAAAAAAAGTAAAATTAACTATTTTATTTCAGGATTAACATACAATCCAAACAAAATAGCTTAGAAGATTTCTTGAAGCCTAGATTTTAAATCCAAATTTCATTTATAAAAAGTACAACTTGAAAGTAAATATTAAAAGTAATAAATGAAAAATTACATAAATTACTTTATGGATAATATATCAAGAGAAAACAATTGAAAGATGTCCTAAAAAATATAACATTAATATACAGTTAATACAATGAAAAATATACGAGTTAAAAAAATGGGGGGAATTATTTTTTTGTAAAAAAAAAAAAAAATCTGATTTTTTTTTTTTTTTTTTTTTTTCTTAGAAGAAGAGTTTATGGAACTGATTTTTCTGATTTCCAGATGTGGAAGGTTTGTTTTCGTCATTAACCAGATCAGGAGACGTACTTTTAAAACTAAATGTAAGCGTAGCGAGTGTGATTTTTTTTGTTTTCGTATTTTGATATCAAACCGGAATGCAGAATTTTAAAGTATGCATAAAAATTGAAAGTCACCAAAGTTAGTTTCGGAAAGGAATTTTTTTAAAGGGTTAAATTATCCCTTTTCTACCAGGAACAAAACCCAGCAATTCAGCAGTTTCTTACATAATAGTAAGCATAAAACTGAGCACACTCTAGAAGTATCAGGATTAAAATGAGAATCCCCTCGATTGGATTGGATAATAATACACAGCTCTCTTATTTATATTATAAAATACAGACTTGTCTGTTTTCGCTTAGTTATTGGAACACGTTGATATGGATCATTTTCTAGGCATTTTTACATTAAAGCCTGGTAGAATAACAGAATAACTAAAGACCTTCACGGAAAGAAAGTTTCCGTGCAGAACGGCACATTACTACGTAAACAAGAGAATCTGTCTGCCAGGTGATGTAATGCGCAAGAAGTCAAGAATTTCTCACAACTAGCACATTGAACAAATGGTTCTCCCCTGCACAGCGTAAGAAATCGAACTGGACTGTGGACCGGCGTTTCCCCGTTCTCTTCTACATCTGTGCTCTGGAAGATCATACCCTCTCCTGCCTGCTATTGGCTGACATGCGGAGAGTGATAGTCCCACCCTTTCAGTGGGAGAACACAAGGAGAGATTTTGACGCGATCTATCAGAATCCATTAGTGGTGAAAATGCCTTTCGTCACTTTGACGTAGCTTATCCGCTTGTTCGCTGTGATTTGTTGTTTTCGAATCACGCTTCTCAGCTATTAACGTCTGGATGAAAGATTTTAGAAAAGTGAAAAAAAAAAAAAAAAAATGATGCCGAACAGCTGCATTGTAACTCCGGAATTTTTTGTCCGGGGCACTTTTTGTCAAATCCCCGGAATTCCGGGGATTCCCCGGAGCACAAACAGGCATGCGAGATTCTCTGCTCCTTGATTTTATGTAACAGTTTGGAAGAGATTTGGACAGAATTATTGAAGTTATTGTGTCCATAAAAAAGTGACAAAGATAGATAGATAGATAAAGTTTTGAACTGGGGATGGTTTTGGGTTCTGGGAGTCATAATCAGCTTAGATTTGCAAAAATTTACAGAAATTCTAACTTAGGGGAGAATGTAATAGGTAGTATTTCTTACGAAATCTACCTAAGAAACTGATCACAATTTCATAAAAAAAAAAAAACCCTGAGAGAAAAGGCTGGACAGACCCAATACATGATGCGATATGATTACCAAAAGTCAAACACGTGCCAAAGCAGGACAGGTTGTCTGTATAAGCTTAAATCATTTGTACCAGCTGATGTTGTCATTTAGGTTTGGTTGTATGGCTGAAAGTTCAACTTTCCTTTTGTTTTTAGTCTGCAGAGCAATATATTTAATGAAAATTTTAAATGGAAATTTCCTTCACTCCTCCCCCCCCCCCCCAAAAAAAAAAAATACAGTGGAGTATAAATTACCACTAATAAATGAAAAAAAAATTACAATAAGAAAAATAGATCCCTCTAAATGATTTCCTGGAAAACACTAATAAATACATAAAACATAAGATACAATAATAGAAGTTTGTAATTAAAGTGTTTAACAATCAATTATTACCTATTCTAAAAAATAACAACACAAAAAATGCCAATGCTCATATAGATACAAAGAAATTTAGCATTTAATAGCTGATACATATGCTGAAGAGTGATTTGGAAGACTATAATTTGTACAGGAATATTACAATACATAGTGAAAATTTGATGAAGAAACATTACACACCAGAACAGAACCAACAATAAAAAATATCGAGGAAGTTTTTAATTTTCTTATACAAAAATCATACTTGCACCTCAATTTTAAAATTTTAAAAATACATGTGGATATTTTCTTTAAATTAAAGGTGCTGATAATGAAACATATTTGTTGTATAATAAAATCATTTATATTCATTTAAATATTTTATACTAACAGAACAGAGACACTGAAATCTACAAATATAGATGTAAAAAATCAAAATGGAATTTAAGTAAATAAAAAATAAGCTTACTGAAGTTGAATGGAATTTAAATATACAGATTATATGAAAATAAATAAGAAAACTAATCCGAATAAATATTTCTGAGAAAGATGGATAAATTAAGAACAAACTTTTCTAGCAATAAAGAGTTTAATTACCATTGTGGCCTTTTTTTAAAGCTCCGCCTTTCTGAAAGAGAAAAAAAATAAAGCAACATTTTAATAAACTCAATTTTTTCATGCATATACATTAAAAGATAAAAGATAAAATTTCTGAATCAAACTACAATAATACAAATTATTTTGACATTGCAAAAGTGAAGAACATGTAAATAATAAATGTAAAATCGTTAATGTAAATCATATGCTCTACATTTTGTATTTAAAATAAGTCCAGAAAGTTAATAAATAATAATAATAATAAAAATTATAGTCACTGTCTTACAGCCTTAAGGAAACAAAAAATGTGTCCGTAAAAATCATTTGTAAAGTAAAGATAGCAAACATTTGCCATGTTATCAACTCCAACATCACAACAAATACAAAACAAGAGAACTTTTTTCAGTCTGAGGTCACATTTGGTCATACTGCCATAGGTTTGATGCTTTTTAAAAAAACCTTTATTAGGGATAGTTAAATTTTTGTTTGTCTCACTCAAAAACATGTATTATAATCCTACTCATATTGTAAGGATTAAATAGATGAAGATTGAAGTTGGATTTTCTGAATCAAACTACAATTTTTTTTTTTTTTTTTTTTTTTTTTTTGACATTGCAAAAGTAACAAACTTATGCAACTAGAGTGACAAAGTTACAAACTTATCATGAATCCTGGTTACCATTTTCTGCAAAAAGAGGTAGATCTTAGCATTTAATTTACTTGTTTTATTGATATTATTATTTTCTTAAATGCAAAATTCATTTTAACCATGCAAAGTCTGATAAGCATGTTGACCAGACACAAAAATTAACACTTAAATACCAATGTTATCATTTGTTGTTTATTATTCATTAAATACAGATTGTGTGGGTAACTTGCCCTTTCTTCTAAGAGGATCATTAAAAAATTAACCTTATTATAATTAAAACTTTTACACAGTCAGTTTTATTTATTTATTTTATTATTGAAGGGAGGCCTTTATTTAGAAGATAATACAATTTACACCTACTTTTTAAAATTAATTCTTTTTTTTTTTTTTTTAAATCAAAGTAAAGGTATTCCTAACAATTAAGATGATGCTTGGCACAATACAATATAAGCAGTTAAAAAAACATTTTTAACAGCAGAACTCTTTATTCTATTGCAAACTAGTTTTGGTAGCATTTAGCGTACCTTCATCAGTACAAAGAATGATAGATTTTTGCTCTCTTCCATATATTTGAGCAAAAATCTATTATTCTTAGCACTGATGAAGCTACGCTAAATGCTACCAAAACTAGTTTGTGACAGAATAAAAGTCCTGGTGCTAAAATCATTGTTTTAACTGCTTATAAAAGTATTCCTATTAAACAAAAAAAAAAAAAAAAAAAAAAACTTTAAACAAATTTCTGTATACATCTAATAATAGAAGATTGAAAACTTCATAATTTGTTTCTGACTTATTATAAACAAGTTTCGGTGATCTTTCCCTCAGAATATAAAAGGGGGGGGGGGAAACAGGTGCATTTACCAGCATTAAAAAAAAAAATCCCTGATGGCTCGGCCTACAGGAACAGGTAGATTTCGAAGATGGAGACCAAGGGGCACCTGTTTATTGGGAATTGCAGAAAACCTATTTGCCCTGATGCGGCAGCTGGGACCGTCAGCTTCGAAATATACCTCTGACTGTAGGTAGAGCCTGCAGGGATTTTTTTGCTGTAAGAGTTGGTCCTATAAAAAACTTGTCACTATAAAAGTTGTAGATAATATTAAGAAGATTTATAATAAATCTAAGCAGATTTGATATCTTGTGAATTGACAAATCCTGATAATAACTTCTAATCCTGATAATAACTTTAAAGAATATTCTTTGACACGAATATGTAAATTAAATCAATATCCATAAATGGAATGAATGGAAAATAGAATAAATAGAAATGGTAAAATAAAATAACAAGAAAGCACATTTATTTGACACTTAACACTAGAGAAAGTGTAAAAAATTTCAAGCGCACGAAATAAATTTAAATAATCCGATATATACTAACATAAATATGTAAATTTAGATCATCAGATTTGTGTTGTCGGTAATTCTTAGTTTACAGTGTCCTTGATGCGATAAAGAAAATATGGAGGTTAAATTGGGCAGAATTTAAAGAACTTTCTGGTAACCTTTATTTATATTTTAGAATCGCATCAGATTGTTATATCCTTATGCAATATCTATCAATGTATAAAATCCACAAGCAGTTTGTTCAATATTTACGCCACTTAGTGAGAAACACTTAATTTAATGCTAGCTGACCCGCCCAGCATTACCTGTGATAAAACCGTAAATAAATCCCAAATTTGTATTATTTTATATACTTCACCTGATTTTGTATGAATTTATATCTTTAGTGACAAAATCGTAAAAAAAAAACATTTACTTCTTTTTTCAAGTAGGATCGTTATATAGTTTAAAAAAAAATAGCTTTTGTTGTCCAAACCCTTTGAAATTTTCATTGGCAATAAATATAACAGTTTTACAGCCTGTGTAAAATATTCGTGAAAAAATATTGATATTTAGTTGTAAAAGGGCTATCTTTTCTTCACACTTTTTTTACTGCGTCAGTCGTTTAATATTAAAAATAAAATAGTTCTTATTGTCTCCGAACTCTTTGAAAATGTTATGTTATGTGATGTGATGTAAATGTCATAATATAATGTTCATGCAAAAATGTGGATATTTAGTTATAAAAACATGATCAAAAGCCACACAATATTCACGTTCTGAGCAAAAATTTTAGAATTATTATTATTATTATTTTTTTTTTAACAATCCTAATTGTCCAAATGTTTCGAGATTTTTATATGTGATGTAAATCCAGTGTACAAAGAATGTGTAAAAAGATTGTGTTAAAATACCAACATTTAGTTACTTTTAGCACAGGAAAGAAAAAAACTGCCGTCCTGAGACAACAATAGCTTATAACTCAAGATGCAATTCATTTATCGAAAATTGACAAAAAAAAAACTGTTTGGTTACAAATTACTTCCTGCAAATATCATGCATTTATATTTAAAAATGAGTCAGAAAATGTAGCAGAAAATTTCGCGTTGTTAAATGGAAAGATTTTTTTTTTCAGAGATTTTTTTTTAGTGTTTTGGCTAAGTAATGTTTTTAAGGGTAATTTTCTTTTTCTTAATATTTTAGTTAAGAACAATTGTTTTTCTTATGATATGCATACGTATTGTGATATAAATAAGTATAGATCACTATTATAGCAACAATGCTTACTAGACACAACTGTAAACTGTATTTAGTATTTATCATTCTTAATCCCCCAAAAAAAGAATAATAATCAAAATTATAATATTTTATTATAGTGACCTACAATGAAAAATCTAACAATGCATTTTGATCAAATCATTTTCTATGTATAAACATTTATGCATTGTTTTAGGAAAGCCAAAATTATGTATGGAAATACAAAATAATAATGTCAATCTCCTCTTTTTTTTTTAAAGTGAAAAATTTGATTACTGTTTACAGATTTAAAAGTTAAATTTAGATGTTAGATTATTCAAAATCTGCAACAATAGAAAATGAATACTTTTTAATCAACTTTGATTATTAACAGTATTATAATCTCAGTAATTTAAATCTAATATTAGATAGTAGTAGAATTGTAGAAAACATATGTCTTCTACAATATTTATATTAGCTCTATATTTTAAAAATTTTTATAATTATATATTTATATATATTTATATAGAGTTTTATATTTATAAATATAAAACTCTATAAAGAACGTGGTTTCATGTAGTTTTTAATAAAAAATAAATGAATATACAAATAAAATTTTTTTAATAAAAATGTGCGAAAATCCAGTAATTTTTAAATCGATTTATTATTTAATATTTTTTGCCAACTTTTGATATAGACGGCATTTTTTTTCTCAGTTATTCAGTGCTGCTATTTCATAAATAATACGTGAATGATTTTCATTAAAATTAAATACAAGTAATAATATTAATCTAAATGTTTATTTTTCTAATAATCAATCAATTAACACTGAAAGTTCTAAATAGAAGTTTTAAATGCAGAAAGACGATGGCTTATCATCTAATGCAAAATCATTAAACATTCTTTTACTTTTACTTTACTGGTCGGTTCAGTCAAAATGAGAAATAAACAGAAAAATACGCCAAAGTGTGATAAACACCCTATTATTGCACACCTGCTATCACCGAAACTACCCATGATTCTCTGTCGTACTCGATCCCTCGTAGCTTATGTTAAAAAAGCCTAGGTGCTTCATCCATTTATAATACATCCATGCCAAATACCACCTAAAATGCAATGTTATAGCAGAATTCTCCCAGTGTTGTTTTTCGTTTTACGAAGAGGGATTCGTCGATTTCCACGATTTTACTTGGCCCTATTTTTTTCATTGGTTGCAGTTTCATTTTTGCGATTGTATATATTATTTGGCATAAAATTTTACTTTTTAAGCCTGAGTTATGTCAAGGCCCCTATAGCAAAGAAATACCGTATTGTCTCCTATAAAATGTGATCAGGGCCTGTTTAGCAGTTCCACCAGTAAAAAAAGAATACAAATTTTTTCCTTATTCATGACAATAATTTTGCATGAATAGGGCGGTTTAATAAGACGAAAATTTCTATTAAATTTTACTGGTGGAAGTGTGAGTCGTCAGTAATAAGGCCCTGAATGTGGTATAGATTTGGTTAATTATACATGTTTTTAATTTATCGAGTGAAATGATTTGCTAAACTCATGCATTTATTCTTTTTTTAATGTTATGTGAATGAAGTCACGGCAGCAGCTAGTTTTAAAATAACTCTTTCACAAACCAAGTATTTAAAAATAGAAGTTAGTAATTTTTTAATAATTATGCAGGTTTGCAAGGAATTTAATAATTTTTAACTTTTTTATATAGATAGGAATAAGGCTCCTATAACTCAGGCTGAGACTCATGCCTCCATTTTATTGCTCAAGCGGACGCCTGACCAGGCGTCTTATCACGTAGATGGCGAGTGAATTTAGTTACTTGATCACATGCAAAAATATGAGAATAAATAGCTAAGATATTTAATGGTGCCATACATTAAAAAATTTAAAAAAAAAATGTAATTATGCTTTTGTACAATACTATATTAAAATAAAAAAATTCATTTTCAGCAATTAATATTTATTGCTTTGCTTTACATGAATAATTAAGAATGACAATATAAATTTAACTAATTCTAAATTTGATTTAATATGAAAAATATATATTCACATGCCTCTTATATTTTTATTACTTTCAGTATGAAGTTAAGTTGTGATATAATTTGTTATTAATAAAAGAGTCTTAAAATACTAATATTCTATGGGATAAATTTCGCGAGTTAAACATTAATTTTTTACAATTTAATTGCATGCAAAATAATCCTTATTAAAAAAACAAAAATTAATGATGCAGAATGAGAACCTTCCGCATTTCAAATGATTTCTCTTTTCTTTTAATTTTATCTCAATTTCTCCCCCCCCCCCCCCCCCCCTACAATCTAAAAATTTCAACCAACCCAGCTTATAAAAGTTTAAAATTTGTGAAACCTTTTTTTTAGTCAACTCATTTATTACTTTATTGCAACAAAAAATAACCAATTATTTATATTCCCCTTTTTTGAAATTACCTATCTCGCCCCACCCTCTCAAACTGAGAATTCAAACAAGTTGTAAATTTCCAACTGGACGAAAAATGTCCGGGCCAGGATTCGAACCTGGGATCGCTTGGCTGAAGCCGCCACGCTCTACCACTGAGCTATCCCGGTCGAATCTGGAGGGCATAATTCATCCAGGAAATTTACAACTTGTTTGATTACTTTACCAATTTAAAATAATTGTGTTAAAAAATAATCTAGTGTATTCACGTCCAGTTAGAGCATTCAAAGTTTAAAATTGTTAAAGCTGTTCTCAAATTCCAAGAAACTACTTTCTGACATATTTCTGAATTCATTTTTATTAAAAAACACATGAAATTAGTAGGTCTTCTTAAGATCTTTAAGAAAATACTGTCAAAGTGAGCGGTTTGAATTGAATTCTTGATGTGGCAATGCGAGAAAGAGGAGAAGTTTGTCGCCACGTGAGAATGATCGCTTATTACTCGATAAGTAATTTATTTGTCAGAAACTAGAAAATGCTATTTGATTCCAAATTGCTTCAATAGTCAGTTCTGCCAATTTTATTACTTTTCGTTAAAAATGAGTCAGAAAATTTGTCAAAGTTTTGCACTCTTGAGCAGGGAATTTGAAAACCCCCTTAAACAAAACTCTTTAACTTTAAAATTTTTTCTGATTTGTAATTTTATAATAGCAGGAAATAAATAAATCGTCAAAAGCTTCCCTTCCCGCCAAAAAAAAAAAAAAAAAAAAAAAAAAAATCTGCACTTTTTTTTTACGCTTGGTAGAAATTTATTTAAAAAATTGCTCTATTTCTTTTTAAGCTATGGTAACAGGAAAGAAAAAAATTAAATATTTAAACCATCTTATTTAGAATTTTTAAATTGAGTTTTGAATGTATAATCACAATTTAAATAATATTAAACTGTTAATTGATAAAAGCGTGTTTTAAAAAATATATATTACACTTTTTATATATTTTCTCTATGTTTAGCGTTGTAACTATTTTATTGTTGTAGCTTCCATTGTTGGTCTTTTTTGAAGAGCGTGATTTGGTGTATAATCAAATACATTGTTCTTGTAACTTGCATACAATTGTAACCTTTTACAGAATATTTGGCAATTGATCACTTCTGGCAGGCTAGCGAAAAAATGTCTGAAAATTAAGTTATTAATTTATAATTAAGCTCTAAAATTTTAAAATGTAGTATTGTAATCAGACAAATTTCTTAAACAGTTTACTGCACTTAGAATAGTGCAATATAAAATTCCAAACATGATTTTTAATGATAAATTATCAAATAACTTACTTTAGCTGCAGATGCAAATATACATTTTTCCAGAACCTCACGATACTTCTGGTCTCAATACAGCTGAATCTATCTTTGGAATGTGGCATAACTGATGATAACCTTTAATAAAATTAAAAATACATGAGCCATGCAATAAAACTAATGTTGTACTATTTGCAATATAAAAAAAAATTCTTAATATTTTGAGTTGAGACTTCTAATTAATATGTTTGTGAAAATTTAAATCGTAAACTATATAAACATTAATCGACAACTTTCATACTAAAATCTAAACATAAATACAAGTCTATTCTCGATATAAACAGAATTTCAATGAGTTATAAAGGCTAAACAATTAACATCTTAATCCCATAAAAAATAGGTTTCGGATTCAGACCAGTTTCTTGGATGCAATGTGATACATACTATGTTAAATCATTCCAACATTCTCTCATTGTTATATGCTTAGACCAGGGGTCAAAAGTAGCAGGCTACAAGTAGTGAAACTACAGTAGTTGCTACTTTTTACAGTTGTTTGTAGTGAGCAAATAGAGAGATACAAAAAAAATCAGTAGTTTGTAGCGAGAACCAACATTGCTTTTATCACAACTTTAGGAAAAATGAATGTACTATGCACATGTCCATAACTTGCTTCTTTTGTGAAAAATTTGTTTTGCTCAATTTGCAAATCTCAGCTGCAATGTATTGCAACACATAGCATGAAATCATCCATTTTTCCCATTGACACTTGCTTCTAAAATCCCTAACCCACCAAAAAAAAAAATAAAAAAAATGTAATGATGAAAAGTAACTTGTTATTAGGTCTTCATGTTTTAATGATGGGTTTCTTAATATTTCGAATTGCTTTATTTACAGATTTATTTCTATCTCAGTTTATACTTGGTAGGTACAGATTTATATATAGATATACATATCTCGCTCACATATATAGCTCAGTCTTTGTGCCTCCCACAAGATGTAGTTTATGTTTAATCGCATTTTTACTTTCTATACATGTACAGTGTAAGGAAAGTATTATAACCCAGATAAAAACCAATTATAAGAAATATTGGTATATTTTTACATTTTGAGGTGCCCTAAATCCGTTTTAGCTATTTTTACAAGGATTTCATTTGTACATGTGGATGTATGCATGTATATTAAAATTTCTTTATGTTTTTAGGCCAACAGAGGTGATCTTTGTCAAATTAGGATGCAAGTTTTTATAAATTACTATTTATTTGAACATACAGTATTTTGTAAAGTGTTCGGGAAGTTGAGTGGAGTAACTCAAGATTTTTTTTATATAACTGTATTGTATGTAACTGTATTTAAATTTCATGTAGCTGTACTATTGATTGTATTGTGTATCTCTTAATTTCGCTAAAATATTTGTAAAGTGTATATAAACCAACATTTTGGAGACAAACACAAAATATTTTCTTGTTTGTTATATTTCTTAATTTTTTAATGTCCTCAGTTATATTACACTTATTCAATTGCATCTTAGAAGACCTGATATAAAAAGGAGTCCCTGTATTATTATTCCACGCCTAATTTTGAGTATAAGTTGAATTCTTTACAAAATCGGAAAGTAACAAAGTAGTGATTACTTTGGAAAAGTAGTTTGTAGTTTGCTACAATAAAAAAATAATTTTTCCAATCCCTAGCTGAGGCTCTACTCAGTGATCTTGATAGATTTTTATGGTACTAATTTCCCAAGTTCCAAACCACGGGTCTGTCCAGGGGGGAAAAACTGAGTCTGTTAACAAACTCTTTACAAAATTCGATGACAGTAAAATGGACTCTTCGCAAAAATTAATTTAAGAAAAATGGCCCTTTCACAAAAAAATTCAGCATGTGAACCACATCCTCCTGGCAAGAGTAAAATTCTGCAAAAATCTAACATTTTTTTTGTTCATTTTACCATTCATCTGAACGTAAATAAACTAAAAGCCTCTTTTGTTTGTCACTAGTTAGCTTTCCTCTCTTTCTTCCCTTTATCCTAATTTGGAAACAAGGCCAATTGGCTGATAAATGACATCATAGCAATAGTAGGTGTGGTGATTGTATTTTCGGTGATTTTTTTTACTTCCTTATTTGGCAACACTTGTTTTTATTTTGCTGCATTTGCTTCGCGTTTCCTCTGTCATACTCTCTTATTGCACCACAAGCTATGAGTTATAGATAAATTTTCTTCCTTAACTAGTTCAGTTTAAATTATATATTTATCCAACTAATACATAGTTTAAAATTGCAATTGCTCTTTCAACATTTATATTTGGTTCTTTTTTCCTTAGCAAAAGTTACTCAATTTAATACACTCACAAAAAAAGTTCTATTGAAAATAAATAAATAATAAAAACACTTTCATATTAAATTTACTTTATGGGACAACTGTTAACAATGCATGTTTTCTTTTGTTTATATCCAAATGAATGGCGAATTTTATAGAAAGGTAGATTATACACATGGTGCAAAATCTCAATCTATGAACTGATTTCAATCTTGGAGAAATTTTTCAGTGATAGCAAATTATACTTTACATACATCAGGGGTCTGTCCAGACTTTTTTCCCAGGGTCCTGTTTTTGTGAAATTGTGAACAGCTTTTTATTTTTGTGAAAAATCCAGTCATAATTTTGTGAATTTGAAATTATTATATTCAGGTTCTTGTTTATACATTTTTAAGAAGATATATGGGTGTAAAATACATATATTTTCTTTATATATATAAAAGTGACAGGTCAGATTTTACTTTTAAATGATTAATTTGTGAAAGGTTCAGTTTAAAGATGGAAAATTTTTATGAAAAACCTATTTTTAAGACAAAGCACTTTGTGAAGGGTCATGTTTAAAGGAAAATAGTTTTGTGAAGGGTCCTGTTTTAGGGAAAATAGTTTTGTGAAGGGTCCTGTTTTGAAATTTAAAAAAAAAATTGTGAAGGGTCCTTTAAAGGACCCAATTTTTTCCTAAACAGATCCCTGTACATAAATAGCAATTTTACAAGCAAAACACTTTTAATCTTTCTTTTATACTATACATATAATCTAATACTAATTATTCAATTATTTATACTAATTGGAATATTCTGTTTGTGGATTGTGTAGTATAAAATAATCATAAGAAAAAAGATGGAGAAACCTGTCTAAACTAAAATAATATTAGTTTATATAACAATATAATAATCTATAACAACCTTGTAATAATTATAATAATATTGTAATTATTCAGGAGTATATGAAATACCTTTTATTAATTTTTCCCTCCAGTCTATACTATCCATCCATAATAAGAGAAACCATAGAGATACTAACACGCAAAAATACAATATGTAATGATGCAGCATCATTTAACTTACCAAAATTGTGGTTTGAGTTACTCCATGGTTACAGATATGAAAATAAACAACCAAGTAAAAATAAAAGATAACGTGTGAATTTAAAAAAAAAAGTACATGAAAAACAACCTAATAAAAGATCTTTTACTGTGTATTTATTATGTTGTTAATTTACACCTTTTAGATTTAAAAGAAATATATTAGTTTATTTCAAAAAAATTATAATGCCCCAATTTTTGTGAGACAAGGTATAAATTGGTGAACCACATGGTGAATACTAACAATGGGTGAAAACTAGTTTTGTGAAATTACTTTTGTCCCAAAAGCACAAATAATGCACAAAAAACTGGACAGATCCCAGCAAATACTTCCATTTTTTTTTTATTCTATGAAAGTAGACAACTTCATGTTTGAAGAATAAAGAGATTTGTTTTAACACTTTAATAATACAACTTTCCTTTATGATTATTTATCAAGTTTTAAGAAAAAAATTGTGCATCTTAAGGTCACGGCACCCATCATAATTTCTTTTGTGCATCCTTCCTTCAAATGTTTGCATAACTGATACACTATAGCATACCACTGGGTTTGCTTACATTGAAATTAAAATCAAATAAACTTTGTTGCAATGCATTGATAATTAAATTTATTCTAAATGACATGTTTTTACGAAGATATAGGTTTAGTATGGTGCATAAAGAAATTACCAATGCTTATTTGAATGGCAGTTACATTTAACTATTTTTTTATGTGAATTACTTCTTGAAATTCTATTAAACATTAACAATATAATTATGTAAAAAATATTTTATTTATAACTTGAAACATCACAATTTTATTTTAAGATGAATTTTATCAACTATTTTTTAAAGTTTAGACTAACAAGATAACAAACATAAATATAAAATTCAAAACTTTATTTATTTATTTATTTAATTTTACAAACTGTCCTACATGTGTGCCTGTGTGTGTGAGTGTGAGCATGGTCGCTAGGTAAATTTGGTTCTGGATAGACAAAGATAAATATACAAATGCACCCAAGGCTCAGGTTTTTCATTTACAGAACAATTTGAACATTTCCCTAATTTTTTAAGTTTTCTGGCGATTTTGAGGCACTCATAAAAACAATCTAAATTCAATATTTTAGCCTGATATAGCATTTTTCCCCTCTTTTCAAAAGTTCAGAATTTATACAGCAATTTTTGAACTCTTCAATTTTTTTTAATGTACCCATTTTGACAAAAATGAGAAGCTTGTTTTTTTTATCAACCAATATCTATTTGATACCTTATTCATCCAATCTTATATTTTATACTCCTGTATGAAGCAAACTTTTGGAAATCAATAAAAAATATGAACTAGCTTTTAAAATTATTAGAGAAAGTAAAGCAATCTATTTTGACTTTCTGAAACACAAAAAAGAGAGGGAAATTATAGCATAGGCTTCCTAACCCTTTTTATCACTTAAAGCTATCATGACAAAGCAGGTGATGTCGTGATCAGGAGCAAACTCATGCGAAGGAATGAAAGAATGAATCTGTTTCTAAGATACCCTTGACATACAATGGCTCACATTTGTTTTTGGACACTTGTGTTTTTGAAACTTATTTATAAAAAACATCTAAATATTAAAGGATCTACTTAAATTTTTTTTCATATAAACTTTCTTTTCTCTATAATAAAACTTACATCTTGTAATGAAAATAAATTCAAACCCTTTTTTGAAAAAATTAATTTACCGAGAAAGTGCTAAAAACAATCTCACATGATAAGTAATTGGACATTTGAAAGCTTTACTAATTTTTTTGACAGACAATATTTTTTTTTATTTTTTTTTATTATAAATGGAAATAGATGTCAAATATTATCGTCTGAACTTTGAAATTACTACTACTTCATATAAATTTGTTTACATTTCTATATTTGAAGTGAACATGGCCAGCTACAAAGTTACAACAAATTCTATTAGTAATTTAATCATAGAACATTTTAAAGATGGTAAAATCATCAAAACTATCGTTAAACTTGTTAAAGTAAGTCATTCAACTGTTTTTGCTATTAGAATATGATGAAAATTACGTGGAACTGTTGAAAAAACATTAAAATCAGGAGCTCCTCACAAGCTAACTCCCAGGAATCAAAGGTTTATTATGTATAAAATCCAAGAATTAGTGACAACAGAATTAGAAAACAGATTTGCAATAAAAGTAAACAAACCCTGAAACTGTTAGATAAGTTATCAGATCATATGGATACAACAGTAGAGTTGCCAGAAGAAATTTTTTTATTAATGAAAGAGCAAAAAAGTTACGTCTGGATTTTGAAAAAAAATCATGGTAGACAAACATGTATCATTTTGGGAAAATGTCATATTTGTGGAGGAATCAAAATTTAACATATTTGTGTCTGATGGGCAAATAACTGTGTGAAGAAAGCCCAATGAAGAGCTCAATTTGAAAAATCTATTGCCAGCTGTCAAACATGGAGGTGGAGGCGGTTTGGGGGTGTTTTGCTGCTTCTGGTATGGGAAATTTAGTTTTCATTGAAAATAATAAGGACCAATATATGTATATAAATATCTTGAAAGAAAACTTGAAAATATCTGCACAAGATCTTGGAATTCAAAATGCATTCAAGTTGTATCAATATAATGATCCAAATCATACAGCCCAACTTATGGCTGCTGTACAACTGTTCCAAATTTATCAAGACTCTACCATATTCTCCAGATTTAAACCCAATTGAAAATGTGTGGCATGGACTGGAGAAAAGAACAAGAAAATATGATATTTCTTCGAAAGAACAACCTAAACAGTATTAATAGAGAAACAGAACAAAATTGAACATTTTTACACAAAAAAAACTAGTTACATCCATGCAAAAATGTATGAAAAGTGCAATTTCAGCTAAAGGATACCCAACAAAATATTAAAATGTTTGATTATTTGCATATTTTTGTTTACATTTGTTGAATGTTCAAAGTGTTTAATTACTTATGTGAGATTGTCTTTAGTACTTTCTCGGTAAATTAATTTTTTGAAAAAAAGTTTTGAATTATTTTTATTACAATATGTAGGTTTTATTATAGACAAAAGAAAGTTTGTGTGAATAAATTTTTAAGTAGATCCTTTAATATTTAGATGATGTTTTTTATAAGTAAGTTTCAAAAACACAAGTGTCCAAAAACAAATGTGAGCCACAGTAATTGGTGAATTTAATTTCTGACAACTTTCTGCATGAAAAACTTCAACACAGGAAGATTCATGACTTTTTTTTCAATATCATAAATTGGCAACAGTAACATTTTGCATTTGACTTTGGAATGCTAGTAAATGTTGATTCCTGTCAGTGTTTTTTTTTTTTTTAAATGGTTAGAATATAATTAATTGTTATATTTTTTAAATGCACAACTCTTTCAAAACTAATATCTTGATTCGATTGTTCTTCGTAAGAATAAGTAAAAACTTAAAACATCTAAATACAGGGTTCCCAGCAAAACATGACTAGCAAATTCCCTGACTTTTCCTGACCAAATCTGAAAAAATTCCCTGACCAAATCTCAAAACATTCTCTGACCAAACGGGCATACAACGAAATTTGTTACATATTTTTGCAATCCTTTGCCAAAAATTAGCAATTTTTTTTCTGTGATCATTCTTCAAAATTCTCTATTTTTCCCTGAGACTATATGATGACTATTTCATTCAAGCCTGTACTCGGGGCTATAACCGAGAGGTTCTTTGAACCCATTTTTATCCTTTTTTTTTTTTTTTTTTCCCTCGCATTGAGGAAGGGGATCGAAATCGATGCATCCTTGAAATGGCTGTATGCAGTTTTTTGTACCAATTTTCATATTTGTGCGTTACAACGTTGTAATTGGTTTTGGTTTATGAATTAAAATTCGCACAAAGTATTCGATCTATGCTTACTATATGATGAATTTTGCATAATTTTTCTCCAAAACTTTTCCATGACTTTTTAGAAAATATTTGTAAATTCCCTGACGTTTTCTATATATTTTAAAATTTCCCTGACTTTCCCTGACTACTTTGAAATTCCATGACTTTCCAGATTTTCCCTGACTTTCCATGACGCTGGGAACCCTGAAATAATATCTGTGCAACACTGGGCAAGTCTGCTAGTAATATGTAAGACTTAAAACTTGAAGAGAATTTCGACAACTTCACTCAATTATTTAAATTATTTTAAAATGAAAAGTTATGTCAAATAGCCAAATTCAGGTATCTAAAAAAATTTTTAAACTATTGAACTTAATGACTTCAAGTGGCACATAAGAATCTTAAAGTCTATTTTAGTAGCAGATCAGAAACAGAAATAAAAAATGTGATATTACTGGAACAATTTCAATAAATGCAAGCTGTACAGTATACAAGACTATGGTAAAATAGGGGTTAAATAATCTATATATTTAAAGTGAAAAGCACATTCTGTCACATTCACACTCTCTTTTGAACACTAAAATCATCTCTTCATGCATGCTTCAACCTTTTTTTGAAGGCTTCTACTCTCAGAAAAACTCATGTTTTTACTGCTAAATATGCATATTTTTTCATAAAATTTTAAAGAGAGACTGGATACAGTTACATTTATAACCAATTGAAATTTCAAAGAGTTTGGAAGATGAGAACTATTTTTTTTAAATTGCTATATTAAAAGGAGCTGACATGAAAACAAGCAAACAAGAAAGTGATAAGAAAAAATTTATTTTACAACTCGATAACAATATTTTCAAATGAAATTTTTACAAAGGCTGTAAAACCATTTCATTTATAACCAATAAAATTTCAAAGAGTTCAGACAAAAAGAAGAAGAAAATGAGTGCTTTTATCACTAAACATCAATATTTTTTCGAGAATTTTTCATTTAAAAGTATAATTTCATACAAAATTGGGTTAAAGATCTAAAATAATAACTTTATTTTTAAAAAAAATTATTATCATGGGCCTGGGTGGGTCAGATAGTAAATATATAAAATTATAAATTACAAAACACAGCAACTATGTAATTTAATTACATGCCAGAGGATCCATGTGAGGTTTTTAGAGTGCAATGCAAAATTTTTTAGACACAGGTTAAAACTTTTAAAGAAAAATCATGGATAGATATATCTGCAAACAACATTAGTCAAACCAGAATACCATATCATTTATTCTACCAAAGTTACAGCCAAAACTGATCTAACTTAGCAAAATGTACATGGAAGAAGAAAAAATAATAATTTATGAACTGCATTAGAGGATGACTTCACCTGCTATGAAAAAAACAAAACGCAAAGAAGAATAAATTGAAATTCATTTAAATTGCAATTGAATACATAAACAAAGCATATTTTTAGGCTACACATGAAATACCACTGCTTTGAGTGATCAATAGGATTTTTTTCTTATAAATATTTAATTTGATTTTTGATTTTTAATCATAAGCATAAAGTAAACTTGTGCAGAAATGTCACATTTTTTATTTCATAATTATTATTGAACATGATATAATACAGTATTTTATTTTAATGGCAATATTGATCTGAAAAAAATTTCCCATTTCATCTATGTCAACAATGCTGATTTAATAATTCACTACAATTTTTAACCAAATAACATTTTTAATGAAATGTGAGTGTACTATGCCAGAAGCTGGTGCAAATTTTTTTCGAGTGACACCTTACGCATTGTTGTGCATTTTGTATGTGTATAGAAAAAGGGATGCTGACAACAAGAGTAAAATCGAACAAGTTGGAAATTGATGACCATGGTGTGAGGAAATATAAGTTAAGTTTAATTTAAATGATAAGCAGAGTAAAAATTAAATGCAGCAAAAACGTGGCTGTAGTTCCAGATATGTTGAAAAGTAAAGTACTATTAAATTTAACAGAGTTCAGTGACAATTAACCTAAAAACAAAACCTGAAAGATAATCTTAAAATATTAAATAAATGAAATAAAACGTGTGGTGATGAAATGAGAGCATCTAAGTTTAAAAACAAATTATATTTATTAATGAAACAGAATATATTAAATAGTAATTAAATGCATATGATATTTAACAGAAAAACATTTTAAATATATTTAAACAAAGTAATAAAAGTAACTTAACTATGCTTTGACAAAAATCCCCCCTTATATTTCATGACTATGTAAATGAATTAAATTAGGTTGATATACATGTAGAAAACTAATCCATTCATTTCAATCACTTAATATTTTCCACTCAAAGTAAAATAAATAAATAAAGAAAATGATGAAGCACGCAGATAAAAACCCAACGATAATTTTTCTCTCATCTCTTAAAACAAGTGACCTAATTTATGACTCTTAAGTTTCAAGTTTATCATGCAATAGAGATTTATTACCTCGTTATAATCGTTCTCTTCTAATAATGTGAAATATGTTTATAATTTGTTATTTGTGATTATGCCATTATAAACTTATTACAGAACTAAAACATTTAAAAGGACAATTATTCAACGTAAATTTGTTTCAAAGAAATGATGCAACTTTACTCGTAACTTTCCAAACTTTGTGAAAATGAGTCAGTGTATTACTATCCTTCATTCTGTAAAGTCACAGGAAAAAATGTTTCCTGATGTTAAAATTAATCTAAATGTAAACCTTTTAAAATTTTAAGTAATGTAAAATATAATTTTTAAAATCAATCCAAACGTGAACTTATTTATTCAATGTGAATTGTGCATTAATATAATTTTTTTTTACAAGTCTTATTTCAGCAGTGGTACATCTACACGATTATTCAAGAAGTGTTTATAATAAATTCTCAAATAGTTGAAATATATAAACCAGTGGATATTTCATAAATTGGATAGACCTTAGAAAAGGTAAGCAATTCCTTTTCTTTCTGCATGTTGAAGACCAGAGTTAATTTTAATTTGAAGAATTTAATATTCTGATGTTACGCGCTTACCTCGTTGGCCTCGCCCCTTCAACAGTGATCATGAGCCTGATGAATATATGAACTCAGAATTTATTCTTAAGGATTAATAATTGACTCTAATTAATAAAAATAATACTCAGCTCTTATGCTAGATTAAAAATTCAAGAAAACATAATTGAATTTAATAAACTATTTAAACTAATAAAACTTTAAAAACTGTATAAACAAGTTCTCCGAGATGGCGACAATAAAGGAAATGCAAATAGTAGATAAATTAAACAATAATAATTATTCTATATGGAAGTTTAAAATTAATATGTTGTTAATTAAGGAAGATTTGTACGAACTCGTAACTCAGGAACCCCCTACACCAATTAACGAAGATTGGAGAAAAAAGGATGCAAAAGCTCGCGCTTTAATAAACCTGAGTATAGACGATACGCAAATAGTTCATGTAAAACATTTAGAAACAGCAAAACAGACATGGGATAGTTTAAAAAATATTCATGAGAGAGCCAATTTGTCCAGTAAATTGTATTTGTTACGAAAATTGTATAGTGCAAAACTTCCCGAAAATGGGAACATGCACAAACACATTACTAATATACTGGAAATAAAAGATAAGCTCTCCGCAATAGGAGAGAACATAACCGACTCGCATTTATCTGCACTTCTATTGTGCTCGTTACCTGCGAGTTACAATACACTAATAACAGCTCTCGAAGCCCGAAATGAAATTGAATTAACTCCCGAATTCATCAAGAGCAAACTTACTGATGAATTTAATAAACGGGTAGAAAATAGTGAGCAAGTTGAAAACTCACAAAAGGTGTTTAAAACACAAAAGAAATACACTCAAGATTATAAAGGGCAAAACAAATATTGTACCTACTGTAAACAATCAAATCACACTTACAAACAATGCTGGCATCTCAAGAACAGAAACACACAGACCACTACACCTAAAACACAATACAAATACAAAAAGTACACATCGTTGTGTTTTGAAAATACAAAAGGTGATAGTAAAAATAAAATGAATGAATCAAAAACAGATGAACAGGTACAAATAAATAAAAGTGAACATAAAGATGCAGCATTCATAATTGTCAATCCCGCTAATAAAACCTGGTTAATTGACTCAGGAGCGTCTTCGCATATAGCGAACGATAGGGATATATTTACAAAATTCAACGATACTGAAAAAACTACAGTAACAATTGCTAATGGGAATACATTAAATTCTTACGGAACCGGCGAAACACAAATAATGACAAAAACATCTGATGGATGTATAAATAGAATTACACTTAAAAATGTGTTATTTGTTCCACAATTGGAATCAAATTTAATTTCCGTAAGTAAAGCCACAGAACATGGATATAAAGTATTTTTCGAAAATGAAAAATGCATACTATCGTGCAATGGAAATATATACTTAGAAGCATTTAAGAAACATAACTTATATCAAGTTGAAACACTAGAAGAAAGTTCTCAAAATAAAATAAACATTGCACATGATTGCAGAAATAAAGATTGCCTCGAAATTTGGCATAAACGCCTTGGCCACAGAAATAATGAAAGTATAAAAGAATTAGTCAAAAATGACTTGGCCAGTGGGATAAAAATAAATAACTGTAATCATAAAACAAACTGTGAAACCTGTATAAAAACAAAGTCAACAAATGCACCGTACTCTAAATCTATCGAAAATAAAACAACAAAAGTATTAGATTTAGTACATACTGATTTATGTGGGCCTTTTAAAACACCCACAATAGGAGGAAAAAATTACTTCCTTACATTCATAGATGACAGTTCTAGATTCACAGTTATTTACTTATTAAAAAGTAAAGATGAAGTTTATGAAAAAATAAAAGACTATGTACAAATGGTCAAAACCAGACAAGGAAAATATCCGACGGCGATTAGATCGGATAACGGTGGGGAATACATAGGAAATAAAACAGAAGCCTTTCTAAGGGAACATGGTATAAAACATGAATACACAGTTCCATTTTGTCCCAGCCAGAATGGCATTGCTGAGAGAAAAAACAGAAGTTTAATTGAAATGACACGAAGCCTATTATCCGAAGCAAATTTACCTCATAGGTTCTGGGGTGAAGCGATAAATACTGCCAATCACCTCCAAAATAGGCTCCCCACTAAATTGACAAATAAAATGCCATATGAAATTTGGTTCAAAAGAAAACCAAATCTCTATTATTTACGTGTATTTGCTGTAAAGTATACACTTACATAAACAAACACAAAAGATCTAAACTAGATGACACAGCAGAAGAGGGTATCTTCATGGGCTATGATAATAATACAAAGGGATACCGCGTTTTCACTAAAAATGGTGAAATAATAATTTCCAGATCTGTAAAATTTCTGGAAGAAAAACTGAACAATTTAAACGAGAAAATTAATGATCACGAACAATTAATTGAAGATAAAAAATACATTGAAATAGAAATAGGTGACACACCCTGTACACCTGACGCGCCCAAACAATCAGAAACACATCAACCTCGTAGATCTGAAAGACAAAACAGAGGAGTACCACCTCAAAGATATACTTCCGACAA
Source organism: Maratus michaelseni (assembly GCA_963931845.1). Classification (NCBI taxonomy): domain Eukaryota; kingdom Metazoa; phylum Arthropoda; class Arachnida; order Araneae; family Salticidae; genus Maratus; species Maratus michaelseni. Next base: position 22,482,740 of record OZ007599.1, on the reverse strand, counting down.
TTTTATTGCTTTAGCAAATGATTGCGATACAACAGAACCTGAAAACTGGAAACAGCTTATCAAAATAAACAATCCACTAGAAAAGAAAAACTGGCTTAAAGCCACTGAAAACGAAATACAATCGTTAATGAAAAATAATACATGGGATCTAGTCGATCCTCCTCTTAATAAAAGAATCATAGGAAGTAGATGGATTTTCAAACGAAAAATTGATAGTTCAGGAAATACACAAAAATATAAAGCACGTTTTGTTGCCAAAGGTTTCAGTCAAAAATATGGGGAAGATTATCAAGAAACATTTTCACCAGTAGCACAACATTGTACCATCAAAACACTTCTTTTAGCAGCAGCTTATAATAATTTGAATGTGCGACATGTAGATATTGACACCGCTTTTCTTCATGGGAACTTAAATGAAGAAATATATATAAATCAACCTGAAGGCTATGTAAACGAACAATTTCCTGAAAAAGTTTGCAAGCTCAAAAAGGCAATCTATGGCCTCAAACAGGCCGCCAGAGCTTGGCATATTAAAATCGCTGAAACACTAGACAACTTGAACTTTATCCAAAGTACAGCAGACATGTCTTTTCACTAGAAAAGAAAAAGATCATACATCGTACATAATAATATATGTTGATGATATACTCATCGCCAGCAAAGATGAAATAATAGAAGAAATCGTAAATTCTCTAAAACAAGAATACGAATTAAAGGATCTAGGCAATATTAGTAACTATTTAGGTACTCAAATTCAGAAATTACCTAACGGTTATTCTCTTGATCAAAAAATTAAGATTGAAAATTTAGCGAAAAAGTTCAATCTTGAAAACTCCAAACCGTGCAAAACTCCAATGGAACCAGGATATAACAAATTAAATGATGATGATAATTTAATGCCAAATAATATTAAATATCGCCAGGCACTTGGTTCATTGCTTTATATAACAACCATAACGAGACCTGACATTTCAGCAGCAGTAAACATTTTAAGCAGAAGAAATGAGAATCCTCGCGAAAAAGACTGGCAAGCCGTAAAAAGAATAATAAGATATCTATATCATACTAAAGAACTAAAATTAATAATTAACACTAATGAAGAACCAATATTAAAGGTATTCGCTGATGCCGATTGGGCAGGTGATACCAAAACCCGTAGATCAACATCGGGAATATTATATATGTTGGGCAACAACCCAATTCAGTGGACGACGAAAAGGCAAAGTTGCATTGCCTTATCTTCAGCAGAGGCTGAATATGTGTCCGCAGCACATGCTAGCCAAGAAATAATTTGGTTATTGAAGTTACTTGACGATCTAGGCTTTCCACAGCAAAAACCAATCACTTTATATGAAGACAATCAAAGTACCATAAAAATGGTTGAATCAGAAAAATTCACGAAAAGATCAAAGCACATCGACGTCAAATTTAATGCCATTAAACAATATAGCGAAGAAGGCATAATTGAGTTAAGATATCTTCCAACAGAAAAAATGATAGCTGATGCACTTACCAAACCTTTACCCAAGCCTCGATTCATCGAACACAGAAATTCAATGAAAATATTAGTTAATCCCCATGAACGGATTAAGGGGGAAATTGTAGAAAACTAATCCATTCATTTCAATCACTTAATATTTTCCACTCAAAGTAAAATAAATAAATAAAGAAAATGATGAAGCACGCAGATAAAAACCCAACGATAATTTTTCTCTCATCTCTTAAAACAAGTGACCTAATTTATGACTCTTAAGTTTCAAGTTTATCATGCAATAGAGATTTATTACCTCGTTATAATCGTTCTCTTCTAATAATGTGAAATATGTTTATAATTTGTTATTTGTGATTATGCCATTATAAACTTATTACAGAACTAAAACATTTAAAAGGACAATTATTCAACATCAATTTGTTTCAAAGAAATGATGCAACTTTACTCGTAACTTTCCAAACTTTGTGAAAATGAGTCAGTGTATTACTATCCTTCATTCTGTAAAGTCACAGGAAAAAATGTTTCCTGATGTTAAAATTAATCTAAATGTAAACCTTTTAAAATTTTAAGTAATGTAAAATATAATTTTTAAAATCAATCCAAACGTGAACTTATTTATTCAATGTGAATTGTGCATTAATATAATTTTTTTTTACAAGTCTTATTTCAGCAGTGGTACATCTACACGATTATTCAAGAAGTGTTTATAATAAATTCTCAAATAGTTGAAATATATAAACCAGTGGATATTTCATAAATTGGATAGACCTTAGAAAAGGTAAGCAATTCCTTTTCTTTCTGCATGTTGAAGACCAGAGTTAATTTTAATTTGAAGAATTTAATATTCTGATGTTACGCGCTTACCTCGTTGGCCTCGCCCCTTCAACAATACATAGGCAGCAGTAAACAATATTTTCAACATATAAGCAATGGTCCTTTTAAAACCAAAAATCTTCTTGTTTCTATTCATGTGGGACCTGGGCATTACAATAACTTTAACATGCAGCTGTCATTGCAGTGTTCTTAGTAATTGGCACTTAAATTACTTCTTTCCTTATAAGAAGTACCAAAACATTTGCCTTAAATTAGTGATGGTAAAGATGCAATGGCAGAGCTCCAGGTGACACCATAACAGACTAAAGTAAAAGCAAGTTTTAAAAGCAGATCATTGAAAGCATTTCAGGAAAAACAACTTTAAGAAACTGTATTGTAAAAATTGGATTAAAGAACTTTTTAATTTAAAGCCATTATAACAGCTATGATGTTTTACTGCTTTAATAAAAGTGTTAAAATAATGTTCTCATGAAAACAGCTCGTTCACAGAAAGCAATAAAATGAAAATAAAAATAGCTAAAAATACACTGAACGAAAAGACAAGCCAAGAGCTACATACAAGCTATTAGAGTGCAAAATTATAAGGCCCCTGAAACTGAATGAGCATGTGCTTTATACTAAACACCTGTTTCAATAACTGCTCATTATGCAATGCAAGGAGCAGGTAGAAGAAGGAGTGAGATCGTGATATCAATCACATACATCACATAGAGCATAATGATCACGATCGAGCGACGCCACCTTACGGTGAATGGATGAGTCAGCATGTGTGTGGCAGGAAAGACGTGAATGAAAGTGCAACTGAATGTAAACAAAGCCAGGTGAATTAAAGATGAGCTTGTAAAATAAAAGAAACTGAATATAATAAGCTTTAAATAATATGCATGGGGATTAGAATGTTCAACTGGGCTATTGCAGATACTGTTGATGCAATTATAGACATTAGGTGAAACTGCAATAGATGCTGGATGATAATTTACTGTAGATACTGGATAAAGGATATTGGAAAGGTTATTGTAATATATAAATGTAGCTTCTGTAAATAAAGACTAGCTGGCTTCGCCCGCCAGCGGGCCCCTAATTTACATTGGTGCCTCGAATTGTAGAAAATCTCTAACCTTGTAAAACCTCAAACCGGACGAACCGCCGACCCGGGACCCCGCTGCCTTCGGCACCGTATACCGGTCGTGCTACGCACGCACCGGGTAATCCCTTAATTAGCACATTGAATTGTGCAAACCTCTAACCGAACGAACCTCCGACCCTGGTCCCCGCTGCCTTCGGCACCGTATACCGGTCGTGCTGCGCACACACCGGATAATCCCTTAAATTGCACATAGAATAGTATAAACCTCTAAGTGAACGAACCTCCGGCTCGGGTCCCCGCTGCCTGCGGCACCGTATAGCAGTCGTTCTGACCCTGGTCCCCGCTGCCTTCGGCACCGTATGACGGTCGTGCTACGCATGCACCGGATAATCCCTTAAATTGCACATGGAATAGTATAAAGCTCTAACTGAACGAACCTGCGGCTCAGGTTGGCGATGACACTGCTTTTCCTCAAACAACTTATGTAGACTACCTGTGTTCTAGTTCAAAGACAGTGAGCTGTAGAAAAACTTAAAACTGAAAAAAAAAAAAAAAAAAATCGATAACGGGCGAAGCCCGCTTTTCCCTATCGTAATATCTGGTTGCCACTCTAAAACAAAAACTTAAAATAATAATGCAGTTTTTAGACGCGGCCTACTTCTTAAAATCCTAATATCTAGCCGGCACTGTCATAAAAAGTGGGGGGAGGCGGGGGGGTTGGCGATGACACTGCTTTTCCTCAAACAACTTATGTAGACTACCTGAGTTCTAGTTCAAAGACAGTGAGCTGTAGAAAAACTTAAAACTAAAAAAAAAAAAAAAAAAAAAAAAAAAAAAATCGATAACGGGCAAAGCGCGCTTTTCCCTATCGTAATATCTGGTTGCCACTCTAAAACAAAAACTTAAAATACTAAAACTTAAAATAATAATGCAGTTTTTAGACGCGGCCGACTTCTTAAAATCCTAATATATAGCCGGCACTGTCATAAAAAGCGGGGGGGGGGGCGATGACACTGCTTTTCCTCAAACAACTTATGTAGACTACCTGAGTTCTATTTCAATGACAGTGAGCTGTAGAAAAACTTAAAACTAAAAAAAAAAAAAAAAAATATCGATAACGGGCGAAGCCCGCTTTTTCCTATCATAATATCTGGTTGCCACTCTAAAACAAAAACTGAAAATACTCGTAATGCAGTTTTTAGACGCGGCCTACTTCTTAAAATCGTAATATCTAGCCGGCACTGTAATGGAAATCTTTCTTTTGCTTTAATTATACAAATAACGATGATTAATTATACAATAAAATAATATATCGGCTCGTAATGAAGATATGACAATAATTTTTAGATATTCTGAAAACAGAATCCATTTAGCGTCGCCCTGTCAAAGTTTGGAATTTCTGCACCTCTTAGAATCAGAGATGCCCCCCCCCCCCCCTGTAAAACCCCAGTTGAACGTCATGTGACCTCACCTCCATCAAAGAAAATGCCGATCCAGACAATCGTCTGGCCGTGCGTCTCCGATCTGGGAATCGCAGCTCGGAAAGAAAAGAAAAATAATTTTTTATCGATCGATTTTTAAAGGATTTTTACGGTTCTAATCGTCGCACGGAAACGATTTTTCGAATTTATGAGACCTGACGACGTCCCGGTTGCGTACGTGCGACTTACGAATTTCTGGCCCCCCGACTTCCGGAGATAGGGGTCGGACCTGCGCTGCGGTTTGGGGCTTAAATCGCTCCCTGGGAACCCCCTGCCTTTTCCTTCCCGGACCGGACGTGTACCGGCAACCCTCGGCGGAGGCGAACTTTTCGCTGTTTTGACTTCTCTTCCGACTTCGGTTTCGGTCGGTAATTAAAACACTTTCGCTCATTAATAACTCCCCGGGTCCGGGTCGGAATCCCGACCCGATCGAAACTTGAGCGTCAGTTAATACGACGAATTAGTACAGAATCGTCTCCACCGGCAACCCTCGGCGGAGGCGAACTTTTCGTTGTTTTGACTTCTCTTCCAACTTCAGTTTCGGTCGGTAATAAGAACAGTTTCGTCGGTTAATAACACCCCGGGTCCAGGTCGGAGGCCCGACCCGATTGAAACTTGAGCGTCGCGCCTTTTTTTGCGAATTTTTCGGTACGCGTCCGCCGTCGGTGCGTCGATTAGTCCAGGAGCCTTTGCGGGTACAAAGGCGGAGTGCACAGACCTCTTTCTTTTGCTTTAATTATACAAATAACGATGATTAATTATACAATAAAATAATATATCGGCTCGTAATGAAGATATGGCAATAATTTTTAGATATTCTGAAAGCAGAATCTATTTAGCGTCGCCCTGTCAAAGTTTGGAATTTCTGCGCCTCTTAGAAAACCCAATTGAACGTCACGTGACCACCATAAAAAAATTGCGCCTCTACTCTTGAAAATCCTCCTCTTGTCTGAAAATATCCGGTCACGTGTCGTTTTTCTGCATTGGTTACAAATGATTAGAAATAGATTGCTTCATTAACCGGTTTTTAATTGATATCTTCCGATTTTACTGGTCGAATTGTACAATTTTTTTTTTGTTGAAATCAGGATTTTTTTTTTACGTGTGATGGCCGATTTGGGGGTCCAGAGATTAATTCTTTCATTGTTTTTCGAAAACGGACTTGAGCATTACATGAAAGCTGTCAGGTGAATTTGCTCTTTCTTCCTTCAAAACACCTGCGCTCCAGGCAGTCTGCGGTCTGTCAGGAAAATCACATGCCTCCAGAATATTTGTTGGTCTTATTGACTCAAGCAACACATAAAAACTACCATTCATTATCACTCATACACTCTTAGTATTCTTCATATTAAGTAATAAACATTAAAGTTTTACCTTTATTAAATATAAAATACACTTCATAAATATAATTTACTTTTGTAAATACATCGTTTTTACTTACTTTTTGCATTTTATTCTTTCCATAATTTGAGCTGCTTTCAGAAACAAATACTTTTTATTTTTAGTCCATCATTAAAACGTAACTACAGAAACACAAACACATTTTTACTTCTAACGAGAACCGCACTACATCGTAAACATCGTAAGCACTTCTGAGGTAGTGCCTCTGCCACTCACTAGATGGCGGCACACGTAGACCGTTCGGATTGGAAGACCGAACGACGAATCAACAATGGCACGTGTATGCAAATTTCGATGGATCGTTCTAGTAAAGTGGGTGTTTCTAGTGATTAGCCGACATTCTACCAGTATAAATAGTTGCTATATCTCTGCATAGGGTGTATATTGGAAATCGATTGATCAAGTGATCGGCGGTGTTCTTTCAATAGACATCGTCGTAGTATTGGAATATCTGGCTTGTTAATGTGATATAAAAGTAAACGATGATCGTTGTGGTTGATGGCGGTAGTATTTAAAGTTCGAGCAGCTTGGTACATTAAAGTATAAATATATTCGATGTGTTTAGTAAGTTTATCTTGTTCTGTTTACGTCTATTTACTGAATATCCGTGTTCTGTGAAAAGTGAAAACGTTACTGTCTTCAAAACGAAACTGTGTCATATCAAGTTATTAGAATCAAGATGCTGTATTATAATATGTGAGTACTTTGAATAAATCTCCTGTGTTTGAATAACTTTTTGTCTTCATTGAATTCTATATATATTCTGCATTTCACTATTTCACTATTTTAACTTTTATATGATGATCTATCTAAAACCAGCAAAAGCTTCTCACTACGCTATAACTAAAAGTTATACTCTGCTTACTTCGAAATAGACTACCTATATTATTTAAACAAGCGGTTATGGGCGATAGAGCTCATATAATGAAGCTATTTATGATTTGATAAAGTGAAAATGCTGGAAAAAAATGGAAGATTAAAAAGGTAAACAAACGCTCCCGATCGTAATAACGTAAGTCCCGGCAACGAAAATAAGAGAGGGGGGGGCGGTTTGCCTGTATTATAGTATGAAATGAGATCATTGAAGACATGAGTGAAAGAAAATATGGAGAAATAGATGATTAACGAAAGATAGTATCAAAATAAGTGAAGAGGTTTCTGTTTGAAGTATAAGAATTTTTTTTTTTATAAGAGAACTGGCTTTTAACTTTGAAATTTTTAACAAATCTAGACTGAATTTTAAATTATACACCTTTATTTTTGCAGTTAAAGTTTTAATTATGATAAATTTTAACATAATTTGAATGAAATTTAAGAGTTTTATCAGTTTTTAACCATATACATACATATCTTTTAATACAAAAACGAGGAGTTGAAAAAAAAAAAAAAAAAAAGAAAAAGAGAGAAAGAAAAAAAAAAAAAGGGAAATGGCTAACATATTGATTGAGAAATTGGATTCATCAAACTATAGAAATTGGTGTAATGATATTAAATACATTCTATTGGATAAAAATCTCTGGTATATAATAGAAGATAATTTGGTAGTACCAACTAAAGAAAAGCCAACTGCTGAGGAAATTGAAGCATTTAAAGCAAAATCTAATCAAGCACTATCCATTATCTATTTGAATATAAGTGTGGAATTTAAAAGACTAATCGAGAATTGCAAAAATCCCGTTGAAGCATGGAATAAGTTAAAATTAAATTACTGTCCAGATTCCCGTTCCCACCATATGAAGATATTCACGGATCTAATGGAGTGCAGGATTAAAACAAATGAAACTATAAATCTTTTTGCGGCAAGATTGGCACGAATTACCAGAGATATAAAACAGATAGATGAAAATTTTAACGAATGTTATGCAAATTTTCAGCTTCTCCGGTTTCTTCCCAGGAAATTCGATGCAATAGTACAAAATATTTTGCGATGGGGGAAAATCTGATTTTCAGTTCTCTAAAATAGTAGAAGAGCTAGTAGCAGAAGAAACTCGTTTGAATGTAAGAGATTCAGACTCCGGTAAAGGTAATCTCCAAGCAAATCAATTGAATTTTAGAAGGAAGCAAGAGAATTTCAAGGGGTTTAAGAAGAGGAAGTGTTGGAAATGTGGTCAATCCGGTCATTTACAGAAAAATTGTTTAAGTAAGGCCAATAGTAAATATGAACAATCTGGTTTTTCAAGATCTCGCTTTTCCTCCCCGTTTTACAGAAGGAATACACCGAATAGGAACTCTTTTCGTGGAAATTCACCATCTTGTCAAGCTCGTTCAACTTCTCGCCATACTGGTTCACCATCCTGTCATGCCCAAGCACCTGACTATGGAAGGGTTTCACCGTCATCGTCCAGATGTCAATCAAGAAGTCGCCGACCTGAGAAAGGAAACTACAACTCTCCTGGAGGAAACATGCCCCGTAACCGACCCCGATACAGAAGGAATAATCAAAGGTGGAATGAGTCGCCAGGACATTCAGAGAGTCCAGTAAATTTTTGTAAGTCCTCTAATATTTTTATATCAAATGTTAATGTAAATTGTATAAATGTAGAGGCCAGGTGGATCCTAGACACTGGTGCGACGCACCATTTCACTAATGATAAATCCATTTTTGTAAAATTTTTTCCTTTAATAGATCAGGAAATGACTGTTGCTGTTAAAAACATATCTTTCCCAATTGAGGGCCGAGGTGATGTAAAATTGTTATTTGGCAAACGCCATGTTTTACTAAAGAATGTTATGTATTCAAGTAAATTACGTCGTAGTCTCATATCTGGTCCTCAATTGGATAAAAACGGGGCAACTTTTATTGGTGGAAGAGGGAAGGTAACCGTCTCGAGGGAAGGACATTTTTTATTTAATGCTTATCTTAAAAATGGAGTATACCAGGTTTTTCCTAGGATTCCAAAATCGTTAAAAATTGAAACAAATTCTCTTTCAAAGTTTTCAGAAATGGAGATTTGGCATAGGCGGTTCGGACATATAAGTCCAGCCATATTAGTGCATACTTGTAATGAAGAGGGAGTCCGGGGAATGCCAAAGCTTAAAGATCTTAATTTTAAATGTGAAAAATGTAAAATAAGTAAACATAAAAAAGTATCATTTAAGGCAATAGGTCAAAGACGCTCGCAGTACCCTTTGGAACTTATTTTTGCTGATGTCTGGGGTCCTTGCCAAGTACAAGGTAGAAATGGCGAGAAATATTTTCTCACTATTATCGATGACTATTCCCGCCGTGTGTCCATTTATCCTATGAGAATGAAGTCAGATTCCTATGAAATTGTTCGTAATCATATTACTAGAGCTGAAACTTTCATGGGAAGGAAAGTCAAAAATGTACGGACGGATAATGGGGGGGAATTTGTCAATGATGACCTTGACGAATTTTTTAAATCCAAGGGTATTATGCATGAGCTTACAAATCCATATACTCCACAGCAAAATGGAACGGCCGAGCGATTTATGCAGACTGTTATAAATGGAGCCCGTACCTTACTATCAGAGAGCAACTTAGACTTAAGTTTTTGGCCAGAGGCCGTAAAATTCTTCGTGTACACCTGGAATCGAGTATGTCCCAAAACTTCATGTAAGACTCCTTTTGAGTTGTATGGAGGTAATAAACCTTCAGTTAAACATCTAAAACCTTTTGGGTCTGTAGCTTTTGTGGAAATCCCAAGACAAAAGCGGGATGGGAAACTCGGTCCAAGGGCGAAACGGGGAATTCTGGTTGGATATGCTTTTAAAACTAAGGGTTATCGAATTTGGATACCTGAAACAGATAGTATAATAGAATCCATTGACGTCACATTTGACGAAAAATCCAGGTTTGATCCAGACAACAGTGGAGCAGTGATGGGCCCGGAGGAGGTTGACTTCTTTCCGGATAGCCTTGTGAGTAATCAAAATGATACCGTTGTAGAGGTAGAACCAGAGGTCATCCCTGGTCCCTCCAATGAAGCAAGTGATTCACAGGCATCTGGGGAGGAGGAGTCCGATTCCGAGTCCATTGACAGTTCCAGTCCGACTATTTCCTCACTTAGAGATGTTAGCTGGATTCGTAAAGCAGTACCTAGGCCTACCGGAAAACGGGTAGATGTCTATTATTACGAAACTGGGAAAACTGATCGTTTGAGATCAATAATGGATGTTGAAAGATATTGTGATAGACATCAAATAAAATATAATCCTGACATATTTGATTTTAAGGGTAATAATCTTTATTCTGGTCCTGTTTCAAGTGTAGACAACTCTGATAGTGAAGATGAAGAATCTAGTGCTCCTGAATCTAATCAAGTCAATCCTGAATCATGACTATATGGTCCGACAATACCCAAAACATTTAAACAAGCGATGGAGTCCGTGCAACGTGAGAAATGGCTTGCTGCAATGCAGAGCGAACTCAGTGTTATGCGTGAACGGAAGGTTTGGCATTTGGCTCCTTTACCTGCCAACGTAACTCCAGTGGGATGTAGGTGGGTTTTCACTATCAAGAGAGATGAATTAGGGAGGATTGCCCGCTTTAAAGCTCGTTTAGTTGCCCAGGGCTATAAACAAATCAAAGGCGAATCTTACGATGAGACCTTTAGCCCTGTGGTCAATTTTGGTGTAATCCGATTCTTTTTCTCTCTTGGTATCGTGTAGCGGATGGCGTCACATTCAGTGTGATGTAACCAGCGCCTACCTTTACGCACCATTGAGAGAAGACGTGTATATGCTACAACCGCCCGGTTTCACCATACCTGAGAAGTCTCATTTGTACTGCAAGCTGGATCGAGCTTTGTATGGACTACATCAAAGTGGTAGAGAATGGTTTTTTGAGATACACGAAGTCTTAATTAATACTGGTTTCATCAAATTGGATAGCTGTAACTGTGTATATATCTTTAAATCTGAAATAGTACTCTTGTTGTATGTAGATGACATAGTGTTGTTTGGGAAAAATCAGACTGTCATAGATAATGCTTTACAAATGTTGGGGAAATTTTTCGACTTGAAAGTATTGGGAAAAACCAAAAAGCTTTTGGGGGTAGAATTCGAAGAAAGGAATGGCTTAGAGATTCATCAATCTCATTATATTGATGAAATTTGTAATAAATTTAAAAGCTTTAAAATACCTATATCTTCACTCCCAATTAGCAAGGGTATAATTTTTTCTAAAGTTGATTGCCCAACCTCACAGTCAGATATTGATGTCATGAAATCCATACCATATAGGAATGTGCTAGGTTGTCTGTCATTCTTAGCAAATCGTACTAGGCCTGACATATCATATGCAGTTAATATTTTTAGTCAATTTCAGAGTAATCCAGGATTGTTTCATTGGGGCGGACTTCTACGGCTGCTAGGTTACGTAAAATATACTAGAAATTATCGCCTCCGATTATCATGTAATCAGGAGCAGTTGATCGCTTACTCTGATGCAGACTTTGCAGCGAACCGGGATGACCGGACTTCTATTGGTGGCCAGCTCGTTCTTTTGGGAAACTCACCCGTGGATTGGCGAACCTTCAAGGAGAAATGTGTAAGCCTGTCTACCATGGAGTCAGAGTTTGTGGCCTTGACTGAAGCTACCAAGAATATAGTCTGGTATGACCGGATCCTGCGGGAATGCCGGAGTAGGCAGATCATTCGTGAATGCGATGTTAAATCTCAATTATACGTTGACAACCAGGCGGCCATAGATTTTGTTAAGTCCCCAATTGAAAATCACCGTAGTAAGCACATCGACGTTAAACTGTTTTTTGTCAGGGATTTGGTTTATAAAAATCTTTTTGATTTAACTTTTGTCCGTAGCAAGGCTAACCTCGCAGACGTGTTTACCAAACCCCTCACCAAATATGATCTTCTGAGATTTGTAAAAATCTTGTTTAAAATAGATTAATTACTTCTCTGGTCAAATACGTACCTATTCTCTTTGTAAATTTTATAAGTGTAAGGAAATTGTGCAATATATATTTTTTAGAATAATTCTTGAATTTTTAGTGATATATTGAAGATTGTAGGTTTAAAGTAATTTTAAATATAGAATTTTTATGGAAAATTGTGTGTAAGGTAGAAGGTTTTTTTTTTTCCAAACTGCAAGTTTCTCATTCGGTATACATTTAAATTCCCGCTTTGGTGTGGAGATGGTGTCCTTTAATACTTCCTCTCGAGGAGTTCGATCAGCCCTCAGTACCGTCTCGGGAGGGTGACCCTTGACCGGTAAGTGACAGAGAACTCTTTCGGGGGGGTTGTGTTGGGGGTAACTGCCACATCAGGGCCTTTCCGCGGGCACGTTAAATTTTTTAAGTCAGTAAGTCCAGTTTTATTTAGTTTATTAATGGGAGTGTCACTTTTTTCCCGTATACCGGATGGGAAATGATGATAGAAGATATAAGGTTCTTTTTGATAATATTATTGTAATGTAGTGTAGAGATAGAGTTATAGGGGTAATGAAAGTTTTACATTTTTTCTATGTCTGGGAGGGATCCCGTTTATCCATGGATAACCAGATGAAGAAATGTATTTGATAATTAGATCTGTAAAAATTGAAAAATTAAATTTTTGGCTGACTCCAAGGGGATAACAGTATATGAACTTATCTAATTTTTTTTTTAAAGTTAAATGTTTTTTTTCTTTGAAATTGTCTGTTGAATAATCTGTTAAAATTAATGTCAAAAATATGGTACATGTATTTTTCTTTACCTTGTTATAAATGTAGATATCTAATTCTGATCTCTTTTAGGCATCTGAGACTTCAATCGGTATGAATGGAATCCAGGCGTGGAGAGTAATTGACGCTGAGTGTTATGTAAGAAAGTAGTTGATTGTAGTCAATAGTTTTATCCTAACTCAGATGCTGAAAGTTCTTCAAAAGTTACTATTTTGTTTTGGATATTGAGTTAATGTCCCAAGGAGTCAAGTCTTTTAAATTCTTCAAAGTTTTTCCAAATTAAATTTTTTGATGTTATAAATAAAGAACTTTTCTAGTGTTAAATATGTGTATGTTGGATTGCAGTTGGAAAAAATTTCTTGTTATTGGAAAACTTGTTTTAATCTTTCAAATTGAAGATTAAATTGTTGGTACGTATTTGCAATATTTTTTTTGTTAAATTGTTTAAAATTGTTTGTATTAAAAATTGTAATGTATTAAGCTGCTGTTAGTATTTTTGCAACGTTTTTCCGGCTAGTCCTTAAGTCCATGGGTTGAAATTTTTTTTTTTGAAAATTTTCTTTGGGGCTTTGTGTGAAAATTTGACTTAAGCTGAGAAGTTAAATTTTGGTCGTACTAGTATAAATGGGAAAGTTGCAATATATTAATCTTTGAGGCAGTTAGTTAAAAATTAAAGTTTTCAAGTGTTGAATATTGTTTTAAAATTAAATTATTGTAAGGTTAAAATTGTTATGGTCATTTGTGGGAGTTTCATTAATGTTGTTGGAGAGTTATGCTAATTGATCGAGGTTCCAAAATTTTTTTTTTTTTTTGGTATTTAAATTGTTTTAACATTGTTTTTAACTATATGAAAAAAATCAAACATGGGTGATTTTTAAAGTTAATTTGTTCAGTTCAGCTGAGATGTGTATAGTGAAGTTCTTTTGGATATTAAATCCATTTTTCTAGTCTTTTCAGACTTTTTCAAGTCATTTCCATATTCTTTGGACAATTGGCTGATAGTTGCATTGAGACAATAAGAGGGGGGGCACATGTCAGGAAAATCACATGCCTCCAGAATATTTGTTGGTCTTATTGACTCAAGCAACACATAAAAACTACCATTCATTATCACTCATACACTCTTAGTATTCTTCATATTAAGTAATAAACATTAAAGTTTTACCTTTATTAAATATAAAATACACTTCATAAATATAATTTACTTTTGTAAATACATCGTTTTTACTTACTTTTTGCATTTTATTCTTTCCATAATTTGAGCTGCTTTCAGAAACAAATACTTTTTATTTTTAGTCCATCATTAAAACGTAACTACAGAAACACAAACACATTTTTACTTCTAACGAGAACCGCACTACATCGTAAACATCGTAAGCACTTCTGAGGTAGTGCCTCTGCCACTCACTAGATGGCGGCACACGTAGACCGTTCGGATTGGAAGACCGAACGACGAATCAACAATGGCACGTGTATGCAAATTTCGATGGATCGTTCTAGTAAAGTGGGTGTTTCTAGTGATTAGCCGACATTCTACCAGTATAAATAGTTGCTATATCTCTGCATAGGGTGTATATTGGAAATCGATTGATCAAGTGATCGGCGGTGTTCTTTCAATAGACATCGTCGTAGTATTGGAATATCTGGCTTGTTAATGTGATATAAAAGTAAACGATGATCGTTGTGGTTGATGGCGGTAGTATTTAAAGTTCGAGCAGCTTGGTACATTAAAGTATAAATATATTCGATGTGTTTAGTAAGTTTATCTTGTTCTGTTTACGTCTATTTACTGAATATCCGTGTTCTGTGAAAAGTGAAAACGTTACTGTCTTCAAAACGAAACTGTGTCATATCAAGTTATTAGAATCAAGATGCTGTATTATAATATGTGAGTACTTTGAATAAATCTCCTGTGTTTGAATAACTTTTTGTCTTCATTGAATTCTATATATATTCTGCATTTCACTATTTCACTATTTTAACTTTTATATGATGATCTATCTAAAACCAGCAAAAGCTTCTCACTACGCTATAACTAAAAGTTATACTCTGCTTACTTCGAAATAGACTACCTATATTATTTAAACACGGTCTCCACATGCCGCGCCGAAAGAATTAAAAAATTATTTTTTATTGATCGATTTTTAAAGGATTTTTTCAGTTCTAATGGTCGTACTGGAATGATTTTTCGAATTTCTGAAAGCAAATGCTCTCCTGAATCTGTCTGTCCCATTTCCAAATTTTCCAAATTATATTATTATATATATATATATTATATATATATATTATATTATTATATGTATATTATATGTAAGTATATATATATATATATATATATATATATATATATATGTATATATATATATATATATGATTAAAAAGACACACATATTTAAAAATTGTAAAAAAAATGATAAAGAAAAAACTTACGTATATAATCTTAATATTTTTTTAGCATATGCACAAAATTCCATAAATAATATAGAAAATTGTGAAAGGCCATGGAAATTATTGAAAAATTTTCAAACAGATTTGGTTAACTTAAGATATTGCAAAGCAAAACTTTAGCATTCATAATGTAGCGCCAATTATTCTAAACAATCTTTTGTCCAAAATCATCTGAACAAATGAAATTTTATATTTGGTATGTCGATATATATTCATATATTTGTATGTTTGGTATATCAACATACCAGACATAAAATGTCATTTGTTCAGATGATTTTGGGAAAAAGAATGTTTAGAATAATTGGCGTTATATTATGAATGCTAAATTTTTGCTATGCAATGTCTTAAATTAATCAAATCTGTTTGAAATTTCTAAAGCACCCTATTTTTCCGTGATGTTTTAAACTCTAATTTCCTTAATACTCTTACGTATAAAAGTTTGGCATGGCAACATTCGTAAATTTGTTTATTTGACATTATATTTTGGCACTTTTTTTTTTCTTTTTACAGCAAGTGGTCGACAAGGTAATAGACAAGAACTGGATAATTAATTGAAATGTTAAGCATAGATCAAATGCTTTGTGCGAATTTTAATTCATAAGCTAAAACCAATAACAACGTTGTAATGCACAAACATGAAAAATTGGCACAAAACACCGCATAAAATTCTAAAAAAAAAAAAAAAAACACATAAGTTTCCAGCTTTCCCCCCCTCATGGTTAACAATATTTATACGTCTAAAAACTCAGTTCAATTTGCAAATAAAATTCGTACCTTCAATCCAACAGGTTATACTATGGTTTCTTTTGATGTTAAATCTCTTTTTACAAATGTTCCAGTACAAGAGGCTTTAGATTGTTTAAGAAATAGATTGAATGAGTTTCACTTTTTACAATATGAAATTGATAACCTGATTGCTTTAACCAGCATTTGTTTGTTGCAAAATACTTTTGTGTTTCAGGGTAAGTTTTATAAAATGTTGGAAGGTTTAGCTATGGGTAACCCTTTAAGCCCATTTTTAAGTGATATATATGTGCATTATTTTGAAGTTAAATTATTTAAATTGATACAATTCCCATTTTATACACGTTACGTAGATGATTCCTTTGCTTTATTTGATTTATCTAAATACAATATTAATGCTGTACTTGATATATTTAATTCAATTGATCCATGCATGCAGTTTACTTTTGAAGTTGAAGCTCAACGACATCTAGCTTTTCTAGATGTCCTAGTAATTCGTAATGATTGTGAATTTTTGACAACAATTTACCGTAAACCTTTCGCAGTAAGTTTGCCCCCTCATTATAGATCCAATCATCCCCCACATCAAAAATTAGCAGCTTTCAATACACTTATTTTCCGTGCACGTAAATTTTGTTTAATAATGAAATTAACTATATTAAAGCAGTCGCCATCGATCATGGATTTCACTTGAATATAATTAACTGTATTTTATCTAAACCTCCGAAAATCACCGATTCTGTTCCAGCTAATAAAGAATTTTAAAATGTTATTGTCTTACCTTATTTTCATAAAATCAGTACACAAATTTCTCGTATTTTAAATAGGTTTAGTTTCAAAGTTGTTTTCTCTCCAACCAATAAAGTTTCTTTCTCCATTCTTAAAGATCCAATTGATGAACATAATACCTGGGGCATTTACAGAATTTGTGAATTTGACCTCTCTTACATTGGACAGACGAAGCGTGCTCTTAGAATTAGGCTGAAAGAACACCAAAATTATGTTAAAAAGCAGGAGTGTGAGAAATCTACAATAGCTAAACATTGTTGGGATTCCAACCACAGGTTTAATTATTCAGAAGCTAAAATTATCCAGAAATGTAATTCAGTTATAGATCTCGACTTTTACGAGGCTTACTTTATTCCCAAACATAGTTCATCCTAAGTGAATGATATGACCAGCACCCCTTATTTCTCGCACGTGTGGAGGGATCCTGCGCAGTGACTCCTTTTTTCAGTTATTTCCGGTTAAATACGTCATTTCTTTGGGATATATAAACTCTTGCTTTAGTATTTTCATTCAAACCGGTACTCAGGTTTATAACCAAGGGGTTCTTTGAACCATTATCTTTTTTTTTTTCTTCGCACGGAGGATGGGGATCGAGGAATCCTTGAAATGGCCGTATGCGGTGTTTTGTGCCAATTTTTCATATTTGTGAGATACAACGTTGTTATTGATTTTAGTTTATGAATTAATTGAAATGTTTCTGTTTTCCCTAAAGTGTCAAATGTGTAAAAAATAGAGACAAGAAAATACTCATAATCATTGCATTTGTTCTAAAGCTTTCCAAATCTTAAAAATAAGGGTTTCAATTAATAAATTTGAAGTTTGGGACAAGCCTTGGCAATGGCATTTACAACTTGGCAATTTTTTAAGATATTGATTTTTTTTCCATATTTAAAGTACATAATGTACTGAGTGCTTAAACACAAACACTCACAAAAACCAAACATTCCTAGTTGACTTGATTAGTTCATATTTTTTAGAGAAGAACATAAAATTTCCCATTATCTGAGAATGACTCGCATATCAAATTTTACCAATTAAAGATTTGTACAAGGAAAATACACTCATTCATTTTCATCCTAGAGATAAGTTCAGATTTTTTTTTTTTTGGCTGAGACAGATGTTGAAAGTACACAGCAGAAATTTGTTAACAACATTATAACATTTTTAAATTGTTTCAAGATTAATATTTTCATTTAAAAGCCTGAATTTTAATGTTCCTGAAAATCATTTAAAATGGCAAATTTGTTTTTTATTTTTAACCCCTGGCAAAAACCTGTAAAAGTCACTGTTTTCATTCTGCTAAAATATCATTGTACAACTACAGCAGAAAGACATTAGTTCTGTTTTCCAATAAACAAAGGACTTCAAACAGAAAAGTAATATCTCAGGGCTTCTTTATGTTACTAACAGTGACGTGCAAAGGTTCAAAATTAGAAAGAATATTTCTCTTTATATCACATTATTATCAATTCCATTTACTGTCAGTTTTTAAAGGATTGTAAAACACTGTAAGAAACTTAGGCCACATTCTTGTTTCGCAAATAACAAGGTTTCCCCCCCCCCCCCCCCCCCCCCCCCCCGTTTTTGTATAGATAAAATTTTCACCATAAAGCTGAGCCCAAGAGCTGAGATTATTGCAATCGTAATGGAAATTAACATTTGTTTAAATGAATTTCCAGGTTTAGTTTGAATTTCCCTGATATTTCCAGGTTAACAAAATTGTGTGATACTTCCATGTTTTCTAAGGTTTTCCAGGTCTGTGACCACCTTGAAAGTGATTTTTATTTTTTTTCTATACCAGACAGCATTGTAAAATTCACCATGGCCATCATGCTTTGCGAATGATTACCTCTATGGTTTAATATTTTTATGACTCACGATGAATGAATCTCCTGTGTTTATTTACTCTAATGGATTGAGATGGTCGACTGTTAACCTAATTTCCACTGAAGTTATCTCAGAATCTATACATTTTTTAATGTAACTCAACTCTCAAACAAGCAATTTTTTTCAACGATCTTTCTAAAAATGTAACTTTTGTGCCATTTTATTCGAAAAAATAATTTTGAATAAAAATGTCTGCCTGGCATATGAAAAGAGAAGTGTTTTGCCCATATTTGCTTTCCTCAGTCAGATGACTTGTGCTTTTATTACATAGATTACATATGATAGGATTTAATAGAATGAAGAAAACTTTTATTATCTTTTTAAGTTTTGATTTGATTTTCATAAAATTTGAAATGGCTCGACAAAATTCTGCAATGATTACATACATTAAATTTCAAACCATTTGGTTGGGTAGTTTTTGCAGTTGCAAAATACTTCTATATGTGAACTATCGGACCAGACGACAACTATAAGTGCTACGTATTTATATAATTATGAACATACCTATAAACAGATGTTGACAAAAAGAGTAATATGTAGGCTTATTCAAATTTGCTTTGTAAAATTTATAGACATAACCAAATTATAATAAGTCACAACACATGTTAAGAGCTTATTGACATTCAGAAATTAAATCAAGCCACCTAAATAAGCCTCCCTGAATAATGTGAAAAAGCAAAGCACCAAAATCTAATTTTATAAAAGATTCCTGAAAAAAAAAAAAAAAAAAAAAAACGAACTAATTTTTGGTAATATTTAAAGAATGTACAATTACTTTCAAGAAAAACTCATGTATTAACTATAAAAGTTAATAAAGATCTCTGCATTTTTATGAAAATTGGAGAACAGACTGGAAAGACAGATAAATTGAAGTTATCAATAATCTTCAACTAGCTTAGAAAATGTAAAAAAAACATGTTTTTTGAAGTAGAAAGAAAAACAAAATACACAATATTCCAACTTTAAACATATCCAAAATTGTACTTTTCCAAACTTTTAATGTTGTTATGTAGTATGCATAAAAAATCATGATATTTAGTAAAAAAAATTATTTTACTTCAGTAATGTAGCATTGAAAATTTTTCGAGAAAAAATAGCAACTGAGTGAGGATTTTTACCATTCATTAATATGACAATAAAATCTTAAACAGATATGAAAAGTAAAACAGATATGAAAAAAATAAGATTTAGTTTTATTTCTCTTTTCCCTTCAAGATTGCAATAAATAAGATAAGTTTAACATGAATGTTGACATTCACATTGTAAATGGAGAAAGATTAAGTTCTATAAGTCTTAGGGTGACAGTTGACAGTAGATTGTTAGTGAAGATTTACCTGTCTTTTCGTGCAAAAAATTAATGACCAATTATGGAAATTTGTGGCGTGATTGATATTCCTGATTATTTCATGGTTTTTATAAATTTGTAACTGATAGATAGTAGATACTTTGTATCCAGGATCAAGAATTATTGCATCATTTTAACAGATTTAAAAAAATATATTTAAGAGCAAAATTTTCAGGGGTCAATGCAAGTTTTTTTTTTTTCCTTGAGGCTCATTCTGGGAAAAGTTTTTTTTTTCTTTTTTGTAAAATTTATAATACTTTTGTGAAAAACAACGTTTTTGAACAAAAGATGAAATCCAGTTACTCAAGTTCGTACCAAACTTTTATTAATAACTTCTGTAAGTCCTTCTGCTAAAAAATTTTCTTTCTAGTGAATTTGTTTGGTTTGCAAATTACACGTTTTAAAACCCAACAAAATAAAAATTAAAGAAGAGTATATTTTTAGGAGATGGAAATTTGTGAAGATGAAGAGGCCTACTTTATTAAAAAGAATTTTGGGAAGATGCCTATTTTATTAAGGAAATTTTTCTGAAGGGGCCTATTTTATTAAGAGGAATTTTGTGAAGATGCCCTAAATAGGCCACAAATTTTGTCTGAATCGACCCCTGATTTTATAGTTAAAATTTACACATATTCATATAACATAGGTAAATAAGAGAAATAAACATACCAACTGAACATTTGTCACAAATTACTACTTCATCAGGGGGTTGGGAAGAACCACTGTCGCACACTGTGCATTAGGGTGGAACGAAAAAACTTTTTTTTTAATTTCAAAATGCTATAGTTTTCAAAAGTTGCCTTTGATCAAAATAAAGACGGAAATTAAATATTAGCGTAATTGGATTATGTTTTCAGGTGCCGCAAGAAGGGTAAACTTTAGGTTTTTATTAAAATTTTGACAATTTTCGCAATAATGTAAATAATAATAATGATAATAATTTCAATATGCTATAGTTTTCAAAAGTTGCTTTTGATCAAAATAAAGACGAAATTAAATATCAGCGTAATTGGATTATGTTTAGAGGTGCCGCAAGAAGGGCAAACTTATTTTTAAAATAAGTAAGGTTTTTATTAAAATTTTGACAAATTTCGCAATTATGTTTAATTTTTTTTTCAATAGGCTATAGTTTTCATAAGTTAACTTTTAAATCAGTTTTAATCAGTTTTAAATCTTTTTTATCAGAAAACATAGTAAACTTACTTCGTAATACATTTAATTACAAAAATAATGAAACATGAATAGTATACAATGAGGTAGAAACAAAACAAAGTTCAGAAGAGAACACTATACTATCCCAATTTTTTTATTGCCTCTACGTCCAGTGTCTCTGAAATCTGAAGTAATCAAAATCATAGTCAAATGCGCATGAAACTGCGATTTGTGGCTCTACTTGCGATCGAACTTGAGTATCAGACAAAATTGCTGCAACAATTCCAAGCGTCGCTCTGCAGGATATTGGTCTGATTAGTGATGAAGAAAGAAGTATGACAGAAATGTATTGATAGAATGAAAATTATATGAGAACAAATAAAGAACCGAAAAAGATATGTAGAAGAAACTGTAAAACTAGTTACAGAAAGTAATTGTTTTTTTTTTATGTAAGAAAAGACAAGACGATTGTGCAAGAGAAGAAAGGAACTAAGTATTACAAAATAACTGTTTTCGAAGAAAGTATATCACTTGGTCCAGAACTTGGATCAACATTTTCAAGACACGTAAAACCAATTTCTGGCACTGGAAAAGGTATAAAAGACAACATAATGACATTTTTAAATGGCAACAACCAATACTTAAACATTACTGCAATTGGATATGATGGTACTGCCTCGAACACGGGATTGAATAATGGTGCGATTGCTTTGTTGGAAAACGAATTATGAAAGCCACTGCAGTGCTTGATTTGTCTGTTTCATGCAAATGAACTACCCGTTCGTCATCTATTTTCTTTCCTAGATGGAAAAACTAAAAATCCAAATGAATTTGGAGTGAAAATAAGGAAACAACTGGAAAAGTGTTATGAACTTCCAGTGACTGAGTTTTCACCTATTGAAAATAACATTCCATTGCTAAAATTTAAGGATAATTTAAGTATGGACCGAATATATTTCTTAGAAATGTGTAACACAATCTCCGTTAGAATTTGCTCTTCTGATTTGTCTATGAAGAAACCAGAAAAAAAATTGTCATTCACCATGGTTTACCTTAGCAAACAGAATAATTCACTTGTACGTGGGAATAGAATATCCATATACTGACTGAGTACATTTTGAAAGTGTATGCAACTGTTTGGTTTAACATAAAGTTGAAACCATCCTCTATCTATGGACGAAGTACTTGTTAAAACGTGTCAGCTATTTACCATACCTCAATTACACTCCTAAAAATATAATTGATCCAATCAGCCAAAGCAATGCATAATTTGCTGCACATGAGAATGTACTCCATTGTATGCTATCAGGTGATAGAAGCCATTAAGGAGTTTGCATTACGCCAAATTGCAAAAGCAGGGACTGGAAGTGAAGTTGGCATAAGAATTTTTTTAATTCCTGTATGCATAAACTTTGATGTCATGGATTACATTGATATGATTCAATGGCATGATGTTAAAGTAACATAACCTTCTATGACGATGTATATTGCTGACGACAAACTAAAGCAGTAAATAAAGCAAGCAGAAGAACTTGATCATGAGAGTCAACTTCAATTTTTCCCTATGTCACACACAAGCAGTTCAAAGGATTTTTAAAGTAGTTACCGAGTCATTCTTCTCAGTTTGCAGCACATTCTGCAAGAGATGCACTGATAAAACCCAAAATAAATTTTCAAAAGATCATGCCAAGATTTGAAACAAAAAAAAAAAAAAAAAAAAAAATCCAATGTGTCAGTGTGATTATTATGGACCAAGTGTGATTACTATGGACATTAGAGAAAAATTAATGTTTCTTAAAAATAACGTTTTGCCTTTAAAAACAATATAAAGTCAAACCTTTTTTAACGGACACCATTATATACGGTCACCCCTCTCTTACGGCCAAATTAAAATTTCTCAGCCAACATTAACCTCTCTTTATAACTAACAACCAATCTCTTGCAGTCACCTCATTTTTTCCAGACCATTTTTTTGGACACATAGGTGTCCGTTAATCAGAGGTTTCACTCTTTTAAGGTTTTTCTAAATAAGTATGATTTGTTTTACTAAGATACGATAATTAAAGATTGCATTTCTTCCATTTGAATGTAGTACTATAAGAATATGTTACTGTAAAATTTATAAAACTTAATATGGTGAAAAATCGCTAAATTCTACAAAATAATTCTTTCTGTAATGGCATCTAAAAATTCATAATATATAGAATGTGCATGTTTTCTGCAAAAGTATCATATTTTGAATATTCTGTTTACAAAATATATGTATATTATGTTAATAATCAAGAAAAGAACTTTTTTTTTAAAAAAGGCAATTTTTATCGTTTTTTTCATAGAAAAGTCATTTTTGAAGCTCTTTGCGGCACCTGAAAATATTTTAGCACAGCAACAAAATTTTATATTCTTCATTCTAATCCCAAAAGGCAACTTTTGCCGACTATAGCAAATTTCTAACTGAAAAAAAAATTATTAACCATTATTTTCGTTCCACCCTACTGTGCATGGTATTTCCAATGGAGGCCTTACAGAATAAAAAAAAACAAGAACTCTTTAAAAAGCATTAAATACAATAGAGGTATAGCACACTATCTCATACCAGTTATAGAAAGTTGTGGTATAGACTGGCATGTGAATGATGTACAGTAGATTTTATATAGTTATTCGGGGCAGCTACTATACCAGGATAAATTGTGTCAGACCAATGTGTCCCAATGGGAAAAATCCCATATCCTAAACCAGTAGATTTGGATTTTTTTTTTTTTTTTTTTTTTTTGGGGGGGGGGGGGGGGGGGGGTAATAAATGTTTTAATTTTCAGTCTTTGGGGTTGCTTTTTTTTTAAACAATATTTTTCTGTAGATGTAATTTTCATAATGTTTTTGGTTAGTATACACGTGTGCGAGTTTAAATTTATAAAGTGCAAAAAGAGCTGCCATAATATTTGTGCTATTAACTAATGAATTACTTACTCACAGTTTTCATTATTTCTATAATTACTAATTATAATTTTATAATTTAAAGCATAAAAATATGGATTATGCTCCTTAATATAATCTAATAAGAAGCTCAGTTGCTCAGGAAACTTACAATTCTTGGTAGCCACTCAATACCTTAATGCAGAAAAAAAAAATCATAAAAATCCAACTTAAATTTTAAAAAAATCTGATTTTTATTTTATTTTTACATTCTACTGAGGACTAGACAGTTGTGTTATAAATGGGTCGTTTCAATTTTACATGCAGATTTCACGTCCTGAAAATGAAGAATTTTTTGCTTGAAAAGTATTTTGTGTTTTTACTCACTGTTATTACCACTTTTAATACATCTTATTTGCTCATTAAAAAAATACATTAAATATGTTTTAAACTTTATTTACTAAGCAAAAAAAAAAAAAAAAAAAAATTAAAATTCATCGCTCTCTTTTTGTGTCTCCCAAGATGAAGTTTCTTTGCAATATATTGTTTTTTTTTTAGTACTATAACATTATTATTCTCATGTGCAAGCATTTTTTTTTTATAATAGAACATACTATAATAATGAAACCTCTATTACCACATATAATTTAATTTTCTTCTTGTCTAGAGAATGTATCACAGGACACAAATGAAGTTTATAAGTAAACAAATAGTTGCAATAGTCATTTTGGAATATTTGTTATGAATATCAGATACAGTGGCTTGATTTGTGTTTTTCTCGAGAGGGTGGTTTTTCTCTCAATAACCTCTGTTGCCAATTATTTATCACCTTTATATTGTGATTTTAGAGTAATTACAAATAAAATTAAATCACATTTGATACCACTATCAAATAATTAGACTAGTGGGTAAACCAAATAAAATGTATTCTCAGGATATTTTTTTTTTTCTGTCTGAATGTAACCCCTGTTACCACATACATATATTCTTCAAAAATAGCATCAATTCATTTAATTAAGAAAACTTTTGGTGTAGTAAACTTAAAACATCATTCCTAAGGTATTAGAATAACACAATCCCTAAATTAAGTTGTTTTTGGTAATTTTTAGTTGGCTTGGGTAACAGAGGTACCATATGTAACCACTGTTACCAGATAACATAAGTTACAGATGTTATTCTTCAAAGTTTGCTATTAACTCATTTAATTAAGAAAACTGTTGATAAGTCGTAGGTGCCGTAAATTATAAACATCATTCCTAACATATGAGGAGAACAAAATCACTAAATTAAGTTGGTGTTGGAAACTTTTCTGTTACTTTTATTTAATTTCTGTTACTTTTATCAAATTTCTGTTACCTCATGTAACCTCTGTTATGAGTAGTAATTAATTTCTGAAAAATTTCTATTTTGATTATTCTGTAATTTATCAATAGATTTATTTATCCAATAAGTGGCCACACAATCACTAAATGTCAATTTTGATATTGCGTTAATTGAAAAAAAGTTTTGAAAAAGTTTTAACTTTAAAATTTGTAATTTGGTAACAGAGGTTACATGGTCACTCTTTTATTCATCGTCCTTAAACAGATTTTAGTCAATATGCAGCATTAACTTGGCTAAGGACATCTATTAAATACATTGGTTAAGAGAATTGTTTGACTGCTTGTATGATAATTGTATCTTTGTGTCTGGTAACAGAGGTTACAAATTTGTACACCTACCAACAACAGGTTCGCTAGCTTAAATAAATAACATTAAGCACTGCTTTCAGTTATTTGCTGTACTTAAAACCTTACACAGCTACAAAATGCAACTATTGTTATCAAAATGTAACAAAAAAAAAATATTATTACTGGGTGCAAATCTCTCCAATATATATATATATATATTTTTTCTTTTGGGAATGAAATGAGAGAAAGGCATGTATTTTAGATGTATGCAATATGTGTATTTTGAATGAAATGAGTGAAAGGTTTATATTTTAAATGAAATGAATGCAATAGTAATGATGGTGATGGCAAACAATATTTGACAATTTATCACTTGCACTGCACACAGCTGATATAATATAGTAACAGATTTTTTTACACTGCATGCAAGTAGCAAAAGCAGTTTTCAGAAAAATGTAGAAACTGTGTTTTAAAAATCAGTTAAGAGTTTGTGTTCAAGAACATGTATCAATTTCAAATTGGCCTGTTTCTAATTTGAATATTTTTGTGCAGTTTGTTTCGTTTGATTGTATAAAATCTGAATTAATATGAAAATCAGAACATCAATTTTTTTTTTTTTTTTGAAAGCTTTAAACGGAGGATTCTTCTTAAGTAATTCAGAAAATTTACACAGAACTGAGAATGAATAAAATTTTATAATTTGAATATAGATTATAACTAATTATATACTTTAAATACTACTACATTTTTAGAACATAAATAAACACTGTATACAGCTTATTCTGACAACTGTTTAGAGAAAAAAGCCAGTATCTTAAACATTTCATATTATCTAAACCATATTAAGTTAATAAATGAATACAGAGTTTTACTAAATTATAATAATAAAACTAAATGAATGTATATATATAACATGTGTATAAGATGTATATATGACACATATGAGTATTTGGAGTATATATATATAATTTTGATGATATTTTGAGGGCCCAGGGCTGCCACTGCCAAATGGCATACAAAATAGTTGCTTTAGTAGCCTACAATGAAAAATATAGTAGCCAAAATAGTAGCATTTGCACAAAAATAGTAGCCCAAATAGTTGCATGCTTACTTAAAAGAAAAGAGGGGCAAGAATCCTTATTTCCCATAAAAATAACATCATGAAAATCCACATTTTCCCTACTACATAACTGCCAACTAAATTTCATTGAAAATCAGAAGATTTTGGACCAAAAATCAGAAGAAATTAGAAGATTTTGACAAAAAATCAGAAGAAATAAGAAGATTTTAAAAATTTTATAAAACTTTCAACATGGATAAAA
This sequence comes from Maratus michaelseni, assembly GCA_963931845.1. Lineage (NCBI taxonomy): Eukaryota > Metazoa > Arthropoda > Arachnida > Araneae > Salticidae > Maratus > Maratus michaelseni. The sequence continues at coordinate 22,455,535 of OZ007599.1, read as the reverse complement.
TAAAACTAGCTGGGATCATAATAAATGAGCAAATTTAAAAGACAAGCAAGAGTAAAATAAAATAGTCACTAATTTGCAAGTAAAGAATGCATATTACAGACAGAAAAGAATAACTTCAATACATAAAAAAATTACTACTACAAAAAAAAAAAAAAAAAAAAAAAGAACATTGATAATAGATTTTTTACTTTTCATTAAAATACACTTAAAATTTCAGCTTCCTAACATTTAGTAACCAAGGATAACTGATCTTGATGCTGAGGGCCGTGATTTGAATATTGGTGTTAAACTAGTTAACTGGTGGTGTTATGCAACACCACTTAAACAATTCAACCAGTAAAATATTTTTTGTCGCCATATACAGCCAAAACTGAGTAAAAATATTTATATTATTCAAAATTGACAACACATGAACCATTAAAATATTTGCAATAAATACTGTATATTATGAGATAGAAAAAAAAAACACACGTGAATAGAAAATTTACTAAAACTTTATTATATATTACTAAAAAAAATGAGTAGAAAAAAATTATTTTGACAACATGTTCATAGTAGATTGCTTAGCTTTTATTAAAAAGTTATTAGAAAATTGTGCTTTATAACATTTATTGTCAGTAAATGATTTCGCTAACAAAATATTTTCTAGAGTTTTCGTCATCATTGATGAGCTGAACAGAGTCATATTTTTCTTAATCAAACTGAAAATACATTTGCATTCAGCACTGCTGTGAGGAATAGTCAATACAGCTTTTAATACTTTGCAAATCCTACCATATTTCAAAATTTCATCAATGGAACACATCTTTCCTAACATGGCAATGCACGAATTTGCATGTACCATAATAGGTATTTTTTTTACATTGAAGTCCTGTGAACTGATTCTGTAATAAGTTCCAGGCTACATCATCATCTTCATCATTTTTTAAGAAAAATGGAAATTTTTCCACAAAAAAAGAAACAGTTACATTGTAAGATTTTTTTTTTAATTCACTACTCCTATTTTAAATGAAAGCAAAGTAAACTTTATTTAAATCTGAATTCTTCTCCTTTTAGAAAACTAAAGGTAGTTTCATTTTTTAAGCAACTGATAAAAAAAGTTCCTGTTAATAGATAATGTACCACTTGTTCTTCATTATTTAGATAAATTTGTTATCAAATAGATGATCCATTAATTTCGAAAATTTAAATTCAAAGTTCAGCAAATTTATTATTATTATTAAGAGAAAGCTTGCTAATGGTTATACTGGATCCTCTGCAAGCATCAGCTGAGAGACAGCTATCGAGTTTTCCTAACTTCAACATCATAATAATTGAAAATCCCCCCCCCCCCCTCCTTCCTATTGGCACCGAATTCCAAATATATACTATAAGTTGCTTTGGTGGCTGGGCTGCTAAATTTAACAGATGACAAGAAACAGCCACTAAAAAAATTTACTTCTGCAATTTCTTCAAATATTTCTGAACACCATTTTTTCTTTAAAAAAAAAAAAAAAAAAAAATCAGAAGATTTTATCTTCTGATCAGAAAATCAGAAGGTAGAGTTGAAATTAAGAAGAATTCTGAAAAAATCAGAAGAGTTGGCAGGTATGCTACTACCATCCAAATTTTCTACTTTTTGTATTTTAATTATAAAATCACACACACAAACGGAAAGAAAGAAAGAAGAATTTTTTTAAATTATCATCTGAGATATACGATCAGAATGCAGTTTGGTTTTTCCAAACTAAATTGAATATATTCTTTTCTTGTGCTTGAGCATTACTGTGAGGCAACTAAAAACAATACAATTTTTATTGCATGTTATTAGCTGCAATTTTAATTCCATTTTGTAAACAAAAATTAACTGAACCAATTGAAAGTGGTTTTATCAAAAAAGGATGCATTTGATAAAGAAAATACGTGTACATACTAACCTATTCTTTAGAAGAAATTTTTGTAAAATAAAATAGCAAAATCATCCGAAAAAAATAAAGTCTGATTTTATAGACACCAATGGGTCAAATAAAGCTATCTAAATAAGTAAAAAAGGCAATATTCTAAATGCTTTTTTCAACATTTTAAATCTGTTATTAAATTGGAAAACTGCGATAGAAAACAAGATTTTCTTATTTCTAAGTAGCCTTTATTTCAGCTTGTTTATTAATTTAAATTTTTGGAATGAAGCATTTATACGAGGTTAGAAACAAATACAATTCACGCAGCATAGTGAACAAATCTACAGTTAATAGTTTGTGGTTCATACGACAGTTAAAGGGTTAAATGCCTTTAAAAACAATCAAAAATTGGACAAATATACTGTAAAGCATAAGGGTTATGGGTGGTAGCCAAACCAAAAATCAGTAATTAGTTTTCCACTGAAATTTGGATGTTGGTATCTTTGCACTACATTTATATTGAAAGAGTATTTTTTATTTTTTTTTTCAAATGGAAGTTTTTACATATTTTAAAAATTGCATAAAAAACTTAAAAAATTTATATGGAAATATTAGATTGGGTTAAAAAATTTGCAGTGCTGAGTTTTTTTTTTTTTTTTTTTTACAAAAATAGTAGTTGGGACTGGAAAATAGTGTCCTTTTTTCTGGTTTTCCTCTAAAATAGTCACTTTTGAAGGTTTTTGGGCTAAAATAGTAGCCATAGTTGCCTGATGCTAAAAATAGTCACTTTTAGTAGCATTTTAGTTGCAAATGGCAGCCCTGAGGGCCGATATAATTAATACCAAAATTATTCGTATTTTTTTTCTTTTCGAAAGATTTTTTGTAATGTGTTTTACTCATGGAATCAAAGTAAATTTTTCAATTACAGAGAACAAACATTAAAAGAAGATACCTTTGTAAATATCTTTGTACAATGCCCAAAACTGAGAGCCATATTCAAACTTGACAGCACACCTGAAATACTCATCTTCAACCTGAAACAAACAAATGTACATTTTCATTATCATTTGAAAGTTCCATTACTTAAACAAATATACCATAATTTAAATTAGTATTTAAATGATAATTTCAGTCAGGAATATACAATTCTATCAATGGCCCTGATACTATTATTTACAGTAAAGCTCTTAACAGCAACTGCTTAGTTACTGTTGCTGTATGAATTGTATTTAATGTATATTAGTATATATGCATTGTAAGTTGTATTTATTATAAGTATGTTGTAAGGTATATTACAAGGTATTGCACATTACAGAATATAAGGCAGGCAGCATGCTGAGGTGACACAGGCAACACAACATGTGTTTTAGGAGAAGAAACAGGTTTGAGTGCAGAATAGTGCTGTGTTTACATCATGACAATTGGAAGAGTTGCAAAATATAGCTAACAAATAAAAATACATAAATGTTTTTTGGTATATTTCCTGTAGCTTGTAGTTTATAAGATGCCTAAAAATTAACTCGCTCTGTTAAAAAATCCATTCACCAGTGGCGAATAGAATGCTGTAATTCCCCACACCACTGGTTATAGTATATATCTTGAATAATTTTAACTGTTCAATAGTTAATAAATTAATTTAGAAAGATAATATAAATTAAGTTTCACAATGAAATTTATCACAATTATATAAATCTAAAAGAAATGGCATATACATTACATATTTTGAATGAATAAAGTATGCAATACCATAAGAAAAACAATTGTTCTTTACTAAAATCATTATTTGTTTTTTAAGAAAATTATTTTGAAACAAATCACTTAGGGAAAACACTGATCCATACCTTCAAAATATCAGCTAAATAGCACTTTACCTCAGATAAGAATTTACAAATTTAACATTTTTCTATTCTTATATATATGTTCTGATGTATGTCTAGATTTTTTTTAACCAAAGTACCACCGATCTATAGCTTTCTCTGGTTTATAATCATTAAATAAAGCACTGTAGATGTATTAGTGAATCATTATTAGATTACTCAATGTTGATGCTTCTAGTCCCTAGCTAAAATATTTTCATTACTCAGCTCAGTGGTAGAGCGTGGCGGCTTCAGTCAAGCGATCCCAGGTTCGAATCCTGGCCTGGACATTTTTGGTCCAGTTGGAAATTTACAACTTGTATCTTTCTTAATGTTTAATTGTCTTCAGTTACATTTAATCTTTGGACTTATCACGCTTTTTTCATGTCTTCCGGTATGTGTGATATGATAAGGTGCTACTGTAATAAGGTTTTAATCTTAACCCCTTGACTATGTTGCCACTGAAATTTGCATTAGTTTCAACCCTGTAAGCAGCATCGTACATGTCTGTGGTCAAGAGGTTAAGATTCTCATCTTCTAAAGAGGAAAAGAAAAGTAAATTTAAAGATATAACAAGAGATATAAATCTTGTTTATACAAATAATCTTATAACATTGAACAAATTTTCATGCAATGTTCAAGTCCCAGGAAAAATTTGTCAGAAACCCAAGGATGCTATTAGCTTCCAAAAACCAATTTTCTCAAATAATCAATAACAAAAGTTAAATTTATAATCACAACAAAATGACTTATATTTTACTAAGACTTCTTTCAAACAAAAAAAAAAAAAAAAAAAAAAAAAAAAAAAAAAAAAAAGAAAGAAAACAATAAAAAGTCAATTCATGAGACCATGACTCCATAAATATATATATATACACAGTAGACTCCCTTAAATCTGCATAACTTAAAACCAGAGGTCGTGCAGATTTTAGAATTTTGCGGGATCCTGGTTGCTGTTTTGTTCACATTTTTTAAACAATAATTTGAATTTAATAATGCACTCAAAATTATAATGAATGCTTACAATAAAGTAAAATAATAAAAATTAAGAAAATGTAAAAAAAAACATTTCAAATATTAAAAGTAAAGGTCAAGTAAATAATAATGCCTAACTAAATATACATAATGATGATGAGATAATTTTTTCTTGAATTATTCAGTGAAACTTGCCTTATAAATAAAATGCACACCCATAATTCACATCAAAATCTTAAAATAACAAAGTTTTATTTCATGTTTAGCCATGCTTAATAAAAGAGCTTGATTAATACATAAATTATTTGGTAAAAATACCGTGGTCGCCACTGATATCAGCACTATCTTGAATTTTTTCAGAAATGAATTTATACTTCCTTCATCAGAAAACATGAGTTGAATCTTATTAACTAGAATTACATATTAAAATGGGTACAGAATGATATAAAAATATAAAAAACTTGAATTTTATACTTATATCTTAACTGTAAGTTTCAATGTTTACATCAGAAATGATGTGCAGATTTTAGGGAGTCTACTGTATATATATATATAGAGAGAGAGAGAAAATATTTAGAAAAGTATTTCTTTAAAACAATTCTGAAAAAAAAAAAATTCCCCAATTAAAAACAAGAAAGTTTCAGACACATTTATCGACTCCTTTTTAAATGTAAAAGCATGATATTGACAAGTATTATTATGAACAGATTTAGAATCAAATAACATTTTTCATATTTTGATAAATGTATTATTACAGCTTGAATTCTAAGAAATTGCCCTCTTATGACAGTCATTTGTCATCAAACATTGATTAAAAATGTCAACTTTGATAGCATTTTGTGAAAAATTCTTGGATTTGATAAAAAATGAAAAACAATATTTGATTTCATAGGTTCTGAATAAGAGCATAAAATTTAAATTGTGTTTGTGAATGCATCAGAAAGTTGAGACAGCCTTAAAAAGGGAAAGGATTGCACCCTAAAAATGTTCAAAAACTTTTTCCATCATATATCTCAGAGCTTTTTCAAAGAATAGCAGTTTTTGGTTTTTTAATTATTATTCCTCCAAAGATGCAATTGTGAAACATACATGACTTGATATGTAAAATTCTCAATATTAATCTTCGATACTATTCCCATCATCGAGAAATTTTAAAAATGTTCTTTTTCAAGTTACAATAACATCATCTTAAACATTTTGCATTTGTCTGAATATTTTGAAAAATTAAAAAAATACACATCATAAAGATAAAAAATATATAATTAGCATAAAAATAATATATAAAAGCATAAAAAAAATAATAATAAATTAATTACATTATTTTGTTTAAGCAATTACAAGCTGTAATAAAAATACTTAATAATAAAATTATAAAAATAATTAATAAAAAAATAAAACCATTAATAAAATTATTTTATTTTTTCTTAATAAAAAATAAAAAGGTACCTTTGAAAGGAACCATTGATAAAAACATAAAATTAAATAAATAGTTAAATTGCATTTGAAAAATAAGCAATACAGAATGAGACTATGTTCAATGAAGAAAATGAAATTTTGATATCTGCAAGACTCAAGAGGTTAGGGCATCAATGATTAATCAGTGATTTAACACGTTGACGGACAGTAGGAACAAGTGAAGTTCGAAAATTGACACTATATGTTTTTGTAATTTTTAGAATATTAGAAGTATAGTTTTACTCTTTCTGCTTAAATAAACTTAATTTTGATTAATTCAGCACCTTTAATTAGGTTGCACTACTCCCTTCACAACCACGTCAGGAAAAAATGCAGTAAAAAAAGGGTGATGAACACCAGTATATTCTTATAGAAAAATTTATGTTGATTATTCAATCAAATAATCAATTTGAATTTTTCTATAAGAATATACTGGTAATTATCATTTTTTTTTTTACTGTGTTTTTCCCTGACCACTAGCCACCCTGCACGTGCATACTGAAGCTGCAACTCTTATAACAGGTGGAAAACAAACTTCAACCTAAAAAATTGTTTCCAAAATATGACACTGGGCTTCTACTTGTACGCCGGTAAATGCACATTTGTGCTGCTATAGCCGCAAGTGTCCGTCAACATGTTAAATCAGGTAATTCTTTTTTTAATCATTGATTAAAATAATAAATTCTTTTAATTTTTAAAATGACATGAAAAAATATAAGTCTAAGATGATCATAAATTGTAATGTTTATTAAGATATACAACCGAGTCTCTCTATAACAAACTTCCATATAACGAATTTCTCTATATAACGAATTTTTAGCAGGAACGGTAATTTTTTTTCACAAGATTACATTAAAAATAATCTCCATATAGCAAAAGATCTATCTCTTTATTTTTTCAGAAAAACCTTTAAAACCTACATGGAATCAATTTTCCTTCACTAATTCCTGGTTTATCTTTCAAACTTGAGTACCTCTACCTTATTCCTTATTTTGTTTATGAAGTTCATTGCCACAAAAATTTTATGAAGTACTGTTATCACTTTAAGCATATACATTTTTACTTTAATGATAATACGTGATTTTCTTATATAATTCTGTATTCCTTGTTAAAGTGTAAAAAAATTTATGAGAGTGTAACAATTTCGAAATCAAAATTACAGATTTCTTCAACTAAAACAAATATAAGTTTTCTTTATGCATTTTTTTATTATGCTTTTCAAATAAATTTTTATTCTCCATTTTTAAACTGTTTAAATAATTAAAAAATACAATGTCAAGTTAACATTAGAGTTAAACATTTCTTCATTAAACACCTCAGAAATTTTTTTTCTTCAAAATATATACACATTAAATAGTAATTTTTTTGTTATTCGTGCCAAATCTTGCAGCTTTGCACTTAGCAGTCTCTTCAGAAAACATCACACACAGACAAACATCTATGTTTAATACATAAATTTTTAAACATGAAACGATATACAGAACCAAATTTAAAAAAAATCCCTGATGGCTCGTCCTACAGGCACAGGTAATTTCGAAGACGCAGACCGTGAGATGCCTGTTTGTTCTGAATTGCAGAAGTAATGACCTTTTTGCCATGATACGGTAGTTGGAACCGCTCACTTCGAAACCTAACTTGTTTGCAGGCGGAGCCGGCAGGGATGTTTTTTTGATATAAGGGTTTGTCCTATAAAAAACTTGTCAATATAACTTCTCCCCCCCCCCCCTTGGGGCCATTTTTAATGATATAAAAAATCTGTAATACATAAATATTTGGCCTTTTTCCTAGAAGTAATAATAACTCTAAACGGATTCGATATGTATCCTAATTAAAAAATTATGTTTTTTTTTTCTGTTTTCACAAAAAGCCCCCCCCCCCCCCATTTCCCTTCCCCTTGGTTCGATTTTTCCCATTAACAAACTTGAGCAAGATTTTATGTATCAGTTTGGATGAGATTTGTGCAGAATTGTTGCAGTTATCGTGTCCATAAAAAAGTGATATAGATAGATAGATAAAGTTTAGAACTGGGGGTGGTTTTGAGTTCTGGGAGTCATAATCGGCGTAGATCGGCAAAAAATTTTCAAAAATTCCAACTTAGGGGAGATTGTAATAGGTTGTATTTCTTACGAAATCTACCTAAAAATTGGGTTAACCCAAATCCGAAATTTCTGTCCCCCCCCCCCCCCAGATCCTAATATGCTCTTACTCAGAATCACACCTGGTCCCAGGAGAGGCTTATCCTTCCCATTTTAGAAATCTCACCACAAGAAGTGAGAGGATGAAACAATATATGTAACATCAAAAGTAAGCAAAATTAATGAGAATACATCATGCTTACCATATTTTAAATAAAATGATGAAAAATTCATAGTTTTGTGTATTATTCATTCATTAAAATTACACGCAAAATTTGCAGAGATTATGAAATTTTAAAAGCTTGTCGCAGACAGCTACAGAACTTTCTGCCATTGGGGGCCAAGCAGAATATCCAGTAAAATGAATAGTTTGATATTCGGCCTAACTGAATATTCAGTAATATGACCTAATAGATATCAAATATTCAGTGCATCCCTAATTCCCAGAGTTAGAGTTCCCCCATCACAGAGTTATTCTGCAAAATCCGTAATAATTTGGCAACTGATAATAATAACTAATGCTTTTACCCACCCATACAAATAGACAAATGAGTTCTGTTACCTCTTAATTACCACAGCTGTGTAATAATCTCCAGGGTATCGCAGCAAAACATCTAACACAGGCATAATCAAACCATTACTGTATCTAGTAGATATCCCAGCAGAGCAACTGGAAGCCTTAATGAAGCTATAATCATATGAAGTGAATATGCAATCAAATTTGTCCATTTATATTTCATCCTGCTGCTGTTACATTTTTGTTTTTATTTAAAATTTAACTGTGAAAATAGAGAAACAAGAAATTGTACTGGAAGAAGTAAAAATATATGCTGTAAAAGAATAAAGGGTACTTCTCCCTTACTCCATTGACAAAAAAAACTATCACTAAACTATAATAACCAATAAATTAGGGTATGCAAAAATCATGTTTTCTTTTTCTTTTAAATAAAAAATTTGGATTTATTTGATTTAAATAATTTTTTTTAATTTAAATTGATTACTTTGGAAGAATGTTGCCAGTTGCCATTCTAAATTTTTAAAGTTACAGATAGAAAAAATTAATTTAAAGATATAAACATAACTGGAGAATAGGGTGTCTTTATAGAAGAATAATGACATACCAGATATAAAATTTATTCATTCAAACGATTTTGGACAAAAGAATGCTTTGTAAAGAAATAATTATAAAAATTAATTTAAATAATTTTAAGAATCTAAATGCAGAATTATTAAATTAAACCATAAACAAACAATTTTTTAAGACATTGTATTTATGAATAAAATATAAATATTTCATTTCACAAATTTTTAAATATATGTAAAAAAAGTTGAGCAGCAAGAAACAAAATTTTAAAGCATATTTCATCAACACTACAAAAAATATTAACACATTGAGAAGTTGAAAAAATGAAAATACATTAAGTTCATTAATGTTGCAATCACTGTATCGCATGTATGAGTACTTTGTGTACATGGTAGGAAAAAAAATCATTATCTTGCTTTGTTGGAATGCCTAAAAATATATGAAATTTGTTAATGTTGCGATCATTACATCAGATGTTTGAAAAAAAAAAATGCATGTAAGTAAACTAAGTTTTTTTTTTTTTTTTAAATAAAACTTGTGGATAAATTTGTCACAGTTTGCATAATAAGGAAGTACCCAGGTTCTTTTATTATAATTAAAGAAAACAAAACAGCACTAAAAATTTACCATGTTAGACATCACAGACTCTGGAGTACTATTAGAAGCTATTTCACCCAATCGGTGCAGGCACTGTAGACACTGTGGGGGAGATTTTTTCCTCTCGCATAAATAATCTAAGTATGGTTTACTGTGAGAAGCACACTCTGACATACTGTGCAGTCTGTCTTCGGTCGCTTTGACAGTTTCCATTCCAGACAGGGTCGTCATATTGGGTACGAGAATAATGCACTGTTTGTCGTAGACGGGAGGTTGAATGCAGAAGTTAACAACATTCTGCACACTTTTTTCATAGTCCACTCGCTCAAACACCACTTTCTCATCATCCTTGTTACATAAAGTTTTGCACTGAAATTGCTGATGAGAGAGAAAAAAAATTACTCTTTTTATTAACATATTTTAAGTAAAAAAGTGACATAATCATATAATTAATAAGATAAGGATAAATAAATAAATAATAAAAAAGCAATAAGGAAATATTAATTTTCAAGTTTACAGTTGACTATTTTAAGCACCTGCTTTTTTACATATATGATCTCATGATTTATGTTTTTCAAGTTTATTTTCAAATTTGTGAGAATGGTTTGTTTATCTTTGTAGATCTTGATAATGGTGCCATTTGAGCGTTGAAACATATCTCGATCTTTATATTAAAAAGGTTTTTATAAGCTGTTCTGTTTGTATCACTTAAGCATTTTTATCTATATTTTTAAAAAAGTAACTATATTCTTTTTTGGAAATTAAGCATTTTAATGAGTATGATTTCAACAATATGGGATTGTATGGGATTTTCTGTTTCTAACTTATCAGTTCTTTAAGGAAGGAAGCTTTTTTGGCCTAAAATTCACATGTTTTTTTTTTCTTTTTTTTACAAATAAGAGATACCACTTTCGAACTTTTTGAATTATATTTATTGACATTTCACTTATATATTTAAATTTTTATGTGTATATATAAATATATTTAAAAAATTAATAATACACCTTGTATGACAGGAAGCACCTGCAAGTGCCATGTCCTAATCAGGTGACCATTTTTTCTCCAGTCACAAGCATTGAAAACAAATTGGATCGCTAAGGGCATCACAATTCTCAGGAGCTTAAGAGCCTACACTAGTCATGCAAAGAAATGCACAAGCTAATGTTAAGTCTATGGGAAGGTTATTTTCAAATTTCTCGCTTGCATTTTAATATTTTTGAATTTTTTTTTTTTTTTTTTTGCTTAGAATAACTGAAGTTGATAGGTCGATCTCTATTGATGTCTGTTTTCACTTTTTCGATTTTGGTTCCAGTTTTTTTTATATAAGGGTACTTTCATTTTCAGAACTGGTTCCAACCTGTTCCAAAATTGAAAATGCCCACTTATGAAAAAACTGCAACAGAAATCGAAAAAGTAAAAAATAACAACGTTAGAAATTGTCTTCAGATAACATTGCAAAAAACATTTAAAAAGATTAAAATGTGAGAAGGAAATTTAAAAATAACCTTCCCATAGACTTAACATTAGCTTGAATGTTACTTCGCATGACTAGTGTAGACTCTTATACCAACATCTAGTTTTAAAAGTTAATTATTGAAAAAGTATGTGAACCAAAATCATTTTTTTGCAATTTTAATTAATTTTTTGAAAAAGAAGTTAGAAATGTACCCATTTGCTTACTGGTGCAAAATAAAATCCATTAACAGCTTTCCAGATCTTAAAAGCTTTAAAAACCACAATACTCCAAACATTTTCAGCTGACACATGCAGTCATCTTCTGGGATAACTAAATGATGTTACTCCTCCTTGATCTTATTGTGTGTGCCAGTTAAAAACACTTGGAGTGTTGTGATTTTAAACCTTTTAAGATCTGGACAGCTTTTAATGGATTTTTTTTTCACCTGTAAGCAAATGGGTACATTTCTAACTTATACTTCCTTTTGAAACTTTTAATTATTTATTCATGGTGAATTTCCCACTAAAATTTTAACTTTATTTTGAAAATTATACTTTTTGCAAGTCTAAGCTCCAGCAAAAATGATTACCATTCTTTTAAATGAAAAATGAAGGAAATCTGTTGAATCGTTGCCGAGAAAAATTGTCAAATTGTCGCCCAGTTTGAAAAATCTGGTTTCAAGAAACACAAATAAAGTTTTACAATAGTGTTACATTCAATGAGCAAATATGATAAAGAATTATAATATCACAAAAACACTTCAGGGAAACAATGCACACACTTAAGGGATGCAAAAATTGAAATTTTCACCCAAAGTAGAATTTCCTCTTAATGTATTGAAGAGCTCATCTTTTTTTAGATGGCATCAAGTTAGAAATGGCCTAACGACCTCTTGCTATTTATTCTGCTAATACAGTCATAGGCCATCACCCTTCCCATCTCAATTTCTTCAAAAACAATCAACTTATAAAATTCGAGAATCAACAATATTATGTATTATAACTATGTTATGTTGACAACATAGGATGAATACAAAGAAAAAAGGGAGATACTTTAAAAATATGAATGCATCACACACCCATAGGTTTCATATGAGTGAGGAGAATTTGAGGTCTGACTGACCAACCCCCTTAACTTACAACAATTATATTAGAACTATGTTACATACATTGACTATTATTTTTTTTAAGGCAATTGAAATTAAATGGCTAAATTATTCATATTAAGGAAAAATGAAATATGCTCTTTCGAATAAAAAAAAAAAAAAAAAAAAAGAAAAAAAAAAGATGTAAATTACCTTATAGAGATACTCTGCATATAAAGACATCTCAGCCCACTGCATTATGCCAATATCTGAAAAAAAAAATTAAATTAAATATATAAAATGAAATAAAGGCAAATATTATAAAGACATACAAATACTATCCACAAAACTGTAAATTAGCTGATAATCTAAAATTAGATAAATGATAAACATTTAAAAAAAATTGTAGTAAAGATTAAAACAAATTACTTAAAAAGAAAATATTAATATACTGAAATAATGTAATACAATAGGAGCTGCTGATTTTGAAAATGGGGCAGGTCTATTTTGTGAAAAAATGAGAAAGCTAAATCTTATTATGAATGAACATAAAATATATATTTTTAATCCATCCACAATACATGTCTCTTTAATATCAGCATAAATTTGTTAGGCATTGATTGGTTCTATGCTATTTGAAATGTTTTGATTTTGAAAGTGGCACAAGTCCTCTTTGAATAGAATTAATTTTTTATGCTGCATAAACAAGCACCATCAGAATTTCATCACAAATACTTTAAAATTCAATGTCTATAATTAGGAAATATAATTATAGGTATACAACTTATTAATGAATATTTTTTCCACTTTTTCCTAAAAAATAAATTAATATTTTGTTTTATTGTCACTTTCCTAAAGAAGAATGAAATATCAAAATAAAATAAATGAGGAAATAAAAGATTCAATTTCTTTTGTTATTACAATTCTATTCCATTCGAAGAAAATCAACGTTTTTGACCCATCCTTGCTTTTGAAAATGGAGCAAGTCTACCAAAACCATGATTTTTTTTAATTAAAATGGATAACCCTTATTGCTTATTAAATATGCATGAAATAAGACCACACAAAATATCAAATCTCTATGACTGCTTATGAATATTTTAAAACTCATTTCAATGAAAACCCTTCAATATCTAACAATAACATGAAATGGACTTGCCCCCACTTTCAAAATCAACACCTAATATATATATATATATTTTTAAATACAATTGGAAAACATTGACAATGATGATTAAGAAAACTAAATAAATACATTTTTACTTTCTTCTATCTTTACAAGAAGAAAGTATTGGATTCATGAAAATTTTCGACTTCCGGTTTTCGATGGATTTATACGTTTTAGAAGGTCCTGAACACGATTTGACTATTTTTAGAAAATGTCTGTCTGTGACTCTGTCTGTCTGTCTGTCTGTATGTGACAAAAATTTTGTGGGCGCTCTATCTCAAGAACTAATGCTCGGAATTTAATAAAACTTTAGATTCAGTTAGTCCCTAATATAAATTGGTGCTGATTAGTTTTTGGTAAAAATCGCCCGGCAGGTGGCGATGCTATGCAGCATTTTTCGCGATTTACGCAATAGCGCTATCTCAAGAACTAATGCTCGGAATTTAATAAAACTTTAGATTCAGTTAGTCCCTGATATAAATTGATGCTGATTAGTTTTTGGTAAAAATCGCCCGGCAGGTGGCGCTGCTATGCAGCATTTTTCGCGATTTCCGCAATAGCGCTATCTCAAGAACTAATGCTCGGAATTTAATAAAACTTTAGATTCAGTTAGTCCCTGATATAAGTTGGTGCTGATTAGTTTTTGGTAAAAATCGCCCGGCAGGTGGCGCTGCTATGCAGAATTTTCCGTGATTTCTGCAATAGCTCTATCTCAAGAACTAATGCTCGGAATTTAATAAAATTTTAGATTCAGTTAGTCCCTGATATAAATTGGTGCTGATTAGTTTTTGGTAAAAATCGTCCGGCAGGTGGCGCTGCTATGCAGCAGTTTTCGCGATTTCCGCAATAGCTCTATCTCAAGAACTAATACTCGGAATTAAATAAAACTTTATATTCTGTTAGTCTCTGATATAAATTGGTGTTGATTAGTTTTTAGTAAAAATCACCCAGCAGGTGGCGCTGCTATGCAGCATTTTGAAGGATTTACACGATTTTAGCGATAGTCATATCTCAAGAAATAATGCACGGAATTTAATAAAACTTGAGCTTCAGTTAGACATTGATATAAATTGGTGCTGATTCTTTTTAGCGTATGCGAAACCTGTGTGAGATAGAAGAAAGTTTTGGGATTGACACATTCGACTATTTTATTATTATTATTACTATTATGAATAGCAATTTGCTACTCACTAAAAAAATTATTGGAATTAACACTGGTTTCTGCTGGGAATAACAAAATAGAATAAGATTCTTTAAAAGATGAAATACTGATTCAAATGAATGAGAACAGTAAAATATTAAATATATAATCCACTGAGCTCCATAATAGAACAGAGGGCTAACTCATCAGTCCACTTTCTACTGCAACTGCATCACACTTTCAATGCATGCAAGCATTTTTTTTTTTTATTACAGGCATTTTCCCGCCAAACATTTCTGCATACTTTTTAATCACTTTTGCTTATTTCTACACCCTTTTTATATTTTTATGAGTAATACTTAAAAAAAATTTTATTTTTTTGTTGAGCTTACATAAAATTAAATTTTTAACTAATATCAAACTAAATATTTGCAATGAATTTAAATTAAATCTGTAGCTTTTTCAATAAAAAATATACATCAGTGAAAATTGTAGCATCTTTGTTATAATTTTAAAAGATAATTCAATTTGAAAATATCTACCCCATACTTCTTTATAGGAGGAAATATGTGTTTTGAAAAAATTTTCCTCAGAAATTCTTTGGCACTGTATTCATGGGCTGACCGTTGGATTCAGTGTATCAGAATAAGAAGATAGCCTTCTGTACTACTGTGGAGCTCAGTGATATAATCACTATCATGAAAATCTTAGTGTGTATCTTAGATTATGATTAGATGTGTATCTTAGATTATCTTGAGAATATCTTAGTAATTTTGCATTGTATGATTATATACATATAGCATATGTAAAAGAACAGATTGTTTGATTTTTTTTTAATTTTTTTGCATTCTAATTTACTATAATTTACTCTAATTCAAATCCAAAATAGCAAAAAAATGTACTTTCAAATAAAGTTTGAAATCTTTACTTTAAACTTTACTGATTTTTTAAGTTTGTAATATTTTTAAACCTATGCCTCATTTTGACATGCAATAGACAGTTTTATATTTTAAAAAAAAATATGTGTCTGTAAAAGAACTGTGCATAATATAGCAGCTGTTTTTAAATTTTTAAGTAAAGACACACAGACAAACATGTTATTTTAAAATCCCAATCCAATTTTATCAGAATGAACCCTTTCCAAGAAAAAGAATAATCAAAATTGGAGTATCTGTTTAAAAGTTATGTATGGACATACATTAAAAAAAAATGTGTGTCCAAACAAACTGTACAAGCTCTTTTTCTAGAAGCTGGCAAAATAAAGGGAGAAAGATTATAAAATACTAAAAAAATGGATAACTGTGGATCAGCAGAAGGTTTTTATCCCTGAAAGACATCAAGATTTCATTGAAAAATAAAAATACAGATTCCCCTTGTACCCTCATTTTGCAAAGATAAAAGTTATTTTTATAAAATATATTATACTTTTGTGAAAAATAAAATTTTGTAACAAAATATCAAAATTGGCTTGAATACAAGCCAAGCATTTATTCCTATTAACATTTTTTAAGTCTCCTGCTAAAGCTTACTTTTCTGGTAAGCTTATTTTGTTTGTAAATTACACATTTCATATCCTAATACAGCAGACTCTCTCATATCCACACAGCCTCAGACCAGAGGTTGTGCCTATTTTAGAATTTTGCAGATTTCTGGTCACTGCTTTGTTTACATTTTTAAACAGAAATTTTAATGGAATAATGCACTGAAAATTATAATGAATACTAACAATAAAGTAAAATAACAAAAATTAAGAAAGTGTAAAAAAGTATTAAATTGTTAAAAGTAAAGGTCAAGTAAATAATTAATAATGCATAACTATACTTGAGGAACGTGGAAGTTGACAGTACACAATATACTGTGAACATTATACCTCCGCGAGAAGAAGTAGTGCGCTGCTTATTTTAATAAAATATCTCTCTGTATCTGTATTTTTTTTTTTTTTTTTTTTTTTAATCTTTAAATAAAGAAACGATGGACCACTTAAATGAAACTGATTTAAGCAGACATGCTACAAGCTCAGCAAAAAAAAAAAGCTGAACTTTCACGGCCTCCCCCCCCCCCCCCCCCCAAGCAAGAAAGTTATATAATTGGTCATACAAATTTAAATATGTAAATATTATATAATTATAAATAATGTGAATTTAAATTGCATACATTGAACATAAAACCCTATTCAATACTACATATTGTTTATTTGGCAAAAAAAAAAAAAAAAAAAAGTTGAACTTAGCAGAATATGTGCATTTGTCATATATGTCATATACACGTTATTTTAAATTAAGAAACTTACATGCAAGCAAATATTACAAAATTGACACACAGCATTAATAACTTAATAACTTTTTAAACATTTTTTTTATCCGCATTTCAACTTTGTTACAGAATAAAGAACCCTTGTTGAGTTAAAAATTTTTGCATAAAGAAACATTCTAAACTAATCTTAAAACAAAGTCAAATCTTCTATGCATTTTAATTGACATTTTATATATTTAGCAAAAATTCTTGTAAAAATGTTATAAGCAGAAAAATATTACTCACCAAAAGACATTTATAACAAGAGTCCAAGTTTTATAGCATTAGAAGAAAGCTGCTCAATCCAAAATATATTGTCCAAAGAAAAAAAACTTAGTCCTTATATATACATACACAAAAAAAAAAAAAAAATTACTGCAGTCAGAATAAAAGGATATTTACAAAATAAAATAAATCTGCTGGTGGCAGAATAAAAATCTTATCTTTGGAGAAAAGGGACTTACTTCAATTTCATTTTTTATTTTTTATATTTTGGACCATTTTTTCAAGTTTCCTTTTATGTTTAAGTCTACTTGAGTTCTCTGCAGAACAGATTTCTGCTACTTTATGCTTCATCGGAACAATTTTAGTCTTAGCCTTTTCTTCTCTTCTTTCTTTTTTTTTCGTCCAATTCTTTTTGGTAACACATTCTAGAAGACCTCAAATTGTAGCATAACTTCCTATCTACAGGTTCATGAAGAAAATTTTTTTTATTAAAGAGCTGAACAGCTGTTTTCTTCTCTGCTAGTAGTTTATATTTTACAGTCTGGATAGCAGAATATGTTTGTATTTGCATTCTACCAGACCTTTTATCTATTATGTCTGACATAATATTAAAGGATCCTTCAACCTGTGGTCCATGAAAGCAGCTTAAAACGGCCTTAACAATCTTGCCAATGGTATAATACTTGGGCATGTTAAAAATTTTTGCCCACCAAATATCAACTGCTACTAGTTTTCCTGAATCGTCAACAGGAGGAGCTAATTTCATGTCTACCTGGTATTGAAAAATCTCCAGTTGGTATTTATCTTTCTCTTCATCAGTTAAAACATCAGAAAGTAAAACTGGTAGCTTCTGTAGCCTCTCACAGGTGATTTGATGGCCCCTTGCACTTGGATCAATGGCAGAGGCACATTTGAGAAATTGGTTGTTTAAAGGCAGCTTTTTTTAAAGATATATGCCACATTGAACATAAGCGTTTTTTGCACAAGCTAGAAAATCTTCAACAGTCGGGTTATTCAGACTCTTTGAGATAAGATCTTGTGTTCTAGAGCCAATGAACATTCTCTGCTGAGGTAAATGGAATTCTTCATTTAATAAATCAATTTCAAGAAGACCTTTTGCTGATTTGATTTGTAAATGCTCCTGCGCAACAAAACAAGATAAGAAATCCAAAAAAAGCTGCTTTTGCTCATCATATATTTTATGGATGAGTGGTTCTTTAGTTTGGAATAAAATAATGTATTTTTTTAAAAGCGGTAAAGTAACAATATAAAAGTTGGCAATTAGACATGTTTTCTTTCTATAAAAAAAGAGCTTCTCATAGATTCGCTTTTTTCTTTTTACTCCATCATCTGTGAGTTTTTTTGATGACAGCTTCTTCTGAATACATTTAATTTTTGCTCTATCAGAAGATGAAACATTTTTACTCTTGAAGATAGCACACAGCATGGAAAAGTAAACAGTTTTGTCATCATCACTCAGAAATGCATAATATACAAGTGTAAGTGCATCTATTAAATAAACAAAGTTCAAGGCTGCACCATAACAGGACATCCATCTATGAGCAATAAAGGAGGTTGGTGAAACAAATTTCATATTTAAAACATCACAAATTTCATTAACACAAGTTCTAATATCTGCAGACCATTCAATATCATTGTATACATCTTTAAATAGACCTTCTAACCACATATTAAATGGCATGCAAAACTTCTTACAGGTATTGTGGATGTGATGAGATGAGTCACCATCCACATCCAACAAATGTGGAGCTTTTTCACCTCTTATTTTGGTTTCAAGACCTGCTTTGGAACCTCTCATCACATTGCAGGAATCCAGCAAAACTGATACCAAATTTTCCCATGGAATACCATTCTTATCAAACAATGCTTGAATTTCATTGAATAAATTTTCTGCACTTACTGTGTCTACACTTAGTGAATTTAAGTGTTCCACAACAACTCTATTTACACTTGAAGAAAAATAGCTACATAAAATAGATACTACACGCATGTGGTTAGAACTTGTTGATTCATCAATATTTAAGGAAAATTAAGTTTTTAAATTTTCAACCGTAGATTCCAAAAATGTTTTTCCTAAACCAAATCTCATTTTATAAGTTGCAGAAGCACGTTTCATTACAAGATGATTTAGGGCTTTTTTATCTTCGGATAATGTTTTGCTAACGTCTATGATAACCTCTGCCATGGAAAATGGTAAACTGTGTTCTGCTAAAACACCCAATATTAGTGCCTCAGAATTTGACACTCTATCACATATCGGGACGTTTTGAGACGAAGATGGTGTTGATAGAGTCGTATCTGCAGCATTTGATTGAACTCCAAAAAAGTTGCTTGGTAAATCATAGTTCTCTTTTTTCAAAAAAACCTTCTGGCGGTGTTTTTTACTTTTAAGGTGATCAGAGATTGCCGCACAACCACGTTTTCCATAATAAATATCATCATCATTGCAAAGAGAACAGATTGCTTTTCCGCTGACATCAATCTTTTTCACACTATCTCCGATTAACACTTCCGTTTCTTGATTTTCATATTCTAATTTGACGGATTTCGACAGCCATTCAAACCGAAATTTGTTTTTTTCTTCTTTGTCAATATCCCTTACTTTTGCTCCATCTGAAATTATTTTTGCCATTACAACAAAACAAACGCTTAAAACTGAAAACACCAACGAAAAAACGAAGAGCAAAAACCGCGTGTGCCGCTGAAATGAGTAAGCACAGGACACACGCTGAACTGATCGCTGATGTCACTTCGCTTCCTTGTGTTCCTTGCTTCAATTTTTTTCCACAGCAAATGATATGCGTTGAACAAATGCGCAATCAGTCACAAAATGGGGTGCGTTCCACGCGAGGCAGAAAGAAACTCATTCTGAACGGTCGATAGCTAACGGAGGTAACCGGTTAGCAGACGATATTTTCATATCGCATGACGTTCTTTGCTGCTGCGCGCAGATTGTATGTGCGGCAGGTCAGGGAAAAGAAAGGGGAAATACGTAGCAGAAAAACCCGATTTTGCGCTGTTTGTTCTCGCACGTTTATTGAATTTCGTCCGCTACCCCCCCCCCCCCCCTAAAAAATGGTCCACAAATTTTAATGCAGATTTGCATTGAACCCAAGAATGATAAAATTCAGTGCCGAAAAAGCGGAAATCCGCGTTTTCGTGGAAAAGTAGCATGTCTGTTTAAGTTAAAATGTGCCACTGTTATGATATACATATATATATATTAATATTTTATAAAGAATGTATCTATTCGCATGGTGGAATTTTGGCAAAAGACGGGGACAGGTTGAAGAGAAACTGCAAACCTAATGATGATCATTTCACCCCACTTCCGTCAAGTTTCAGATAATTACATTAAGATAGTGGTTTTAAATGCACAATATATGTTTTTTATTTTTGAAACTATTAAAAAAAAAGCAAAAATGTTTGTGAATATGAACTTTTCGGGAAATTTTATCTGAAATACATACCAAGCATGCCAATAATATATTTAAAATAACAACAAAAATAAACTTCTGAAAATTAAATGAATGGAAATGTGTTCTTAAATGAAGTGCTTAACAACGTGACACTTTCTGACACATTTTCTGAATCATTTTTAAACACAAAAGTATAAAATCGGCAGGCCTGACTATGGAAGCAATTTTGAATCAAAATGAGTTTTACATTTTTTGATAAATAAATTACCTTATCGAGTTATAAGCGATTCGCGTCATGAGACTACACGATTTTCCCCATTCTCACTCTCCTTGTGAATTCGGTTCAAAACACCGACTTTGACAGTATTTTCTAAAAGATCTTGTGCCTTCACCAAAAAATGGAAAACCAATTTCAATGACAGTTTCTGAATAAGATCACATGCCAATTTTATGCGTTTCAAAACAAAAATGAATTAAAAATTGTGTCAAAAAGAAGCTTCTTTGGATTTGAGAACAGCCTTAAATGCTGTGGTTGTAAATAAATAAATTTAAAAAAAAATCATGCAGAACAACACGAATTTTTCATGATACAGAAACATAAGCATATGAAGGGAGGGAGGAGATGCCAATTATATAATTAAGGCTTTTCTAGTAAAAACTAAACTGGTTATTTTATGACCTTTTTTAATTCATTTTTGTTCAGAAACGCATGAAATTGACAGGTTTTCTTATTCAAAAACTTTTTAATATAAATACGTTTTCCCTTTTTTGGTAAAGTCGAAGGATCTTTCAGAAAATACAGTCAAAGTCTGGTTTTGATCGAATTCCCATTGTCGCAGCATGAGAAAAGGGGAAAACGTGATGTCACGTGACACGAATCGCTTTTAATTCGATAAGAAATTTAAGTATCAAAAAAGGTAAAACTCATTTCGATTGCAAATTGCTTCAATAGCCAGGCCCATTGATTTCATGCCTTTATGTTTAAAAACAAGTTAGAAAGTTTCGAGTTATTTAGCAAGGAATTTAAAAACCACCTTGAAATGAATGGAAATGTGTTTATTAAATGCTGCCTTGTAATAAAAATAAACAACGGAAAATTTAAAAATTAATAATTTTAAAAAACCTTTAAAAATGTAAATGTAATATTTTTGTTGTTGGTGGTGTATGTGCCTGCGGGGGGGAGGGCTTGGTTTTAGCAATATATATATATATAGAGAGAGAGAGAGAGAGAGAGAGAAATTCACTGTTAGGTTTTTTTTTTCTTCCAATATGACAACAATAGTCATATGGCTGTAATGCAACATTGTTACTTTACGTTTGCCACATGTGTTAAATATGACATACACCTTATGTGTTAAACACTTTGTTTCTAATTTTAAACCTGTTTTCCATACCTGTACTATCAGCTTAACTCTTTAGCCGTGTGAAAACTGGATATCAGAGCAAAATTTTACCTATCTCGCAAAACAAACGAAAATATTTATCTACGTTTTTATGCTTCGTTTTTTATGATTGTGTTTTTCTTGCAATTTATTTCTGGGATTTTTGTTTCAAACATGGAAACATAATTTGACCGTGCTTTAATTATTTAGATTCTTCTTTCGACTTTATTATAAACAGCTTATTATATATATATTTTTTAATTTATTTATCACAATTTTCATTGAACCTTTTACATATGTTATCAATAATTTAAATAATGTGCATTTGTGATTGATTGTAAATAACCAATTATATTTAATGTTTCAAAAGAAGACTAAAAATATTTTTTAAGCTTATAAATTTATTTTACATGTTTTTATAGTGTATATATGCAGTAATTTGATTATGCTTTAATTATTTGGATTCTTCTTTCGACTTTATTATAAATGGCTTATTTTATATATATTTATTTATTTATCACAAATAATGTGCATTCGTGATAGATTGTAAATAACCAATTATATTTAATGTTTCAAAAGAAGACGAAAAAAAAAAAAATCCCAGAAATAAGGTTTTTGCAAGCAGTCTATTTATGTCGCCAAAACGAGCTATATATCGCCCGATATGGCCATCTAATTAAGCCAAAGGTTGTGATTAGGCAGAGCTAGGCTTTTACGCACTGTCTTCTTAAACTTTCCCCAAGTATAAATATACATAATGATGAGATAAATTTTTCTTGAATTATTCAAAACTCACCTCATAAAGGTACACTAATAATTTATATCAGAATCTTAAAATAATGAAGTTTTATTTCATGTTCAGCCAGATTTAAAAATAAAAAATAAAAGCTTGATTAATTAAAAAATGTATTTGCTAAAAAGATTGTGATCTAGACACAATCTTGAATTTTTTCGGAAATAAATTTATACTTCCTGCATGAGAAAGCTTGAGTTCAATCATATTAACCAGAATTACATATTAAAATGTGTGCTGAATGATAGAAAAATAATTAAACATTGATAAAAACCAGCAGACAAATGCAAGAAAAGTAAACAAACTATTCAGTTATAATTATACATATGAATATTGTGCAGAACCTACGTTGTGTGTATCGTAAGCATAAAAAATCCCTGACGGCTCGGCCTACAGGCACAGGTAGATTTCGAAGACGCAGACCGTGGGGCACCTGTTTCTCGGGAATTGCGGAAGAAATGACCTTTTTGCGATGATGCTGCAGTTGGAACCGCCTACTTCGAAACCAAACTTGTTTGCAGGTGGAGCCAGCAAGGATTTTTTTTTTTTTGCTATAAGAGTTGGTCCTATAAAAAACATGCCAATATAAAAGTTTTAGATAATATTAAGAGGATTTATAATAAATTTAAGCGGATTTGAAATCTTGGGAATTGACGAAGTTATGAATTTTTTTCTTCAAAAACCTCCCCCCCCCCCCCTTAAGGCAGTTTTTAATTATATCAAAAATCTGTCATACATAAATTTTCAGCCCTTCTCCTAGAAGTAATAATAACTTCAAACGGATTCGATACGTATCATAATTAAGAAAATATGGTTTTTTTTCTGTTTTCACAAAAAGTCCCCACCCCATTCCACCTCCCCCTTGGTTCGATTTTGCCCATTAACGAACTTGACCGAGATTTTATGCCCCTTGATTTTATGTATCAGTTTCGAAAAGAAGCGGGAGTTGGAACCGTCTACTTCGAAAAATAACTTGTTTGCAGGCGGAGCCGGCAGGGATTTTTTTGTTTTTAATTTTTTTTTTTTTGCTATAACGGTTGGTCCTATAAAAAACTTGTCAATATAAAAGTTTTAGATAATATTAAGAGGATTTATAATAAATTTAAGCGGATTTGAAATCTTGGGAATTGGCGAAGTTCTGATTTTTTTTTCTTCTAAACCCCCCTTCCCTCCCCCCCTTAAGGCAATTTTTAATTATATCAAAAATCTATCATACATAAGTTTTTGCCCCTGTTCCTAGAAGTAATAATAACTTTAAACAGATTCGATACGTATCATAATTAAGAAATTATGGGTTTTTTTCTGTTTTCACAAAAAGTCCCCCCCCCCCCCCCCAGGTTCGATTTTGCCCATTAACAAACTTGACTGAGATTTTATGCCCCTTGATTTTATGTATCAGTTTCGAAAAGATGCGGGAGTTGGAACCGCCTACTTTGAAAAATAACTTGTTTGCAGGCGGAGCCGGCAGGGACTTTTTTTGTTTTTAATTTTTTTTTGCTATAACGGTTGGTCCTATAAAAAACTTGTCAATATAAAAGTTTTAGATAATATTAAGAGGATTTATAATAAATTTAAGCGGATTTGAAATCTTGGGAATTGGCGAAGTTCTGATTTTTTTTTCTTCTAAACCCCCCTTCCCTCCCCCCCTTAAGGCAATTTTTAATTATATCAAAAATCTATCATACATAAGTTTTTGCCCCTGTTCCTAGAAGTAATAATAACTTTAAACAGATTCGATACGTATCATAATTAAGAAATTATGGGTTTTTTTCTGTTTTCACAAAAAGTCCCCCCCCCCCCCCCAGGTTCGATTTTGCCCATTAACAAACTTGACTGAGATTTTATGCCCCTTGATTTTATGTATCAGTTTCGAAAAGATGCGGGAGTTGGAACCGCCTACTTTGAAAAATAACTTGTTTGCAGGCGGAGCCGGCAGGGACTTTTTTTGTTTTTAATTTTTTTTTGCTATAACGGTTGGTCCTATAAAAAACTTGTCAATATAAAAGTTTTAGATAATACTAAGAGGATTAATAATAAATTTACGCAGATTTGATATCTTGTGAATTGACGAAGCTATGATTTTTTTCTTCTAAAACCCCCCTTTTTTCCCCCCCCTTGGGGCCATTTTTAATTATATCAAAAATCTGTTATACATAAATTTTTGGCCCTTTTCCTAGAAGTAATAATAACTTTAAACGGATTCGATACATATAAAAATAAAGAAATAAGGGTTTTTCTGTTTTCACAAAAAGCCCCCCCTGGTTCGATTTTGCCCATTAACGAAATTGACCGAGATTTTATGACCCTTGATTTTATGTATCAGTTTGGAAGAGATTTATGCAGAATTTTTCCAGTTATCGTGGTCAGAAAAAAGTGACATATATATATATATATATATATGTCACTTTTTTCTGACTTTTTTTAGAAAATATATATATATATAAAGTTTTGAACTGGGGGTGGTTTTGGGTTCTGGGAGTCATGATCGGCGTAGATCTGCAAAAATTTTTCAAAATTTCCAACTTAGGTGAGAATGTAATAGGTAGTATTTCTTACGAAATCTACCTAAAAATCTGCAGTGCATTTGAAAGTGCACTTGTTTTTCCTCATTAGTGATAGATCTTTAGATGTATTGCCTAAAAACAATAATAATAATAAAACTAATTGTTGCTCATATCAGTAGCACCTTGAATTTCCCCCCTACAATTTCACTGTTTACACCTGCAAAAGTGCAGATTTAAGGGAGTCTACTGTAAATAAAAAAAGGTACTTTTCTATTATCCCATTGACCATTTTCCACGAAAAGACTATTGCCAAACTAAAGGATTTAATGCCAAAAATGCACAATTGCAGCATCACATTCACTTGACATCAGATGCTTTACTAGTGTTTGTTATGTGATCAAGTGATCTTTAATTCAACATTTATATGTATTTTTAATGACGTTTGCTGATTTATTATTTCTTTAATTAAAATAACAATTGCATCATTAAATACTGATGTCGAAATATTAAACGAGAAAAAGCACTTAAAAAATATTGCAATACACAATCATGTTTAATACATCAGTCTTAACAGATGTCACAAACATTTATCCACCAGCCGAGACTGATAATTAGAAAAATAATGTAAATACATAAATATTCAAGATAAATTAAGATAAAATATTCAAGATAAAATATTCAAGCTGTCTTGCCTCATTTTCATTGATATACTGTAAATTTTATTGCTTAAAGTTACTGATAGTTAACACTTTAATAAGTAAAGCTTTTTCAAACGTCTTTTTTTTTATTATTCCAATGGCTATTATCTTTCATTTGTTTATTGTTGTTACAGTTTGGCAATAGTTCTTTTTAATGGAAAGTGGTTGAAGGGATAATGGAAAAAATAGCTTTTGTGGAGGGTTCTCTTTTATTAGTTGGAATGATTAATGGAGCCCCACTTATTGACACGTAAAACACAAAACTTACCTTATGTTTGTAGCATTCTATGTAGCATGACATTCACTTGCATCTCAAACATCTTGTGGAGGGCAGAATTCACCAAATCACTTTCTTCTTTGGAAATCTTATCTTCTTGAGGGGGCTGAACATAATCCTCTTCATCACCACTCTCTGACTCTGCCATCATTTGCTTGTCGGGAAGATGCTTGAGATAGATCTTTGGATGAATAAAGTCCCCTTTCTTCTCAGTCTGTTCCATTTCTGATAAGTTTGCATGCAGTTCATCACTCAGTTTATGCAGCAACTCAGTACTCATCCAAGAAACATTAATATCATTCTATAAACAAAAATTTAAACAAGTTAGCACATAAATAAAACATAAGAATAACAAATGACTACCTATATATAATTGATTGTAATACGAGGGACATTCTGAAAGTAAGTTTCATAATTTTTTTTCACACAGAAACTTTATTGCCAAAAAAAAAAAAATAATAATAATAATTAACACCATGGCATCCCCCGTGGCAGAATCATGGCAACATGGTGAGAATGTCGCAGAAGGGGGAAAATTTCTTGTAGGAAAAAATTTCATTTGGGAAAAAAATATATTTTTGAGAAGGGAAGAAGATTCATGCAACAGCAAAAGGATCTTTATGTTTCAATTGGTAAGAGGTGACAGTCTTCTGAGTTTCGGCAGATTTTCGCCCCCCCCCCCCCCCCCCAAAAAAAAAAAAAAAAAAAAAAAAACATTGAAGTTGAAAATATTTAAAAGTGTTAAGCTCTAAAAAAATTTAAAGTATTTAAAATTCTTGAATTATTTTTTTTGTTGCTGTTTATTTGTTTTATTTGTAACTTTTTATAAACAGTAAATAAATAATCATTTTTTTTTTAATTATTCTCCCGTGGAATGTCTACTTCTCCTTCTCTCTTCCCTCCAGCATACATAGTTAAAAATATTTTTTTAAATGTTTTGCCTTATTTGTCTGCTGTCTTGCCTCAGTGGCATAGTTATCTTATATGTTACTGTGAAGAAACAAAAAATAATCATTCTAAATTTCCCAAGGGGATTCCTAAACACTGGGATGGAAAGGGGGGGAGGGGATCAAAATATTTAAACTTTTTTGTAGTTTGGCCTATTATCACTCGTCTTGACTTCAGAGACTGTTCTTGCAGAAAGATTTTGCTGTTAATAAAGTTTATTGCAGAAAGCTTAGTAATTTTCTACCACAGGGATGGCATCATGAACTATACACCTTGCACTATTTTTTCAACATAGTCATCACCGACATTAAGACATTTGTCATAGCGTGCAATCAGTTTGAAAAAAAAAAAAAAACACTCTGGTAAAACTCGGTGCCCTGCGATGCAAGGATTTGTCACACAGCCTGCTCCACCTCAGCATTGTTTTGGAAGTGACATCCCGAGAATATGGCTTTCAATGCAGGGAACAGGTGAAAGTCTGATGGGGCAAGATTGGGGCTATAGGTCAGGTGATCCAATCTCACCCATCTGAAATGACGAATCTGATCTTATGTGAACCTTGCTGTGTGTGTGGTTTCCAAGAACACAACACCTTCACTCAAGAGCCTTGGTCTTTTTCAATGAATGGTGGACCTGAGTTTGGTGAAGGTGTCGCAGTAGCACGTACAGCACGCCGGTCTGCTGCTACTCTCTCTTCCTCGGCACTCTGTGCATTACTGCAATGCTAAGAGACATTTACAATTTTTATGCTTACAATTTGAGTTTAACTTTATTATTTTATTGTGTAAAATTTATTTGCTCTTTTATTTTTAGTATATATTTGTATTGATATAATAAAATGTGAAAGTCTGTCATTTCCAAATGTTATATTTTTTAAATGCCTACTTTCACACCAATGTTATATATATATTTTTTTCATATGCTTCCATTGGCACCAACTAGTATGCTTGGCAACAACGATGTTGGTATAATGGAAAAATACGGATAATCTTTAATAAATCAATACTAAAATGGAATTTCGTTAAAACAATGATAAAATTAGAATAACAGTATAAAATAGATATATCAGTGATATGATTTTTTTCTCCATCTTTTATACATAATAGCATCTATAAGGGGTACAGCAAATATTTAAAAAAATTTAGGGAGGAATTTTAGGGATTAGACAATGAAATTTTAGGGATATTTTAGGGCTAATTTACGTATATTATCCCCGGTGAATTTTCAATGCACTTGTATTATAACACAAGTAATTTAATTTAAGAAACACACCAAATAAATTTTTAGAAAATTCTTGATTAAAATTTTTTGTCATGTTCAAAATTTTAAAGTAAACATTAACATATTCTAAAAATGTTTCAAATACAAAGCAAATAATAACAACAACAATAAAGTAAAGAAATTATGTTACCTTAATTTTTCTATATCTAACAAATTTATAAGATGTTTCTTTAATAAATCTTATATGATTTCTTGCAATCATGTTCGGTATTTTCACAGAAAAAACTTTTTTTAAATACTTGAATTTTGTATATTTGAATGAAAAACAAATTTATTTAAATTTGGCAGAGGCTAAATGTATTCCTTGCTAAAGGATCAGGGTCCATTTTGGCTCATGTAATAAGACTAAAATTTGATTTTGTTACTGACTTAATTATTTCACTTATTAATATTAGAAGATTTATCCTGTACGATTTCAACAATAGTTTTTGCATTTTGTTCGGATTTATATGACTTACACAAGCTCAAAGTTTGTATTATTCGTAGTTTTTGATGAAAAATATGCAATTTCTCCGATTTCACCTCAATTATTTATATGAGCGCAATCGTGCAACACTTTCTTCTTTACATATATTATAAAATACATCAAAATGTACAATACATGTAAAAATAAAAGTGTTGCAAAGCTGCGTCATAGTGAAATATTAAAAATATATATTAAAAATTGAGGTAAAATTAGGAGAAATTGCATATTTTTCATCAAAAACTGCGAATAATAGGAACTTTGAGCTTTTTAATAACAGAGGCTCCTCCACAAAATTTCATTTAATAAAACAAGCCCTTTAACAAATTTCTATTCCATTAAAGCAAACTTTTCATTATTTTTAATTCGTTAGCATCTGACGTGTGTAATTTGCAAACAAAACAAGTTCAGAAGAAAGGAAAACTTTGGCAAGACAATTTAAAAAAAAAAGTCATTAATAAATGTTTGGTTTGAATTAGACTTATGGGTTTGATCTTTTTTTAACAAAAATATAATAAACTAGCAGACCATCCCGGCTTTGCGCAGGTGGATAATGTGTCAACTACAATGTATTTTCCTTTTAAAACTTTCTAATAAAAAAACAGCAATAGTTGTCTTATTCGTCTAATCTTCCATAATCAGGCTCATATCAGATGTTTAACATGATTGGTGACTTTCTAAAATCACTGAAATATGTGTTTAACTATTTTTTAGTAGATTTGTTATCCTGAATTTCATGCTCCTACCTAAAACTTTAGCTAAGATATGGCGAAATTGATGAGAAAAGTTGCTATTTATTAGCATATCTCATCGGCTCTTGCCGTTATTAAACATTACCCGACCACACATTTTATTTCATTCATACATGTATTTTTAATTCAGCCACTCAATAATATTCATTGATATAATAACTTTATTTACTATTCATTATCGTTAGGTGTTACGCGACGGCGGTGTATTAATTCTATTTTCAAAACTTAAATATCTTTAATTTAAATCTTCTGCAATTTAATTATTTTAAAATCTATATTTTAATTAAGTCCTAATTTTAATCATTTTAAATTATTTATTTCTAATATTATTCTTCATTTTTTACTTTAAAAGATAGTCCTTTATAAAATACTATTACATACATAATATTTCTGCATCTTCCTTTTTCAATATCTTATCTAACGTTTCTGTTTAGTCTAGAAAGGAAGAAGTCCCCCTTTTTCGCCTCTCAGTAACATTCCTTTCATAGCGTGTCTGCGCGGGTGCTGAGGTCATTGACTTTATGGTTCACTGCATCAGCGACATGCACCCGTTCGGGGATTTTGAACACAGCATCGGTTAATTGCAATTAACCCGATCGCGAATACTTTTTTTTGATTGGAGAAACTCTTCAGTCCCAGCGGTTGAGATATTTTAACTGGCCTTTTAACGGCTCGAGTTTCCCGCCGATGCTTTGAATTCTGATGATCTGAGCGTCATCTCGCCCTCTTCCCTTCTAACTTCCGAGATGCTTAGACGTACCTGAGTGCGCTCTTGGGCGCAAGTCTGACCGCTGGGATGGCGAAGGCCGTCCTAACGGTAGTGTTTGTAAGAAGTACAACAATTTAATAATTTATTACCAAGCCATCTGAATGTGTGCGGAGATTGTGATGAATAATCTGTGAAGGAAATATGAGTTCAACAAGGCAATCAACAAGATGCAACAATTTTCTGGATGCTTTGAAGTGCCTTCGGAATAAGATAACAGTTGAGGATCGCGGCATTGCTGTACAGTGATCAATCATGGGTGAAGGTTTTCCGATGATAGTCTGTCAATCACAGGTAACATTTACAATTATGGGATAAATTTGGGAAATTCTTGAATAAGAGTTCGCTGAAAAGTCCGATAGTAACTAAAGGAAATTATGCAGACTCTGCTTGAATATCTGTACTTCTGTCCAAGTTGATAGGACAATTCAGATATGTTTTTCGCTGCTATCTCAGAATTTTGCTGATCGCTGAATTTTCAGTCACCGAATATCAAGATAGTATTATTTCAGTTTTGCTGAGCTGTGCTTTTATCCACTTAATTTTTCTGTGCTATTATGAAGGTATATATATGCATATACCGAAAATCAAGTTAACAACTGTGATCTAGAACTATATTTTACATCAAGAATGATGACTTCACTTATATTGCTAGAACTGTGCTAACATCTTTGGGTTCGCCTTTATTGTAGCGATAACATATATGTATATTTATGTTTTCACAGATTGGTTATTACTTTCTTTTATCACTTAAAACCTATAATACTCAATACTTGAAAAACAGCATAATGATGATCAATATTAAATAAATATGTAAAGGGTTACTGCGCAGTTTACTCCTATTTTGTGTTTATGAAAATAAATGGTAAATTTGATATTTTATGAGTTTTGTTTATTTGTTTACATTTATTTCTGTTTTCTTCTCTATCAATTATATTTGAAGTATGTATTTCAGCGTAGGAAATAATTGCATTAGATGTATATACTGAATTGAATCAGGTAAGATATTTCATGTGATTCACCATGTCTATTCTCTTCATAATTATTTTCTATGTACTCTACCACTATACTTATTATTTTTGATCACTGGCTCTTCTTCAAAATTCAAATCCTTCTCCTTTTATTAGTATTCAGAATTTAAACATTCCCCCCTCTCTTTTACTTTCCCCCTCTTTCAAGTAATTCTCTAAATTTTAATGTAATTTTAATTCACCCCCGGTACCATTCATTTTTGTCATCACATTAGGATATAAATTAAACTTACCATGATATTCTATTTTTATCTTTCATTAAAAGTATTTAAGTTATCAAAAAATGCCGTCTCGGCATTACGCCATTTTTCTTTAATATCATAAACTTTCACCACCTACTTTCGTTGAAACTATAATCGAACTGACATTTTTTTCATCCAGGACATTTTCCCGCCAGATGGCGACATAGCATTTTAGTTGGTTTGAACAGACTCTCATCGAATTCTAGAAAGTCGAATTCAATGCTCGTCCGTGATTGGCTCCACTAGTGGGCATTGACCGACTGTGGAATCCGCGACTTCGTTTAAATACGCCATGTCAGTGCTTTAGAACCGTCTTTTTCTCATCTCCTTTTATGGAGATAATGTTCATGAAACTTGGAATAGGCTGGTCCTGTTCCATGGATGTTTTTAAGCTAAACTTTTTACTAGTCTTTAGTTCTTTGATAGTTTTAATTAAAGTTTGAATGTTCAGGTGTGAGATAGGTTATTTTATCATAATGTGTAAATCTTCAATATGTTGTCTTGCTCTGTAATATTGTTGTGAAAAACGCCATGTTTAAATATGTCCGACGACACTACGTAAGTTTGTTCATCTTGTCATCTGTTACTTGTTTGCTGTTTATCGAATTACTAATAAAAATTGAGATCCTACTACAAGTTTTCTTCACTGTTGTTTTCATGATCACTTACTCACCGTACAAGAACTGAATCTATTTAAAGTGATGTCTCATTATTCCAGTAATTAAATAGAACTTTGTTTAATCAGCCTTGGCTTCCAATCTACGTATTTTACTAAAACTTACCTTTTTATACTCTGCCAAAACCAGAAACATCTTATATTTTTCTCAGAAATGACCTAAAATGTTAGACACTCCCCCCATTTAACCTCCTTAGGGGGTGAATTTCTAAAATTGCTGAAATATGTGTTTAATCATTTTTTTACTAGATTTGTTTTCCCAAATTTCTCGCTCCTACCTAAAACTGCTGCTGAGATATGGTGAAATCACCTAAAACGTTCGACCACCAATTTAATGCCCTAGGTGGGAGGGGGGGTACTTATGCTTATAAATGCAAACATGGATTTTAAAATAATTTATTTGTTAAACAACAATAATTAAAGCAAATAATAATCTTGTTAATAAACAATATTTAAAAGTTTGTATTTAGTAAAAATTCATTCACATAAAAGACTATTTCTATTTACTCTACATAAATAAATAACCCCTATATTTTTTATACAATTTCTTAAAGTAAAATTAAGAAATGATTTTTTTTTTTTTTTTTTTTTTTTTTTTTTTTTAACAGACTTGGTAAATTTTTTATTTAGGTCAGTTTATCTAGCGAATATGATGAGTCTTACCTCTATATCTTCTTCTTGTTTTGTCCGACTGCTTAAAATACAGGTATGTCTGAATCAAGAAAAATGTTTTATAAATTACATTATGGAGAGGAAATAGAAATTTAAATAGGAAGGAATAGAAAATTTAAATAGATAGTAGCAAAATACCGACATGATAAAAGGCAAGAATACAACAGATAAAACTACACATTTTAAGTATTTCCATAAATGTAGCTTATTATGAAAATTGTAAAATAGTTTAAAAAAAGATTTAATTAATGTCTCAGCAGTAAAACTAATATCATCTTCTAAACATATTTAAATACCTAGAATTAACTTTCTCATGGCTAATAAGACTTTTAAATGTTTTTACTAGATGTAAGACATGCATAATAATCAAATGGATTTCAAAATGTATGGCACATGGACATATGAGGAATACAAGAAATTCTTAAAACATTAATTTTTAAGGGGGGGGGGGAATTAACCAGAAAAAAATAAAGTGAACAGTAAAAAATTGCTGTATCAAAATAATAATAAATAAAATATTTTTTTTAAAAGTATATTCTACAGTGTATAATAACAGATTAAGAAATGAACAATCTAGAGAGATTTTTTTTGTGGGGGGGGGGGGGGGGAGGGGGGGGGTGAAGAGAGAGAGAGACTGCATTTTCATCATCAATTAGGCCTTCCAATAATGGCAATTTCAACTAACATGGAAGGGCCATTTTCAAAAAAAAGAAATATGGATTTTTTATAAACATCAATCAATTTAGAGGTCATTAATATATCCATACTGAATCGTCTAGACAGTTTTGCTTGAGATTTTAAACAAACAAACAACAAAAAAAGACATTTTCTTTATATTTCGAACTATCCCTTGTCTTTTTCCCCCACCAACTTGAAGTCACATTCTTATCTGTTTTAGTATTCTGTCTATGTAAAACAACTGAACTATACAGGGTGATCCCGAATTCATGGTACAAACTTTAAGGGTTGGTACAGGACAATGTAAGAATCATTTATTGTATATCAAAACAGGGTCAGAAATCCATCTTTCGAGTCAAAATTAAAGGGCATCTCACTCTAATCTGAACTCACGTTTTCGTTCATAACTTTAATAGTAATGAAGATATTTTAATGAAATCCTTACAACTCATACAAAGATGGGTGTGTTGCGAATTTTATTAAAATATCTTCAGTACTGTTAAAGTTCTGAATGAAAATGCAACTTCGGATTGGAATGAGATGCCCTTTAATTTTGACTCGATAGATGGATTTCTGACCCTGGTTTGATATACAATAAATGATTGTTACAGTGTCCTGTACCAACCCTCAAAGTTTGTACCATGAATTCAAAGATCACCCTGTATAATAATACAGAACACTCACTCTCCAGTCTTTTTAATGGCAAGGCTGCATCACTAATTTAATGTGCATAAGTGATGAAGCATTTTTCTTAATATTAAAGGCATTTTTATAAACTTTTTTACATGCTTTTAATAACTTTTGGTTATCTATACTCTATTCTAATATTTTTCATGTTTCTTGTTAAGTTTGCATATATATTTTTTTTCAATTCCTTCATTTTATAACCAGGCATGAAAGTGTAAAAAAAAAAAAGGTGTGAAAAAAATTTCCATGTATATAGTGGCAATATCTTCTTATAATTTAGATACATTATAACAGATACTTATACAATAAAATGAAATATAATTGTATGTATGTGTTGCTTTCTTTTTGTAACTTAAATAATAATAATAAATTAAACTAACAATAAATGTATAAGTCTATGAGAATGGAATACAGTTTCCTAAAAGGTGTAAATCTAAATCACAGTATCTTCACCAGCAAATAATTTTCATTTAAGCATTTCTTGAGGGAACTAAACAAATATCTGATGAATTTATGTGAAGTATATACAGTGATTAATTTTTCAAAATAAATATTATTCTGGGTGGTTTGACTTTTAAGATTTTTCCCCCCTTTTCTATGAAGAAAATTTTTTTCCATGCTAATTATATATGCCCACCAAAGTCATCTTTTGCTCCAGAAATACATCTCGAAAAATAAATCAATGAAATTACACAAAGTGTTGCATAAATGGAATGAAATATTATATTCAAAAAAGAGCCTTATGCAAGCTTCCTTTCCCTTTTAAAGTCTAAAAAAAAAAAAAAAAAAAAAAAAAAAAAAAAAAAAATCACTCTGGGAAAATTTAAACTATTTCATTTACATTATTTTCAGATGTTCACAACATCAGTTGACCTTTGGTTTGATAGATCTTTTGCACTGCAGTTCAAAAACAAGGGTTTGAGTAGACATGTAAGGATTAAATTTCTCAAATGCTCCCTCCCACTCCCTTTCCGCAGGCGTCCAATATTTTCTTTGATTTTTACATCAATTCAGAGAATATCTGAAATTGCTTTCAAAAAGGTGGAATTCTACCTTTTAAAGGAACTCTTTCATGCCTGTTTAATGTAAGTAATGTTTTATAATGAAATCAAATAAAAGCTATAGTTTTTCAAAATAAAGAATATAAATTCAGTGCAAATTGTAGCATCATCATCATACTTTAAAAAGAAAATATAATTTGAAAATATCTACCCCATAACTACATTATGAGAGGAAATCAATGTTTTGCCATACTTTGATCTGAATTTTAGGTATTTTATATTCATGGGCGGGAGACTGGATTCGGTGTAACATCAAAAGAAGCCAGTACTCCATTCTATTATGAATTTCAGTGAGAAGGACAAAGTTGGTTTTCAGTTAAAAGTTATCTAGGAAGCTTTTTTCAGGGTACCTTCATCAGACAAATGATTTTCACCTAAACATTTTTTGAGGGAACTAAACAAATAAATATCTGATGGTGAAATGTCTAGCAATGTTGGATATATTAAGAGATCTCAGTCTCCACCATGTAATTTTTAAACGGTGACCAAAAGTATATAAGGCTTTACAAAATCAATGTGGAGCATCATTCTTATGTTTTTTGAATGTTCACAACAAATCTGATGCACATTTTATTTCAATTTTTCAATGAATGAGCTGTAGACAAAAATTTAGCTTTGGACATCAGTGATATTGGGCTATAGAACATAATAAAGCAAAAAAATAAGGAAGGAGTGCATAAAAAAAATATGACGGGTCCTTCAGTATGCATAACTTTTAACTTGAAAGAACACAAAAGAAGCATATTTTTTATTAAACATGACTTATTTCTAAAAGGAATATCCACCTTTGTAAAAAAAAAAAAAAAAAAATCTTTTTTGGAAGTGTCTGGGTCCTAGGAACCCAGGATTTCAAAAGGCAGGTGACATCACTGGATATAATGAAATAAAGAGCAGATAAAATGTATAATTCTTTGTGAATACAGGACTTAGTTGCATATTTAGGTGACAGAGTTAACTGGATGATCTTTTTTAACACCATACTGCCTTATTTAATCCACTTTTTAGGTCCAATAATAACTTTTTTTAGAAATGGGTTCATTTCATGCTGTTCCAGAGGCATCACACTCAATATGAACAGTTGAAATTTTTCTGTTCAAGATAACGTGGTATCCCAAAGTATATAAAGGAATATCTTAATTCTACCAAAGTTTGTGATTTGAACATTTAAGCATTTTTACAAACTCGGCAGAGTACTGAGTAGGCAATTTTGGGTTTTTGTTCACTATTTAACATTTTTATCCACTGTAACATGTTATCCCCACCATTTCTTATCTTTTAGCTGAAATTTCCAGTTTTAATCTATACAAATTACAGATACACTGTTGCTTTACCTAAAACATGATATCTACTGACAGTACAAGTGTTTCTAAAAAAATTAACAATATTATCTCCATTTTTACAAAAATAATAACTTTAAAGAGGATATAAAATGTAGCTTTTGATTATCCATATAGAACACCTTATAAACTACACTGATTGTAATAAATCAGCCATGAAAGCTGGAGCTCATTGAAAAAGCTGAACTATGCACATGACACAAAGTTATCACAATATAAATACATGTAAACATATAAAATAAGTTATTATCAAAGTTATTATGAATATAAGTTATTATGAAAATTCTGAAAAATAACACATACATAACATGTCAAATATGCAAATTGAAAATAATAATAATAAAGCTTTTATTATTTTTATTGCGAAACAGTTTCTTTCATTTGTACTAACTATACTGTGAAGGTATAAAACATGAGCAAGTGCATTTGTTACATTAAATAAATGCAATTAAAATATTTCATTTTGATTTCAATTTTAGGCTTTTCTTATTTTACTCTTTTTCTTAATTCTGAATTTGAAAGAATACTTGGTAAAATTGGACAGAACAAGAAAAGAGTGGCAAAGTATAATTATTAATAATTTTATTATTAATTTTTTTAAATCAACTGTTAAGCTCATATTATTTTTAATTATAGTTATGCTGATTTTATTACATTAAAAAAATATAGGTATACTTTAAAAAGTAATAAAAGCACAGTATTTGTGTAGCATTGCAAATTTGTCACTCCCTCACCATGTGTTACATTTTCTCCTCATTTTTGCATCAAAATCAGAAACAGACAGAATGAATGACTTTTAAAAAAGCTGATTTCAGTGAAAACACTGAAAACTTTCATGCCTTAATAAATGCTAGGCCAAAGATTTCCACAGACTTACTACTTCATTATTCTGCCAAAATGTTTATTTTCAAATGATAAATTGACCTTTAAGCCGCTGAAATTTACAAGTACAGAAAACTTTCTGGACAACACACCGTATTCAGTGGTAGGATTCAGGCTCTTTGCACTAGTTCAACAGAATTTCTACTGAATTTTTTGTTGAGTTTGGTGGACTAGTTGTTAAACTGGCATTGGTAATGTGTAAGTTACAAATTTCCACTCCTGTAAGTGTATAAACCGAAATGCTTGCCAATAAGCAAAATAGTATTCTCATGATATTAGGAACTTCAACAGTATTTTGCATTCTTCATACAATTATTGTTGTTAATAACTACTTGTAAATTTAGGGAATACAATATCAAAATATTGTAACAATGTTTTGTTTGTTGGAAAATGTTTCATAAAATGAAGGCAAAGGAATTTTCACACATCAAATGTACACATTTAAAACATTTAAATTAAATATTTTAGGATTAAAAAAAAATAACATTTAAATTTTTAAAATAAGAATAAACAAATAATTTTTTTTAAAGATTTAGTAAGACATAAATCATAGTTGATAATTTAATTCATTATTTTTTTGTCTCATTAGCTATTAAATTGTTAAATTATTTGAAATCCACCACTGAATATTGAAAATAAATTGCACACATTTCTACAGGAAAATATATTATATAATATAAACCTCTTAGAAAATTCCAACATGTCAGTGTCTTAGATGGAACCTCCAAATTCAAAGAATTTTTACACATCAAAAACATTTAAATATTTTTGGATGAAAACAAAATAACATTTAAACTTTTAAAATAAAAGTAATCAAATCAAAAAATTTTAAAGATTTAGTAAGGCATAAATCATAGTTGACAATTTATTTCTTTATTTTATTTTTATTTTATTTTTTGTTGTTGTTTCATTAGCTATTAAATTGTTAAGCTGGTTGTTAAATTATTTGAATCCCACCACTGACTATAATACAAATAAATTGCATAAATTTCTACAGGAAAATATATAATATAAACTTCTTAGAAAATTTTTACATGTCAAATATCATCTTAGATGGAACCCCCAAGTTCTAAGAATTTTCACACATCGAATTTACACATTTAAAAAAATAACATTTAAACTTTTAAAATAAAAGTAAACAAATAAAAAAATTTTAAAGATTTAGTTAAGACATAAATCATAGTTGATAATTTATTTCTTTATTTTTCTCTGCCATTAGCTATATAACAGTAAGAAAAATTACTCACAAGAAAAATAACTTATTCTTTAAATACATTACTCTCTCTGACAAATATACAACAGAATAATCTTATGAAGCACTTACTGGATATATCCATGTATTATGTTGTCATCGAGGTAGGCAGCATTAAACTTAATCAGATTTGTGATCAAAGATAAAAATTCAGCCGTTTTCTCTGTAGTAAATATATCAGGGAACCAACAAAGCACAAACTGTCCTAAAAATGATTACAAGTTAAATTATTACATGCAGAAAGCATTTAATAGTAAAAATTATGCCACATTTAAAATGATATATTTAAAACAATTTTCTTATAGCATCTAAAAGAAAACTTTTCTTCCAGATGTTATGAAAGTCTGTGAGGCATCAAGATCTTTTACTTAGCCATTTTATACAAGCTAATTTTCAAATGTGTAATTGATCTAACTTAGTATATCACAAAAACAGCAGTCAGCTATTGTGACAGCGATGGATGTGACTTTGGGAAACATCCCTCAATCAAAGGGAAATATAAATGGCAATCCAATTAGAGAAGATCACCACTGATTGTGATATCATTCAATCTTCTGTATTCCTTTATTTTAAAACAGAGCAAATTAGCATACTTTTAGAGCCTACGGGGTCAGACAGGAGTCGGCAAGCATAGAACATAAGCGGGGAGCCCCCTAGTTATCTAAAAGGAAATTAATGGTTTTTTATGACAATAACTATGAAAAATAACAATAATAATTCTTAATTATGAAAAATATGTCAGAAATGATATAAAATTATATCACTTGGATATTTTCATCTGGATACTTTATAGGTCATTATTAGTAAAATAAAAAAAAAAGATTGATGCTTATCTCATAGCTATTAATACAGTTACCAATCATGATCGTCAGATGTTTCATGTTATGTCTGATGTATAAGCCAACCTCTAAATTTTTCTTGTGTTTTAATGGTTCAAAAAGTTGGCTTATACACCAGAAAATATGATAATTATGTAAGAAATGTGTAATCGCACATTACATCTTTTAGTTCATTATTTTATTAAATCTTGATTGGATCTCTTATCAACAATTTCTATTGGCTTTCTTATTAAATAACCTTATTGGTTCTTTTCTAATCCTGTCTAAATGTTATAAATAGGAGTGATTTTCTCTTTATACTCACTGTGTTTCTTATTTTCATGTATGATAGTCCTGCTGTAAATAAAAGCTTTAAAATGCAATGCATCAACCTCTTCAATTAACGCAAACATATCTCCACAGATATTTAACAAATTACAAAGAGGAATTTCTATAAACATCTAAATAACATTTTAACCAAATAGGGAAAATATTTCTTATGTGAATTTAAAGCAATGAGATGTCAAAATGTTAGAACTAATCGGGACAGTCTGTATTGTACAATAAAACCTATGAAGGAAATGGAATCACTAGGGATCCAATAAAAACTATTTTACACAGGTTTTCATCTTAGCAGATATAATTCCATGATGTTCTTTCAGCCAGAACCATGAAATGTGTCGCTGTTGGTTTAAGACAGGATTTTATTATAGATACATCCTGTTTACAAACATTTTACTGTGTAACAGTATATCTGTTACACACGTTACAAATATCTGTGTGATCTCTTATAAAAAAATATACATATTTATTTCCTATGTAACAGTAATACTTTAAAAAGAATATTATTTATAAGGAGATTTTTTTCCTACTTAATAAACACTAATTTTAAAAAAAAGTAAGTTATTAGAAAATCACAGCTGAAAACCCATCTGTATGTCACCTTGTGTGTTAAAAATTGATAATTATTTTTAAATAATTTTTTCTGATTGTAACATCTTTACCACTAGTGTCCTTTATAGAATTTTAAAACTTTTATCACCGGTTATTCAAAACCGAAATTTTTGCTTAATTTAATCACAGAAATGCTCCATTAAATAAGTCAAAATTTATAATTAAAAATTACTGATAGAAATAATCAAGGATTCTGAGCCCCTTATGCGTCACACATATGTGACGCTCATCACAAAAGAGTTAAGAGCCTATTAAACTTAACACACTGACTGTGGATGCAGATGAATATAAACAATATAGCCTTTATCAACAAACTGTCAACAGTTACAACCAAAGTCTTATGAAGGAATTAAAATATGAATTTTAATTCCTTGTGGCATTAAAAAAAGGTTCTCACCAATTTCTTCTTCAAAATAGGAAATATTTTTTCCATTATCAGTGAAAGCTTTAAGCATTTCAAATCTAAAAGGAAAGAAAAAAAATCAAACTATTCAATATAAAAAATAATTAAATGTATGAATAAACATTCCTGTGCTGCAAGTGAAAATGTATTAAAAAATTAATTTTCTTTAAAAATAATAGTTAAAGTATATAAATGCATATTTAGCACATAATACAGTGGACTCTCATTAATTTGAATTC
The DNA here is from genome assembly GCA_963931845.1 of Maratus michaelseni. Taxonomy (NCBI): domain Eukaryota; kingdom Metazoa; phylum Arthropoda; class Arachnida; order Araneae; family Salticidae; genus Maratus; species Maratus michaelseni. The sequence goes on along the minus strand of OZ007599.1, from coordinate 22,413,954 downwards.
GAATAAATCTTTATCAGCTAATTTCATGTGTAAAAAAAAATTATGTAAACTTTATTACTTGCATGTTTTAATAGTTAAATGGATTTTTGGCTGAAAATAGAATCTAGCAACAAAATGGCTGCATATACAAACAATTCATGTGTTAAACTGTGTAGGGTTAGTCAGAAGTGTGAAAGTAATGACTGATGAAAATGATGATATGTTTAAGGGGATTCTTCAGTCATGTAAAGACACTTGCTAGCTAATGTTAAACCTATGGGCGGCTTTTTTTTTCAAACTCCTAGTTTGAATTTGAATTTTTTTTTTCATAGAATAGCTGAGGTTTATCTCTAATATGGCCATTTTTTACTTTTTCGAATCCGGTTGCAGATTTTATTAAAATAAAAGTACTTTTACTTTCAGAATCGGCTTTGAAAGTAAAAGTACCTTTATTTAAAAAAAATCTACAACCAAATTTAAAAAAGTAAAAAATAGCCATATTAGAGATCAACCACCTCAGCTAGTCTATACGAAAAAAAAAAATTGCTAAAAAATAGTAAAATTCAAATGAGAAATTCGAAAAGAACCCACTTGTAGGTTTAACATTAGCTAACGGGCATCTTCACATGACTGAAGAGTCCCCTTAAACGAAAACATGCCTTTTTATTTGATTGAAATAATTTACAACTGCAATCAATAACTAAAATTCATAGAGATACAACTAAATGTAAATATATTGCTTGAAGGTGCGTAAAAACATACATAAAACATTTAAAAGCACATTAAAGTCCTTTTAAAAAATTCAAAACATTTTCAACCGAACTACTCGGTCATCATCAGGGAAAAACGAATTGTTGAGTTCAGTTGTTGTCTCTTTGTGTTTCTTGCTTGCCTGGAATAAACTATTTTACTTCAAGGGTTTGGAATAAACTATTTTACTTCAAGGGTTTGGAATATTCCAAACCCTTGAAGTAAAATAGTTTATTCCGGGCAAGCAAGAAAACACGAAGAGACAACAACTCAACTCAACAATTAGTTTTTCACTGATGATGACCGAGTAGTTCGGTTGAAAACGTTTTGAATTTTTTAAAAGGACTTTAATGTGCTTTTAAATGTTTTATGTATGTTTTTATGCACCTTCAAGCAATATATTTACATTTAGTTGTATCTCTATGAATTTTAGTTATTAGACAAGGTGAATTTGCACTGAAATTTTAACTTTTTATTGCAATCAATAAATTTGCTTTTTTCTAACTTTCATTTTGTATGTTCTAATATTAAAGGTCCTACAATTTTAATTTTATAAATATCTCAATACCAAAATATATTTTCAGACAGAAATTACATTTTTAAATATATGATATTTAAATATACTGGCAGCAAGAAAAATGAAAAGTGCATAAAAATTATGCCATTCTTCTGGAAAAAAAAAAAAAAAAAAACTCAAAAGATTCAAAATTAATCTCATAAAAATTGTTCTTATTTTTGCTGTTGCTTGTTCAAATATGGCAACAGAAAGAAAATAAAGGACATTTTTACATGAAAGGTATCATTTTGTTATGCATTCAAATAATGAAATTTTGAAATTTATTAAAATCTAGATGCTTAAATGAAATTAAATGCTATTTCTCTGTTTTTCTCTTGATTAAAAAAAGAAAGAAAAATGTAAAGTGGAACCTTCCATCTACAAAACAAGGATACAGTGGAGTATTTTCAAGATTTGGACATTAAAAAAATGTGCATTAATGGCCAATATGAGACAATCTAAGAACTGAAACACAGTGGCAATACAACGTGTAAAAACTATGAAAACCGGGCTTGAAATTCAATTTTCCGTAGGAGAAGAAAGTCTCCCTCCCAACATTTATAAATAGAGGGGAGTTGAGCTGTTTTGGATGGAGGAGAAAAGGGGGGAAGCAAATAAAATCTTTAAATCTTACTATTATTTTACATGCTATTTAAAGAATTACATTAATACAGATATGGCAAAATACCACTGAAGAAATTTAAATCACCTAGTCTAAATAATTATACTTTTTTTTAGGAAGAAAGTTGAGCTTTTATACAACTTTTTTTTTTAAATGCTTTATTATATCCATAAGAGAATTACAGCCAAAAGTGGAATCCCTGGTATTTTCTTTGATTGAACTAGGTACTATGTATTCAAATTTTAAACCAAAATTTGAAAGGGAAACAGTCAATTCATTTCTTCTATTACATGAGAAATGGAGGTTAATTATAAATTGTCAAGTCCTAATTTCTGTGAATTGTAAGCATAAACTAGTTTTGAGTTCTGAAATGTGTTTCCTTGTTGTTTGGATATATATATTTTAGATGCACTACAAGATCTTTGCAGGTCTTTTAATCTCATTTTTGTTTACTGCGGACTTTAGATCAATTTGGGAGGACACAGCCCCCAGTGCCCTTTTTTTTAATCTTTTCCTTCAGTCAAGGAGAAAAAAATTGTGAAATACATCCATCAGTGGTAGGAATCAGTGGTTGGTTTTCCAAAGAGAACTAAAGTATCATTAAAAATTTAAAAATAGTAAGGAAAAAAAAAAGTGACAATTTGTGGAAAATCCCTTATCATTCAGCTACTTTTAGAGAGCAAATAAAAATCAGCTCATTCTATCGTTGGTATCTTTCTGAATTTTCATGATATTTGACTAGTTTTTTTAAATGAGTTGCTCTATAGAGTTGACTATTAAATCATGAAAAAAAATCTGTTACTGTTCACGCATGTGCAGATAAAAAATATTCAAACAACTGCTCATATTTCATCCAATATTTAATATATTTATATTCCAATTGCACTATAATATTTCCACTAATTTTTGGCAAGTTTTCTGAAACTGGCATTAAATTTGGTTGAAAACCCTGCATGATATAAACATAAAACATGCAAGAATTTTTTTAACTCTTTAAAAATATCGCTGTATTTCCGAGAATATATGTGCTACTGTTATACAAATGAATATTGTACAATATCCACATATTTGTGTGCTCTAGCGATATATCATTTTGTGCATTTTACTTTACAGGGTGATCCCAAAGATTGTTTTTCTTCGATTTTTTGTTGTCCCCATCATTGCCCTCCTGTTCAAATCATTTTTGATAAATATGAGGTCAAACATATTCTTTATAATCCTGAAGTTTCAGAAGAATCCGACATGTATATCTTTAAATATTCGACAAAATGTCTAAAATTGAAAGGGTCTGGTGACGAATGGCCATATAGTGTATATATATAAAATCCATTAAAGATACTTAAATAAAAATTTTGCCATTTAATTATATTAATATTTTATGCAAGGAAAGAAATTAAAATACTTTTATTTTTGTCCCTAGTAACTGACATCATACCCTCACATTACTATAAATATGTTCCTATTTACTCAATAAACGACAGTACATGCATTATAAAGATCTAGGTTAGTTTGCATAGGTGTAAAGTAATAAAACAGTCTTGTTTTTTGCACAACAACATTCTTTAATAGCTAGTGCATGGCTTTCAAGTAATAGATCAAAAAAAGAATTTTTATTACCTATTGTTCCCTCATCTATTATATTATACATTTAATAAAAGCAAAAAAAAATTTCTTTTTCTGTTAATATATTATTGAAAATGTGTTTCAAAAGACATTTAACAATTGAAAATATACCACAGCCTAATACTTTTTGAACAAAGTGATTTTCACAAGTATTTCATCATTCCCTCATAATTTTAATATATAAGGCAATGATCTGAATCCACTTATATATACACTATACAATAAAATAAGACTAATCTAATGCAATATAATACATATTAAAAAATTTCATAAGGTTTTTAATTAGAGTAAGTAAGATTAATCTATTTCGGGGAAAATTTATTTGGGGTAGATTTAAAAAAAAAAAAACAGCCACTTTTAAGAGAATGACCCATATACCATATTTACTCGCATATTTTGCACATTCTTTTTCACCATTTCTTCAGTTCTAAAAGTAAGGGGTAAAGGTGAAAATAAGCTCTCACCAGTCGCCACTCGGCGATTAAACTTGAAAAACCGACGATTAAAAATATGGAAAGAAATGGCCAAATGCAGGATTTTCTGATTTCCTTAGCAATTTTCACATGCACAATTGATGAAATTCATGATGTTTACACACCCGTTTGATGAAATTCATGATTTTTACATGCCTGTTCGACAAAATTAAAAGATTTTTAATCACCCGATCGACGAAATTCATGATTTTTACGTACCTGATTGATAAAATTCATGATTTTCATGCCCCCGAATGACAAAATTTGCATTTTTTTCCTAAACGAATTGCCGAAAAACACACAATTTTTGGAGATTTTGGCCTGCTGCTACAGGTTGTGCATGTGTTATGTATATCATGTTGTGTGTTATTATTTAATGCATAAACATACCTATATTATTATTGTCATATCTTAATTCTAGACAAATAATTTAAAAAAAAGTACTTATGTAGTTAGCTACATAAGTAAGTGAAGTGTGACTTATGTAGTTGGCTACATAAACATGTTGTGTATAACTTTGCTGTTAACTTATTTTAAAATTTTAAATAGGTTGGGAAATTAATATCTCAAGTTTATAACAATATAAATTAAAATATTTTTATTTAGTACATAAATTAGTTGTTTACTGTAAAATCATTATATATATATTTTAATTAAATATTCAGTGACATAAATGTACTTACTGACTACTAAAAAAATTATTCTTACTAGCCAGTAACTGGCTGCTAAAAAAAAAATTAACCTTCCGGCCAATGGCTACTAAGCGAAATTCCTTATTTTCACTTTTAGTAATGGGTGCGGAAAACATAAGAGTTTTTTAATAGCAGTAATTTTTCTTGAAAGGCAACTTAGAATAAAAAGAAAAATGACATTAGTTGAATATAACATTTTAATAAATGAATAATTAAGATTAAACAAAATGTATACAACAGCCATTGAGCTCTATATATAACAGGAGTTCAGAATCAGTGGTCAGAAGCATGAAAGGCAAATGAAGCTTGCAAGGCAAAAGTAAAAAATAGTCAGTGTTGTCAATGACAGATATTAGTATTCTTATTTACTATCATCCTAATTTATGCTTTTAGAACTAAGCTATCTTTTCTAATTCATAAATAATTCACTAATCATGTAAGGGAATACGATAGACAGCATGTTTTGCCATGAAAGCGAGCTAAAGTTACTGTCACTGTATCCTTCCACGCTGACCGCTGGAAATCATGTTGGGCATTAGGAAGACAGATCTCCTGTTATATTTGGAGCTCAGTGACAACAGCTTCAAAAGCTCATAGATTATTTGTAAATAGATTTTTTTTTTTTTTTTTTTAGTTTTTGGAATATTCAGAATAAAACATCGAAAAAACCCTTTTATGCTTTGAAACATGAAACACCATACTTAGCATCTTCTATGAGATGTATTTTCCAAATTTTCAGCCACAAAATCCACTTGCAATTATTTTCATTAGTTCATATTACTGTTTACGCCACTCCAAATCATCCTCCATCTGCCTATTCACTGCTTTATTCATGAAACACTAACATGAATAACAAATTTTCAGAGTAAACAAATCAGCACTTATGTATTACAGTATTGATGATATTATTTCCTCAGTTATATCTGCACGCAGTTGTGCTGCAGCTGAAAGAAAGAGGTCTCAGGGGAAAAAATAAAATACATAATTTTATTCTAAGTACCCAAAATGAATATTAAAATATTAAAACTATGAAGATATACGTGGTTTAAATCTCAAATTATTTCATCATTCATCATTATCTTGATGCAAAAATTAGCAAACAATTGTTTTTTTACTCAAATTTTCTTTTAAAAGTACAAGGTACATAAAATACACAAGGGTGCAAATTATGCAAGTAAATGCGGTACATATGACCACAGCAATTGAGGCGTTAAATTATATTAGTCTCTGTCACTTACTTAAAATAAATTCTTAAAAATAGCCTTGTTTTTTACATTTAAAAATGATGATATCTCTTAAGAGCCAAAATTACACAGTGAAAGTAAATAAAAACATACTTTATACCTTACCTAGGAAGAATATCCTTTTGAATTTTATACTGCATCAAAAGTCTGAATAAGTAAGTTCTCATGATATCCTACAGTCCTTGAAGGAAAGTGATAACAATTAAAACAAATCGTTCATATCAACAATACGTTTAAAAGTATTTCTAAGATACTGATGAACACAAACATCTTTGACACAATTTTACAAAAATATTTAAAAAAAAAAAGGCTTAGCAAATAGAATGCATAAACTTTCTTTATTATTACTATAATGATTAATAGCATAAGCATATTTCAAAAATTAAAATATACACGTACAAAAAAAATCTTTAATTAGTAACAAGCTGAGATAAAAATCAAGTTAATCTACATTCATAAATTGCAGTGTGTGAATAAGTAAGTCTGAATAAGTAAGTTCTCATGATATCCTACAGTCCTTGAAGGAAAGTGATAACAATTAAAACAAATCGTTCATATCAACAATACGTTTAAAAGTATTTCTAAGATACTGATGAACACAAACATCTTTGACACAATTTTACAAAAATATTTAAAAAAAAAAAAGGCTTAGCAAATAGAATGCATAAACTTTCTTTATTATTACTATAATGATTAATAGCATAAGCATATTTCAAAAATTAAAATATACACGTACAAAAATAATCTTTAATTAGTAACAAGCTGAGATAAAAATCAAGTTAATCTACATTGATAAATTGCAGTGTGTGTGCGTGGTCAAACGGCAGGAAAATCTATCACATGTAGAAGTCTGCAAACTTTGTTCCAGATAGACAGACAGGTCCCAATGCACCTGCATTACAATGTCCATGCAATTTTTTTTTATTTTATGCGGTAAATAAAAAATATATAATTAAAATCAGTTCCATCATGTAAATTTACTTAGGTTTTGTGTTATCCCATAATACATGCTATCTTTAATTAACTCTAGGCAACTTTGGGTGAGTCTGCTACTGTTAAATAAAAGATAAAACTAACTTCTTAATAAGCCAGTTAGCATATTTTAGTGACAGTGGTTTGACACAACAGATTGTTTTTTTGCGATTGTTGCCAGCATCGCTCATGATCAGGCACGTAGCTAGGGACAGCCCCCCCCCCCCCCCCCGAAAATTAAAAAAGATTTTGCAAAATTATCTTTAATGATAAAATTTGACAATGTTTTTGTTTTTATCTTCCGTTACATTAAACCTACGCACATTTCGTTTGAAAAAATATAAAATTATTCATTTACACTTACAGTAATCCTCGTTATATTGTTCATTCGGATATAGTGTTTTTTATTGGTATATACCACTAAGAATATAAGTTCTTAAAACACAATTTTGACTATCTTTATGCACAGTAAAATTCGATATGTGTAATTCTGTATTATTAATTTCACTAAGAAAAAGTAAGTGTAATATGCATATGGCATATACGTTAACTTTAGGAATCACAATGAAAACTTAGAGTGGTCAATGTTAAAATATTTTGTAGAAAAAGGAGTCAAAATCTTTAATAGCTATCTACGTATAATGCAAATTCGTGTGAAAATTAATTATTTTAAAGAAAGTATCTTTGAAAATTGTGTTATAACTGTAAAAAGTTTTTTACTTAAAAAAAATAGTAGCAAGAAATATTGAAAAGGAATTTGTTCGATAAGAAAAAAAAATTGATAGGTCATCGAGAAATCGTCAAAGGCGCCATGGCGGCGTCCCCCAGGCTCTTCATTGAACAACTTAGCTTTAAATTGTTTTGTTTTTGTTTGCATATGAATATTAGAAAGAAAGTGTACTAAGAGTAGTCTGTTTGTCTGGGAAATTTTCTTTGTCTTTTGTAGAATTATCAACCTTAGGGATGGATACATCTATGTAGGGATTTTTTGGCAGTTTTTCACCGCTGCTTTTAGAGTAGATATAGGGACATTTTGAGCTGTGTATAGGAGCATAATAAAAATTTAATTGGAAATGCTTGTCTTTTGATAGAGCATGGTTTAAGAGTGACAAAGCAATCACAAAAATGAAACGGCTAAAAAAAGTTCAGCCTACCATTGAATCATTATTTAATAAGAAGCTTAAAAGAAATGATGATATTGGTAAGTAAGGCTTTATTATTATTATTATTATTATTATTGTTGTTATTGAAAAGAAATATTCTTTTTATTACGAACTTAGCTTTCTATTAACTTACAATTATGTTCTATATTGTGGCATTTGGTGGTATTCAAATATTCAGAGTCAATCTCCGTCTACTTTATTTTAACTTAGAGAATTAAAAATCTGAACATATATGTATTTTGGAGGGAAATGCATGAATTGGATATTTATTTTTAAAACTTTAAATCTTAAGAGGCCAAAAGGGGCACATAAAAAATTATTAGAATCGCCATATCATGAGGCAAATAAAAACAAGAACGAAAAATCATGCGTAAAATATAGATTATGTAACACTTTCTAAAACTTCCAAAATAATTTTAGAAATCCTTAAATTTTAACAAAGTGAAAGATGATATTTTGGAAAACTCATAAAATATCTAAACATTTCAAGAATTACCAACAATATTCGGAAAAAATATCCGAACTCTTTTATGCAACCCTGTATATGAACTATAGATTTGTATATACTACATAGGATGCTAAATTAAAGTTCGGTTAGGAAATTGCGTAGCACAGTTTAAAATTACCCTTCAAGAATTTCCCATCAATAAACGTAAATGTACTCGAGAACTTTTGTGCTGCCCTGTATGTGATCTATAGAATTTATTACACAACGTACTATACAAATAATGAGTTAAATTAAAAAATGTTCAGCAACTAAAAAAAAAAAAAAAAAACCACTTCCAGCAAATATTGCTAACAGACTGTACCGAATTCTTTTGTGTGTCCCTGTAAAGGAACGATGAATATTATACAAAAAATATTCTATAGTAAAACTCTTGTATTGCTCTTTAGTGATATATATCAGTTTCAATATGTTTAAAATAGAGAAACATTGTTAAAATAAACCGCAAACGATTTTTCTCCATAGACCGTTATTTAAGGAAATTCTTTTGAGTGTCCCTGTAAAGGAACTATAAGTGCACACCATATTGCACACCGTTGCAGTCTCCCCCCCCCCCCATAAAAATGCTTCCGGTTTCCGAACCGGCTTGGAAACTAGAAGTGCTCTTGAAAGCAAAAATTGAACCGAAATCGAAAAAATACGAAATAACGATTTTTGACATGGACATCAAGTATCCTATGTAGGAATATACTTTAACTTGCTTTGTTTATTTTTTTTTTGTAATTTACACTTTAAGTTATGAAATTACTACTGTCTGATCAAAAATTTTTTTCCAAGATTGAGCCCCCCCCCCCCCCGAAGGGAAATTCTGGCTACGTGCCTGCTCATGATTGATGCAAGGTGTTACAAACAAAAAAGGATATGGGGGTTAGTTGATATAATTTTACTTAATGAGATAATTAAAAAGCGGGGAAAGGGAAAATATTTAATTCTGAAATAGATTTAAAGATAATTTGGAATATAGAGTGATAGTTATTTAAATTTTGAAAGTTTCTAAATAAGAATGAAGAATTATATTAATATAAGCCAGGCATCCAAAAATTATTTATAGTGGAAGTACTATGATAAAGAGGAAAAGCATAGTAAACATTAATCAATATTATTTAAAGCTTCATCGTGAAATGTTAAACAATAATACATACCTGAACTACGTAATAGCTACCTTGAAATACATATAAACACATTTTGTGCCTAAACTTATATTGTAAGATATTTTTATATTTATACTTGTGAAAATCATATTCAATATGAAATTAATATATATATCAATTATAGGGGAATATTAATATTTTATCAATTTATTTTATAATTTAAAATTTATTATTTCAATGAAGGAATTTATTTACTATATTAATTCTCCAAAATAATTTCAACCAATTTTTTAAGGCACTCATAAATAAAATAAAAAATATATGTTTAGTAAATAGCAAATAGACACAATAAATATAATATCAAAACTAAGTGTGTGTATTAAGCTCACCAATATCTCAACTGAGTTCGTTGACTAACTTGGTCCACCATCTTGTTTCAAAATGGCGGCCACTAAAAGATTTAGAACTAAAAAATATATTAAAAAAATTAGAAATTCAAACTTATTTTTTGTTTAAGTGTTAGGCCTTGACACAAGGGTTCCAGAACATTTTTTGTTTTGCCTCTATCTTAAAAAATGTCTGAGAAAAAACAGTTTGAAATTCTGGGATGGCTGACATTTTGAAACAAGACAGCAGATTAGAAAAATTCAGCGATTAATTTATGTGTTTTAGTGAACGTGATTTCTCACAAATTATTATCTTTCATTGTCATTGTTGTAATAATTTTCTCAATCATACACATAAAACTGCATAATCGTATCCATTAGCATCAAATTCTCGGCAACCTTGGTGACACTTGGCAAAACATCACCAAATTTGGCGACTAAAACTAAAATAAGTCTTCATAAATGAAGCCAACTTGGCTACAGCTCTCAAATTTCTTATTCAAATTCAGTATTAACTAATCTTCTGTAATCAAGTTCTTTGCAATTTAGCTTGCTGTTTTCGAGTAACATTAGCTAAAATTTTAAAAATGGAGATATAGGAAAACTACCTTTTCCTCCTAGTACAGTCCGGAAGGACTTCTTTTAATTTCACCAGGCCGATGGTTCACTCTAGTGGGCTGCCATTTGTTTAGGGAGCGACGATGTGATGTCTTTAGTCTGGGAATCAGACCTGTTCCAGCCCCTCTCACTAAGTATTGTATTGGGTTCTGTCATGTCATCCGGATGTCAGGTAATTTCACTTATGAGGTCCAGGAGTGGATGTGTATAATACCCAAGTTTTACATAAATGATGTACTATAGTGCAACTGTGGCATTACTGATGTCTTTGTAAAAAAAACTGTACATGAAAAACAACTATTTTTTAAATGTAAAGTTGTATACTGCATACCTTAGTAATACATTCAAATTTCATGATGATTGGCCAACTTTTACAGAAATTTAAAGCTTTATTAAAAAAAATTAAACTATTCCGGCAGACAAACACATCCCTTTTGCATCGAATAAAATTTAAATGAGATTACCATCAAACTGAGCGCTTTCCAACAAAAAAATAATTATCAACATTTGAACATTAATTCAAAAGTTATACATGAACATACATTAAAAAAAAATACGTATACAAACAAATTGACTAAACTCTTTTATTGAAAGTCAGTTAAGAAAAATATTCTTAATATAATTTTTGTATGTGTTTTGTATGTGTATTTTGCATTATAAAACAGTATCAACTCTTTTTTAAAGTTATACTGGAAATGCTAAGCAAATAGTTAAAATGATGCTGCTAAATTTATTCTTAAAAAAATTGGTGCAAGTAAATTTTCTTTTTTAAGAGACAGAAATCTTGTGATAAAAAATAATCTAATGTTTAAACAAACAGAAACAGTCAGCATCATAACACTGAAAGAATTTTTTTAATGAGTTCGGTGTTTTCTGCTCATTTTACCCTTTTAAATTTCGAATCTTTTTAAAACAGTTCTTAGTGAGCAGATACCTCTTTAAAGTAACCAACATGTCGTTTTTTAGGCAAAACAATTTCTATGAAATTATAATTTTAGAATGTTTTTTGCTTTTGTACCCCTTGGGGACAGGGCTACTGGCATAAAAAGAAGCTTATGTTAGAGCCCAGACTGTCACTGTGTCACTAATAATTTGTCACCATTATTTCTTTTAATTGGCTCAGTAGTTCCAGAGATTTCCTCTTATAAACATTTCTTTATAATATTAGTATATTATATACAAACAGTGTCTTTTCTTATTGAAGACCAATAACTAAATCCTAAACCGTAGTTTCACAGGCATTACCAAAATGTTTCAACTGTTGTTAACCACTTATCAGTCTCTGCCGTCAAGCAGGCAACAGAGTACCTGTTTCCAACAGTGGCACTAACTTTTCAAAAATATTGGGTGGACTCAAAATATTTTGGTAAATTGGCATGGCCAGATTTTTCTTCTTTCTTTGGAGGACTGGCGAGTATGGAAAGATAACTCTAAGCCAGCCTATAATATTTTAAAGTGAAGTATTATAAAGTTGTAATTTTATTAAATATATTCTCCTGAAATTGTCCTTACAAAGACTATATTTACTATAATATCACCATACTATGAATATGATTGTAAATTTAAAACACAAAAAGCTTTAAACATCAAGCAAAGCATCTCAGTCATTCAAGTGATTTATGGGTGTCAGTTAGGGTATTAAAACAGATAGACTCACTAATAAATAGTAAAATACATTTTGTTTCAGGGTAAAAAATAAATAAATACATCAATAAATAAATAAATGAAAAACAATGAAATAATAGAAGAATGGAAATTGGATACGCCGGGATAGTAAATTATTGGCTGGACTCGGGCTCCACGGGCACCACTGGTTTCCAAAATTAATTTCAACCAGTAATTTTTCTTATGCATGCGTAAGCTTTTAGTAAAACTGTCATAATCTTAAAATTACCTATTTAAAGACTTTTTTGGTGCCTGTTTAGTCATAAAAATTAGACTATCAATTAGAATTATAATAAATATTAGACTAAATTTGCCTCAAAATAGTTATTTTGTAAAAATTACAAAATATATTTTTATATGATCTCTGGATCCTATAAGTTATACATGGTGAAACATTTTCACTGCTCTAATAAATAAAGACAAAATCTCACTGTTTTATTATCAAAACCTATCACACCATCATGCTTTGAATCATATGGGTTTTTGGCATTTCTGGCACTGAAAATGCTTCTTTCATTTTTTAATGCCAAATGTTGAAAAATTCATTAATTTCAAATTATTATAAACCAGTAAGTTTTTTTTCCCTTTATAAATTAGAGCCTAGAGAATATTTTTCAAATTATAACTTATAGAAGACATGGATGGTATAAAAATTTTAATTTCACAATGTTTACAAAAATGAGTATTTTGATGAAAATAGCTTTTAATGAGATGGAAAACAACATTTGAAACATTTTTGCAATTAGAACTAATGGTTTAGAAATTAGCTCTTGGGATAAGAGGAAACACCCTACGTAATGCATATCAAAAACATTAAATATAACAATATAAAAAGGCACCTATTAAAGTATCTTTAAACAATAGTATTCATTACAAATATGAATTCAAATTAATTACAAACTAACCTGGCCAGTAATTAGGGCACTATAAAACTGGAACACAGCACGTCTTGTTTCTATGGAATTCTGGACATCAAGCATATCCTCTATACTTTTACAAATAGCTTCCACAGAGAGCCATACTATGAGAAAATATACATATAATATATAATTGTTTCGCTTGGATAAAAACACATAAAGAGCTATTATATATGGTGTTTACCTATTTCTAGAATGATTTCAATAAAGGATTTTAAAAATGCATATATTTTATGGAAAAAATTTCTGGCAACAGTTTATTATTTGAAATTACAATTATCATCAGATACTTTCCAATTTATTCTTATTTCAAAATGGCACATATAAACAAGCTGTGGATTGGAAGATATGTTTTTTTTTTTTTTTTGCTGTCCAAGAAGAAATATTCTTATTTCATAATTTTAAAAAAATGTTAAAAAATGTAATGTGTTATAAAAATTTCTAAGTGCAAAAAAAAAAAAAAAAAAAAAAAACATTATTAATCAGAAAGTAGAATCTCATCAATCAATGCTTCTACATGGAAAAACAGACCCCAAATGTATACCCTAAAGAAAGTTGTACTGTGTCTAATGTTTCTAAAGTGAAATCGCTGGTAACAAGAGACCGAAACAGAAATCAATTGTAAAGTCTTTAAATACATCTGTAGCAACAATAAACAAAATAATAAACCAAGATTTACAGCTTAAAAAAGCAAAAAACATGAGGCTCACTTCCTTTTGTCGAGGCATGTTATTCAATGCAAGACATTTTGTTGAGCCCTGTAAGAAAATCATTTAGCAGAATATAAATGGAAATACATTGTTAACCTTGATGATGTGTGGGTTTATCTAAATAATTACAACAAAAAATGGTCTATTTACCATAAAAAATATAGAAAAAAAGGATGTCCAAACCCGGTTCTGAAAATTCAAAGAAAGCATCAGTAAAAGCTTTCTTGCAGGTTTCTCTTACAATGGGAAATTCGAAATAGGAAGAGTTAAAACAAAAATTTTTTAATCAACTATCAGGAGAATGTGTTACATCTGATATTTATAGATGAAATTCCATTTATTTTCCCCGATGACTTTCAAAGAGTGAAACTACACTAAGACAAAGCCACCCATCATACTTTAAAAACTATTGCTGCATTCCTTGAAAAAAAATGAAAACTCAGGTATTGCATATTCAACATATTCCTGAGGAAACACCTGTGGATTATTGTACTTTTGGTTTTCTGAAAGAGTTCTTTCAAAGTGCAAACCTACCGCGATTGATGGACTCTGAGGAATGGTAAGCAAACAGGGTGTTAAAAAAAAATCAGATTTATTTGATTTAAATAAAAAAAAATTTTAATTTAAATAATGCTTTTTTTTTTTTTTTTTTTTTTTTTGTGCGATATAAACAACTTACTTTAGATTTAAAGTTATGTACTATTGTTACTAATGGCATACATAGGAAATAAACATTTTCAAATTCAATATTGCTAATCATTGTCAATAAAATATTTAATAATTTAAAACGAAAAGTGAAATAAAAGATGAACAACGAATAACAAAGTGAAAGTTAAAAATCAAAAAAGAAAATAATTATTTTTATCTATAATATACAATTATCTGCAATTTTAAAATATTTAAACATTAATTTAATAAAGATTTAAACATAAAGACTATTTTAGTTGCCTTTTCTACACCTATTGTTTTTGCGATTTACACTGTATGAGGCCAAAAGTGGAAAACATCCTTTCTATCGCTGCAGATCCTCTTGCACAACTGTATTTTATCAAGTTCTTTCTGATCTATATAGTTCTTTAGAAGTGCTACTGATCTTCAGCACATTTAAGGATTTTAGAGCTTTTTTATCAAACAGAGTTCCATTAAAGAGAAGAAAGCGCACAATGAATTTTAGTAAAATGTTTTATAAGGTTTGTTTTCTTTAACCCATTAAGCGCCATTGCTCCCATTTTGGGAACATTGCTTTATGATTTTTTTCTAAAGTGAGTATTTTATATATTGTTAAAAGGTTAGTATTATTTGAATTTTGAATATAATAGACGGCTTCTGAATTTTTTTTAAGTTTCATTAAAATTTTCTATTTTTTAAAATGAGTTAAAAAAGGCGAAAAATAGCTTTTTGGCCGTACTCGAAACAAAAAGAAAAAAAAAACTCTATAATAAAAATTATATTTTTTAGTTAAAATATGTTTATAACAGTGTATTATATTAAACGACATCAATCCGGAATTAATATGTATAATTGATCAATCACAATTACCGAAAGCATAAGTTGTTTCCAAAATGGGAGCAATGGCTCTTAATGGGGGTAATGTTTTTGTAAACTTGTACATATGACTCCGTGCATTTATGGTATTTATTTTTCAGTTTAATAGCTATAAAAGGGATAATATCATTCTGAAACTAATATTTAAAGAAGATTTCAAATAAATTAGTCCAACATTTACATTTATAATAAAAAAACAAAATGAAATTACCAGTTCTATAAGCATTTTCATTATCAATCTCTTTATTTTTCATCATTATTTTTTTATTCTGATTTTTTTACATGGAAGATGATTGAACAATTTTTTAGATTTGGATGATTTTTCGGCTGTTCCAGAAATCTTTTTTTTTTTTTTGCCCCCTGATTGCAGTATTGCAACATACAAGGAAGATATCTTCCTCATATATATGTCACATAAATTATTTTCTATTACATATGTAATAGAAAATAATTTATGCGACGATTTATCCCATGTTATATTTGGTGAAGTAGAACTTTCCGTAAATTCTAAATCAACAGACAATCAAGAAATATCTGATTTAGAGTTTAAAAAAGACAAAGTATTAAAAGCAGACTTGATATTTCAGATGAAAGTTCAGACGAATCTTCAAATCGGAATATGGAAAAACTAAGCAAAAAAAAAAAAAAAGTTAAAAAATCAATTTTAGAAAATGCAAAAAAATAATATAATGCTGCATAAAAAATATTCCATCATTTTCATGTAAAATAGTAGGACAGAAATTATGTAAATGGGAAAAATAAAGAGATGGATAATGAAAATGCTTATGGAATCGGTAATTTTATGTTTTATTTTTATTATAAATGTAGATGTTGGACTAATTTATATGAATTATTCGTAAAATATCAGTTTCAGAATGATATTACCCCTTTTATAGCTAAAGAACAGTGAAATAACAACCATAAATGCACAGAGGCATAAGTAAAAATTTTGAAAAAATTTACCCCCATTAAGAGCCATTGCTCCCATTTTGGGAACATGCTATTTTTCTTAAATATTTGAATTTTTTTTTATTTTTTCTTCAGAAATACTTTAAAGACTTCCTATTCATAAAGAAAAAACAACTGTTCCATAAAAAAATAGTTTAATATATATAGCGGCGCTTAATGGGTTAACAAAGTTTAAAGCTTGATTTTTTTTTCATTTATTTTTTAAACAATCCACTTCAGAATTAGGATCCAAGAGGTAAGCTAAAAAATGAGCTGGTGTTAATGCGCTTGTTCATATCATTTATTAACTATTTTTCAGCAACAGTTGCCATAAGTTTTCGAGACATTGACAACATTTGATATTTTTCTTTACATTTTATCTAATGCTACTGAAATGGATTCCAACATTGAAAGCATTTCTTTTGATCTGATATTGGTGTAGAAATTTAGAACAATATACAAAAAATGTTCACAACAATGCATGAAATTGATTTTTTTTTATTAAAATCAACGATTAAAAGAAAAAACATTTGATTTAAATCATTTACACCCTGTAAATTTTACGAAAAGCCTTTCTATCATGGAAAGCACAATGCAGATTTAGAATCTAGAAACAAGAATATCGGACCGAACATTTAAAAAAGCCTTTATATTTTTAATTAGCCCCGATAAATTTAATTAGCCTTTATATTTTTAAAAACAAGCCCTGAAATCATTCTAAAATGTGTAAACAACCTCTATACATGTAACTAATCAAATAAAAGGACTATTTTCAATCAAAATATTATCACAAAGCAAAGTAATATAATTTTAAAAAGGAGCATATGAAAAAGTACAGAGCAGGGTAAAGTAAAGCGGGAGTCAAAAAGTCTTTCTTATTCTGAAAACAATATCACAGAATGAGTCACACAATGGAATGAGAAAGGAAGTGGAATATTACAGTGGAATGAGAAAGGAAGCAAAAGAAGTATTTTGAAGAAAAGTAATGTTTGCTTTAGATGGGAATCTCATTATCATTTGTCCAATATGTTAGTGCATCATCTATATATATATTTCTCTTATGTGGCACGAAAATAGGGCTTAATTTGTAGCTTGCCATTTGACAACAGCTGTAGTTTCCGTAGCGATGATTCTCTTTGGTTCGTTTTATGGTGACATGATACATTCAGCGAATCGGCTTTCTGATCAAGACATTCTTTTAGACATAGCAGAAAACATTTTGTTTATATTTTGTTAACGTCATACATAGAGTCTGTGTAGCATTTTTTTAATAGTTTTAAATGAATTTTAGTTGTGCAAGTCCATGTTAATACATTCACTAAGCTCCAGGTTTCACTGCAATGCAAGCGTTATTTAAATTAATATAAATCTACGGACATAATGCAGTTTTAATACACTCAATAATGATTTATACTATCAAGGATTACATTCATATGTATAATTAAGTTTTTTAAATAATATTGGAATAATCATTATAGTGTTGATATATATTGTTTTGAATTTCCCTAATTCACATTTGTATTTCAATATTTTAAATCCCTATTCTTAATTATTCAATCTTTAATTGTAACATATTATATTTAAATAATCTTACGTTTTCCCTCTTTTTACGTTCATTATTTTAAGTTTAATCAAGCGATCATCTTTCATATCTCATTTATTTCGTAAAGTCTCTCCTTTTCCATTCATTTCTCCATCCCGTTTCGCCCTTGGCCGCGTGCCAGCTTGTTTCGTAGCCTTCCTCCTCGGATCACGAGCTTTTGCGGCTAGGCAGCCGGCACTCTTTGCGCATGTGCGTACGGCCGCGGAACGGCAGTGTTTCGCTGTTTCTCCTTCGTGCGTTAACTCTTCATTGAGTCTACCAGTTTGGCGCATTCATCTCCGTGCGGCGAGTTTTTTGAGGCTTGCTTTTACGCACGCTCGCCATGGTCGCGCGCTGTTCAAATTCAGTTCTAGTGATTGTAGAGTTCAGAGTAGGTCGTTTGTTCGACCGGAGTTTTTAGAGTTCCTTTCGCGATGGCCGGACTTGGTGTCCGATCCATTCGTCATTCGAACTTGAAGTCATGTCGTTTATTTAATTTGTAAAACATCATATCTGCATTTTATTATCAATTCATAAATACTATATTTCACCATGAAGTCATATTGCACAGATATTTAAAGTCTTTTGAGCATTCAACACCTGAAAAGGACAGCACCTTTTCCCAAGTTCACGGAAGTTTTTCAAGAATAAAATTCATGGAAGTATTAACAAGATTCTTTCTCTCTGTTTGTCTCAACACCTCACTCTGGGATTCAAAGGTAAACATTTTTATAATTAATATTCCGACGACGTATTGAACCTGATAAATATATATACGATCACGTTTCCTCTTGTCTTCACCTTCAAAGTATAATCAACCAAGTAATTTTAAAAAGAACAATAGTCATCATTTAAATTCACCTACATGATCCTCTAAACATTTAGTGAAGCAAAAATCATCTTAATAAATATGGTGCTTCGTTCCAGTGCACAATAAGTGCGTAATACGTCGTTTTTCAAGTGATATTTGCAGACATGTGCTTTTTTTTTCCACCTTAATATTCATTTTATAAAAATAAGCAATCCTTTTTAGAAATATGCAAGATTAAAATGTATAGTGCAGTTTTTATCTATTTCGCATAAAAATTATAAAGGATGTTAGAAGATTGAAAAATATACATAGAAGATTTTTTATATTTTTTAAACACATGGAAGCTTGTTTTTTTTTGGTGTACATATATAAAATTCATTTTCTTTTCAAATTTCTGAAGTTCATCTATAGTGTTTGTATATAATTTTTTTCACTGCATATGATATTTAAATAAGTGTATGAAGAAAGGAATTTTTTTTGAAAATTTTTGAAGAGATACATTTTTGAAGATATTTCTGGAAGATATAATTGTGAATAATCAATAATTTTTTAATTCCTAATCAATAAATTTACACATTTTAATTTCTATTTCATCAATTTCTATTACCATAATCATGGATCAAAATACTCAAGTAATGAATAGAATAAATATATTTACTGAGGCACTCTCAGATTTTGTACAGAGTATTCCAGATACAATTAAGTATCTCGTTGAAAGCAGTGGTGGTGATACCACATTTGACTCTGAAATATTTTCCACTATAACTAAAACACTACAGTTTACAGGAAGTAACATAATTGAGATGCACAAATGTTTTATTAAGGACACATTTAGTAATACACTCAACGATGTTGTAAATCTTAAAGAACTTAATCAGAAACTGTTGGTGAAAGTAAAAGAATCAACCAAAGTACAAAGCATTACAACTAGAGATTCATTTACACAAACAGAAGAGCAGAGCATTCCATCTACTAATAACATCTCAATATCTGATTCTTATACACAGTCTTCAATTCTCTCAGCAAGTCATGTAGACGACACCGTAAATCAATCTTTTTTCAACTCCACATTAAATTCACAATCATCCTCAACTCATTTAAGCAAGATAATAATTTATGATATACCTCAATGTTTTCACACTCACGAAATTATTGAAGCAATCACTAAATTCAAGGAAACATCCCATATAACTGTGGTGAAAACATACAAAAATAAATTCAGCAATAACATCAACCACATTTTAGAACTTCCAAGCAACATTGCCTACTGCCTAATGCAGCGTAAACTCCAGATCAAGGATCAACTCTTTACAGCAAAGAAATACATAAAAATCAAAAGATGTTTCAATTGTCAAACTTTCCATCATGTAGCAAATCAGTGCAAAAAATCAAGATGTTGTGTATGGTGCGGTGAGCATCATGCATCAGGCTTTTGTGAGAAACCTGCCAATTGCAGAAACTGTGTTCATAATAATCAAAATGGACACAACTTTCGAACTGATCATCCAGCCTTTTCTAGAGACTGTGAATCATACAGACTGTGCTTATACAAGATACGACTTAAACTCAATAATCGAATTACATAAATTTTTGTGCCACATCAAACATCATAACTGATACGTCTGTGTTTTAATTTTTCTTTTCATGCATTATATATATATATATTAATTTTGTAAGTTTTTTTGTGTCTTGTCGGAGGAAAATAAGATTTCGGTACCCAATGGAGTGGTACTGTCAAGATATTTCTTGACACTTCTTTAACCCTAACCCGACAGATACATATGTTCATAATATTTTTAACTTTTACAATAATAACAATAATAGAAATTTTTTTTCATATCTTACCTGATTTTTCCTTTTTTCAAGTTGGTTTTTATATAAGTTTTTTTCAGCTTTACAGGTAATTGTGTTCAGTAAACTGTTTAAATTCATTTTTTCAAAATAATTTCTTTTTAGCATAATTTTGTTCATGAGATAACAAAATTTTAGAGAAATTTCTTTTCAAGTTTAATGTTTTTTTAATACTTTTCATAATCTGTTGTGTTCATGTAATTTTATGCTTCAGTAATTATTTACAACCAATATTTAAATTTTTTGGCATTTTCGAAAGTATTGTAGCATAATTTCAATATAGTCTTTCAGTGTTTAGGCAAATGCATACAGAGATATGCCTCTTTTAGAATATTTAAAGTACAAAAAAACTTTTTAATTTTTTTCAAAAATCCTTTTGAAATTATATGTAATATGTTTACATAGTACCATTTTCAGATAAGTATCATGTGTTAGTTATGTTGTGGTATATATATATTTTTTTGCATTTAATGTACATATAATTATCTTTTGTTTTTCTAAACATTTTAATCTAACTTTAATTTTTTAATTTAACTTTAAAATTTTGACAAGTGGATAAAAATTTAATTTTGTGATTCAGTTCACATATCAGTCTTTTCAGACTTAAAATGATGTTTTTTATTGTATGATAGGCTCTTCCTTCATTTTTTAGTTTTGAACCTTTATATTCACAGTGCAAGCATTTGCAATTTCATTCAATAAAATAAAGGTATCCTGTGTAAATACTTTACTTACATTTTTTTTGTGGTCAATGTTGATGTTGACAAATTTTTCAGTAATACACCATTCTAAAAAATTCAGAGGTGTGCTGTTTTTTTTTTTTTTTTTTCCAATTTATGGTAAAATTTGATAAACTTTGTGTAATTGGAATACATTTTTTTAATACAATCTTTTATGAATACTCACGTAAATTTTTATTCCATGGATATGTAAACATTATTTAACAGTATATGTATACATAAATTTTTTTCATGATCATAATCATCTTTGCATATAAAATAATGCAAAGTTTACTTGAAAGTTTTCTTTCAGCATGCAGTGTATAATATCAAGTGTTACAAGATTGCAATGTATATATATTTTTTTTCTTGTCCCTATTTTTTTTTTCTGGCGCCACTCATTCCCCGTAACTTTTTTCTTACCCTTTTATTTGTCTGTTTAAATTTAATATTTCTATATATATATATATATGTCTTGTATCATCATGATAGCAGCTGTACTAAAATTTTATATTGATTGTTGATATACAATCTCAGATACCCGTCTGTTGGGTATAGTATGTAATCCCGTGTATTCCCATGCTGTCTTGATCGGTTGTTGGTGCTCTTGGTAAGTAGTGGTCATTCTTTGATCTGTTTTCGCTCTTGGTAGTTGGATATTCCTTATAGGTTATTTATACTCTCAATAGAGTTCATTTTATTGCTAAGTTATTCTTTAGAGCTTTTCATAAGTTTTGTGAGTTTTTTTGTTTTTCCAATTAATATTTGATATTCTTATGCAATTTTTGCTTTTTTAACACACTTTTAAATTTTTTTGCATTGTAAGACATTTTACATGTTCTCAATCGACATTTTGAGTTCTCTAATAGTAATGAGTGTTTTATTGATATTTAATGTTTTCGATTGATTGTTCATGTCCTTTTGTAATGTTCCTTGTAATCCATTTTTGCATTCCAGCTTATCTGATTCAGCGGTAAGTTGTGAATTTCCTTTTTCATGTGGATCTTTCAGTTTTTTTCCCCTATTTGTGGTGGAGTAATATATAGTGTTGATATATTTTGTTTTGAATTTCCCTAATTCACATTTGTATTTCAATATTTTAAATCCCTATTCTTAATTATTCAATCTTTAATTGTAACATATTATATTTAATTAATCTTACGTTTTCCCTCTTTTTACGTTCATTATTTTAAGTTTAATCAAGCGATCATTTTTCATATCTCATTTATTTCGTAAAGTCTCTCCTTTTCCATTCATTTCTCCATCCCGTTTCGCCCTTGGCCGCGTGCCAGCTTGTTTCGTAGCCTTCCTCCTCGGATCACGAGCTTTTGCGGCTAGGCAGCCGGCACTCTTTGCACATGTGCGTACGGCCGCGGAACGGCAGTGTTTTGCTGTTTCTCCTTCGTGCGTTAACTCTTCATTGAGTCTACCAGTTTGCCGCATTCATCTCCGTGCGGCGAGTTTTTGAGGCTTGCTTTTACGCATGCTCGCCATGGTCGCGCGCTGTTCAAATTCAGTTCTAGTGATTGTAGAGTTCAGAGTAGGTCGTTTGTTCGACCGGAGTTTTTAGAGTTCCTTTCGCGATGGCCGGACTTAGTGTCCGATCCATTCGTCATTCGAACTTGAAGTCATGTCGTTTATTTAATTTGTAAAACATCATATCTGCATTTTATTATCAATTCATAAATACTATATTTCACCATGAAGTCATATTGCACAGATATTTAAAGTCTTTAACTTTTTATGAGCATTCAACACCTGAAAAGGACAGCACCTTTTCCCAAGTTCACAGAAGTTTTTCAAGAATAAAATTCATGGAAGTATTAACAAGATTCTTTCTCTCTGTTTGTCTCAACACCTCACTCTGGGATTCAAAGGTAAACATTTTTATAATTAATATTCCGACGACGTATTGAACCTGATAAATATATATACGATCACGTTTCCTCTTGTCTTCACCTTCAAAGTATAATCAACCAAGTAATTTTAAAAAGAACAATAGTCATCATTTAAATTCACCTACATGATCCTCTAAACATTTAGTGAAGCAAAAATCATCTTAATAATCATCTTTTTTTTTTTCTTGGGGGGGGGGGGGGCATTTAAAATAAAATACAGAGAAAACACCATTACAATCTTGCCCTTTTGCTGGACAGTCAGAGGGTTAGACGCAAATCATTTGATCAATATATGAATAGCAATGCCATTGGTTCATTCTACAATGACATTTTACATTCAGCAAATCAGTTTTCTGATCATGACTTTATTTTAGACACAATAGAAAATGTTTTGTTATATTTTGTTAGCATCATACATAGCGTCTGTCTAGGGTGATTCAAAGAGTTGTGTTGTGCAACATTATAGGCAAAATGAATGCCATGCTGTGCAATAAGTTTTAAATTGATTGTATTTCAAAGGTAATTTTTTCATAACGTTAAAATGATTTATGCACATTGGTAGCACCAACAAAATGCATTTTTAATTGTGTGTTTAACAAAGTTTTCGACTTTTTTATTAAGGAAATTTTTTAATTTCATATGTTAAAATGGTTTATGATAGTACCGTAAAATCCCGTTAATCCGCCCTTCCTGATTAAGCGCCCCCCTCCCACTTTGTAAACAAATTGGAAAATTCCAAAAATCCCGAAAAAGCACCCTCACGCAAAAGAAATTTTCACCGCACACGTCAAAATCAACACCAAAAATTTTATTTCATGAGTGTTTTTTTTTTTTTTTTTCTGATGGATCGGCAAGGCATGACGATTCTTTGATATAATGAAAACGTGTACAAACACAAAAGTAACATACACAACTTCAACTATTGTCAATCTGAAAAAGCAATGCAACCAAACATTAGTTTTGCTGTAAATTTATCTCCATGGCCATATGAAGGTAATAAAAATATCGATAGTGAAAGTTTCTCATGAAATAAGTTAAAAAATGTGTATTTGATGTTGTGTGTGAAACATTTTGATTATAAAAGAATCTATTTATTTTATCAAAGAATTTACAGTCGTATTTAATGTTATTATGAAAACCAAACAAAAAATGTATCGATTGATTGATCAGTAGATGGCGCCACAGTCAAATTTGTAGCTTATTTTGTGCTATCTTCGTGGTAACAATGTTTTTCGTTTTAAAATTCTGGCAACACTACTAGTTCGTTCTGTATATTCTCAATTTTGGTGATTTGTATTATTTATTTAGCATTTATAGATACGAAATCATGATTTTAAAAAAAACGGATATTTAATCTCCTTAATTTACAACAGATGGCGACACCGCATAAACTGTTACTCATTCTAGAAAGTATTTCAGAGCATTTTCAACTGCAAATTCGCAGTGTTTTTTAATTATTTTAAATTATTAAGGGCTTTTTATTTTTCTATATTAATGACAGATTTTACTATGTTAATGACAGATATTAGTGTAATTATTTATCTAAATGCATTCTAGTTTCAAAGCTTCTGAAATCCAGAATGTTCTATAATCTGAAATCGCCATTAATCGTGAAGTTATACTGTTTTTCTATTTTGTATATCATTTTTTTTTTCAAAATGTTTTTCTTTTGTCACTTTATTAAAATAATGCATACTTTGCGATGATCGGCGATTAGCATCTCCCCCTCCCACCACCACCACACACATAAATATCATATACTACAATTTTAATACAGTGTAAGCGCCCCCCTGATTATTTTATAATTTTCTGTCACGTTTAGGGAGGGCGGATTAACGGGATTTTACGGTACTTATTCTGGCTAGAGTTACTGCAAAAAGCGGCGAGCAAGCGAAGAAAGCTGGTATCACATAGCATTCCCAATGTGAATTCCCTGGCAATTCGCGGGAGTTAGCAAACATTAGTGAAGAGGGGGCTGAGACCCCTAGTCAGCTAAAAACCATTTTGACAGAAAAAGCTACTCAATTCAAAACAAAAGGTAAGCAGTGTTTTTAATTAACTTGCTGTGTTCTAAAAAACCAAATCAACTTAACATTTATCAAGATCTCACTCACTAAAGTTTAAAACAGGTAGAGGCAGGGCTGGCCTTTTCCTTAAAGGAGACTCGATGCACAATTAGTAAATTACTCTCAAAGATAAAACAAAATATCTTTTAGTAGTCTCAATAAAAAAACCCTATAAAGTATAGGGGCTAGATGCAGGCCTAGGCACAAACTTTAAAAAGTTTTTTTTAGAAAAAGGTCTTTCAATCTTGTTGGGAGGAAGGGGGTGAGGAGGGGTAGATCCAGGCATAGGTGAACAACATTTTATAAAAAAGGGGTTAAACAGGCCTTCAATCTTGTTAAGGGCTCCTATATGCACAAGGTGCAGGTGCACTGCACCCTCCCCAATCATAACCAGATTAAGTTACTGGAAATTTGCACAATTCTCACATAATATAAAAATAAATACTTAATACTAGCTGAATCCCAATAAACAAATTATTAAATAGCATACATACTTTTTCCTGTTAGTTTTCTTGTTAGAACAATTTCATACAAATCGTTAATGCACTTTAACCTCTGATGAAGGGAATTTTCCACACTGAGATAGTAGATATTCAAAATAACCTGTTCAATAAGTCATTTCATTCAATAACTTTGTACCAATTTATATAAAAATATATTATGAACTAAAAAAAAAGATAATAACACTCACTTCTATAACATCAGCATTTATATTATATAATTCTTTCTTCAACTTGTCAAAGCTGACAGGAGTCGTTTCTTTCTTCCCCAAAAAGTTTTTTACTCTACGAGACATGGTGGGGGCCACTTTTGATTAATGCTAAATAAAAAGAAACACATATATATCATTAATAAAATGATGAAATATAAATTAACTATGCGCAAATTTTAAAAATTTAATTATTGTGTAAGTTTATAAATTAATTAAATTAAATAAATATTTATAGTGATTAAATCTTATACTATTAAACAAGCAAGAGTTTAATTATTTTATTTATTTTTATTATTATTATTTGTTTTTTGGAAAATTAAATTAGTTTTTAGACTTATTATTATTCACAATATCCAGGATCAATTTATTAATATCTTACAACCGTTAGTAAAAGCAATTCTACAAATAACCCTTATTAAAAGCAATCCTACAAATAATGGACAAATATGCGTAGAATTGCTTTTAATAATGTTTTAAGGTATAACGCATTAATAAATTAATCCTGGATATTCTCAATAAGAAGAAACCAGAAAATAAATCTAATTTGAAAAAAAAAAAAAAACTGTAATGCAGAAAAGCCCTTACAGTAAAAATAGACTTTCCCAGCACATCAAGTGATCTATGTACGTGAGTTTCGCAGAAGATAGTCATAGAGCTGCGATGTAGCATAATATATTTATTGTGTTGTGTGGTCATTACTGCAGTATATAAAGGATAATAATATCAATCCTTTTATATTTGTGTTTTATGTACTGTGTTCAAGAAGAAATAAAATTGTTAAAAAATTAGCCAAGGTGATTTTGTGGAGTTTTGTCGAACTTTTGTTTTGCCCCCCAAAAATTAAATCTCTATGATTATTCGAGTACTACTACCACATAACTTCATATTCTTCAATATTTTCTAAGCTGTTTTGAGAAATTAAAATATAGCCTTAAACGTTTCAATATCTACTTAATAGCCAAACCTCCTCTGAAGCCCAGTAGCATAATGTTCTATGTCAATCTGCAGCAAATCTAAATTTATCTGTGTCCCAATAATGCTTACTATCAGAAAAAATAATAGTGACCCATAAAAACAGCAAAATTGTCATTTACAAAGAAAATATAATAAAAAGATACAGTAAAGCTTGAGAGTTAAAGTAAATGTTGGCAAATTTTTTAAGCCCAGTACTTTTTTTAAGATGTTAGATTAATCTGCAAGATCTGGAATAATCTGCAGCACCTACTGTCATGCTACACTGTTTCTGCTACTGGGCTCCAGGGGCACCTTTTTTTTTTTTTTTTTGGGGGGGGGGGGCTGGGGAGGCAACCACCCCCCCCCCACACACACACACACACACAGATTTCACAGATTTGATTACAATAAAAACTAGTCGGATGTGCCAATCCCAAAACTTTCTTCTATCTCATACAGGTTTCACATACACCAAAAACAAATCAGCACCAATTTATATTAAGGTTTAACTAAATCTAAAGTTTTATTAAATTATTTGTGTTGGTTCTGGAGATATAGCTATCGTGCAAATTGTAACATAGCAGCTACACCTGTTGGGCTATTTATACCAAAACGTAATCAACGTCTATTTTTGTCAAGGTCTAACGGAATCTGAAGTTTATCGAAATTCTGTGCATTAGTTCTTGAGATATAGCTATCGTAAAAATCATGAAAAATGTTGCATAGCAGCGCCACCTGTTGGGCGATTTACACCACCACCCATTTATATCAAGGTTTAACTGAATCTAAAGTTTTATTAAATTTCATGTATTTGTTTTTCAGATACAGTGCACACAAAATTTTTGTCACATACAGACATTTTCTAAACAGTCCAATCATGTTCAGGACCTTCTAAAACATATAAATCCATCGAAAACCGGAAGTGGAAAATTTTCATGAATCCAATACTTTCTTCTTGTAAAGATAGAAGAAAGTAATAAACATTTAATAAACACTTTAAACATTGAAACTGAAACTAATAATTATCAAAAATGTTTTGTAAAGCCTTGCTATTGCAACATTCTATAAGTGAGACATTTATCATTAATGAGGATTTTGGCTAGTTTTAGAAATATATATGAGAAAAAACTCTATGAATTGCTTCTCAGCTGTGTACAGCATGATTAAAAGAAAAATCGTCACCACCAAGGCTAAAATTTTAGTGATAAATTCTCTCTTTAGCCTAAAATTTAAGGGGAATTTTTTTTCGGGGGTTGGGGAAGTGTATTCAAGTTAATAATTATTTGATTTGTTACTTTTGTTTTATTAGTGTCACATTATACTTACTTTAATCGTTATTATAATGCTATTAAATTATCTGCTTTATTAAATGATATTATATATACAGTATACTCTTAAAAATCTCCACGGCTTGACACTAGAGTCCCACCCAGATTGGATTGTACCAACCCGAATCGTGACTTTAACCCGACAAACTTCAAGCCAAATCCGAAATATTCATACCTGAACTCGAAGTGAAAGAAAATTAATGTATATTTTAATACATTTATGGAAAAGTAATCTACAAGTTTACCGCTTATGTACAAAAAATAACACACACCCATTAATATTCAAATATATAGTTTTTTCATTTGAAAATTATTCAGAATTCCTTTTGTATAATCAGTTCATCTCGAACCCGATTCAAAAGAGGCAAAGCACAACCCGAAGCGTATAAAGTTACCTGCAACAAAAAAACATTGAATCAACCAAATCCAAAACGAAATGCATTTCGGGTAGCCGATGCCGGACTAATTTCCAGTAAACCCGGAAACGTCCAAATATTTTTCATTGACTGCAACCCCACCCGATATGAAAGAAAAATTAATCCATATTTCAATATGATTATGGAAAAGTAGACTACAATTATATCTCTAATAACAACTTTATCTTTTATGTAGAAAAATTATTTTTTTTCACCTGAAAATATTTAGGATTTCTTTGAAAACTTGGGCAACACAAACCCGATACAAAATAGTGAAAATCCAACTTGAACCCAAAACAATTAACTCTTTGATAACGGGCCAGGATTGACGACTTTTTTTGCTTTCAATCGTTCTACAATTTCTGAAAAAATTCCTTGTGACAGATTTCTCTTGAAAATATCCTAATATAAGTGTATGACAGATTTCAAAAAGTCGTACCAATAGAATAAAAAATAGTCCACTG
Source organism: Maratus michaelseni (assembly GCA_963931845.1). Taxonomy (NCBI): domain Eukaryota; kingdom Metazoa; phylum Arthropoda; class Arachnida; order Araneae; family Salticidae; genus Maratus; species Maratus michaelseni. Next base: position 22,384,694 of record OZ007599.1, on the reverse strand, counting down.
GGACATGTATGTCCCAACCATAGTCAAATGTTCCAAGTCAATCTGACCTGCAACGAAAATAAGCCGCGTCAGCCCGGCTCGATCTGTATTGCAGATTGGGTCATGTTGCCCGACCCAATTCAGGAGCGAGGGACCTGAGACCAAGGGTTTTGTAGAGTTCTGAATTGCATGGAATTTAGATCATAGTCTGAACAGGCAGAAAACGATTGCAAAAAATTTTTACAGACAGAAAATCATTAATGAAAATTTTCTTATATACCTATTGATCACAACGTTTGCAAATTTCGTAACTTCTTGATGGTATTAGTGTGATGATTACCTCGTGACTGATTTCATGACTTATTTCCCCGTGATTGTTTCATAATATTTTTTTGTGATATTTTCCAAAATTCGCTATTTTTCTGTGAATCATTGACGGAATTGATTTTTTCGACCATTTGTCTAAATTCACGACATTTTTTTTTAATTTTTTCAACCAATCGACGAAATTTGCTATTTGTTTTCACCATAGTTCAGGGGAGGGGGGGATACAGCCCCCCAAACCATACACCCTTGACTATGCCACTACCTTAAAAAAACTTTGCCCCCCCCCCCCCCCTCCAAGAAAGTTCTGAAATGGCGCCACTGCTGGGCTCCAAAGTTAAAGGATATTATTTGCACTAAAATTGACCCAATTCATTTTGAAATTTATTCAGGAGTATATGAAACCCCATTTATAAAACCAAACCAATGGATCAAAGAATTATTATATTGCCATGACTAGTAGGAAATATAGTTGTAGAAAAAGGGAGCACATATAGCTGATATAAAGTTAGTAAAACCAGAGCTCCTGCAAGAATATATCAAGAAGCCATCGAAATAAATTTCAATGAAAGGCGCCCTGTGTGAGATTGTTTACTGTACCTCTAACAAATGCTATACTCTTTTTAGATAATGATTTTACTAAGTATTTTACTTTATGCGTTCCCTTTTATTAGCTCACAGGCTATCAAAGCCTGAGAGCTTATGTGCCCGCCGGTTCTGTATGTACGTACGTATGTATGTACGTAACGCAATAACTCTTCATAGAAATATCCGTTTACCTTCAAATTTTGTTTATAGGTTCACTGTGTTAAGGCGCTTCCCTGATTAGTTTTCGGGATTGATTGGTTAAGTATAAAGGGGGGGAGGGGAACGGGGGGGTAATCCCCCCCTTAATTTATATAAATGGATTTTTCATGCAGAATTATCCCATTTGCTTCAAAATTTGTTTATAGGTTCATTGGGTTAAGACGCTTCCCTGATTAGTTTTCGGGATTGATTGGTTAAGTATAAAGGGGGGGAATGGGGGGCTGATCCCCCCTTAATTTATATAAATGGGTTTTTCATGCAGAATTATTCCGTTTTCCTTCAAATTTTGTTTATAGGTTCACTGTGTTAAGGCGTTTCCCTGATTGATTGGTTAAGTATAAAGGGGGGAAACGGGGGGGGGGGGCTAATCCCCCCCCCCTTAATTTATATAAATGGGTTTTTCATGCAGAATTATCCCATTTGCTTCAAAATTTGTTTATAGGTTCATTGGGTTAAGACGCTTCCCTGATTAGTTTTCGGGATTGATTGGTTAAGTATAAAGCGGGGAACGGGGGCCTAATCCCCCCTTAATTTAGATAAATGGGTTTTTCATGCAGAATTATCCGATTTTCTTCAAATTTTGTTTATAGGTTCATTGGGTTAAGACGCTTCCCTGATTAGTTTTCGGGATTGATTGGTTAAGTATAAAGGGGGGGGCTAATCCCCCTTAATTTATATAAATGGGTTTTTCATGCAGAATTATTCCGTTTTCCTTCAAATTTTGTTTATAGGTTCACTGTGTTAAGGCGCTTCCCTGATTAGTTTTCGGGATTGATTGGTTAAGTATAAAGGGGGGAACGGGGGGTCTAAACCCCCTTTAATTTATATAAATGGGTTTTTCAGGCAGAATTATCCCATTTGCTTCAAAATTTGTTTATAGGTTCATTGGGTTAAGACGCTTCCCTGATTAGTTTTCGGGATTGATTGGTTAAGTATAAAGGGGGGGAACGGGGGGGGGCTAATCCCCCCTTAATTTAGATAAATGGGTTTTTCATGCAGAATTATTCGATTTTCTTCAAATTTTGTATATATATTCATTGTAATTAGCGACTTCCCTTATTAGTTTAAGGGGTTCATTAGTTAACTATGAGGGGGGGGGGTAACGGGGGGAAGACCCCCCTTAATATATTGTTGATTTCTTTATTTTTCTCTTATTTCAAATTCTTTGAAATAAGAGTATAATATACAATTAGTGTGAATAGCCTGTGAGCTCAATGCCCTCAGTTTAACTGGGCAGTTTTCTTTTTATTTTTATTGTCCTGGGCAGTCGCTCGACCTCACCCATAGCAAAACGGGGGAAAAGAAAGCCCCTGTTTTGCTCGCGAAATACGTATATCAAGCCCGCTGCTCAGCGAGAAAGAAAGAAAAAATAGAACACCCTTCTTAGAATTTTTTCACAGGGAATCGCTGGGCAATTATCTTTGTTAGACACTGGACAGTGACACAGAGACATGAGACTGAACTTGAAAAGTGTTACGGATTCTTACTACATGGAAAGTGATTTCCCCGATAGATAGAAGACATAGGACATAGTGTATTTGGAATGGGATAAAAATAAACTAAGAGAACAGTTCTTTCTTCTTATTCATTTGCTCTCTAGTACTTTAGGCAAATCTTTTTATCTATTTAATGCATTTGGTTCAGTTTTTTTTTTGTTCGGCTACGAAACATTTGTATCCAAATTTCACTTATATATACATTTTTGTATTAAACAACAAACGAAAACTTCATTTTGGCGCCCCCTTCGGGTGGCGCCCGGGGCACATGCCCCCTCTGCCCCCCATTAGTTTCGGCCCTCTGTACGTACCATTCATATAATAATACCAAAACATTACCCCCCCCCTACACACATTCTCAAAATAATAACAATAATAATACCCTAATAAATATCTTTATAATAATGAAAGCAAGTCAATATTTTGGAGAGAGCAACAATATAAATATTTAATATTTTCCTCCGAAAGCTGATGAAAGTAACAAACTCAGAGGCATACTCCAGACTCACACCCACCAGTGTTGAATTCAGCGGAAGGGGGGGGGGGGAATTGAAATGTTCCATCCCCAGAACTTGACAATGTAACCGGCCCCAGAGCTACAGAAATCCCTCACAGAGACAAAATACACAAAAAAAATATATTTTTTTTAATTTATTATGTCAATATATAATTTATAAAGAAAAATTAAATGAGTTCAGAAATTGTTATAACCATATCAATTTATCACAAAAAAAAAGCAAAGATATCTTTAAAATAAAAATTCAATATGTATGCAAGAAATAGAATGCACAATAGTTTATTTTTTCTTTTATGTTTTATATATTAATAAAATAAACTTAATACAAATGCTAATGTTTATAATATATATTATGGTTGGAATATAACAGTAAGTGGTTGTGTATTTAACATTTGATGTTTTCTTGACTTTGAGTTTTTTGATAAAAATTAGCTTAAAAGATAATGATCAGAAAATGCCAAGAAGAAAGCATAACATTGCAGACTTGCAGAAGAATCGCATGCCTGATTTATGCACACTTTGTTTCTAAACTTACATACATTAAGTTATCTGAAATTATCTTTCAATTTGAATAAATTAATAAAAATTCAATTTTAAAATAAAAAATAATCAAATAAATAATCAACTGAAATTATTAAGAAATAACTTTTAATAACATTAAATTTGTTATATATGTGTTAAAATAATTTTTCTTACCTTAAAAAATAATCAATAACCTTATCAGCTTGTAAACAGAAGTCTGTTCGAGGAACTCTGTTGTAGTTCCTTCTTTTAGTAGCTTTTCTGTTCGAGAACTATTTTCGTCACATGCTGGCAACCATGGCTTTATTATCTTCACCAGATTTTGTCATTAGAATTTGTAACTACAAAAGGCAAAATAAAATAATGACAACCAAGAAATAAACTTTAAACCCTTCATGACAAGCTTCCCTGCACCAATATTTCCAAATAATATTGACCTTATTTAATGCAGTTTTATTAAATAAGGTAAAAATTACCATTCGGATATAGTAATAATAGTTAAAATCAAGGACTGTGTACACATCTTATATCACACATATCTCCTGTCATAAAGGGTTTTAACATTACAATAAAAGTCTATGCATTATGCATACTTCATGTTATTTTAATTATAACTTAAGATTAACCGCTTGGAGTAGGAATAAAGAAATATTGAATCAATATGTCAACTGATAAGCATCAAAAGATTCGAATAATTGAAACAAATTCTAAAATAGATTTCACTCTTGCCTTTAGAGAAAGCAGAAAACAGATAACTTAGATTAACCTTTCCATTCTTTGAAAATTATTGTTTTTAACAGTGATAACCATTTTAGTACCACAATTGTTATTGTTATACTAAAATCTTTATGGTAGATTAAAATTACAAATGTTGCAGAAACATACTAAGAAGATAATCTTTTCTAATTAATGGTAGCAAGAATTTAATTCTGTAGTAGTGACAAACGTCCAGTCACGGTCAACAAAGAAATGCAAAGGGTAATTTATTTAAATATATTATTTTATTTTTTAAATTCATTTTCTTTGGTTTTATTTTTTTATGTTCATTTCGATACAATAATTTATATTATTTTAACATTTAGCATAAAAGCAAAAAATATTATTTTCCAAATGCAGGGATGAGTCTGAGAAAAGAGCAAAAAAGAGGAAATGACGTGTGAGGTGAAAATTGAGCAAAAAAGTTAAACCTGTGCGCGAGGTAAAAATCGAGCAAAGAAAGTGAAAATGATACGCGAAATAAAATTTGTGTCATTATTTGAATTCAGATTGAAACATATATACATGTAATATAAAAATAAGAACAATAATAAATATAACAAAAATGGCTAATTCAAAATTTTATTCAATAATTATGTGATATAAATGAGAATTCCTCAAAATTGTAAAACTATTCTTTAAAATTTTTATAAGCAAATACATTTAAAAACCTACATGCTTTCACTCAAAACATCAGTTAATACATATGGCTAATGTTTAACCTGCCACAGCTACAAAAGCATTTGGTGAAAAGATCAATGTGATAGCAAATTATTTATATGAAGGTCTAGCTATATTTTCCTACATAAAATTAGTTTTTAGGCAATGAAACTGAAAATACTACAAACAAAAGATTTTAAAAACATAATTTTTACCTTTTTCATTTTTTAAATCGTGCTCTCTAACAACATTAGCAGTCACTAAAAATTTATTTTTAACATAATAGGTAATATAAGAATAAATAGTCGCTGGATATATCTTCAATGCAGAACTCTATCATGTGCAGATATTTAGAATTTATCAGCCATTTCTTTCACAATTGTGGTTCTTTTTGTCCTTGTGCATAACTATTTTTACTACAGCACCATTCAGGAACATCTTTTTAAATATGGATACTGCATGTTATAAAGCATTTAATGGTAAACTATGATCCACTAAAACTAAAAAAGACGAAAATAAATATTCCGCTTTAATGATTCTTTGATCCATTCCATCAACAATTAATTTGATGGGTTGTAGATTATCTATATGATTTCGGGCGTTACTATATCTGGCAAAATTGGAAATCAAAACAACGGGCCGTGCATTCAGTATACGGACTTTTTTTCACCCATAATACTTATTACTATCAAAATCTGTCTTTTGCGGCGCAATAATTAAATATAAATCAAAAAACAAATGACGAGATTAAACACTTAATCCATCATGAGATTTCAAATCTTACTATCTATTTCCGCGCAGCGTCGGTAAAAAGTAAACAAACACGGCACGGCTCATCTACACTACTTATCGAAAGCCACGACACTTCGCGCTCATTGGTCAGTTGAATCATGACTACCCCCACTGACGATGTGACGTTAAACGTACTTACCAATCACAGAGGAGAAAGTGTTCAAGAGTTCTTCGGACAAATGGGTTGGTTCGTTGGCTGGTTCCGCTTGATGCATTAAAGAGAAATGTGTCCGAGAAATAAGAAAAAAAAAAAAGCGGAAATCCGCGAATTTTGAAAATAAGCAAAAAAGCGGAAATCCGCGTTTCCGCGGAAAAGTGGCATCCCTGCAAATGTCATGTTTGTCATTATGTGCTCTGTAATTCTGGAACAGGTGTGTTACACTCACGCACCGATATTTACAAGCCGACTTCAAACCAATCTCTTAATACAATAGCCAGGTTACCATTAAAGGAAAAAATCCCCAAAATTTGACAACTTTTTTCCTTTTTATAACAGATTAAAAAAAAAAAAAAAAAAGGGTGTGAGTGCAAGGCATTATAGCCAAATTGCAGGGATCATTCTAGAACATAAAAAAGGGCAGGGCGCAGTTACAGAATAAGGGCACTTTTGTTAAAAAGGGCATATCATTTCATAAAAAGGGCATTTTTGTACGTTCTGTATAGAAAACACATTAATATTACTTTAATGTAATCTTCCTTAAACAATACGTTTTTGTCTCATTCATATACTTAGAAAATCTATGTTTTACATTGATTAATAGAAAATGTGAATCTCCATTTCGGAATTAAAAAAAAATATATATTTTAAATGAGAATGGAATAAACAGTATGAAGATTGTAATTTAATTTACTGAATAATTATTACATTGAATGTACAAATTAATAGAAACAAGTGAATAATTTTGAAGAAATTGTAACATCTTAATAGATACGTCTCACTTTAATGCTTTTCCATTTTTTTACCGCTTTCATTAAATAGTCAGTTCCATCATTTAATTTTAGCATCATCAATTTATTTACAGTTTCAACCTTCAACCTGTTTCGGTTATCTGTTAAAATAAGTTTTAACTGTGAGAAAGTTCTTTCTATTTCTGCATTAGAAATAGGTAATGTAGAAGCTGTGCATAAAAGTTTTTTTATTAATGGAAATCTTTCACCAGCAGTTTTTTCTAATTTTAGAATATGAGAACATACTACTGGTATAGTTAAGGAACTTTTATCAAAGTTTGATTTTAAGAATATATTTTTCACATCACTCCACTCATCTAAAAGTTCAACCTCATTAAATTCAAAGTGCTCCGAAAGTTCGACCATTTGGGAATTCCCATAATGTTCATCATCGGATGCTTCCCTAAGATCGAGAATAGACAAATTTGTGATTACTCCTCCGTTGTCTAGTCTTTCTGAAATTTTGTTGCACAAACAGTCAATGAAAACTTTTGCATCTTCTTCAAATTTTGCATCAGACTTTATCACTGGAGCTATAATATTCAGATTTCTGGCTTTTTGATCTATTTTTCTGCTGAAAACTCCACCTGGTTTTTTACTTAATTTCCTAAGATCTATTAAAGTGTTTTGAATATGTGCTTCAATAGAAGCAAGATCTGTCTCATTTTTCTGAAAATAAAGATTTAATCTGGATATCACTGATAGCACATCACAAAGAAAATGAATTCCTTGAAAAAATTCATAAGATTTATAATGTTTCAAAAGTCCACATGCAGTTGGACCAGTGAGATTAGAGGATTCTCCCTCTGCTACAGCATTTTCTAGATCTACTAATATTGATTCATAATTAATTCTAATTGAATTTAGAGCTGCATCATGGGACAACCATCTAGTAAATCCTGCTCTCTTAATAGTTACTCCTTTTGTTTTGCTAAATAGTTTTGCTGCATTCAGGAGACTATTCGTTCTTGATGTACTAGATTTATAATATTTGTATGTTGCTGTCAAAATTTCCTCAATTTTAAGGAATCGTTGAAGATATTCAAAACTGTTCTTTGTAGCCAAGGCCAACCTATGATTCATACAGTTGACAGGAATAATTTTCTTATTGACCTTTTTCAGTTTTGCAACTATGCCTTCGTTATGTCCAATCATTGAACTAGCACCATCGCTGACAAATCCACTCATTTTTTCAATACCACCACATTTGTCGATAATTGGAGTCATAGCAGTAAAAATAGTCTCTGCTTTACCATCAGCTAATTCTGAATCTTGTACAAAAGATATTTTGTTCTTGCCATCTTTTAGATATTTTACTTCAACAGCCATGTGCTTTCTGTTATTTATATCAGAGGTTTCATCGACCATCATTGAAAAACACGGACTTTTCTTGATGTCATCTAATATCTCTTCTTCTTTTACAAGGAACATTGAATCTAAAAATTCATTTATGGTGGTACAGCTTGTATAGTTAGCATTTTTAGCTTTTCTTAATGGTGCTAAGAGTGGGCTAGCTAAGTCATCAATAGCAAAATTGATAAAGTCTTCAAATAAGGATACATGGGGCAAATTATGCTTAATTAAAAATTCCAAACATTTCATCGCTGTATGTACTGCTTTGAATGATTTTGTATTTTCTTCTTGTTTTGAATTTTCATTTCTGTTTAAGTTTGCTTCTGCAGCTACAGAAAGAGTGTGCATTTGAGTCTCTTCATGACCCTTTATTTTATCCAATCGAACAGTGGCAAAGCCCTTTTTTATCCAAGGTGAGTTTTGAAACTTTGAATTTTGATTCTGATGTTGCATGCATAATTGGCAAAGGATAACATCATTGCCATTATATGATGAATGTTTCAGCCATGGAAATGATGTTATCCATGATGAATCAAATGTAGTTCGGTGTTTGCTTGTTTTGTTGGAGTTTTTTTTATCAAAAACTTCTTCAGCAGCACGTGTATTTTCAGATGAGTTGCATTCTAAAGTATTTTTTTCATCCAGGGATTCTTCCGTATTTACTAATCTTTCATTTACCTGACAGTATTTTGCAGAAGCATCTTCCGTTGTGTCACATTGTAAGACACTTTTTTCAGGCAGAGATCCTTCTGCATTCACTATGCCTTCATTTGACTGAGGGGTATCATCCTTTTCTTTCGATAAGCAATTTACCTGACAGTATTTTGCAGAAGCATCTTCCGTTATGTCACATTGTAAGACACTTTTTTCAGGCAGAGATCCTTCTGCATTTACTATGCCATCATTTGACTGAGGGGTATCATCCTTTTCTTTCGATAAACAATTTTTCAATGGTACAGGTTCATCATCAGTGATATCCTTTGAGCCTTCTTTTTCTCTCGATACCTTGAAGATAGAAAAATTCAATTTTTTATGATGACTGATTCGATAATTTCAAAAAACAATCAGATGTATTTATTGTATTGATGTATTAGACAAAAAAATTGAATGATAGCTCAACTTAAACTAGCCCTTTTTTAGATTGAAATTTAATGTTACATTATTAAGCTATTCTATTAATTCTAGTTTAGCAATGTGCAACTTAAATACTTTCGTATCGTTTATCAAAGCCACTTTATCCCTCAGACTAATTGGTCTATAGACCAGAGAGGCCCCGTTGATTTGAGGAACTTAGGAGTTGTAATATTTTTTAAAAATATATGAAAACATATATATTTCAAGCTGTTACTGTTAGATGAAACTTTTTATAGTAATATTTCTTATTGTTAAAATTTCTTGTCATTACCCAATGGGTAATTCCTTCCAACCACAAAAATGTTTTGAATGTTGTTTTCTATCATATTAAGAGCCATTTAAGTCAAATAGCTACTTTTGTAAAAATTAAAAGATTAAATTTTTATATAATTCCTTTGTCATTTAAGTTATATTTAGAGAGACTTTTTTTCTAACAAATAAAATAGCAACAACAACAACAAAACAACATTTTTTGTATGACCAACACTTACCCTGTTATGATACTTTGAATTTTATGAAATTTGAGCGTTTACCAGAAGATTAATTTTTTATAAAACTCCTTTGTCATTTAAGTTATATTTAGAAATGCTTTTTTTTTTTCTAGCAAATATAGCAACAACAAAAAAAAACATTTTTGTATGACTAAAACTTACCCAGTTATGATACTTTAAATTTTATGAAATTTGAGCATTTACCAGCTATAAAAATGGAAAAACTCATTTTTAGTGTCTTAAATGCTGAAAATTCACAAAATTGAAAGCTTCATAATTGTTAAATTTTAGTCATAGAAAAATGATTTTATGGAACCAGGGAATGTATACAAATCAAAATTTCATAACTTTTGCAAAAGTAACTATTTTGGCTTAAATGTTCTGAAATATAATGGAGACATTTTTGCAATAGGAAAATATACCCCTAAAACTAATGGTTCAAGAATTAGATATAACGATAACAGGGGATAGATAATCTGTATATAAACAGGGGTGTTGTGTTCAGGTTATATACCTAAATTCAGGTATCTTTTTCGTTTTCAGTATCGAAATTCTGTTTTTTTTTTTTTATGGTTAAAGTCATAAAATAAGACTGAAATATCAATTTCATATGATTTCTAAACATAATTAAAATTCATAATTTGACCTCCTGTAATAAATTTATGTTCCCTCCCCCCGCTCTCCATATGGAAACGATTTCTTGCTAAAATTTCAGGTATTTTTCCAGGAACTACCACAATCACTTCAGATATAAACTAATTTAAATAAAAATGCACATGATTCAAATCAAATAACAGATACAATTTTCTTAGCCACATAATAAAATAAAACTATGTGTTATAATGTAAAAAACTAGTATGCTGTGGCCATCACAAAACTTTTTTCTATGTATATGAAATCGTCTGCAACTAAAATTAAATTAACAATCTAATTCTTGAGATAGAGCTATCGTGGAATTCAAGAAAAACAGAGCATAGCAGCGACATCTGTTTTATGGTGTAAACCCAAACCTAATTAGCGTCTATTTATTTCAAGGTTTAACAGAACATGTAATTTGATGAAACTCCACAGAAATCATGAAAAACAGAGCATAGCAGCGCCACCTGTTCGGCAATTTACACCAAAGCTTAACCAGCATCTATTTATATGAAGGTCTTACAGAATATTAAATTTGATGAAATTCCGTGCATTAGTTCTTGATATAAAGATATCGCGGAAATCGTGAAAAATGCAGCTTAGCAGCGCCCCCTATTGGGCGATTTACGCCAAATCCTAATCAGTGCCAATTTATGTCAAGGTCTAACTAAACCTGAAGTTTGATTAAATTCTGTGCATTAGTTCTTGAGATATAGCTACCACAGAAATTGTGAAAAATAGAGGATAGCAGCGCCACCTGTTTGGCGATTTACATCAAAGCTTAACCAACATTTTTTTTATGAAGGTCTTACTGAATATTAAATTTGATGAAATTCCGTGCATTAGTTCTTGATATAAAGATATCGCGGAAATCGAGAAAAATGCAGCTTAGCAGCGCCCCCTATTGGGCGATTTACGCCAAATCCTAATCAGTGCCAATTTATGTCAAGGTCTAACTAAACCTGAAGTTTAACTAAATTCCGTGCATTAGTTCTTGAGGAAAAGCACCACAATATTTGGGCCGCATACAGACACATACACATCACCAGAAAACAGCACAATCGTGTTCAAGGCCTTTTAAAACGTATAAATCTGTCGAATACCGGGCTCGAATTTTTTCATAAATTCAATACTTTCTTCTTGTAAAGATAGAAAAATAATAATAAATCGATCGTTACAAAAAACAATGAAATCACGCCGGGTCCGTAGATGTCTGCACGGCCGAAAATTCCGAAGCCGGTTCGACCCGATTCGTACAAAACATTGTCACAACCCCGTTCGATATAACAGTTAAAAGTTTTGCCCGATCCCCGCCTTGTATAAAAGCTAAAAATTCGGCCCGAGCGCAGCCCGATATAAAAAATAAAAGTTCGACTTAAGCCCGGTCCGGACCGTACAGAAATGTAATTGGAACAGCCTAGCCTGAATGAATTTATACAAAATACCCATCATGCGACTTACTATATACTAACATATAAAACTATTTAAAAAAAAAAGAAAGGGGGAGGGGGATTTCTGTTTTATTATTTGCTTTCTCTATTCTTAATTAATGTGGTTCTGAACTAACCTGCTCAACAACGCGAAACTTTCTGACTCGTTTTAAACACAAAAGCATAAAATTGGCAGGCCTGATTATTGAAGTGATATTTAGAATCGAAATGAGTTTTCTATTTTTTTTTTTCAATACATTACTTATTGAGTTATTAAGCGATTTATGTCACGTGACTACACGTTTATCACCTTTCTCGTGCTGCGGCGTCGAAATTTCGGTTCAAAGCGCTAACTTTGACAGTATTTTCTGACAGACTCTGTTCCTTTTACCAAAAAAAAAAAAATGGAAAATGTGTTTCGAATCAATAGTTTTTTAATAAGAACATCTGTCAATTTCATGCATTTCCGAACAAAACTGAATTAAAAAATGTGTCAAAGTAGCCAGTTTGGATTTGACAGGGATGAGATTGACAAAAAAGCAGAAAACTGCGCGAACGATGTTTGAGCAATAAGTTATGAATTTCAAGCTCAACAAATATTATAATTGCTATTAAAATATATATTACATCAATTTAGCTTTGAGTAAATTAAAAAGAAATTATTTACTTACTCTAATAAAAAGTCTATTTTACCAAGATACAGCACATTAATAAAACCCTTCAATAGCATGAACATTTTTTTAATTGAAATTTTGAAAAATTGTATAACATTTTTCTTGCTAGAGCAAATCAAGTATAATAATCGCAACCACCTTAAATAAATGATAGAACAGAGTTCCCACCCTTTTAAAAAAAATAAGCTTTTAAGGAATTAAAGAGATTTTTTAAGGACATTATTAGTGGCACTAACTAGTCAGTGCCATGGTTATTCCAAATTCCAGGTCATTTTTACCAGTCAGCTGGAATCTAGTTTTTGGATTTTTTGAATATTTTTAAAATTTAATTTGTTTCTGCATTCCATATCGAATTTTCTACATTACTAAAAGAAATTTGGTTTCAATCTTTTAACCCAATGCAGTAAATTCTGACGAAATTTGCGTTTTTACGGCGATCTTTTGGTTAAATTCGCATTTTTACGGCGATTTTTGGTCTAAATTCGCATTTTTATGGCGATCTTTTGGCTAAATTCTCGTTTTTACGGCGATCTTTTGGCTAAATTCGTGTTTTTACGGCGATCTTTTGGCTAAATTCGCGTTTTTTTCAGCGACTTTTTAGCTAAATTCAGGTTTTTTCAGCGATCATTTGTTGAAAATTGCGTTTTTTCAGCGATCCTTTGTCGAAAATTGCGTTTTTTCAGCAAACGTTTGGCTAAATTCACGTTTCTTTAGCAATCTTTTGGCGATTTTCACACGATTCTTTGAAGAAATTCGCGTTTTTTCAGCGATCCTTTGACGAAATTCGCGATCTTTTGCGTTTTTTACACGATGTTTTGACAGAATTCGCGTTTTTCAGCGATCCATTGACGAAATTTTTGGGTGTTTTTTTTTTCGCGATCTTTAGGCAAATTTCGCGTTTTTTCGGAAAATCTGAAAAAGCGGAAAATGGAAAATAACAAAAAAGCGGAAAACCGCGGATGAATCTCATGCCTGATTTGAGAACAACCTTAAAGCTGTTTTCAAATCCAGAAGAGCTACTTTCTAACACTTTTCTGAATTCATATTTGTCGCTATAAAATTTTCACATAAATATGTACGCAACATTTAAAAAAAGAATGTTAATAATATCATCATTTTTTGTAGAAATTGAGTGGAGGCGGATTTCATTGATTTTTGCAGGAACCTTCTGTGAACTGTGAAAACGTAAATGCGCGAGCCGAACTTTTAGCTTTTACTCCGAGTAGAAAGAGTTTTGCACGACAAAATTTTTTTTATCGACCAGCAACCCGACCCGAATCCGAAATGAAAGCAAAGAAAAACACGCTTTAATGCAATTATGAAAAAAGTAATCTACAATTAAATCTCTAATACAAATATTATCTTTTAAATATAAAAATGGATGTATCGACATTGTTTAACATTGAAGTATATTAAAATCTCTGAAAAGTGGACACCTGGCTCATTGAATAGAGTCCTGCATTAGATCGGGTTTTCCCTAATTCTCTTTTTTCGGGTCCAGGTCACCGAAGAATAATTCTTGTGGGTCAGATTTAGGTTTTACGGAAGCCGAATTGTTGAGAATTTCACAAAAATTTTTGAGCAGAATTATGTTTTCTATGAAAATAAATGCGTATTTAAATGAGTATATATTCAATTTACTGCACGAAAAATAATTGCAATGTATATATAATGTATAAGTACTTAAAATGTATATAAGAAATGTGATCGTTAGATTATTTTTTCTTCTCCCGAAATATTACTAACGTTCCGTTTTTGATACACGCACAACATATGTATATCGTATTTTTGATCATTTATGCATATATACACATGTTACGTGTGTGTAGATTGGGAGGTGTCCACTATTCAGAGGTAAAAGCATATGTGTTTTACGAATTGAAAGTGTTCGCTAAATATGGGTGTCCGCTTTTAAGGAGTGTCCATAATGGAGGTCTTATTGTGCATAGATTTTTAACTTGAAAAATGTTTTGGACATTCTTTTTAAAAATCAGATCATTCCGAATCCGACCCCTCGCAAGAGTCAAAACTCAACTTGAAACCTACCCAAACCCAATTCGTAGCAAGTAAAAAAAAAAAACTGAAGTCAACCCGATCCGAAACTAACCCACAACAAAAAATATACTCCGACTCGACCCGATGCAGGAATCTGTCCCGAGCCCGGCCTGAAAAATTTGCTCCGTACAAACTACCTCCAATGCATAGTTAATTTTGTTTTATCTTTCTTCTGATTCTGATCGTAAATTGTAAGGCAAACTATAATTTGTTTTTATCTGACTCTGCAGATTCTGATTACGTAATATACCACGTTCAAGAGAAGTGTTTGTTTATTGATGCGTATTATGAGTAATCCTTGAGTACTTGAAAATGAGAACTTAGTTTAGATATTTTATTCTGTGATGATTTAATTTATAAGCACTTAGAAGGAGTTTAATGGTTGAGCTGGGTTATATTTTAAGAGTGTTTTTTTACTTCACAAAGCTCTCTGCAGTGTATAATTGCTGTATATATTATAACATAAATGTTTTATACAGTCCATGTATATAAGTGATTATGAAGATAGGAAGGCGGGTGGTGAAAATACTTTCCTTTTGTAAAAAATCACGTGCTTAGATAAAATATTTACAGAAGCCTGTTTTTTTTTTTTTTAAATCAAGAGTAAGTTATTTTTGCATTCTTGCGCTTTGTCGAGAGATTTGGGAATCAAACTGTCTTCTGTTGTGTTGCAGCTTTTTCGTACCACGGGAATTTCCGATTTAATATTTTTCGGCGGGAATTTTGCCACCCTGTTTCCTCCGCGTCTCAATATTCTGCATCCCTAATAGATAAATTCCGTTTATCAATTATTTAAATTTGCAGATTTCGCCTAATTCACGGTTAAAAACCAAATTTATAGTGGCGAGAGATTGAGTAAAAGAGGCAACTGTGGCATGTAAGACTTAACTATGTAATCGAATAGAGTTTTCCCTTTTTTGGTAAAAGCAAAAGATCTTTCAGAAAATACTATCGAATTTGGCGTTTTGAACCGAATTTCCGGACGCGATAGTAAAAACTTGTTGCCACGTGACAAAAATCGCTTATAACTTAATAAGTAATTTATTTTCTAAATAATGAAAAAACCATTCGATTCCAAATCGCTTCGAAATTCAGGTCAGCAAATGCCTCGCTTTTGTGTTTAAAAATCTGTCAGAAAGTTTTGCGTTTGTTGAGCAGGGAATTTGAGAACTGCCTTAAAGTTAATGCAGATAACCATAATATTCCACAGATTTTTGTAATGATTGATTAAATATTTATGAATGAAATCCTTGTAAAAGGCAACATTGATTTATTTTTCGCCTCGAAATACAGGATTAATAAATATAGAATTTTAATATAACAGAATTATAAATTTAATTAGATAATTTGTATAAAAATGTACAAATTTTAATAGAAAGATTTATATACTCTTTGAAAACAGACTTCCTTTCGAAATTGCGATCTCCTGCAATTCGCGGTGTGAGAGGGGAGGGGGGGGGGACGCTCAAAACTAAGTGAAATACACAAAACTTAAAATTTAAGTTTCTTTGGAATAGATCAATAGTAGAGGAACGGAAAAAATCGTACACTACTGAGGCCGCCCTTGCTTATAACAATACATAAAAATTTAGAGTTTAATATAACTTCAATCATACAAAAAGTATTAAAAATTGTGAAAAAAAAAAAAAAAACTCACCTTCTCGATTTTTCCAGCAAAATAATCTGTAAGTTTAGCGCATTTTCTTCCTTGTTTACTATATTCACGGTCACTTTCTCTTTTCCTACGATCTTTTGACGGCATTTTTAAAACTTAATGACCAGGTAACTGTTCCCTATTTCTTAGCAAAACGTGTTCACTTGACTACGAAATAAAGTACAAATGCTGCTTTTCGATTCTGTATCAACCTCGTGTAAGCTATCATCACGTGGTCAAAGAAAGATCAGAGCAAATGGTCATAATACTATTTCACTGAGAAGGTGAAATGAATGAATGACCCTACCCTTTATGTTTTGGTTCAATGGAAAGAGTGAATACTCATGTCAAGTTTAAGATTAGTGACATACCACAGTACAGATAAGAGAACAAAGAGTGAGAGGAAGGGGGAAGAATTACTCTGGAAATACCGTACTAGCATTCTAAAAAAGAAAGATGGTTAAGGAATTTTCGAAAGTACGATGCAAACAATGGAGGATTTTTCCCCTTAAAAAGGGCGGATTTTTACCTGTAAAAAAAGGGAGGGCGTGTTTCTTCCTGGGAAAAGGGCAAGGAGGGCGGGATTTTATCGGAAAAGGGCATGAGGGCGGGCCGCCCCGCCAAACCTCTCTAGAATGAACCCTGAAATTGTACATTATTCACAATGTTTTAAGGTGTTCTTCATGGTTTTATAAATTTAAACATAAAATGGCATCTAATGATTGTAAGCAGTGACAAGGGGTCATATATATTCACAGAACAGTCAAGATAAAAAAACTCATATTGCACACATCTCAAATTTAAAGAACATTTTGAGATGAAAGAAAGAAAAAACATTGCACGATAAACTCTAGTTATTTGGATCCCCGGCAACAAAACATTTTAAATCAGTCCTGGTTTCATTTTATTGAATATTGATATAATACAACAATACTCTGCAAATCATGTAAATTATTTCAATACAGTAGGACCCAAGACTAATTAAAACATTTTTTTTTGCTTGTTGTTGTGGGTCCCACAAACCCCAGTTTAATTTAAAATAAAAACGAACATAATTGAACGAACTTTTTTGATGTATTCACAAAAAAGTTACATTATCCCACATAGTATAAAAAATTATTCAAGGGGCAGATTTAATTTATACAGGTAAATGTTAAAACTTCAGGTTGATGGCCAGATTATTATAAGGCTATTTTGTAATGCTAATACAGAGAATTCTGGAATGGGGGGGGGGGGGGACCATTTTATATTTACTAACTTAATTTTTAAAAAAAATCAAAAATTTTTATTTTGTGAATTTTAAGAAACATTTAATTTAAAATATTTTTTATTTTGTTTTTGATTTTTTCCATTTACCCGTACTAACTAGAAGTATTGGTAGGTAATCATAATTAATAAGTTAATTGATAAACATTTAAGACTCACGATCATAATATTAAGGCTTTTGCCAATTCTCAATCAAACGGCAAGTTGACAGATCAAAATTAATTTCTGCTATGACCTATGAATGTATTTGTTTTATATTTTTTAATAAGTAATTTGTTAATCCATTAATACCAATACATAAAACAAATTTATTCATGTTTTGAGATGCAATACATGCGTATGATTCAGCAATTTTTTGCAGAATAACTTTAGGGCAATTATTTGTGTTTGCCGACAGTTTTTTATTTTATATTACTATAGGAAAGGGGAGGGGAGAATTCATGTAATATAGGCAAATGTTGATATGGATGAGATATTCTCAAATATATTCAACTAATGTTTATAATGTTTAACTAATGATGCATTATAATCACAGCATTATGTTGTTTAATATATGTGGCAAAACATACATGTTTTTGAGGAAAAAGAAGGAGGGGGGGGGAGGTGTGAATGATTTTTTTTTTAAATTAAAGTACATTTTTCTAGGAATATATTACGGAAACAAATTTTGAATATAGCTACTTTTAATAGATTTTTAATAATGCTAATAAATTTTAAAAAGAGAGTTTGTTTGAATGTAATTTGTTGAAGTTCAAAGTATGTTTTCATTTATAAATTGGTTATAAACGCCGATCAGGGGTGGTGGCGATTTTGAAACAAAATATATATATACATATATTTACCGACATAAGTTAATCACTAGAAGCAAAATTATGATTAAGGTTAGAGTGCTTTTAATTCGATCATAATTAAATGGTTTATTATTAATCGACAATAAAACATGTTAAACACCATCCCTAAAAATTTTTGCCTCTAGATTTCGTGTTTTATCTTTCGCCCATGTACTTTAATATTTATACGATGTATGTATACGATATGTATATAATGATGGGAGTTCGTTCATATATGAAGCACTCCTGTTATGCATTTACTGAAATTCAAACCACGTTTTAAAAATTTGTGATAATTAAGAAACGCTATACTATAGAAGGTCATAAGTAAATCATGTTTACATAAGTTAATGTAATAATAATCTTAAAAAAGCTTCAAATCATAATTTTCCCTATGTGCAATTTACACTAAAGCCTATGATAAATTTTATTATTTTATGAATAAGGATTAATCTTGTTAAAATAAATACATTGTTTAGTTATCATAGATTAAAAGATTTAACTAATAACAATATACTAGTAACAAACTTACCGTATTTTCTGTAAATATTGAACACTAACTTTTACCATACACAAGCTGATCAGAATGACGACGGCAAGCGGCAACATTTTGATTTTGAAAGTACAGTAGAACTCCAATTATCCGAATCAATTGGGACCGGACCCCATTCGGATAATCAAAAATTCGGATAATTGGATTTTTTCCGAAAAAAAGGCCTATTTTAATTAATTACTGTATGTATGTTGAAAATGGGAGGAAAAAACTATTTTTAAAGAAAAAGATCTTTTAATTAATTAAATGAAAAGGCAACACTTTTAAATGTTAAGCGTACTTACAAGTGCTGTATATTTTGTACGTATCGTAAATATGAAAGTCATATTGCTTGCTGAACATCTCGATCAAACCAAAGTGACCAATGTGATCGGTTACTTACCGGGGCGGTAAGCGACCGGTTTCTAACCGGTCGACAGACCTACTGAACGAAAATGGTATTATTTACTTGTAGCGCCATCTGTATTACATCATCCTAATTACGTCTGTATCGTAAATGTTCAAGTAACCGATCACGTGACCCAACTAACCGAGATTTTTCTTCGGTTAGTTCGGTCCCTTACCGGTCACTTCGGTTTGCTTCGGTTACTTCCTCTGAACGACGTTGGTTGCGTATCGGTTAGCAGCACTGAACGCTTTGGTAACTAACCAACCTTACCGGTTACGTACCGGTGACAGTACTGGACGCGCTCCATGTAAGCTGTTTGACAGTCTTCATCCGTTTTTGGGCAGCCATATGTCGCGCATTCGCTTGACAGTGAGAAGCATGGAGATAGAAATAAGAAGGAGAACAGTGAAGATAGGCTTTCAAGATCACAACATGGACCGGGAATTAGTACCCAGTTTGTGGCGCTGGTGCTCCCAAAGGCCGGTCATGTGACCTGTCAAACATGACAAATTGTCGTCTGCTCTTCCTGCATTTTGGTTTCGAGCATGGTAAAGAGATAGAGGGCGCTACACTTCCTAAAGGCCCAAAAGACCAGAAACGCCGCCATACTAGGTACCGCTTTTAGTTCCATAAGTAGAAACATTATCTTTGTTCTCCTTCTTTCTATCTCCCTGGTGAGAAGGCTGACACTCAGGTCACACTCAGGCTGATGCTCCATCCATTTCAGCGCAGTTTCAAGGCCTGCAAATGTTTCACTAGCTAATGGTCCCGTGTCTGCTTCAATTTCGATATTAAGGTCATCTTCTTCCTCGACACTTTCTTCTCTCACACTTTCAATAAGTTCATCGTCATTTAGAATTTGAAACCCAGGGTCTGAAACCCAGGTGGGCCGGGCCGGCCACCTGGCAATGACGACAGCCAATGATCGAACTCAACTATGAGACAGTGACTCATCATCCCAATAATGTTCGCGCTACGCCTACACTAGATTCGCGGAGGGAAGGACAATATAGTGCGCGTAGACAGAATCATTATTTTGCGAATCGCAGTACGTTTCCGTCTTAATTTTTTTTTCTGAAATACTGAAAGCGATTCGGATAATCAGCGATTCGGATAGTCGGAGTTCGGATAATTGGAGTTCTACTGTACAAGTACAAGCCACAGATTTATCTGTGGTACAAGCTAGACCAACATATGATCCTAAAAGACCCGACCATTCCCCGATTTTCTGCGTGCTAGTTTCGGAATGCGGCGTTTGGCGTCTCGTGGTCAGCACTAGAACAACAAACTTCAGTTTATAGAACACGTGAATGTTATAGTTATGTGATTTTTTTTTTCTGGTTGCTATATCCTTATAAATATGAGGTGTTGTGTGCCTTTCTGTAGTACTGACAGTCGGGCAGACTATTTTGACCCTGATGATAATAAAATTTCGATGCATTATTTTCCAAAAGAGGAAAAAATTAAACAAGCATGCATGGATTCAAACAATCGGCAGGCAAGTTATGCTTATTTACCTTTTACTATTTTATTTAAGTTTATTAAATGTTAATTATGCATTCAATCTAATAAGATGGCTCATAATTTTATTATAAAAGTAACAGAAACTTATAGAATAATAAAATACCTGTTCTAAACATTATGGCTATTAAAATAAAACAGCTTTTTTTTTTTTTTTTTTTTTTTTTTTCATTACAAGCACGCCATACTTAGACCCACATGTGCGGCTAGTGCTATACATTTGTAAAATCATAAATCTTTAAAACATTCTAATATTAAGAATTTATACAATTAAAATTTTATTTTATCTATCACTGCAGCCAAGAGATGTGCATAGGAAATTATCCTGATTTCTGTATTTTTTGGCTTTTGTATTTCAGGAATTTTTTTATTAATTTTAAGTGACGTTTATAATAATTCATCCATGTGTAACATAATCTTTTGAATTAAAAACTTTTATTGCGATGACGTTTTAAATTAATCTTTTCGCAACTTGAATCATTCAAAGATAATCAATATTTTATATTTTAATGAGTATTTTGAATTTTCTCAGCATTTTTAATTAATTTGTACAATTAAAACTTTTGTACAATTGAAATTGTATTATATTTTTGCGAAAAATAACATTTTGTAATGAAAGTCAAAATCCAACTACTCAAATTCGGACCAAGCGTTTATTAACAAAAACTTTTTAAAATACTTTTGCTTAAGTTTTCCTCTCTGGTGAACTTGTTTGTTTACAAATTACACATTTTAAAAGTCAAGGAATAATAAATAAATAATAAATAGTAAGTTTTTATGAAATGGAATTTTGTGAAGGGAGCCTATTTTGTTAAAAGGAATTTTGTGAAGGGACCCACTTTATCAAATTGATTTTTGTGAAGGGGCCCATTTTATCAAATTGATTTTTATGAAGGGGCCCATTTTATTACATTGATTTTTGTGAAGGGGCCCTAAAAAGGCCCCAAATTTTGTCTGGATCGACCCTTGGTGTGTAAGTTGTAATGCTGTTAGTCGATTTTTTAGTGAAAGATTTTTTTTCTTGTTGCACTGTTTTGTTTTAATGAAGTTATTTTTGTGAAAGTTTTCTTTTATATAATGAACTTTTTAAATTACAATTTATATATTTAAAATCTTATGGAGATGAAATATTTATGAAGTGTTTACTTTCATGGGATGAAATTTTGTCAGGGGCATCAAAGCAGGGACCCAGTTTTTTCTCAAATTCATACAGAAGATGTAGAGCAAACTTTCCCTTAAAAGTTGAAAATAGTTTTTAAGGTGCTTAAAAGTGATTACTTTTTTCTGTAAAGTTCATATTTAAAAAAAAAACGTTTCAAGAATATTTACTGGTCAAAATATGATGAAAGGGGTAAATACTATTGGCCTACAATGAATGTTAGCTTTTTTTTTTTTTTTTCAATCAGCGCCTGAAGGAAACATGGCTGAGGCTCTAAGGCACTTCCAATTTTAGTGCACAATTTTCATAAAAATGATGTTTTAAATCCATTTTGATTTTGCACTGTTTACAATAAATGTTTTCAAGGTTCGATCCAGACAAAATTTGGGCTCTATTTAGGTCCCCTTCACAAAAATAAATTTAATAAAATGGGTCTCTTCACAAAAATCAATTTGATAAAATGGGCCCCTTTACAAAAATCAATTTGATAAAATGGGACCCTTCACAAAATTCCTTTTAACAAAATCGGCACTTTCACAAAATTCCATTTCATAAAAACTTACTATTTATTATTTATTTATTATTCTTTGACTTTTAAAATGTATAATTTGTAAACAAACAAGATCACCAGAGATGTCCCTAACAAAATTAACTCTCAATTCGTTGTGTTTTATTTCCTTTTCAGCTTTTTTTGTAAATTATAATATTTTTATAAATTGCTGAGCATCAGTAACAGTACATTTACATTTCATATGCACTAAAAAATAATAAACATGTTTATTAAAATAGCACATCTGCAAAGAATTCTAATAATTGACTCATATCCAGTGCCATTAGTTTTTGGATAGAATAAGCAATTGCATATCATTTAAAAAAGACTTAAATAAGGGGAATATATTGAAACATCTTAATAGATTGGGGGGGGGGGGGGTAAACTGATATAATGGATCTTTAAATAAGGAAAATTTTTGATAAAATAACATATCAATGTTAGTTATGTTAAAAATGAATTTTATAAATTGCAACTGGGCCATAGGCACACCTGTTAAAAAAATTTGCCCCTCCCTAGATTTTATTTTGCCGTGCTCATATTTTTTTGTATTTGTCCCCAACAAAATTAACTCTGAAATCATTGTGTATTATATATGTAAGCAATAATTTAAATATGTAAAATCGAAGCAATAATAGAATAGTCGTGAAATTACTTTTATCCTAAAGTAAAGGAGGAAATTATAAAAGAATATATAATAGAACCACGCCAAAACGCAATTTCTGAGATGGATCTTTAAATTATTGATATATTGTATTTGTCTCAAAAATGAAAATCCTAGATATTGTTGAAATATTTAAAAACATACCTTAATCGAGCTCTTACATCATATCTAGTAGTTTACTAATCAGATATCCTTTTTACACAATATGAAAATTTTATGAATAAATAAACACTTTTTGCGATGAGACTTTAATTCTCGACTTTAAATATGTTCTTTTCACCAGTTTCATCCATCCTGAATAGAAATATATGCTTAAAATATTAATAAACAGAAAACATTACTAACGTATTTAAAGGGGAAATCGCGGAATGTTGTTCTATTATTCTACGCTATCTGCTAGCAGACGACGGAGAAACGGGCACGTTTTTATGAATGGAAAGTCGGCGAATGGGCAGGTCTTTAGGATCGTATGTTGGTCTAGGGTACAAGCAACGCTACGAAAGCTCGTTGCGCATGCGCGAAAAGCAAATGTGTGAAGGTTGGTTTGAGAATATACGCCAGCGAAGTGTGACGTCACTGTAATGGCTGCTGGAGACAAGAAGTTTCGGTTTCCCATTGAACGTTAATGTAAGCAAAAAATAAAGTCGTGTTAACAGTATTAATAATTTTTTTAAAGAAATTTCTGTTACAGTTTTGCTAAATCATAGGTAAGGCATTCATATGCATTCAACAAACTTCTGATTAAGTGCGTCATTTTTTTTTTTAATTCATCAAAAAAAAGATAAACCTTCATGGAGAGCATCAATGGCGGATGTTTTGAATATTTGAATGTAATTTTAAAATGTTTTTAAGGTTTTAATTTCTTTTAGTTGATATTTCTATTACTCAGGCGTACTCTATGTTAAGTTTCATCTTAGTTGAAATGTGTTTCTGCTGTTTTTTTTTTCTAACAGTTTTAATGATATTTTTTTCAAATGATTCTTCATAGTTTACTGGATTATATTTTTTTGCGCGGTCATCGCATAATTACATGCAGGAAAGATTGACTATCTTTATAAAATTTTATTAAATACTAGGAAAGTAAACAACTGAATATAGACATTTTCGGTAATCAAGTAAAGTAATTAAGAAAAAAACAGCACAAATAACATGAAAACGACTGAAAAATACATTTAAACTGCAGGAATATCAAGTAAAATATATTAAAATATGACCCTTGCTTTACGATTCAGCAGAGAAATTTATGTAAATACACCAAATGAAGAAAGAAAAAAAAAGAAAGAAAAAAAAAAGAAAAAAAAAACCTAGCCGAAACGCAGTTTAACTCAGATGAAACTTAACATAGAGTACGCCTGAGTGATATAAATATCAACTAAAAGAAATTAAAACTTTAAAAACATTTTAAAATTACATTCAAATACTGAAAACATCGGCCATTGATGCTCTGCATGAAGGCTTATCTTTTTTGATGAATTTTTAAAAAATGACGCACTTAATCAGAAGTTTGTTGAATTCATATGAATGCCTTACCTCAGATTTAGCAAAACTGTAACAGAAATTTCTTTAAAAAATTTAGTAATACTGTTAACATGACTTTATTTTTTGCTAACATTCACACTCAACGGGAAACCGAAACTTCTTGTCTCCAGCAGCCATTACAGTGACGTCATCACTTCGCTGGCGTATTGGTTGCCTGAAGCTTATCTCCAAAAGCTAGTATTGAAAACATTCCCGCATCCATGCTATATGGTGAAGATAACTCACCTTTGCAGAACAATGGAAAGAAAATGAAAAATGAACATTTTCGGAACCTTGCATGCTATCTGGGGTGATAGCCTTGTTGAGTGGATGTCGGCAAGTACGTTTTGCTTAATGAACTCTACTTCCCCTACCCATGTGGCTCCAAATGGAACATGCTCACTGATAGATCTCTCGCTGTGCACCCCGGATCTTCCCGCCCGTTCGATCCATGTCGAAGAAGAATTATATGATAGTGATCACTTCCCAATTACTATTGCTATGGATCTCTGCACTCCAGTTCAGCCGGGCTTCACCCTTTTCAACTGGTCGCGTATAGGTCAAGAGGTCAATGAAAATCTGCAGACGATTACTGACATCGATTATCAGTCCTTTCATACGTTAGTTCTCCTGGCCGTGAATAAACACAGTTTCTCTAGGTCCATGCCAGCGAAGTGCCTTCCAGCTTGGTGGACGGCAAGGTGCAGCAACCTGAGCAAGCAGAAACAATTCCTCCTTAAAAGAGCCCGTCGCCTGGTGTCTACGGAATACTGGGTTAAGTACAAACGGACTGCGGCAAAGCTCCGTCAGGTGGTGAGAATGGCGAAGCGTAGTTTCTGGGATGTGGAGTGCCGCAAAGCGAATGACCCGCATATTTTATTCAAGATTTTCCGCAAAATCAGAAATCGCTCAAGCCCGTCTCCAGAGTCACATTTTTGTATCCATATTGCCAATTCCTTCAACTCTGATGCAGCGGCGCAAGCTGAAGCCTTTGCTAACCAGTTTAGTCAGGAATGTGACCATCAACCTCTCCCTTTCACCTATGGTAATGAAGTAAACAGCCAGCTTAACTCTCCTTTTACTATGCAAGAATTGAAAGATGCCATCAATCGGACAAGAATTACCACTCCGGGTGAGGATAAAGTGAGCGCTGCCTTTTTTAAGACCTTAAATGACCATTCTCTCCAATGTCTGCTGCAGATTTTTAGCAACAGCTGGATCTCAGATGATATCCCGGATGCTTGGTCCTCTGCGGTTATCCTTCCTATCTTAAAGCCTGGTAAACCTAAATCCCATGTTTCCTCCTACCGTCCGATTGCTCTGACCTCTGTTATGTGCAAAATTTGTGAGAGAATTATCTCCTCTCGTATTAATCGTTACCTGCTTGAAAATAACTTAATTGACAGAAGACAGTTGGGTTTCCAGCCGTTCCGTGACTGCCATGCTGCCCTTGCCATTCTCCATCAGAATCTTTTACTGGCAAAGAAGGAGAGAAAATTCATTTTGGGTGTATCCTTAGATATTCAGGCTGCGTATGACTCTGTTTATATAGATGGTCTTTGTTATGTATTATCACAGACTCTAACTGTAACGTTAACCATAACATTTTCATGTTTCCAGAATGGCAACAGGCTAGCGTGAGGCAGATGTAAACATTCACGCCGTGTCGCTACAAGATAGCAATGCACATGCTTTTATCTTTAATAAACCCTGTTAAGTTATATCATGAGTAATTATATGTATGTCTACTAATACGTAACAAATTGGCGACGAGGATGGATTTAAAGGGTTTAGCAAGCTACCTGCAAAATATTGATACTCACGCGTTAGGCTTAACAGTGACAACGTGGATTGGTTACAGAACTGAGTGAAATCTACATTCTGCAAACTTCTGATTTTTTTTTCTCCAAAACATCGTTGTGAAAATGGCTACTTTCGGCAGCTTAGAGCCTTTCGATGTATCGGAACCATCAACGTGGGACTCTTATCACGAAAGATTGGAATGCTTTTTAGAAGCGAACGATGGCAGCGACTCGACGAAGAAACGGGCCATATTTCTGAGTGTGTGCGGCGCGAAGATGTACGCGACAATCCGTTCTCTCGTATCCCCAGCAAGCCCTTCTTCTAAAACATACGACGAACTAATACAACTTGTCAAAACTCATTTCTCGCCAAAACCTTCAGAAATCTTCCAGCGATTTCTATTTTATAGAAGGAACCAACAATCGGGGGAAAGTATAAATGCATTCATCGCGGAATTACGAAAACTATCCCAACACTGCAATTTTGGCTCATCGTTGGATGTCATGCTCAGAGATAGGTTGGTGTGCGGGCTGCTAGACGAAGCTCTCCAACGACGCTTACTTGCCGAAGCATCGCTGACTTTTAATCAAGCACTAGATAAGGCCTTGGCAGCAGAGACTGCTAATTTTCATGTAAAGGAGATTCGGAGCTCCGGATCTGTCTCAGTGATGCCTCTCGACAAGAGACAAAATCGAAATCAAAAGCAATCTAAAACTCAATCACAGAGAGAAAATTGTGCTGGTTGTGGAGGCAACCATTCAAGATCACAGTGCAAATTTAAAGATGCTGAATGCCATGCCTGCAAAAAAAAAGGCCATATACAAAGGGTCTGCCGGAACAAATCAAATTTTACTAGGAAAACAGTACATGAACAGAATTTAGAAAATAGCGATACTGATTCCTCTGAAACAGAGAGTTTAAACACCTTCCATTTGAAATATGTGTGTCTCAATAATGTGGAAACACCAAACATGAGAACAACTGTCCTGATCAATGGTACACCATGTGTTATGGAAGTAGATTCGGGAGCCAAAATATCCATCATTGACAAAAGTACTTTTGACCAGTTATATCCTCACGAGGTTCCACTGTTGGAAAAGTCTCCTTTTATTGTTAAAGACTATAATAAACAACCAGTAGAAATTTTGGGTCGGTGCCAAGTAGATGTTAAATATGCTTCATTTGACCGGAAGCTTCCACTTCTGATTGCTAAGAAGAAACGTCAAGGACTTTTAGGTCTGAATTGGTTTGAACCATTAGGAATAAAGGTAACAGGCATCCATAGCATACAACAGTCTATCATTGATGATGTCTTAAGTGAATTCCCTGATGTTTTCAAGGAAGAATCGGGAAGCTTTACAGGTACTCCTATCAAGTTGCATTTAGATCCCACAGTCCGTCCAATCCAGCTGCAGGCTAGAAATGTACCATTTGCTCTATGACCCAAGATTGAGAAGGAGTTGCAACGATTACAAGACCAGGGAGTTCTTGAACCAGTTAGTTACTCTGATTGGGCAACTCCTGTAGTTCCTGTCCTTAAATCTAATGGGGAAATTAGGCTCTGTGGTGACTATAAATGTACAGTCAACAAGGCTTTAAGCACTCATCCATATCCAGTGCCAGCAGTAAACCAAATACTCGCAGAATTAACAGGAGGCCAACATTTCGTAAAGCTTGACCTGTCCCAAGCATACCTGCAATTAGTCGTGGATGAAGCTTCTGCCATGGTACAAACAATTGTGACACATCGTGGAGCATTCAAGTGCAATCGACTCCAATTCGGAATTTCCACAGCTCCTGGAATATTCCAACGGTTCATTGAGTCATTGGTCATAAACATACCAGGAGTGTTGCCATACTATGACGATGTCTTAATCAAGGGTTCAACACTAGACGAACTAGCCAAGCGACTTCGAGAAGTTCTTGACCGATTCTCCAAGGCTGGGTTACGCTTAAACAGAGAGAAATGTATCTTTGGAACCTCCAGCATTGAATTCTTAGGGTATGAAATCAATGAGAAAGGTATTAAACCCACAAAGGAGAAAGTGACAGCTATCCAAGAAGCCCCTATGCCAACCAAGAGAGAAGAACTCCAAGCATTCTTGGGCCTACTGAACTTTTATCATGTGTTTCTACAAGATAAAGCAACAGTGGCAGAACCTCTTCATCGCTTGCTTGACAAGGGAGCAGTGTGGAAATGGAAGAAAAGCCACGAAGAAGCTTTTAATAAGGTAAAAAAACTCTTGTCAAGTGATTCCCTCCTTGTACATTTCGATGAAAAGAGACCAATCATCCTCACATGTGATGCTTCCCAGTATGGTGTTGAAGCTGTCCTGAGCCACGAATTGTCAGAGGGCGTAGAAGCTCCAGTGGCATACTATTCAAGAAGAATGAACCCAACTGAGCGCCGGTATGCCCAGATTGACAAAGAAGCCTTGGCCATTATACAGGGTGTTAGGAAGTTTCACAACTACCTCTATGGACAAAAATTCGAAATAAGAACTGATCACAAACCTTTACTAGGCCTTTTGGCCAGTGACAAACCCACACCAACTATGCTGTCTCCTAGAATGCAACGATGGTCCCTAACCTTAAGCTCATATGACTACCATCTTGTATACCGACCTGGCAAATTAATTTCCAATGCAGATGGACTTAGTCGTCTACCTCACCCGCAGATGACCCATCATGAAACATCTCCCAATGAAGTGTTACTCCTGGAGGCTTTGGACAAGCCCCCTATCTCAGCCAAAGATATTGCACGAATGACACTCCAAGACCCAATCTTAGCTCGAGTGCTCAACTGGGTTTTGAAGGGGTGGCCGGCTGAAAAGCCAGATGAAGAATTCGCCCCTTATTTTCAACGACGATTGGAAATCTCAGCCCACAGAGGATGCCTCCTTTGGGGATGCAGAGTCATAATACCAAGGAAGGCACAAGAACGTCTACTGGCTACTCTCCACAATTCACATCAAGGCATTGTGCGAACAAAAGCTATTGCAAGAAGTTACATGTGGTGGCCGAGGATGGACAGCCAAATCGAAGACACAGTAAATAGCTGCAATATTTGCCAACAGACACGACATGCTCCTCCTAAGACAGTGGTAACATGGGAGTGCATTAAAAAACCTTGGTCAAGACTCCACATCGATCATGCTGGTCCTTTTCAAGGATCCCTTTTCCTCATTGTTGTCGATGCATACTCAAAATGGCTAGAAGTTGTTAAAGTCTTGTCAACAGACTCAGTGTGTGCTATTGAAGCTCTGAGGAAGCTCTTCGGTACACACGGCATCCCTGACACTGTAGTGTCAGATAACGGACCTGGCTTCAAATCCGCAGAATTTGACGAGTTCCTTAAGAGAAATGGAATCTACCATTCTTTTACAGCTCCGAGACATCCTTCATCGAATGGGCAAGCAGAGCTGATGGTGCAGACAACAAAAGATGCACTTCGAAGAATTATTACTGGGAATCGGAATTCTAGACTTGCATCATTCTTATTAGCACAACATGCTACACCAAATGCTACTACAAATGTGTCTCCAGCAGAGCTGCTTATGAACCGCCGTTTGAAAACCTGCCTGGACAGACTTCATCCTGATTTTACGGAGCCTAATCTCAAGAATCTGTCTAATCCAAGGTTCCGAATGTTTGCACCTCTAGACTCGGTGTATGCTCGAGGATTCCATCCTCACGACAAATGGGTACCAGCTACAGTCACAGAAGTAACTGGCGCCACAATGTATGAGGTCTTAACGAATGAAGGTCTTATGTGGAAGAGACACATTGACCAATTAAGACGACGTCAAGGTAATCTTCAGCATGTGACAGACACTGGTAATTCCTCAGCATACCCATCCTGTGGTCCAACACCTTCACCGCTGATGTCAGGATCAGTAAAAGACAGCGAGGACACCGAGCCAGCAGGAGGCACCAAAGATCCGGGACTGACAACAAATGACACGGTTCCAGAGCCTGTGGATACAGATAGTTTAATTGGGATTGCACCTGCAGGAGATAGACAGATCCCTGATGTTACAAGTCCAACATTCCTCCCATCGAGACCAGTTAGAGCTAAACATCCACCAACCTGGCTAAAGGACTACGTTACATAGGGGGGAGGGATGTTATGTATTATCACAGACTCTAACTGTAACGTTAACCATAACATTTTCATGTTTCCAGAATGGCAACAGGCTAGCGTGAGGCAGATGTAAACATTCACGCCGTGTCGCTACAAGATAGCAATGCACATGCTTTTATCTTTAATAAACCCTGTTAAGTTATATCATGAGTAATTATATGTATGTCTACTAATACGTAACAGTCTTATGTATAAATGTGCTCAACTGGGCATTACGGGCTCGATTCTTCGATGGCTGCATCGCTTTCTTTCCGCTAGAAGAATCAAGGTCTCCTGGAGAGGTGTTCTTTCGACAGCCCGTGGTATCGGTAAAGGAGTGCCCCAGGTCTCTGTGTTGAGTCCGATTTTGTTCACAATTTATTTGGCGGATTTTTATGAAGTGTTGGAGGGTCTCGACATTAAGTTTCTTATATATGCATGCTGATGATATTTTTATATATTGCGCGGCTGCCTCTTTGGAGTCCTGCAGAGAAAAAATCCAACATGCGCTCAGGCTCATAGTGCAATGGTGCTCCTACTGGAAGCTATCGATCAGAGCAGACAAATGTCATGCCATAAATCTATCAAGGAGGTTGGAGGAATGCGAGTTTCAATTTACTATTAACGGCGGTCTGATTGACTGGTGCTCGGAAATTAAGTTTCTTGGTTTCGTCTTTGCTCGCCGGGGTGGATTTCGTAGACATGCAGAGTACCTTCGGGAAAAAGTTTTTAAAAGAATCAACATTCTTAAGGACCTGGCCCAGAGGAGTTATGGAGCAAGATCTTCCCACCTCCTGACGCTAGCCTCCTCCGCAATTCGAAGCGTCCTTGAATATGGGGCAGCCATCTTAGTCTCAGCATGCAAGACCATTTTTCTAAAGTTGGAAGTGCTGCAGAATTGTGCAATAAGGGTGGCACTGGGACTTCCGGGATGGACCCCGATTTTGCTTTTGCGTAAACATGCTGATGCTCTCCCTATTGTAGACAGGATCAGGGATCTAGCTTTCCGGTTCTGGATTAAACAGGTTTCTCTGGGCAGCTGGTCATCTTTCTTTGAATTACGTACGGATGGTTTGGTCTCTTTTGTAGATAGTTTACCATGTGTTTCTGAGAATTTGAATGAGTTCGGCTGCAGGCTGGATCATCTGCTGCGTTTCCAAGTTCCTCTGCCTATGAATACAGATAAAGTACAATTTTTTTCCTCGGGCCTACCTTTTCAGAGTACAGAGCTGGAATCGAGTATTATAGCTCCCCTTTTTGCAGATTTTATCCAAGAGTTTGCGGGATCCTGGAACATCATTGCCACTGATGCATCGAAGTCTCCCTCTATTACGTCGATCGCTGGCTGCTCACGAACAGGTCAGTTTGGCTATAGAATCCAACAGGTCAACTCTATTTTTTCAGCGGAGGCTCTGGCGATGGGCATGGCTTTGGATGAGCTGGTATCAGTGTCGCTTCCAGTTGTAATTCTCACTGATAGCTTGTCTGTTTTATCAGCGCTCCAATCTACGCACTTGAAATCACCTAAGGTTGTTACATGGCTCTATAATAAAATTATTCGGGTCACAGCCCATATTCCGAAACTCTTCTTGTACTGGGTTCCGGGGCACCGGGGGATCCCCTTAAATGAAAAAGCAGACAACCTGGCCAAGAGTGTATCTGAGTTTGATACCATGATCGAATGGATCTCTCCAGAAGATTTAATCTGCGCTCATAAGAAAAAGGTTAAGAGTCAGTTTGGGCTCACCTATAGCTCCTGCAAGTATCAGTACTCGCAAGGGAATATTCCCAGTGCTAAGCAGACGTTCCGTTGGTCTCGCAATACGCCAGCAAAGTGATGACGTCACTGTAATGGCTGCTGGAGACAAGAAGTTTCGGTTTCCCGTTGAGCGTTAATGTTAGCAAAAAATAAAGTCGTGTTAACAGTATTAATAAAATTTTTTAAAAAATTTCTGTTACAGTTTTGCTAAATCTGAGGTAAGGCATTCGTATGAAGTCAACAAACTTCTGATTAAGTGCGTCATTTTTTTTTAATTCATCAAAAAAGATAAGCCTTCATGCAGAGCATCAATGGCCGATGTTTTGAATATTTGAATGTAATTTTAAAATGTTTTAAGGTTTTAATTTCTTTTAGTTGATATTTATATTACTCAGGCGTACTCTATGTTAAGTTTCATCTGAGTTAAATTGTGTTTCTGCTTTTTTTGTTTTTTTTCTTCATTTGGTGTATTATTTATATAAATTTCTCTGCTGAATCGTAAAGCAAGTGTGATATTTTAATATATTTTGCTTGATATTCCTGCAGTTTAAATGTATTTTTCATGTTATTTGTGTTGTTTTTTTTCTTAATTATTTTACTTGATTACCGTATTACTGAAAATGTCTATATTTAATTGTTTACTTTCCTAGTATTTAATAATATTTTATAAAGATAGTCAATCTTCCTGCATGTAATTATGCGATAACCGCGCAAAAAAATATAATCCAGTAACTATGAAGAATCATTTGATAAAATTATCATTAGTGCTCTAGCTGTTAGAAAAATTAGAAAAAAAAAAACAGCAGAAACACATTTTAATTCAGATGAAACTTAACATAGAGTACGCCTGAGTAATAGAAATATCAACTAAAAGAAATTAAAACTTTAAAAACATTTTAAAATTACATTCAAATATTCAAAACATCCGCCATTGATGTTCTCCATGAAGGTTTATCTTTTTTTTTTTGATGAATAAAAAAAATAACCCACTTAATCAGAAGTTTGTTGAATGCATATGAATGCCTTACCTAAGATTTAGCAAAATTGTAACAGAAATTTCTTAAAAAAATTTATTAATACTGTTAACACGATTTTATTTTTTGCTTACATTAACGTTCAACGGGAAACCGAAACTTCTTGTCTCCAGCAGCCATTACAGTGACGTCACACTTCGCTGGCGTATAGACAGGAGGATGTTTTAATTTCAAGGTTTCTGTGTGGTATGCTGATAACCCCCGCGATGTTGGCTCGTTTTAATCTGTTAGCGGACGGCAGTTGCCGCACATGCGGAGTAGCTGACTCCTTGGAGCATATTTTGTTTTGGTGTACTAAATATCAGTCCCAGCGTAGTTGTTGGAATAGTGATACTTTGAATAGTGGGCCTTTTCGTTCGATGGTGTGCTTTATTAACGATTTCTGTTCTTCGAAAGAGTTTCGCGCAGCTACTCTGAACTTTTTCCATAGTATTGATCGCTTTTAAGTGGGTGTTTTGTTCGTTGTGTTGGTTGTTTCTTGTTTTTGGATAATTAGAGACAACAGCCAAGTAGCTATAGGTCTCATGCCCCCCCCCCCCCCGTTCAAAGTTCAAAGTTCAAACGAACGTAGCAAAGTAAGTAATTAAAGTAGATTTTAGATTTTGTTTTCTTGATTTATCGTGATGGTGTGTATAATTTACATAAAACATTTCTTTAAGGACTTGATTTTGTTACTTTTTTGATTTATTAATAGTGCCCCAATTATTTTTAGCGATCTCGTAGAAACTTTGAAATATGTCGACACCAGCGTTAGATTCTGTAGATCAGAGTGTTTTTATGTGTGTTTCTATGATTTTTGTCAGTCATAATGTATCTTAATAGAAAACATACAGACATTTATTTGATTGAAATCCCAGATAGCAAGCAGGGTTCCAAAAATGGTCCTTTTTCATTTTCTTTCGATTTTTCTGCAAAGGTATATTATCTTTACCGTATATCACGGTCACAGTAATGTTTTCAATATTAGATTTTTGGAATAACCGTCAGAAAACCTACGTTCTAAAATCATAATGCGCGCATTCATTTTCCGCGCATGCGCAACTTATTTCGAGCTACAAATTGCCCTTGTGCTTGCGTTCACTCACTCATGACTCATTGAAGGTGATATTGACGTGCTAGCAGGTCACATATAGCGTCGCTCTGCGAGTGCCGGCTTTGCATTTGCAATCATGTTCCATCTAAAGTATGTTGAAATATTTTGTATTAATTTAATTTCATAAAGCTATACCTTATTGTAAGAACTACATACATACGCATATTTCTGTTGTATTTCTTGAAATTTCCATTTATAATATGTTTTTTATTCTTAACGAATTAATGCGAGTTCCTTAAACATATTTTCATTGCAAAATACAATAGATAGAGAATAGCATTTGTTTATCTTTTACAATATATTATTATCGTTTATGTTATCTATTGATGCTCCCCAATTTTAAAATATTAATCTTATAGTTCATGTGCTTAAAAATTACCGTCAAAAGTTTGAAATATTCCGTAATAATAATAATAATAATAGATTTTGTACTGGTATTTAAACTGTAATTTAGTCAAAGTTAATTATTTTTACGCATACGTTTTATTTTCTTATATTTTAGTAATTTATTTGTATAAAATTTCATTTTAAAATATCATTCAATGACAATTGTTTTTATATTATGTACGTTTAAGATACAAAATTTTTATTGTATGCGTTGCTACAATATTTTAAAGTGTTGTTATTTTTATTACTTTGTTTAATACATTTTATTTTCATGAAGTTTAAAAAAATGTGTTTTAATTTAATTATTTAAATTTTTGACGTTTCAATATACATACTAATAATTATGAAAGATTTTGAAAATGAATTTTTATATTTTAAAGGGGATAAAAAGTCTAATTAATCTTAACAGATTATTATTATTTATTTTTAATTACGGAGCATCAATAGATTTAATTCAGAAATAAATCATTCTGAAAAATTATTGTTCTTCTGTATTAAGTAAAATGAAAACATGCTTAAAGTAGACTAAAAATAAACAAATAGGTAATATGCATATGATATAAAAATTTATAAATGGAAATTGCATATTTGTTTCTATTTTTTTTTCTCAGTAATTATATAAACACCAAAATTTGGTTTTATATAGTTCTTAAATGAAGTTCTTAAATCTTTATGAAATTAAATTATGCAGTAATGTTTAACTTACTTCAGTTTGTCAATCAACTAATAAATGAGAGTAATTGCATGATAGTGGGCTGACCATTATCACTTTCCAAATATAAAAACACAAAAGTTAAGACAACATAAAAACTAAGACATAAACAATTCCAAACTCAGACATTTAAACTATTGTGAAACTTTCCGATAATGTAGTAGGGCTAAAGCAAAAATATAATATACAAAAAAAATTTCTTGTTGCCCGAATTCACTTTAAAAGGAAAATATTATCCCCGGTATATTTTAGACTATTTTTAAAACTGATTAATGGTAACAGATACAAAAAAAAATTAAGTTATCTATTTTAGTTAGTTCTGTCAAACTCAAACAAAAGTTAGAAAACTTCTGTAAAATTAATCCTCACAGTTCATTCTAACAAAATGCATATATTATATTTAAAAAATTTTAATGTTATCAACAATTATTTTTTTTTAGAAGCAATATATTAATTAAAATATAAAAAATAAAATATATTCAAATTTTAGCAATTACATAGGAAAGGAATTTTAGCAAATAAAAAAGAAATATATTAATTAAAATATGTAACTTACTATGATTTCTTAAATATAATGTGGGCTAATAAAAATCCTTATTTTCCATTTTTTTTTTCTTCAGTATATAAAAATTAAGCTAAAATTTAGTTTCCAACAGAAACAAAGAAAATTTCTAAGTCAGGTTATTTTGAGGAAAACCTAATGCCTCTGTCAATTAAGATTTAAAACTAACAGATTAATCAAAACATTTCTCATTTCCTTTATAGATGCTTATAATAAAAGCATTATTATCTACCTTTGATTGTAATTCTTGTTACAATGGTTAATAAGAAATACGTAACTAGCCTTACATTTCTATCTTTTGGTATGCTTGTCCTAAAACACTTACAAAGTACCTCAGATTGTGTCAACTAGCAACCTTTTATAATCCTTTTTACAATGTTTGCAAACCTTTCAGACAAAGCCTTTAAAAAGCATCTAGTCATTTACATGTTAAGGTCAGAAAAATGTTTTAAAAATCAAAAATTGTTATCTGGGATGAATCTTGCATTAAAAGTGGGGAAAAATTAAAAAAAGTTTGAAGATTATTAAGAATTGCTTCTTACTGGATTAAATTCTCTGCAATTCCTGTATAAAACTTCAAATTTAAATAACAATCTTTTATTTTTTCTTTAACCTTATTTATACCCAATTATTACTTGGACTACAAAGTTTTTATAGTTTAGACATTTATAATATTTCTCCTCTAATGTAAGATTTTACTCAAATGTTATTTATTCATTATAATATTGTGTATTTGAAGTTTCCTATTTACTTAATAATTTTAATTTTAAAAGAAAGCCTGAATTATTCTTCTAAACAATATAAATTGTTATATTATTGTGTGTATACTTTTAAACTGTAAAGATAATAATAGTTTATATGATTTTTAGCAATCATATCATAGGAAAGCAGAAGAAAAATCAAATTGAGAAAAATAACTGTTTGTTTACTTTTCAATATAAGGGTCAATGTAACGTTATTTTCTTGAGGCCCATTTTGTGAAATGTACTATATTATGAAAAAGAACATTTTGTAGTGAGAAAGATTAAATCCAGTTATTGAAATTTGAATTAAACATTTATTAGTAATAACTTCTGTCAGTCCTTTCACCGTCTGAAAGTTTTCCGGCATTTTCATAAGTATGCTTGTAATTCCCAGAGTATATATATTTTTTAATCGCAGTTTGATGCTATAATATCTTTTATAGCCTCTCATTCTATTTATGGTTCAAAAGAGAATAATGTTAAAAATATTTTTGTCTACAGCCATTTTAGCATGATTTCTAGAAACGGAAAAAAGTAAAATGGTACGTAGTTGCTGCACAGGTTTATTTTATATTTATGATTAAAAAGCAAAATTTAAATTCAAATGCTCAATTTATTTTCCTTTATCCCATGTTTTTTTCCAAAACAGATGATGTCACCCTCTAATGCAGTTAAAATACTATTGATATATTTTTTTTTGCGTTTGCTATCTTAGGTCTGTTTTTACTGTAACTTTGATGGAATAAATGAGATAACGTTCTGGCTTGATTAATGTTGTTTGCAGATATTTTAGGTCCTTAATTTTTTTTTTTAGAAGTTTATTTAAACCTGCATCTAAAAAATATTCTTATTGCTAAAAACTATTAGACTGCAATGGTGCGAAATCTTTGCATGAGTCCACTGGTTAAACATATTGTTATAATATTTTTTTTCATTGCAGATACATTATTTCAATATTTTTAACCTTCTACATAGTAATTGTTTCTTAAACTGAGCCACATATCATCAGCATTATAAATAAGAGGTAGTAGTGATGTCTCTACTTCTCAGTTGCTAAGGAATTTTATATTATTGAATGTCTTAAACTTTTTTATACAGTGTAATGTATGTAAAACCTTGGTTGTTGAACAAGAGATTCGAGCAACATTTGCTTCAAACCTCAAACGAAAGTTTGGTTTTTGACCGCACATGAGGGAGGGGGGGGAGGGGAATAGTATAGAAAATTTAGTTTTTAATCTTTTTCTTTCTTTCTTTCTTTCTTTTTTTTTTTTTTTTTTTTTTTTTTTTTTCATCAGAGCAAAGTGTACATTAGGGTGGGTCGAAAAAACCGAAATTTATATAATCGAAACGTAATAGTGCGCAAAATTTCGAAAAATCGCAAAAAAAATTGTTTTTTTTCAAAAAAAAATTAAATTATTCAACCATACCAATACAATTTCTAATATAGAATGCAACAGCTACACCAAGATGTTAGTAATTTTCCAGTAACATTTCATTATGGTGAAATCATTTCTATTACCGCCGCAGGGGCGGTCAAAATTTTGATAAAAACGGCAAAAAATTCAATTTTCTGTTTTTTCTAAATTTTTCATTATATGTCTACAATTAAATAAATTTACATTATAGCTAGTAATAACTTATAAATGTCTAGTAATTTTGATCATGGGCATTGACAACCAAGGGCGAGAGCGGCCCGCCCTCCCCCCTAAAATTGAGAGAAAGGGGCTTTTTGAAGGGCTTTTGGGGATTTTCCGGAAATTTTGGGGTTTTCGTAGGGGGGGGGGAGCAAAAGTGAAAAATTAGGAAAAATTTATGTAAAAGGCCCCCCTACCAAAAAAATCACCAAAATTTACTGAAAAATCCCCGAAATTTCTTCAAAAAGCCCCTTTTTCTGAAATTTAGGAGGGGCTGGCCCCTCTCGCCCTTGGTTGGCAATCCCCATGATCAAAATTACTAGACATTTATAAGTTATTACTAGCTATAATGTAAATTTATTTAATTGTAAACATATAATTAAAAATTAAAAAAACCGGAAAATTGCAATTTTTGCCGTTTTTATCAAAATTTTGACCGCCACTGCGGCGGTAATAGAAATGATTTCAACATAATGATATTTTATTGGAACATTACTAACATCTTGATGTAACTGTTGCATTCTATTTAAAATTGTATTGGTATGGTTGGATAATTATTTTTTTTTTTATAAAAAACATTTTTTTTAATGATTTTTCGAAACTTTGGCCCCCTTGCGGCGGAAAAAGATATTAACCTTTTGGTGTAATATTTTGCCAATTTATTTATTATTACCAATGGCAACTTTCCTGCACTATTACGTTTCGATTATATACATTTCGGTTTTTTCGACCCACCCTAGTGTACATACATGAGTTAAACTGATCATAACATTATCAAAATTCATACATCTAAGTCTAAAACATGGCAGCTGAATCCACTAATTTTTTTTTCAACTAATAGTTACAATCTTCTTGTGTTTGGAAAATGGACTGGTTCGTGGATAGATGTCAAGCTTGCTTCTTCTTCTTATTACTTTTTTGCTCTCAGAGGATCTGAGATGCGTAGTTTGTTATTTAATAAATGACTACCATCTACGATCTTGTGGAAGAAAGTTGGATTGATGGGCGCTAAAATTTCTTCCATTGTATATATTTCTGAATTTTATTGAAAAAAAAATGTATTGTAGTAGTAATGAATTATTTTTGAAGATGTGTAAATTCTGTCATAACAATTTTCAATTGTATGTTGCATCTTGCTGGCTGGTAATATAAATCCTTGGCTGGTCAGATTTATTGAATTTTTAATTTATTTAATATTATATTTATTTAATTTTTAATATATATTTTTTAAAGGGTAATTTTTCTAAAAATGTGTCTTAAGTCATGGCATATTTTTCATAAATTAACAAAATAATTAAAATGTTTTTTATATAAAACTCATTGTACAATGAAAAAATTATATAATTTATAAATGATTATATAAAACTCATTTTTTTATATAGTATATTAATAGATGGCATCAAATAGCTGAATAGAATAATTTTTAAAAACTTAATTTCATAGTATATGATTAAATATACAAGATTTTTTTCCTGATTTAAATAAATTATAAATAAAGTATGTGCTTTCATGTTAAGTGGATGAAATTGAACTTTTTTATCCAGACATCTGTAATGAAAGAAAAATCTTGTATGTCAATATTTTTCTTGTTTTCTTGAATTCTTCTGCTCTGTGGAACCAGAAGTGAATAAGAGATTTTTTTTCCCAAGTATGTCTCAGTGGCGCAGCCAAGGGGGGGGGGGGGGGTTAAAACACCCCCCAGAGCTAAAAAAATTACTATAATTACCGCTTATATGAATCAAAACTACTAAAGTTCAAATTAAGTTTTTTGGCCTTTCCGCCTTGCCAGAATCCACCGCTTTTTTAAATCAAATTCTATTCAACAATGTGATTCAATTAAATGGCGAAAATTCTACTTAAAACTGTGAAAGCGCATATTACACGCATAGGTTATGTCAAAACTTGATTTTTGGACTGCGTCACTTTGTCGAGACATCTTATAGTACAAGATGGGTCATATCATATACTCTCACACAGACGCTTTGAGTTATATAGTATACAGTAAATACAGTGGTCTGTTTCTTAATTGCATTTCTGTCTTTGTTCCACGTTTGAAATAATAACAGATCATCGAATTCCAGAGAAAAAAAAAAACATACACTTTGTAAGTCTCTCTCAGTTTCAAGCGGCTTTTTTTGCGTTTTTTGCTCTCAGTTATATCTAAGACCAAGCTATGTGCGTACCCAGGAAAAAAATCTTTGCAAAAGTAAGAATTTAAAAAAAGTACTTAAAGTTATAAAAAGCTATTTTTCGATTATGAGCAGATTTTTGCAATCGGTGTTTTTTTCGAATCATTTGTTTCGTAGGGAGTCTGTACACAAATTTAAAGACTATATTTCATTTGTTGGTAATGTAGCAACGACGTCTTGCTTATGATGGAGATTCATATATTTATCGTTAAAATTTCATAAATTAGTTGTGGTTCCTCTTTTAGCTATTTTTAATTCTATCGCACTTCTGTGAAAAGAAAATCTCTTTCCTTTCTATTTAAAATTCAACAGTTCTTAAACTCTTTTATCGCAGCTTGAAGTGATCCTTTCTCAATTAATGTACACATGTCTAAATTCTTTTTTTCGTATGTGCTTGCTGTTTTCATATGAGAAATGAAATCATTTTCAGTTTGGCACCTGCGTGCTTTCCTAAAGCATACATTTTGGATCGCAGAATAAATAAAGAAAGATAAAATGCAACATCTATTTATCGATACATCTGCATGCTAAAATTCCTGCAGATGTTAAGTTCGGAAAGTTAGTTTTCTGTTGTTATAAAGATGCTGGGTAATCTGGTTTGGCGGTTTGCGTTCAAAAAAATTAGAATGTGCTTCTCCCTAACGAATTTCCTTCTGTGCCCTATGGGTCGACGCCTCAGAGGAATAATCTACTAGAGGCCACATCTCTTTGTTATATTGTTGAAAATCCGGTTTCAGGATCAGCTCGGATTGGCGCTTTAAAAAATGTCTGTTTTGGCGGTGATCGCTTTCTTGGCAACTTCGATTTCATTCTCGCAATAAAAATAAACGTAAACAAACCAAAACGAAACTGTTGCTCCTTCTAGGATTTAATGTCAAAGAGGAAGGATAGAAATAAGTTATGAGAGTCCCACCCATGATGAAAAAAGGATTGTTTAATCTTCTGGATGGATTTTCTTTTCATGTTTTTGCTGCTGTATTTTATTTTAATGTTATAAAATGGCTTTGTCCTTGTAATAAATGTTACTTAAATTATATTTTTTTTATTAGTGATATAAGGTATTAAGTACGATAACACAAATAATTTCGAGATTTCTGCTTGGAAAGCTTCAATCTGACACAATCATTTCCCGAAATGTAACAAATTAATGTCAGATTTTTTTTTTATTCTAAAAATGCATTAAATTTAGCAGGCATTATTAAAATAACAGAAAATCGAACAGTATTTACAGTATCTTTTTTTTTCTTACAAAAGTGAAGAATTTGTGGAAAGTTAGCAGTGGCATGTTATAAAATATTATTTGATTTGATAATGTATTTTATAGGTTTTGAAA
The DNA here is from genome assembly GCA_963931845.1 of Maratus michaelseni. Taxonomy (NCBI): domain Eukaryota; kingdom Metazoa; phylum Arthropoda; class Arachnida; order Araneae; family Salticidae; genus Maratus; species Maratus michaelseni. The sequence continues at coordinate 22,342,645 of OZ007599.1, read as the reverse complement.
ACTTGAAATCACGTACTGTCTTTATGTAACAATACATTCTATAGAACATATTTTTGCTGCAATCCAGAATTTTTGTTTTGCTTTTGATGTTCCAATTTAAAGGCATATTTTTGGCAATCTTTCATATATACATATATATATATTTAATTGGAAGTATAAATGTATTACAATATTTTCAATCAAAAGGAAAACATCGATAGATAACATTATACGCATGTATAGAAAAAAAAATACAAATGCACAGTATTTTTTTTTTTTTTTTTTTTTTTTTTTTGTATGAAAAATAAAAATTCCAGGATATTTTATATCTACTAAGTTAGAACTTGTGTAATTTTTTCTCTGTTAAAATAACTATTATTTTGCATAAGTTTCTGAGAAGAAATAATTTGCAACTTTTGGATGCTATAAAAAATTAAGTTTAACTCTCAAGTGTTTTTTTTTCTTTACAATTATTGAAAATAATAACCACCGGCAACTATTGAAGATGTTGACTTCTAAACAATACTTGATGTCATAATTAGATGCTATAAAACCTTCTCAAATACAAAATGGCTACTTTATGATTTTAGGTAGATTTCGTAAGAAATACTACCTATTACATTCTCCCCTATGTTGGACTTTCTGAAAAGTTTTTGCAGATCTACGCCGATCATCACTTCCAGAACCCAAAACCACCCTCAATTCAAAACTTTTATCTATCTATCTATCTAGATCACTTTTTTATGGACACGCTAACTTCAATAATTCTGCACAAATATCTTCCAAACTGATACACAAAATTAAAGTGCATAATATCTTGGTGAAGTTCGATAATGGGCAAAATCGAACCAAAGGGAGGGGGGGGGGGGTGAAAACAGAAAAATCCCCACAGCTTCCTAATTATGATACGTATTGAATCCGTTTAAAGTTATTAATACTTCTAGAAAAAGGGCCGAAAATTTATGTATGACAGATTTTTGATATCATTAAAAATGACCTCAAGGGGGGGGGGGTTAAGAAGAAAAGAATTCAAAACTTCGTCAATTCACAAGATATCAAATCTGCTTAAATTTATTATAAATCCTCTTAATAGTATCTACAACTTTGACTTTGACAAGTTTTTTTATACGACCAACTCTTATAGCCCGAAAGAAAAAAAAAAGAATCCTGTCTACAGACACAGGTAGATTTTGAAGTGGGTGGTCTAAACTGCCGAATCATGGCAAAAAGGTCATTTCTTATGCAATTCCCAATAAACAGGTGCCCCACTATCTGTATTTTCAAAATCTACCTGTGCCTGTAGGCCGAGCCGTCAGGAAAGTGTTTCATTAATTTGTGATCGGAAATGTATGAAATTGGCAGGTGTTCTTATTTAGTTTGCTGTTTGGTATCAAAAGAGGATTTCAATAAAAGCAGAAGATATTTCAGAAAAGTCCGTCAGCATTTTGAACCGAATTTCCGATGCCGCAGCACTTGAAAGAAGAAAAATGTTGTCACATGACAGGAATCACTTATTGTACTCTCCTCTTAAAAAAATAAATTTTGAAATTTTCTTTATATAAAGTATAATAAAGAATTTTAAAAATTAAACATAGCTAAATTTTTACAGCTTGTTCGATGATTTTAATATATTGAGTATTTTACATTTTATCACTTTATTACAAAATGGCAGACAATTAAGCTCTTGCTTAATCACAAATTCTTATTTGAAAAAAAAAAAAAAAACACTTTTCTAAAAAGTAACCCATGTTATCAAAAAAAAAAAAAAAAAACACCTGATGTAATCAGCTGAAAATGATGCATTTTATTACCTATTAATGGTCTAACCCAGTGGTTCCCAACCTTTTTTGGCCGTGCCCCACCAAAGCATCTCTAAAATGATGATGCCCCCCTCCCCCTAAAAAATATCATTCTTATAAAATTTAAATGAATGAACTGATAGAGTAAAAAACATTTAACATTGATCCTGAAACATACTGAACGTAATGGATGAATCAAATATTTTTTATAATAATCTGATGCTACTCGTAGTTTAAAGTATCGTTGGCACATAAAGGGTCACTTTTAATATCTTCGCAATGGTTCGCATCTCTGCGTGATGTATAGAGTGCTCAGAATCCTTGATTAGACCAATCAATAATTTTGAATAAAACATTTTTGTCTTATTTAATCACAGAATTTCAGCGATTAAAGTACACAACAATTTCTAATCAGAATAAAACGTGATAAAAGATTCTGTAAAGGAAGGTCGTCAAGTAATTGTTAAATATACACTTGAATAGTTTCATGTGTAAAATTGATTTCCATGTGACATATTGCAGTGCGACTCATTCAATAAATAATCGAAAAAGTTGTTTAAAATTCTAAAATACTTATAAATCAGAAAAATTATAAAGAATTTTTAAATATATAAAAGTATCTAAATATCTTAAATAATTTTTTTTATAATTATTCTGGTACAAGTGTATTTAAAACTTTTGAATGGAAACTTCTCAAAAAGTGAATAAAAAACTTGTTTTTTTTAAAATTTGATTGTGAAACTTTTATTTTCAGTCTACAGCATTACTATTACAAAAATAATTCCGAGGGTATGAGTTCACAAAAATCTTGAATTGCCCACCTGAAAAGTTAAATTGCCCCCCTGTGGGGCGTACGCCCCCCGTTGGGAACCACTGGTCTAACCTAAAAACAATTAAAAAATTATGTAGATATTCTAAAATTTTATTATAATAAGAAAATCTGTAAAAATGAAGCTCATGCTTTTGCCAGGTACAATATCAATGGGTTTTAAAAAAATGTATAAATAATCAATATTTAGGTAATAAACTCAATTTCACATGAGAAATCTTACAAAAAGAATAATCCCCCCCCCCCCTCTCCCAAGAAAACATTCCAAATTATTTTGAAAATTAACAAACTATATTGTTATATATAATATATATATATATATATATATATATATATATATATATATATATATATATATATATATATATAAACGAACTGATTTAATAAGTTCTTAAAAGAACTGTTTTGAATTTAAAATATTAGTCAATCTCTAGAAAAACAACAACAGCACAGACAGGCGCATACACAATATAAAGTTTCGGCGGGAAATTCGGGGAAATTCCACGTAGATTTTGGCGGGAGAAAAACCAGTTTGGCGGAATAAATCTACCACCACCACCACTGATGTCTGTCAACGAAAAGGTTACCAATGTGGGGTCTAGTATATTGAAGGTCTATGGTCGACGCGGATAAATTTGTGGCATCTCAAAAAAAGGCATTCGATTTTGAGTTTTCATGATGTGAAGATATAGACGTTCTGAGTGCTGGGGGACCGCCTCATTTTTTCAATTATCTTTCTTCAAATAAAATATTTTTTTTTTTCATGGAAGCCTCAAGTCTCCGATATGTTTCTTCACAGGATGAGAGCCTTCGGGTTCTTGCTTATAGCGTATATGTATGAGCTCCGGTGCTCTTCTTTCCTAGAATTTAAGACCTGCCTGTGAGTATGGATTTTGAAAAAAAAAAGGCGTTAAATGCATTTTTTTTAGAAAAATACTATCTATAATTACGCACAATTTTACGTTAACCATGCATTAATTTAAATTGATCAGCAATATATTAGTTATGCATTGATTTACACTTATTACATTTTAACGAATGCTATCTGCATGTCATTAAAATTATACTAGCTGACCCGTCCGGCGGTGCCTGGGCTCAAGATAATTACATCAAATTTGTATGATTATATATCTTATATCAATTTTATATTTTTAAATGAAATTTTCACTAAAAAATATTGATTATTAGACAGAAAAGCATTTTTAAAAGACATCTTCTTGTTTGGTTTTTTTTCCTCGTAAGGGTCTCTCGTTTCATAGTTAAAAAAAAATAACCCCAGTTGTCTGAATTCTATAAATTTTTCATCAGTTATAAACAGGTCTTGACAAATGCAGTCGGCAGGTCGCCACTGTCGACCTAGTTTTTCTATCTAGCCACCAAGTTATTTAACCCGATTTTATTATTATTATTATTATAATTTTTTGTACAAAAATTGACCGAAGAAATGACCATAAATGGCATTTTTTCTCATTTTCGGCATTTTTAATTAGGTAAAAATAAGTTTAACAAATGCAAATTTTAAATTAATAAAAAATAATTATATGACTGACTTCGACACGAAAATAGGCAGAAATTGTTTTCCTGCTTCACTGTTTCATCCATCCCCCCCCCCCTCATCAGATATAGATTTTGCAGCACTCACTTATCCAGACATTTGAAACCTTCGGCAATCAGCATTTTCTGAACATACCGGTTAATGCAGCCTTTACATTTTTTTTTTAATAGATAAATAATTTTGATAAATTTCATTAGAAAACTTTGTTTATACCATCTTTTTAAATTATGTAACTGTTCTAAACTATGTAACTAATAATCCTACAATAAGCTTATTATTTTTCTCAATTAATTGATAAAAAACTTTTGTGCTTTTAAAAATTAGTGACTTCGGAGGGGAGCAGGGTATATATTTTTTTACTGGTAACTAGAATTGTTTTACTGGCTACCAGATTTTATCAAATTTGCAAAGCCATGGTTATAAATGTAATGGTTTTACAGACCGTGGAAAAATATTGATATCTAGCTGTAAAAAAAAATGCTTTCTTCTCGCGTCTTTTTTTTTTTTTTTTTTTTTTTGCGACGTGCCTTTTAAAATAACAACACAAAAAAGTTACTGTCCGAACTCTCTGAAATTTTATTCGATTGCAAATATAACTGTATCCAACCCCTCTTTAAAATTCCGTGAAAAAAGTCTGTCTTTGACTAAAGTCGGAGAGAAAAGAGTCACAGAGTCACGCCAAAAAAGACTAAAAGTCACATTTAATACTGAAAACATGAGCCGACGCCGAGCAAACCCACGCCAAAATACACAACTTTCTTTTTGCATTGTCATCGAAAAATTCTCAGATTTTTTTTAAATACTTTTATTCATCAGAGCGTTTCCAAATTTTTGTAGGCACTGTAATTTTGATCTTCCAAGATGCTTTTAATGGATTGTGTCGAAATACAGACGTTTAGTTACTTTTAGCATAGAAAAAAGATCGTCTTCGAAAGGCCCGATATGACGTGAGGTTCTAAATAAATCGTAATTTAGAATGCTTTCAGCTGTTTCACACCTTTAAATTTACCTTTTATAATAAATTCTTTATGCCAAGCATTTCCATCTTAAAAGTAATCTCTATACTAAATTTCAAGTTTCTAGCACTAACAGTTTCAACTAAATCATAATTTAGAACACTTTTAGAAAGTTTTCAGCTCATTTCGTCCTTTTAAATTTTTAAATGTTTTTAAAAATGTTATAAGGAAGCATTTACTACATAAAAATAATCATCATGCCAAATTCCAAGTTTTCATACCAATTGTGTCACATAAATCGCAATTTTAGAATGCTTCTTACTCTTGCATTCTTTTAAATTTCGAATTGAAAAAATAAATTCTGGGGAGCATTTACGTCTTTTAAGTAACATCCATATAAAATTTCAAGACTATAGCCCTAAAAGTTCTAAATGACTTGCTACATTTGGCAAAAAGCAAGGTAAGTAAGTCTATTGAAAATTTTGTTAAAATTGCTTCATTATTATTAAACTTAGGAATAAGAATTCGTGATTCTCTTGAAATGAAACCTTGTGTATTTTTGATTGAATAAATGGATTCCAACTCTGTTATTTTCTATGTAAAAATTATTTGCTGTAGTGTGTTCTTCCATCTTTAAGTTTTCCCCTCATCATTTTTAAACACTTTATAAATCTAACATAGTTTTGTGTTATTTGATTGGTGCATTTTATAGTTTGTAACTCTAATATTGTAAACGCTGTTTAAATTAAATCATAACCAACTTAATTGCGGAGAAAATCATTATGATTTCATTCATTTAAAAGACTCATTCCATTAACCGATGATTCATATAACCGGCGACCATCTTTATTATAAACTCAAAACCCCCCCTAGAACCAAATTCTGGCTGCGCCACTGTCTTAAATAATATCAATTTTACTGTCAAGAAATTTTAATCGCTTTCACTTATTGTTCGATATCAAGTTTTAGCCCTAATGCAAGACATAGAAATCTTCTAGCCTATTTTCATTTGGTTATTCATAATATTGGGAAAGTTTATAGTTTTGGCTTGAATAGGCTTCTTGCACCCATGTGTTTTCTCCTTTCAATTTCGATATTCGGAAAGTTAAATTTGTAAAATTTCCAATTGAAGCCATAGAACCCGAATTAATGCCGAAATAGTAAAATTCATATACGTATTAGTAAAAAAAAATTTTTTTTCATATGTCTTCTATTTATGTATTAACTGAATATGTGTTTTATAGCTACTTTTTTTTTTTTTATCTTTTTCTCATAGGTGCTGTTAAGACTCATGTGAAGTGGAATGAAACATCAGAGTGCCAAATAGAAAAAGTTATTGCAAATTGGTTGCGGCATGCAAAAGGCCGATTGGATAATAATAAAAAAAAAAAATAAAGCATTTTTTGCTTGCAATTTTTTTTTCTTTTTTTTTTTTAATTATCCATACATTTGTAATGAAAGAAAAATCTTGTATGTCAATCTTTTTCTTGTTTTCCTTGAATTCTTCCGTTCTGTGGAACCAGATGTGAAGTTGAATTTTTTTTTTCCAAGTATGTCTTAAATAATACCAATTTTACTGTCAAGATATTTTAATCGCTTTCACTTATTGTTAGATATCAATTTTTAGCCCTAACGCAAGACATAGAAATCTTCTAGCCTATTTTCATTTGGTTATTTATAATATTGGAAAAGTTTTTAGTGTTGGCTTGAATAGACTTCTTGCACCCATTTGGTTTCTCCTTTCAATTTCGATATTCGGGAAGTTAAATTTGTAAAATTTCCAGTTAAGGCTATAGAACCTGAATTAATGCCGAAATAGTAAAATTCATATACGTATTAGTAAATACTTTTTTTTCATATGTCTTCTATTTATGTATTAACTAAATATGTGTTTTATAGCTACTTTTTTTTTTTTTTTTTTTTTTTTTTTTTGTAATTTTTTTTTCATAGGGGCTGTTAAGACTCATGTAAAGTGGGATGAAACATCAGAGTGCCAAATAGAAAAAGTTATTGCAAATTGGTTGCGGCATGCAAAAGACCGATTAGATAATAAATAAAGCATTTTTTGCTTGCAATTTTTTTTTTTTTAATTTTCCATACATCTGTAATGAAAGAAAAATCTTGTATGTCAATCTTTTTCTTGTTTTCCTTGAATTCTTCCACTCTGTAGAACCAGAAGTGAAGTCGATATTGTAAAACTTAGATACTTTTTTTTCCAAGTATGTCTTAAATAATACCAATTTTACTGTCAAGATATTTTAATCGCTTTCACTTACTGTTAGATATCAATTTTTAGCCCTAACGCAAGACATAGAAATCTTCTAGCCTATTTTCATTTGGTTATTCATAATATTGGGAAAGTTTATAGTTTTGGCTTGAATAGGCTTCTTGCACCCATGTGTTTTCTCCTTTCAATTTCGATATTCGGGAAGTTAAATTTGTAAAATTTCCAATTGAAGCCATAGAAACCGAATTAATGCCGAAATAGTAAAATTCATATACGTATTAGTAAATACTTTTTTTTTCATGTCTTCTATTTATGTATTAACTGAATATGTGTTTTATAGCTACTTTTTTTTTTTTTAATCTTTTTTCATAGGCGCTGTTAAGACTCATGTAAAGTGGGATGAAACATCAGGGTTCCAAATAATAGAAAAAAATATTGCAAATTGGTTGCGGCATGCAAAAGGCCAATTGGATAATAATAAAAAAATAAAGCATTTTTTGTTTGCAAATTTTTGTTGTATGTTTTTTCTTTTTTTTTTTTTAAACAATGATATACGTTGAATGATTTTACCCATTGAATCTTTTAAAGATTCATTAATTATTATATTAATAAAATTATAAAAACTATCTACATTACTTAACCTTAAGCCATTATATTTTTTCATATATTAACAAAGTAAATAACTAAAAGGGTTAATATATATATATATTTCATTTGCTGTGCAATTAAAAAAATTTTAAGTGTAGCCATACTATAAGGAAAAAATATGATTTTGTATTTGAAAAAAGCTATTACAGTGAATAAATAAAGTGCAATACTTGAATTTACTGACACTTTAAATAAGGAAAAAAAATGATTCACCAAATGAAGGACCTTGCAAAATAGTTTGACAATTTAAACATAATAGTTTAATAATTTAGAAAATAATAAGTATCCAATTACTATTTGTAAGCATTCAATATTCAAGCATCTACAAATTTAATTATCAGTGAATTAGTGAAGTAATTATAATCTGCAATTTCTTCCAAGAAAAGCAAAAAAGTAGTTTTTGAGATGAAAAAGAAAGATTAAGACCCTGACTTCGATTTTCAGCAGAAAATATAGCATTATGGTACATCAGCAGTTCCTAAACACAGGGTTCTCCCCTTAAGTCCACAGGGTTCTTCATGGGGGGGTCCATGAAGGTCCTGTTTTCAATGTAAAAACTTTATTTTATGAAATCTGAGACTAATTTAATGAGTAAAATAAAAGGCAATATAGTAAAACCTGTGAACATGGAATCAGGATAAAATTATATTTTAGACAGATTTCTGTCTTCACAGGTACATTTGTCTGATGTTTTTCTCATTGGGACCATGGAATTTTTTTGTTTAATACAATTAATTTGCTTATACAGTCGGGCCCCGATTTAACGAATTCATCAGGACCGAAATTTTTATTCGTTAAATTGGGGTTCTGTGTAAGGCTCTCTCTCAGAAAAATATAATTCTAAATTTACTATGATTTATATTTAGTATGATTAATTTTTAGTTTTACACGGAGTTCTTGAATCCTAGAGGCCTGATGTATGTGCATCATATAAGACATTTGTGTACCAATTCCAGTACTACAGTAAGATAATATTGTTGCATGTTTTGAGTCAGGTAAACAATGTCCTTCACTTGGCCATCCTCTGAAGTGCACCCCTGTATACTGAAAGGTTAGAGAAACCTGTTTTACAGAATCAGTATATCCAGTCTTAAATCCTGGGAATCTGTGAAAAAGGGTCTATAGTAAATAAGAAATTAAAAACTGCTGTGATAGATCATATCATCAGATCTAGCTGAAAGTTTTCATGCTAAAAGAATAAATTTGATGTAATTTAAAATGTTTAGACACAGAAATATAGCATTTGGGTAATTTTTTTCTAATTATGAGTAGAGTACAATACAGCAAACAGTATACAAAAAAGAAAAATTATGCATCAAGCATAGATTATAAAACACTTTCAGAATACTTTTACAAAACTTCGCTATTTAATAAGGCAAATAAAATACCTAAGTAATTATTTTAGAAAATGCATAAAATATTTGAAAACCAGATTTCAGCAATTACCACCCATAGATGGAAAGTACTCCAATTCTTTGATGCATTTAGTCATTGATTTCTTAAGTATAGCCATACTTAAAGGAAAAAATATGATATTGCCACCGAAAAAAAGCTATTTTAGTGAAAAAGAAAAGTGCAATACTTTTTAAGCTATGATTTTACTGACAATTTAAATGGGGGGAAAAGGATTCGCCAAATGCAAGACATTGCAAAGGGCAATATTGTCTGCTAATAAATGAATATAATAAATTTTTACAACTGGGCCACCTCTAATTTCTAATGAAAATCTTTGCCATATTTAATCTCAAATATCTGCAATTAAATAAGGCAAAAACTTTCATTTAAAAATAGTGCTGGTTAAAAATCATACCAGCATCATTACTAATAAGAATATAAATCAAAACCAAAAACAGAATTTTTTTTTTTTAAGTAGATAGTAAAATAAAAATGTGAACAGTTGAAATGCATAGATTTGTAGTAATCGAGAATAGATAAAAGTCAGAAGGTATCTTATAATTTCCATTTCTTATACAGTAAAATCCCGTTACAACGAACTTCACGGGACCGCAAATTTTATTCGTTGTAACGGGAATTTCGTTGTAACGGAATTCAATAGAAAATTAAACATTTCAATTCAGATCCTCATATCATAGTTAATTATAAAAATATAGTAGTATAATACAAATTAGTAGATAATTAATTATTAAAAATAATAATAAAAATTAGTAGTACCTTCTAATAACGTAAAGTTAGTATAATACAATGTATAATATTTTTTATAGAACTGAAAAATTGACTTACCACCATTTCAATGATCTTCAAATTGTACAAGAAAAAATTTAATGCAGAAAATCAGTGATTTTTTTTTGTACAAGGGAGTTTGAAGCTGCGGACAATACAAAATTATGTACATGATTAATATTAGAAAAAATGTTATCTGGTACACTGCTCTGTAAAGAAATAAAATTGCGCACTCTTTCTAAGCTTTCTAAGGCTTCAGCAGATGTAACTTTTGAAACCTCATTTTCTTCATCTTCAGAACTTTCTTCATCATTTTCTAAAATGCGATCATCAACAATAGACTGCACAATATCTGTCTCTGTTAATGAATAACAAGTTGCAGCATTGTCATCTGCAGTTAAAAAATCTTTAAAGCTTATGCTTTGAGACACACCAGATTTTTCTTTTACTAAGTTCCAAGTGGATTCGATCTCATATTCGACTGTCTGCTCCTCATCATGTACTACATCGCTAGATCCTTGAGCCGTCGATTCTTTATTTAAATCCTGGTCAATCTGCGCGTGTTTCCAACAGTGGGCTATTGTTTTCTGGCTTATATCATCCCACGATCCACAGATCATATCAATTGCCTCTTTCATGTTGCACTTTCTGTTTACGTTATTTTGCAGATCACAGAGAATGCGTTTTAATAACATAGTTTTGTATCGTGATTTTACGGCTCTGATAATGCCTTGGTCAAGAGGCTGAAGTATTGCAGTACAGTTAGGCGGGAAATACTCTACACGAATGTGATTCAATATAGGAGGATCATTGTGTTCTGTGCAGTTGTCTATGAGTAGAAGAATTTTACGTTTTTGTTTTTGCATATCTTTATCAAAATTTATCAGCCATTCATTAAAGAATCCTTGCGTCATCCATGATTTTTTGTTGGCTTTGTAGATGCATGGTAAGGACTTAAAATGTTTGAAACAACGGGGTTTTTCAGATTTGCCGATTATGAGTACTTTTCGTTTTTCTGTTCCTGATTTGTTGCAGCAAAATAGGGCTGTAATCCTTTGTTTGGAAAGCTTTCCTCCAATACACTTGTCTCCTTTTAACGCTAAAGTCTTCCTTGGTTCTAACTGAAAAAATATTCCGGCTTCATCGGCATTAAAAACATCGTTAGGACTATACGTCTTGATTATTTTTTGTATTTCACCTTTACGCCATTCGTTTACAAATTCAACTGGGACGTCTTTTGCTTCTCCTGAAATGCATTTTGCCACTATACCGTATCTTTCTCGGAATCGATTCAACCATCCGACACTGGCTTGAAAATTTTCAATGTTTAGCATTCTTGCAAATTCCAAACCTTTTTCTCTAATTAAAGGGCCACTTAGAGGGATGTTTCTAGAACGAACATCCATAAACCATTTGTAAACAGCACTATCCACATCTTGAAACTGGGCATTTCGAATTCGTTTTCTGCTTGGATCAAAGACTTTAACTTGAATTTTTTTCAAAATGCTTTCTTTATCTTTTAGAAAAGTGGATAAAGTAGACGGCGAAATTCCATATTTGCTAGCAACATCAGATTTTTTCATTCCTTTCTCAACTTCAGAAATTATGGCTTTTTTTTCTTCCAAACTAAACTGTTTTCGCTTAACAGCCGCCATTTTATGACCTACTGGTAAGATGAAAATTTTCAAACTGATTTCGAGCTTTGGAAATTCCTTTGCGAAAGTTATTCAGGTAGGGAGGAGAGGGAAGGGGGAATGTGCAATACTCATTTCACGTTTTGTTAAGTTTGCCTACATTGGTTACAGCTTACTTGGACTTCCAAGAAAAAGGGGTGGAGAAAAGGGGTGAGCGAACAAAGGAAACATTCCTTCTGCAGTGAAATGCCTATGCACACCGATTTTACAACAAAGCTCGGAGAAAAGCGATTGCTTTAGAGATAAGCTGGATTGTCCCTAAGACTAGGCATCGAAAACAAAAATTGTCAAGCGATAAAAATGTACAACTGAAAGTATTTGCCGTGTCATATTATTTCGTTCTAACGAGATTATAAAAAATTGAATATTTCGTTATACTGAGATTATGTTAACATTATTTGAATACATTTCAAAACGGGACTCGCTTGCATTTCGTTATAACGGGATTTTTCGTTGTAATGGAATTCGTTGTAACGGGATTTTACTGCATTTATCATAAAAAGTTATTGTTACCCAATATGAAATCATACTGTCAATTTGAATACATTCACTTAGTTTTAATAAAATGACACAAAGTAATCATATACATGATTTTGCGGATAGCAAAAGATAAATCATTTTGATGGAAAAGATTAATTTATTGAAATAAATATATTTCTATGCATAATACAAGTTCATTAAAGGCACGATATATTTAACTGTGTATTGAAAAATTAAAAATATTGTTTGACTTCGTAAATACATTTTAGAAGACAAAACAAAAGTATAATTTTAATTCAATATTTAAACGAACCTTTTAAAGTCACACAAATTTTGATACATCTTTTAAACTCTAAATTTTATATATTAAAGCTTATGTCATTTTCTTTTATAACAATAAATAAAATTAATTAAAAAAAATAATTGTGTTCAGGTGAAGGACACTAACTAAAATAGTTTCTTTAAAGGTCTTGCAGAATTAAAAGTAAAGTTAAATAAGTTTTATTAGCAATAATATTTAAAAATATTTATATGCTTTTAATATTTTGTATATGTATATACTTTTAAAATATTAAAAGCACAATAAATTTGACAGAAAAAGTTTTTACTTTTTATTAATTTTATCCTTCCCTATAGGAACCCACATAACACAGATTCGTCCAATTTTGGTTTAAAGTCCGTAATTTGGACTTATGGACGTGTCCAATTTTCGTCCAAAAATAGTCTGTACTTCATCTAAATCTCATCAATTTACTTTCAAATGTCACCACCTTTTACGTAATAAGTACGTGTTTTAGATGAGAAAGTGAACGTAAAATGAACATAATACGGACGTCCAAAATTTGTTCATATTACGTCCATTTTATGTCTTTTAGACGAGAAAATGAACATAAAATGGACGTAATATGAACAAATTTTGGACGTCCGTATTATGTCCATTTTATGTTCATTTTTCGTTCATATTCTCGTCTAAAAGACGTACTTATTACGTAAAAGGTGGTGACATTTGAACGTAAATTCATGAGATTTAGTTGAAGTACAGACTACTTTTGTACGAAAATTGGACACGTCCATATGTCCAAATTACGTACTTTAAAACAAAATTTTACGAATCTGTGTTATGTGGGGAGGAATTGTATTTTTAACTTAAACCCTCCACAAACAGGTAATATTCCTGTTATTAGCCAGTCACCAAGTCAACCCAATGCCTGACAATTAATTGTAGCTGGGTATGCCAATGATAAAAAATTAAATTATGTTGTTGATTCAGGATCTACAATATCTATTCTTCCATTTAAATTTATTCGTTATTTAAGTGCTAAAATTGTAAATATTTCACCTATTATAGTTGGTCAAGCTAAGGGTAAGGTTACAATTAATAAATCATGTAATTTATTAGTTAAAATATGTAAAATTACACATTATATAATTTTTTTGTTATGTGATACTAATTTGGAATATGCTATATTAGGATTGCCTGATTGTTCTGAATTTAACTTAATAATAGACTGTGCAAATTGTCGAGTTATTCAAGGAGATCTTGTCTTAAATCAAAATGTTGACATATCCAGTAATAATTTACAATTATTGCATTTTAATGTTTAAGATCAGTCTCAATATGTGCAGCCCGATTATTCAAGTATTCACTCCTCAATCCTTCGCTCAAATTAATGTTAATGATTAGGATTTAAGAGGTAAATAAATACAGTAAAAAACAGAACTTTAAGGGATATATTGGGAAATTATTTGGATATTTTTCAAAAAATAAATATGATGTGGGGAAGATTAATATTGAGCCACAGCGTATCTTTCTCAAATCTGACCTACCTATATCTATGAGGCCTTTATCGTACTTGAACAGTGGAAGAAAAAGAAATCTCTGAGCAAATTCAATCATTATTATCTGCTGGATTAATCAAAGAAAGCAATAGCCCATATCCTTCACCAGTCACTTTAGTAGAAAAGCGCGATGAAGGTAAAAAAAAAACTAGATTATGTGTAGATTATAGAAAACTTAATTCCATAATGAAAAATGATGCAGAACCATTACCCCGTATTGACGACATTTTCGACAAATTAAGTAGTGCCCAGTATTTTTCCACCTTGGATTTAGCCTCAGGCTACTGGCACATACCCATACATCCAGCAGACACTGAAAAATTAGCTTTTACTACCAATTGTGGACTTTGGGAATGGAATGTTCTCCCGTTTGGTGTAAAGATGGGACCATCAATATTCAATAGAACTATTAGGAGAATTCTTACTAAACATAAAATTAACTTTGCTTGCTACTATTTTGATGACATAATTATTTTTTCTTCAACTTTGGAAGAACATTATCAACAACATCTCAACAGAATATTTGAATTATGCAGAATGGAAAATCTTAAACTTAAATTATCTAAGTGTAGCTTTGTCCAAAATACAATTAATTTCTTAGGTTATGAGATAAAAAAAATGGTACTTTAACTCCTGCTAACAATAATATAGAAGCTATCAAAAAATTAAAACCACCTTCAAATGTTAAAGAACTCCAAAGATTTTTAGGATCTATTAATAGATCCTAAAAATCTTTGGAGGAGACATTTTGAGACAGTAATTACTGTCTCATAAATTTATTAATAAATATACAGAAATCAGACAACCCCTCAATAAATTGCTCAAAAAGATACTATATGGGAATGGAACTTAGATTGTCAAAATTCTTTTCAAAAACTCAAAGATGCCGTAATTGCTAAACCTGTTTTGAAAATTTATGACCCTAAATTACCCCTCCATATGTTTGTGGATGCCTCACAAGTGGCAGTAGGTGCAGTCCTTAAGCAGCCTGATAATAATAATTTTTTACATCTAATTGCATACTATTCTAGAGGATTGAGAAGTTATGAAAATAATTATTTTATTACAGAACTAGAGTGTCTTGCCATTATTGACAAATTTTACCACTACTTCCATGGTGTTAAGTTTACTATTCACACAGTTCATGCGTATCTTGTCTGGTTAAGAAATGTTAAACATTTAAGAGGAAGATTATTTAGATGGTCTTTAAAGTTAAGTATGTTCGAGTATGATATTGTATATTTAAAGGGTTCCACAAATGTCGAAGTCGACATGTTGTCCCGAAATCCTACTACATATCTTATTCAACCACTTACCTTTCTTTTGGATGTTAGGGAAATCATAGAGATGCAACAAAAAGATAATGTGTGTGTTAAAAATTATTTATTAGTGAAAATGGACTTATGATGGTAAAAAAGAAAGGATTTAGAAAAATAGTAGTACCCATGTCTTTAAGAGGAAAATTGCTTAATGTTACTCATGAAAAATTTGGTCATCCTGGTATTCAAAAAATGTTAAACTTAATATCTCCTAATTATTATTGGCCTGATATTACTCAAGATATAACTAATTTTGTAAAACACTGTGATGTTTGTCAAAAGAATAAAAAACCGAGACATAAAAAATTTGGCTTATTACAAGCTATGACCACTACAGATCAACATTTTGAATGTATTTCTGTTGATACGGTGGGAGAATTTAATTACTACAATTCCACAAAAAAATATTTACATCTTATAATCGACCATGCTACTAGATATGTTTGGACTTTTCCCTCAAAAAGTGTTACCACAGAAGCTTATACTAACTGTCTAAAACAAGTTTTTAATATTCAAACCCCACAACAGTTATTCTGTTTTAATAAAATTCTTGATGTCCGGACCCACCAAAAAGTATTAAGTGATAGAAATGCAGCCTTTACTTCATCTAGATTAAAAAAAATCTTGCGGTACCACAATATTAAGCAACGTTTAACCACATCACATCACCCACAAACGAATGGCAAATGTGAGAGAGTGAACCAGACAATAGTTACTAGATTGAAGTGTAAAGTTAATTCTACCAACTCCAAAATTCCTTGGACAAACATTTTGACAGAAGTAGGTAATGAGTACAATAATACTCCTCATTCTATCACTAAATTCCCCTGCTTACTTACTTTTCGGCCAATTACCCTATGATTCCCCCTTCAACAAAATTATTACCCTCCTGTTCAAGAAGCCCTTAAACTTGCTAAAAAACGCACTGATGAAATTTATTGGAGAAGTAAAAAATATTATGACCGAAATTATCTAGAGCCAAAATTTGAGATTGGAGATCTTGTAATTTATGAAGAGTTCCAATATCCTAATACCAGAAAACTTTGACAAGTCTTTAGTGGTCCTTATCAAATCCTTAATAAGTTATCTGATGTCAATTTTGAAATTAATAGACAGATTCAAAATAAATCTACTGAAATAGTACATGTATCAAAATTACGTCCTTATTACCCTCCTGACCAATTAAAATTTTCCCATAAGAAACCACAACAAACTAATGTTAAATCTATAGTTTCATCTTAATTTTATAATAGTCATAAAATAAAACTAAGCTATATATACTCCACATAACACGATCTAACTCCATATAATTCCATACAATTCCATACTTAACAGCTGAAATCTACTATACTATGATATAAAAAACTCTTAAGAGGAATACCTGAGTTATTTTAAGAACCTAAAGAATGTAGTACAATTTGGTTCATAAAGTTCTCAACTAGTTCAACTAGTTCATAATTTTGTTTGATAAGTATTAATTTTATTATTTTACAGTTTTATTGTTATTGTTATTTATATTAATTTATTATTATTATTATATGTATTCTATTATTGTATATTATTTTTGTTGCTGTGGCAGCTAATGGCAGCATGAACAGGCCATTGTTGATATTTTGATATTTAAAGAGAACCTGTTGAAAGAATAGTTGTTATACACCTCGACTTTTTGAAAAGGAAGATACTCTCAATTGGACTGTATATTATCAATTGTTATAGTTAGTACAGTTGTGTTATAGTTAGTAAAAATTTAAGGTATTAAGACACTGATGCAAAATTTTAATAATTACTTTGTACATTCTCAGTTACCAGATTGTGAGCCGAGTCTGTGTGGTATGTTCCTTCAATGAACTTGCGGGTCAATGACCTGCCAGTTCATTCGTCTTTTTGGGTGGGGGATATGTACTAATAAAAAAATGTTTGCCTTCTTTTCGCCATTTTCTTAGTCCTTATTCCAAATTATCACCATTCTATTAAATTATTAAATATTATTTATTTTATTATTTTAGTATTTCTCTGTCTTTTATTTATATCTTAAATCCCCTGTTTGGTTTAATTCCATATCTTAGTCAAAATATTCTTTAAATCCCTATTTTAAAAATTATTCTAAATTGCAAAAACTTCCTGAAAAGCATTTGATTAAATTCCTTTAGTTGAGACATTGAAATTTATTCTTTCTGAATATTTTTTCTTTAAATTCTTTTTATTTTATTATTTTCAGATATCGTTCGATTGTCCCATCATCCCCTGCTTTCGCGCGCTTACTTTTACCTTCAAAATTCATCCGAATCCTGTAATGAGTTCTTACATTTACGTCAGTCTAACACTCCCTTAACCTAATTTCCTAGCCATCAACGTTTAAGTTTTTCCAGCGCTCTCTTCGTGGCCACACCCCTTTTTACAAACTATTGGATGGTAATATTCACGCGTTCTTATTCCTACACCAATTTGTTTACTATAAAACATACTGCACGGGAGCGGACCGTCAGAATTTTGCTCTAAATTGGTTGTTAAAATAATATGCGGCTCTAGTGACCCCCATGCTCAACTCAACATTGCATTTCATTTTGTGCATAGTGTGTCTATCTAAGTGTATGGTATTCTCTTCAATATCTGTCATCTCTTCGAATGTTAGTATCGTACATCTTTGATGACAACTAGTTACTCTGCATCATGTAACAGATGACGTCTCTTCCAATAAACACATTGATTTTTTTACAAGTCTTATTCTTGAATTACTTCTCTGGTGTATGTATCGATTATTTTTGTGGAATTCCTTCCGTGCCTGACTTTCGGCGAATCAATTGCCATACTTTTAAGGATGTGACGACTGCGTAATTTCCATGTCATCAGTGGTGTCTACCCCATAATAAAGAAACCGGTAGTCACTAATGACATTCATTATTACCTGCAATACATCGTAATATAGAAAGCCGGCAGGATAGCATCCTGTCACAATATTAAGCAACGTTTAACCACATCACATCACCCACAAACGAATGGCAAATGTGAGAGATTGAACCAGACAATAGTTACTAGATTGAAGTGTAAAGTTAATTCTACCAACTCCAAAATTCCTTGGACAAAAATTTTGACAGAAGTAGGTAATGAGTACAATAATACTCCTCATTCTATTACTAAATTCCCCTGCTTACTTACTTTTCGGCCATATACCCTATGATTCCCCCTTCAACAAAATTATTACCCTCCTGTTCAAGAAGCCCTTAAACTTGCTAAAAAACGCACTGATGAAATTTATTAGAGAAGTAAAAAATATTGTGATCGAAATTATCTAGAACCAAAATTTGAGATTGGAGATCTTGTAATTTCTGAAGAGTTCCAATATCCTAATACCAGAAAACTTTGACAAGTCTTTAGTGGTCCTTATCAAATCCTTAATAAGTTATGTGATGTCAATTTTGAAATTAATAGACAGATTCAAAATAAATCTACTGAAATAGTACATGTATCAAAATTACTTCCTTATTACCCTCCTGACCAATTAAAATTTTCCCATAAGAAACCACAACAAACTAATGTTAAATCTATAGTTTCATCTTAATTTTATAATAGTCATAAAATAAAACTAAGCTATATATACTCTACATAACACGATCTAACTCCATATAATTCCATACAATTCCATACTTAACAGCTGAAATCTACTATACTATGATATAAAAAACTCTTAAGAGGAATACCTGAGTTATTTTAAGAACCTAAAGAATGTAGTACAATTTGGTTCATAAAGTTCTCAACTAGTTCAACTAGTTCATAATTTTGTTTGATAAGTATTAATTTTATTATTTTACAGTTTTATTGTTGTTGTTATTTATATTAATTTATTATTATTATTATATGTATTCTATTATTGTATATTATTTTTGTTGCTGTGGCAGCTAATGGCAGCATGAACAGGCCATTGTTGATTTTTTGATATTTAAAGAGAACCTGTTGAAAGAATAGTTGTTATACACCTAGACTTTTTGAAAAGGAAGATACTCTCAATTGGACTCTATATTATCAATTGTTATAGTTAGTACAGTTGTGTTATAGTTAGTAAAAATTTAAGGTATTAAGACACTGATGCAAAATTTTAATAATTACTTTGTACATTCTCAGTTACCAGATTGTGAGCCGAGTCTGTGTGGTATGTTCCTTCAATGAACTTGCGGGTCAATGACCTGCCAGTTCATTCGTCTTTTTGGGTGGGGGATATGTACTAATAAAAAAATGTTTGCCTTCTTTTCGCCATTTTCTTAGTCCTTATTCCAAATTATCACCATTCTATTAAATTATTAAATATTATTTCTTTTATTATTTTAGTATTTCTCTGTCTTTTATTTATATCTTAAATCCCTTGTTTGGTTTAATTCCATATCTTAGTCAAAATATTCTTTAAGTCCCTATTTTAAAAATTATTCTAAATTGCAAAAACTTCCTGAAAAGCATTTGATTAAATTCCTTTAGTTGAGACATGAAATTTATTCTTTCTGAATATTTTTTCTTTAAATTCTTTTTATTTTATTATTTTCAGATATCGTTCGATTGTCCCATCATCCCCTGCTTTCGCGCGCTTACTTTTACCTTCAAAATTCATCCGAATCCTGTAATGAGTTCTTACATTTTCGTCAGTCTAACACTCCCTTAACCTAATTTCCTAGCCATCGACGTTTAA
This sequence comes from Maratus michaelseni, assembly GCA_963931845.1. NCBI lineage: Eukaryota > Metazoa > Arthropoda > Arachnida > Araneae > Salticidae > Maratus > Maratus michaelseni. Next base: position 22,322,464 of record OZ007599.1, on the reverse strand, counting down.
GTTTTTCCAGCGCTCTCTTCGTGGCCACACCCCTTTTTACAAACTATTGGATGGTAATATTCACGCGTTCTTATTCCTACACCAATTTTTTTACTATAAAACATACTGCACGGAAGCGGACCGTCAGAATTTTGCTCTAAATTGGTTGTTAAAATAATATGCGGCTCTAGTGACCCCCATGCTCAACTCAACATTGCATTTCATTTTGTGCATAGTGTGTATATCTAAGTGTATGGTATTCTCTTCAATATCTGTCATCTCTTCGAATGTTAGTATGGTACATCTTTGATGACAACTAGTTACTCTGCATCATGTAACAGATGACGTCTCTTCTAATAAACACATTGATTTTTTTACAAGTCTTATTCTTGAATTACTGCTCTGGTGTATGTATCGATTATTTTTGTGGAATTCCTTCCGTGCCTGACTTTCGGCGAATCAATTGCCATACTTTTAAGGATGTGACGACTGCGTAATTTCCATGTCATCAGTGATGTCTACCCCATAACAAAGAAACCGGTAGTCACTAATGACATTCATTATTACCTGCAATACATCGTAATATAGAAAGCCGGCAGGATAGCATCCTGTCACAATATTATGCAACGTTTAACCACATCACATCACCCACAAACGAATGGCAAATGTGAGAGAGTGAACCAGACAATAGTTACTAGATTGAAGTGTAAAGTTAATTCTACCAACTCCAAAATTCCTTGGACAAAAATTTTGACAGAAGTAGGTAATGAGTACAATAATACTCCTCATTCTATTACTAAATTCCCCTGCTTACTTTCTTTTGGGCCATATACCCTATGATTCCCCCTTCAACAAAATTATTACCCTCCTGTTCAAGAAGCCCTTAAACTTGCTAAAAAACGCACTGATGAAATTTATTGGAGAAGTAAAAAATATTATGACCGAAATTATCTAGAGCCAAAATTTGAGATTGGAGATCTTGTAATTTATGAAGAGTTCCAATATCCTAATACCAGAAAACTTTGACAAGTCTTTAGTGGTCCTTATCAAATCCTTAATAAGTTATCTGATGTCAATTTTGAAATTAATAGACAGATTCAAAATAAATCTACTGAAATAGTACATGTATCAAAATTACGTCCTTATTACCCTCCTGACCAATTAAAATTTTCCCATAAGAAACCACAACAAACTAATGTTAAATCTATAGTTTCATCTTAATTTTATAATAGTCATAAAATAAAACTAAGCTATATATATTCCACATAACTCGATCTAACTCCATATAATTCCATACAATTCCATACTTAACAGCTGAAATCTACTATACTATGATATAAAAAACTCTTAAGAGGAATACCTGAGTTATTTTAAGAACCTAAAGAATGTAGTACAATTTGGTTCATAAAGTCCTCAACTAGTTCAACTAGTTCATAATTTTGTTTGATAAGTATTAATTTTATTATTTTACAGTTTTATTGTTATTGTTATTTATATTAATTTATTATTATTATTATATGTATTCTATTATTGTATATTATTTTTGTTGCTGTGGCAGCTAATGGCAGCATGAACAGGCCATTGTTGATTTTTTGATATTTAAAGAGAACCTGTTGAAAAAATAGTTGTTATACACCTAGACTTTTTGAAAAGGAAGATACTCTCAATTGGACTCTATATTATCAATTGTTATAGTTAGTACAGTTGTGTTATAGTGAGTAAAAATTTAAGGTATTAAGACATTGATGCAAAATTTTAATAATTACTTTGTACATCCTCAGTTACCAGATTGTGAGCCGAGTCCATGTGGTATGTTCCTTCAATGAACTTGCGGGTCAATGACCTGCCAGTTCATTCGTCTTTTTGGGTGGGGGGATATGTAATAATAAAAAAATGTTTGCCTTCTTTTCGCCATTTTCTTAGTCCTTATTCCAAATTATCACCATTCTATTAAATTATTAAATATTATTTATTTTATTATTTTAGTATTTCTCTGTCTTTTATTTATATCTTAAATCCCCTGTTTGGTTTAATTCCATATCTTAGTCAAAATATTCTTTAAATCCCTATTTTAAAAATTATTCTAAATTGCAAAAACTTCCTGAAAAGCATTTGATTAAATTCCTTTTATTGAGACATTGAAATTTATTCTTTCAGAATATTTACTTTACTTTCTTTTTATTTTATTATTTTCAGATATCGTTCGATTGTCCCATCATCCCCTGATTTCGCGCTCTTACTTTTACCTTCAAAATTCATCCGAATCCTGTAATGAGTTCTTACATTTTCGTCAGGCTAACACTACCTTAACCTAATTTCCTAGCCATTGACGTTTAAGTTTTTCCAGAGCTCTCTTCATGGCCACACCTCTTTTTACAAACTATTGGATGGTAATATTCGCGCGTTCGTATTCCTACACCAATTTTTTTAGTATAAAACATACTGCACGGGAGCGGACTGTCAGAATTTTGCTCTAAATTGGTTGTAAAAATAATATGCTGCTCCAGTAACCCTCATTCTTAACTCAACATTGCATTTCATTTTGTGCATAGTGTGTCTATCTAAGTATATGGTATTCTCTTCAATATCTGTCATCTCTTCGAATGTTAGCATCGTACTTCTGTTGTGATGACAACTAGTTACTCTGCATCATGTAACAGATGACGTCTCTCCTAATAAACACATTTTTTTCTACAACAAGTCTTATTCTTGAACTACTGCTCTGGTGTACACTGTAAAAAATCTTCAGCTTTTGCTGCATAGTCACTCCACCTCTTTTATAGAATATCTCTGTTTTGACCAATGAAAATGCTCCATAATATAGTAAAGTAACCGTTTTCTCTAAAAGCAGTGGAGTGTGTCTGGAGCAAAAGCTGAAGATTTTTAACAGTGTATGTAGAGTTGCAAAGGCTATAAAAAACCCGGTTTAAACCTGGGAATAAACCGGGTTTTTTGGGAATAAACCAGGTTTTTTGGAAATAAACGGGGTCTTTTGGGAATAAACCGGGTCTATTGGAAATAAACCCGGGAATAAACCTGTTTTTTGCAACTCTAAGTGTATGTATCGTTTATTTCTGTGGAATTCCTTCCGTGCCTGACTTTCGGCGAATCAATTGCCATTACTTTTAAGGATGTGACTACTGCGTAATTTCCATGTCATCAGTGGTGTCTACTCCATAATAAAGAAACCGGCAGTCACTAATGACATTCATTATTACCTGCAATACATCGTAATATAGAAAGCCGACAGGATAGCATTCTACGAAAGATGCGTCGGCCAACAGCTTCATATATGAATGACAACGATTCGCTCGAATGACTGAATTCGAGAATTTTCCAATGACTTCCTGGATGCTGCGGTGGAAAGCAATGTTGAGGAGTATTTTAGAATTCACAACAATGTGGATTTACTCGGAGTGACATATGGAAAATCACCTTACTACAGTCTTTTCTTTTTAAAATAAAATTAAACAAGTGTAAAGGAGGAGTCACAACTTTAGAACTATTTGGTATAATTTTATTTATTACTTTTTTTTACAAAAGTAATTTAATTTTTAATTGGGAAAAATAATTCTATTATTTGTGTGTGTTCTTATTTTATTCATTATTTTATTCCATTTTCATTCTGTGATATTTATTCATATGAAGTAATTTCTATTTATAGAAAAAATATAAGTAGTATTTTTCATTTGTTATTTAAATAAAAATTTATTGGAGTGTATTCTTATGCAATTCCAAACTGCATAAACACTTTATTAGATTCTCTGGACAACAGATTGCATCAGTGATTGCGTAATAGTCGCAAAAATAACTTTAGAAGTTTATTAAATTGAAGAAAGCTTTCGCTGAATTGTGCAACATTAGAAAGGTAAATTATTATGTGCAATTTAATTTATTTGTTTATTTCATTACTCTTGTTTCATATGTTGATACTATGCTCCGGGATGACTAAGCAAGAACAAAAAAGTTGTTCTTACGAACTATTGCTACTTATTTTAAAAAATGAACTTGGAGTATAAACACAAATGAAAGCTTATAATGTAATTCACTTTTTCAAGGGCTAGGAAATTACATTGATAAGCATAGAACGAAGTTTTTCTGTATATGACATCAGCTTATGCCCAAAATCATGTCATATCCTGCCCGAACAATCGTTGAAACAAGATTGAATAACAAGACCTTTTAAAATGGAATATTATAAATCATACAAACAATTTGAATAAGAGTGGGAAAAATAAGAAAAAAAAAGAAAGATAAAGACAAATCATATATTACTTACATTAATTATTTAATGTTAATGAAATGTATCTAACGAAAGAGGTTAATTTAACAGTTAAGAAGAATATCCTTCAGATCATAAATTGTAACCAACAGTTGCAGTTATTTTTATTTAACTACAGAGATTACAACATTTTATTAAGTTAAAATTGGAGAAAAAAATATATATATAAAGAAAAAACTATTAATTAAGTTACTTTAATTTTAATTTAATAAATTAAAATATATTATATTACTCGATAATTTAAAATTATATCATAAAGATTATCACTACTATTCTAAATTGCCAACAGTTATAATGTGTTAAATTACTTATACTGCTGCCATCTAGTGTAAAAAATATTAGACTATACTTATATTTTAGTTTAATAGTTAATGCAACATATAAATTACTTTTGCTGCTGACATCTAGTGTACAGATATTAAACTATATCTGGAATATTAGTTAATGCAACATAAAATTACTAAATTGCAGCTGTTATGTAGTGTAAATATATTAATTTTACTAGTTAATATTAATGATATATAATATATAAAGAATAAGAGTTACTAATATAATATTTTTTATTTTTTACAGATGACAATATTTAACATAATATTATAACTATTGTAAAGTATTCTTAATTCAACTAAAACAATAATGTAGAATCCATATGATATTTTCATTTTATAAAGAATTAGTATCATACTTAGAAATAGCATAGATTATTCAATATGGCAATGCACTTATTGAAATCTAAATCCAGCTAAAAATAATATCTACCATGAAAATTAAAAGACATAGAGAAAAAAAACAGAAATATTAATTAAAATTTTTTTAAATGATCTAAAATAAAATAAATAATATTAAACTAAGAGATATATGTATTACTGTACTATATTTAATAAATATGTATTATGTACTATATTTAAATATCTGTTTAACTTATTAATATTATATTGTATTGAATAACCTTTGTAACATCCTTAATAATTTCAACTTTTGTTACAACATATATATATATATATATATATATATATATATATATATATATATATATATATATATATATATAAGATTTACATAAAACAATGTGTATTCTATTTAAAGAATATATATTTCAATTAAATTTAAAATATCATATTTCTGCAACATTTTTTAATACTTTATTAAACTTTACATTGCTTAATAATTATATCATATATGACAATATTATTTATAAACAATTCCAGGGAATTCCACAGGGTGGTACGGCTTCAAGTATTCTCTCTGACCTTTATTTATATTATTATGAAAGAAATTCAATTGATAATAATGATTACGTATTCTATCATAATACTGATGATATTATTGTTTTATTTCAATGACAATAACTGCTCATCATCACTCAATTTTTATCCCAATCAGATTACATTAAGTAAAAATGATATGATTAATAATAATATAAATTTTCTTGACTTAAAAATTAATATTCATGATAACTATAAATTAATATTTGATATTTACGATAAAAGATTTGACTTTCCATTTAGTGTTAATATTTTTACCAATTTTGCATCATGTTTACATAAATCCATTTATAAAAATGCAATTCTCAATTACCTTCACAGAATAAAATATTTATGCTCAGATATAAACAAAAACAAAAATATTAAATTTATACATAATCAAGCAAAACTAAATGGATATCCTAATTTTTTGGTTAATTCAATTATTAACTCTTTTAAATAATTTCTATGAGGTTATAATACGTCATATTATACACACACACACACGACTCGTCCCCCATTTACATTTGGGACAATCTTATGTATTAACTTCTAAGATATCTTAGTGTGTTGAATTTATAATACATCACATAATACATAACAAAACAAAATTAACCCCTTGAGGGGCGGTGGTATATAATATATACCACTTAATTTTAATTCCCAAACGCCACATTGACACCGGAATTTTGGAATCAAATTTTACTTTTATAATATACGTGAAGAAACGCTTCGACATATTTTGAAATAAATTTTGTTTTTAAATCCCGGTGTGAACCACTGATTTCAACATTTTAGAAACATAAGTACTTTGCCCCTGAAAGGGTTAAAGGACATTAATTATACAAGTTGGTTATTTTGTACATTTTCTAATATTTTTATTCTGATAGTGCGTTTTCGATCACATATTCCTTATGATTAAAAAAAAATGTTAATGTTATACGAATAATCATTTGCAATAAAATGTGTTTTTAAATAAAGCATTACATAGACATATTAATGTAACACACGTGAAATCTAAATATACTTTGTCATATGTCCACTTTAACACATAACACAAAACAAAAACTTATAAAAATAACACATGGTTAAATTTGGTATTTTTACATAACATAAACAAATCTAACAAATTATTATAATTGTTTGTAATGGTATGGATATTTTATGAACTTTTTTTTGTATAGTATATTAAAATAAATTTTGAATTTTATATTTACATCAATTATGCATTTATATTTTAGAATTTAATAATAATTCAGTATTTGTAGGAAATTGAAGAAATGAGTTCGAAAATATGCGAGATTACGAAAAAACTATTTCGGTAACCAGGATTTTAAATAGATATTTCTTAGCTGATTTCATCTTCGTAGCAAACACTTCATAACTCCTTTCATTTTATCAACCATGAGCTGTTGAAAACTTTATTAATAAAAAAGTGTAAGTTGAAAAGAAGAGATGAAACTTCAGAGTATATTCTTGAAGATTACTTTAATTTTAGGATCTATTGGCTAGTTTAAGAAGATGAAAAATATTGATTAAAATTACAGAATATGAAATGTAAGTTAGGTATGAGTTAAAACAGTGATTTTACTGCATAAATGTTTAGAAGAGCGAAACTCTTTCAAAGACAAAGGAGTTGACAAAAAATTCACATACGTCCGGCTTGTACATTCAACTGAATAAATGTTCAGGGTTTTAAAATGTGTAAGAACATTTAATACGTCATTGAGCTTGAAAACAAAGCTTTTTTCAAATTCAGCATTTTTCTTCTGTTCATAAAATCAAGGAAATAGAGAATCAGTTCAATTTTTGGTGCTGCCATCTAGCGTCAATGATTTGAAGATGGTGTTTTTTAGTCTATTGAACTGAGGTACATGCGTTACACGCGATATGGTCCACTTCTGCACATGTCCTACGCCTTTTAATGTCACAATATGTCGAGAGGTCTGCTGTCCACAGTTGGAGTTGTTGCACATATTGTTTTTAGTTACTTTAAAAATATGAAAAGTATGTTACACACCTCAAACATACATTTCACAAACACGAAACGGTTTAACGCAAATGTAATACTGATTTCTAACAGTATTATTAGAAGATATTTTGTAATTGGATATTAATATTAATGTTTTTTCGCATACCTTGTTAAATAAATCATTTGGCTGCTTTAATTAAAATATGATTAAAATGTTAGGTGAATCGTATTAATTATATTTATTTAATTTATAATAGAAGGCAATAACATGCAACTACAACTAATTTAATTGTTATTTTAGAATTAGAATAAATTTCTTGTTAATTTATTAATAAATATGCAGTGTGTCAATAGATGGCAGCACTATACATTATACATATAAAAATAGATATTTTAAAAGAAGTAGGTTTATATATAAATTATAATTATTTTAAGAGATTATGAATATAAATTATTTGACAAACAATAGTTTTAATTCTTATAATGGAATTGTGTTGGATTTTTTTAAAATTATTATTTTATTTTATTTTATTTTTTAAAACTAATATAAAGGATGATTTAGTCATTGTAAAAATTGTCATGTTGCTGTGTATTCATTTATAGAAATATTGTCCACACGCAGTTTCTTTTTATGGCAATGAGAAATTGCATTAGAATTTGGAAAAAAAAATAAAAAGATTTCTGTAATGTGATAAACTTTTGAGGTATTTTGGCGAATCTGGGTGTTAAAGTAATAAAGAATGGTCTTGAAAACTTTTAAAGTTGACAGTAATTTTACTCGTGTTCTGAAGCATATGTACATCAAGTTTCGTTCAAATCGGACAAAAACTGTAGATTTGTATACGGAACATACCAAGAACGGCTTATATATATATATATATATATATATATATATATATATATATATATATATATATATATATATATATAAATTATAATTATTTTAAGAGATTATGAATATAAATTATTTGACAAACAATAGTTTTAATTCTTATAATGGAATTGTGTTGGAATTTTTTTTAATTATTATTTTATTTTTTAAAACTAATATAAAGGATGATTTAGTCATTGTAAAAATTGTCATGTTGCTGTGTATTCATTTATAGAAATATTGTCCACACGCAGTTTCTTTTTATGGCAATGAGAAATTGCATTAGAATTTGGAAAAAAAAATAAAAAGATTTCTGTAATGTGATAAACTTTTGAGGTATTTTGGCGAATCTGGGTGTTAAAGTAATAAAGAATGGTCTTGAAAACTTTTAAAGTTGACAGTAATTTTACTCGTGTTCTGAAGCATATGTACATCAAGTTTCGTTCAAATCGGACAAAAACTGTAGATTTGTATACGGAACATACCAAGAACGGCTTATATATATATATATATATATATATATATATATATAAATTATAATTATTTTAAGAGATTATGAATATAAATTATTTGACAAACAATAGTTTTAATTCTTATAATGGAATTGTGTTGGAATTTTTTTTAATTATTATTTTATTTTTTAAAACTAATATAAAGGATGATTTAGTCATTGTAAAAATTGTCATGTTGCTGTGTATTCATTTATAAAAATATTGTCCACACGCAGTTTCTTTTCAATCTATATATATATATATAGATGTGATCATAAATTATTCCTTCTTTAACCCTTTCCGGCGCGGAGTAAGTCTGTTTGCAAAATGATGAAATAATGGACTGACACCGGAATTTACAAACGAATTTATTAGAAAATAAAAACTTGCTTATTTTCCGGTATTGAATAAAAGGAAAAATTTAATTAAATATTCTTGGTGCCGTTTGTCAGTTTTGGAATTAAAATTAGGTGTCCTTTTTTGTGGACACCACCCGTTAAAGGGTTAAGAACCATTTTTTCTTCTCTCAAAATGTGAAAAATATTACCAACACATCGTCTTTGATACATACAAAAGTACATGTATTTTATTTGCGATAATTTATGCACACATACATATGTTACGTGTGTGTAGATTAGGAGATACCCACTATTCAGAGCAGGGCTTAATTTCTAAGAAAAAAGTAACGGAGCCCTAATATTCTGCAGTTCTAACACCCGTAGCGTCCCCCCCCCCCCTCCACCGTCACTCTAATCTTCATATTTATATTTCATACATGATTTTCAAAATTTGAAGCATTGTTTTTCTATTTAGTAAAATAAAAATTTTAAATACATCTATCTGCGTATACTTAGCTATCAACTATTCCACTTTTTAGTTATTACTACTTCCAAATAGAAACCTTTTCCTAATCTTAACGTTCATTAATCGCAGAATTCTGCGATTCAATAAGCTCAGGATTATGATTCGGAAATAGTGTTGACACAAACAATGAATAGTTCGCAGCTATGCAGAATAGAAAAAATACTATTTCTGTTTACTCATTATTCTTATCAAAATAGCATTAAAATAATTTGAAATGGAAATACATAAAATTTGAATTTAAAACAGATTGAGCTCGAGCCTGCCCAAACCTGAAGACTGATATAAAAATCGAGCCTGTTTCATCTCCATCTTTTACGTGAGACAAAAGAAGGCAAAAGACTGGAAATGGGAGGAAATAAAAGTATAATTTAGGATTCGTTTTTCGGAAGCGTATAGCACTGGGTCACAAAATTTTTGGATATTTGAGGAAATTAAGATGATTATTGTTATAATAAAGTAATAAATAGAGCAGCAGAAAAAGTTTTGAGAAAATATAAAAAAAAAAGTTTTCAAGATTTTAAACTGGTGTTTTTTTTCAATTTAATTTAATTTTTTAACTTTTATTTATTCATTTATTTATTTATTTTTTTTTTTTTGGGGGGGGGGGGGGAGAGGGGTCTTTAAGTATTTGTAATTTATTAATTTGTTCTACATTAGAATAATATAAATTATTTATCATAAATATTTTTTATTTAAAATTTATGTACGACTAAGATTTTTCGGAAAACGTAAATAAAAAATTGTAGTACACTTTGGTTGGTTGAGTTTATGACGGCTCATTATCTACACGAGAGATATAGGCCTTAAAGGGGAGAGCCCACCGTGGGGGTCTTTCTAAGGGATCCAAACCCGTATTTACGGCAAGGTTAGAAGAAAACCACGGAAACCTCCGAACGGTTAGGTCGACGAGCGCGACGGGGTACCCAGCACCTCCCGTCTACCAGCTTTGAGAGCAGAACCTCTCAGCCACTGGCCGGGCTGTAGTACACTTTGAAAGAATTTTATGTATCAGTGCTTATAAAGCACACATAATTCCATATGCTTTTAGAAAAAGGGCAGAAATGTGTGTTTAATAAATATATTGTACTGATTTGCCGAATTAAAATGAAACAAGATTTGCTGAATCTAAAACTTCGTCAAGATGCCCCACTCTCCACTATACAAAGACCAAAAAACTAAAGGAGTTTCGTTTTTCAGTTAATAACAGGACATATAAAATATTTTAATATTTTAATGCCTGAGGAAGACCACTCGGCTGAGGGCGAACCCAGCCGTTGAGCGTTTAATGTCTTCCCCGGCTAGCTCCCCGGCACGCAGGGATTAAACGTGGCAGTACAAGCTTCGCCAATGGCTGGTCCTGCCGGGCAAAGCCCCACGCGACAGGTGGCAGGAACTAAAGACATACAAAAAAAAAATATATATATATATAATTTAATACAGGGTCTGTCGCAGGAACCAGCGTTCCTACGCGACAAGGAGCGACAGACAGGGTAGACGAGGTCCACAGGTGCGCCTGCACCAGTTGTACAGTCCGCTAATTTAGTAGAAAGGTGCAGTTCTTAGGTAAGACTGTACCAATTGTACAGTTCGTAAATGACGGCACTTGAGATGTGGACGTGCCAGTGTAAGATTCCCACGCGACAAGGAGCGCCACACAATTGCGCTGGAACCCTCACACTGGATGGAGGCTGGATGCACTTCGTGTTAGATGTAACGATACGTTGCTTGCTGACCAAACTTGCGGTTCCCGATAAAAATAAATTAATTAATGGGGACTCAGCCCCTGCTAGGAAGAGAACATTACTTGCGGATGAGAGAAACAATTAAGCTGCAAAACAGCTAAATGGAGAAAGCTAAGCAGATAAAAAATGATAGAATGATTACGTTAAGGACTAAAATAAGCGAGTTATTATTATTAATTTATGGAGAAAGAAAACTGCTTTGAATGATTAAGTTATGTTAGATAGGTGTGTTAGTAATTTGTAAATTTCTGAAAGTTTATGAGTTAAGATGGGACGCGTAATTATGTTCAGCAGCCAAGAAGGAGGTGGGTTAGAAGGAGCAGGCCTAAGATGCCAAGCAACAGTCAGTGGGCAGGAGAAGTAATAATGCATGGGGGTACCACTATCGCCGCACTCGCACACATTGGTTCGTGAAATTTTAAATTTGAAGAGGTAATTTTTAAACGGACCATGCCCGGATAAGAAAGCACTTGTATAAGGAGTGAGGTTAAGTAGTTCTCTGGAAACTTTTGGAATTAGGTTGTAAGTGTGTCTACCTTTTGTGGAGGTGTCCCAGTAGATTTGCCAGTTGGGGAGTATTTTAGATTTGAGTTTTCTGCGAATAAAAGATGGGGGTACCGGAAGAGAGAAGTCTATTGATTGGCGTTTGGTGGCTTCTTTTGCAAGGTTGTCCGCCAGCTCATTGCCTGCGATACCAATGTGTGCAGTGACGTGGCCAAGGGTAACTTTTTTGTACAGTTGGTGAAGTTTAATTTTAATTTCCAGTATGAGAGGGTGTTTTGTCCGTAGGGCAAAAATTGCTTGAAGTCCAGAAAGACTATCACTGAAAATTTTAAAATTTTCCTGCGTGGGGGAGGCAGCAATCCATTCCAAAGCCTTCAGAATGGCAAACAGTTCAGCTTGATATACTGAGTTATCGTCTCCAATTCTGGAGGCCCACTCATAGGTCGGCACCCCATTTACCATGGCGCAGAAGGCTGCGGCCACGCCGGTTTCAGTGCGCGACCCATCAGTGTAGATGGTTGGATGCTGCGAGGGTCTGTGACTGTTCTTGGCGATGCATACCTGTAATTGTGATGTCTCCTCCGCGGGGTGCAGGTGCCAACTTGGAACATTTCTCTGTATTATTGTTTTTGGGAAGTGTAGCATAGTAGTTGGTTCATATTCTAGGTGTTGGATTCTGTTTTTCTGGTGCTCGTATTCTAGTGATATTAGGATTGGAGGGATCCCCGTTAGTACTGTGAGTGCGTCCGTTGAGATTGTCCTATACCCTCTCACCATTTGCAGCAAGAACATCCTTTGGATCGAAACCAACTTTTCTTTGACTGCCTTGGTGAGATTTCCTCCCCAGACGCCCACACAGTAAAAGAGGATCCGTTCTATGATTGCGTGGTACCAGATTTTTAACATTGCAGGTTTAATTCCCCAAGACTTAGAAGTTAATCTGCGTGCATTGTGTTGATACTTAGTTAGTTTTGTCTTGAGGGTGTTGATGTGTTCCGTCCAGCTCCTGTGTTCGTCTATGACGATTCCTAGTAATTTAAGGTGTGTGACATGTGAAACGCTTTTCCCATAAATTCTCATTATGGGTTTGCGCTTAAGCTTCTTGGGTTTTGCGAATGTTAGGGATTGTGTTTTGTCTGTAGAGAGCTGGAGGTGGAGACGTTCCAAAAGTTGACAAAAGACCGGGAGAGCTCGAGCTGCCGAGTTTTCCAGGTCCAAACGCCTGCGGCCCGAGAGTACAAAGCTGAAGTCATCGGCGAAGGCATACAGGACGAATCCCAATTTTTCTAACTCTACTAAAAATATATTTGCAATAATTAGCCAAAGGATTGGCCCAAGGCAGGAGCCCTGAGGACAACCCTTCTGCAATTGGTGTACTGAGGACCCAGAGCCCCAGTTTATAAATATACTCCTATTGCTTAGATAAGATGCGATGACTCCCGCTATGTTGCCCGGGCAGTGAATCTCTATTAGTTGTAACAAAATGTCCCGCCACTCCGCATTATCAAAAGCACCTTTGATATCGAGGGAGACGAGCGAGGTATAGTTGCCTTCCTCTATGCTTTTTGTGCATGTAGAAAGGATGTCAAATAGGGCTTTGTCACATGACCGACCCTCTCTGAATCCATACTGCCTGTGGTGGAGTAGATTGTTGCTTTCCAGGAAGTGAACTAGTCTGATGACTACTAGTTTCTCCAGGAGTTTTCCTAGAGTTGGAAGCAAACAAATCGGACGGTATGATGTGGGTTCAGAGGCATCCTTTCCTTGTTTGAGGAAGTATACCACTTCGCCCTGTCTCAAAGTGAGCGGGAAGTAATTGTGCTTAAGGCACAGGTTGGCCCAACTGGTGAAAACACCGGGTATAATTTTGTGAGTGAGTTTTAGGATTTTGAAATCCACACAGTCTGGGCCTGGGGCTTTTTTGTCATTTAATGTTTTGAGTGCATTTGCTATTTCAGATTTTGAAAAGGGTTTATCTGGAGGTGAGTCGAAACGTAGGTCTGAGTTATCTATGTTTGGATATTGAGATGGTCCGAAAAGGGTTGTCGTGAGGTGCTCCATATTATGCTGTCTGGATGATCTGCTAGGCGGCAGCTCGAGCTTTATTTCGTCAGGCGTGAAGTACTTGCCTGAGAAAAATTTTTGTGCTGTGCCGAAAGGATCTGTTTGGTTGCTGCAGAAGTTCCTCCAGGCCGTTGTTCGTGCATCCAGAACACTGCGTTTGTATTTTGCCGAAAGGTGTTTGTATTTGGCACTTAGATCGCGGAAGTATTCGGTGTCTTGGTCTGTGTTGCGCAGTGCTTTAAGTTTTTTACGAAGTGCCGTGAGATGGTTTCTTTTCGTTTTGAGGTCGGATGTCCAGAAAGAAAAAATAGGTGTTCTTCGAGTGTTTTTGAGTCTAAAGGACGCTCGCGCTGCTGTTTGCATGGTTTTGATTAGTGTGGATGTAAATTCGTTAAGTTGTGCTGTGTTTGAAACGTCCTTTATCTGACTGGTGAGGAGTGATTTTTGTGTTTTGATAATGTGGGTAAATTGTTTGAAGTTGCCTCGGGTTGTGTTAAATCTACGCTGTGTTGTATAGAGTGGTGTAATTTCGAAGCCAAATTCTATGTATTTGTGATCCGAGGCGGTGTGAACATCTGAAACACGCCAATGTCTGATTTTTTGGAGTGCTTTGGAATTCACCAAGGTGTGATCAGGGAAGCCCTGAGCTATTATCTCACCTCTGATGTTTGTTTTGACAAAGGTGTGTGATGTGTTGTCTATGTTAGCTAGGGATAGTTTATGGATTGTCAGATGTTCAATAAGGGTATCCCCACAAAGGCTTTCATGATCGTAACCCCATAAGGTGGAGCTAGCGTTGAAATCACCTCCGCAGATAAAGAATAGCCTTTGCGTGATAAGTGAGCTCCACTCCTCGAGGGAATCTTCAAAGTTTGTTTTGGGTGCTGCATAGGTGGAACCAACAATTAGTTTGCCCTCCTTTGCAGTAATTGTGACAAATGCACAGTGCATGCCTGTGTAGAGATGTGAGTATTGTAGTGATGTGTTCTGGATTACTAGATGTGCACTCTTTGCTTTGGATGAGAAGATAGCCCAAGATGTGGGTATGTCCCCAAGAGTGCCATCCGGCCCGCAGTATGCGTCCTGTAGCAGGGCTATATCTATTTTATTATCGATTAGATGCGCCTTAAGGGCCGCATTTGCCACTTTGCAGTGGTTAAGGTTGATTTGTAAAATTTTGATGTGGCCGAAAGGGGGGGGGGTCCTCTGGATTGGAGGGGGACGGAGAAGACATTGCACAGATAATAAAAATAAATTAACTAACAAGCTAAAGATAATAAGCAATAAGATTTCACTTACTAGATTAAGTTTTAATTTGTTTACCGTGAGTTGCGGGAACCGCTCAGCTGATCCATTGGTGGCTTGAAGGGGTTTGGAAGATTGGGCGAGCGGGAGTACGGATGGAAGTAGGGGAACCAAAAGTTACTCCATTCATCCTGGTGTTGAGTCTGCAGTGGGGGGATTCCCTCTGGTGGGGGTCTCGAGGTGCTGCGTTCTTGTGGTCGTGATGATGTGTTTCTGTCTTGGCGTAGTGGTGGCTGTGGCTGTGGCTGTTGTTGGTATGTTGGGTTTCTCAGTGTGGGTGGTGTTGGTGATACTGGGGCAAATTCCTCATCCAGACGTCTTCTGAGGGTTGCATATTTTTCCCTGTATGTGGGGCAAGATGAGTCCGACGCCTGGTGTTTGGTGTTGAAATGTGCCCCTTGTTCTTCATTGTAGAATTTGCAGTTTACGCAACTGGGAGACTTTGCGCAGTTGGGGTTGGCATGTTCTTCTCCACAGTTGACGCAAGAGTGTGCGACGCTCGGGCAATGCTTTTCTACGTGTGTTAGTGCCTGGCATTTACGACATCGGGGTACTGTGGTGTGTGGCCGGAGCTTGTGAGTGTTAAGTCCTATAGTGAGCCCCCCGTCTGTAATGATGGAGTGTCCCAAGGTTTTCGGTAGAAGCAGGATCACGTCTTTGGTAGTCTCGTCTCTTCTGTTGGGGAGATCCTTTAGGACTGTTATTTCCTGTGTTGTGATCTCGTAGTGTGCTGTAATTGCTTCCTTGAGTTTTTCTTCTGTTATTGTGGTGTTGATGTCTAAGAGGATCATTTTCTGTTGTGGGAGTGACTTGCGTACTACACTGAGTGTCTTGTTGAGTTGTCTGTGTTGCTGGATGTCGTTTTGTAGTATTTTTAGGTCGTTATTGGTCTTGCATTCTATTTCGATTTGGTTTCTTTTGCGTGTGATCTTGTTGGGGTGAATTGGGGCTATGTATGATGTTTTCTGAAGTGTTGTGTCTATATCTTTGGCGCTGATGTCATGTACTCCCTTGATTATTAATGTATTTCTTGTGCTGTGGTTGGGGAGTTTTTTCCTGCGTGGCTTCTGTGCAACTTGGCTGTATGAAGGTGATGAATCTTTGTCTTGGTGGGATTCCGATGTTCCATCTATGTCGTCTGCCAGGCACTCTTGTGTTGATGGTCTTTTGTTGACTGCTGTGTTTATGGCGTCGATGATGGCTGTGGTGTCGGGGAATTTGTGGAGTAACTGTTGATAATTGTTTCTGGCTTCATGTAGTTGCTCTTCCAAGTGGTGGATTCTTGCACTGAGCTTCGCGTTTTTACGTGTGATTTCTTCCATTTCTTGTTGTGTGGTTGTGTCAATTTCGTCTATGATTTTGAGATTTGTCTTGAGCGTTGGGATAATTTTGGGGTCTGGAAGGTAGTTCTCGTTTAGTCTTTTTACGATCTTGAAGATGATTTGTCTGGAGTGTTTGGTGACGCCGGCTATTGTGTGTGCATGTTCTGGGTTAGAGGCCAAAGAGCAATTACTAGCTGCTCGACTAAGAGTTTGTTCGGGGTGCAAAAATACCACTTCTTCCGATTTTGTTGTCTCGTCAACTTTACTCATGGCTGAAGTTATGGCAAATACTAAGAATATTATAACGTTTGAGAGAGAAAATAACAAAACTGACAGACCTTTGGGCACTAGCGACATCTGCTTCTTCCAGGCCACCATGTCTCGACCATTGTGCAGCACGTTTCTGTAAATTAGGAGAGAGTAGAGGGGGATGTTTGCCATGCAAAGCAAGGGGGAGGGAAATGGACTAGATGAGTGGCAGCTTTGAGCTTTCGAGGTGAGGCGGGAAAGTAGGGAAGGGGAACTTTAAGTGAGGAAGGGAAGAAAATATAAATGAAGAAAGGAGGCGGAGCCAGAACTGTGGCCGATGCTAGCTAGACTGGGGCCGGGCTGGAGAGGGACACCGGACCAGGCTGGAGAGAGGGAGAACAAAATACTAAAGACGAAACGAAGGTAACTGGTGAAAGGGGTAAGAATAGATTTGTGCACAATAAAAATGGAAAGATGAAAGTTGGGACCGAGTTAGATGCTGATCTCAAATTTCCTGCAGAAAAGTTTAAGTCTAAATAAGGAGATTTTAGAAACATAGATAATTAGTGGCAAGTTAAAAACAATGCCAAACTGAATGTGTACAAAAATGATTGGGTGGGGAAGCAGGTATAACATGAAAGTTGATTTTTGTGTGAAGTACTTGTCTTAGCCGGATTTGCAAGGGGAAGAAAGAGTGTAGACATTGGATGAAAAACTCGAAATAACTCAATAAATTTACATGTAAAGTTTGAAATTTTTGAAAAGTAGAAGAGAAAATTGTGTTTGATTAGGAATCCAGTTTATTTGATAATCGTATGAGTGGAAAGTTACGATAAAAAAAAAAAAAAAAAACTTTCTTTAAACTGTTCTCTAAAAAAAAAAAAAAAAACCTCTTTTTCCTTCCCTCTTTCTCTTTATTCCCTTCTTTCTCTTGAGTTTCGAGCTATGTGTTAAAAAGTTAAGAATTTAAAATGTGAAAAGAATTATTATTTTGAGTGGAGGAAAGAGTAAAAACTGATTTTTGTGATTATTGTATGTATAGTTCAGGAATTATTGCTAAGTTAAGTGTTTGGAGAGATGTTCCCACCTGTACCGATTCCTCGGGACCTGACGTCAATGACGGCATAAAGTCCCCGAGTACCGTCGAAGTGCAGGTGCCGTACTCGGAAAAAATTTTGAATTTTGAGAAAAATATTGCAGGGTATTAATTTTAATTTAAGATAGTTATGAGTTGACATGTTTTTAGGGTCAAGATTGAAAATTTGTTTTTATGAAAAAGTGGGAAAATGGGCAAAAAACCGGCTAAGTAACACTAAAAAAGCTTAAAAAATGATAATAGTGCTGAAATGATTAAGTTACTAAAAAGCATAAAAATGAGAAAAATCAGTTAGATACCAACTATGATTTGCGATGTCATTAAAAAATACAGGTTTTGTGAATAAAGATGAAAAGATGAAAGTTGGGTTCGAGTTAGGTGTCCTACTACAGAAGTGCCTGCGAAAAAGTTGGATTTTTTTTTTTTTTTTTTAAGTACAAGAAAAGTGCTGAAAAGTTAAAGTTAGATATGCTTGATTTGATATTTGTTAAGGATATGGTTGAGTACGGTGTTCAATAAAATTACATGTGAAGTATTAAAATTTTTATGAAAAGTAGAAACGAAAAATGTGTTTGTTTAGAAACCCAGTTTATTTCACAATCGTATGCGTGGAAAGTTTAGATATTTAAAAAGTTAGAAATTTTTAGTTGTGCGTGAAAAAAGTTAAAAATTTAAAAAGGTGAAAAGAATTATTATTTGAGTGAAGGTAAGAGTACGGTTTGTAAAGTGTTTAAAAAACTGATATTTGTGATTTTTATATGTGTAGATTAGGAATTATTGCAAAGTTAAGTGTTAGAAGTTATGTTCCCTCCTGCACCAGTTCCTCGGGACCCGACGTTAATGACGGCAAAAAGTCCCCGAGTACCGTCGAAGTGCAGGTGCCGTACTCTGAAAAAATTGAGTTTTAGAAAAATATTGCAGGGAATGGATTATAATTTAGATAATTATGTGTTTGACGAGTTGTAGGGTCGAGATTGAAAATTTTTGCTTTGATGAAAAAGTGGAAAAAAGGGCAAAAATCCGGCTAAGTTCCATTAAAAAAGCTTAAAAATGATAAAAATAAGTTAAAGATCTACAGTAAATGCAAAGACATTGACAATATTCAAGTTTTATTAAAAGCAAAAAGTGAAAAAAAAATGTCTTTATCCAACTGGTGCTGAAATAACTAAATTAAAAAGCATATAATTATGAGAAAAATAAGGAGACCAACTATGATTTACGATGTCATTGAGAATTCACGAGTTTTGGGAATAAAGATGAGAAGATGAAAATTGGTACGAGTTAGGTGTTCTGCTACAAAATTGCCTGCCAAAAAGTTTAAGTCTGGTTGGGGGATAAAATTTAAAGTACAAGAAAAGTGCTGAAAAGTTAAAGTTGGGTATTCTCGAAAAACAGACTGCGTTCGCAGTTAGGTGTTAGAAAAAACTTAGGAAAATCGAAGAGGGGTCCAGACTTCGATGGATTTTCAGCACGGAAAAACTTAGAAAATAAAACGATAAATATGAAAAAATAATATGATGCAAAAGGTATACTGAACAAATACGATTGAATGGGGAAACAAGCGTAACTAGAAAGCATAATTTATAGTGAGAAGAAACGAGACTTAGCCGGATTTACGAGGAGAAGAAGGAGTGTAAGCTAAGGATGAAAAACCTGAAATAACTCATTAAAATTACATGTGAAGTTTGAAATTTTTATGAAAAGTAGGAAAGAAAAATGTGTTTGCTTAGGAACCCAGTTTATTTGATAATCGTATGTGTGGAAAGTTAAGAATTTAAAAAAAATTGAATTTTGAGCTGTGAGTGAAAAAGTTAATAATTATAAAATGTGGAAAGATTTATTATTTTGTGTGGAGGTAAGAGTACGGTTTCTGAAATGTTTAAAAAATTGAATTTTGTAATTTTTATATGTGAAGTTTTGGAATTATTGCGAAGTAAGATGTTTGAAGTGGTGTTCCCACCTGCACCGTTTCCCAGGGCATGAAGTCCCCGAGTACCGTCGAAGTGCAGGTGCCGTACTCTGAAAAATTTTTTTTTAATTTTGGAGAAAAATTGCAGAGAGTGGATTTTGATTAAGAAAATTATGTGTTTGACAAGTTTTTGGGGTCGAGAATGAAAATTTTTGTTTTCGTGAAAAAGTGCCAAAAAGGACTAAAATCAGGCTAAGTTTAAAGCTTAAAAAATGATAAAAAGTTAACTACCAACTATAAGTTACAAAGACATTGAAAAAATAAAAAAAAAACAAACAAACAAGTTAAAAATGCAATAAGTGACAAAAAATGATTATGTCCAACAGGTACTGTAATGACTAAGTTTTCTAAAAAAAAGCATAAAAATGAGAAAAATAAGTTACAGACCAACTATGATTTGCGATGTGAATGAAAATTTACGAGTTCTGTAAATTAAGATAATAAAGTAAAAGTTGGGTTCGAGTTAGGTGTTCTACTACAAATTAGCCTGCGAGAAAGTTCAAGTCTGGATGATGGAATTTTTTTTTTTTTTTTAAGTACAAGAGAGGTGTTGAAAAGTTAAAGTTGGTTTGCGATGTCATTGAAAATTACAAGTTTTGTGAATAAAGATAAAGATATGGAAGTTGAGTTCGAGTTAGGTGTTCGACCACAAAATTTCCTGCGAAAAAAGTTAAGTCTGGTCGATGGAAATTTTTTAAAGTACAAGAGAGGTATTGAAAAGTTAAAGTTAGGTTTACTTGATTTGATATTTGTTAAAGATATGGTTGAGTACGATGTTATGGGAGAGAGGGGATTACTGAGGAGAAGTGCTCGAAAAACAGACTGAGTTCGCAGTTAGGTGTTAGAAAAAACTTAAGAAAATCGAAGAGGGGTCCAGACTTTGATGGATTTTCAGCACAGAAAAACTTATAAAATAAAACGACAAACATGAAGAAATTAAAATGATGCAAAAAGGAAGCCGAACATATACGATTGAATAGGGAAGCTAGCATAACTAGAAAACATGAATTACACTGAGAAGGAACGAGACTTAGCCGGATTTACGAGGGGAAGAAGAGTGTAAATATTGGATGAAAAACGGGTAATAACTCAATAAATTTATATGTGAAGATTGAATTTTTCTGAAAAGTAGAAAAGAAAAATGTGTTTGATTAGAAACCCAGTTTATTTGAAAATCGTATGTGTGGAAAGTTAAGAATTTTAAAAAGTTTGAATTTTGGGCTGTGCGTGTGTTAATTGAACACGTTAAAAACTGAACACGTTAAAAAGTTAATTTTTTTTTTTTTTATGTGAAAAGAATTATTATTTTGAGTGGAGAAGAGAGTGCGGTTAGTGAAATGTTTAAAAAAATAGATTTCTGTGGTTTTTGTATGTGTAGTTTAGGAACTATCGCAAAGTAAAGTGTTTGAAGTGATGTTCCCACCTGCACCGGTTCCTCGGGACCCAACGTCAGTGACGGCATAAAGTCCCCGAGTACCGTCAAAGTGCAGGTGCCGTACTCGAAAAAAAAATTTGAATTTAAGAAAAATAATACCGAGAATGGGTTTTAGTTAAGATTATTAAGTGAATAACTGGTTTTTAGGGTCGAGACTAAAAATTTTTGTTTTATGAAAAAGTGCAAAAAAGAGCAAAAATCCGACTAAGTTTTACTAAAAAAGCTAAAAAATGATAAAAATAAGTTAAAGACCAACTATAAATTACAAAGACGTTTAAAAAATAAAAGTTTTATAAAATGCAAAAAGTGACCAAAAAATGGCTATGTCCAACTGGTGCTGAAATGACAAAGTTTTTTTAAAAAAGCATAAAAATGGAAAAAAAGGTCTAAGTTCAATATAAAGTTCTAAGACATTGAAAAATTTCAAGTTTGCAATTAGAAAAATGGCAGTGTCCAAATGATGCTAAAAAGACTAAGTTTTATTAAAAAAGCTTAAATGTGGAAAAATAAGTTAGAGTTCCACTAAAAAGTGCAAAATCGATGAAATATTACAAGTTTTACTAAAAGTACGAAATGTGACAGAAAATGGCAATGTCCAAATGATGTTAAAAATGATGTCCCCGAAAATGTTTAAGTTTTAAAATGCTGGAAAAAGTTAAATTATTTCATATAGTGAATGAAATTTGCAAAAATGAGTTAAAGTTCCTTCGTTAGCTTAATTAGTTTAAATGGGGGGAGACAATGCCCAAACAGGCGGACCTCAGTCCCAGCCCCGGCCAGCCGCGCCAGCCACTGTTCCAGCAACTGCTGAGGAATCAGCATAAGCAAGTGCCCGGTCACATGGTCTCTCTGACCCTTGACGCCTAAGTGGCAAACCCCAAAGAATGACTTGCAAAAAGCTAGGAATATATATCCTAATACTTATCCCTTAAGGCCCCAATTTATGCTGGTCAAAGTATTACCATGTGGCCGAGTGAATAATTAAAACTTTGATAACTACTGAATTTATGAAGAAAGAGTTTAATGGAAAGCATGATTAGAAAGGGAAAATTTTTTTACATACGAATTAATCTGGAAATAAAAGAGATAATGATTAAAACAACTGATTAAGGGGCAAATACAAAAGAGTCAATTAAGATGCATGGCAAACAATACTAAGATATGAGCGAAAATATTAAAATGCTCATAAAACAATTAATAATTGGGTTAGAAACATGCTGCTTACCAAAAACAATAGCCGAGACATTCGTGGTCTAGAATCCATCAGATGCGCCCGGCCCGCAGATCTTGGGAGGGCGCTTAGCCTTGCATTATCGGGAGCCCCTGCGTAGCACAACCTCTCTCAACGCGTCGTCACCTGTAAGACATATAAAATATTTATTTTATTTATATACTTTTTGAGATATTTAATGAGATAATGTAACTAAGAGTTTTCAACTAGATATAATCCTTCGGCCCCGCCGCCCAACCCAATAGTCAAAGTTCCAAAAAGGAATTTCTAACAATAATTTTTAATTAAAAGTTTTTTAAGACATTTCAGAGTAAAAATTCAAATACTGTTGCACAAATCCAGTAATTACTTGTACCTTGTACCTATAAAATTTTTGCTCATTATACATCAATTTAAAATAAATGTCTTTTAAAATATAGGATAAATAAATGTGCCAGTAATGGATACCCTCCTAAGTTTTTGGTTTATAAATAAATAACCAATAAAAATTCAGCTTTTATTATTTATTTTTTTTACAACTCTCACTTGCATGTTTTATAATCTGTTAACAATCTTAATCAAACAAGTCAGCAACAATGTATTTCAGGGAAAATTTTACTAAACACGCTGAGAGCTGGTTATACATGACTAATTTATTTTTTTCTATAGATTTACAATAAATTCATAATTTATATTTTCTATATATTTATAATTAATTCTTAATTTATATTTTCTATTAATAATTAAAAAAAATTCTTTTAGGGTGTCCATTACTGGCACATTTACCCTATAAAATAATTAAAATATTGATCTTGTGATAACAATAATAAATTACTCTCATAAATATTTGATTAATTATTGATATCCCAAGTGTTAAATTTATTTGAAAATGACTATTTTGTTTCATTAAATTTGGGTTTTGAAAACAATTATCTACCACCTTTTCGTAGGGTGTTCATTAGAGCAGTGGTTCCCAAACTTTTGGGCTCGCGGACCCCTTTTTGGGAAGAATTTCTAAGGCGGAGCCCCTTAATCCCACGGTACTCTATGGTTTACAAACTAATGGTTTTTTATGCCTATGGAGCAGAGATAGATCTGCTGGATAAGAGTAAGAATCAGTAGTTTCCAACATGGGGCCAAGGTTCTCAGTTTGGCCCTTTTCTAGATACAGAAATTCTGAATTTATACTAGAAATTTTGAAAATCAAATTTTCTATTATTGAACCCCTTAATAGTTTTATTTAATATTAATATTATTGGACACAATATATTAAAAATAAGGACAAGAAACCACTTTTTTTGAATTAAAATATCTGCCTTGTATAATCGAGATATGTCCGCCAAATACAGCAAAAATTATAGTTAAAAAATTGTGGTTTCTAAAAGCTTTAGTGGCGAATAAAACATACTCTTTTTACCCAAGTGACGTTCGAGCAATACTCTTAAGGGGTTAATGCCATCAATTTTTAAAATAAAAAAAATATTCTTTTGGGATTTCCAGTATGAACTCGGAATTAAAGATCAAAATGGTTACCGTGTCTGGGTCATACATTGCATTGGTGCTGCCGTGAAACTATTATTATTGATGGTGAAAACCACACACACACACAGAAAAAAATGTAAGTTGTACTGTTTTCGTTTAAAAAGAGAGACTTCTGTATAATCTCAATAGGATACTCGCGAAAAGAAAGAAAATTCTCAGGCCCAGTGGCCCATGGGTAATTATATGACACGTTTCCACTAGTTCCACCCACCCGTAATAGGATCATGCGATTGCGGATTATTTTTTCATTCTTCTTTACGTTTCTAGTACTTCTAAATATGCAACGAAAACGAGTCGCCATTGAACTACTTCTTCCGAACCATTTTTAAAAATACATTTAGAAGCAGATTATCGTTTTATTGTTTAAGTGGGCGGGGCAAAATCTATAACCTGTATTGTTAGGTTCAGCTATTAATAAAAGTTTAGAAAGAAACTTTCTTTCATCATTGCTTTTGTCTCAAAATAGATATACTCTTAAAGCTACACATGTTAAACCAATTACAACCAGCAGATACACTTTACTAACAAAACGGGATACATGAGTGTGGTTTAATTTATATCAGGGCGGGTACTTATTGACGAAAAACCTAAGCAAGGGGTGGAGCTGAGCAAAAGTTTAGATTGTTAGTGTGATGATAAATGTAAAGAACCAATATATATTTTTTAAATTGCTACAGCCTCATTTTTGTTAATCATCATAACATTAGAATCTTTCAATAATCATCATAACATTAATCTATCATAACATTAGAATCTTAGCTAATGCTGAGACCAACTAAAACAAAATTTTAAAGAGGGATTGCTCCAGTTCAACGGCGCACCGATAGTAAGAAAACCACCCCATATTTACGCTCTTACCTAGAGATTTTCCGGCCAAATATCGTCTTGGGCTAAGAACAAGAATGTTTGTTTTCCTACGTGGCTAATGCTTACCCCCCTATTGAGATGTCAATTGCTTTTGTCCTTTGTATCTCCTAATAAAATCTCCCCTAATGTCTCCTGTGGATAAGAGGGACTGTGTTTCTTTTCAGATTGGGGTGTTTAGCTATTTTCGAAGCAAATAATAGTATGTAGAAGACAAGTGTAGAACTGTAATCTTATAAACAAGTTGTTTTATTCTGAATCCATTTATTGTTTGGGAAAAAATTTCAGCTATTTTAAATATTTACAAAAAATGCGAAAAAGCATGCTGCATATTTTTAATGTAAAAAAAAAAAATAAATAAATAAAAAAAATAATAAAAAAAAAATAAATAAAAATAAATAAACTGGCTTTTTTCTAATGAAGTATCACTACCACAGAACTTCTAATAATACTAATCTTTACTCTGAGATCACTACAAACTGCATAGTTTGTTATCTCAAAAACATTAAAAATACATCCTATTCTGAATCCATTTATTGTTTGGGAAAACATTTCAGCTATTCTAAATATTTACAAAAAATGCGAAAAAGCATGCTGCATATTTTAATGTAAAAAAAAAAATAAATAAATAAATAAAAAAAAATAAATAAATAAAAATAAATAAACTGGCTTTTTTCTAATGAAGTATCACTACCACAGAACTTCTAATAATACTAATCTTTACTCTGAGATCACTACAAACTGCATAGTTTGTTATCTCAAAAACATTAAAAATACATCCTATTCCCTACACGCGCAAAAAGTCTGCAAAATTAGATAGCGTTTTCATTACATACATCTTAGATAGTTATGAAAATCAGTGGATTAAAATTTTTAAGGAGTGATAACAAATAAAAAATCACATGTAAACAGATAATATTGCTGTACCCCCTTTTTTTTTTCTTGAACTACTAAAACAATTTCAATACATTTTTAAATAGTTTTGGCAGTAGTTAAGTTGTGTAATGTAACCAATCTTTTGAAAAAAGTAATTAAAATATGCAATATGTATGAAATTTCGAAAAAAAAATCTCATGTAAAAAAGATATATTAGTGTACATCAGCTGACATTAGTAAACCTTTTTGTTAACAACTAATGAAGCGATTTAAACACTTCTTTTTTATTTTGTATTAGCTAAATTATAAATTGCTCTATCATAGAGAAAAAATAATAATTTAATAGTTATGCAATTTTGACAAGAATAGGAATCAAGGTTTTATTATTATTATTATTATTATTATTCCATATTGTATTTGTTATTTTAATTTTTTGCCGAACGATAAATTTGTTGTTTAGCTGCTGTCAAATCTATTTTTAAAAAGTATTGAAATCGATTCAGTACTTCCTGAAAAAAAGGATAGCCAGCTGCATTACATGTGAATTTTTTTCTTTACGAAATCGTTTTACTGTTGTATTTTTTTAAATGTATTGTAAAATAAAGACTTTTTAATTGTAATTGTTATGAATAACAACTTACGACAGTTTTCTAGAAAAACATTAATTATAAGGAATTAAACAAAGAAAGAAGAGGAAAGAAGAAATCAAGGGAATTATTTTATGATTTCCCTCCATTTTACATTAAGATTTGCCTAGTTAGCTGAACAAATTAAACAAGTTTATTCTGAAATTTTATGTACCTCCAATCCTACTTTTAACTGTACGAAATTTGTACGAGCACATTACTATGAAGCATGGTAAATTTTTCTTGAATTGATTAATTTTCAGGTAAAGTCATGTGCGTATCTTTCAACACAAAGCTGGATAAACCAAACAATTTTTTTAACTATAATAAAAAAAAAATCAATCCACTCGTATCTATGAATTTACGTGAGTACAAGTCTTCCAAATAGTCCGCTTTCTGAAAACCACTTTTTTCATATAAATTTTATTTATTAAATTCTTTTTTTTTTTCTAGAAACCTACTTTGAAACAATTTCTTAGCAAATATTGGTAATCAAAAAACGGACCACTTGGGAGTCCTGTTTATACTTCCTTTCCGATCTTGAACAGAAAAAAATAATCCTACAAAAAAAGTGCCTTACTTACACGTTTTATTTAGGAGCAACAGTTGTTAAAAAGAAAAAAAAATGTTTAATTTCCTTCTTTTATTGTAAACACCAAACTTTTAAATATAAATGTTTTATTTTTATTTTAAACATGTATGTAATAAAATTTGTGTTTTAATTTATACTATTGTTTTTGAAAAAAGAACTTTATCTGGGAGATTTTTTTATGAGTAATTATTATTCATAAAAGAAACGGTTTAATTGGCTTATATATTCATACGAATTTTACATGTTCATAAAACAGCTTTTAGTAAATACGTAACGTATGAAAGAAACATTCAGCCAAAGTGAATTTAACAGTCAGAGAAAAATAAAAGAGAATTGAAAAATAACACTAGCAATAGCACACTTAAATATTGCTATCATTTATCATTCTCTCTTTCATACATTTTACACCGACGAATTAGATTATTATACAAGAAATCTTGAAACATATGTCCTATTTAAACGTAGACATTTTTTATTTGTTCTTTTTTTACGTTGGATTTTACACATCAAGTACTTATCTTAACACAAGAAGGATTTCTAAATTTTGCATTTTATAACTTTTAAGCACTATGGGAGTGGTTTCAGCAATTACTAAATTATTTCTTTTGCTATGCTAATGTGAAAAAAAATATACATATAAAGGTTTGTGTAAGGAGGTTAAAAAGAATTGTACAATAGAAGAAGAGAGAAATAGACGGAAAGAAAAAAAAGAACCGCTTTCAAATTTCCCCTCATTTACGTGCTTATAATAGTTTCCTTACAGGACAAATAAACAAGATTTATCTAAACGGACAGCCCACAGATAGGCACTTATAATAAATCTTAACTGCTGCATATAAGACGACAATCTAATAAAAAAGATCATTGTATGTCTAAATTCAAGAAAAGTTCTTTTCACCACATGATACAATGCTTATCTGGCTATTAGACTATTTGCCTAATTACACTGTGCTATTACACACTCATTTCCTGCTTTACAGGGAATTCTGTCTAGAAGGGTGCGAAATCGAGCCGTATACCCAACATGCTTATCGATGTCTGCATAATTACATTTCTTTTTTGCTTACGAGAAAAGAAATGATTAAAAGTATTCTCAAAAAATACTTTTCTCCACTTAATAATGAAAGAATAATTCACAGATTCATGAACGCTCTTTTGCACATAAATACATGACATTGACAAGTGATTTGTAATCGAACAGCGGTTTTAATTTTTCAATTAATGGAGTTACATCCTAAGTTGCAATGATGCCATTCCTAAGCTGTCGCGTAGCGAAAATCGGCCTATAACGACAAAAATGTACAGCATTTTCTGAAAGATCATTTGTCGTTATTGAAAAATGGGAGCATTTCTTGGTTTTTGAATAAAAATATATCAGAAATTAGAAAGTTTGGATTTACGGGCATCTTTAAGATAAGAAAATGATGGAGGATTACTTAATCTCTGTCATTCTCTTCGCACAAAATACTGCTTATATATATATATATATATATATATATATATAATTATAATATCTATGAATTTCAAAAAACATATCAAGTTCTATTCTACTTAAATCTCCAAAGAGATAATCAATGATACTGTGTATACAGAATACCACATAGCTAATAATTAACATGTGCAAACATAATATTACCATAGCTGATGCTTCAATGGTAATTGGCCAAATTTTACTCATACCAAAAGAATATTGAAAAAAGAAATAGAGAGAAAGGGGAAAAAAAAAAAAAAATTATAAATTGGAGTTGCAATTAAGTAAACACAAATGGATTAACAAATTAAATATGAACCATACACAATGGAAAATTGGACCACATGAGAATTAAATATGAATTGGACATGGAAAAACACATGCACATGTACTCATCAGCCTGGATGCACCCACATGTGTTTTAAATAATAATTCAGTGTTTCATAATTCTACTGGCATAATGCTAAGATCAGTAGAATCATCCAGGTACACTGAATTATTACCAGACAACAATTGGAAATATTAAAATTTGGAAATATTTAAATAGGAAATAAAAAACCATTAAGAAAATACAATATATTTCACTCACATCGATTATCCAAAAAACTGTAATTAACACCTCACTAAATTACCACGAGATAACAGTTTTGAAATAATAAAATTGGAAATATGAACGCGTAAAGTGTAGATAAAATATATTACTCACAATAATTATACAGAATCCTTAAAATGTCACAACGTCTACATAATATTCACATCCACATGGCAATGCATCATACATGTTAACTAAGTCGAGTTGAGAGAAATGATTTGTAAGACAAGTTGAGAGCACACTTTTTTTAAAACACAACCCCATAAATGACACCCAATCACAAAATGATTCAAAAACACTCAAAATAATTCTGGTTTTAATACACTTATAACAAATTTATATCCGTGAATATATATTACTCCATCCAATTTTAATTCCTGAAAGTAAAATTAATATACAATCAATAGCTCCCTCTATAGTTAAATTAAATATAATATTAACAATATTATCTACAACTACCTGAAAGGTAAAGTGTCGCCATCTATTGGTATTATAATAGTTCATAATTAATATTTAGTTAAATATCCACTTTATTAGTTACATACTCACTTCATTAGATTTATTTATATAAATAAACTTTAAAAAACAATACTAACTTGTAGTTTTACTTAAAATTCAAATAAAATATAATACTACTATATGAATAAATCTACACAGAATTAATTCAACTTGCACAGCATTTCAGATATTCTTAACAAGAATATATTATGTAAAAGAGATATTATTTTAATTCAAATTATTTTTGCTGCCAGCTGTGTTAATCCACTGATATTATAGACATTTATTAAATAATTAATGTTTTATTTTTACTACTACTTAAATATATATTAGACTTGTTTTTAAATAATTAATGTTTAATTTATACTACATTGTAAATATATTTTATATTTATAGATTAATTTAAATATCTAATTAAATAATTCATAAACAATTCAAAATATCTCAAAATTTATAATGTTGATAATTAATAGTATTACTACTGTTTTTCAATCAAATTAATGCAATGCAGTAATTAAAATACTTGTTAATTTTAATTATTCATAGACAAAAATAAAAACTATATATATTTATTTTTATATATATTGCAAATAGATATATATATATGAGTTATAATCACCAATGTTATCATTGTATAATTTAATTTGTTATTGTATAAGTTAATTTATAAATGTATGAAAACTGCACATCAATAATACCTTAAACAGAGGTGATCGGCAACGCACAATCACAACTATACAAAGTATAAATAATGTTCAATCAAATATTAAATTTCCTAATATGTTATAATTGTAATTATGTATGTTATATTTGTAATTTTCTACATAAAGTGTATATAATGTTCAAACAAATATTAAATATTAAATTTCCTAATATGTTATAATTGTAATAATGTATGATATAATTATTATTTTCTATATCTTTTGTTATATGTTATCGCACACTAAAACAATAATTTATTACATACCATGTTTATATTTAAATTATATAATAAATGTTATTTAAAAGAGTTGATGATTGAATTTATCATAAAAATAGGATATCCATATATTTTTGCTTGATCTCGAATATATCTAATATTTTTGTTTTTATTTATATCTGAGCATAAGTATTTTATACGATGTAGATAATTGATAATTATATTTTTATAAACAGATTTATGTAAACATGAAGCATAATTGGTAAAAATATTTACTTTAAATGGGAAATCAAATCTCTTATCATAAATATCAAAAATTAATTTATAATTATTAGTAATATTAATTTTTAAGTCAAGAAAGTTTATATTATTATTAATTAAATCATTTTCGCTTAATTTAAGCTGAGTAGGATAAAAATTGAGTGGTGATGTGCAATTTTTTTCATTTAAATAAAATATGATAATGTCATCAATATAGCGATAAAATACATAATCATTGTTCGGACTTATATTTCTTTCATAATAATATAAGTAAAGGTCAGAGAGAATACTAGATGCGGTTCCGCCCTGCGGAATTCCCTGGCATTGTTTATAGATAATATTGTCATATATAATGTAATTATTATGCAATGTAAAATTTAGTAAAGTTTTAAAAAAATTTACTGAAATATGTTCTTTTAATTTTAATTGAGATTTAAATTCTTTAAATAATATACACATTGTTTTATGTAAGTCTTTTATATCAATGTTATTAAATAAATCATTAAAATCCAATGTTTTTATGAATTTTACCGGATTGATATTATGTATTTTATTAATGAGTTGAAAACTATTTTTTAGGCAATGTTGGTTATTATGTTTTAGCGTTATATCATATATCTGCTTTAAAATATTAAGTAGTAAATTGCTTGCATTTTTATTATATGTGTTACAACCGATGGTAACAGTGCGAAATTTAATAGGATTTTTATGAAATTTTGGAATTATAACAAGATAAGGATAATTAAAATTATTACATTTGATTTTTAGTAATTTGTGATAATTTAATAATTTTCTGTTATTTATTTCAATATTTAATTTAGTTTTATTAAAAATATTACTTGTGTTGATTGCATTGTGAATTAACACTTTATAGTATTCTTTACAAATGATAGCATAATTATTTGGAGATTTATCTACATAAGTAATTATAAATTTGTTTTGTAATTCTGATATATGTTTTTAAAAGCTGCATGTGTAATATGATGATAATTTTTTATAATTTCATTTTTTAATTTATCAATTACAGAAAATCTCCATTCACTGAAATATTCGATTGGTTTATTGTAATCAACAGCAATTTTATATATAAACAAATCAATATCTTGAATAAACTGCAATATTATGGATTTGATATTACACTTATATGGAAGACGAAATTTTGTGCCATTATGCATTAAGTTTTGTAAAATAGGTTGTTCTACAATATTAAGATCACCAGTAATGATATGACCATGTGTTGTATTTATATACTTTTGATATTTTGGGTCATTACAATAACATGGGTAATTCTTTGAAGAGACCAAATTTTTTGCAAAAGAATTGTAATTAAAAATTTTACGTCCAAGTGTGCGATTATATTTATATGTCTTGTGAATGGTAAAATTTTTTATTGGAAAATTATTATTAATGTTGTTTATTATATTGTGTAAATTTATATTATTAAATACATGATTGGAAAAATTTATAATTAATTGTGTATTATTAGTTTTATATTTAGGTTTATTAGAAAGACTTATATTTAATAGGTTTGCTCTATAATGTAGAATATCATAAAAGATATCACAAAAATGTGGAGAATATTGATTCTTTTTAAATACCTTGAAATATTGGTTTATATATTTCTTTTTTATACTAAAAACATGTTTTCTTATAGCAAGCCAACAATAATCATTACAAAATTGTGCCTCAAGATTATCAAGCTCCTGTTGAATCACAATATCATCAGTGAATTTTTTGTTATTATGTTTACCTCTACCAGATCTAGAAGTTTTTTTTAAGTTTGAAAAATTTAATCCGGAATAAAGATTTTTATAATTTTCATATTTAGTTAAATCTGAAAATACAGGATGTGATTTTTTGTATACTAATTGATTTAATCCATAAGGATATGTAGTATTAAAATGTCTTATATATTTAGATTCTAGAAAAAGTCGTTCAGTAAAATTTTTTTGTATTTTAAGTATTTTAATAGTAATATTTTTAAAATCATGATTTTTGAAATGAGTATATTCAATATTATGAGTTGTTTGAAATTTAGAATTTTTATATTTATCAATATGAGAACGATGTAAATTTAGCCGCTTATGTAATTTTTGACAAGACTGTCCAATATATTCCATGTTACACGAATTGCATTTCAATGAATAGATTACATTGTATGCTTTGCAAAATTTTACCAAATTAAGATTGTTATTATTTGAAATCTGTGACTTATCAGCTAATGGACATGTAAGACAACGCTTAGATTCACACTCTGGAAAACATAGTACAGGCTTGGGACAATAGAATAGGTTATCTGATAACGATCCAGGAAGATCCCTAATAATCTTCCTGTACCGAGCATTAGTCCTGGATCCACCAAGGCCTAAATTGCCAGTATCTAACATTTTACTAATAACTGCCATATTTGTTTGATAGCAATAAAAATTGCAAGAAATACATATTAAATATATCTATAACATATTTAAAAAAAAAAAAAATTGTTATGAATCAATCTTAATATTACTTGAATATCCATAAAAAAAAAAAAAAAAAAAAACTTTCTTGACTTAAAAATTAATATTACTAATAATTATAAATTAATTTTTGATATTTATGATAAGAGATTTGATTTCCCATTTAAAGTAAATATTTTTACCAATTATGCTTCATGTTTACATAAATCTGTTTATAAAAATATAATTATCAATTATCTACATCGTATAAAATACTTATGCTCAGATATAAATAAAAACAAAAATATTAGATATATTCGAGATCAAGCAAAAATATATGGATATCCTATTTTTATGATAAATTCAATCATCAACTCTTTTAAATAACATTTATTATATAATTTAAATATAAACATGGTATGTAATAAATTATTGTTTTAGTGTGCGATAACATATAACAAAAGATATAGAAAATAATAATTATATCATACATTATTACAATTATAACATATTAGGAAATTTAATATTTAATATTTGTTTGAACATTATATACACTTTATGTAGAAAATTACAAATATAACATACATAATTACAATTATAACATATTAGGAAATTTAATATTTGATTGAACATTATTTATACTTTGTATAGTTGTGATTGTGCGTTGCCGATCACCTCTGTTTAAGGTATTATTGATGTGCAGTTTTCATACATTTATAAATTAACTTATACAATAACAAATTAAATTATACAATGATAACATTGGTGATTATAACTCATATATATATATCTATTTGCAATATATATAAAAATAAATATATAATAAATATTTTTCAGAAAATCATGAGCAAGTTGATAAAAAAGATTTAGTGATTGGCAACGTTTCCTCAAAAACATATTATTCCTGTTAT
Source organism: Maratus michaelseni (assembly GCA_963931845.1). Taxonomy (NCBI): domain Eukaryota; kingdom Metazoa; phylum Arthropoda; class Arachnida; order Araneae; family Salticidae; genus Maratus; species Maratus michaelseni. The sequence continues at coordinate 22,288,278 of OZ007599.1, read as the reverse complement.
AAGAAATTTCAGTTAGATAAAATCTTATGTGTTATGAACGTCAATATATAATTTTAAATGTAAGTGTTTTGCAGAACACATTAAATAGCGCACACACATACGCAAACATTATTTTTTCTTATAAGAAAAGAAATCTGTCTTTCAAAAAACACTGTAACATTTGATGTTTATTGTATGATAATGTGTAAGTAAAACTGCAAAAATAAATATGTAAATAACTACACAATAATTCTCATCCACAGGGCATAAAAGTTTCAGTTACACCAGTTGACGTTCATAACACACCAGATTTTACTTAGCTGAAATTTCTTATAACAGGGATAATATGTTTTTGAGGAAACATTGCCAATCATTAAATCTTTTTTATCCGCTTGTTCATGAAAGTTTCAAGTAAGTCAATTAAAATTTCAAAAGAAATGTCAAAATTTTCCCTTTAAAAATAATAATACAGTAAACTCCCTCAAATTCGCAACCATAAAATCCGCACATTGTTTCAGATGTAAACACTGAAACTTACAATTAAGATGTAGGTAGATAAAAAATGTGAGGTTTTTTTTTTTTATCAATCTGTATACATTTTAATATGAAATTCTGGTTAATATGATTGAAGTAATGTTTTCTCATGAAGGAAAGATAAATTTATTTCTGAAAAATTTCAAGATAGCACTGAAAATCTATCACGATATTTTTACCAAATACATTTATGTATTAATCAAACCTTTTGGTTATTAAGTATGGCTAAAGATGAAATAAAACTTTGTTATTTTAAGATTTTGACGTGAATTATTTGTGTATATTTATAAGGAGAGTTTCACTGAATAATTCAAGAAAAAATTATCTCATCATTATGCATATTTAGTTATGTATTCTAAATTATAAACTTGACCTTTACTTTTAATATTTTTTTAAGAAATTTAAATTATCCTAATTTTTATTATTTTACTTTATTGCAATCATTCATTATAATTTCGAGTACATTACTAAATTCAAATGACTGTTTAAAAATGTAAACAAAACAGTGACCAGAAATCCGCACAACCTCTGGCTTTAAACATAGCGAATTTAAGGGAGCCTACTGTACTAAAATAACACTACTGGGATTATAATTGCAAAATTTCTTCAGAGAAAATATTGACAAAGCAGATTATTAAAAAATAATGATTGTATCCAACTTATAGAACGGAATGGATTTTGTGAGTCAAGTGACGGCTAGATGTGTCCATATTGCAATTGGACACATGATTTCAGGGAGTACTTTTGAAGGAAAAGTGACCTGAATTATCGCTCTTCTTCAATGCTAATAATTTAGCTTATAATCAAGTATATTTGGTTATTTTTTTTTTGGGGGGGGGGGGGGATTAATCAGTTTCATAAAATCCCATAGGAGTAACATTGCGCACTTTTATTTATTTTAAAACTTTTTTTTTTTTCGCCATTGCTTGAAAATTTTAATATTCTAAACTATCCTTTTAGCTGTTGTTCCAGTAACATTTTGGGTTAAATATAATAACATTTAGTGGTAAAAAAAATCCGTTATAAAAACATTTCCCGCGTAATAATCAGTTATAAAAATATTTCCCGATTTTCATGTGTGAAAAGAAAAAAAAAGCTAGAAGATAAAAACCCTGATTTCATAGCTAAATATCAATATGTTAGCACAAAAATTATCCAGAGGTAGTATTATATTTATAATTCATAAAAATTTCAAAATGTTTGGACAATAATAACTTTTTTTTTTCAATATTAAATTACCCTTTGTGGAAAAAGGCGAGAAAAAAACATTTTAACCTACCGAAGGCAATGGGGTCCTCATTATTACGTTCGTTAGGAGAGATTTTTGTTTTAATATATAAATTCGTCCAACACTAACTTTAGGTATACATTTAAGACCCAGGCTACGCCGGTTTTTCGTTTAAAAATATAAAATCAAAACAGATCGGATCTTGCGCAGAAATCCTGGTGTACGCTAAAGAAGGCAGTGTACCCCCCACCCACCCAAATCTAAGTTTTTAAAAATAAATTTTCATTTGAATCGAAGTTGTATGTCCACTAGTTAATAATAATATTAAGATAATTATGTTATAATATTTTTAATTTAACTGATTTTGCACCGATCACTGAAAATGCGTTTTTTGTTTAAAAAAAAAAAAAAAAAAAAAAATTACACCATGATCACCTAGCAAGACAAAATTTCGACTGTAATGTTAAAAAAGTCCTTCCGGCCTGTACCGGGAGGAAAATGTAGCTTTCCTATATCTTCGTTTTAAAATTTTAGCTAATGTTACACGAAAACAGCAAGTTAAAATGCAAAGAAACGTTTACAAAAGATTCGTTAATACTGAATTTGAATAAGAAATTCGCCAAATTAATGAGCAATAGCCAAATTGGCTTCATTTATGAAGACTTATTTTGGTCGCCAAATTTGGCGATATTTCGCCAAATGTCGCCATTTTTGGCGAGAATTTGGCGCTAACGGATGTGAATATATAGTTTTATGCGTATGATTGGGAAAACTATTACAACAATGAAAGAAAATAATTTGCGAGTAATCGCGTTAATGTGTTGTTTTGTTTCAAAATGTCAGCCACCCTAGAATTTCAAACTGCTCTATCTCAGCCATTTTTTAAGATAGAGGTAAACCAAAAAATGCTCTGGAATCCTTGTATCAAGGCCTAACACGTAATTAAAAAATAAATTAGAATTTTTAACTTTTTTGTATATTTATTTTAGTTTTAAATTTTTAAATGGCCGCCATCTTGAAACAAAATGGCGGACCAAGGTGGCCAACGAACTCGGTCGAGACATTGGTGAGCTTAATACACACAATTGGTTTCATTGAAATTGATTTATAAATACGAGCGTTATCGTATGACATAGGTCAGATATATATATATATATATATATGGATATATATATATACATATATATAGATCAACATTTGAACGGAGGGTGGTTTTGGGAGTCTAATGTGAAAAAAAATTAAAACATTTCTAAATAACGTTATAATTTCGAATGTGAATTAGTAAAATTCCAAAATGCAACAACATCCAGTAATAATTTATAAGAAAAGCAAAATCTTAATACGTTTGTTAGAGAGAAAATAAACTTAAAAATACATGGAGTTACAAAATTTATAAAAAAACAAAAATTGCAATCATAAAACCGTTTAATTTTCTTTTTATTTGAATAAAAATTAAAGTTTTTATCATTGCAATTTTTGCAATGATTTTAAATTACGCAAAACAAAAATTCTACATTAAATTACGATAGTTTGTTTTATTTGAGTAAATAATAAAACAAATTATAACATTTTGCGTTCTAGTTTGCAACATCCAAAATAGTCTTCTTTTGTAACAGAAATAAATAGGTTGGGAAATTGCATACATGTTCCCTTCAAATGCAAAACCGCATGTGGTCTTCTCCCTTTGTAAAAGACCCTGAAAGTAATCCATCACTTTCCCTTACTATGCGCCGAAATGGGGGAGTGAACATTGACTAGAAATATAAATGGACAACGGACTAGAAACCCTTTCTTGAAGAAAACATGTCCTTTCCTCCAGCAGGTGTGGAGGAAGAATATTCTGCCAAACAGGTTTTTTTTCGCGCCAAACTGTCACGGAAATTCCACAGCTCCCGAGAAGAAACAGAGATTTTTCACTTGCGTTTGAGTTTGTCAAGTTTGAGAAAGGGATTACCTCCAGAAAGCGGCACCCTTTCGCCTATTTTTGGCGATGAAAGGGGAAAGATATATTCTTCAAGTCTGTCGGAAGAAAAGAAAGGAGTCCGCTGTCCATTTATATTTCTTGTCAATGGGAGTGAAGCAGTTGATATGTAAGGACGCCAGCAATACAAGTTTTCAGAACTCGGGGCTGCCGAAAATCAAACAGTCAACATGCCCCGATATGGTTCGGGGCGAACGAAAAAGGAAGGTATTTTAGCGACGACTTATTTCGGGGCGAACGGTTAACAGGTTAAGTGATACAAGATGTTTAAAAAATGCGTTTTCAGCGACATACATTGCTTTAAAAATTAAGTACAATTATGTTAAACAGTATAGAAAATTTTAATTATTAAGAATTAATCAAAATAAAATAAACATATTAAAGAAATTAAAGTTACAAAAAGAAAAAAGAAAACTATGTACACAACATATACAAATATTAAATGAATCTAATGAGGCTTTTATTAAATGATACAAGATGTTACAAAAAAGAGGCGTTTTAATCGACAAACATTGTTTTACTATGAAAAACAATATAGAAAATTTAAATATACAAATAACATAAACTGATTAAAGAAATTAAAGTTATAAAAAAGAGAAATACAGGGTTGTTAAAATTAAAGTTTGCCTATTCAGAAGGCTCTAGAGCCGGTTCTATGGCTCCAAACGAAACAAAATTTCACTAGTACGTAGTTGAAGATATGCGCTCTGCGAAAATAAAATAAAAAAATTAGTTACATTTTTCGTCAGTAGGTGGCGCTGCGCCAATATTTAAGGCGATGTTTGCAGATTCATTATATCAATTTCAGTCAATCCAGACGAAGCACACAAATTTAAAAGTTTCAACAAACTTCGAGTTCGCCTAATCAGACAGCTTTAAAGCCTGACCTATGACTCCAAACAATACAGAAAAATGAATATAATTTCATGTGATGTAATCTGCATCAACAAAAATAAAACATGTCGCTCGGCAGCGAGGAAATAACGAAGAAAAACATTACGCATGCTCAATGAATCCTCCACCATTTTCAATAACGCATTCCATTCTCAGAATTGCGCTTTCTACAGCATTGCGTAAACTGTCCTGTGAGATTGAGCGAATATGAAGTCAAATACTGTCTTTCAGATCAGAGATTGTCTGACATCTGTCTTTAGATACAGAATCTTTCAAAAATCCCCACAACCAAAAATCGCATGGTATTAGATCAGGCGATCGTGGTGGCCAGACTATTTGAAAATAGCGACTTATGATGCGGTCTCCTGTAAAATGGCTTGTTAAGAAAGTCCGAACTGCTCTAGTAATGTGCGGTAGTGCACCGTCTTGCATAAACAAGATATTTTGAAGGCAGCCTCGCTGTTGCAGCTCGGGAATCAGAAAATTTGACAACATATTGAGATACCTTCTCCCATTTACGAAACATGTAATGGGTCTTCTGGATGTTAGTTCCTCAAAAAAATATGGCCCTATCACAGGGGTGCAAAAATCTAGGCGCCAATGGGCTGATTCCCACCACTAAATTTTATTAGTATTCTTCGTCAAATTTAATTAGTATACTTCGCGTAAATTTTATCAGTATTCTTATTAGGCGAAGAATACTAAAAAATTAGTGGTGGGAATCGGCCCATTGGCGCCTAGATTTTTGCACCCCTGCCCTATCATAAACGTAGCTGTGAAACCGCACCACACCGTCACTTTAGCTGCATGCAATGGAACTTCTTGGACAACATTAGGATTCTCTTTCGCCCAAATTCGACAGTTGTGTGTGTTCACTTGTCCGTTTAAATAAAAATGTGCTTCATAGAATATTCCAGGGATAAGAATTGTCCACATCCATTCGTGCAAGAAACTGTATTGAAAATGATAGCCGACTTTCGGTATCACCCTGTATTAGTTGTTGCACCCTCTGAATCTTGTATGGATAGTAGCAAAATTTGACGCATCACTTTTCTCAAAGTGGAAATCGGCATATCGACTTCATTCGCAATAGCTGGCACACTTGCATTACCAAATGATGACTGGCTTGCTAAATCCACGGCAGCAATATAGCAATATCGTCAATGCTAGAAATGTCTACCTTTTTTTGTCCTCTGGCAGGAAGAATGTCAAGTTTTCCTGTTTCCTCGAACTTTTTAATCATTTTGTGAACTCCACGATCCGGCATTGGTCCACGTCTAACATCTTTTAGTTTCCGGAATTGTCCAAGAGCTGCAGCTGCGTTGCTGTTATTTTGATAAAATAACTTTACAACAAGTGCCTTTTCTTTCAAAGTTACCATTCTCCACAAAGCGTAAATTCAAATGCTTTTCAGAAACAATCAACAGTTCCAGCGTCAAAGAAATCACAGACACACTTTATCAGAGTTTTAAATCGTCAGGTGGTTAGAAAGGTATTTCAAGTTTTCGAAGTTGCGACGTCACTTTGACATCGTTCGTCAAAAATTTGAATAAAATGTGATCTTTTTCAAGCGATGGGGGAAATTTTGTGATTTTGTTGTTTCATCCGACCGAAATTGATGTAACGAATCTGAAAAAGTTTACTTTTACGAACTATGAAATAAAATTTCTTGTATTTTGTTTTTTACAAAATAAAGGAATCTGCAAATATCGGCTTAAATATTGGTGCAGCGCCACCTATTGACAAACATTTTAACTATTTTTTTTTTCGATTTTCGCAGAGTGCATCTCTTCAACTACGTACTAGTGAAATTTTGTTTCGTTTGGAGCCATAGAACCGGCTCTAGAGCCTTCTGAATAGGCGAACTTTAATTATAACAACCCTGTATATATACACAGTATACACAAATGTAAAATGAATCTAATAAGGGGCTTTAAATGATACAAGATGTTATAAAAAAAATGTTTTAACCCCTTTGCGACGAGCGTCCTTTACAGAATTTTTAATCTTTTAACACCGGTTTTTCAAAACAAATATTCGCCTATTTGAATCGCAAAAATGCTAAGATTAAAGAAAGCAAAGCTTACAATAAAAAATAACTGGTGGGAATAATCGAGGATTCTAAGCATCTTATGCGTCACGTATACGTGTCGCTCGTCCCCAAGGGGTTAAGCGACAAACATTGTTTCCCTATGAAAAACAGTATAGAAAATTTAAATAACTAACAATTAGTACAAATAACATGAACAGCACCTTTGCCCTTTAGATTAACTTTGTGCATTCGATTCAGAATACTACTTCTTGTAGCTTATTTTGAATCGATAGTAATTTTTAAAACACATTAAATTCAGAAACATAAAATAAAGCAGTTCAAACCAAAAATATTATATAGAAAATTAATATATGTATAATATGATTTTAAGAAATATATTATAGTATTTTCCAACCCAATAACAGGTGTATATATTTTTGACACACACACATGCACACAAATTCCTATATACTTTCGAAAAAATTTTCCTTGCAATATGCTAATTTCTTTCACGTTTTGTTTATTTTTCTGGAACGCCGCGGAGCCCCTGAAAAGTACAGGCGGAGCCCCAAGGGCTCCGCGGAGTACACTTTGGGAACCTCTGCATTAGAGGAATAGTGGGTGTTTTATTACTGGAATTTTGGGTGCTTTAATTTATTTCTGTCACAATAGAATTTTTATTCACAGTGGGAAATGTAACAATGAGATTGGTTAAAAATTGTTGATAAATGAATAAAATAATAAAAAAACTAGAATATAATAATTAAAACTATTAGGGGACGTCCATAAATGATGTCATGCTCATATATTGTCATATATTGCTCATATATGTCAACTCATATATTTACCATTCTCTATTATTTATATTGATACTCGCTTTGTATTATTCTCAAACATCTGAAAAATTAGTTAAACTTCCCATATGACGTCAGATTTTCTTTTTAATTCTCTATGACGTAATATTAATCTGCTTTGTTTACTTACTCATACTCATACTCCTTGTATTATTGAGAAATCTTAGACATTTTCCGTTTTATTACGACTATGACGTCAATCAATTTTATTTCATATTTATCTTTTTTTCAATTGGTGAAACTTTTTATTTCATTTTCATTTTTCACGTGAAAATCGTCTGATAGAAAATTAATTATTGTGGAAAGATTTTCATCGTGGATTTTTAATTTTTGGCATCTGCTAATGAAAAATATTTAAATTTAAAAGGAAAAGGCTGTTAGAATTTTGGTTTTTTATCTCTATTTATTAAAATAATACGAATTTTTCAAATTTTAATATTTTCAGCTCTTCACAGCTGATATTCTGATTTATACACAAAGTTTCAACTCTGTAAGTTACGTAGTTTTCGAGAATGGCTATGTGACAGACAGACAACAGAGCGGGAGCAATAGGGTTTCGTGAGATGAACGAAACCCTAAAAAGAAGCAATCCAAAGCTTTTTAAAGTTAATTTTCTTCAAAACCTTTTAAGCAAAGTTCAATAATGAAGCCACCACTGAAGTTGTATTAAAATATAAAATTAAAAGAAGATACAATTATGACATATGTTTTTCTTTTCGTACTTTTCTAAGCTATCAAATCATTCTATCACAACAGTATTCTCATTATAAAAATTAAATACAAAAATTTAAAGATTTTTTTCAATGATTACTTTACAATTGTATAGTCATACTGGAGATTGACAATTTTAAATGCGAATATTAAACCCTGACGAAGTGAAGTGTATATATCTTGCTGTTTAATCTAATAATGCTTAATATATATTTAAAACTTAAGACTGGAATAGATGGTCATTAGTCGAGCGCGTCAGTCTATTTCCAGCCGGAATTATCTTTCTGTAAGTCATTTCCTCTTAAGGTTACAATAGAGTATAATACCGTGTAGCTGACCTCGACTGTTCGCTCTTTCTTTTGTGTACTAAAACTGCGTTTTCTCAGCATTTTTTTGGATTCAGTCTAAAACACGGCAACGTGACTACCCCAGCTGACGCATATCCATTTTGTTTCGGATTATTGGTATCCAGTTCAGTATCAATACAGTGCCTAGAAGTAACGGTATACTTCTAGGCACTGTAGTATCAATCTACCGCAGCCGGAGTTGGGGTTGCCTAAAACTCGGTTCTGATTGGCTGAACCCAAGGCTTCTATACTAGATTATATATTATAGGAGCTCTACTGGGGATGGATATCCAGGTCTCGACGAAAGTAACATGGTCTGGTTTTGGATATATGTCCCATTCTGATATGGGGGCAGATATACTGGGGTCGGATATCCGACTCTCGAAGAAAGTGAAATGCTCAAAAGCTGGATATGTATCCCCTTCTGCTTAGACGGAAAAATGACGTATGGAGGCAGATATACTGGGTAGAGCTCCTATTATAGGAGTCTTAATACTGGGGATAGATATCAGCGGGGGACGCTGATATCTATCCCCAGTATATCTGCCCCCATACGTCACAGCAGAAAGGGATACATATCCAGGTTCACTTTCTTCGAGAGTCGGATATCCGACCCCAGTATATCTGCCTCCATATCAGAAGGGGCCATATATCAAAAACTAGTTCGTGTTACTTTCGTCGAGACCTGGATAATCGTCCCCTGTATGCCTCCGTACGTCATCTTGACGTCATAGCAGAAGGGGACATTTATCAAGGGGTAACATATCCGATGCTTGGACGTTTTACTATTTGAGTAGAGCATTGGATATCCGACCCCTGTATATCTGCCCCCATACGTCATCTTGATGCCACAGGAGAGGGGACACATATCCAGTGATAGAACATTTTCACGCTCATCGAGAGTTGGATATCCGACCCCTGTATATGTATCCCCTTTTACAGAAATCCGTAGACGTCATTCAGATTATAACACACCAATTAGATACATATATATACATAATTGAAACAATATAAATATTGTTTGAATTATGTATTGTTACATTTAATAACAATACATAATTGAATTTTGTTATATATAATATATGTATTATGTTTCAATGTATTGAATACAATATATCTATTCAAATTTGTAATGCAAAAAGTATTTTTTTTAATCATTTTTTCCCATTTTAAGATAAGTTATAGTAAGATGGCTAGAAATTATTTTCAAATGAAAAACTATATATATTATTGCTGATTTTCCATCTGTGCCTAATTCCTGTTGATAGCACATACGAACAAAACAATAACGAAAAATAATGTCGATTGCACAGATTATAAAACACTTTCCAACTATTTTTACTTATTGCATTTATCCACTTTCAGTTTTTCGAAATATATTCTGTACTTTCATTAAATACTAAAGATTAAGTAAATTTATTTTAATTTGTTCGAGAAAAACATGATCAAAATGTACTTCAAATAAATTCTGCCACTAGACTGTAATGTATCCAAATTCTTTTGTGTATCCCATGTAAAAACTATAAATGCCAGATATAGCATTTTTTTAAAAAAGGCACATACTGTATAGTATTTCTTACTACCCTTCTCAAATCAAAGGGATGTACTTACTGACATATTTCTGAAATCATTTTTGTCCTGAAACGCATGAAATTGGCAGGTGTTGTTATTCAGAAACTATGTAATCAAAAGACGTTTTCCCTTTTTTTGGTAAAGACAGAAGAACTTTCTTGAAATGCTGTCAAAGTCGGCGTTTAAACCGAATTCCCTACACGGAAGCGCGAGAAAGGGGAAATACTTGAAACGTGAAAACAATTGCTTATCACTCGATAGGTAATTTATTTGCCAAACCCTATTCAATTGCAAATCCCTTCAATAATCAGGCTTGCCAATTTCATACCTTTAAATTTAAATATGAGTTAGAAAATGTCTCAGAAAGTTCCACACTGTTGAGCAAGGAATTTGAAAGCTACCTTAATGACATATATCAATTTTGTGGTTTTTATTTGTCAATATTTTCCCGAAAGTTAGAGCACGAATGGACAGATAGTCAAAAAAAAAATCATAAAGTCATGCCTCACACATAGATTATTACACACTTTCCAACACGACGAAGATATACATTAAGCTACATTTTACGCTATACCTTTTTTACGCTTGTTTGTTTGTTTAGCCTTGTAAAATGAGTATAAATTCTATACATAAAGTGTTCAATGGAGAACAGAGTATAGTATATATGTGCTTAGCTAAAACAACCCGGATAAAAAATAATTCTGCTCGAGTCATGCGCATATACCAGTAACCTCACTGAATGCGAAATTGGAGAATGAAAATTTAAAACTATGCCAGTTTTTATCGAAGGCGGATTGAGCGGGGGAGCGGTTAGGTGTCCTTTTCCCCTTCCTTCCACCCGTCGTCAACCGATATAATATATTTTTTTAAGTGTCCATAGATTGCGAAACGAAATGGTCGAGTTTTGCTATCTTAGTCTCCCCCCCCCCCCCTCTCCCAGAAAATGTTTCGTATCTGCTGACTCGACGGTCGAACAATAGTGACTTACTTATGTAGTTGCTATATGATTCGGACGAAATTTAGACAGAGAGGAAATTTCTGTGGACCAACTCACAGTGGGTAATTCTAAAAATCTAGGTGGTAAATAATCAGCTTTCAACTTATAGTTAGATACCCTATATATTAAAGTAGGAGGACGATTATGGATGTCTGGACATGAATTCAGTAAGTCAAGTTTATCAGAACAGGAACTCTTACATATCATTACACGTGGCTCACAATTAATTTATTTGCACTTCCATTGATTTTAAAGCATTATCATATACTATCAAAACATGTGGCTTTGATCGCGTAATTGTTGAAGTAATTGTGAAGTGGTATTTGTGTGTCGATTTTCATTAGGAAATTTTATTGCCACAGATAATTCAAAAATTACTAATTAAGTAACATTTTGAGCAAACTTCATTCTTATACTGCATTAGACGAACATGAGACTTAAATGAATGAGAAAAACTAAAATTAATTCCAAATAAATGGTAATTTAGAGTATATATTGAAGGTTTTTCGCTCATTTCATGTTTTATTTGAAATTTCGAATTTTTTGTAACCGTTCTTGAAGAGAATTTACATCTTAAATGTAATCGCCGTGCCAAATTTCAAGCTTCTATTACAACTATATTGCAGAAATCACAATTTTAGAATGTATTTTGTTCCTGCAGAGTTAAAAAATTCTGAATTTTTAAAAACTTTTCTGTGGATGCATTTATGTCTTTGAAGTAAGAGACATGTAAAATTTCAAGTTTCTATCACTAACAATTTAATATTAATCATAGGTTAGTAGGGCTCCTGTGGAGCTGTGCGGCAGGGGATCTGGGAATAAGGGATCGGGGATCTGTGGGGTGGGGGATCGGGGCGTCAACTATAAGACGAGGGGATTATTTCGGATTTTTTTAAATTAATTTTAATTGGGGACTTAGAAAATTTCGAAGCATTTTTTTTTTCGCGGAGAAATATCTACTGGAATACGATGCGAGTTTCAACGGATTCATTTTAGCGAAATAGAAATTTATTTAATTTTAATTTTAATTGAGGGACTTAGAAATTTTCGAAGAATTTTTTTTTTTTGAACAAGAGTATGCAGTATGAATATTAGAGTTATGTAGTAGAAGTGAATGCAAAATAGTATTTAAAATAAATTAAAAATGCTAATTAAAATTACTCATTAAGAGATATGTTAATGAAGGAACTTAAGAATTTAAGCGAGATTATTTTTTCTCAACTAGAATATGCACTTTGAGTATTAGAGTATGTAGAAGTATGGTGGAAGTGAATGAAAAATAGTATTTAAAAATAAATTAAAAATAGTAATTAAGAAATAAATTAAAAATAGTAATTAAGAAATAAATTAAAAATAGTAATTAAGAAATAAATTAAAAATAGTAATTAAGAAATAAATTAAAAATACTAATTAAAAGTTGATCGGTTTTAAAAATTTTTGGGGTAAGAGGTGGGTTTTAATTAAATGAATTCGAACACATTATGCTAAAAATACAGGGCCCCCATAAGAATTATACTGCACTAAATTTAATAGCTCCCCCCCTTTTTCCCCCCCAATAGCCCTTCGATACAATTTAGGCTAACAATACGCACTTCAAAAAATACAGAGTGCCCACAAAAAGTATACGAAGAATTTTAACGTTAATGCATAATAGTAAGTAACAATAAATAAATAAGAACGAAAAATGCGTCATAGTATAGTATATGAAACACTTTCCAAATGCAATCGGAATTTTATGTGAAATAAGTAAATAATATAACTTTACTATCTAGTGCAAGTTAGAATTTACTTTCGAATGTTTAAATTTACGTTTGGAGAGGTGAAAATGGATATGAAAGGTAAAAAAAAAAGGGTACGAAGAATTCAAATGTTAACATAAAGTAGTAAGTAAGAAAGTAAACAAGAACGAAAAATGATGCGTATTGGTATAGTTTATGAATCATCTTCCACAATTATCGAAATGATATGTAAATAAAATATAATTTTACCATATAGTGCATTAGTTAATTAAAATAGTTAAAAGTTACAGGGACGCTTCGAAAGAAACTGGAAAAAGTTATAGATATCAACACCTTCACAAAAATTGGAGAGATCTCCTTTTGAATAAATGGCCTAGGGTCCTTCAAAAAAATCCAATGAATTCACGTTACGGAAACCTTTCATAAAATCAGTTAATTAACCTCCCCCCTTTTTTCCCCATTCGAAGTGAGGACCGACATTACACTATAGGGCCCTTCACAAAATAATGGGATACGTGCCCTATTTGAATAAAAAGACCTCTTGACAAAAAATCGCAGGAGTCCCCTGTTTGAATAAAAAGCCCTTCACAAAAAATTCGGTCATTATCTATAATAAGGCTTGGAAAGTACTTTGGTATACAATTACTTTGATAGTTAAACGGTATTTTATCGAATATCTGTAGAATTCACCATAGTTTTAAAATTAAATAAAATGCTTGCTAATTTCCACGTTTATGTTTTTTGTAACTTGTATAGTAAAGTATAGTAAAATTATACTAAATTTGGTTTTTAGTATTCTGGCTTAAAAATTTCTTTTGATTAATGAATAGGATAAATAAATAACTTGCTTGACAAACCTTTTGACTTTGTTTTTATAAAATATGTATTCTACTATTTAGTTTGTCTATTATTAAAAAAAAAATGTTTTAAATGTTTAAAATACATTTTTACCATATTAAAACTTATATATAAACGTTTCTTACCTAAAATTTCAACCATGATGTACTGGACTTGACCCAAATTTGAACTTCTGTGGCACTTGTCTTAAAAGGAGTGAACGGTAACGTGTTCGCTTAAATCGCAAGACCATGGGATACTGTGACGTCATTTATAAGTGGTATGGTAGTAGACATAATGTATAGGTATAATTGAAATGAGCATGTTTCGTCTAATTGATTTTTAAAATAAAATACAATTTAAATTATTTGTTTTTATAATACATAGTGACTGTATGTCACATGGTCTCTAACGTCAGGGATTTTCCACCACGTGGTAGATTAGTAAGAACACGTGATTTGACGACATCACTGATCGCGATAACACTCTAGATAAGATTCACTGATAAGAACACATTTCAATTAATTTCTTCCAAAGCAAGTTTACGACCTAGTTGTAGGGTGCACTCGAGGTAAGTAGATATATAGTAAGTTAGTAGTAATATATGTTTTAAAGTTATTTTTCTTTATGTAGGGGTAGGCAAAAAGGAAACACAAATTATTGCATTTTAAGTTAAATCTTTAATAATATAAAGACTTCCACCCACAGAAACGCATCCATGCTTTTAGTTATTTTCATACAGACTTTAAGATATATGTTCTTTCTTTTACCATAACACATAACATTGTGCGCGGGAGGAGTCGACGGCAGCCGAGTATAACGGTAATCAGACTGAAGCAAAGCCCCACGAGTACATTTCAGGAAAGAAGGGTCACAAGGATGGCCTAACTCCAGAGACTAAGCGTAATCCTTCTGGAGATTCGGACGTAGCGGGCGGTAAATCGTACCCGAATTAAAATACGGAAAAACAAAAACGTAAGTTTCTGGTGCAGACGGAGAGGTCTAAGACAGGCACGTCCCATGTCTGAAGCACACACAAAGTGAAACTTCACGGAGACGGGTCGCCCGAAGTTCCTCAGCAGGGGAGTAAACAGAAAGCAACCCAGAATGCTAGTGAGCGACGTAATGGTTCTGATCAATCCTCTCGAAACAAGGTGAAGCCTCGCAAAGACGGGTAACCCGACGATCCTCAGCTGGGGATTAAACGGAAAGTGACCAAGAGCGCTGGCAAGCTGCGTAAAAAGAGGAAAAAGAAAAACTCTTAGAGCTCTAAGGACGATTGTGAGGGAAGTAAGAAAGATTCGAGGAAGAGCGAAGTCCAATCTCATGATTCGGACGCGTCTTCCGTAGACGATCTTCCAGAAACCCAGCTAGGTGGATTAATGGCTGATGAGGACGGCTCGTGGTCCAAAGTTGTGTCCAGGAATGCAAGGAAGAAACAGCGGGAGATGGATCGGGCGGGACGCCCAAAAGGTGCGAATCCCCATCCAAAGGAATCCGCCCAGAAGGGGAAGCAGAGGCCAAAAGCCAAAGCCAAACCTAAAGAGGAACTAGCCCTCATAGTGTGGCCGAAAACACGGGCCACACACTCTGACGTTTCCTCCAATTTCATTCGGACAAAAGTAACTAGCGAAATCGACCCTATCAAGGCCAAAATCAGAATCAGAGGTGTGCGGGATATCTCAGGTTTAGGCATTGTCATTATAACAGACAGCACCGCAGATCTCGAGAGGCTGGAGGCCGAAATAGGGAAGACGGAACTAGTGAGCGATCAATCGATTTCGAGACCGCGTCGACGCACTCCGTTTATCATTGTCTTCGGTGTGGACTCGGATCTATCCAATGCCGACGTGATTCCTGAGATCCTGGAGCAGAATGAGATTCTTCAAAGGGCTTCCCTTGAACTCAGAACTTCGTTCACAGGGAAACGCGGTCGTAATAACGTAATAGCGATTGATGAGAGTTCATATGAGCGTGTGGAGCGGGTTCGCAAATTGAGTGTGTGTTGGTGACAGGTGGACTTCCGGCCAAATCAGAGGCCTCTGATTTGCTATTGTTGCTGGAAATACGGCCACACACAGAAGGTGTGCCGAAATGTGTCCCTGTGTGGGAGGTACGGCGTCTCGGATCACACAACCTCAGAATGCAGTGCGGACGCGCTCTGCTGCCCGAACTGCAGAACCAGGAACGAACGGAGACCAAACGGCAAGCAATTGTCGACCAGTCATGCCGCAGGTTCTAATGAGTGTCAAATCCACAAGTTGGAGGTCAAACAATTAAGAACAGCGTCATCATGTGGATAAACCCGACTTTCGCACATCTTAATTGCCACCTTGCTATGGCGGCCGCAAACCAACTGGCTCCGGATACTCTGTCGCAAGAGACAGACATCGTTTCACTCAATGAACCATACGTCGGCGAGGGCTCCGTCACCGGTACGCCTAGGGACTACGCGCAAGTTCATTCGGCGGTAACCTTTTTCGGGCGGCCTTCTGGGTGAGCAAGCGAGTGTCCTTCTGCACGGTCTTGAGACAACCGTATGTGGTGGCCATCCCCTGCAAGTGGCCGAGCTGTTGGGTACTGGTAATAACGTGTTACTGTGTCCCTTCTGAAGATATCAACCTCGTTCTCGAACCGTTGGATACGCTGTTGATGCAATACCCGAATGACAACGTCGTTCTGGTTGGAGAATTCAATACAAAGACCACTATTTGGGGCAGCGACCCACGGATCCCAGAGGACGATCTCTGATTGCCTTCGCCTCGAACGCAAACCTTGAAATCGTTAACGACCCGGACGGTCCTCCCACATTCCTTGGCCTTCAAGGGAAAGGCTGGATCGACGTCCTTCTCGTCCATTTCTGCGCCAGTCGCATTGCGGATTGGAGGTCTCCGACATCTAAAGACTCAGTGACCACCGTCTCATGCTATGGACCTATGAAGGCAGGCTGAGGTCAACCTAGAGGAACCAACAGACGTTGGTTCCCAAGGGACTTAGTATTGGATGAGTTCCTCCGTGATCTGAAGACAGCGGATCTGAGATGGTACGATTTCGCCACCCCGGAGGAGGGTGTTGAACACTTGATGTCAACTTTATTGGTGAAGCTGTGTCAGAAGCACAAACGCCGAAAGCTTGTTCCTCGCAAGGGTGCATGTTGGTGGACAATTGCGTTGACCAGCATCAGATCTCGTTTGCGCACGCTGAAGCGGCTCTACCAGAATAATCTGGAGCCGACTCGGAGAGCGACACTTGGCGCACTCTTTAAGCGTAAGCGAGCAGAATACAAGAAGTCGATCCTGCGCACAAAACGTTCCTGGTCCAGGAAATTTATTTCCGAAGGACCTGTCACGGATAGGCCAGGCCAAGTAGTTGATGTGGTAAAGGGCAAGTCGAGACGGGAGGCGCCCGTTTTGCTGGTCCTTCCCTCCGGTGAGGAGGTCTCCACCTGGGAGAAATCTCAGGATGCACTTGCTAGACACCATTTCCTACAGGCCGCCGAAACCTCGCGGGTCGAAATCATTAGGACCGGCGAACCGGACTGGTTCACATTGGAAGAGCTGGAGCTTGCAGTCGAATCGCTGCCGCCTAACAAGGCACCCGGCCACGATGGTATCAGTTTAGAGATCGCCCGTAAGGTCCTCCAGTTCCATTCTCAATGGTTACTGGCCTTGTATAACCACTGTTTGAGGAAGTCTTGTTTTCCGCGGACTTGGAAGCGGGTGGTTGCTGTTTACTTTGTCAAATCCCGCAAGGAACCGAGTAACCCAGATTCCTACCGTCCCATTTGTTTACTCCCGACCCTCGGGAAGATTCTGGACAAGTTGTGCGCAGCAAGATTGGCGCTCTATCTAGAGACCAACTTCAGATCCACCCGCATCAGTACGGCTTTCGCAAGAATGTCAGTACCGTAGAGGCGCAATGAAAGGTGTTGAACTACATAGCCGAATCAAAGAGACGTGAAGCTAACACATGTCTGCTTACGTTACACATCAAGAGCGCTTTCAACAGCGTCAGGCGTTCCTCAGGGGTCGTGTCTCGGCCCGACTCTCTGGCTGGTTGTAACAAACGTCCTTTTGGACGATTTGGATCGCTTGCCAGTTCCAATTGACGAGAAGTGGGCTATCCAGACCTTCGCTGATGACGTCTTTGTGGTACCACGTCAAAAGGCGGTCATGAGGTTCGCGACTGTGCTCAGACCGGTTCTCTCGAAGATCCACAGCTGGGCGATGGATTTCGTCCTCACTTTCAGTTACGCCAAGTGCTGCCACTCAATCGTTCCTCCCAAGGGCACCTTTCAAGTACCAGCCATCGACGCCCATCCGTATGGAAGGCCACAAGGTAGAACATCGATGGAACATACAGTACTTAGGGTTACGATTGACAGCCATCTTAGTTGGATGCCCCACCTGGACCAGGTTCAGGGAAAGGCGTTCAAGGTACTTCACAAGATGAACCGACTTACTGCAGTGAGCTGGGGAATCAAGCCGCACCTCCGCAAGATGCTCTACGCACTAGTCTGGTACAACGGTAAAGTAGTGTTGAAAAATCGGTCACTAAGCGCGCAGCGGGGTCTACTGCTGTGCGTTACCAAGTGTTACAAGACGGTTTCGACGGATGCTCTAAACGTGTTGGCAGGGGTTTTGCCTCTCGACCTACGTTCAGAGCTGGACCGAGACTTCAAGTCTCTGGTCCGTTGGAACGCAAGCATTGACGGCACTGGGCTAAACCCCGGAACTGTCGAGCTGTGGAAACCAACTCTCAACAGAGACGACCTTCGGTGGATCCCATGGACTTCACCCCAAAGACGACGTGTTCCTACTACACGGACGGATCCAAGCAAATGAACGAGACCGTTGGGTGTGCGTTCCTTGCTGTTGTCGAGGGTCTAATCGAACGAGAGAGTCAGTTTCGTCTCACGAATGGTGCAGAAGTATTTGTGGCTGAGGTTCACGCGATCAAAGAAGAAATAACAGACGCCCATCTGCGAGGTCTCAGTGAGCTCGATCTCTACTCAGACTCGAGATCGGTGCTCCAAGCGCTTAATAGCCTGGTGCCAAAACACAAGGCAATTGTTGAGATTAAGGAATTGGAGAAGCAAACTGAAGTCGAGCCTCATCTTCGCTGGGTTCGTGCTCACGTCGGTCACGTATACAATGAACGTGCGGATGCGTTGGCCATTGCAGCCACGACACAACAAACTGTCGACGTGGAGATCAGGAAAACGCGCCGCCAGGCCAAGAAAATTCTTCTGGGTCGGGCCTTAGCATCTTGGCAAGAAAGATGGACCGATTCTGAGCACGGTCGAGCGACGTATGAGGTTTTCCCGCGGGTCCGCACTCGCAGACTGCAGGGAGAATTCTATGTGAACCAGGCCCTTACGGGACATGGCGCCTTCGGCGACTTTCAAAGACGCCTCTTCGGAAACATCTCAGTATATTTCTTCGGAACGCGCGTCTGCACAGTCAGACACTGTCTGTACGAGTGCAACTTCTGGTGGTCCGAGAGAGAAACATTCTTTCCTCGTGACTTCCGGACTCGAACGCTGCATGACTTATGTCTAGACGGTTATTGCCGCAAGGGAGTGAGGCTCATAGTCCAGGACCTCCTTGTTCGGACACTGGACCGCAATCTGGGTCGTCGAAGGGCAGGCCGAAGCGCAAATGCTTTTCGTGGTCGCCGACCACGTTTAAATGCAAATCAACCAGCCCGCGGCATTTGCGGCGCTGGGGGTCATGGTGCATAATTAGTGGGTTATGAGTCCTACTCGAGAACCCACAGGTAAGGTAAACAGGTAGGTATGATTTCCTTATCTCTATGTGTTGTGTTATGTTTTGCATGCAGTAGTGTATATATGTAGTAGGGCATTTATGTCGTAGTTATATATATGTAGTAGTGCATGAATGTCGTAGTTATATAAATATGGGTATGATCTCCTCGAATGGGGTCGCTTGACCACGCCCTAGTTTCGCCTATGGGGTTCTGTCTCGCGGGAAGCTATTCTAGTGGGGGACAACCTTAGCCAAGGCGTGTCTGTGCGTCAGGGACTAACTTTCTTCGAAGCCCCGGGTTGGCAAGAAGCACCTTCTGCTCGCCACGTCCGATGAACTAGTCGCTTCCTCCTTCCCTAGGATTTGATAATCTGAAGGCGTGGTTACAGTAATGGGTCGTGGGGTGTTTCGGCAATGGCCTACAATCCGGATGCTCTTATGAGGTTCTGGCAACAAGGCCGTCGGGTCGTCTCTGCGTCCGCCCAAGTGTCAGGTGGTAGTGTCCTGCACTTGGGCTCCACCGCAAGTCGCAGCGTCCGCTGAACTTCACTCATTTGGGTTAGGGTGAGAGGCGCAGGTAGGATTCGGCCCCCGTCTTTCCCCAGGCCAAAGAGCACCACCTTGGAGGTGTCCGGGTAAACCGGCCCTTCTTGTTCGTGACCTCGTATGGGCTAACCAGAGCCCGGAATCCGCTGTGAACTAGACTGCCTTCGGCATCCGTAGCTTATCATTACCATAACACATATGGATTTTTTTAAATGTATGTCACGTGACTATCTAAAATTATAATAAATTAATTCGCT
Organism: Maratus michaelseni; assembly: GCA_963931845.1. Lineage (NCBI taxonomy): Eukaryota > Metazoa > Arthropoda > Arachnida > Araneae > Salticidae > Maratus > Maratus michaelseni. The sequence goes on along the minus strand of OZ007599.1, from coordinate 22,268,002 downwards.
AATCACAAATTCTATTTCATAACCAATCACCTATACTAATTTATAATATTTCAACCATGTACATAACCTATAATTATAAAATTCAAATTTTTTGTTAAGGATTCGCCAATAACTCATGCTATAAAACGTTTGTGAAACTAAAAATTGTATATGATCCGTGTTCAATTTGTAAAAAAGTATTAGGTTAGAAACGCACACGTGACCATAATCACCTGTAAGGTGTATACAGAGGAGCTACACATGTGGAATGTAACTTGAACTATAAGCAATGTAAAACAATCCCTGTTATATTCCATAACTTGAAAAATTATGATAGTCATCATATTATAACAAAGCTAGAAAAATTTAAAGATCTTGAAATCGATGTGATTGCGCGTACGCTGGAAAATTATATTACTTTTAAAATCAGAAAGCCAACATGTCTTATTCATAAGGACTTTTTAGTTTCATTCGTTTGCGTCGCGAACTTGAGCTCGAATTTATTATTTTATTATTGATACGCTAACTATTGGGCTGTCCGTGCCCTAATACTTTCTCACTTTCTTATAAATACTATCTATTACAATCACACTTTTTTCGACTCGTGTTGTATCATTCATAAATATTTTTTCTTCTAAAAACACCTCGAAGAATACTTTTTAAAGAATGAAATTAAGTTTTAGAGAATTTATAACGGAATCAAAATAATTATAAAGTTTCATTATAAAAAATTTCAGACACATTGTAAAATAATCTTTTATTCTCGAAGAATACTTCTTTCACGAAATAGATTCCCTTTTAAATTTTTTTAATCAGGAAAAAAACTAGTTCTATACAAAAAAGAATGTGTTTCGAATAGGAATTCCTCTTTAGTACACAATGCTTAAACACATGTACCGAAATTTGTAGAATTTTTCAATGCTGCTATCACTGGATATTAGTTTAAGCTTTTCAGTTTTAAATAGTAGTGAGAATATAAATTGAAAGTGATTGCGTGGTTGTAACCCTAGCAAAATCTAATCATGACTCAATGTTTTTTTTTTTATCTTAACTACTGAATCATGATTGCGTACCTTCGAAAGAGTATTTAAAGAAGAGGTAGGCTAATTTCATTAAATCAACTATGCTTCAGACTTTGCTTTTTTGGAAAAGAACTTTTATTATAAGACAAAGCGGTTTTATTTATATCTCTCTATATACTTGCATGTCAGATATTATAGGGTAAAGCGATTTTGTTTATCTCTCTCTATATACATGCGTGTATATCGCATATCTGATTTTATAGGTCAAAGCGAATTTTTTTATCTCTCTCTCTCTCTCTCTCTCTATATATATATATATATATAATGTATATCGCATGTCTGATATTATAGGGCAAAGCGATTTTATTTATCTCTCTTTATATATATGCATGTCTGATATTATAGGACAAAGCGATTTTATATATATCACTCTATATTTGTATATACCTTTGTGTAATAGGTGTGTGATATTTATTTCAAAATAATTATTAATTATTTTGAAATAAATATCACACACCTATTATACAAAGGTATATGCATATACAAAATAGAGTGATATATATAAAATCGCTTTGTCCTATAATATCAGATATACATATATAGAAAGAGAGATAAATAATATCACATATACGATATATACGTATATATCTTATATCTATAATCATTTATTTATTATAATAATTTTTTTTTCTTGAAATATAAATTTATATATGTATTCCCTTTTAAATGTAAATTCTTTAATGAAAATTACTAAAATATTCTATCTTCTAAAATATTTTAGGTAGCTTTCAATACAAAAAGCTACCTATTGCAGCCGTTCGGGAAATCATTTATTTAAAAGTGCTGCGCACATGACGGTAAATCCTCTATTTCCACCTACCGCCGATAGGATGCGCATTCTCATCTAAACGAACCTCCGACACGTGTTCCCGCTGCCTGCGGCACCGTATAGTAGGCATGAAGCGCATGCACTGCAAAGTCTTTTAGTTCCATCTTTCACAGGGGAGTCACTCTGTTCAAATAAATCATCCTCCGAACGAAACTCCCACACGTGTCCCCGCTGCCTCCGGTACCATATAGTAGGCGTGACGTGCACGCCAGCAAAATCATTTAGTTCCACTTTCTAACACCAGGGTACGCCATTTGTTAGATTCGAACATCCGACACGGGTACCTGTTGTATCAAGGGAGTTGGATGAACCAATTACCGTCGAAATCGGGCCCATAGAACTCGAGAAAATGATGGGCCCCTGGCGGTGGAAGGTAAAACTAAAGTCTGTAACGCGATCGAAAAGTCGAATTAACCATAGCCCGTCGTGATCGGGCCCGTAGAACCCGAGATAACAAAGCACTGTTAGAGAAAAAAAGCTTGTAGTGTTTCCCGCCAGGGGGCGCTTGATCAAGTGCTCAACAACAATTCATTTACTTTGTTTGTTGGTATGCATCAAGTAAATACGATGTGTACTTTTATTAGGAACATAAATTTAATTTTTACGAAAATCGTTATTTGAAATTTCCGGTATTCTCTATATTATAACATTTATAAAACGATACGGGAGAAGCTAAAAATGTTAAATTTCTTAAATGGAATTTGTTTTGTGCAAATCAGAGCAAGGCCTTAACACCCCCCCCCCCCCCCCCACCTACACATACCCGCAAATATAACGAATAATTTGTTCAAGGAAATCCTCTTCCCCTACATTAACGGGATCATTAAAAAAAAAGAATTATATTTTTCTGATAGTTAGAACATAACGCTAAAATAGCCGCCAGATCGCACCCCTTCCCATCCTCAAATTCAAATCTATATCTTAATTAGTTATATTTGTTCATTAGTAAAAATTGGCAATTATTTCCTTTCATTTTCGCTAAGTATATGGAGGGATCGCCAGAGAAACGAATATCTTTGTAGTTCAGTGTTTAATGTAAGCCGATCCATGTCTGAAACTTTCTCGGATATTTTTAACGTTGCAAAATGCACATACATGCATACACACATGTATGTGTACATGTGGGGGCATACATGCATACACACATGTATGTGTACATGTGTGGGCATACATGCATACACACATGTATGTGCACATGTGGGGGCATACATGCATACACACATGTATGTGTACATGTGGGGGCATACATGCATACACACATGTATGTGTACATGTGGGGGCATACATGCATACACACATGTGCATACACATGCATACACACCACCATATTTTTGCAGTTTTTTGTAAAAATTAAGGAAAATTACCGGCCGAATTTTACAAAAATTGCATTATCGGATGTCGAAAATGTTTCTACTTATGATTAAAAATTTCAATCAATATCTTAATTAGTTTTCTTAAAATTCGCTAATTAATAAATAAATTTCAAATTTGTTCATTTCTACTTGCAAATTGAGAACAGATGTTCTTTTCTTTAGTCATTTTATTAAAAAAGATGGCATTTTCGATGCGATGTTTAATGAGATTCTAATTAATATCGTGGGTAATTATCAATATATTAGAATTCTGAGTCCCAGGTGCATCAGATCAGGCCTTGTACTACATAAATCTAAATTTTCTTACTTCTAGGTGCGCTACATTTCGTTGGCCATCGTAGACATCAGACAGACACACAGACACACACAGCAATTTTGTTTTATATTAGTACTAGCTACACTCCCGGCATTGCCCGGGCCAAAGATAATAACAATCTCAGAGCAAGGCATTAACCCCCTCCCTCCCCATACTCGCAAATATAACGAATAATTTGTTCAAGAAAACCACCTTCACCTACATTAACGCGATCATTAAAAAAATAATTAAAATTTTCTGATAATTAGAACATAACGAAGACGCTACGCTAAAATAGCCGGCAGAGGACAACTTTACCCATCCTCAATTTCAGATCTATATCTTAACTAGCTGTTACCCGTGACTTCGTTCACGTAACATTAAAAAAAGAATAAATGCATTAATTTAGTAAAACATTTCACTTGATAATTAACAACATATATAATTAACCAAAGCTTTATCACATTTTATAGGAGACCATACGGTATTTCTTTGCTATGGGGGCCTTGACATAACCCAGTCTTAAAAAAGTGAAATTTCATGCCAAATAATATATACAATCGCGAAAATGAAACTGCAAGTAATGAAAAAAGGAGGACCCAGTAAAATCGTGAAAATCGAGGAATTCCTCTTCGTAAAACGAAAAACAACACTGGCAGAATTCTTCTATACAACAGTGCATTTTAGGTGGTATTTGGTGTACAATTTGTATATGTGTGCATTGCTAAATGGGCATTATTATATTGTCTATTTGCATAGACATATGTTATATATTTCTTACTACATTATCTTGTTTATGTATATATTAAATTAAGTGCTTCACGCTAAGTGGTGTAAATAGTGAACAAACTTCTTGTGGATTTTATACATTGATAGATATTTCACAAAGATATAACAATCTGAGGCGATTCTAAAATGTAAATAAAGGTTGCTAAAAAGTACTTTAAATTCTGCCCTCGATATTTTCTCTATCGCGTCAAGAACACTATAAGCAAATAAATACCGACGACACAAATCTGATGATCTAAATTTACATATTTTTGTTAGTATATATAGGATTATTTTGATTTATTTCATGCGCTTGAAATTTTTTACGCTTTCTCTAGGGTTAGGTGTCGAATAAATGTACTTTCTTGTTATTTTATTTTGCCATTTCTATTTATTCTATTTTCCATTCATTCCATTTATGGATACTGATTTAATTTACATATTCGTGTCAAAGAATATTCTTTAAAGTTATTATCAGGATTAGGATAGGATACGATTAGGGTTACGATTAGGAATAAAAATTGAACGACAATGGCATGACCAATTCAGGTTTAAAGTATGAACCAGGAAGTCTATTTACATCATGAAGCAATAAGAAAATTAGAAAATTATCGTCTGATATTTTTTAATTTGTTTTACAGTCATAGTTGACATCAAAGGTGAGCGGGAAAATGATCATCTAAAATACCATTAAGTGTTTACCACGCAAAAAACAAATCTGGTTACAACAATGTATTTAAGTTTGCGCCAAATTTCACTTGATCAAAAAAAAAAAAAAAAAAAATCTACTATATAGAACGCGCTTTCACGTTTATAATGTTATGAATTGGCACGATTGGCTTGTTCAAGTTTACACAATGCGGCTGGAAGAAAAGATTCATTACTTTTTGATTTCTTCTTTGCTTTTGCATTACGCGAATTTGTTTTGTAAAATCGATTTTCTTTTCGATAACATTGTTGTTTTTTAAGTTTAAAAAATATTGTAATTTTACTTAAACATTGGTTTAAAATCTATGCAATTTTTCTTATCCTACAAGACTTTACAAAAATCTATTATGAAACAACTTTAAAAAAAGCTATATTTAAAAAAGACAACAAAGTTTTTCCTATTTTAAAACTAAAAGAAATGTAAAATTAAATTCCGGTTCGAAACGACGATTTACAAATGTGTTTCGATTGTGGGAAAATGATAGAGGAAAAATGTTGTTACTTCGACACAATCATATTAAATCTTTAGCTTTTATGAGAAAAGCAACTTTCTTTTAAAAAATATGGTTATTTTTATTAAAATTTTCTGATTTTCGATACGGATAATTTTGTGATGCATATCATTGACATTTGCCATCCAATATATATATATATATATATATATATATATATATACTTTTTAAAATTTAAATTAAAAATATGGTATCTTTATTTTAGCCGTGTGCAGACGATAAATCGCCAACCTATCCCATCATTCGTATTGAATTAATTAAAAATATAAATCTTTCACTCATTTCATTTAAAACACAGAACTTTAATTTACAATACATACATTTAAAATACATATATTACGTACATTTAAAATAATACCTTTCATGTGAAAAAGAAAAAGAAAAAAAAAGAGAAATTAATCACAAATAATTTGATAACCCAAGATCATTTTATTTCAACATCAAAACAAATCTGTTTTATTTTTCTCTATATGACATCATATTCGATTGCTTTCCATACTTACTCGTATTTATGCACTTTGTATTATTATCAAATATTTGAAAACGCACGTTTTATGTCTAATATAACATCATTTCATATTCTGTTTAATTCTTAAATAATTCATTTCATTTTCATTTTTCACGTGGAAAATTTTCAATTGAAAATAAGTTGTTGATTAAAAATTATTACTCAGAGGTTTATTTTATATTGGCAACGATAAAGTATTAGCAACGGTAAAATAAATTTAACCATTTAAAAATAAGCTGCAAAACCGGGCCCTTTGGGCCAAACCAACCAAACCAACCAACCATTTTAAAATATACGAAAAAATGTCCATTTATTCTGAATGGAAATAATGAAATTTTTAATTTTTAAGAAAAATATTGATATAAAATAAACAAAAACCAGCCTATATTCATTTGAGTGTTATAATCAACTTATATGCAAAGATACAGGATAATTAAATGCTCCATTTTGACGCTGGCTTCAGCCTAACATTTGCACACAATCAGATTTATAATATTATTAGGATTAGTTATCTAAATTTTTGTTCATTAGTAAAAATTGGCAATTATTTACTTTCATTTTCGCAAACTAAATGGAGGGATCGGCCAGAGAAATAGATCTCTTCGTAGTTTAGTTTTTAATGAAAGCAGATCCCTGTCTGAAACTCTCTCCGATTTATTTCACTGGCGCCGGCAGATTTTTGGCAGTTTTTTGCATAAATTAAGAAAAAATACCGGCCGAATTTTTCAAAAATCGCATAGTCGGATGCAGATTTTTTTTTCTACATATGCTCAGAAATTTTCAAATTGATATCTTAATTAGTTTTCTTAAAATTCGCTAATTATTAAAATAATTTCGAATTCATTCATTTCCGCTTGCAAATCCCAACAGCAATTCTTTTCTTTAGCCATTTTGATTAAAAAGATGGCATTTTTGATGCGATGTTTAATGAGAATATAATTAATATGATGGGTAATTATCAAAATATTAAAATTCTGAGACTCAGGTACACATGGCCAGACCTTGGGCTATACACACCTAAATTTTTAGACTTCTAGGTGGGCTAGATTTTGCTAGCCATCGCAGACAAACACACACACACACACACACAGAGCGAAACTTTCTTTTATTAGTATAGAGATATAGATATAGATATAGATATAGATATCTGATATTTGTCATGCTGTAACTCTCTTATTTATGAACCTATTTGGTTGTGACTGAGTATGTGTATAGGACATACCAAGGTGTCAACCGAGTTCGTTGGTCAGCTTCATCCACCATCTTGTTTCAAAATGGCGGCCAGTTGATTTTTTTTAATTTATTAAAAACTCAAAAAGATGAACAAAAAAATTATAAATTTGAAAAATTGTTTCCGTTAAGTGTTAGATTGTGATACAAGGATTACGGATCAGTTTTTGTTTTGGTTTTATCTTAAAAAAAAAAAAAAAAAAAAACGGCTGAGATATGGCAGTTTGAAATTCTAGGGAGGCTGACATTTTGAAACAACCTGATTTTTGTTATGCTATAACTCTCGTATTTATGAACCGATACGAATGTGACTGATCATGTGTACAGAACATTCCAAAGTTTCGACCGAGTTCGTTGGCCAGCATCATGCGCCATCTAGTTTCAAAGTGGAGGCCAGTTACAAAATGTAAAAAGATGTTCTAAAAGATGTAAAATAAAATTATAAATTTAAAAAGTTGTTTCCGTGAACTGTAAGATCATGATACATGGATTCCGGAGCATATTTTGTTTTGGCTTTATCTTAAAAAACGGCTGCGATATAAGCTGTTTGAAATTCCATGCAATATGGAAGCTACCTTTTCCCCCCGGTGCAGGCCGGAATGACTTTTTTGAATACTTTTTTCACATTTGATATGAAAATTATAAGTTTTGATTTGACTAAAGGATTTACAGAAATATTTATTTTAAAAAAATTACTAATTTTTTAAAGAACAAATGTCTATTTTTTATGAGTACAGAAACTATGTAATCGAATGATGTTTTACCTTTTTTTGGTAAAGACAGAAATTTCTTTCAGAATATACTTTGAAAGTTGGCGTTTTGAATCGAATTTCCGGACGCAGCAGCGAGGGAAAGGGGAAAAAGTGGTCGTCACGTGACAACAATCATTTGTAACTTGATAAATAATTTATTTATCACAAATGTAGTACTCAATCCAATTTCCATCGTTTTCATAGTCAGGCTTGCAAATTTTATGCGTTTAGGTTTAAAAATGTGTTAGAAAAAGTAGTCAGAAAGTTTCAAGTTGTTCAGGAGGGAATTTGAGAACAACCTTAAATTTTCACTTAATAGTTAGTGAATTTCATACACTTTAGTTTTTCGTGTCCCTGGTAGTCGCCGGACCACGCAGTTTCTGAGGCCATTTCAAGAAAGTATATAGCGTAAAATGTAGATATAAAAAGATATTGCGTAAACTGTAGCTTAATGTATATGTTCGTCGTGTTGGAAAGGGTGTAATAATGTATGTGTGAGGCATGTCTTTATAATTTTGTTTTGACTGTCTGTCCGTTCGTGCTCTAACTTTCGGGAAAATATTGACAAATAAAAACCACAAACTTGATATATGTCATTAAGGTAGCTTTCAAATTTCTTGCTCAACAATGAGGAACTTTCTGAGACATTTTCTAACTCATATTTAAATTTAAATGTATAAAATTTGTAAGCCTGATTATTGAAGGGATTTGCAATCGAATAGCGTTTGGCAAATAAATTACCTATCGAGTGATAAGCGATTGTTTTCACGTGACAAGCATTTCCCCATTCTCGCGCTTCCGTGTAGGGAATTCGGTTTAAACGCCGACTTTGACAGCATTTCAAGAAAGTTCTTCTGTCTTTACCAAAAAAATGGAAAATATCTTTTGATTACATAGTTTCTGACTAACAACACCTGCCAATTTCATGCGTTTCTGGACAAAAATGATTTCAGAAATGTGTCAGTAAGCACATCCCTTTGATTTGAAAAGGGTCGTAAGAAATGCTATACAGCAAGTTCCTTATAAAAAAAAAATGCTATATCTAGCATTTATAGTTTTTACACGAGGTACACAAAAGAATTCGGACACATTACATTACGGTCTAGTGGCAGAATTTATTTGAAGTATATTTTGATCATGTTTTTCTTGAACAAATTCAAAGAAAGTTATTTAATCTTTAACATTGCATGAAAGTTCAGAATATATTTCGAAAAACTGAAGGTGGATAAATGCAATAAGTAAAAATAGTTGGAATGTGTTTTATAATCTGTGCAATCGACATTATTTTTCGTTATTGTTTTGTTCGTATGTGCTATCAACAGGAATTAGGCACAGATGGAAAATCAGCAATAATATATAAATTTTTTCATTTGAAAATAATTTCTAGCCATCTAACTATAACTCGTTTTTAAAAAAGGAAAAAATTATTTAAAAGAAATACTTTTTACATTACAAATTTCAATAGATATATGGTATTCAATACATTGAAACCTAATACATATATTATATATAACAAAATTCAATTATGTAATGTTATTAAATATAACAATACATAATTCAAACAATATTTATATTGTTTCAATTATGTATATATATATATATATATATGTATCTAATTGGTGTGTTATAATCTGAATGACGTCTACCGATTTCTAGATAAATAAGGACGTATATTAGTTCACGGCAAAAATTAAAAACTGTACGTAACAGGGGATACATATACAGGGGTCGGATATCCAACTCTCGACGAGCGTGAAAATATTCTAGCACTGGATATGTGTCCCCTCTGCTGTGGCTTCAAAATGACGTATGGGGGCAGATATACAGGGGTCGGATATCCAATGCTCTCCTCAAAAGTAAAAGGTCCAAGCATCGGATATGTTACCCCTTGATATATGTCCCCTTCTGCTATGACGTCAAGATGAAGTACGGGGGCAAATATACAGGGGACGGTTATCCAGGTCTCGACGAAAGTAACACGAACTAGTTTTTGATATATGGCCCCTTCTGATATGGGGGCAGATATACTGGGGTCGGATATCCGACTCTCGAAGAAAGTGAACCTGGATATGTATCCCCTTCTGCTGTGACCTAAATGCGACGTATGGGGGCAGATATACTGGGGATAGATATCAGGCGACTCATATCAGCGTCCCCGCTAGATTCTATAGGAAGGTACCTATGAAAATTAGGTACGTATGAAACACGTTATGAAAACAAAGATATCTGCACGGGCCGGATTTTCCAGGCCCGGGCCAGCCCGATCAGTACAAAAATATTATTGGCCCGCCCCGGACCGCTATAAAAGTTAAAATTTAGGCCCGAGCCCGGCCCGTGCAAAGAAAGTGATTGGCCCGACCCTGACCGGTATAAAATCAGAAAAATCTGCCCGAGCCCGGCCCGGTATAAAAGTTAAAAGTATGCCCTAAGTCCGGTCCGGTATAAAAGCTTAAAGTTCTGCCCCAGCCCGACCGGACTGAGAAAAAAATGCCGGCCAGGTCCGGCCCGTAAAAAACAAAATACTGGCCTAGATCGATGTACGAGTAAAGCTAAATCTCGGACCGAGCCCTGACCGGTATAAAAGGCAAAAATTATAAAATCTACGATTATAAAAGCCCGAGCCCATCCCGATATGGAAGCTAAAAGTGCGTCCCGAGCCCAGCCGGTACAAAAACTTAATTACTCCAGCCCGACCCGACTAAATTTCTGAAAAACATGCCGATATTTCCGAAGCAATATTATTTTACTATTACAATTACTATACATAGATTTTATTTTCAGGTTATGTTCGAAATGCAAAATAACAACAATTTAGGGACCATTTAGACCAGGGCTTAATTTGCACCGGAGCCGGGCTCCGGTACTTCTCTGGTTTTAGTAAACATTTAAATATTGGCCAGAATTCACCGGAGCTCATAAACACTGCGCTCCGGAGCCTAGTGCAATAAGACTTCCGAAAAACGAATCCTAAATTACCCTTTCCATTCCCTCTCATCTGCAATCTTTTGTATCAAAACACTTATAAGCGACGTAATGTGTCGCTCACGTAACAGATGGAGATGAAACGGTTTCGATTTTGGGCTTTGGATTTGGGCAGGCTCGAGCTCAATCTGTCTTAAACTCAAAATTTTATTTATTTCCATTTAAAATCATTTTAATGCTATTTTGATCAGAATAAAGAGTAAACAGAAATAGTCTTTTTCTATTCTGCATAGTTGGAACTATTCTTTTTTTTTTTTTTGCGTGTGTGTGTGTTTTAACACTATTTCCGAATCATAATCCTGAGCTTATTTAATCATAGAATTCTGCGATTAATTAACATTAGGATAAGGCTAATAACTAAAATGTGGAATAGTTTATAGCTAAATATATACGCAGATAGATGTATTTAAAATTGTTATTCTGCTAAATAAAAAAAAACAATGCTTTAAATTTTAAAAATAATGTATGAAATATAAATATGCAGATTGGAGTGACGGCGGTGGGGGGGGGGGGGGGAGATACGGTTGTTAATACTCCAGAATATTAGGGTTCCGTCCGGTACTTTTTTCTTAGAAAATAAGCCCTGATTTAGACAATTACGTACATAAACACTGATTTTAAAAAAATACTTAGACAATTATATTCAAATAAATATTCAGTAAAACAGTCAATTTAGTTTAGAATAAATAAAAAAAATGCCAAAAAAAAAAAAAATAAAGGAAAAGAAATCGTAAAATTATACAAAGAAAAAAACGTACATTTCAAAAATATTATCTCTGTAGTTTTTTAAACCAAAGTGAATTTCTAAAGATTTTTTTTAAACAAATGTTCAAAAACAATATAATTGTTGCCCGGCCCGGAAAGAGTGAAGAGTAGGCCCGGCCCGAGCCTCCTAAATGAAAATCTGTCCGAGCCCGTGCAGACCTCTACTTTTCACCTTAGTTACTGTGAGCCCATTTTTTTTCACGGTGATTTTTTTCACGTGGTGCTTTTCGCCGGGGTGATTTTTCCCGGGGGGTGATTTTTAACGTGGTGATTTTTACTGGGGTGATTTCTTCCGTGGTGATTTTTTCCGGGGTGATTTTTTCTGCCTACCATGAAGATCAGATTCCTTGTCTCGTCTCAAAGATATTAATCTGGCTTCTGGCATTTGGCTTTCGCTTACATTCTCTGTGAATCATTTGTACATAGGACTACAGAACACTCACCTATATTTTGTATGAAAAAGCAGATCACGTTCAAGGGTATTTTTGTTTTAATTAATACGATTTTTAGATCTTATTTCACAGGAAGGAAAACAGTTTTATTGTTATTTTTGCCTGGTCTTCATTTAATTTTTCATACCTAAGTGAGGCTTCGAGTTAGGGGGGGGGGGGGGGTACTAGTTATAAATCATAATTCGTATGTAATCTACTTATCAATATATGTATAACATTCAGCTTTATTCATGTACCATGGCACAGTTTGTGAACGATTAGTATATGTCTCACAATTATTCTATATATACCTTTTAGAAATATGTTTCAATCGTATTGATTTTAGAACATTTCTAACATGAAATAAATATTATTTTACTTTCGGATATTTCCACATTCTGGGAGAAGGAATAGGGTGGAATGGGCCCGAAGCACCAGTTCGGGTTAATTTTCTTTCATTTCACTCGTGGCAGGCTCGGGCTTAACTTTCTTCCGAAGATTCGAGTTGGGACTAGACTTTATTCTTTCCGTGTTAGACCGGGCTTGGGCCTTGCCTTTTTTTCTGCAGATTACGGACGAGTTGGTGTGGATTTCACTTTTTACGGGCTATTTAGGCCGATTTTTTATTTCAGTGAGTAATATAGTAGCAAAAATTCCTTAATGGAAAAAGAAAACGATAAAACATTCTTTTGTTTCATTTTCTGTTTAACGTTTTTTAAATAGAGTAAATGTTTTATAATGTACACTCTGAATAATGGACACCCCCCCCCCCCTATTTAGCGAACACTTTTCAATCCCCCAACAACTCTATGCATTTGTATTCTTCAGTTTTTACCTCTGAATAACGGACCCTCCGACTAGCAGCCGAATTCCGGGGAACTGAGGTGTTTTACTGTATTTGTAATTTGTACAGTGACGAAGCAAGATCGTCAGCCGAGATAGGTTTTGAGCTATTATTAATTAGTTACTCGATTGAACAATTTCGCTGTGTTACATGTCCATACGGTAGTGTTTACTAAATACGTTACACATAAGAGTCGACGTAATGAAAATGCATAAAAAGTTGTAATAAATTTAGCATCTGAGTGTTTTAAAGTTTTATAAAAGACTATCTCCTTCGATCCTTAGAGGGGGAAAAAAGACAAGAAGAAAGACCACTAGCAGTAACATACGTTTTACTTTGCTACTATTGCTTCTAATTTTTTCTTTCGTTAATTTTGTGTTTAAATAGAAACTCCTCAATGCAAAAATTTCTTTTCTTTTCTTTCTTTCTTTTTTTTTTAATTTTTAAATTGAAAACATATCCTCCAATACCATAAATGACGTTTCTGTAGAAAATTGCTTAAAATGTTGTAATGAGGTTCTTGATGAAAATTTAAGAACAGAAATGAAACATTTCTCTGAATTTATGAGTAATGTAGACATACAGCGCAATGAAAATACTGCGAAATATATTAATGACAATCAATATGATAGGGTAAAGTAATCATTATTGCTGAAATAATGATTTTATATATAAACAGACTTTATTTATTTCATATTATAGTTTGAGTTATTGCTTAATTTTTTTTGATGAAATAATGTAAACATATTGATTGAATTATTACTCGATCTTGAAGATATAATGGAAAGAGATAAAAATAGATGCTGTTTAATTTAGAATAAATGATTTATTTGTTATTATTACCAGCTGCAAAAAATTATCTTGAAGGGTTGTATCATTTTCTATGATTTATTTATTGAATTACTTATAATTATAGATAACCGTTAAATACAACTTATGAAAGATTTGAGCAAATGAATAAAGCTGTTTTTTTTTTTTTCTCTCATAATAAATAGATGTAATTTTTAAAAGGAAATTTATTAAGCAATTTTTATAAATTAAGTAGGAAAAAAGAAAATTAAATGCTACATTATTATTACCAGCTGCAAAAAATTAATACAATATGTCATACTTTATGACAATAAGGTTACGTTTAAGAAGCGGAATTAGGTTCAACAAGCAAAAAAGATTGTAAAGAATTGGAATATCACAAAACCGCTTTAGGGCGACAATCTACACACTAAAAGAGCGTCATGCGATAAAACTCGCAAGTTAATGTTAAGTCTACGGAAAAGTTATTTTCAAACTTCTGGCTCACATTTTAATATTTTTAAATGATTTTTTTTTTTACATCGGATAGCTGAGGTCGATCTGTAACGTTGTTAGATTTTACTTTTTCGATTTTGGTTCCAGTTTTTTTTTATATAAGGGTACTTTCACTTTCAGAACCGGTTCCAAAACTGAAAATGTCCGCTTATAGAAATAATTTAACCAAAATAAAAAAAAATTAAAACTAACAACGTTAGAGATCAACCACAGCTATCCTGTGAAAAAGAGAATCATTTTAAAAATATTAAAATGCGAGCGAGAAATTTGAAAATAACTTTCCCATAGACTTAACATTAGCTTGAGCGTTTCTTCCCGTGACTAGTGTAGGCTCTAAAGGGATGAAAAAGATGCAAAATTAAAAAAAATCGAAAATTTTGATCTAAAGAAGTAGAATATCTCCCCTTAAGCATAATTCAAAACTACTTAACGTAGTGCTGAAAGACATTTAATTTTGGAATAGCTAAAGCTTCTGGAAAGCAATTTCTGCTAAATATTTCATGGGTTACAATATATATAGTTAATATAAACTCCACAATGTATGAAATTAATAACCAAAAATATTATGTATATAAACTTATGAGAAATTTAACAGAAATTGATTTCTAAGGAGCTGCAAATATGTGAATCTAAAATTTTAGCTCATTCCGCCAGTAGTCATTGAGTTATACTCAAAAATCTACATATATTGCAGATTGTTTTGCAGCTATTAAAAATAAGTTCAACACTACAGTGCTGGAAAAAATTATAAAGCCGATAGAAAAATTTACAAAATTCAAAAAGTAATGAATTGTTGATAACGCAAATTCTATTTTCAATTCCATGATCACATGGTAGAATCCTGATTCAGCTAAAATCTCCCGCTGTGACCCCTACTAACCAACGGTAGATAATCAATGTGACAAGGTTGACAAGTAGGGTGAACGCTAAACATTGATCCCAAAAACTGATCTCCAAAATTACGCCATTTTTGAGCTGTTTATATAAAAAAAAAAAAAAAAGATTCTCCCTCAAAAACGATTTACTGACCGTTAATTACATTTAACGATGTCCGATTGACATTTCTAAAACCATTAACTGATAAAAGAGAAAGAGTTTCTTATCAGTTATTTATGGCTCCCAATCTGTTACTATTTCCGGAAATTGTACTTTTTCAGCAAAAAAACGTTACGTTCCTTTTAAAAAATAAGATACTTTAGCAAAACATAGGTGAAATTTTCCCACAAAATTTCATATGTATGTGTGGATGATTGCGTGTATATTAAAATTTTCTCGCTTTTTCTGGTTCCCAAAGCTCTCACCTTTGTAAAATTAGGAATTTTTTTTATTTATTTATTGTTATATTACTATTTATTTGAACTCACAGTATTCTGTAAAATATTCGAAAAGTCGAGTGGAACCACTCCGGATTTTTTTAAGTAACTGTATTGAAGTATTGATTGTATTATGCATCTCTCAAAATTTCGCTTAGAAATTTATAATAGGTGTATAAGCTAACATTTTGGAGACAAACACAATTTTTTTTTTTTTTTTTTTTTTTTTTTTGCATGTTATATTTCTTAAAACTTTAATTGACCCGTTTATATCGCACTTATTTAATTGTACCGGGCAGACGCGATATAACGAGGAGTCACTGTATTATTTAATCCGTGTCTTTAATTTCGAGTATTGAATATTTTGGCAAAATCTGAAAGTAACGAAGTTGCTACGATGCTAGTTGAACGAAGCTACTTTTGAAAAGTAGTTTGTAGTCGCTACTTTTTAAATAAAGTAGTTGTAGTTGCAGTTAGCTACATTTCCGATAAAGTAGTTTTCATGACTTCAATTCATGATTTTTCCAAAAAAAAGAAATCCTTTACAATTTTTTACTTTGCCATGAGCACCGAACCCGATTATAGAAATATCACAGCTTTTTTAAGCATGGCAGAAAGTGCGATCTAGTGAATTTATTTAAAAAAAATTATAATTTTTTTCTTTTTCTTTTTTTAAGATATAGCAGCAGAAATAGAGAAAAAAAGTTATTTAAACTTACTTCAAGTTCAAGCAAGTACAAGAAAAAAAAAAGAAAAAAAAAGGAAAGAAAAAAAAAGGAAAGAAAAGAAAAGAAAAAGAAAGAAAGAAAAACTGAATCTGGAAATTGTTCTAAACAAACAATTTTTAAAGGGGAAAAAAACGATTGCAAAGGGCATTTTTTACATTCATTTCAGTTAATCTCTGTCTATTATCCGTCCGTTCTCTAATATTCGTAAATATACTTTATTTGTATTTTCGTGTAATTGGTATATGATATTGAGGTCTAATATGGGACATTCTCAATTGAAAATGCAGCTTGTAGCATTTACAGATCGTAAACAGGGACACGTAAACAAATTCCGTAACATTATGGAATGTTTGCAGTATAACTTAATGATATTACACTACTTCAAACTTAATAAATTTGATTTGCGTACTACAACATGCTTAAAGAACATGGTCTGTATAAGATTTATCGGTCATTTAAAAGGACAGAAAATAATTCGATTACAGTACTATCCAAGAGCGGTGATTGCTGCAAATAGGTTTTCAGCTGTGTGATGCTTTTTTAAGCTTAACTAAATTATAGTATATTACGTAGTTTAAAAAAAAAAAAAAAAAAAAATCTGCAGCTTACAGCATATAGGCTGTACAAAAAAAATTGTTAGATATTGCCGTTTGTGGACGTGCGTTGCGTAAATGGTATTTTGAACTGTGTTATTTACTTTTCTGCTAAACTGTATTAGATTATTCTAAGAAATGTTTGTAAAATCTAAATAAACTCATATATATATTATGCTTGCTCTAAATAAATTGGACATATTACTGTCTATGGATGGTGATTGTTGGAAGTACGTTTTTAGCTATGCTATACGTCTTATAGCTGAAATAAATTTTAGCATATTGTCTTGTATATATAAATATTTATAGATCATACACAGGGCTACAGAAAACAATACGAATGTATTACGGTCGATGGACGGAAATTTCTGAAATTTAATTTTAAACAGTGTTATGCATTTTCTCGGAATTAAATTCTAGCATTGTGGTCCTGTATAAAAATATAAGGGTTGCACAAATAAATTTGAATACAAAACCGCATATGGGTGGTAAAACTTAAAATTGCTTTTTCAACTCTATTATGAGTTTTCTTCTTTCATCGTATCAAAAGATGAAATTGCGTTTAAATATTCTGGAAGTTTTGGAAATAGTTTCATTTGTGCGTGAAGCATGAATTTTTTTTCTTGTTCTTCAGTTACAACATTTTGCAGTTGTCTGATCTTAATGTTCATTCTTTTACGAAATATATTTATTCATATATACAATAGATTTATTGTTTATTAATAACTGTTTCTGTGAAAAGGAATTTTTTTTTTTTTTTTTTTTTTTTTTTTTTTTAATATTTTAGTTAAAAGCAAAAATAGCATGAAGATTTTCATTGTATTCTGCCTTTTAGGTAGATTTCGTAAGAAATACTACCTATTACATTCTCCTCTAAGTTGGAATTTTTGAAAAAATTTTGCAGATCTACGCCGATCATGACTGCCAGATCCCCCCCCCCCCAGTTCAAAACTTTATCTATCTATCTATGTCACCTTTTCATGGACACGATAACGTCAATAATTCTGCACAAATCTCTTCCAAACGGATACATAAAATTAAGGGACATAAAATCACGGTCAAGTTCGTTAATGGGCAAAATCAAACCAAGGGGGGGGGGGAGGGAAATGGGGGCTTTTTGTGAAAATAGCAAAAACCATACTTTCTTAATTATGATACGTATCGAATCCGTTTAACATTATTATTACTTCTAGGAAAAGGGCCGAAAATTTATATATGACAGATTTTTCATATAATCAAAAATGGTCCCAAGGGGGGGGGGGGAGGGTTTTTTAGATGAAAAAAAATCATAACTTCGTCAATTTACAAGATATCAAATCCGCTTAAATTTAGTATAAATCCTCTTAATATTATCTAAAACTTTTATACTGACAAGTTTTTTTTATAGAAAATAAATAAGTAAATAAATAAATCCCTGTCGGCTCCGCCTGCAAAAAAGTTAGGTTTCGAAGTGGTCGGTTCCAACTACCGCATCATGGCAAAAAGGTCATTTCTTCCGCAATTCCCAACAAACAGGCGCCCCACGGTCTGCGTCTTCGAAATCTACCTGTGCCTGCAGGCCGAGCCGTCATGGATTTTTTTTTAAGTATAAGTGTTTGTTTTTAACAGCTATTTCTATAAACGGCATATACTGTATAGCCATTTTAAAAGCATCAGAATTTACATATTATTTATTATTTTTCTCCTCTCAGAGTATTTAGAATTTTTCTGTAAACATGTTTTCGCTATAATCACAAATGGTTAACAGGTGCATATGGCATTTCTGAAACCATTTAACTGATCAAAGAAGGAGCTTTTTTTTGTCATTAATTATACTTAATGCTCGCGAACTGATAAAAATCGTTGAAATGTCCTCTGTAAGTATAAAGCATGCCATCCAGTTAGTTATTGTACTGGAACCCTCAAGTGAAGTACGTGTTTCTAGTTCAAGAATGGCCGAAATTAGTTATATTAAAAGTGAGCATGGAGCTTTGCTTCTAAATTACGAAAATTACCTATTCCGATTTAATAGAAAGTATCAAAATACAGAATACTGGAGATGTGTGACAGACAAATGCAGAACGAGAGTTAATATAGAAAACAACAATATTAAAAAAAAATCAAATGTCAAATCATTCCAGAAAATCTATATAAAAAGTTTTCTTTTGAAATTTTCGATTTAATCGGAAAATAACACAATTTCTAATTTACAGCATTGACAGAAAAATGAGATATTGCAGACACTAAGAATTTCAAGAAAAATGTTTTGAATAGCTGTGGGAAAATAAATCATATTAATGAAACAGCATTGAATATTTATTTATTATTGTAAATTAAAAGATTCTTGATAAAGATAGTCAAGAATTCATTGAGTAGAGCAGTTTATTTTTTTTTTAACATAAGACATAGCTCTTACTAATGATGCTTAAATTATAAATAATTTAAATTTTCTACAGAACGAACTGCAATTATTTACTTTAAATTATTTTCAGATGAAGTTTTATTATTTATATAGAATCCGATAATATTAGAGAAATCGAGACAAATGTACCTGAAACATGACAATTTTTTCTTCATTCTTTCATCAAGATACTACAAATTGTATAAAAATTTGTATTTAATATTTCAAAAGTATTAATAATATTTTTATTGGGTCTTTAAAGGGGGGGACAACCTTGAAAATGTGTAACATTAAAATAAACAAATTAAAATCAGTGTTTGATTTATATTTTTTTGTATTCATAAATTATCTGGATTCATCTTAACCTGTATGAGGATTTAAATATGATCCAATTATCAACTAAATGTTACTAATTTTATATAGTTATAAAATATCAACAATGATTAAAGTGTTCCTTATGGATTATTTTTCCCTCAACCCCTTCCATATTTCTCAAATATGTTAACTTTTTATTATTATTTTTTTTTAAAAATGGGCATATGAAACACAAGGAATATGAAACACAGCAATATTAAGGGCAAATATCAAGAAATGTTGTTCAATTTACGGAAAACTTATCTATAATTCTAAGTAATAATTGATATAAATGAAAATGAATACATATATATGTGTACTTTTAGGAGAATGGTTTTTATTAAGGCTGTTCTCAAATCCAAACGAGATTCTTTCGGAAGCATTTTTAAATTTATTTTTATTCGCAAACATATCAAATTGGCAAGTGCTCTTATTAAAAAACTGTGTAATCGAAGTGTATTTTTTTCATTTTTCGATAAAAGAAGATTTTTCAGAAAATGCTGTGAAAGTTGTCATTTTGAAGCGAATATCGGCACGTGACAGCGCAGGAAATCTAGCGTCCTAAGACAATAATAGCTTCTAACTCAAGATGTAATTCATTTATCGTAAAATTGAAAAAGTGTTTGATTACAAACCTTATTAATAATCATACTTGCAAATATCATTATGCAAGTATGTAAAATAAGACATTAGGTATGTCACAAGTTTCTCCTTGTTGAGCGGGGAAAATATTTTCTTGAGAATAATAATTCATTTTAAATTATTTAGAAATTTTATGGAAAATTTGTAAAAAAATAATTTATTGTTATTACTATCATTTTTTTACTATTATGTTTTTGGAAACCAAATTAAGCTGTTTTATGAAAAATTAACTTATCTTGTTGATAAAACTCATAATATTGTGTTTCAAGAACCAATAGGTAATGTTTAATAATATAAAGTTTTAAAAAGAAATATAATCCATATAGTTTTTAACATTTTCCAACATAGCTTAAAAGTATTTTGTGCCTGTTCTTTGTCCGTCCGTCTTTTTGACAGTTTGTCCCCGCTCTAACTTTCGTAAATATACTTGAATTTCAACGATTTAGATATACGTTATCGAAGCTATATATTCCCTATTGATATTCAAAATGAAGTAGATAGTTATAGCTCGTTTACAGGGATAGACAAAAGTTTTCGTTTACATTATGGTCAGTGGGGAAAAAATCATTTGCAGTATACATTTTAGTGATCTTATGAAACAGCAAATATGATGGAATTGGTATGTGTCCCTGAGGTGGGCTACAGTATACTTTCTATAGAGTATGAAGTAAGTAGCATATATGTAGTTCGTTTATAAAACTATGAACACTAATTGCTGGAAGTGCGTTTTCAGTTGTAGTATACGTGTTTCTAAATGTAACTAAATTTTAACGCATTACTTGATAAATATAGGAATTCTATAGATCATATACAGAGCTTTACGAAAGAAATCATAAGCATTTCACTTTATGGGCAGAGCCCGATTAAGATTGTCCATTGCCCAAGGCCTAGCAGATTTTCAGGGTCCCCCTCTAACCAAAATAGTAGCTAGAAATGTTTTTTTGGAGTGTATATTCTGCAATTTTTCTGCATTTTATGAAAATGGCCATGCAACTCGGGTTAATATAAATTTTCTTTTGCTGCTTGATACTATAATACTTTAAATATTTCTTTAAAAAAGTTCCCCATAAAAATATTTGTCAACAGCATTTCTATTTAAACTGTTTGTAAAGAACAGAAAAGTACAGGCAAGGCATTTGTATCTATTTAGACGTATATCTGTTTCTGAGATATCGAAAATTGAAATAAAATTTCTTCTAGGAGAATTTTTTCCTAAATAATTTTACTCATTTTGGAGCATCCGTCTCCAATGGGCCCAAGTCCGTGGTCTACTTGGCCTGTTCGGTAATAAGGACCTGTTTATGGGAGTGAATTCCTAAAGCGTGTTTTTAACTGTGTTAGGCATTTCCAGCTAAAATATATTTTATTATTCTAAGAGATTCTTGTAGAATAGAAATAAATTCATATGGCTGCGTAAAGGAAATTTAGATATATTGCCACCTATGGATGGTAAGTGCTGTAAGTGCTGTAAGTGCATTTTTAGTTTTGAGTTTTCAAGCTGAATTTAATGTTAGTATACTACGTGATGTGTATAAAGCGTATGAGATATAGACTCCATCAGCGCCTCCCCCCCCCCCCCCCCCCCACAAAAAATAATAATAATTAAAAAAATCATATTAACATCTATGGAAGGGTTTCCTGAAAATGCACTTTTAACCGGTTTGCACGTTGTTTAGCTCAACCAAATTTTGCTGCATTATTCATATACATTGTTGCTCTAAAGGATACTGATACATGAATGTAGTGTCATCATGTAGTATAAGTAGCATTTCCCTAGAAAAAACTTCTTTAGTTGTTTTAAACTTTTTCCAGCTCATTGAAATTTTAGTTTCATTATGTAGTATGTTTAAAGCTCTATAGATTATATACTGGGTTGCACAAAATGATTCTCATACATTATCTGCTATGGGTAACAATTCTTAAAAATGGATTTTTAACTGCGTTCTGTGTTTTAAATTGTTTATTTAGATGTATCATTGCATTGTATGAAAGAAGGAAATTTCTTAACAGTATTCAAATAATATTGGAAAATGTTTCATAATCTATAACGGATGTACGAGTTTTCGTTCCAGTTTTTCTTCCCTTGAAATGGTGTAAAGAGGTACAGTTCAAATTTTTTGAAATTAAAGGACAATATAAATTTTTAAATTCTTAAGCTAAGATTATACTGTGTATCCTAAAATGAATCACAGCAAAATTTCTCAGACATTTCCAATCAGCACATTAGCTAGAGTTTTTTATTTTTTACAAACTTCCATCATTTGTTGCCATCCTGACTGAATGGCTTGAATGAAGGCTTTGAACATATTTATCTCAACCACTTCCCCACCATTTTAAAAATTCCTCGAAAGCCTAGGACTTTGAAAATTTTTTATTTAAGGAGAGGGCTATAATTTTTTACAAAAATGTCTCGAGACTCCCCCCCCGCCTCCCCCAAGTTTTAAAGCCCAGTTATGATATGCTAATACCGTTTTTTCTTTTTTATATAAAGACAAATTTCCTTTCACAAAATAGCATGAAAGTCGATTTTTGATCGATTATAACTCAAGATGGAATAAATTTATTGGTAACAGAAAATAGCTATTTGATTCCAAATCACTTGCATTAGTTATGTCCGCAAATTTCATGCTTTTACTTATAAAAACGAAAACAGTGAACAAATCAGAAAATTTAGCTTTGTTAAGAGGGAAAAATATTTGTAATAAATAAAACGTTATTTTATTTTATGTAATTGACTATATTTATGTTAAAAATTCTTAACTGCATTTTACTTCAAAAACAAAACAAACCAGTTTCAGCCTTTTTTTTATTCTTTATATAAATAGTTAGACAAATTCGAAGTCCTTTTTACAGGAAGAACAAAAAAAAAAAAAAAAAAAAAAAAAAAAAAGGGAGAAAAGATCTATTTAATGGCTGTTCATTTCCTGTTTGCATTCACTAATCGGTTATGATTACGGGGGGTCGGTTTCAATGATCACCGGTTTCAAGAAGTAAAGATTCTAAGCATCAAAATGGCGGTTTGGTTTTTTAAAACTAAAATAAATAGAAGGAAATTAGTTCCTTAGGGATATATTAAGTACTTGATTGATAATGATGGAGAGATTTACACCACGGGAGATTTTAGCTCAATCTGGGTAGAATCAATACACATAAACTTTATTTAGAAAAACGGAAAGGGGAACATAAATTATGCTAATTTCTTACAACCAATGAAAAACAACTTGGAAAAAAGTATAAAGCCGATGGTTCTAGCCTCATTTGGCATAATGCCAGACTTAAGAAAATAGGTCGCCATGAAAGTTTAGGTAAATGTAAACGCGTTACGTGCATTCATTTTGTATTTGGTTTGTTTAATACGATGCCAATAGGAAAAAAGTTATCCGATGGTCAACAAATTAAAATATTAACTTTAAATGAAGCTGGAATGTCTGGTTCTAATATTGCAAGAAAAATAGGAAGGTCCAAGGCTGCAGTAAACAGTTTTCTCAGAAATCCCGAAGATTACGGCAGTAAGAAGCATACGGGAAGACCGAAATCCTTAACTGTAAGGCAATCAAGACAAATCCGGAAGCTAGTTTGCGGACAAAAATGTCGTATGCCCAAATTCAAGAACAGTTACAATTACCATGTACAAGCCTAACGGTAAGAAATGATTTAAGTAACAATCTTATTGTACAATTTAAAAAAAAGAAGGAAAACCACCTATTTCTAAGTACAACAAAAATGCTCGCTTAGACTTTGCACGAAAACATGTCACCGAAGGCAAAAATTGGAGAGATGTTGTCTTTTCCGATGAAAAGAAATTTAATTTCGATGGACCCGACGGCTATAAATATTTTTGGCATGATTTACGACAGGAGCCTGATATTTTTTCAAGGCGTCAATTTGGAGGTGGCTCGGTAATGCTTTGGGCTGCATTAGCTGCCTGTGGAACCACTCAAATTGCTTTCACGCATAACAAAAAGAAGGGTTATGTATCAAAAAATGTTAGGAGATAATTTATTACCCATTTGCTTCTCTTATAACTTCAGGAGACTGGACATTTCAGCAGGACAACGCTTGCGTTCATGTTTCGAAGTCAACTAAATCTTGGCTGGAAGCTAATCAGGTGAAATGCCTTCAATGGCCAGCTCATAGACCCGATCTGAATGTAATAGAAAATCATCGGGGAATTTTAGCTCGAAATGTTTACAAAAATGGACGAAAATTCAATTTAAAGTTAGATTTGATGAATGCTTTTAAAAACTGCTGGAACAATACTGATGCAAGTACTTTGTGTGGTCTGATAGATTCAATGAACAAAAGACTAGTCAAAGTCATCGAAAAAAAATGTGTCTCACATCGATTATTGATGAAATATATGTATCGACTTTATAATTATTTCCAACTTTCTTTGTACAGAAAATTTTCTTAAGTTTATTAATCTTTTATTAATGTAGTAATTAATGAATTTATATTTTTCTTTACTTCCTTGTAGCATATAATATATATGTATGAAATTTCATAAATGTTCTATATTTTGCTTTTTAATTATATCATATTTTCAAGTGACTTTATAATTTTTTCCACCACTGTAGTACTTGAAAACTTTACAGCTACATTATACAGCACCCATGTAAAAGAATAACTCTGTGATAAATGATAATCCTAAATCACTTTGCCTAATCACTTCCCGTTTGGTATCCCTTGGTAAAATTTTCCAAAAAATCTAAATATGATATCAAATTTGTGTGTTCACATTGAAAATTTCGAAGTATGGTCCAATTTAAATATGAAGACTGACTTCCTGGGCTTTTTTTTAAATATAAATTGAAAAAAGACACAATTCTTAATATAATGGCTATTTTCGTTTTCTTTGCATTAATTATAGCCATTAAAAAGTGTTGGGTGTTATCTTTTTACGTTCTTCTATCTTTACAAGAAAAAGTATTGGATTCCTGAAAAAAATCAACTTCCGGTTTTTGGCTGATTTATACGTTTTAGAGAGTCCTGAAAACGATTTGACTGTTTTTGACAATGTCTGTCTGTCTGTATGTGAGAAAAATTTTGTGAGCGTTCTATCTCAAGAACTAATGCACGAAATTCAATAACACTTTAGATTCAGTTAGTCCCAGATATAAATTCGTACTGATTGGCTTTTGGCGTGATCGTCCAACAGGTGGCGCTGCTATGCTACATTTTTCACGATTTTTATGTTAGCTGTATCTCAAGAATGAATGCACAGAATTTCATCAAACTTCAGATTTTGTTAGGCCTCAACATAAATAGACGGTGATTACGTTTTGGTGTAAATAGCTCATTAGGTGGAGCTGCTATACTACCTTTTCGATGATTTTCACGATAGCTATATCTCAAGAACTAATGCACAGAATTTCATCAAACTTCAGATTCTGTTAGACCTTGACATAAATAGACGCTAGTTACGTTTTGGTGTAAAAAGCCGAACAAGTGGCGCTGCTATATAATAAAACACAGTGTAACGGTGCTGGTTCTGACCACTCTGGTTTGCGAATCGACCGTAGCTAAAACGCCATGTAAGGCTTAATGAAAAACATGCTAACATATGAAGCTAAATGATAATTTCTTCTACTTAAAATCATGTCTGTTCAGCATATTTTCGTATAAAACATGTATATTATATCCAGTTATAATGTTTTAAGTTTTAAACTAAAAATAACAGATTAACCACGGATTACCTGATGTAAACAAACAAATACTGTTGCCATTCAGAATCATAAATCCCATATCTAGAAAAAAATTAATGAGTCTTTGAACGTTTCATTAAAATATCCGATTATGCTCTTAAAATATTTGTAAAAGCATATTGAAGTCTTTAAGCATATTAAAAGATTTCTTTAATTTATTTCTGTAAGCATTTTTTTCCTGTAAGCACTTTTTTTCAGAAATAGCCGTGATAGCTTTTCTAGAGCAGCTTTTTTGCGATGATCCATCAGTATTTTACAGTTCGTTCCTAAGCACTGTTCTGGCGCCATCTATTGGCAATAAATATAAACGAAGGAAGTTTCTGTTGAAAAGAATATTTTATATAACATAATAATAAAGTTGTAAAATAATATAAAATGCATATAAGCATATTTTTAAACTAAGAAGAATGCAGGGTGTACTGATTTATTTTAAGATCAACTTTTAAAAGCTTCAGCTTAATATCATTTCTTTCTTAAAAATTTAACTTGGTTAAATCAAATTTTAATCGCCTAATTTTAATTTTAATTTAATTTAATTAATTTAATAAACTATATTATTAAATTATTAAACTAACTATTTTAATAAACTATAAAAACTTAGAGCGCAGAATCCTAAGAATTGTGAATTCATAAAGTAAAACCTATTTTAAACTTTTTAGAATAGTGCCTGAAATTTCTTTCTCTCTATATTAAAAAAAAGTAACCACCGCCGCGGCCGCCGCTGTCAATTAAGATTTTGTGCCTTGAAGTCTTTCTGGACTAATATCTAGAAAACTATTGCAAAAAAAAAAAAAAAAAAAAAATTGGTGGTTTTTTAAAGAAATGTTTGATAAACACGCTGAAGTAGACAGTTTTTAAATCGAAGAATTATTTTAAGAGATATTTAATATTAAAGTTGGTCAAAATAATTTTCTTATAAAAGTTTTATAGAAACGAAAACTATGCACAGGAATTTAATCATAATTTGTAAGGATATAGTTGACAAGGTTGGGGTGTGCAGACTGCAATTATTTTTTCAATTTGACTAATTTTTGAGGTTATATTTCAATTTTTTATTCAAAATTTTCATTATTTTGACGAAGATTTATTTCATATATCATAAATTTCAACCGTTGCCAATTTGTAAAATAGCGCACGTAATAATATTCCCTTTCAATTAAAAAATGTATTTACACGAGACTATTAAAAACAGAAATAAAACTTTAAAATAATAATTAAATGATCACGTGTTAAAAGCAATAAATGTAGAAAATGACGGAATAAAAAATATACTTGCGCGTGAATATTAAAAAGATAAATAATTAACTTATTCCGCGTTTTCAAAGCATTAAGTAGAGTAAGATTGATTTATTTCGACAAAATATTTTATCTATTATTGCAAATTTTAAAACAGCGTAATTAATAATATTTCCCTTCGATTAAAAGCTATATTTTTACGTTTAATAATTACGTTTAAATCAACGAAATAACTAATAAATTGGTAAAATATAATTAAAAATACAGATAAACGTTGAATTATAGATCACTCGATGACGTAACTACCACGCGTAACGCATCTGGTATCAATTGAATGCGACGCCACATATATGCACTTTTGGCTTTAAATCCTATATTTTGGAGACAGTTTTTTTCTTTTATAGAAAGTAGGAGTCGGGATAATGGAGTAATACCCAATTTTCTATTAGCATCGTTATAAAAATTCCCGATGCAATGACATTGCTTACTTAACCATTTTGCACAAGTTGATTTTCAAATGTTTAATTAACCTTATTTTATCAACAGTTGTTAGCTGTCTCGACAACAGTTGATTCGGCTTTAAAATCCCTTGGTCAAAGGAAAATGAATGGAAACCCGATTATAGCAGATATTACAGCGAGCAGCCGATTACACAAGGCCGATTATAGCAGCCGATTACACAATGCCGATTATAGCAGCCGATTACAGCAGGTCGTTTAATTATAATTCAATCATCCGCAATCGTTTTAAGGTTGATCAAATCAGAGTGTTTTTACAGTTTGTGGTGTCAGAACGGGGGTTGGCGAGCGTAGCTCGTAGGGGGCAGAGCCCCCTAGTAAAATAAAAAATTGAAATTGAAAAATGACTAGCTTTGTTTACTTTCAAAACTTCTTCAGAATTTCCAGTATTCCCTAAAATTACGGGTTTATTCCCAAAAATTCCCTGGTTTATTCCCGTCTCTCAAAAACTGCGGGTTTTTTGCTACTCATCTACCTATGGATTACTGCGCATTTGGCTGGGCTTTGAAAACAAGTTCTTTATATATCCCAAAACATTGGATGGACTCTGGAAAATTGTGATCGAGAAGTTGAACAAAATCAATCCTGATATTTTAAGAAAAGATCTTTTATCTTGTAGATCAAGATGATATTTTATATATTCAAGAAAAGGCTATCAGATCTAATATAACAAAGAGAGAAATCCTGGCTGACTCATCAGTGCAGAACTGAAACGACTAAAGTCAGGAACACAAAAATTACACAGTAGATTGCTGATATGACCTAGGCGAATAATAAGAAAGGATTTTTGAAAATTCACCCCTAAGGGGGTTAAATGGGAGGTCGAAAGTTTTAGGTCATTTCACCCTATCTCAGCAGCAGTTTTAGGTACGAGCGTAAAGTCCAGCATAACAAATCTACTAAAAAACAGTTAAACACGTATTTCAGCGATTTTAGAGCTATTTTAACGGTTCTGTCGGCAACATCGGTTATGAACTTGATTATGGAAGATTAGACGAATAAGACAACCATTGCTGATTTTTTATCAGATATTTTACATAAGACATTTTTCCAAGGAAAAGCTTTTTTTTTTTTAAATAATATATATAGATGCCATACAAAATAGTCTTTCACTAAATGCTACGCCATTTGGTTGATTGTTTTTTCGTACTGTCAGGGAAATCGTATATTTTTTTGTCTGCA
This sequence comes from Maratus michaelseni, assembly GCA_963931845.1. Classification (NCBI taxonomy): domain Eukaryota; kingdom Metazoa; phylum Arthropoda; class Arachnida; order Araneae; family Salticidae; genus Maratus; species Maratus michaelseni. The sequence continues at coordinate 22,238,988 of OZ007599.1, read as the reverse complement.
CCAAAGAAAATGCACATTCTCAATTATAAAGCGGAGGTTTTTTTTCCTATGATTGATTTTGTCAAAGTAGTTTAATTTTTTACTGATTGTCTTTTGAAGATTTGTGTGCGGTAATGTACGGAGCTCGGTTGTTGTGATTCTCCAATTTATTGTATTTTTGTTTATTTTACCTGTAAAGCACTCGTGGTTATCATGGGCCGAAAGGTTAGTTTTTCTCTGGGGACTCTGTAATGTGGCAAAAATCCCTCCCAGAGATAACTGTCTGAATTCAACACCGCTCTGTAACATCTATAAAATAAGTGTATGAAAGCGAAAGCCTTTCGCCTAGAATTCGGACTGACAACGAGGGTGGCCTTGTTTTCAAGATTCTAGAAATTCCAGCGACTTAGTGACCCTTTAGTTCGGAAGGTGCTGGAAAATGATGTGGTAGTGGCCTGTGGAGTACCATAGAGGTGGTAAACGAACTTAATGCTAAAAAAATACAAAAATCATGCTTGTTATGTTCTGGATCAGTGTGCTATGTTCCTGGGGGTACGTTATTCGCATTATCCCATAAATGTGTCATGCTGCGGTAAGGAACGGTCGTTGATCTGTTTTGAATCAGTAATTGGGGTTAGAGTACTGTACGGCTCGGGTTGCCCCGATAAAAGAATTTTCGTCGACCCGAAACCGACACATTTCAACCCGGACACGAAAACAAAGGCAATATTAATTCCTGTTTTAATGCAATTATGAAAAGTAATCTACAATTATATCTCTAATACCAATTTCCCTTTTTATATAGAAAAATGAACAAATCTATATTTTTTAATATTCAAATATGGTAAAACCTCTGAATAGCGGACCCATCGGGTTCGTTGAATAGAGTTCTGCATCGTCAGATTCTCCCTAATTTTCTTTTTTTCGGGTCGGAGTAACTCCGATTCTCTTTCTGCGGGCCGGGTTCACTCTAGAATATTTCGTGAGGGGGATTTTGGAAATCGAATTACTATGATGTTCACAGAAAGCTTCAGCAGAACTATGTTTGAGAGGAAAAATAAACACATATTTGAATATGAATGAGTATATATTCAATTTACTGCATGAGAAATAAAATATATAGGTCACTGCGAATTTCCTTTATCAGATGCAATAGTTAAATTAAACCGTTTTATCAAAATAACATATGCATTCATAACGATATGATTTTTAGTATAAAATATAGTGATATAGATATTCGTTTCATTCGAAAATTTCATATCAGAGGTTCGTATGGAATGGAATGTTTAAGTTTGATTCGAGATTTTTTTTGTTTTTATATATATTCGAGGTTTTTTATATTCGAGGTTCGTTAATAAATAATGAAGCATCTTAATAGAGGCCCCGATATAATTAAGAGCCCCACTTCTGATTAATAATTGTGGAAAAATCGATTTGAGCTAAGACATTATCTGATGTCAATAATGCCATTAACTGCATAACAACTTGAATAAATTTTCTAAGTGTCTATTGCAACTGTTAATAATTCAAGAGGTGGTAAATACTCTAAACAGTGGTGATGTATAAATAAAATAATTATATTGATCTGTAAGTGAGTGATAGAGTAATTTACAGTTATATTTTTATATGTCAGTAAAACACTTTGCCAAAGCTCCTGGATTTATAATTAGGAGAGATATTTAATGGGTTATTCAGTTGTCAATTTAATTATCGGTTTAAGAACAGAACGTAGGTTAATTAATTATTTTTGATAGAATAATAAATGATTCTTAAAGATTAATTGTAAGTTTTCCCAAATTTATCTAAATTTAAGTGAAGGTTCTTTGATAATTAGGAAACACATCGTAACAATAAGATAACGTACTGTAAAATAAATGAAGACAAAATGTTTCTTAAATAATGCAACCACGAACGAAAATATACAATAACTTCTTCCGAATTACCCAAAACTAGTATCCTTTTCACACAGGGCAAGAAGTTTTCGATTCATTGCTTTTATTTTTTATTTTAAGTCTGACATAATTGCTAGAAAGTATATTAATCTTATTATTTTTAGAAATGAAACCTACTGAAATCATTTCATCTGGTCATCACGATAAAGTCTGAAATACTGAACCAATTCGAACCTAATTGGGACAGTAAATTGATCTGCCAGTATCTTCGATGAGTTCGTTAATCAAGTATGTAGCTGTTATAGTTCGTTTACAGGAACACACAAAAGCAAAAAACATTCAAAACTTGTCATCACGATGACATCCAAAATATACTGAGCAAATTTAAACCGAATTAGGACAGTTCTTGCAAGTATCTTGGAAGAATTCGTTAATCAAGTATTGTTTTGTTGCCTCTATGTGGTCACCTAATGAAAAAAACCAGAGCCCTGTTGAAAGCAACGGGAGTAAAATGAACGAATACGTTTTTATTTTAGGTTGTCCGATTACAAATCTTTTTTGTTCAAATTTCGTTATTTGTTTTTTGTACCGAAAGAAGTATCAAATCCTATTTTGGCACCCCCTTCTGCACTGGCGCACGGGGCATATATTCCTTTTGCCCCCCCCCCCCCCCCCCCCACACACACACTTCCTCTTAGTTTCGGCACTGTTAACCACGATCCCGAAAATGTGTGTTTTATCTTTAGACACCTCAGAAATCAGTGTATTTTCAAGATTTCACGAAACATTAAAAAAAAAAAGAAATTTTCTTTTGTTGCCATTGATTTTCGGAAACGTTTTCGATTAGTTTTTGCAGTGCATTAATCAATTGTTTCAACAAGAAATATCGATTTTCAGATGCTATCCATTTTCAAGTAAATATTTACATATTCAACAAACATGTTTTTCAGACAAACATGATAAATTAACAGCATTAACATTAACATTAATATTATTTTCTATTTTGCATGTATAAATTCAATTAAGCAGCAGAAAATGCTTAATTGAGAAGAGACAGCAACCTAACAATCAATGTTCCTGTTGCAGAACACATATTAATACACTACAAAAACTACTCGGAAAAGTTTCCAAAAATCAGTAGCATCAAAAGAAACTTTGTTTTTACAAATGCTTGTTTAAATCTCGAAAATATGTTGATTTCTAAAGATAAAAAAAAAATGATTTCCGGAATCATGGATAATTCGGAAAGGGTTATTGTATATTTTCTTTCGTGGTTATATTATATTTCCCTAAATTAAGAAACATTTCTCTTTTTTAAACAGGGTAGTAAATAATGTTTTGAGAATAAAACTAAAGATTCTATTTTTATGGATGATCTTTGCCGTTAATCTTTTTCCATGGGCTAAACTATTCATTTGATTATAGCATGTTTCCTAGTATCATGTGCAAATTTGTTGAAATCGAACAGTATTAAATTAATTCAAAAGGCGATCGATCTTTTTACGTTCAGATGCAGAATAATACCACCGTTGTACCACGCTCGTCAGTAAACTTCCCGATTCCCCTCGCTAATGTTATTCCTATGGGCGTAGGATACGTTCGTATTTTTAAAATATCTCCTGGGGAAATTAATATTTTAAACTTCTGTTTTCTTTGTATTGTTCTTAAAGAATGTCTCCTTTTTCTTAGTTGTCAATTTTTTTTCTAAAATATATACTTAGTTTTATATGAAATGTTAAAATTGTATTCAGTTTCGCTAAGATTTTAACACATAAAAATATAAATTAAGCATACAGTTTAGAAATATTTTGATAACTAAAAAAAAAAAGAGATATTTTTTAAGAACAGTACACAGGAAACAGAAGTTAAAAATATTAATTTCCCGAGGAGATATTTTAAAAATACAAATGCATCCTACGCAAATAGGAATAACATTAGCGAGGGGAATCGGGAAGTTTACTGACAAGCATCCTTAATAAAAGCTCCCGCACATTAAAAAAAAGAAAAAAAAAAGGAAAGAAAATACGTTTATGACGTAAATGAATACACAAAAAAGAAAGAAACAGATTCACACACGCACAAACATAGTGATAAATTTAACATTAGTTTATCACCTTTTTGAACTGTGAATAATTTTACGCAGAAACGTAACATCTGCATCAAACTTGAAGACAGATTTAATACCATCAATGATTTCTCAAAAGTTAAGCTTATTTTCACAGATGTATTGCCATTAGATCAATCCTTCAACAGTCACGTGACAGGATATAGTTTCTTGATTTCTGCTTGCAAGCAATTAACGTTCGACGCAAAAAGGCAATAAATCTTCACCTTTACTTGGAAAATTTCAAATACAGTAAGGTAATGAGTCATATAGTACTAAATAAATTCAAAACTTGTGGAAAAGGGCGTGCTCAGGCCCGTAAAGTGGGGGGTAGAGCCGGTACAAATTACTAGGGCCCGGCTCTCCTAGAGGGCCCGCCTTTTGTTCTGGTTTTTATATAAAATATCAGCAAAAGTAGGCTCCTACTTTTTTACGTAAAAAAATATATATTTAAATAACTAACAAATAATAAAATTCAAAAGTCTGAATTTGCTAGAACGTCTTTACGGGACGGCCAGGGGGTCCGGCTCAAGACCCGTACTATCAAATATTTAACAGGTTATGAAGCGTTTACGTATGAAACGTATGAACGTAATTTTAAGAATTTTCCTATCGGACCTAAATTAAATATTTTCCTCATTTCAAACCTTTCTATAGTCACCTTAACAACTTGAGTTGTTATTTTTTTTAGGTACTTACAGATGTAGTGTAATATAGTTAAAGTAACCCGTTATTGAAAAAAAAAGTCTCGTCTCTTTTCAATAATAAAAAATAAATATTCTTAAAAGTCGGACATTTTAAAAACGTGAGATATACATAATTTTATGAATATCAGTAAAAGGATCGTGATTTTATGCTGCTTCGAATACATACATTTATTATAAAGAGGTTGAAATTTCACGAAAATCTGCTTAGCCCTTTTCACGAAATCGTATGCGCAATTTGCAAAATAACTGTTTTAAATAAAAGGAATATTCCTTATGCCGTATATAGTAATAGCTTGTTTTACACAAAGTTCTGAATGCAATTTTGGTTAAAATATTTAAAATAAAATAACTTTTTTATATGAATGAATGAAATCGATTTTTATCCGTAGGTATACGACTCCTTAAATAGGCATTAAATGTTAATCTAACCTGAACTTTTTATAAAATATATTATTATAAAAAAGTTTTTTTAATAGTTTTTGTCATTTTAGATATTTGTTCATAAAATTTAAATAATTTAATGGGTAACATCACTTTGATAAGGCTATTTCGGGAATTTGTTTTTAAGGAATGTAAAGTCCATTTACAATTATTTATTATACTATAAATATTAAAATAGGAAATTGTATTTTTTTCTTTCATATATTAAAAAATGGTGGCGTGACTGATAATGAGTCTGAATGTGAGCACTTTCAAAAAAGAAGAGGAAGTGGTGGGCACGATAAATCATAGAAGACTTAAACTGGAACAATAAAATAAAATTGCGTTATAGCAAGTGAAAAACATAGTATGTATTTTTAGTGAAATGACATTCATTCAGAGTCAAATGTCAAATTTCAACTAAAACTTTCGTTACGTGCAGTTACTCAGAAAAGCAAGCAATCGCTATTAAATATATCGAATAATATATAACATATAATATCATACATATAATGTATAATATAGATAATATATAATGATATATAATGTCTATTAATATATCGAAACATCCAACGTATTTCATTAGAAAAATATGTGTCGATTAATTTTCAAAAAGTTAATTTATTGATTGAAATCTGGCAGAGCTAGACTGTCACTGATTTTGAAAATTGCTGTTCTGAAAAAAATAATAAAAAAATAAAACTTTAAAGTTTTCGTTGCTGTTTACTCGCTGACTGCTTGACGCCCTTTACTTCTAGAACTCTATAATTAATCTTTCACTTTCTATATAGATTTCTAACAATAAAATAGGATTTCCATGTTTGGTTGGGTTGGGTTGGGTTGATTGTTGACGGCCAATTATCTACGCTAGCGATATAGGCCCGGGGGGGAGTGCCCTTCGTGGGGGTCTTTCTAAGGGAACCTAACCCGTATTTACGCATGGATAAATCCACGGTTCGAAGAAAACCACGAAAACTCCGAACGATTAGGCCGACGGGCGCGATTGGGATCGAACCCAGCACCTCCCGTCTACCAGCTTCGAGAGCACAACCTCTCAGCCACTGGTGGGGCATTTCCATGTTTGGAACGACTACTTTAAGCAACAAACAAGGTTTTTGGAAATTTAGGACGTTGCCAGCGTTGCTCTTATTTATATATTTTTTATTACTTCATATAAACTTAATTTTAGTTTGTTTTTCTATCATATACAAACCAAGAGATTTTTTTTTTTTTTTATACGTTTCCATTGAAACTATTTACATGAAAGTTTACAGGGTACGTGCAGTTCTGCCACAATTTTCGCTAAGAATATTTCTTCTTATTTAATAGCAGAAAAATATTGCAAATGAAACGCTTATGCGATTAAACGCTGAAATCTTAAAGCTGCTCGTGAGTGAACTTCCCGATTCCCTTCGATAATGTTAATCCTATGAAGGTAGGATGCATTCGTATATTTAAAATATCTCCTCAAGAAATTAATATTTTGAACTTCTCTTTTCTGTATACACTTCTTAAAGGATTTCTCTTTTTTTAGTTGTCAAAATTTTTCTAAAATATATACTTAATTTTATGTGAAGTGTTAAAATCTTATTCAGTTTCACTAAGATTTTAACACATAAAATTATAAATTAAGCACATGTTTTAGAAATATTTTGATAACTAAGAGAAAAACAGACAAATACACTTGCAATTAATTGTTTTGCATCTGAGATTAAAAATGACTTCATGGATCTTTAAGAAATTACCTAATTTGGATTTGAGTAGATCTTCAGACAGTCAAAACGATTCTCTTTGTTGAGCAAGGGAAAAATTTAAAAGAATTTAATATATATATATTTTAACATTCTTTAGAAATTTACTTTGGTTTAAAAAACTACAGAGATATATTTTTGAAATGTACGTTTTTTTTTTTTTTTTTTTGTACAATTTTACGATTTCTTTTACTTTTTCTTTTTTTTTCGTTCTTTTTATTCATCCTAAACTAAATTGACTGTCTTTCTGAATATTTATTTGAATATAATTGTCTAAAGTCAATTTTTTTAAATCAGTGCTTATGTCCGTAATTGTCTAAATGGTCAATAAATCGTTGTTATTTTGTATTTCGAACATAACCTGAAAATAAAAAATATGTATAGTAATTGCAATAATAGAATAATGTTGCTTCGGAAATATCGGCATGTTTTTCAGAAATTCAGTCGGGTAGGGCAGGAGTAATTAAGTTTTTGTACCGGCCGGGCTCAGGCCGAACTTTTAGCTTCCATATCGAGATGGGCTCAGGCTTTTATAATCTTTGTTTTTATAATTTTTACCTTTTATACCGGTCAGGGCTCGGTCCGAGATTTAGCTTTACTCGTATAGCGATCTGGGCCAGTATCTTGTTTTTTACGAGCCGGACCTGGCCAGCATTTTTTTTTGTCGGGCCGGTCGGGCTGGGGCAGAACTTTTAGCTTTTATACCGGACCGGAACGGACTTGGGCCATACTTTTAACTTTTATACCGGACCGGGCTCGGGCAGAATTTTCCATTTTATACCGGGCCGTGTCGGGCCAATCATTTGTTTTACACTGGGCGGGCCGAAGTTTTAGCTTTTATACCGGGCCGGGCCAATCATTTTCTTTGCACGGGCCGGGCTCGAGCCTAAATTTTAACTTTTATACCGTGCCGGGCCAATAATTTTTTTGTACGGATCGGGCCGGGCTCGGGCCTGGAAATTGCAGATGTCTACAGTACATTGCTAGGGAGAGATGTCTGAAACAGAAGTATATGAGAGACGGTACAAGCGGCGTCCTCTTTAGATGATCATTATTACAGCAAGAGAGAGAGTAAATTCACATTATTGCAAAACATTCATTCTTGACGAAAAAGAAATGGTGTTTAGGCAAAAAAATTTAGCATCTTATTTGAAAAAAAACAAAGGATCTGACTTCATAACTAAATTATTATTATTTGACAGGAAATAACACATAATTATCCAAATAAATAAAATTAATTTGTGGTTTTTCTGAATGATGCAAGAAAACACGTGATATATGAAATGTAGTTATGGATCTCATAAATCATGATTATTAGTAAATACGTTTTTGAGATAAACATATTTGTTACATTATCCACTTGATCATTTTTATTTTTTAAATGTAGTTGAGAGTTGGAGAAAATTTCAATTATAAGTACTCAAGTTGATATATAGAAAAGTGAAATGATTGCTTTTATTTATTTCAAGCTGTCAACACAATATAGCTTAATGGGTATTAACTGAGTTTAAATGACTTTCTAGGTGAATTACGATATTTATGGGGGAAAGGAAATTATAGAGTGCAGTCTGTAATCTAAATAAGATATTAATAGATTTAGTATATTACGTATAACAATCAACCATGATAAATATAACTGTCATGAAAGAAATATTTACTTTTCCCTTTTTTAAAAATCTTTAATGCATCATAAAGAAAATGAAATTATTTATTGACAAGGAAATACCGATTGTAAATCAGAATTAACGGATTACTGTAAAGAGATATGCATTTTTTTTTTTTTTTTTTTTTTTTTTATGAAATTAGGAGTTTGCGTAAGATATATGGCTATACAGGGAAACCATAAATTAGACAAGTTCTTTTGAAAGAAAGAAAGATGAATTTAAATAAATGAAAAGCAAAATGATCATGTGTAACAGAATGTTGTTGCAGAGTCTAGGTCGGAGAAAATGCCCCATCAAGGAATTTGATATTTTGAAATGTATCAGTTGTCACAGATCAGATTTTTTTTTAAATCTGAAATTGCACAAAAGCTAAAATAATTTGTCTTGTTTGATTAAAATAGAATCATTAGTATTAAATAAACACTTTAAAATGCGCAAACGGGAATTATGAGGAAAGCTGGGTAAAGTAATATGTTAAGGGTTTGCATTTTATTTATTTCATACATTTAAATTTTTCTTTCAAAATTAATGGAAGAATTCAATAAAAATTTAATTACATTTTCACTATTTTAAATTTGTATTTAATATCTTTAGATTAAAAAGTGTTACAAATGCATCATAACCTGTACTGTAAAAGAAGTAATAAATTGTAAGCAAATATTATATAGATTTTCTAAAAAAAGTACTATTCAGAAAATTTATTTTATAATATAGTCAAGCTTGTTCATAGCGGAATCCTGCTATAAACGGGGGGGAAAAATCACGGTTCTGCCAAAAAAATACCACGCAATTTTACCTTCTAAAATGAAAATAACCTGTCTAAAACAGAATTTTTCACTTTTTTTTCCGTTTCTGTCTAAGCAGGTGTTATTGTATCATTACTTATGGTGAGTGGTCCGCATTGGAATTATTACCGGGGCCCGGGGTCTCTCTGTACGGCCCTGTCGGTGCTAGAAGGTTCCCAAAGGAGGAGGCAATGTTACACACTTGAGGTTTTCATGTAAGGATGTGGATTTACAATCTCTTGAACAAAGAACAACTCCCTAGTACTTGTATTGTGCTGTACTCTAAAAAAAAAAAAAAAAAACTTGAGTCATGAAAAACAACACTCATTTGAATCAATATTCACCTTTGTACTATAATAATTATTTAAAAACAACACAAATGTCACAAAACACATATGCATCATTTAATAAAAACTTTACTTAAGGTGTTTATAAAAACATACATAACTGTATTTTACATTGATAAAACCTAGCGCTTTCGAGAAACCTTAGCTCATCTAAGGTTGAGCTAAGGTTTCTCGAAAGCGCTAGGTTTTATCAATGTAAAATACAGTTATGTATGTTTTTATAAACACCTTAAGTAAAGTTTTTATTAAATGATGCATATGTGCTTTGTGACATTTGTGTTGTTCTTAAATAACTATAAATAAAAAGTTTAAAAAAAAAAGTTTTTTTTTTAATTTTCTCTTTATAAAGTCTAATAAAAAATTTAAAAAAATTAAACGTGGCTAAACCTTTACAGCTTGTTCTGACTAAGATTTTAATGTTGATCATTTTTCATTTTATCACTTTACTACAAAATAGCAGCCAATTAAACGAGAATTTGAAAAAAAAAAAAAAAAAAAAAAACACTTTTCCAAAAAATAACCCACGTTACCAGAAAAAAAAAAAACACACCTGAGATAATCAGCTGAAAATGAAGCATTTTATTACGTATTAATGGTTAAACATTAAAAAAATGAAAATTTATGTAGATCATTCTAAAATTCTATTATAACAAGAAAAACTGTAAAAATAAAGCTCATGTTTTGCCAGAATTCTGCAATTTTTAGTTTAAATTCTTTTAAAACTAAATAAGCACGCCTTAGGTATTTTTAAGTATTTTTATTATTCTAAATGGCGCATAAAAACAGAACAAAACAAAAATAAAATGTCTTTAGTGAAATATTTGATGAAGTACCAGGGAGGGTTTTTTTAGGAAACATTTCACTGTTTTTTTTTTTTTTTTTTAGAGGACAGCACAATATAGTAAAACCCTCTATATAACGATCGTTCATTATAGTAACTTTCTTATTACAACGATCGATCGAAAAATCCAATAAAGCAATAATTCATGCATAATTTTGTTTACAACTAGGAACGCAGTGAATATCGACTCCCGCCGGGCATCCTGATTATTCGGCACTCAAACCGAATATTCGGTCCGGCCGAATACTTTAATATCCGGTTGTCGAATAGTGAATAAACCATATTTTTTAACTAAAGATGTAATTGATTGCTGAAAGTGATAAAAACATTACACAAAGGGCTTAAAAATACATTTTAATATAAAGATGACATGTTTCATTCACTCAAACGGCAAAATTGTTATTTTATGTATTGCTGCTTTTAACTTTCTTCTATCTTTACAAGAAGAAAGTATTAGATTCATGAAAATTTTCGCGTTTTCGACGGATTTAATCAGATACATAAAATCAAGGGATATAAAATCTCGGCCAAGTTCGTTAATGGGCAAAATTGAGCCGGGGGGAGGGGGAATGGGGGGGGGGTGCTTTTTGTGAAAACAGAAAAAAACCATAACTTCTTAATTATGATGCGTATCGAATCCGTTTAAAGTTATTATTACTTCTAGAAAAAGGGCCGAAAATGTCTGTATGACAGATTTTTGATATCATTAAAAATTACTTCAAGGGGGGGGGGCGGAATAGGGGTTTAATCAGAAAAAAATCCATAACTTCGTCAGTTCAGAAGTTATCAAATCCGCTTAAATTTATTATAAATCCTCTTAATATTATCTACAACTTTTATATTGACATGTTTTTTATAGGACCAACCCTTACAGCAAAAAAAAAAAAAAAAAAAAAAAAAAAAAAAAAATCCCTGCCGGCTCTGCCTACAGACACAGGTAGATTTCGAAGTGGGCTTTCCCAACTGCAGCATCATGGCAAAATGTTCATTTCTTTTGCAGTTCCAAAAAAAGGGGCGCCCCATGGTCTGCGTCTTCGAAATCTACCAGTGCCTGTAGGCCGAGCCGTCAGTGATTTTTTTAATTCATTTTTTCTTTATTTAATGGCAGACCATCCGTGATTAAATAAAGTAAAGGTTACTATTCGGAAATTCTGTTAAATATGTTGAATAAAAAAAATCCACTAAATTGGCAATCGCCTATTGAAAGAGCTTGCATGACAAACACACACAGTGGATTACGCATTTTTGGTGAGGAGGATAGTATCTATTAGTTGAGTAGAGATTTTTGCAGACTCGGGCCAATTTTCTTTCATAATAATCGGACTGGCATAAAATCATATTAAAAAAGTCGAATTATGATCGTGCCTGACTACGTACGGAGCATTTTTTTATTTAATAATTTTTTTAACTTATTTTTATTACGATTATGATTAGAAACTATGAAAAAAGGTTAAAAATATTTCATTCGTTGGCGAAATTTTGGTGAATAGGAGATTTTGTGGTAAAATTTAGTGAAATTTGACCCAAAACCCAAAACACGCTACAGAAAAATATATTATATGTATCTTAAATTCCTTTTTACGCTTCATACTTATGACTATGAACTAAAATCTAAGAGATATCTTAATTTTTTCAAAATTTATAGCATATCGAACCTTTTTACATGCTGATTTCGTTAAAATACATCGATGTCTTTCTACGAAAACATCCATAAAAAAAAAAAATATTTATTCTAAAATTAAATCTGTAGTTCATTGCCTTCGCAATAGTATAAATAATATGCATTTTAAATTTCATAGTGATATTCTAATAACTTTTTGAGAAATCTTGTTTTGCGTATGGAATTTTCACCCAAAATTCTATTTTCCAAAAAATGCATTTAAAGTTCAGATTTATGTTTTACTACAAGAATTTGCACAGTGATATGCATCTAAACTTCACTGTGTTTATGAGCCATACTCTTTTTTTAAGTACTGAGCCTTTGTTTATTTCTAGAAGGCCATAGTTTTGCTTTCCATGGGGGTTGTTCTCTCTCTCTCTCTCTCCCTCTCCCCTCCTCTCTCTCTCCTCCCCCCCCTCTCTTTTTTTTTTACATTTTTGTACATTTTTTAACGAAATCTGTAGAAATTTATTTTTGCTTAATAAATTAAAAAGAAATATTTTTAAAAATCCTTTTTTTTCCCCCTTGAGATATACAGAGCCTTCCTTCATACAGCGCTTCAAAATTATGACTTTTGTAATTATCCTTTTCTTTCCTTCTAAACTATTTAATTTAAAAGCGTCTTCAATTTAATGTCTTATGTGATCATTAATATTGTAATTCTGTATAACATAGCTTTCGGACAGATAATCTAAAAAAATTTATGCTTTAAAATGTTTCCTTAAATATGTAATGCAATATTATTTTAAAAAAGAATTTTAATTGTAGGATAATACTGGCTAACAAATATAGGAAATTTTTGTAGGAATTGAGTTGGGTCGGGTCTAATTTAACGATTTTTGCTCAGCTCAGGCCGGGACCGAGCTGTTAACTTTTATACCGGGTCAGGATAGTTTCTTCTGGACCGTGGTGGATCTCGGTCTGAAAGTTTCGGCCCATACAGATCTCTAACGTGGCATTTGTGAGCAGGCGATCACTGATCAAACAAATGCCAATGAACATTATGCAAAAATCAAGCAATTATTAAAACAATTTGATGGAGGAAAAAGGTAATTCGTTTCTGATGATTTAAACATAAACATAAATACAAAATAATGGCTAAAATATTCATGTATTTGAATACGGGGAGACATATAAGTTCCACGGACCGATAACAGGGCTGCCACTGTCAAGTATTTTTATGTTTGGTTTGTACTACTATTTAAAAAAAAAAAAAGTGGTAGATTTCTCTTGATATTGTCATAGACGTGTACGATAAAAGTTATTTTTTTTTTTTAAGTGTTACGAATAAAATAGCCGCCAGTGGTAGAAATTTCTATTTAAAAAAAATTAAGTGGTAGTGAGAGGATTAGTCTATTAAATTACTCGATGAGTCATCGTAACCTGTTTAACGTTTTTCCTTTAATTAGGCAATATTAAACATGTTAATATTTTTAATTTAATAAAATAATTTTAAAATAAGGGAAAGTCTGAGTCAAAATCAATGTTTCGCAAACTTTTATATTCTCTAAGAATCTTTAAAAACTTAACCTTTCATAACTTTTGGAGAGTTTAAATCTTCAGTTTAGTCCCGTGGTTTCACCACCATTGACGGGGGACGGGCCTTGCCTCCCCGACGTGTTTACTGGATAAGCGTGGTGTGAGGAACATCCTCTTCGTATAATAAAAAGATAAACTTGATTGTACAAGAAGGAAAGCAAATCAGTGTTGTTACATTACAAACACTCATTAAAATAATAGCGAGCAGTTTGTCAGAATTATCATCAGCACCGATCACTAAACAATTCACATTTCGTCGATCCGCTTGTCTAGATTTATTGTGTACAGGTTAGTAATAACCTAGGGCTAAAGTATAACAATGCCTGTAGATTGAATATAAGCTACAAAACACTATTCTCTTCTCGAGCGTCCACTACTTGCCCGAACATTTTATTGATAAAAAAATTGCATTTTATAAATAAGCCTGTTTACACATACAAATTTTCTTATGAAATAAAATATTCACAACAAAGATAATAATAAGTATTTAGCTATTTGTATTAAACATTATTTTTTCGGACGCGAGGTCCTGTGCAGCCGCACCTATCGCACACCCCTGAGGACGGCTGTGGTAGTTATATCACCCTTTTATGCATTGCATACATTTCCACACCCTTTCCTCAGATTAATAAAACTCTTTTTTTTTTTTTTTTTTTTTTTTTTTTTAATAAAAAAAGATTTTACTAAACGTGAGCAATAAAAATAGTATATATATATATATATATTTAAACTTAATGTAAAATTAAACCATTGTAACATAAGAACATATTTGATATTTGTCATGCTGTAACACTTGTGTTTATTAACCGATTTTGATGTGACTTAGCATGTGCACAGGAATAACAAAAGTCTTGACCGAGTTCGTTGACCAGCTTCATCCGCAATCTCTTTACAAAAAAGGCGGCCATTTAGAAATTTAAAATTCTAAAAGTTCTTTCTTTTACGTGATCGGCCTTAATTCAAAGGATTCCGGAGCATTTTTTACATTGCCTCTATCCTAAAGAAGGGCTGATATATAACAGTTTAAATTTGGACATTTTGAAACTGATTTTTGTCATGCGATAGTACTCTTATTTATTTATCAACCGATTTTGATGTGACTGAGCATGAGTACAGGACTTATCAAGATCTCGGCCGAGTTTGTTGGTTGTATCAAAATGGCGATCACTTAAAATTTTCAAATTTAAAAAGATGTAAAAAAAAAAAAAAAAATGAATTCTAACAGTTTTTCTTTTGCGTGTTTGGCCTTAAAACAATGATTCCGAAGCATTTTTTGTTTTGCCTCTATCCCAAAAAATGGCTGAGATAGAGCAGTTTGAAGTTCCAGGGCTGCTGACATTTTGAAACAATCTGATTTTTATCTTGCGATAGCACTCGTATTTATCAACCGATTTTGATGTGACTGAGTATGGAGTGCAAGACTTACCAATGTCTCGACCGAGTTCGTTGGCCACCTTCATTTGCCATCTTGTCTCTAAATGGCGGCCACATAAATTTTTGAAATTCAAAAAATTGTACAAAAATATTAGAAATTTTATTTTTTTACGTGTTTGTCCTTGAAATAAGGATTCCGGAGATTTTTTTTTTTTCGCCTTTATGCTTAAAAAATGGCTGAATAGCAATATAGCTGATATAGCAATTTCACATTCTAGGGTGGCTGATTTGTCCATAATCAGGTTTCATTTATGAGCTTTAGAAAACATGCTTTCATGCGAATTTATTTTAATTGTCGTAACCATTGCTGCTACTCTCATATGCTTAAAATTACATAGTCATATCCAACGTCAAATTATCGCCATGCTTGGTGACACTTGGCAGAATATTGCGAAATATGGCGACCAAAAATAAATCGTCTTAAATGAAGCTATCTTGGATATAACTGACTAATTTGGTGATATTCTCATTCAAATTCGGTGTTGACGAAAACTGGGATTGATCTTCTATAATCGGGTTCACGCATTTTAACTTCGTGTGTCTAGGGAACCACTTTTGATGCAGCTTGCACCTAGCATTGAGATCTAGTCCAATTTGTAAAACTATACATAAAAGTTAGAAAACCGATAAAATTTCCCTGTTAAAATTATATTTTATATATTTTTTTATGCTTTTAATTTTTTATTATTGGATTTTTAATTGTTAGTTTGACGCCAAAAACGAGTTAAGTCGTGAAATAGGGTGCTACGAATCCAAACCACTTCTCACTCACACATAGCAGAAGATTATGACATTCGGCCAGGGTTGTTCTACGCTAATGAATAAAGTTAATGTCGCGGCACCAAAAATGCAATTATGATGTTGTATGAAATTCGTAGGTTTTTGCAGCAATTTAAAAATTTGTTTTCAATATATTATTCTTGCTATTAACTAATTTGTATTTTCAAAAAAAAAAAAAAAAAACTTCTATGTTAATAGACCGATAAGCGGTCTCGAAAATTGCATTTTTAGAAAGTTATGCTGCTGTAAAATCAAAATAAAATATGATTTGAACAGAAAAATTGAATCGATTCTAAAACTTCGTAATAAAACTTTAAAATGCACCAGGTCTCAATGCTATAGGTGCTTGGGAGTAAAATTAGCTGATTTTTTAAAAACTATAGGAAAAGGGAAGCTAACACCTTTTCCTCCCGGTACAGGCCGAAATGACTTTTTAAGTTCCACTCGATGCGAACTAATGAATTCCATGGCACTAAAAGAAATTTCAAAGAATTTGTGCATCCTGAAAAATATGGACTTTTGACGTCCCGTCCCGCGCAGTGGTTACGCGGGACAGATCTTGAAGCCATGAAAATCGGGGCACCTGGCAACACATATTAAGAAAATACGTTATTTGAAGAAATATTAAAAGAAACACGCAATGACGGAAATTTTCTTAATTCTATTTATTTCTCTTTCGCATGTATTTCTGTTCAACGATCTGTCTTAAACTTCCACACTAAAAGTTCTTAAAAATGAGAGTCTCGTTTAGTTATGTCTTAAAAATTTCAATTTACTCAACACAGAGTAGAACAGCGTAAAGGTATGCGTCAGAAAACTTTAAAAGGAAGTGTTCACCCTAAAAAAATCGGAACATGTGGTGTCCCGCACAATGATTCTGCCGAACGTGTTTTCTGACTAAAATCCTGCGGGGTACAAACCGTCTCGAACCCGAAAATTCTGCTTAAAAGTCAACCGAACCCGACCCGAACAGAACCAGACACACGTCAACCCGAAACTGACACGGCCCCGAAGTGAAGCAAAATGAATCGATATTTTAATACAATTATGGAACGTAGTCTAGATTTATATCTCTAATATGAGTTTTATCTTTTTGTATAATAAATCGGTCAAGTTCGAGTATAACTCGCGCTCAAAGGGTTCCGTACATTGAATTTATTAATTACTATTTATTAATAAACTCCTACCACCCCTCATTTTTTCATCATTTTAGTTTCAGACGATTCGGAAATAAGAGGGGGAGAGGACATATTTTTCCAGCACTTTCGACGAAATATCTCTGAAAATATAATTACCTAATATTAAAATAAATACATTTTCGAGTTCGATGTTGCGAGATCGTTCGAACGATACCCTACACGATATATAAAAAGAAAATTGTTTTTTCTAGTAAATTAATTAATATCTCGGCTAATGACCAACAATGTTTTTCGAAAAAAAAATCAAATATCCTTGAATGATTCTGCGTCGATAGATACCTCGAGCGCCCGTCAACTCCCCCGCTGACCGCCCAAAAGTAAAATTTGTGTAATGCGTTTTTCTCAAAAACTATGTTACCTAGAAAAATCTCTATAGTTTTCCTGCAAGGTTTAAATACCTACTATCCCTAATGTTTTCGTAATTTAAGTTTCAGCAGATTCGCAAATAGAGGGGGGGAGGGGATGAGATATATTTTTGCAGTGCATTTTCGACAATATGTCTGAAAATACTATACCTAAAATTAAAACAAATATATTTTTGAGTTCGGTATTACGAGATCTTTCACACGATACCCAAAACGATATACAAAAAGAATTTTTTTGTTCTTCAAATAACTTAATTAGCCTTAAGTATTTCTTAAACATATTTGTCAAAGGCTAATAATCGAAAATATGTGGGGTGCAAAGGCTCTATAACTTTCCACGTCCCATAGTTTAGGAGAAAAAGCTCTCTGACAGACGGACAGATAGACACTGGCGTGATCTTATAATGGTTCCGTTTTTACTTATTAAGTACGGAACCCTAAAAATAAACACATATACACTAGAGATGAGTTCGGGCTCTCTTTTCGGAGCCCGAGCCCGCCTGAGCCCGACGATTTTGAATCTGAGCCCACCTGAGCCCGAAACATTTTGTGCTATCAGAGTCCGAGCCCGTCCCAGCCCGATGCCAAAAAAAATTGCATAATATTTAAAAATTGTTTAAAAATAATATCCCATTTTTAAAAAACTTTATACATGAAAATAACTGTTAATTCCCAGCACATAATTAATTTTTTGTAAATTTACATTTAATCTTATCAAAAGAGAAGTTTTCTAGCAAATAAAAATATATATTTCCTTAAAAGGATTCTCATATTTTCCTCTCCCAAACAAGCAAATATAGGGTGTACACATTAACGAAGATGGTTTTATGAATAAATATGCATGAAATTTAAAGAAATTGCTATTTCTGTGCAGAAGAATTGAATAACGTTTTTCTACTTCTCATAAAAGGTGTATATCGTAAGTTATAATTGATTTCTTAATTAAAACAAAATTTTGTGTTCCTGAAAATCAGCTTAAATTAAAATTTTTACACCGTTATTTGAAAGATCCTATGCTTTTATAGGAAAAGTGGAAACACTGTTCGATTGCTTTCTATCGGAATAACAATACATGACAATTATATCTATTTACGAATGGAAGTGACTTTGGAAATAGGCAGAGCGGAGCTTTAGCAAGAACAGAGTTCATTAAGAAATATAGATTCACTAACGTTATTTTTATATCAAAAGACTCGAACACTATATTAGACTAAAAATTTGCAAACCTTAAGCTGATGTTGATTGACTAAAAAAAAAATATATATATATATTCATTTCGCGTTAGATCTCTGAAAAAACAAAATAAAATAAAATAAACGTTCCAACTACAAAATATCCTATCTCAAACGAAAATCGAGCAACAAATTATTCGCGCCTCTTCCCACTGGTGCTATATCACCCAGTCGTTGCGTCGCATCAATGCTACACATAAATCTGCAAATATCGCTTTTGTTTTCTTTTAAAGTAGTATTTTAATATACTAGAAACGCTTCTTCTATTCATTTTGATCAAAATAGCATTAAAATGACTTGAAAAAGATTTTGTAATTTTTTAGGTGAAAGAAAAAGTTATCTTTTTTTTTTATATATGAGAATAAATAAAATTGTCAGTTTCAGAAAGAATGAGCCCGAGCCCCCCCCCCCCCCCGGGCCCGAAGACTGGTATAAAAATCGAGCCCGAGCCTGTGTCGGGCCAGGCTCGGGCTCGGGCTGAGCCCGTCTCATCTCTAATATACACCCATTAATATTTAAAGACATAGTTTTTCATTTGAAAAATAGTCATGATTTTCTTTTGAAAAAACGGATGAACCCAAACCCGAAACATTTAAATTTAACCCAATCCGGGATGAAAAAAACCTCTTCGAAAAACTTAGTCAACCCGACCCGGGTCGTGTTTAGGTGGAATCGGGTTACCGGACCCGATTCCAGACTCTACCTTTGGCCCCTAAAAATCAGGTCATCCTGCTTAATTCATACTACTCAATTCTACATTCTACAAGATTATAATTAAAACATTTTTTTACGTATTAGAATGATATACTTTTGTAGCAAAAAACTTTACTTGTGCTATTAAAATAAATCAAAACGTTTTACATTTCTATAATTAATCCGAAAAAATGCGATTCGTAACAGAAAATGAAAGCTTGCACGTGGCTAGACGAAATAATTCCACCCGTGATAGCATTTATTATTTATTACTTTTAAATTATAGAAAACGAGAAAATTGAAGTGTTTCTGTTTACACGAATCATCAGCGTTCATATAATATCCTTTGCAGGCTAATAAATAACCAAACAGTAGAAAAAAAATGTCTTTATTTATTTTTAAATGAAAGGATGCTAGGAAAACGATAGGAATGTAGACGCCGGCAGAACGAAAGCCAGGAACGAAAAGATTTAACAGACAAATGTACCTGTTATCACAGACCTTTCTCAGGGGTATAAGGGGAAGGCTGCCTCCCCCCCCCCCCCACACACACACAAATAGTTAAAAAATTTCTTTTGACTTGGCAAAAGTACAAGCTCAAATGACAAACTTGCTAAATGCTTCCCTTTTACTTTTTAAAAAATATATACAGTAAACCTACGAAAACGGAATCACTAGGGAAAAATACCTATACATAGACAGATTTTTGTCTTAACAGGTATAATTGCAATGTATGTCTTGTCATTTATAACAGGTTTCCATTATACACAGGTTCTGTTGTCGACAGATTTTACTGTACTACACATGACACAGTTAGTAAACGCTAATAATTAGCAATTTTAAGGCTCCCCCCCCCCCCTCAATAGTAAATCATATCAATGACTCTGCCTGTGATCCGTAGCCTTAAACGTGTTTTTACTTTCATCTATCTTTACAAGAAAAAAGTATTGGTTTCATGAAAGTTTTCGACTTCCGGTTTTCGACGGATTTATACGTTTTAGAAGGTTCTGAACACGATTGGACTGTTTTTTAAAAATGTCTGTCTGTGAGTGTGTGACTCTGTCTGTCTGTCTGTATGTGACAAAACTTTTATGGACTCTCCATCTCAAGAACTAATGCACAAAATTTAATAAAACTTTATACTTAGTTAGACACTGATATAAATTGGTGCTGATTAGTTTTTGGTGAAAATCGCTCAAAAGGTGGCGCTGATATGCTGCATTTTTCGCGATTTCCGCAATAGCTCTATCTTAAGAACTAATACACTTATTTTCATCAAACTTCAGGTTCATTTAGACCTTAACATACATAGACGCTGATTACGTTTTGGTGTACATATCCCAACAGGTGGCACTGCTATACCACTTTTTTGATGATTTTTATGATGGCTATATTTCAAGAACGATTGCACGGAATTTCATCAAACATCAGATTCAGTTAGACGTTGACATGAATAGATGCTGCTTACGTTTTGGTGTAAATAGCCCAACAGATGGCGCTGCTATGCTACTTTTTTCATTATTATCCCGATAACTATATCTCAAGAACTAATGCACGGATTTTCATCAAACTTCAGATTCAGCTAGACGTTGACGTAAGTTGTTGATGATTAAGTTTTGGTCTAAATCTCCCAACAGGTGGTGCTGCTATGCTACATTTTGCAAGTTTTACAAGATTTTAGCAATAGTCCTATCTCAAGAACTAATGCACGGAATTTAATAAAACTTTCGATTCAGTTAGACCGCGATATAAATTGGTGCTGATTATTTTTAGTGTATGCGAAACCTGTGTAAGATAGAAGAAAGTTTTGAGATTAGCACATCCGACTGGTTTTAATTGGAGAATTTAAACATTAAACAAGCTAAACTAAGAATTTTCTGTTAAAATACCTTGTGCAAGACGTATCAACTTAAGGAAATCCGGGACACATTTTAAAAACATTTTTATTTATTGAATTAGAAGTATTTATTTATTGAATATTTAGGACTTTTTTTATGATTAACCGTATAATTTGTAAATAAAATTAATTCATAAAACGTCTCATAAAGTTTTAAAAAAATTAAAATTGAATTTCTTTTTTAAAATGGAGTAATTTAAAATCGTTATAACTCGAAATAGTGTTCGTCAAATTTCATTTTTTTTTCATTTAATTAAATAGAAAGATATAAGCTTTAATTTTTATTCAGCCTTTTTTTAAATATTAATTTTTAAAAAATTAAAAATATTTAAAGTAAAAAAAAAAATAAAAAAAATGATGTAATTTATATTTTTAAAAATCATATTTTCAAAAGTAAATATTATATTCAATTTTGCTGAATCAAAATTAGAGTAAAATATCTGAAAAAGACATGTTCTAAGTTAGAACCATTTATCTTTAATGGTTCTTGACTTATAACGATTTAAAGACAAGAACACGTTAAAAAACTCGTCATACAGAAAAACGCAAAAACGTTTTCATGACAACAAGTACTTGAAAGCTAGATTTTTAAAACAAAAAAATATATATCCTGTTCTAATCAAGATAGAATCATGATTTAAACGTCATTTTAAGAGGATAGAAGCTGAAGATATTTTAATACAATAAAATATTTTTCAAAAATTTGAAGTTTTTACTGTCCCATTCCCCCTTAAATGACATTATAGAAATATAACAGCTAAAAAGTATTAAATATTCAAAAATAAGTTTATACCATAGCATTTTTCATAAAGGAGAATTGAAACAGTAATATATTTTTTTTTTGTCATTGGGGAATCTGCCCCCATGAATCCTCCGTTTATGATAAATTTTAAACACATAAATGTAAAAAGAAAGGTAGAACTTAAACTTAGGGAAAATTTTTAGTTCGTTTTTCTCTTAATGTTTAATTACAGTGTACAACAATAATATTGCTTCTGTAATGAAAATGTACAATTCTGTATGATATCAACCCATTGAACACGGATATGGAAATTATATACCTTCATTGGCTATTGTTTCGCAAATACACTTTTCAATGTTGCGAAAGTCAGTGCAATTTTCAATATGTAGACGGCCCCGAAGCATAATTTATGCATAGCATTACCGTAATTTTGGGTGTATAAGCCGCGGCTCAAATAAATCGGTTTCGGATCAGAAATTGTTTTTTATGAAATGTAACGTAATACATCTTGGCACTTATTTCCATTTATTTCTATAAAAATAATTCTGGTTTGAAACAGACTTAATATACCCGCGGCTTATACACCGGAAATTACGGTAATAAAGGTAACGGTAATACATTATTTCCAGTCGAATGGTACCTATATCTGTTCATACGATTATTTCCAAAGGAAATTTTAGTAGGGAAATGTTTTTGTAGCCATTCGGAATCATTGCTAAAATTTTAATAATTTTGTACTTTGCAATTGTAAATTAAGGCGGTTGGTCAGTCCAATCTCAAATCCTCCTCGCTAATGGGCGTGGAATACATCCGTATTTTTTAAATATCTCATCAAGAAATCAATATTTTAACTTCTTCTGTGTTCTCTTCTTGAAGAATGTATCTCTCTCTCTCTCTCTCTCTCTATCTCTCTCTCTTTTTTTAACTGTCAAAGTATTTCTAAAATATATAAATAATTTTATTTGAAATGTTGAAATCTTACTCACAGCTCGTTAGTATTTAACACACAAAATATTAAATTAAGCATATATTTTAGAAATATTTTGACAGTTAAAAAAAAGAGAGAAAAAAGAGAGATCCATCCTTTAAGAAGAGAGCACAGAAACTAGAAGTTAAACATATTACTTTTCTGAGGAGATATTTAAAAAATAAGAATGCATCCCACGTCCGTAGGTTTAACGGGAGCGAGGGAAATTTGAGATCCACTGACCAACAGCCTCATGTATTGCAAAATGAAATATATAAAAAATAACACTACATGGTGCACATGTTACCGTATTGTACTTGTGATTTCAACTCATTTTTTTTTTCAGTTTTCTGCTTATGTATAAAAATCATGATTTAAATAAATAAACAAATAAATTGGAGTTTTTTTCCCGTTAAAATACTGAATATTTACCAATTGTACGTTTCCAAAACAATTAAAACAATGCTGTCCCAGTGCCTCCTGCACTGATCACAAATGGATATTTTTGTTACAATTGCATTTTAAAAACAATTAATATTTTTAATAATCACAGTAGAATTTTTATACTGCATAAAATGATGTCAAATAACATAACATATGAAATAAATAAAAACTTATGTACTATATAAATATAGTTAGAAATATTTTGACAACTAAAAAATAAAAAGGTGATAAATAACATAACATATGAAATAAATAAATACTTAAGTACAGGGGCGTGTATTACTGGATAAGTAACTACCGTGGAGCAGTTGGAGCAAACTGCTCCAGGCGCACGAATCCCAAGGGCGCCAAATTAGAAAGAACAAAAGAAACATTTGTAAAAATATTTGCATTTTTTTTCCTTATTAATCAGATTTTATAGTTGAATATTGTTACAATCTGCGTATTCCTATGTTATTTAAAATTATTTTTAACTTCAACTACTTCGATTTAAAACATGTTTTCATACATAGTTAAAAGAAATTACTTCTATTCGTGATGTTTTAATTTCAATTCATACCATATTGCATTCTCAAGTAAATTCTTCGACACCGCTTCAGCATTGCTTCCTCAAGGTTTTAGGTGCTTAAAAAAAAAGTAAATAATAAAAAGAAGATACACTTGAAATGAATATAGATAAGATTTACATAGAAATTCTTTTTTCAAATGCTTTCTCATCCATCAGAGATATTTCTCCTAGATTAGGCTTGCTTTTAATAACAAATGATAAGCCTCCATTCGGTAGCATAGCATTAAATAAACAAATAAAATCTTGTTTAAATAATCCTTTTTTTTTTTTTTTTTTTTTTTCATTTCGATTTTATTTTTAACAAAGATTCTTTTGTATCCCAGAATAAATTGAATAGTGATTGTGTCAGGATGTAAAAGTGGAAATACCTTTCGCAAGTTTTGAATACCCACAAAGATGAAAAAATAAAATAAATAAATAAATAAGAGGAAATGATAGACACTCTAAATGAATATAGATCACATTTACATAGAAATTCTCTTTTCAAATGTTTTCTCATCAGAGATATTTCGCCTAACTTAGGCTTGTTTTTAATAACAAATGCTAAGCCTCACTTCGGTAAGCACAGCTTTAGAAAAAAAGTAAACGCTAAGTAACAGCTAATTTTAGCATTGATTCATTACATAAAAAAGTTTAACTCACATCCTGTTTAAACAATCTTTTTCTTTTTCTTTTTTTTCTTTTTTTTCTTGTAGTTTCGACTTTATTTTCAACAAAGATACTATCCGCATTTTCCCTGTTTTCTTAAAAAAAAAAAAAAAAAAAAAATCTTATTATTGCAAAAGAACTTAAAATACGAAATTAATCTAAATATTTCTTTTGTATCGCGGAATAAATTGAATAGTGATTGTGTTAGGATTCAAAAGCGGAAATACCTTTCTGAACACCCACAAAGATAAAAAAGGAAAAAAATAAATAAATAAAGAGTGGAAAATAATAATAATAATAATAATAATAAACGCAAAGCCTTCGTGCCACTTTTTTTCTTTTTCTGGAAGTTAAAATATACCATAGTTTAATATAAATTCTTCTAGATTCAAGTTTCTACTATATATTCTTTCGAAAATGAGGAGGAGTAACCATTTCTATTACTCACTTTTATTTTGACACTGATTGATGTATTTTGTCATTTGTGAAACCAGATATTACATGGCAAACTTCTGCCTTTTCGGCTTCATCGCTATTCACTCTTTTCTTTACATTTTCCAAAGGATATCACGCGATGCTGTAATCACCATTACGAATTATGCCGAGATATAATTTCGAGAAGGCAACGTTTGTAAAAATCACCCAGAAGTGTCACGTTTTGGTATCTCAAGGTTTATTTGTGATCCTCTCTCTAAGAAAGATCATGTGCAATAATAACCTCTTAAGACTCGAAGTTAAAATAATAGTCCAAATACTCATTGTTTGCTTTTAAACAAACAAAGTTACATCATAGATAACAAAAAATATATTTTTTGAAATCTATAGTTTTAGGGGACTTGTAATTTAGGTTTACAAATATGAACATAAAATTACTAGCCCCCCCTCCCCCCAAAAAAAATTTCAATTTAATTATCAATAACCTAAAATTACACAATAAAAAAAATAACAGCTTTAAATAAGTGAATAATCTGCAAATTCTTAAATTTTTTTATTACAAAGTTTTTAAGTTAAAGAATTGTGAAAATTACCTACTTTCTTGGATGCATCAGTGTTTCGAAAGCATTTTGCAAACTCAGGTTAAAATAACATTTATTTTAAAAGGAAATCGACATCGGTGCTGCTATGTATTGGTTTCATTTTAAAGCAAAAGCATTCAACTTTATAGAAGTGAAGTTAAAAAGTAAAAATATCAATACTTTTAATTTTTATGAGCAAAAGAATTTAGGTACCCATTTGGGTACCCAGGACTCAAGAGGATAAGGAACATTATAGCCTACAAGAAAAAGATGAGGGGGGGCTAAAATTGCATCATCTTGCTTCTTAAAGATTTTCTGTCTTTCCCTAGCATAAATATATTCAGGGCCGAAACTAAGGGGCGGGGGGGGGGAGGAGAAGGGGCATGTGCCTCGGGCGCCACAATGGAAGGCGGAGGGGGTGGCAAATAAACATTTGATTTGTCGTTTGACACAAAAATATATATATGAAAACTAGCCGGTCGCTTCCGAGTGGGGCCCAGATACAAAGTACTACTTGGGCACCACCCCTAGATAATCACGGGTAGGGACCCAGTATTACTTTGTCAGGGGGTTCATGAAAAAAATATTTATGTCGCGAAGTCTTTATTTAAGTGTTTTTTTATATTCTTATTAAGTATTTTCGTATACTTTTAATTTAAAGTATTTTATTTATATTTTTCTGGTTGCATGTAAAGTGCACTTTCTGAGCCCCAAGCGAAGTCAGGGCGGTACACTGCACTATGTATCTGGGGCCCCACTCGGAAGCGACCGGCTAGACGGTCGAAAACGGCTAGTAATACATAAAACTGCTGCTGAGATAGGACCGAAATGACCTAAACCTTTCGACCCCATCCCCCCATTTAACCTCTTTAGAGGGTGAATTTCTAAAATTGCCTGAAATACGTGTTTAACTATCTCCTAGTAGATTTTTTATCCTGAATTTCACGCTTTTAACTGAAACTGCTGTTGAGATATGGCAAAAAAGTCAAATGTCCTAAAACATTCGACCCCCCATTCAACCCCTTTAGAGGTCTAATTTCTAAAATCGCTTGAAATACATGTTTAATTATTCTTTAGTAGATGTGTTATCCCGAATTTCATGCTCCTACCTAAAATTGCTGCTGATATATGGCGAAAAGACGAAATGACCTAAAACTTTCGACCTCCACATTTAACCCCCTTAGGGTGTGAATTTTTAAAATCTGTGAAAGATATGTTTAACTATCTTCTAGTAGATTTGTTATCCTGAATTTCACGCTTTTAACTAAAACTGCTGAAGAGATATGGTGAAAAGGTGAAATCATCGAAAATTATCGACCCCCCATTTAACCCCCTTAGTAGTTGAATTTATAAAATCGCCTAAAACACATGTTTAACTATTCTGTAGTAGATTTCTTATAGCGAAATTCAAGCTCCTATCTATAACCTCTATTGAGAAATGGCAAAATGACATAAAACATTCGACCCACTATTTAAACCCCGTTAATGGCCGAATTTCTAAAATCACTGAAATACTTTTTAAACTATTTTTTTAAGGAGATTTGTTATCCTGAATTTCACGCTTTTTTTCTAAAACTGCTGGTAAAATATGGTGATAAGGTGAAATCACCGAAAAATTTTGACCCTTCATTTAACCACCTTTGTAGTTGAATTTCTAAAATCGCCTGAAATGCATGTTTAACTATCCTTTAGTAGATTTGTTATCCCGAATTTCACACTCCTAACTATAACTTCTGCTGAAATATGCCAAATTTCGCAAAACATTCGACCTCCATTTAATCCACCTTCGTGTCTGAATTTCTAAAATCGCTGAAATACGTATTTAACTACTTTTTTAGTAGATTTGTTATCCTGAGTTTCATGATTCTACCTATAATTTCTACTGAGAGATGGTAAAATGACGTAAAATATTTGACCTCCTATTTAACCCACCTTAGTTGCTGAATTTCTAAAATTGCTGAAATACATGTTTGTCTATATTTTTTGTAGATTTGTTATCCCGAATTCCCAGCTCCTAACTAAAAATGCTGCTGAGATATGGCGAACAGGCAAAATGACCCAAAACTTTCGACCCCCTCCCATTTAACCCCCTTAATGAATGAATTTCTAAAATCGCTGAAATATGTGTTTAATTATTTTTTTAGTGGATTTGTTGCCCTGGATTTCACGTTCCTACCTAAAACTGCTGCTGAGATATGGAGAAAACGTGAAATGACTAAAAACTTTCGACCCCCCCATTTAACCCCTTTAGCAGTTGAATTTTTAAAATGGCTAAAATATATCTTTAACTAACTTTTAGTACATATGTTATCCTGAATTTCGCGCTTTTAACTAAAACTGTTGTTGAGATATGGCGAAAAGGGAAAATGACCTCAAACTTCATACTCCCATTTAACCCCCTTAGTGGTTGAATTTCTAAAATCGCTTAAATACGTGTTTAATTATTTTTTATTAGATTTGTTATCTTGAATTTCACGCTCTCACCTAAACTGCTGATGAAATATGGAGAAAATGTGAAATCACCGAAAATTTTTGAACCCACATTTGACCCACTTAATGATTGAATTTCTAAAATCGCCTGAAATACATGTTTAACTATTCTTTAGTAGAATTGTTATCCCGAATTTCATGCTCCTACTTAAAACTCCTGCTGAGATATGTCGAAAAGACGAAATTATCTAAAACTTTCGACCCCCCATTTGACCCCCTTATGCTGTGAATTTTCAAAAATCCTTTCTCAGTACGCGCCTACATTGTGTAAAGAACATGTCTTCCAAATTTCATTGTTCTAGGACAAACGGTTGAGGCTCGGCGTTGATTATGAGAAAATCAAACTACTCCTTTATAAGTACAGTATGGGTAAAAATGTTTTGCAGCTGGAAAATCCAAACAAAAAACTGAAAATGCCCGGGACACTAAACACTAAAGGGTGGAAAATTCGCAAAATAAAATACTTATTTAAAACTTTTTTTTTTCAATCTAGGTCACTATTATAATTTTGAAAATCAGCGTTAGGTTCAGGAAAGCATCTAAACATATTAGTCTATAAATACGAAGAGTATAAGTAAATAGTCAGGCCCGTACAGAGGGGGGGTAGAGCCGGTACAAGTAACTGGGGCCCGGCTCTCCTTGGGGGCAACTCCGAATTTGCTAGAACGTTCTTACGGGTTGACCAGAGGGGGGTGGGGGGGACGTATGTATCAAATACTTGACAGTTGGTCGTTTTACGTTTGAAAAACAGTCCAGCTTTTATTAAAGAGCAGCAGAACGCACACAGTAAAGACGCGGGCGTCGAGCAATTGGAGCTGATGAAATTTTAAGTAATTCTCATAAAAATTAAAGTAATTGTCAAGTAATTCATATTTTAATAAATATTCCTGTATTATCAAGTTTTTCAGTTTTTCATTATTGCTACAGTTTTTATGATCCAAACGACTCGGTGGTTAGATGGTCCTTTTTTGTTCAATTTTAACGTAAGTTAACTAAGGAGCCTATAAAAAGGAAAGGGACAAAAAATTGCTATTGCAAGTAAATAACATTTTCTGATATATTTGAATTTAAGGAGTCAAATACCTTTAAAATATCATAAGTCAGGGAATGGTTAAACAATTTTACTTAAAACTATTAGACACACTTGTATGAAACATGTATTACGAGCTTGTATTACGACAAATTTATCTTGCAAAACTAATTTTGCCACTATTTTGAAGTCCAGATTGCATAGTTTTGAGTCATTATTTTTAAATACTACTTATTACGTTATCTCTCTATTATACTTGAAAATCAAACAAAAAATTGTGACAATTTAAAAAAATAATAAAAAATTCAGAATCTATACAAATGGATCCTATTTAATGTTATAACTTGAGAAAAGAATTGCCTTTTTTTCTTTTTCAGATACAATTTGTAGAGAATTTAATTTGTTTTATTTTCAAAAAAGAAGCTTGTAAATCCATTAACTTGGCCAGAATTTATCGTGACAAAACGGCTGAAAAACAGTGTTTGGGGCTAAATGAGTTCAAAGTTTTGCCTTTGCAGCAATCTGCATGGTTCAACGTTTACGGCTCGTACGACCATAATTTTAAGAATTGTAGGGATTTTTAAACGGTCATTATTCTACAATTAAAATTTTTTTTAAAGAATAGTGCATACATTTCTAGGGGGGGGGGGGGAATACAGTAAAACTTGTGAAATAAAACCTGTCTATGACTGATCTTTCTTCTCTCCTAATTTTTCGTCTCTTCATTTTCTTGTCTTTACTGAATCTTCAATTAAATGTAATTGTCAGTTATTTTTTTAAACCAGTATTTATGTATGTAATTGTGTAAGTGGTGAATAATGTTGTTGATATTTCGTATTCCATGCATTTAGAGCATAATCTGATACCCTGTCCTCTGTACGACCTGTCCTCTGTACGACTCTGTAATCTGTACGACCATAACTTTTTGGTTTTATACCGGGCCGGGCCAATAAAATTTTTGTACGTGTCAGGCCTGGAAATTTTGGCCCGTGCAGACCTATATTATATATATAAAGCTTCAGGGGCGTTGCTATAGTGGAGCAGTTGGAGCAAACTGCTCCAGGTGCACGAATCATAAGGGCGCAAAATTTAAAAGAACGAAGCGAAATAAAATTTTGTAAAAATACTTGTAATTTTTTTTCAAATTAGAATTAACAAGTTATTATGGATGGATCATACTTGTCATGATCGCATATTCCTATGATATTTTACCTAGGTTTAGCTTTTGGATCTCAACTTGCGCGATTTGAAACGCACACTTTTATACTCGTTTAAAAGAAATTACTTCTATTCGTGACGTTTTAATTCACACCACCACATTGCCACCTTAAGTAACTTCTCCATCATTATTTCAGCATGCCTGATTTTATTTTAAATTTTACCGTTGGAGACAACGACAGCAGAACGAAGTTTTTAAAACTTACTTAAACGCTTAGATACATTTGATGACTATAACTTTCGTCATACACTTACTTTTCCCAAATGCAAGATAAAAAATCTCAGTCATCATTCGAGTTAACACTAGAATCTTGACATGGATCAATTAGATTAAAGGTCTTCAACCTGCGGCCAGTGGGCTACCAATTTACCACTATTCTATGGGGGGGGGGGGGCATGTGCATCCCACGGACCGATAGCAGGACTGCCAGTTGGAGCAATTTCTAATAAAAGATAAATTCGTAGTCAAAGGGTTAAAAAGCAGAATGTCACAACACCGATTTAGTTCTTTGTTCAATATATTAATTAAAAAAATTAGTAGCGTTGTAATTTGATATGGAGGAATTTATTGACCCTCTTACGAACAAAAAATTCGAGAAAAAAAAGTTTTCATTTTTTTTTTCGTGTGGAAATTAAACATGCATTTGTCAATACAGTTTATAAAATACGTAGACAGGGTAGAATTTTGGCATGTGCCACATGGTCCCTGTCTCAAGACGATTTTTAATTTAAAGATAAGGCAAATTTTAAACGAAGAATTCATAAACATTTTTTATCATAAAGACAGAAAAGGTTTTTCTTAGAAAAAAGATTTTCGTCACATGATTACACGACACTGAAATGTTCAGTTTCTCAAATGCATGAAATTTCATGATATTACTTAGAATTTAATCTAAAATTTGACCCTTTTTACTGAAATAGAAAGAATGGCTATGTTAAATTGGCTAAGTCCATTAAAAAAAGTTGATTACTATGAAGAATTAATGATGACCTTTTGATGATTATACATTCACTTAAAAGTCCGTTGTAAGAGCCTACTTATACTATGATTTTATTTTGATAAGCAACTTCTTATACACGGAATTTCATCCGAGATTTACTCAATATATACTGTAGCACCTCCTCTATGCCGACCCGATATAGTTGGTAAGTGGTAGCGAATCGAATCAATGGCAAAGAGAATTCTTATATAATTAGAAAATAGAACTTTTATTGTAGCACAATATCGATTCTAATATTAATATATACAAGTGGAAATTACATCATTTAAATTATTTTTTGTAGGTCATCAGCTTTTAATTAATTGTCTCTTGACTCTGAGTCTAACTCTCACAGCAATCGTTTCTGCAACGCACAGTCTGCCGTAGTTACTAAGTACAGTTCGCTCGGGCCTAGAAGTACCCGTTCCGTTCCTTCGGAATATCTTCTATTCTACGATAATTCGGAGTTAAGAACTCCTTCCCTTGCACTTGTCGTGCCTTTTCTTCGTTGGGGCTGTGTCTGATACCTGATGTATCAATACCACAGAGGAACGACCTCACTAGCGTCTCGACTACGCTAAGTAAGAAACACATGTTTCTTGTCCTCTCTGCTGAGAGCAACTTCTCTCGTTGAGACCTTTTCAAAAACTGATCTTCTTAACTCTCCATCTCTCACAGGGGATTTTACATTAGGGCGGGGATTTGGTCGAGGCGGAGCATCTTGAAACTCTTCAGCCTCTCAGCAACTTTGGGATACGTCATTCCCATTTATAACAAGTCCGTTATTGGATATTCTAGGACAAAGCACATAGAATCGTGTGCAAACATAAAATCGTGTGCAGAGTTCGTCTCTCCCGACAGGTGTTTATTCTCCCACGCCACCGGCACAGATCAAAGCACAAGGCCGCCACTGGGGTGGTCCTTTTCGATGCATCAATGTCCGAGCGTTTCGCTAGCAGCATAAAAGACATTCGGCGTTTTGCCTTTCTTCAAAGCTACAATAGCGTGGGAAGGTATGCAGGAAAAAGTTCCCTTCTAAGCGTTCTCACGGGAAAGACTAGGATGACACACACTACACCTGGGTGAAGAGACTCAATTCTTTACAATACAATAAATCTAGTGTAAAATCTCGAAAATCATGTGAAAGCTGGAGGATCTATGGTGTAAGGTTGAATTTATTTAGGACTGAAAATGAGTAAAAGAAATGTAAAATAAAGTAACTCATGTAGCACAGT
The DNA here is from genome assembly GCA_963931845.1 of Maratus michaelseni. Taxonomy (NCBI): domain Eukaryota; kingdom Metazoa; phylum Arthropoda; class Arachnida; order Araneae; family Salticidae; genus Maratus; species Maratus michaelseni. Next base: position 22,206,361 of record OZ007599.1, on the reverse strand, counting down.
AATATCGGCCTATATCGGGAACAACGATTTCGCAATATCGACCAATATCGGTAAACACCGGACCGGCCGATATTGCATGCAAACTTTTTTACCAATATCGGCCTATATCGGGACCCAATATTGACCGATATCGGTGAACGCCGGACCGGCCGATATCGGTGAACGTCGGACCGACCGATATTGGCCAAAACTGGATTCAGCACTATAAAATGGCAAATCTTTTTTTTTTCTCATATAGGGAGTATTGATTACCTGTCTTAGCAAAATATTAGAAATCAATAACTCTTTACATTAGGGAAAAAAAAGGTTTACCATTTTATATTGTTGAGTCCAGCTTTGAATTAGCTAATCCATGTATATATAAGCATCTGCCATGCACATGGATTAACTGTTTTGTTAAAGTCCTCAGTTTTTATTATTATATCCATTAGATATAATTGTAATATTAAAGATTATGAATGAAAGAATACTAAAAAAGCATTTTATTAAATTTAATATTAATAAAATAATTGATTCGAAATTTTAGAATAGCTACATTTTGATGTTTTTTTCTTTTTTTCAGTTTCAGTGTTCTATGGGAAAACATTAAAATGTAAAAAAGATAATTAAATGCTACTTTACTCATTAAAAATAAAAAATCATATTACATCAATAATAACAATTTATGGAAGTGGTAAGATTGAAAATTGTAACATATAGCATTATTATTTTTTTTTTCGCCATATTACCAATTTTTTATATATATATTTTTTTCACATAATCAATAGAAATATTTAACCATTATTAAAAATTTAAGTAAAATAACATGTAGCTGTAGGGATTTATTCTTTTCTGCTCTTACCATAAATATAGATCTTCAGATTTATTTAATTGTATTTATATAAACTTTGAAAAAAAAAAAGTAATCTTCTGGCAAAATTTAGTCGAAAACAATTCGTTAAATTACTTATGCAAAAATCCACCTGTTGTATAACTTTTAAAATTGAATTACTTTATATTAAAAATGATCAAAAATCAATACAAAAATTTATTAGTTTCCAATTTTTTGTTTAAAAACAACACAAAATGTCACAAAAACATACATGCATCATTTATTAAAAACTTTTACTTTAGGTGTTTTAAAAATATACAAAACTGCATTTCATATTAAAAAGTGATGCATATATGTTTTTGTGACATTTTGTGTTGTTTTTAAACAGGTTTTTAATGTGAAATGCAGTTTTGTATATTTTTAAAACACCTAAAGTAAAAGTTTTTAATAAATGATGCATATATGTTTTTGTGACATTTTGTGTTGTTTTAAAACAGGTTTTTAATGTGAAATGCAGTTTTGTATATTTTTAAAACACCTAAAGTAAAAGTTTTTAATAAATGATGCATATATGTTTTTGTGACATTTTGTGTTGTTTTTAAACAATTATTATAATACAGAGGTGAATTTGATTCAATTGAGTGTTGTGTTTTTCATGACTCAAGTTTATTTTCTTCCAATTTTTTCTTTGAAAAAAAAAAATTATATCTTATCTTTACGACTCTCTTCATTCTGAATCAGAGACTTGTGTATACAACAGGGGGATAAACACTCGGTTGGAATTCTATATTATTCAGTGAATATTAATATATTTTTCATTAAATTTTTTTATGTTTTATTTGAAAAGTAATTTTTAATGGCAATTTTAAGTAGAAAGTGCAACTGAAATGACAATTTAAACAATCAAATAATATTTTACAAAGGCATTAAACAAAGTCAGGAAAGCTATTCTTTCCTCGAAATTATGTATAATTAATGCATTTGAAATAGAAATTTGAAAAGAAATAGATTTAAGAATTAGCTTTTAAATATCACAATTAGCTTTTAAATATCACAATAATTTATGTATGTTTTACTAAAATTCCAATTTTAATTGGATTTTATGAATTGTTTCACATAGCCTTTAAAATTAATTTTTAATGATTTTAAAGATTTGTAAATTTATTTTATAAATAGTATTCCATTAATATATCTCAAACATGGAACACTAGTTTTAAAAGTGCTAAAACAAAACTCAATTATTATAAATAAATAAAACTTCCTAAAAATTGAGTCATTTGACACAGGTGGCAAAGCAAGACACTTTGCCTTTACCTTATATGGCAACTTTCCCTCTGCAGTTCTTTTCTGGATAATGATTGGCGTTAGGCTTAAGGGGACTCTTCACTGACACGAAAACACCTGCTCGCTAATGTTAAACCTATGGGCAGGTTCTTTTCTAATTTCTCGTTTAAATTTAAATATATATATTTTTTGTTGTTGTTGCATAAGATAGCCAAGGTCAATCTCAACTATCCAATGCAAAAAAAAATAATAATAATTCACTTAGACATATTTAAATTTAAACAGGAAATTAGAAAAGAACCTGCCCATAGCTTTAACAAGCTAGCAGGTGTTTTCGAATCATTGAACAGTCCCCCTTAATGTCTTCTGATCGCTAAATGACCTGCTGTCGTGAATAAGATAAATAAAACATGGCAAAAAATTATAGACCATTGCGGTACAGCCGCTGCTTTTATTTGAAATCACAACATATCAAATTAAACTTTTTTTATTCACAAACTATCACTATTTATATTATCATATTACAAGAAAATTTTCTCCAAGTCATCTATTTCTTGTTTCTATGTTCTCCTTCTTTTCCTTTGAAAACAGTTTCCATCCCAATTCGCAGATCTCACAGGACCTTTTCAATGTGGCTGGAGATAACAGCTGTTTTTGCTTTATCAAACATCATTTTCACACTCACTAGAAAAGCAGAATGAGCAAAAATCAAAATTTGTCCAAGTAAATTTTCATCATGAAAATTAATAACTTATTACTACTTATACTATGCTTACTTATTCTCCTTTTTATTTACAAACTATGTAATGTAAATGCTAGATTTGAATTTAATAGTAAAAAATTATAGCTTGAAAAAAAAAAATTTCACCCGAAATATTTAACCAAAATTGTGTTAATATATTTTATCTTTTTGGCTGTCTGCACTCTGAATCAGAGTCTGAACTTACTGATTCTAGACTAATAAGTGATGAACAGTCTGTCAGAAAAAACATTATGTTCTTAAACAAAAATAAAATCAATAATTTTGAAATATCTTAAGTGATAAAAATTAAAAGTGTCTTCAAAGAAAAAAAAATCAACCAAAATCAGAAAAGTACAAAGAAACTCAGATAGACATCAACCTCAGATATTTTATGTAAAAAAATCATTTCAAAATATTAAAATGTAGAGAAATTTCTAAACAAAACTCCCCTAGTTTAACATTAGCTTGCGAGCGTCATTCCATTATTAAATAATGAAAAGTTGAAATTTTAGGTGGGAATAAGACGCCTTTTTATACTAGAAGTGTGGCATATTTATTTCATACAGAAATTAAATAGGATTTGAAAAGTTTAAATTTCTAAGTTATGAAGATTCATGATAGCCATAAGTTTTCATGCTTACCAAATATATACAGGCATGAAAGTATTATTATTGCAATATAACATGCAGAAATAAATATCTGTGAAAATTACACAATGTAATTGATTTAGGTATATGCAAAATAAATATGCAATTAAAGTTAAAAGACATTAAAATTAAAACCACTATTAGTTTTATTCACTATTTTCTGTTATTCATGCTATATTATAAGTTCAAAGTTCAAACACATCCTCATAATAAAATTTCTGCACTATATTAGCATGGCTACTCAAACTGAAGCAAACTTTGCGGGAAGAAAACACTCTAAAGCAAAATCAGAGATAATATAGTAAAATTTGCATGATACTTTTTACATTGCATGCATTATGAGCACAAAATAGTTAAAAATTTATATATATTAGTTTAGTGCATGTTAAAAAATGCTTTTTTTTTTAATTTTTTTCTATTTCTTATTGTAGTACCTCCCCCACCACCTTTCAAACTGAAGCAAACACTGCAACTAATAACTTACTACTACTTATACTTATTCTACTTTTTATTTACAAACTATGTAATGTAAATGTTAGATTTGAATTTAATAGTAAGAAATTACAGCTTGAAAAAATTAAAATTTCACCCGAAATATTTAACCAAAATTGCGTTAATATGTTTTATCTTTTTGACTGTCATCATTCTGAATCTAAGTCTGAACTTACTGATTCTAGACTAATAAGTGATGAACAGTCTGTTGGGGAAAATATTATGTTCTAAAAAAAAAAAATAATAAAATCAATAATTTTGAAATATCTTAAGTGATAAAGACTAAAAGTGTCTTTAAAGAAAAGAAAAGAAAACATCAACCAAAATCAGAAAAGTACAAAGAAATTCCGATAGACATCAACCTCAAATATCTTATGTAAAAAAATCATTTCAAAATATTGAAATGCAAACGAGAAATTTCTAAACAAAACTCCCCTCGTTTAACATTAGCTTGCGAGAGTCCTTCCATTATTAAATAATGCAAAGTTTAAATTTTAGGTGTGAATAAGACGCCTTTTTATGCTTAAAATGTGGCATATTTATTTCATACAGAAATAGGATTTGAAAAACTTAAATTTCTAAGTTATGCAGATTCATGATCACCATAAGTTTTCATACTTACCGTATGTATATACAGGCATGAAAGTATTTTTATTGCAATATAACATGCAGAAATAAATATCGGTGAAAATTATACAATGTAATTGATTTAGGTATATGTAAAATAAATATGCAATTAAAGTTAAAAGAACTTAAAATGAAAACCACTACTGTTTTTACTATTAAAAAGGGCATCTGAAGAACTGTAATTTATTTATCTTAAACTTTAAAATGCAATTTTAAAACATAAATGATAATATGAAGGGAAATACACACAGAAAATCGTGAATCAAACAAAATCTGTAAATCTTATTAAACCGAGAAATTTAAAATATTTTTGAAAATACATTTCACTGTGATTGCCTTGAAAAATGGTTTTAGGAAGAAATTTAAAAGTAAATATATTAACTACATCTTACACAAAGGCACAAAATATTTGAGCTAATAAATAAGCTAAGTTCCTTATACTTTTTTTTTAACTTTTGTTTTTGAGGGAAAAGAGGTGCAAAAAATAATAATAATAATAATAAATAAAAAAAAATAAAAAAAGAATTTGACATGAACACCTAATTTGATATTTTACTAAGAAATTAAAAAAATATATATACATTATTTCTTCAAGGGAGTATGTGTGGGGGAAGGGGGGGGGAGGGGCATTGAAAATAAAATATAGTCTATAGATTCTTTAAACTATCTACATAATACTTTATATATAAACAAAGCACCTAATACTTTTTAAAACTTTCACCAAGAGAGGCATTTGGAGGAGGGGTTGGGGGGATTTTAAATAATCTAGAGATTTAAAGGAGATTAAATAAATGCTAACAAAAGGGAAAATTTTAAATTGTGAAGATTTTTCATTATCAGCCTTTTCATAGTAAGGGTTCAGAAGTAAGGCAGTAACAGAAAAGCATGAGATACAATTTTGATTATTTAATACAATTTAATTATTTTAGATCACTTAAGAAGAATATATTTTGTTTTCTTTTAATCATGAGAAATAAAGGAAAATTACTTAACTAAGTATCGAAATCAAGAGAAGGACATTGCCCCTTCCCCACCCCCCAATTCCTTACCGGCAGAGTTGGCTTGCTTTTTGTCCAACCCGAAAATACTTATATAAAAAATTGCACCAATTGTGATAAAGCTCGCTCGGACGTGATCGCTAAAAAGGAATTGCTTCACTATACACATAGAATCCTTGAATGCAAAAATGCAGTTGATAAGAAGAGTAGAACAAAGGTTGATGAAGATGAACAGTATTTTAATCAAGTAGTTCGCATAATATAGCACGAGTATAGTCTTATAAGTTCCATGACTACGGCTGCCGGTGGCCAGGGCTTGATTATCACAGGGGCGCACGGGGCATGTGCCCCAGACAGCCATTTTCAGGTGGTTGCAAAATGTATCTTGCCCACACTGCCCCGGATCCCACATAGAGTTGATCAGAAGTTCCATGACTACGGCTGCCGGTGGCCAGGGCTTGATTATCACAGAGGCGCACGGGGCATGTGCCCCAGACCCCAGACAGCCATTTTCAAGGGGCTGCAAAATGTATTTTGCCAACTCTGCCCCGGATCCCACATAGAGTTGATCAGAAGTTCCATGATTACGGCTGCCGGTGGCCAGGGCTTGATTATCACAGAGGCGCACGGGGCATGTGCCCCTGACCCCAGACAGCCATTTTCAGGGGGCTGCCCACTCTGCCCCGGATCCCACATAGAGTTGGTCACGGGATACATTACATTACGTTGAATATTACATGTTTTTTCAATGCAAATTACCATTTATAATCTAATGAATTTTTCTCAAACATGTTTCATTCAATCTCTTAGGTTTCGAGTTTTACCTACACAAAATGCAAAAAAAGAAAAAAAAATTACCTTGTCATAGTTTTTTTAATGCATGGTGCATCTATAATATATTATTTTTTCCATAAAACTATGGTTTAAATTTTAAACTTCACATAAAGTTGTTTGTCATGTTTATAATCCACATTCCTTGAGAAAAGGGGCCCCTACATGTCCTGTGTGCCCCGGGACCCACATGGAGTTGATCAGGTCCTGCCACTGGCAGTGGCACCCAGGGCCCAGGATACATTACATTACGTTGAATATTACATGTTGACGGTTTAGACGGTCAGAGAAAGAAAGATTTAAAAATCTTACATTAATTCTTCATTTTAAGTTATTGGCATAAAAATTTGGCGAGAGAACATGAAAAAGGAAATATCCGTTTAATAGCAAAGCATAAATAATTTTTCAATTTACGAAAAAAAAAACATGAAATTTATTGACCATGAATTCCAGCCAAATAAAATATTACAACTTAAGACTTATAATTTAAAATAGTTTTGAGACTGATTACTTGAGTTACATTGACAGTTATTTCCTTTTAGTAAAAATTCGAGAACGTTCCATGTTTTTGAGAATAGAATTAATGAGTATCTTTTGATATTAAGTTATTTATATTTAGGCATATTACAAAACAACTTTTACCGTTGTTAATAACATTAATCATGAGAAATGCTTTTAAATAATTTGGAATAATTAACCGTTAGATAATATTATTATTGTTATTTATTATTTTCAACGGAAAAGGTGATTGCTTTTTAAAATGAAAAGGAGTTAACTGGAGAGCATATAATCATTTGTGCGAGATAGAAACAACTTGATTATCCTTTAATTAATTTATTTATTTATTTTGGTGACGATTAACGCTAAAAATGATAATCATTTCTATCATTTATAGGGGAGAGTCGGGCAAAACCGGGTAGGTGGATAAAACAGGGATCCAAGTCTTATGGCTTGATTTGTAACAGTATCCAGCGGAAACTTCTAGAATTACTTCTAGGCGAGCAGCTTGACAGCACCCAGTAAATAGTAGTCGTGTAAAACAACTCATTTCGCAGTGGTGATTTTTTTTAAGTTTCACGTGAAAGAGTTAACAATTCGGCGTCTGCAATATTACGTTACCATTCCTAAATGCCTAAGGATTTAGTTTAGGTAAGTAAAACGTATGATAGCCCATTATTTACTTGTTATTTTAACGTTTTGTATTGGTGTCTATGAGTTGTTTGAACAACGCTAGAGTAACATTTCATGAAAATGGCGTGGTCGGACAAAGCCGGGATGCCGGTCGTCGGACATAAGAGGAAGTTCCTGGTTTTGAACAACTCATTTATTTGCGTGATTGAAATGGAATTCACTTGTTTAGTTATTGTTTTACGATCTATAAATATTTAAAAACTATACAGAAAGTATTATTTAAATTAAGTAGTTATATGGAAAATTGTTTATTAGTCATTTATATTCCAAATTAAATTGAAAAAAAAAAGTAAATCATCGAGTTGGGGCTAAATTAATTTATTCGCGAGATTAACCTTTTGTTTAATTTCATGGTAGTTCTTAAGAGTTTAATTTTCTGTGTATCAAATTATTTGTACCTAATGAACTACAAATAATTTTTACTTTTTTCTATCTTTAGAAAAAATAAAGTATTGTATTCGTGAAAAAATTCGACTTCCGGTTTTCAATAGATTTATACGTTTTAGAAGGTCCTGAAAACTATTTGATGGTTTTTAGAAAATGTCTGTCTGTCTGTCTGTGACAAAAATTTTGTGGGCGCTCTATCTGCTATAAAAGGGTTTGAAAAGACGGGGATCTACCCGTTTAACAGTGACGTATTCCCAGATTACTCCCGCTGAGAACCGAGAGGCCCATGGAAGTGGAAAAGAATCCTTTGACTGAATGTCAAGTATTGCCTGAACAATAACAAGATCCTGATGTAGACATGCGTGTAGGAACGTATAAATCTTCGCCTGAGAAAGGGAATGGGTGTATAGAGAAGCTGTCAACGCTCCAGTTTCTGTGCAAGACGACGACGTCGGCATGCAGGTTCCTGTGCAACCGTCTACGTCTTTTCAAGGTCTGGGTAGAGATATCAAGAAGCCCTTTTGCAGTCTCACCACAGGATATAAAGCATTGACTAGAAATATAAATATTTATATTTCTAGTCATAGCATTGGAAAGTGTTTCATAAAATATACCATGACGCATGATTTTTCCTTCTTATTTATTTATTGTCCCTTACAGTAGATGCTATTTTATAATTTACGTTAAAATTCTTCATTCATTCGTAACCTTTTTCTGGGCACTCTGTATATATTCTTGATATAAAGCCTATTCCAGTACAAACCGGCTCTAGGGCCATTAGGAAATCCGACAAGCGTCAAGGGAAACAGCTATCCTTTTACTTCAACCCCCTACAAATTAGAACTCGAACTAGAAGGAAAAGAAAGGATGAAAAAACAAGACGAGAAAGACATAGCTCTGAAGCGAAAAGTTTTCAAGATGACAGAAAAAAAAACTGAGGTGAAAAAGAAGAAGCCAAAGAAGAAAAGACCCTTGACATCAAACGAGGAGAAGGATGAAAGTGATGAAGCATGCATCTTTTGCAAAGATTTATATAAACAATCTAAACCCAAGGAGAGTTGATACAGTGCCTTCAAAGCAAAGGTTGGGCACATGAAGCGTGCAGCAATTCAGATGAACAACATCAAACTTTCATTTATGATTTTTGTGATTAACATGTTTAACTCTTAAGGCATAACTTACATAATTGTTATTTGATGTAGATTTGATATAAATCCAAATTCTATACGTATAATATGTCATATCCTGCAAGTTACCCTTTAATAAATGGTATTATTGTAAAGTTACAATGAGTTTTTAATTATTATTTCCAGTTCCCGGTTTTGTCCGACCAGGTCCGACCAACTGGGACATTTCACACTTCTAAAAAATGTGCTCTTATGATCTTAATTGCTATTGTTCGCGATTGAATGAATACTTTTTTTTCTTCACAAGGAATCAGTTCATCGTTTTAATGCAAATTTTGACTGTTTTGTTCACATAGTGAATAACAATTAAAAAAAACCCGCTAGGGTCCCGGTTTTGTCCGACTTTCCCCTATAGAACAGGAAAGTGTAGAGTTTAAATAAAATGTAATATATTTTAATCAATGAATAGTGATAGATAGAAAAGGATTTCTACTAAAGTAAAATGAGATAATTTAAAACAATATGTGATTTCACATCACATTTATCTAATTGATAATATCATCATCACCCTAGGAATTTCCCCTAAACAGTGGCTTTTCTTAAAATAATAATAATTTGTAAATGATAAAAGAAATTTTGTTTTTTAATAATAATGAAAGATATGATTAAAAAAAAAATAACTTGCAAAATTGAAAATAAAAATTTTGAATATATTAAAAATATCATTAAAATTTTGAATGTTGAAAAATCTAATTTACATAATTAATCAACAAAAAATTATTTTAAATGCTTGAAATGACACACATTCAAATGTATTTCAATTATCTTCAAATTTATATTCAAAACTAAAAAATTAATAATAATTTGTGAATGAAGTATTGTAATAAAAGAAGGAAGCTTAAAAAGCCAAATAAAAATTTTTGTTTTTGTATAAATAATGAAAGATATGATTTAAAAAATGACTTGCAAAATTGAAAAGAAAAATTTTGAATATACTAAAATTATCATTAAAATTTTGAAGCTTTATTATATTTAAAAGAAAAATCTAATTTACATAATTAATCAACAAAAAATTATTTTAAATGCTTGAAATGACACACATTCAAATGTATTTCAATTATCTTCAAATTTATATTCAAAACTAAAAAATTAATAATAATTTGTGAATGAAGTATTGTAATAAAAGAAGGAAGCTTAAAAAGCCAAATAAAAATTTTTGTTTTTGTATAAATAATGAAAGATATGATTTAAAAAATGACTTGCAAAATTGAAAAGAAAAATTTTGAATATACTAAAATTATCATTAAAATTTTGAAGCTTTATTATATTTAAAAGAAAAATCTAATTTACATAATTAATCAACAAAAAATCAATTTAAATGTTTAAACAAACACTTCTGAGCAATTTTTCTCAAAATGTATCAGAAAGTAGCGAAATTAAAATTCCAGAGCACCCTTAAAAAATAAAAATTCAAACATACCTTTTTTTTGTTTAATGTCATCGTCTCAGAGAAAACTTAGCATCCTCTCGCCATCTAAGAACGTTTAACTATAAAGATCTCATCCGAAGTCTGAAGAACAAAAAAACATTGGCCGACTCATCATCCCAACACCCCCTCTAGAACTTAAAATTTATTACCCCCGCGAAACAGGAAGGTCAATGTGAATGTCAATACCGGAACTCAACAGATTCAACCGGACACCTAAGCTTTCGCCGAATTTCTCTTTGTTTATAGTCACCGGGGGAAAAAAAGCAGCACTAACCTGTCATCAAGGATATTATAGCTTCGGCTTCTAGCCACGCCTCCTTCGCTCGAGATTCTGTATTTTTCAAGTTGAATTCTGTCGTTGTAAGATTGATTACTCATTCATGTAATTTAGAGTATAGTATTTCTGAATCTTTTTTTGATTTTTCGGCACACTCAAACGCCAAACTGAGAGGTTTCAGAAATTTTATAATGATGATTGCAAATTAAGTGCTATATATTAATGTCCACCTTCTGAAATATGCCGCAGATGTAATTATGCAGATGTAACACCGGCGCAAGGGTAGCAAAGGCGCCAAAGATTTCAAGCGAAGGGAAAAAAATGAACTATTTTGAAATAAATTACAATTTCTTGAAAAATTAATTATAAATTTACCTCAAACAAATTACGTATTAAACTTTTGACTACACCGCTGTCGAAACCGTAGGATTCGTTCAGTTTATACATTTTAATACCACTATTTCGGAATAGTAATCTTGTTATTTTAACGCAGAATTTCTGACATTAAATAAGTGAAATATTTCTAGGTAAGTTAAGGATTCTTTATGAAGTTACAATGGAAATCATACATGCAAAGTTTAGAGAGCTCTAGTATAGCAAACCCAACATAGATAGGCCGATTCATTAAAATACTAGTTTTCAATCTCTCCACAGCAGTCAGGTCTTCATTGTAAAAGAAGCCTTATAATTATATCTAAGTGAAAAAAAAAGAAACGAAAGCTGTAATTTTTTAAATACATTTCCAGTGTGAATTATTAAATTTCCATAAATCTAATTAACTTATTTCAATAGTTTTTCAAATGCTTAACAATAGTCCGATAGCATTGGAAAGTGTTTCATAAAATATACCATGACGCATGATTTTTCCTTCTTATTTATTTATTGTCCCTTACAGTAGATGCTATTTTATAATTTACGTTAAAATTCTTCATTCATTCGTAACCTTTTTCTGGGCACTCTGTATATATTCTTTAAGTGTGTATTGTTAGCCTAAATTTTATCGAAGGTATTTCTGGGAAAATATAGGTGGGGTAGCACATTAAGCATAATTAATATGCATTATAGGGGACAGTGTGAAAACCTCTATTTTAGCAAAACTTTTATTGGATTAGATTCATTAACATGTTTAATTAAAACCAATCTTTTCCCCCCCAAAATGTTTAAGGGATTCATTGAGAGATCTCTTAATTAATATTTTTTATTTCTTTCTTAGTTATTATTTTTCATTGAATACTCAACGAAGCATTTTAAATTAAAAAAATAATTTTTGCATGAGAATTTAAAATAAATGTACTTGGTAATCGTATCTGAAAAATATTTCTCACTTACAAGTAAACTTCTCACATGAAAATTAAACTTATTGTCTAACCATCATGCTTCCTTCGTAATTTCTATTTTATTTAATAATTCATCATTAATTCGTTCATATTTTAAATTTGAAAATGAGTTATTTAACTCGGCCGTGAATATAGTATACCCAGATACTGAGTAGTTGGAACCTTTAACTAGATGTAAGAGTATGTATCATATTACTCAAATTAAGGAGTCATAAGTTAAAATTAATACATTTATTTAAAATAACATAGTATCAGCTAAGGTTTACATAAGAAATATTATAAAATACTCAAATATAAATCATTATTCATATTAATCATTTTGATAAACATTACAATTCTAATTCACCTATCAACTTTTAGTTAGATCGAATATATTTCTAACACAATAATATTAACAATGTTAGTAATAAAAATCGTTTAGGGATTTACTAAGGAATGCCATATTTTGAAGAAATTTCACTAATTATACAACAAATAAAATATATTGCTCAGATATTAAGAATAGTAAGTAATTACCCAAGAACTGTTTGGCGGAAATCATCTCGAAAAGTATCCCCAGGCTAATAATACTAGATAGGACTTCAAGCACACTTAAAATTTTTTATAACACTTTACACTCTAAAGATCACCACACTTTTCACTTTCTAAATATTTTCTTAACTCTGCCTGCACCACTCATTTTTCCCATTTTTGATCCAAAGTTCCCATTTTTCCACTGAAGCCCCCTTCAATTTTCCAATCACAATTTTTTCATGTGATCATTGGGTATCAATTTATAATCAAAATTATGCTCCTGTCTTACGTCTCTTTCATTTTTGAATAATATAATTTCTGAAAATATCACTTGTTACTTTCCCGCAAATCCAATATTCTAATTAAATCCAATATTTTTACCCTTTCATTCGTACATGTTTACCCCTTTCCTTTTTTTTAATTTCTATTTTCCTGGACTTTGAACATAGCCTCGACAAATTCTCATATGTCCCCTTTTAGCCAGTGAAAGAAATTATTCTGATAACATAAAATACTTACACAATTACTACTGTTCCGCGCGTAAAAGACTTTTCCTGTATTAAGCGCCTCGTTCTCGTAAAATATCAGAGGGTGTATAATGTTCTTTTATTAATTGACGTCTACCGAGTAGGCATCTTTCTAATCGCACCTGGGATTTTTCTAACATCCCTTGGGGTTTTCTTGCTTTGTGCTATGCAATAATTGTTACGTCTTTACCGTGCCTTATTTCGCCGCCTATGTATCTAAAATATATCCCACGACATTCCGTTCTGCCATTGACCACGGTGTTGAATTCAGGGGGTGGCCCGGGGGGAATTCCCCCCCCCGGAAGATTTGAGATTGTATGCTTTTAATGGTAAAAAAGTGCAATCCCCCCCCCCCCCGGAACTCTACAATGTCCCACCGGAGCCACAGAAATCCCTCCCGGAGAAAAGTGTCTGAATTCAACACTGATTGACCAATTCCCTTGAATGGTCAAATGACCATACGCTATCCCTTTTCACAACCGAAATGTATTGTAGAAAAAATTCCCTATATTAAGGTGTGAACTTTTTATAAGTTTGCCGGTGAGTCCAGGTGTTCGCTCCCGTTAGCTAATTGGATAGCATTTTGCAACTTCACATGCATTAAAATATCTAATGCTTTGTAATATAAATGCCCCTCCCAAATGCGGGAATTTACACATACCCTATGACCAACTATGTGGTATCCAGGGAACATTCTATCTCTTGGCCTTTTGTTACAGTTTCTTGCATTGAAGTCGGATCTAAACTTTCACCTGCCATTTCGGTTCCCTTCTGCCTCAAAATTTTAAACAACTTTTCTTTCTTTCTTTTTCTTTCTTTTTTTTTTGACTCTCTTTCTTAATTAAAAGGTTGCTGTTGCTGAGCAATAACTTATGCTAAATTATATCTGTAAATATTTCTCCCTTATAAGTAAACTTCTCACATGAAAATTAAACTTATGCTAAATTATATCTGTAAATATTTCTCACCTGAAAATATTTCCCAGTTAAAAGTAAACTTCACACCTGAAAATTACACTTGTGTCAAATTGTTTTGCAAATGCGTTTAAAATTAAATTCTATAAATATGTAGCCTCCATGGTCATGAGAAAACTCGTTATTTTTTATTGAATTTTAATTTAACTAGTTGTTATGGCAACAGAAAAAAATGTTCTATGGAATTGCAGAAAATAAACAAGTCGTTTGGTAAATTAAAAAAAAAATGTTTTCTTTTCATATTTTTATTATTTAAGTTATTATATATTTTAGTTAAAAAGCTTATAGTCATGTAGTAGTAAATGAATTAATTTGAACATATTATTAGTGTAAAAAAGGCCAATAAGTGAAACGAGAAGCTACAAATTGGTGACCTTTGTACGCGCACAATGCCGGACGATGTAGAACAACCGACATCTAGATGAAGTAGCAAAAGTAAGTGTCAAAATACCTCCTTTTTGGGCTGAAAAGCCAGAAATTTGGTTTTACCAAGTTGAAGCACGATTTTCTATTTGTGGAATAACTGCCGAAGAAACGAAGTTTAATTATTTAGTTTCGCAGTTAGAAAGAACCAAAATTTGTGGAAAGCTTGTGGGATATAATAAGTGATGTCAGTGCTTCTAAGTATACTGCTGCCAAAGAGCTGCTTCTTAACACTTTCAAAGAAAGTGAAAATAAGCGTCTATAAAGATTGCTAACGGGCATTGATTTAGGAGATACGAAACCCAGCCACCTACTGCAAAAAATGCGAACTCTCGCTACCGATGGAGTTTCTGATAAAGTCCTTAAAACTCTATTTCTACAAAAAATGCCAGATTTTGTATGCAATATTCCGATCGTATTGTAGAAATGCAACCAAAACAAGAAGTGTATTGCGCAAGCAATTTTTCTTCATCAGGAGCAGATGCCATCACTGAATTACGCCGACAAATTGCAGCTTTGAGTACAAAGTTGGAAGAACTAAATGTCACTAGAAATTCGCGACCTCAATCAAGAAGTAAGGGTCGATTTTCTTATGAACGTAGTAAATCTCGCAAACGTTTTAACACAGCGGGTAAGTACTGCTATTTCCATTTTATGTTTGGTGAAAAGCGTTTCCCTGATAAATGTAAAGCACCACGTTCTTGGAAAAATAAGCCATCGGAAAACATCACTCAGCAGTAAATTTAGCGGTAAGCTCTGCTGCTGCAAATAATAAAGATTGCCGTAATTACCGTTTATTTGTAAAAGATAAAACAACCGGTTTACGCTTTCTTGTGGACAGTGGAGCTGATTTATCAATAATTCCTGCTTCATCCAGCCATAAAACAAGTAACTCTTTTAAATTATATGCTGCAAATGATACAATTATTCCTACATTTGGTTTCAATATTTTAACGCTAGATTTAAGCCTACGTAGACAATTTCAATTTCCATTTATAACAGCCAAAGTAGATAAAGCTATTTTAGGTGCAGATTTTCTTAATACGTTTAAATTGCTTATTGATATACACAATAGAAAATTAATAGATGGTGTTACAAACATTTCTATTCAAAGTGATATTATGTGTGTTTCAAATAATGATAGCATAAGTACAACTGACAAAAATTCTCAATATGCACATTTGTTATTAGAATATCCCAATTTAACGAAACCAAATCTTTTAATTAGCAACTCCAAACACAACGTAAAGCATTATATTGCTACTAAAGGCCCAC
Organism: Maratus michaelseni; assembly: GCA_963931845.1. Taxonomy (NCBI): domain Eukaryota; kingdom Metazoa; phylum Arthropoda; class Arachnida; order Araneae; family Salticidae; genus Maratus; species Maratus michaelseni. Next base: position 22,190,409 of record OZ007599.1, on the reverse strand, counting down.
CTGTTTTTTCGAAAGTTCGCTAATTAGATGCGAAAAAATTAAATTTAACAAAGCAATAATTCAAGTTTATGCTAGATAATGATATAATTAGACCTTCAAAATCACCTTGGGATATCCACTTTATTTAGTCTTCAAGAAAGATGGCACTTTACGACCGTGCGGGGATTATAGACGCCTAAATGCTCAAACCATTCCCGATCGGTATCCTATTCCAAGATTAGAAGATTTTGAGAATATATTGAAAGGAAAGGAAATATTTTCAAAAATTGATTTATTTAAAGCCTATTTTCAAATTCCAATTGCTGAAGAGGATAAAGAAAAAACAGCAATCATAACACCATTTGGTTTATACGAATTTAATGTCATGAATTTTGGATTACGGAACGTGCCATCTACGTTTCAACGTTTCATTAATGAAGTGTTTTTTGGATTAGACTTTGTTTTTCCGTATTTAGACGACATTTTAATAGCTTCTTCAACGGAAGATGAACACGCAAAACACCTAAAATTAGTTTTTTCCAGATTGGATCAATATGGTCTTCGATTAAATATTGCAAAATCCGTTTTCGCAGTAAACCAGTTACAATTTTTAGGATACATGATTACTCCTGAAGGTTCTAAACCTCTTCCTGAAAAAGTAAATGTCATCTTAAATTATAAATTACCGGAAACAATACACGAAATTGCGCACTTTCCTTGGTCTACTTAATTTTTATAAAATATACATAAAAAATGCTGCTGAAAATCAAGCACCACTTCATGAATATTTAAAAGGGGCCATGGCCAAAAAGAAAGATTAAAGGAAAATTCCGTGGACGGATGAAACAAAAGAAAAATTTCAACAATGTAAAGAAGATTTAGCAAATGCTGCTTTATTGAGCTATCCCAATCCTGACATCACATTATCTCTTTATTAGGATGCTTCTGACTTTGCCATTGGTTCTGTGCTGCAGCAATTTGAAGCAGGCGGTTGGAAACCTTTAACCTTTTTCTAAAAAAAAAAAATTGAATAATGCTCAGAAAAGTTATAGTACCTATGATAGAGAATTATTGCCAATATATCTTTCTGTGAAGCATTTAAACACATGCTAAGACAATTTATAATTTACACGGACCATAAGCCCTTAACATTCGTTTTTCAGCAAAAAAAAATGAAAAAGCTTCGCCTAGACAGTTGCGTCATTTACAATATATATCACAGTTTTCAACAGATATTCGTCACATTAGTGGAAAAGACAATATAGTTGCAGATTCATTATCCAGAATAGAATCGATCTCTTTAATAGATTATGACAAAATTTCTGACGCATAGATTAACAATGAAAAACTGAACAAACTACGTTTAAAACCATATTTGAATTTCAAACAATATCCTCTGGATTCTGGTAAACTTCTTTGGTGTGATATTTCAACTTCAAAAATTCGTCCATTTATACCTGAAGACTTTAGAAAGCAAAGTATTTCAAAAAATCCACAATTTAGCTCACCCTGGTGTGAAATCAACAGTCAGAGAAGTAGCTTCAAAATTTATTTGGACGAACATTCGAAAGGATGTGAATCAGTGGGCAAACTCTTGTATTGATTGTAAAAAAAAACAAAATTACCAGACACACCCATTCTCCATTTGCCACTTACGACGAAATAGATGAAAGATTCAGTGTCGTTCATATTGACATTAATAGGTCTTCTTACACCTTTAGAGGGAAAAGTATACTGTTTAACCCGTATAGACCGTTTTAAATGTTGGATAGAAGTTGTTCCTCTAGAAAATGTGACGGCGGTAACAGTTGCACGAGCATTTTATGACCAATGGATTTCACGTTTTGGAATTCCATATCGTGTAATCACTGATCGAGGAAGGCAAGTTAGATCGGAGCTTTTCTACAATTTAAGTGTTATTTGCGGTTTTAAGATAAACCCAACTACAGCCTATCATCCACAGTGTAATGGCAAGATAGAACGATTCCATCGCACATTAAAAGCAGCAATTAGAGCACACAATTCGATTAAATGGACACAGTCACTACCAACAGTACTGTTAGGATTACGATATGCTTTGCGTGGAGATACAAATTTTACGATTGCACAAATGGTCTATGGCAAATCTATCAGGCTACCGGGAGAATTTTCGAAGAATTAAAAGCTATCATGAACACGGAAACATTTGCTAAAGAATTGCAGGAACAAATGGTCCAATTAAAACCTTTTAAAAGTCGCCAAAATCCTTCTCAAAAAAATTTTGTTCATAAAAATTTGCACACCTCTACCCATGTTTTCATACGCATTAATAGAGTTTAAAAAAACACTCGAACCTGCTTATGATGGACCTTTCCCAGTTGTCAAAAGATATGAGAAGTATTATACTGTAAAAATTAAGGGCAAAGACATAAACATATCAATAGATAGATTAAAACCTGCATATTTGCTAAAGATTGATGACAACATTTCTGATGACGAAGTACCGTATAAACAAATACATTTGCCCGATAACAAGCTGCCTGATCAATCCATAATCAAAACTGAAAGAACAAATTTGCCTGATAAAGATCATCAAGAAAAAAACTACACGTTCTCTAGTAGACATGTAAGATTTCCAAAATGTGATATAGACTGATTAGACATTAGACACTATTTTTATTTTATTTAATATTATATTTATATCATAGCTATAAGTTACTGAGGAGGGAGTAATGTAGCCTCCATGGTCATGAGAAAACTCGTTATTTTATTATTGAATTTTAATTTAACTAGTTGTTATGGCAACAGAAAAAAATGTTCTATGGAATTGTAGAAAATAAACAAGTCGTTTGGTGAATTTTAAAAGAATGTTTTCTTTTCATATTTTTACTATTTAAGTTACTATATTTTTAGTTAAACAGCTTACAGTGATGTAGTAATAAATGAATTAATTTGAACATATTATTAGTGTAAAAAAGGCCAATAAGTGAAACATAAAGCTACAAATATAAATTTTGCAAGTAAAGTAAAAACCAAAAAATTAAGAAAAAAATAAAAATGAGCTTTATTAAATACATAGCGAACACGTTATTCATATGATATAAATATATCTCAAAATTCATAGATACAAAACACGAGTGTGTATACTCACATATGCATTTTTCCGCGAGGTAGTCTACAAACTTATTTACTTTAAAATTCATCAATGCATTTTCACTGCATACAAAAAATTGCAGAGTATATTTTCTGCATTCATGAAATGTTTCATGTGAATAGCCCATAGTACAGGAATTACATTCAAATTCACGACGAACCAATTCTTCTAATTGGCGATTAAAACAGGAGAAAAAATATTCTTTTGCTTCTTCTAATCCCAAGTGTAAATGCTCACATTCTGTAGCTCGATTTAAAACTTGTATGGGGATCACTTTAGTTAGTAGGGTTTTAATTAAACGGTCATTGATTTCATCACACATGTTTCGCAAATTATTAAATTGTTCTTTTGATAAGTAGAGACACTTCGGCTTTAAGGAATAACTTGGATCACGATGATTGGAATAATTCTTGAAGTATACAAGAGTGTTCATCCACGTAGGCTGTAATAATTTCGTTGTTCGCTATGAAACTGTCTTTTTTAGAAAAAAAAATCAAAGTAATTCATCTGGCTTTGAAATGAATTGAATGCTGCAGACAATAAAGTAACACTTTCTTGAGTAGGGAAGATTTCAGCGCACTCCCCTTCGACATATTTGGTTAGGTGAACTTTTAGGTCACAGTTCTGCTGCATCACTACTTTAACGACTGTATAATATCCAATTCAGCGGAAGAAAAAGATTGAAGGAATCCATTTGATTAAAGCAGCGGGTGAACCACTCGTTTTCAGGAAACTTGCAAACAGGCCTATCCTCTAAGTAAAATAAACCTTTTTCATTAGCAGGGTATAAAAACGTATTATTAATTTTTTTAGCTGGACCGAGACGAAAAAGCACTCACGGGAAGGGTATAATCCAATGAAGAGAAGAATTCAAACAAGGCAAGCATAGAATGGCATATCACCTTGCGCGAAACAATTTATGCACTCCGTTATCACTCTATCGTGATATGACCTCATAGATAAGATCGGGGAAACCTCCGTGATACTATCACCGTGATTTCACAGCTACAATAGGTGATATCACTTTTAGAATGCGCTAATCACTTCTTCGCTCATTGATATTCGCTCGTAGTATTATGCAGTAAAATGTGACAGAAACATTAAAAAACTGGTTCTAATACGGAATATGTCCACCCCGGACTTGAATGCATTGCCGGCATCGACTTTCCATGCTCTCAATTAAATTGTCGGACACCGAAATAGGAAACGCTGACCAGACATGGAGTAAGCCTTGTTCCAGCTCATTTAATGACCTTGGAGGAGGACTTAAAGCCGCAACCTGTCTTCCAAGATAGTCCCAAAGATGTTCTATCGGATTCAAGTCTGGAGAGTGAGCTGGCCATTCCATTCTCTCCAAACCGGAATCCTCAAGATAATCCTCAACAACCACAGCTCGGTGTGGTCTCGCATTATCATCCATTAGAATGAAACCATTGTCAATAGCACCGACATATGGGCGCACATGTGAATCAAGGATCTCATCCCGATATCTCGCACCAGTCGCAGTTCCTCCATGAAACACATGCAGGTCAGTGTGGCATCCGAGTGAGATCTCTGCCCAAACCATGATTCCACCGTTTCTGTACCTGTGTGTTTCGACAGTGTTTGATTGATGGTATCGAGTGCTTTGTTCTCTCCAGATCAGAAGACGTCCTGAATCGCTCTCCAGTGTGAATCTGGACTCGTCTGTGAAGAGTACAGAATCCCACTGTTGTCTGGTCCAGGAAACATGTTCTCTTGCTAAACATAAGCGGGCCCTTCTCTGTCGTCTGTTCAGGGGGACACACACAACTGGTCGCCTTGCATAAAGACCTGCATTGTGAAGACGTCTTCACACCGTAGTAGCGGAGATTCTTCTCCCTGATGCTGCAAAGTGGACTGCAATGAGTTGCGGCACAGTTGTGCGTCTTCTCCTTCGGGGTCGCCGCCCACATGGCCTGGACTCCACGTGTCGGCGACTATTTCAGCTCTGCCGCTGGTACGGTGCAGATAGTCGCTGCATACCGTATCTCCCACCGTCCAGCGCACTACAGAGTCACCACGTATCGTGCTCTACGAAGCTCGATCCTGCCTCCGTCAATTCCTCAGACGTTTTGGAGACGGTCCGGCTGCCATTAGCTTAACCTTCGCCCAGTGTCCCCTACCTCGGCACAGAGAGAGAGTGGGCTCCCCGAAGGGACTCCCTCCATCCGAGCAACTGGGATCGGTCTACGGGACTTCCTTCCACCACCTACGGAAGAGGCTCTGAACATTGGCCGAGTACTCGCGACGCGGAGAACCCGCGCTTGCGAGGGAGGTACCCACGGTCCACAGTCCCCATTGGGTCTTCAACCCATGTGGGCTGTCGCGTGGTTTCCCCGGCTTTCAGAAGTCCCTTTCCCACTGGCAGAGCACGATGAGGTCGACAGTCCGTCCGTCTCCTGTCCCCGTCGTGTCGACGAACATCTTCTGTGTCGAGAGTCCGGTCATCTTCCCCACCAAAGTGGCTGATTCAGAGCAACCCGATGGAGAGTCCGCGCAATGCTCGGCTGCCGGTCATCTTCCCCACCGAAGGGGCCGATTCGGAACCACCGAGATGGACCCGCCAGTCCATACACCATAATGTAATAGTATGCTTTTGAGTGTCCCTGTAACTGCTACGCACTCCATTTTCAACAGTGATCCTCGTGACGCGGAGAACCCGCGCTTGCGAGGTACGTACCCACGGTCCACAGTCCCCATTGGGTCTTCGACCCATGTGGGCTATATGTAATAGTGCCATAATGTAATAGTATGCTTTTGAGTGTCCCTGTAACTGCTACGCACTCCATTTTCAACAGTGATCCTCGCGATGCGGAGAACCCGCGCTTGCGAGGGAGGTACCCACGGTCCACAGTCCCCATTGGGTCTTCAACTCACGTGGGCTGTGGCGTGGTTTTCCCGGCTTTCAGAAGTCCCTTTCCCACCGGCGAACCACGTTGAGGTCGACAGTCCGTCCGTCTCCTGTCCCCGTCGTGTCGACGAACATCTTCTGTGTCGAGAGTCCTGTCATCTTCTCCACCAAAGGGGCCGATTCGGAGCAACCCGACGGAGAGTCCGCGCAATGCTCGGCTGCCCGTCATCTTCCCCACCAAAGGGGCCGAGTCGGAACCACCGAGAGGGACCCGCCAGCCCATACACCATAATGTAATAGTATGCTTTTGAGTGTCCCTCCGGCGGACCACCATGAGGTTGACAGTGTTGAAGGGGCGAGGCCAACGAGGTAAGCGCGTAACATCAGATTATTAAATTCTTCAAATTAAAATTAACTCTGGTCTTCAACATGCAGAAAGAAAAGGAATTGCTTACCTTTTCTATGGTCTATCCAATTTATGAAATATCCACTGGTTTATATATATCAACTATTTGATAACTTATAAACACTTCTTGAATAATCGTGTAGATGTACCACCGCTGAAATAAGACTTGTAAAAAATTATATTAATGCACAATTCACATTGAATAAATAAGTTCACGTTTGGATTGATTTTAAAAATTATATTTTACATTACTTAAAATTTTAAAAGGTTTACATTTAGAATTATATTAATTATAGCATCAGGAAACATTTTTTCCTGTGACTTTACAGAACGAAGGATAGTAATACACTGACTCATTTTCATAAAGCTTGGAAAGTTACGAGTAAAGTTGCATCATTTCTTTGAAACAAATTGACGTCACTATCATATATATTTCACAAATAATTAAGGGTTTTTTCTGAAGAATTTTGTTGCACAACTGTTAGTTCACAAGATACATTTAATGATGAATAATTGTCCTTTTAAATGTTTTAGTTCTGTAATAAGTTTATAATAGCATAATCACAAATAACAAATTATAAACATACTTCACATTATTAGAAGAGGACGATTATAACGAGGTAATAAATATCTATTGCTTGATAAACTTGAAACTTAAGAGTCATAAATTAGGTCACTTGTTTTGAAGAGATGAGAGAAAAATTATCGTTGGTTTTTTTGTGTGTTTCAACATTTTCCTTCTTTCTTTATTTTACTTTGAGTGGAAAATATTAAGTTGATTGAAATGAATGGATTAGTTTTCTACAGACAGTCCGTCTGTCTCCTGTCCCCGTCGTGTCAACGAACACCTTCTGTGTTGAGAGTCCGTTCATCTTCCCCACCAAAGGGGCCGATTCGGAGCAACCCGTCGGATAGTCCGCGCAATGCTCGGCTGCCGGTCATCTTCCCCATCGAAGGGGCCGAGTCGGAACCACCGAGAGGGACCCGTCAGCCCATACACCATAATGTAATAATAGTGTAATTATAATGTAATAATAATAATAATGTAATATGTATGTGTGTAATAATGTATTTGTAATGTAATAGTGTATGTGAAATGTAATATTGTAATAATGTATGTAGTAATGTAATAATGTATGTAGTAATGCAATAATGTATGTGTGTAATAATAATAATAATGTAATAATAGTGATCAAGCTATAGTAAACCTCAATAACATATACCAATTACATGGCCATCCATTACGAGAGTTTGAGCGCGAATAGATATTAGAGTGAAAAACCGAAATTAAAAAAACGTTTGAACGACGTTGGAAAGTGTTAATAATAAAAAGAAAAATATTGTGTACGATAAGTGATGCGTAAAAACTAACGTAAAAACAGTTGTTTAAAGGCTTTAGAAAAGGAGCCCATCTTTAATACATAAAGAAAAAGTAGAAAGTGAGAAACAGCATCAGCATGGGCGTATCCTCCATCTACGCACTTATCTCTCCCTCTTTTTTTTTTAATTTTTTTACAAAAGAGACTCATTTTTATAAAGACATGGAACATCTTTATGCTAAATTTATTTTCGCTGTATCTTTTTCTTTATGTGGGTTTTTACGTGTTACGTATATTTCTCTAGTTTATTTTACATCCCTGTAAAACAGCGAAATTTTATTGTTTCGACTGTGAGTATTAGTGACACTCAACATTTCCTAGACTGAAAAAGCATGCTACAGTAACTTCTCACTTGTATGCGTGGTAAGGTAATTATTTTTAGCACCACTTTTTCTGAATAGCAATTTTTACCCTACTATTTTATTTGAGAAAGTTATGTCATATATTGCATAATTAAAATTGTTTACACATAGTTCATCGGCTCACAATGCTAATTGAAAAATAAAAATAAAATCTCTAAAAAATAAAATCAAAAACTCAAACAACGCAATAAACATAGTGGCCTGTTGAATAAACATAACACTCACGTCCAAGTGAAGAAGGCAGTCACATCTTCTCCGCTCAGCTGACAGGAAAGGAATGAGAGAGAGCGCTTTCCGGCCTTTGTTCTGATATGATATTTCTCCCCCCCCCCCCCCGTTTCGCCGCTGATAACGCATGCGTACAGAAGGTGTGATTAGTTGGTTGGTTGGATTCTCCTTGATCGGAAATCTCTAGACGGTTCTTCGTGTCCTAATAGCTGAGGGTTAAAAAAAACTGCTGTACGTCGCAAACCAGTGAACGCCGCCATTTCCCTGGCTCGGTTGCAGCTGCGTGATACGGACGCAGGCACAGTACAGAATTCTCAGGGATTATGATAAAGATTGTGCGTTAGATTGGTATTTTAGAAACTACCACTGTATGATAAAAGACCAATGTGATTTATTGTGCTTATGAATTGTGATTGTATAAAACAGTTGCCGTTACAGTTTACGGATATGTTTTATATATTTTCAAGCTATTACCGAGGCATGAGGGGTGTATGCCTATTGCTCCGATTCTGGAATCAAAGGAACAGCTAGATCCCTGGCACAACTACTGCAAGGTAGGTTTATAATAATTTGTTTATTATTTCAAAAAGTAGAAATATTGATTTAAGGGGATAAAAGGGTGACCAAATTGTATGTAAAACAGCTAACATTCACATTGATGTACATTTTTTTCGGGAACTACTGAAACGATTGGAATGCAGGTCATCTGCATATTCAAAATTGTATCAACTTAAAATAGGCAAATGGTAACACCCACTTTTGACATCGTATGGGAGCTGATTGCATCAACGCAGCCCAAAAAAAAGGTATATACTTTTTCTGAAATCTTCGCAGAGTTTTAAAAGAATGTGTTGGGGAGTTTATCCATAGATTTCGAAACATAAAATTAAGATCTTACAAAGAGAAGTAACGGGTATATTCAATGAGTTACCAGGAAAACTATACAGAAGCTCTGAATGTATATTAAACTCGCTTTAAAAGAAAGATAATTCATTCATTTTTTCTCTGGTGAATAAAGATTATCTTTTCTGTGACTGATAACGACTACAATAGACAATCTCCTTACGTCGCCGAACAGTAAAATTTATCTACAATGGAGCGCTGATTATTAGAACTCCAACTAACCAGACTGTTCAAATATCCGAACTCTAATTAACCGCACTGTCCACACCCCCCTTTTTTTGTCTGAAAGTTTTTTTCAGGACGGCCCTTGAAATCGAAAACATTTACCTGATCAGTGGATCGAGGAAAACGATAATTATAAAAATGATCAAGGGCCATCACTTAATGAAGCCTTTGAATGTTTGGAAAGACAGGATACTGATCCTCTTCAACTTATGTATTTTTTAAAAAATCGTGATCATTGGAAAGAATATCTTCTTTAAAACAAAAAACAACGCAAAGTTTTTTGCTTAAATTTAAAATTTTCAAAAAAAAAAATAATAATAATAAGTTAAAAAACAATTTTTTAAAGAAAATAGCGGAGGAAAATTGTGTACACACAAAGAAATTTTTTTAATCTACCTATCCACTACTATATTTTTTAAAAACATGCATTTGTTCCATAAAAAAAAAAAAAAAAAACTTGTTTCACGTAAAAAATGCATGTTAACTATTTTGGCATTGTCGGAACATTCCCAAAATTGCCTGTCCAATGATCAGAATTTTTGCTTATCGGAACTAGCACCGGTCCCGGCAGGTTCGGATAATGGACGCTCTACTGTATATCTAGAAATAATTGGAATGAGTCGTAAACATACACACGTGTTTTTTAGGATTGCTGTTCATTTTATGCAAACATTAGTGCAGATCATAATTCATAATTGTTTTAATATGAATTTATTAATTTTCATAATTAAAAATGTTTTCGAAATGACAAAAAAATATTAATAGGTTGGGTTTTTTTTTTTTTTTTTTTGGAAAAGATAAATAAAATATATTCACCTGGATTTAAGAGAGTTGATCAGTAAGAAAAAAATGACATTTTTCTCCCCGAAAGTAAATAGTTTTTTCCTCCTCCCTGTGCTGTTCATGGCTATAGGTATATCAATCAGAAGTGTGAAAGTCCTTCTTGGAAAAGTACATAATTTCTCTCAAATGTCCTCAAAAAAGATTTACTACAGATTCTGTCTTGAAAAAATTTCCTTTGAAGTTGTGGGGAAAGTAGAGATGGTTCAATCAGTAAATTTTGCATCCAATCAGAGAGCAAATCTTTTGTCTGACTGTCAAGTGATAGTAATATATTATTAAGTTGAGGACGTGTTCTTCCGCTGTTTCTTGCAACCCGATCCTCCTGTCAAACCCACCAAAGATTCATTAAGTAACCCCTCCAAATCCCCGTTCAAATTACAAAAGAAAAAGAAAACACTTCTAGCGTTCCCGTTTCAGTACAGGCTTACTTGTGATACAGACAAGAACTTGATTATATACAGAGTGTTTCTAAACTAATTGGACAAACATTAAGTCCTGATTATGCCAAAAATGCAAGGCATCTTAATCAAAGCTGGACCCGAATTGTTTACTAGTAAATTGAATGATAATGAAAATTGTTTTGTATGAAATTGTTGAAAGTACATTATCATTCGGTCAGTGGCACTGTATATACCGACGGAAAAATACCATACAATAATTTACTTTACATTAACGATACTTTAATTGCTAAGACGTGTAAAAGAGATTTTATTTCGATCCTTTGCGTTTCTGTTTTCATGGGTTTTACTGTATAATTAATAACAATACTTATTTTGAGGATTTATATTAAGATAATTTTATATTTGTGCAAATATACTTTCTGACTCTTTAAAAAAATGCAAAGTCACTGTACATGCTAAGTGCTTTGAAGTATTCTATGAATAATTAAAATTTGAAATTACGCGATTTTTTTTCTTTTAGAAAGAATTCAGGCAAATCATAGTTTTGTTTTTCTCCTTCATCAATACCTAACTACGTCCATTTATATATATAAAAAAGTTCTTGCGTTTTTGCCCCATTTTATGATTTTTAAACTAACGGAGCTATTATTTTTTTCCTTTGCATTTTTCTGAGTACTATTTATTATAAAATATTAGTATAAAGCAAAAATCTTAAACATTATTGCAGCAGGGAATGGGTTAATAATAGCTGATTTCCCATATCTTAATAGTTATTATACTTTTCAATGATTTTTTTTTTTTTTTTTGTAAAGAAGGGGTTCCGCGTTATACGGCGAATATATCATGGATGTATTATAATACATCCATGGAATATATCTAAGAATAGAAAAATTAAATCTGAAAGTCTACGTGTCCTATTATACACAGGAGCTGGTATTCCATTCTCTTCTCAGAAATACTTTTTTTTAATTGTAAAGTTTTGAAGAATTACACAATTTTAAAAGTTCGAAAGAGGGGAATTTATTACTTCACTACACAATGCAAAATATACCTATAAAATAAAGTAATTTTTAATTTTAGTTATTAATGAAGCATCAAGCGCATAAATCCAATCTGCGAATAAGATAGTTTTCTTATAGTTATTTTCATCCAGTAATTTTTATTCTCTACCTACCGTAATTTCCGGCGTATAATCCGCAGCTCAAAGAGTCGTTTTTCGACCCAGAAATTTTATTCAATAATTGTAGTTAAATATTTACAGCTATCTTTTAAGTTACATTTTATAAAATAATATTTCTGGGTCGAAAAACGACTCTTTGAGCTGCGGATTATACGCCGGAAATTACGGTAATGCTGGGAAAAGAAAACCAAATCCCTCTACCGTGAGGCATATCATTATCAACTCTATTGTCTACAATAGAATACTGAAATAGACAGACTGATTTTCGTTAAAATGAAAAAAAAAAGTAATAATGGAAGAAATAAAATGGAAAAGAAACATAAAATCTTAATTAACTAGTAAAATGCAGAATTTGCATTTCCGTTTCCATTTTTCCCTCGTAATTAATCAAGCACATAAATTCAATCTTCGAATAAGATAGTTTTCTTATAGTTAGTTATTTTCATCCAATAATTTTTATTCTCTACCTAATGCTGGGAAAGAAAATACTGTATGATTTCTAGAGATATGTAGCATTTTAATTGGGCATAACATTTTCAAAAACACTAAAATTTAACCCGCACTAGTAATTTTATATTACGAGGTATTCGGTATTCGGCCAAATGTCTGTTTGTTGGATACGTAAGGGAAGCTCGTGACCTCGTGTTCCCTTTGGAGTGAACGCCTATGCACAGATATGTATTCAAATGTATTTTAATTCAAGCAATTCAATTGTTTTAATTTAAAATAAACACTATGGCAGTAATTCATATCTTATAGGTTTGTTTTGGTCAGGCAAAGAACAACTTAGGGCTATGAGAATTGGGGGGGGGGGGGGTGAGGAGGGGGCTTCCCTAGGTGGGTAACTTTCTAAAAGATTCTAACCCAAATTCACATTGTATTGCAAGAAATTACTTAAAACTGAAATTTTAGGTAGGTGAACTCGAACGTATTTCGAACACAACACTTTTTATCTCCTAATTTAGTGGACCACCCACGGTAGCTCTTATTCTTGTGGGCCTGATTCGTACATTCTTACTATTTGATTAATTTAATTAACTTGCATAATTATGAAATGAACACCAAAATATAAAATAACGGTATGGCTGGATATGTATTAAAACTAGTAATGAATAAAAAAAAAGCAAAGAATGGCAGTCACTTCAAACATATACTTGTTTCTGTGAATATGGAACAGTGTTGGCGGGCAAACTCACTAAAAAATTCGCTAATTCAAACTCAAATTCAGTTTCTCAAAAATGAGTCAAGTTTACGCTCAAATTAAAAATGTATAAAACGAATTCGCCCACACTCAAACTTATTTTTAAATAAGAGCGAAACTCACTAAGAAACTCATTTTTTTTAAGGAAAAAAGTATAAATAAATAAAGAAAAGAAAATTAGCAGAAAAAAAGGAAAAAAAAATATTTTGTATAATTTTATGAACTTATCATAATGATGTCAAAATCTCTTTAAGACTTGTCCGAATACAAAATTAATTAAACTAGTTAGGTGCAATTAAAATATTGTAATTAATATAATTAATTTCTACCAATTAATAATATTAAATTCTAAAATACTTGATGGGTTTTTAGCGTTAAATTATGAGGTTATTTTTTTCTTCAAAGCGTAACTTAGCATTAAAAACATTACAGTATATATCTTTTTATTATCTTTTTTTAAGGTCAGTCAGATCTGAAATTCACTTCGTAATGTAAAACTAATTGGCGTGGTATGCATTCTTATTTTAAAAAAAAATCCTCTCAGAAAATTTATATTTATAGCTTCTTTTTTCTGGGTATTCTTCTTAAAGAATGTCTCTCATATTTTTTTAGTTTACATTACTTTTTTCTAAAATATGTGCGTAATTTTATTTTAAGTCATAGGCGCAGCGTGTGTGTGTGTGCTTATATAGTTAGTATTCAGTGTGAAAAAAATGTAATATGTAAGCTTGTAATAGATTCATTAAAAAAACAAGGTTCGTAAATATCATATTTAAAAATATTCGATATTTTGATAGATAGCCGATATTTTAAAATTAGTTAACCTTATTGATTATTTTAAATATTTTCAGACTTAATATAAATTAAAAACTAAATCTATTTTCACTTAGCATGAAAAACAACATTCTAAATCTATTTTTCTTTCGTTTGTTTTTCTTATTTGCTTTTTAGATTAAAAAGAAAATTAAAAGCTATAGGATTTAAGATCAAGTATAATTTCCTTTTATTTTAAATATAAATTAATTTGATTTAATTGAAAAGTTTGAACATAAATGTAAGCTTATCTGCTTTTTAGCTCACAGGCTATCAAAGCCTGAGAGCTAATGCGCCCGCCGGTTCTGTATGTATACGTACGTACGTATGTATGTACGTAACACGATAACTCTTGATAGAAATAACCATTTTGTTTCAAATTTTGTTTATAGGTTCACTGTGATAAGGCGCTTCTCTGATTAGTTTTGGGGGTTCATTGTTTAAGTATAAAGGGGGGGGGGAACGGGGGGGGAGGTAACCCCTTTAATTTAGATAAATGGGTTTTTCATGCAGAATTATCCGATTTTCTTCAAATTTTAGGTACCTTTCAATACAAAAAAGTATAAAGCTACCTATTGCAGCCGTTCGGAGGAAAGCAGTTCCGGAAAATTTCGATATATTTTCACCGATCATGACCCCCAGACCCCAAAACCACCCTCCGTTCAAATGTTGATTTATATATATATATATATATATATATATATATATATATATATCTGACCTATGTCATACGATAACGTCCGTATTTATGAATCGATTTCGATGAAACTAATTGTGTGTATTAAGGTCACTAATGTCTCGACCGAGTTCGTTGGCCAGCTTGGTCCGCCATTTTGTTTCAAGATGGCGGCCATTTAAAAATTTAAAACTAAATTAAATATACAAAAAAAATAAAAATTCAAATTTATTTTTTAATTACGTGTTAGGCCTTGATACGAGGATTCCAGAGCATTTTTTGGTTTACCTCTATCTTCAAAAATGGCTGAGATAGAGCAGTTTGAAATTCTAGGGTGGCTGACATTTTGAAACAAAACAGCACGTTAACGCGATTACTTGCAAATTATTTTCTTTCATTGTTGTAATTTTCCCAATCATACGCATAAAAGTATATATTCATATCCGTTAGCGCCAAATTCTCGCCAAAATTGGCGACATTTGGCGAAATATCGCCAAATTTGGCGACCAAAATAAGTCTTCATAAATGAAGCCAATTTGGCTATTGTTCAATAATTTGGCGAATTTCTTATTCAAATTCAGTATTAACGAATCTTTTGTAAACGTTTCTTTGCATTTTAGCTTGCTGTTTTCGTGTAAGTTTAGCTAAAATTTTAAAACGAAGATATAGGAAAGCTACCTTTTCCTCCCGGTACAGGCCGGGAGGACTTTTCTATATAGGTTCATTGTGATAAGGCGCTTTCCTGATTAGTATAGGGCTCATTGGTTAAGTATAAAGGGGGGTAACGGGGGGGATAATACTCACCCCCCCTTAATTTAGATAAATGGGTTTTTCATGCAGAATTATCCGATTATCTTCAAATTTTGTACATAGGTTCATTGTGGTAAAAGGCGCTTTCCTGATTAGTTTTGGGAGTTCATTGGTTAAGTATAAAGAGGGATACGAGGGGATAATCCACCCTTAATTTCGATAAATGGGTTTTTCATGCAGAATTATTCAATTTTCTTCAAATTTTGTATATAGGTTTATTGTAATAAGGCTCTTCTCTGTTTAGTTATGGGAGTTCATTGGTTAATTATAAAAGGGGGGATTAGCCCCCCTCCTTTCATATATTGTCGATTTCTTTATTTTTTGAGGGGCTTATTTCAAATTCTTTCAAATAAGAAAGAGTATAATATACAATTAGTGTGAATAGCCTGTGAGCTCAATACCCTTAGTTTAACTAGCCAGTTTTCTTTTTATTTCGTTCCCTAACCAGTTAAGAGTTTAAACTGAGCTAAACCAAAACTATAGAAAAGATTCTTGCTAATGAAGCTGTAAAGAACTCTTTATCCAAATTAGACAGTTTATATTTCGATGGCTGTTCTAATTAAATATTGTTCCCTATAATTATTGGCCCTATGTTTAAAAATGCAGCTTCAAGTATAAAGCTTGGAATATATATATTTTTCTTTGGGTTAAAAAGTCATTGTTAGAGACAAAGTTCTTTATCTACAGAAGGATTATATTCAATAACAGTTGGAAAATCATTTACACTTGTTTTGAATGAAAATATAAAATATATACACAATGATAATTTGAAAATAAGTATCAAATGTATGAAAATTTCTATATTATCAACCGTCATGATATTTTGAAAATAAATATCGAATCTATATCAAGATATACATCACCGAACTCTGTTAAAAAATACAACATTAAGTTACAGGATGAATAGTTTAAACATTTATCAAATATATGTTTAAAAATGCAATAATTGTACAGCTCTCTTTTTCAAAAGAAATATGCGTGCTTTCATCATACCTATTTCTTATATGGTATTCTTAAATTAAATCAAAATATAGCGCGCGTGCAGCAAATTGAATATTTTATTTATTTATTCGTTTCTAATCCGTTGAATCAGAAAAAGAACGTGCTTTGCCGTTTAGAAAAAGTAAATAACTAAAAATTCTAAAAAAGATACAGTAAATTATAAACAACAGCGACACTTAAAATTTATAGATTTTAAGATTTTAAATTTGTACTTAGGAGAAAAACCACACGTACAGTCATAATATTTTTTGAAATGCTGGTTGAAAATAGGAGTAAGTTTTAAAAATGCATTAATTTGTAAAAGAGAAAAAAACATTAAAAAGAATGCAATATTAATAATAAATGACATTACGGAAGGGGCAGGACTGCCTCCTGTATTTTGAAATTGGATTAACTTAATTTTATTTACCTCGGATGATTTTGAAAAAAGCAATTTTTATTTATTTTTTTATTTTTATGTTCGTGCGTTTCAAATTTATATTCGGTAGAATGAGTCATATGAATGGACTGTTTCATTTTCCGCTTTGGAAAAATGCTGGGTAGAAACTTATTTATGAATATTCAAAATTTCTTAGTTGTTAAAATTTCTGAAATGCTTTTTTGTGCTTATATGTTTAAAATTATCTTGTACGAGGAGTTCTAAAAAAATTTTTCAGTTTAGTTTATCTTATGTTTGTATTTTCTATTTTGAAAAATTGGCTTTAGTTGCGGATTACAGCAGGAGCACTTATTCCTGCTAAAAGTTAAAAAAAAAGAAAGAAATTGGCCCTTTTCAAATCAAAATTCGAAACTTTAACTAATTTTTTTCTTTGCTCAACAAGAACATTTTTCCTGATACATTAAGGGATTCTTTTTTGCATATGAATGCATAAAATTGGCACGGGTAACACCTTAAGAATCAAACAGTTTTTCATTTGTCCTAAATGGTACCCATTTTAGGTAGATTTCGTAAGAAATACTACCTATTACATTCTCACCTAAGTTGGAAATTTTGAAAAATTTTTGCAGATCTACGCCGATCATGACTCCCAGAACCCAAAACCACCCCCAGTTCAAAAGTTTATATATCTATCTATCTATCTATCTATCTATCTATGTCACTTTTTTCTGACCACGATAACTGGAAAAATTCTGCATAAATCTCTTCCAAACTGATACATAAAATCAAGGGTCATAAAATCTCGGTCAAGTTCGTTAATGGGCAAAATCGAACCAAGGGGGGGGGAAATGGGGGGGCTTTTTGTGAAAACAGAAAAATCCTCATAATTTCTTTGTTATTGTACGAATCGAATCCGTTTAAAGTTATTATTACTTCTAGGAAAAGGGCCGAAAATGTATGTATGACAGATTTTTGATATAATTAAAAATGGCCAAAAGGGGGGGTTTTAGGAGAAAAAAAATCATAACTTCGTCAATTCACAAGATATCAAATCCGCGTAAATTTATTATTAATCCTCTTAGTATTATCTAAAACTTTTATATTGACAAGTTTTTTATAGGACCAACCGTTATAGCAAAAAAAAAATTAAAAACAAAAAAAATCCCTGCCGGCTCCGCCTGCAAACAAGTTATTTTTCGAAGTAGGCGGTTCCAACTCCCGCATCTTTTCAAAACTGATACATAAAATCAAGGGACATAAAATCTCGGTCAAGTTCGTTAATGGGCAAAATCAAACCAAGGGGGGGGGGGGCTTTTTGTGAAAACAGAAAAAAAACCCCATAATTTCTTAATTATGATACGTATCGAATCCGTTTGAAGTTATTATTACTTCTAGGAACAGGGCCAAAAACTTATGTATGACAGATTTTTGATATAATTAAAAATTGCCTTAAGGGGGGGAGGGAAGGGGGGTTTTAGAAGAAAAAAATTCATAACTTCGTCAATTCCCAATATTTCAAATCCGCTTAAATATATTATAAATCCTCTTAATATTATCTAAAACGTTTATATTGACATGTTTTTTATAGGACCAACTCTTATAGCAAAAAAAAAAAAAAAAAAAAAAAAAAAAAAATCCTTGCTGGCTCCGCCTGCAAACAAGTTTCGTTTCGAAGTGGGCGGTTCCAACTGCAGCATCATTGCAAAAAGGTCATTTCTTCCGCAATTCCCGACAAACAGGCACCGCACGTTCTGCGTCTTCGAAATCTACCTGTGCCTGTAGGCCGAGCCGTCAGGGATTTTTTATTTATTACAATCTATTGCTCCTTAATCACGACCCTTCTTGGACTGTCGTGTCCGAAGATAGACTTTAAGCACCTAATTTGACAGCATTTTCTGAAAGATTCTTAAATTTATAGAAAAATTAAAAAAACCTCTTCGATTCGTTGTATTCGAATGAGAATATATGCATTTTTTTAAAAATTTATAAATGAAAATGCATTAAACGTAGACTAAAGTTATTTATTACTTTAGAAGGTAAATTTTTTAAAAAATCAATAATTTATTTATAAGTTCTAAATTTTGCATTTATCATTAAAAAAAAATTGTCAAAGCTGTGAAAATTTGTGAAGGCCCGGGACATCATATCCTGTTGCTGTCACCGAACTTGTGCATCATTTTCTTAAAGCCAGAGGTCCTTTTCCTATACAATCCAAAAAGTTAAACATCTTACATACCTTAAAGTACAGATATTAAAACATAATATAATAAATATTTAGATTAACATACTTTTTGTTTCAATCTTAGTCTACTCTAAAAGTACACAATACTATAATCAGTAGATTTTAAAATATCACTTTTACGAATATTTGGATTTGGGGAGACCCTAAAGAAAGAAATAAACAAAGACAAACAAACAAACAAGAAAGTGTCTTTTAAAAATGCTTTCCCCTCTAATAATCAATATTTTTTAGGGAAAATTGCATTTAAAAATATAAAATCGATATAAGATATATAATCATACAAATTTGAGGTAATTATCATGGACCCGGGCACCGCCGGACGGGTCAGCTAGTATAATTTTAATGACATGCAGGTGGCATTCGTTAAAATATAATAAGTGTAAATCAATGTATAACTATTTTATTGCTGATCAATTTAAATTAATGCCTGATTAGCGTAAAATTTTGTGTAATTATAGATGGTATTTTTATTAGAAATACCTCATCCGACTAATTTATCACCAGAAAAACCACTTTCATTTCCTTTTTGCGAAACGGAAAGAAAGAAAGACCTTGAAAATGTTTCAAAGTGATAAACATTTCTTTCGACTCATAATAAATTGCTTAGTGAGATTTATGACCCTACTCAACTCTAGATAGATGTTTCAAGAGATCTACTAAATTAATAAACTGTTATTATGCGAAATAGACTAAAAAACATTTGTACAATAATTATAAACATTGTTATACTGATTACACTCTTACGTTCAGACCCTGCAATATGTGTTTTTTTCTTCTGACGTATGAGTAATTCCAATGATGCAATCATGAACTATGAACTCATTCTTTTTTTACTTTAATTTTCTCAGTCTCCACCAAAATGTAAACGCGTAAACAACTAGAGCGAATAAGTTCTAAAATGTCATATGAATATAATCTAAACCTAATTGTTAAATGTTAACGTTATTGTAATGTCCATCTGTTCTAATTTAGTGAATTAAATAATCAAGAATGTGTTTTAAAAGAAGTTTAATTATTTGCAGTCAAAGCCTAATTAAATACTTAGTTTTTCAGTGAAGTGTTCCATATGATCGATTTACCGATCCCTTGAATTTACGTGGATTATCTTACACTTTAATGGATACACAATTGGAGATTAAATCATGAGATGCACCTTCAGAAAAGGTAAGAAAATTTATCTTATCCCTTTTAATCTTCTTGAGATAACATCAGCGCTCGATCAGTGATATCGAACTCCTCCTTCAATGATTATGAGACTGAAAAATTGTCTCAGAAGGAAGGTGTGAATTAAAAACTGAAAAACATTTTAAAACTCATTTAGAAAGCACATAGAACTAATTTCAAAAGAAAGAAAATAAATATAAGAATCTTTAAAGAAATAATTAAATAAAACTTAATAAAAACAATAAAGAAAAATTAATCGAAGAAATGGCTTTCTCAAAAGAAACACAGATAATTGAAAATTTAAACCAAAATAACTATTCTATATGGAAGTTTAAGGTCCAAATGTTATTAATCAAAGAGGATTTATCTGAATTAATAACAGAAGAACCACCAAACCCAATAACACCTGAATGGCAAAAAAGGGACAAGAAAGCAAGGGCAATAATTAACTTAAGTCTTGAGGACTCACAAATCGTTCATATAAGAAATTTAACCACGTCAAAGGAAACATGGGACACATTGAAAAATATTCACGAAAGAGGCAATCTGTCAAGCAAACTTTATTTGCTTAGAAAATTATATGGAGCTAAATTACAAGAACATGGCAATATGCAACGTCACATAACAAACATTCTTGAAACCATCGACAAACTCTCCGCAATTGGAGAAAATATAAGTGAATCGCACATATCAGCACTATTACTGTGCTCACTTCCACCTAGTTACAACACACTCATAACGGCTCTGGAAGCCAGGCCGGAAAATGAATTAACACCAGATTATATTAAAAATAAACTTGTCGACGAATATACTAAACGAGTAGAAAACTCGGAACCAACCGAAAATTCGGCAAAAGCGTTTAAAACACAGAAAAAGTACGTAAATAATGATTACAAAAATCATAATAAATATTGCACGTATTGCAAACAAAATAATCATAACTATAAAGAATGCTGGCACTTAAAAAACAGAAATTCACAAAAATCTACACCGAATAAACAATCATTTAAACCAAAGAAGTTTACATCGTCGCTCTGCTTCGAAAACACAATCGGTGATAGTGAAAATGATAGGTACGAAACGAAAGAAAAAATAAATAAAAACGTACAAATAAATCATAACAAAAATCAAGATGCAGCATTTATAATCGAAAAGCCCGGAAAACCAACCTGGATTATTGATTCCGGAGCATCTTCCCATATTGCGAACAGCAAAGAAATATTTACTGAAATAAACAACACCGAACAAACATCCGTAATAATCGCGAACGGAAACACACTCAATTCCTATGGATCCGGTGAAGTTATGATTACAACAAAAACATCAAACGGGGACTCAAATAAAATAAAATTAAAAAACGTGTTATATGTTCCAGATTTGGAAACAAACTTAATTTCTGTGAGTAAAGCAACTCAACACGGTTACAAATTAATATTTGAAGACGAAAAATGCATGCTATCCTGTAACGGCAAAACGTATCTGGAAGCGAAAAAGAAAAATAACTTATATGAGGTAATTCTCTCAGATAAAGATATCCCAAACACAGCAAATATCGCAAACGACTGCAAAAATAAAGAATGTCTAGAACTTTGGCACAAACGCCTAGGTCACAGAAATTACGAAAGTATAAAACAAATGATGAAAAACAACTTGGTCAATGGCATAAAATTAAATAACTGCAGTCATAGTACACACTGTGAAATATGCAAGTAGTAGGAAAAAGCCGGTTTCACGCCATGAGGCGGTGCTGCGGTGCTAAATGAGGCGGTGCTGCGGTGCGGCGGCGGTGCTAAATTGTTGTAAAAGACTACGATGATAAAATTCAAACTTAAAATCGAGGGTGGGGCGAAAGGGTGTGCTATAGGAGAGGGCAGCATGTTATAGTAGGGGGGGTATTTTTTTTAAGGGGGGGGCTTAATTTTAAAAAATTAAAATTGTCTTATATTACGAGGTATCGGCTATGGTAGAGTACGACTACTATCCCCTTGCCCCCCCCCCCTTTTTTTTTAATTTTAGGGGAGATAAAGTTTAAAGTGGTGTCGCCCTCTATCGGTAAGTATGAAAATTATGGAATTTAAAATGACTGCTTCTGAATTTTAAGTTATAGCATAGTATAAAATAAAATATTCTAAAGTATCTCATCATACTGCTTACAATAGAAATTTAAGTTATAGCATGGTGTAAAATAAAGTAACTTACCACTGCCTACAATGGAAATATATAGTTATAGCATAGCACTTAATAAAATATTTTAAAGTTTCTTACCAAACTGCTTACAATGGAAATATATAGTTATAGCATAGCACTTAATAAATAATTTTAAAGTGTCTTAGCAAACTGCTTACAATGAAAATATTTAGTTAAAGCATAGCACTTAATAAAATATTTTAAAGTTTCTTTACCAAACTGCTTACAATGGAAATATTTAGTTATAGCGTAGCACTTAACAAAAATTTTAAAGTGACACATGTAAATAATTATAGTTATAAACCGACATATAGGCAGGCACACAGACAAGCAGGCAGGCAGGTAGGCAGACAGACAGACACACAGTGAACTATTTGTTACGTACACACACACAAGCATGCATATACGAAGTGAACTAATTGTAATAAAATACAAGACGTGCATACGTTTTAAAACATTTTTTTTTCTTCACAGAAATTAAGAAAATATTAAATTTCGACTACAACTTTCACTTTGAAATAGCGTACTCCCTTGTTAAAAATTATTAGCTTTTAACAAACATGTAAATGAAGCGGGGTTCGAACCTCGAACTTGACAAAAGGATCTCATGATGTGTTGATTTGCAGTAGGTTTAAGCGAACACACCATGAGACCATGTTTATTAGACGCGATTTAAGATATATAAGAAAAGGTGTCACGTGACTGAACATATTGGATTATTACTATACAGTACTAATGATATTATAAATTTTGTAAAATAATTTAAGCTTTACGATAAACTTTAATGTTTAAACTTACAAGCACATTGGAATGTATTTATAACATATAAAATAACCTTATAAAAGGTTGGTTGGTTTGTTGGTTTTATAAACTTGCAAAGCAAAGCGTATCTTACCAATTTGCATACAAGAGATTTTGTAACATAAATTATATAATACAGCAAATTTTAACTTACCAAGTGAGGTTTAAGGATACTGTAATAGAATTTTTAATTGTATACTTTAAAAAAGAAAGTTTAACTTACCATTATGTTTATGCTCGGATTCGAACTGTCAACCTTTTGGCTAGCTTTCCAATGCGCTCTCAATTACGCTACGATGGCTCCGTACAATTAATATAAATAATGAAACCTAACACAATGTTACTTTTTTTTTCCTAAGATTTTCAAGTTAATAAAACAGGATATGACGACATTTATAGAATAACATCCTGTTTTACAACGATAAGAATAGCAATATAAGAAGCTTGTACACCATAATGTTTAAAGTTTTGACTTAAACGATTATTCTTCTAATTACTTAAAACCTTGCTGTATATTTGCTTGATCACCTATCTGTTTACCTTGCTTTTTGGATACTTCTAAACCTGAAAATGACTACTTCGCTTAACACATCTTACTATGAAATTTCAGAAATCAGTGAATTTAGTAGAATATTTCAGTATTTTGACGTTTTTACCCCATACCATTGGGACTTAGGAGAGGATACGATTGTCTAAGTGCAAATGAATAAGGACTGTGAGTTAAACGTTCACATAAAATATAAAGAATTTGAGAATAGTGGTAAAATGTACCCTACAAATGAAGGAATTACAATATCGTGCGCAACCTTTGATAAATTTGAAACGAGAATGAAAAAATTTAATTTTGACTCTGCAGAAAAAGAAACATTCGTATCTAACAACGACTTACTAACGATTTATGTGGATAAGGAATCATGCATACTGCAAAAACTATTGAAACCTGATTGTTTACTACTTACAAAAGAACAATTTCTCAAACTAGAGAAAAACTGTATTGAAATTAGCGAATGTCTTATTCAAACTTTTTTTAACAAAACTTTTACCTGTTTATGTTTTAAAAAACGTAAAAATATGTAAATGTTCTCACTTTACAGAGGAAGAGGCGATGGACTATTTTTTAGAATGCTTCGATCATGAATTAGAGAGATCAGTATATCGCACGTTTGACTGTTATTTATGTTCAATCGGCCAACCAGTAGAAATGGATCATGAATGTATGAGATATAATTTAAGAAAACAGTTTAACTGGTGCGCAGACAGTGCTTTGTTAAATTTCAACATTAAGGAATTTGTGAAAAACCTGCTAGAGAAATGTACATGTAATTATACTTATTTATTTTTTGAATCTATGAATGTAGACTTTTATAATAAGCATTTGAGCAATGTATTTATAAATTAACGTAGAAATGTTTTATATTTAATAAATATTTGTTTAGTTTTTCATCATGTGTCTGTTTTTTATTTATGTATAAGGAATAAATAAGTTTAGTTTTCGGAAAGTTTTACAATTTTTATTCAGAAAATGTAGAAACTTGTTTTATTTTTCAACAAAAATTACGGATTTTATACTATTTCATTAAACATGTGTACCATTATTATAATATAACTTACATATTGTATACACAATACTACCCTTTACTTGATAAATTATTTAAGATTTTAAACCAAAACTGAGCGAATATTATAAAGATTATCGAGTTTGAAAATAGATCTGTTGTCTACCAGAGCAAAAACAGGAAACTACTTATTTGCGGATAACATCCCTGTTTTCTTACTGATAACGATACTTCTTGTATAGTTTAAAGTATAAAAATTCTTTCACTAAATTGAATATTATGTTTTTTTTTTCGTGATATGTAACTTAATTAGCAATACCATATAATGAACGAGTATTTTCACACATTTAAATTTGCATTTTAAGCCATGATGAATACATAATAAAACATTACTTGTTTACTTTTACATAAAATATGGAAAATAAATTTGTACTTAACGAAATCACCCACTGTATAATAAAAGATACTTTGCTAAATTACTTATGTTTAACATACAGACTAATTTCTGTATACGATATATAACACGTGACGCTATTTTTAATTATTTTAAGCATGCGCGCCCTCTACAATTAAATAAATATTCATGAAAAGTTTTATTTGAAATAATATTCATACTGTTACTGTGCCGTTAAGACGTTCTAATTTTTTCTCCGTTTAAGTGATCTGCGATTTTAATTGATTTAAATTAAATAAGTACAATGCAAGACATGGTGTTAGACGAACCAACCAAGATAAGAAAAGCCTTGACATCGGAGTTTAAGGAGCAAATAGACTGTACTATTTTAATGAAACCTGTTTTGAATAAGGAACCAATGGCCTCTTCATCAGATCAAGTCGATCAAAAGTTTCCTTTTACATGTGATACGTGTAAAAAAGTATTTACTAAAAAATATATGTTATTAAGACATATGAACTTACATTTAGAAAAAAACCCCTCTAAGTGTGATAATCTGTTTACTACAAAGAGTGCTTTACGGGATGATATGCTAATTGATCCCAAGACATCTGCCACATATAAATGTGAGAAATGCAGTAAGACTTTTTCGCGAAAAAATGTATTAGTTAGACACATGAAATTTCATTTAGAAAAGAAACCTTTTAATTGTAAAATGTGTTCGAAATCTTTTGTGCAGAAAAGTGACTTACAAAAGCATAACTTAGTACATTCTAAACAAGGCGTTATGCATAAATGTAATGAATGTGATAAAAAATTTTTACGGGAAAAAAATTTAATAAATCATACTATGATTCATAACACCCCTCAGCAAAAGCAAAGGAATATTGAACCATTTACCAGACACTATAAATGTGTCGATTGTTCTGAAATATTTAATCACAGATTTGACTTAGTGAAGCATAGAAAAATTCATCTCTCGCCCAAAGAACATATATCTGAACAGCGTACTGAACTTTTAAACCATTTACAGAATTTATTACTACGTATAGACACTTTACAAAATGCTATAAAAAATGAAACTATTCCTTTTTGAAATATTGACTTTACCAATTTATTTGAACTATACATATTCTTGTATATACTAATGTATGTGTTTAAATAATTAAATAAATAATAGATAAGTGAAAAAGTTTTTGTGTTTTATTTTTCAATATGATTATATTATATCACTATTATGTGAATGAATGTACTTGTAAATTTATACACTATGTATAAAAGTAAATTTCTTGGACTTTTACAAGAAGTAAAAATTTAATACAAATATATTTCAGATTTTTTAAATATATTATTGATTCACATATGATAGTTAAATTAATATGCTATTAAACATATAATTTTGTATAATCTATATTATTAATTATCTTTAACACATATTACTTTTTTACAATAAATCGATTTAACTAATTATACATTTGTGTAATTAAACAAACTTATTTTACTAAATATTCGTATCGATAATTAATTTTTATTATTTACATACACATGATTATACTTTTTATCGCACGCGATTAACTATTTATACATTTAATAAGCGTTGCCATACCCGTTTTTATAAATAATTAGATAGTATAAAGCATACGGATTTCACATAAACAAGCAATATTCATTAAATGAACAATTTGAATCTTTAAGCTATAACGTCATATTTACTTTTAAACTTGCTTTTAACTGTAACCATCACTCTTTTTTAACCTATGTTAGTAACTGTTTAGATATAATATAATCAGTTTACTGTTGACTTTTGTCGTGACTGAACCTTTTACTGTTTGTTATTTAAAAATGGCTTGTGAATTAGATGGGATTAAACGGTCGTGTGAAGAAATGGCTTCTTCAACAAAGTTTCAACGTTTAGATAAACCTATGGAAAATTCTGATTTTTATAAAAATGAATTTTTACCCAAATCTAATATACAGGAGAACTATGAAACACTATCACCTACCATGGACTTGTATGCAGCAGAGCCTAAGATTACCAAGGATTCTACAACCCCAATATTTACTAACTGTGATAATGACGAAACGTCTTTCCCCGACACCTGTTGTGAGTCTACCTCTGCTAAAAGCTTTTTGGATACAATGTTTAAGGATCTAGATTTTAAAAATTTGGAAACGTATCTTACCTCACAGCCTACAAGTGGCTTAATTTCTTCAAATGAACCATCAACTAGCATTACACATAGTAGTGAACAATTATATAACATACCCCCTCCCATCGCATGTGTGAATAACATTTCCAAAACCAAACATGGTAAATCTCGCATTTTTGTCATGTTTCGGATTAAACTTGCTGATTTTATATTTTTAACTTTAAAACGACATTATAAACAGTTTTATGTACATATTGAAGAGATCAAACACAATGTATTTACAAATGAAGAAATTTCATCAACAAATAGAATTTTTATGGATATTTCAACATGGTATGAATTCCAATATAAAATTTTTGGATTTAATTTAAAATATAAAAGTTCATCGTTTATTGCTAACAATACAGTATTAGTGTTAAATTATAATAATTCTATTATGCAAATAAAAAATTTAAAGAATTATACACATTGTGTTTTAAACGATTTTCAGTTAGAAAATTTAAAAGAAAAAGCTATTGATTTTAATAGCAATCTTATTAAACACTTGTACACCGCAGTTAATTAAGCAAAAATGCACACTCGTTAATTTACCTTCTGAAATCGAGCGTGTTTTACTAACGAAACTTATCTCTTCTATTGAGGATAATGTACTGACAATATTAAACCAAATTTATGAATGTGTAGGATGTATATTTAGACACCAATCCCAAAGTCTACATACATGTTTCACCTTTAATAAACGTGAAAGATTTAATCACTTAGGGGATATGATTTTAATGCTTGTAAATTTTGATTATGTTATTTCAAGGTTTTTAAACGGAGTTGAATGTATCAGTGAAAACTTTTTACGTAACATTAATGTGGAATTTATTCGAAATGTATTATTTAAGTCCTGAAAATAAAATATTTTGCTTTAAATCTGTGTGTTTATTTAAACAAAATGTGTGTGTGTTTATTAATATTGTTTAACTTGCAATTTAAGATTAATAATTTCTCTTATATGTTTATAACAGAAACATGATAACATACTATGTATACTAAATGTTAGTAACATACTACACATGTTAGTAAATGTATTTTTGAACTATTATAAAAGTTTTTAAAATTTTACAAGATAGCAAAATTATTTTTCAGTTAAAAAGTTTTATAAATTTACAATTTTAAATTTAAAACTTAATAAAAGTATTTCATACTTTATCAATGTTGATTCGTCTTGTATGTTAATATTATATAATGGTAACATACTATATAGTTGTTATGTTACTACATATACTTATAAAAATAATTTAAACATATTATATTATTGTAAAAGTTTTTAAAAAAATTACAAACTAACTTAATTAAATTAAAAAATTATAAGTAAACAAAATAATTATTTTTTTAATTAAAATAAATTAACAAAAATGAAAAGTTATCAAAATTATTTTATAAATGTTTTAAAAATACTTAATTTTAATAAATTGTGTCTATGTATACATATATATATATATATATATATATATATATATATATATATATATATATATATGTACCTATATACATGTGGAACTTTAGTTAAGTAATAGAAATTCTCAAACTTTGTCATTAGAAACCCTATATTCTGATAATTAATAACAATTAGCTTTAAATTAAAGAAATAGATTAATTTATACTTACAAATATAACCCACTTATAATAGCACGTCCATCTTACATAGTTACTTCAGACATTATGCTTGTTACTATCCTAGCAACAGGATGTTTTTGTCGTACCACGTGATTTCCTTTAAAGTCACGTGATCATGAAGATAAGAATTAAACACAACGTGTTTGACATTTTCACTTCTGCTATAGAAGAGGCTTGTTTAGTAAGTTATAATGTCCTGTATTCTTTATTTTACACTTTATTTTACAATTTATTAAGAAGATCTAATTTAAATAACGTTTATATTGCAAACGTAAGGTAAAAGCACTAAATTATTGTTTTAAAAGCCTTTTATTTTGTAATTCTATCGACCAAAAGATGTAATACATTTAAAATCTTACTATTGGGTTTTATTTTAGCATAAACATTATTTATTCAACTGGCTAATGCTTTTAGAAGTAAGTTAATTTTCTTACACAAGCGGAAAATAATATTTCTTCATTAATATATCATGTTTACAAAATTTTTAAGTTATATATAATATAACTTGTAAATACATAGTATATTTATATACCAAATCCATAAGTATACATATATACTTAAATAACATGTAAGTATACATATACTTATAGATACTTATAGTATAAAAATATACTATGTATTTACAAGTTATATTATCCTGTTGCTAGGATAGTAACAAGCATAATGTCTGAAGTAACTATGTAAGATGGACGTGCTATTATAAGTGGGTTATATTTGTAAGTATAAATTAATCTATTTCTTTAATTTAAAGCTAATTGTTATTAATTATCAGAATATAGGGTTTCTAATGACAAAGTTTGAGAATTTCTATTACTTAACTAAAGTTCCACATGTATATAGGTACATATATATATATATATATATATATATATATATGTATACATAGACACAATTTATTAAAATTAAGTATTTTAAAACATTTATAAAATAATTTTGATAACTTTTCATTTTTATTAATTTATTTTAATTAAAAAAATAATTATTTTGTTTACTTATAATTTTTTAATTTAATTAAGTTAGTTTGTAATTTTTTTTTAAACTTTTACAATAATATAATATGTTTAAATTATTTTTATAAGTATATGTAGTAACATAACAACTATATAGTATGTTACCATTATATAATATTAACATACAAGACGAATCAACATTGATAAAGTATGAAATACTTTTATTAAGTTTTAAATTTAAAATTGTAAATTTATAAAACTTTTTTAACTGAAAAATAATTTTGCTATCTTGTAAAATTTTAAAAACTTTTATAATAGTTCAAAAATACATTTACTAACATGTGTAGTATGTTACTAACATTTAGTATACATAGTATGTTATCATGTTTCTGTTATAAACATATAAGAGAAATTATTAATCTTAAATTGCAAGTTAAACAATATTAATAAACACACACACATTTTGTTTAAATAAACACACAGATTTAAAGCAAAATATTTTATTTTCAGGACTTAAATAATACATTTCGAATAAATTCCACATTAATGTTACGTAAAAAGTTTTCACTGATACATTCAACTCCGTTTAAAAACCTTGAAATAACATAATCAAAATTTACAAGCATTAAAATCATATCCCCTAAGTGATTAAATCTTTCACGTTTATTAAAGGTGAAACATGTATGTAGACTTTGGGATTGGTGTCTAAATGTACATCCTACACATTCATAAATTTGGTTTAATATTGTCAGTACATTATCCTCAATAGAAGAGATAAGTTTCGTTAGTAAAACACGCTCGATTTCAGAAGGTAAATTAACGAGTGTGCATTTTTGCTTAATTAACTGCGGTAGATGAACTGTATACAAGTGTTTAATAAGATTGCTATTAAAATCAATAGCTTTTTCTTTTAAATTTTCTAACTGAAAATCGTTTAAAACACAATGTGTATAATTCTTTAAATTTTTTATTTGCATAATAGAATTATTATAATTTAACACTAATACTGTATTGTTAGCAATAAACGATGAACTTTTATATTTTAAATTAAATCCCAAAATTTTATATTGGAATTCATACCATGTTGAAATATCCATAAAAATTCTATTTGTTGATGAAATTTCTTCATTTGTAAATACATTGTGTTTGATCTCTTCAATATGTACATAAAACTGTTTATAATGTCGTTTTAAAGTTAAAAATATAAAATCAGCAAGTTTAATCCGAAACATGACAAAAATGCGAGATTTACCATGTTTGGTTTTGGAAATGTTATTCACACATGCGATGGGAGGGGGTATGTTATATAATTGTTCACTACTATGTGTAATGCTAGTTGATGGTTCATTTGAAGAAATTAAGCCACTTGTAGGCTGTGAGGTAAGATACGTTTCCAAATTTTTAAAATCTAGATCCTTAAACATTGTATCCAAAAAGCTTTTAGCAGAGGTAGACTCACAACAGGTGTCGGGGAAAGACGTTTCGTCATTATCACAGTTAGTAAATATTGGGGTTGTAGAATCCTTGGTAATCTTAGGCTCTGCTGCATACAAGTCCATGGTAGGTGATAGTGTTTCATAGTTCTCCTGTATATTAGATTTGGGTAAAAATTCATTTTTATAAAAATCAGAATTTTCCATAGGTTTATCTAAACGTTGAAACTTTGTTGAAGAAGCCATTTCTTCACACGACCGTTTAATCCCATCTAATTCACAAGCCATTTTTAAATAACAAACAGTAAAAGGTTCAGTCACGACAAAAGTCAACAGTAAATTGATTATATTATATCTAAACAGTTACTAACATAGGTTAAAAAAGAGTGATGATTACAGTTAAAAGCAAGTTTAAAAGTAAATATGACGTTATAGCTTAAAGATTCAAATTGTTCATTTAATGAATATTGCTTGTTTATGTGAAATCCGTATGCTTTATACTATCTAATTATTTATAAAAGCGGGTATGGCAACGCTTATAAAATGTATAAATAGTTAATCGCGTGCGATAAAAAGTATAATCATGTGTATGTAAATAATAAAAATTAATTATCGATACGAATATTTAGTAAAATAAGTTTGTTTAATTACACAAATGTATAATTAGTTAAATCGATTTATTGTAAAAAAGTAATATGTGTTAAAGATAATTAATAATATAGATTATACAAAATTATATGTTTAATAGCATATTAATTTAACTATCATATGTGAATCAATAATATATTTAAAAAATCTGAAATATATTTGTATTAAATTTTTACTTCTTGTAAAAGTCCAAGAAATTTACTTTTATACATAGTGTATAAATTTACAAGTCCATTCATTCACATAATAGTGATATAATATAATCATATTGAAAAATAAAATACAAAAACTTTTTCACTTATCTATTATTTATTTAATTATTTAAACACATACATTAGTATATACAAGAATATGTATAGTTCAAATAAATTGGTAAAGTCAATATTTCAAAAAGGAATAGTTTCATTTTTTATAGCATTTTGTAAAGTGTCTATACGTAGTAATAAATTCTGTAAATGGTTTAAAAGTTCAGTACGCTGTTCAGATATATGTTCTTTGGGCGAGAGATGAATTTTTCTATGCTTCACTAAGTCAAATCTGTGATTAAATATTTCAGAACAATCGACACATTTATAGTGTCTGGTAAATGGTTCAATATTCCTTTGCTTTTGCTGAGGGGTGTTATGAATCATAGTATGATTTATTAAATTTTTTTCCCGTAAAAACTTTTTATCACATTCATTACATTTATGCATAACGCCTTGTTTAGAATGTACTAAGTTATGCTTTTGTAAGTCACTTTTCTGCACAAAAGATTTCGAACACATTTTACAATTAAAAGGTTTCTTTTCTAAATGAAATTTCATGTGTCTAACTAATACATTTTTTCGCGAAAAAGTCTTACTGCATTTCTCACATTTATATGTGGCAGATGTCTTGGGATTAATTAGCATATCATCCCGTAAAGCACTCTTTGTAGTAAACAGATTATCACACTTAGAGGGTTTTTTTTTCTAAATGTAAGTTCATATGTCTTAATAACATATATTTTTTAGTAAATCCTTTTTTACACGTATCACATGTAAAAGGAAACTTTTGATCGACTTGATCTGATGAAGAGGCCATTAGTTCCTTATTCAAAACAGGTTTCATTAAAATAGTACAGTCTATTTGCTCCTTAAACTCCGATGTCAAGGCTTTTCTTATCTTGGTTGGTTCGTCTAACACCATGTCTTGCATTGTACTTATTTAATTTAAATCAATTAAAATCGCAGATCACTTAAACGGAGAAAAAATTAGAACGTCTTAACGGCACAGTAACAGTATGAATATTATTTCAAATAAAACTTTTCATGAATATTTATTTAATTGTAGAGGGCGCGCATGCTTAAAATAATTAAAAATAGCGTCACGTGTTATATATCGTATACAGAAATTAGTCTGTATGTTAAACATAAGTAATTTAGCAAAGTATCTTTTATTATACAGTGGGTGATTTCGTTAAGTACAAATTTATTTTCCATATTTTATGTAAAAGTAAACAAGTAATGTTTTATTATGTATTCATCATGGCTTAAAATGCAAATTTAAATGTGTGAAAATACTCGTTCATTATATGGTATTGCTAATTAAGTTACATATCACGAAAAAAAAAACATAATATTCAATTTAGTGAAAGAATTTTTATACTTTAAACTATACAAGAAGTATCGTTATCAGTAAGAAAACAGGGATGTTATCCGCAAATAAGTAGTTTCCTGTTTTTGCTCTGGTAGACAACAGATCTATTTTCAAACTCGATAATCTTTATAATATTCACTCAGTTTTGGTTTAAAATCTTAAATAATTTATCAAGTAAAGGGTAGTATTTTATATACAATATGTAAGTTATATTATAATAATGGTACACATGTTTAATGAAATAGTATAAAATCCTTAATTTTTGTAGAAAAATAAAACAAGTTTCTACATTTTCTGAATAAAAATTGTAAAACTTTCCGAAAACTAAGCTTATTTATTCCTTATACATAAATAAAAAACAGACACATGATGAAAAACTAAACAAATATTTATTAAATATAAAACATTTCTACGTTAATTTATAAATACATTGCTCAAATGCTTATTATAAAAGTCTACATTCATAGATTCAAAAAATAAATAAGTATAATTACATGTACATTTCTCTAGCAGGTTTTTCACAAATTCCTTAATGTTGAAATTTAACAAAGCACTGTCTGCGCACCAGTTAAACTGTTTTCTTAAATTATATCTCATACATTCATGATCCATTTCTACTGGTTGGCCGATTGAACATAAATAACAGTCAAACGTGCGATATACTGATCTCTCTAATTCATGATCGAAGCATTCTAAAAAATAGTCCATCGCCTCTTCCTCTGTAAAGTGAGAACATTTACATATTTTTACGTTTTTTAAAACATAAACAGGTAAAAGTTTTGTTAAAAAAGTTTGAATAAGACATTCGCTAATTTCAATACAGTTTTTCTCTAGTTTGAGAAATTGTTCTTTTGTAAGTAGTAAACAATCAGGTTTCAATAGTTTTTGCAGTATGCATGATTCCTTATCCACATAAATCGTTAGTAAGTCGTTGTTAGATACGAATGTTTCTTTTTCTGCAGAGTCAAAATTAAATTTTGTCATTCTCGTTTCAAATTTATCAAAGGTTGCGCACGATATTGTAATTCCTTCATTTGTAGGGTACATTTTACCACTATTCTCAAATTCTTTATATTTTATGTGAACGTTTAACTCACAGTCCTTATTCATTTGCACTTCGACAATCGTATCCTCTCCTAAGTCCCAATGGTATGGGGTAAAAACGTCAAAATACTGAAATATTCTACTAAATTCACTGATTTCTGAAATTTCATAGTAAGATGTGTTAAGCGAAGTAGTCATTTTCAGGTTTAGAAGTATCCAAAAAGCAGGGTAAACAGATAGGTGATCAAGCAAATATACAGCAAGGTTTTAAGTAATTAGAAGAATAATCGTTTAAGTCAAAACTTTAAACATTATGGTGTACAAGCTTCTTATATTGCTATTCTTATCGTTGTAAAACAGGATGTTATTCTATAAATGTCGTCATATCCTGTTTTATTAACTTGAAAATCTTAGGAAAAAAAAAGTAACATTGTGTTAGGTTTCATTATTTATATTAATTGTACGGAGCCATCGTAGCGTAATTGAGAGCGCATTGGAAAGCTAGCCAAAAGGTTGACAGTTCGAATCCGAGCATAAACATAATGGTAAGTTAAACTTTCTTTTTTAAAGTATACAATTAAAAATTCTATTACAGTATCCTTAAACCTCACTTGGTAAGTTAAAATTTGCTGTATTATATAATTTATGTTACAAAATCTCTTGTATGCAAATTGGTAAGATACGCTTTGCTTTGCAAGTTTATAAAACCAACAAACCAACCAACCTTTTATAAGGTTATTTTATATGTTATAAATACATTCCAATGTGTTTGTAAGTTTAAACATTAAAGTTTATCGTAAAGCTTAAATTATTTTACAAAATTTATAATATCATTAGTACTGTATAGTAATAATCCAATATGTTCAGTCACGTGACACCTTTTCTTATATATCTTAAATCGCGTCTAATAAACATGGTCTCATGGTGTGTTCGTTTAAACCTACTGCAAATCAACACATCATGAGATCCTTTTGTCAAGTTCGAGGTTCGAACCCCGCTTCATTTACATGTTTGTTAAAAGCTAATAATTTTTAACAAGGGAGTACGCTATTTCAAAGTGAAAGTTGTAGTCGAAATTTAATATTTTCTTAATTTCTGTGAAGAAAAAAAAATGTTCTAAAACGTATGCACGTCTTGTATTTTATTACAATTAGTTCACTTCGTATATGCATGCTTGTGTGTGTGTACGTAACAAATAGTTCACTGTGTGTCTGTCTGTCTGCCTACCTGCCTGCCTGTTTGTCTGTGTGCCTGCCTATATGTCGGTTTATAACTATAATTATTTACATGTGTCACTTTAAAATTTTTGTTAAGTGCTACGCTATAACTAAATATTTCCATTGTAAGCAGTTTGGTAAAGAAACTTTAAAATATTTTATTAAGTGCTATGCTTTAACTAAATATTTTCATTGTAAGCAGTTTGCTAAGACACTTTAAAATTATTTATTAAGTGCTATGCTATAACTATATATTTCCATTGTAAGCAGTTTGGTAAGAAACTTTAAAATATTTTATTAAGTGCTATGCTATAACTATATATTTCCATTGTAGGCAGTGGT
Source organism: Maratus michaelseni (assembly GCA_963931845.1). Taxonomy (NCBI): domain Eukaryota; kingdom Metazoa; phylum Arthropoda; class Arachnida; order Araneae; family Salticidae; genus Maratus; species Maratus michaelseni. The sequence goes on along the minus strand of OZ007599.1, from coordinate 22,154,204 downwards.
AAATTACTTTATTTTACACCATGCTATAACTTAAATTTCTATTGTAAGCAGTATGATGAGATACTTTAGAATATTTTATTTTATACTATGCTATAACTTAAAATTCAGAAGCAGTCATTTTAAATTCCATAATTTTCATACTTACCGATAGAGGGCGACACCACTTTAAACTTTATCTCTCCTAAAATTTAAAAAAAAAATGGGGGGGGGGCATGGGGATAGTAGTCGTACTCTACCATAGCCGATACCTCGTAATATAAGACAATTTTAATTGTTTTAAAATTAAGCCCCCCCTTAAAAAAATACCCCCCTACTATAACATGCTGCCCCCTCCTAAAACCCCCTCTCCTATAGCACACCCTTTCGCCCCACCCTCGATTTTAAGTTTGAATTTTATCATCGTAGTCTTTTACAACAATTTAGCACCGCCGCCGCACCGCAGCACCGCCTCATTTAGCACCGCAGCACCGCCTCATGGCGTGAAACCGGCTTTTTCCTACTACTTATGCATAAAGACAAAAACTACTGATGCACCATATCCAAAATTATCTGAACATAAAACGACACAGGTACTCGACCTGATACATACAGACGTCTGTGGACCGATAAGAACAACCTCTTTAGGGGGAAAAGGTATTTCGTCACATTTATTGACGACCACTCAAGATTTACTGTTATATATTTACTATCTCACAAAGATGAGGTCTCAGACAAAATAAAGGACTATGGCCGGGATCCAGATAGATTTTGCGCTGTTTGCGAAACTGCGAACAGTTCGCAGTGGGCGGAGTTTCGCCAAGTTAAATCAAAGTTGAAGTCCAACCCATCCCAAAATAGCGAAAATAACTTGCGAAATCACGTGATTTGCAGCTTGAACCAATCATGTGCCAAGAAAGGGGATTTGATACAAGCAATAGACACTAAAGATGGCGACGAAGACAAAACATCTCAGTACTCATGCTAGAAGTGATATTAAACAAGCATAAATGCTTTTTAAATATAAGTAAATCATCCCTGTACGTAATCGACTGTTAAAAAAAATAACAGACTTAATTAATGAATACCTTTTACTTTAGCTAATTGATTGTATGTTTTTATCAGCACGTCGAAAGCTTCAAAGTCTGGAATGCTAAAGTAGTAAGTATTGCTTCTACATTTAAAAATATTAATACACTGATGTTTACACATGTTTTAATTTGTATAATAAAACTTAAATGTTGTAGTAATCGATCTGGAGCTTGATTTCGCTGTTTGTTGTATTTTGTGAAATAAGTCAGCATAGATATTTTTTTTGTATAAATATCCCCCTGTATTATTCATTTTTCGATTATATACAGTCAAAATATATTTAGCAGCTTCTTCGTTTTTTTTTTTTTTTTTTTTTTTTTGGCGGTGCGAGGGAGCTTTTTGAGGTTTTTTTACTCTGGAGTATGAAAATACTGCTTGCCATTATTGTTATTATTTGTTTACTAAAAAGCTGTCGTCTAAATATAGTGTTAGAAATATAAGCATAATTTAAATGTGCTTATAATTGTACACTTTAACTATTCCTTTAATTAACTTCATATATTGATCTGAAATCATGAATTGACTAGAGATGTTGATAAATTGCAAAGTCTATTTTGCAATTTTTTAAAATGTAGTTGCTTTTAAGCCTTATTGGTAAGTAGTTAATTTAATCTATAACTCTCATCCTGAAGTTTTTGTCACTTATAAATTACAAACAAAGGAGTCCCAATGACAGGGGTTTAAATTATAAAAACAGTAAATATTTGTTTTATAGTTTTTTTAATTTATAAATGTGGATATATTAAAAAGTAATAAATCAATAATTCCTTATATTCTTATATAGGGTAGATGTGCCAGTAATGGACACCCTTCAATGTTTTTGGTTTATAAAAAAATTTATCTTTTATTATTTCTTTCATAGCTCCCTCTTGCATGTTTTATGATCTGGGTTATTGTTGACATTTTTAATCAAACCAATCGGGAAGCAGAAAATAATGTTTCGAAGTTCCACTGTTTTTCAGTGAAAATCTTAATGAACATGCTAAATTTATATATTCTTTATTTTCTTGCAAAATTTGAAGCTTTTTGTTTTGGTAGTAATAGAAAACTTTGAATTTAATTTTTTTTCATATTTGTAATATTAATTATTTCAAGTAATATATGAAGTAGTCTCTGGAAGTTTAATTGTTAAAAATAGTGAGACGAAACTATATACTAATACTCCAAAACTTTTTTTCTTCTAATTATTACCTTTTAAATCCCCCACTGTCTCAATAATTTGATAGCTGTCTGATATTTCGTATTTTAAACTATCCATCTATAATAATTAAAATATTGATCTTCTGATAATTACAATAATTGATGCAAACAGTGAATGATTATCACAAATATTTTATTAATTACTGGTATCCAGATTTGTTAAATTTATTTGAAAATAACTATTTTGTTTCATTAGTATGCTTTCATTAAATTCTGGTTCATAAAAATAATTATATTTATTACTTTTTATGTGGTGTCCATTACTGACATTTTAGGTATATTTTGATATATTTCTGTTATTTACAATTAAATTTTGATTCATATTAGGAAATGAGACTATGAGAATGGTTAAATATTGTTGATAGATTAATATAATATTGAAAAAACTGGAATATAATAAATAAAACTATTAATTAAAAAACAAGTTTTAAAGAAATTCCTTAAGGGTGTCCATTACTGGCACATCTACCCTATATTGCATAAATCTGACTGTGCAATTCATATATGTTAGTTAAAAAGTTAAATCATCAAGAATGTGGTTCTTATAAAGGTATTAATATTTCTGAATGGCTTTGTTAAATGTGAATTATTAAAAGGATTTGTCCAGTTATGTAGTTAATTCAACAACATATCGAGGGAGAGGGTGTTAAATGCACGTGATCTCGTACTCATTTCATCTTTAATATAGATATCGAGAAAAACATAATTTTGATCTTCATATAATGTCAAAGATATTCATGAGAATTTACTTTTAAAATTAATGCTTTGCTTGTTTGGATTGGGTTGTCGTTTGGCCATGGAGGAAGGAAGAGGATACCTCTCCTATTTAATGGCAGCTATTTATAATGGTAAAGAATGAAGCTAATGTTAATGTTCTGTTTTAAAACTTTTTGCTCTCGCCCATAATTAAAATATTTTACACCAATGATAAAGTGATAGATTGTTTCCTCTTACTTGCATAGCTATGTGTCAGTGCCAGGGTTCGTAGATATCATGATTTTTTTTAAAAATATCTTGTAATTTTTATGTATCTGATATTTTTAAAATAGTCCAATTACTGCTAATTATAAATATTTTTAGTTTAGCATAAATTAGAAACTAAAACATACATAGTTTTAGTACATGACATGAAAACTTAATAAAACATTATTCTATTTTTTTTTTTTTTTAAACCTACATAACAAAAATTGAAACAATTTGCTTCAATATATTCATCAAAACACAAGTGATTCAGTATCAAATATTAAGAAAATTTTTGTTTTTTATAGCAACAAAATTTTAAATGCAAAATACTTTTTTTTTTTAATTGAAAAAATTTAATATAAATGTAAGCTTATCTGATTTTTCATTCACTAAAATTTTTCGGCACCTGTCTATTATCCCGTCGACCACTTTTCGTAACAAAAAACTATCGCCAAACTGTAAGATTAAACGCCAAAAATGCAGCCTCATTTAATTGATGTCAGAAGCATTATATGTTTTTATGTCATCCAGTGATTTTTAATTGGACATTTACATGTATTTTTCATTATGTTTTACTGATTTATTAGTTATTTCATTAATTAAAATAACGATTGTGTCCTTAAATTCTTTTATTTATTTATTTATTTTGATATTCCAATGGCAACGTTCTCCCATTTATTTGGCGTTACAGTTTGGCGATAGTTTTTTGTTATGAAAAGTGGTCGACGGGATAATAAAGAGGTACCAATTTTTCATAGTTTAAACTGAACAACAAACAAATCAGAAAATATTTTTTCTAATGAATTAGATAGTTTATATCTTTCAACAATTGTTCTAAGTTAATATTGTCACATATGATTATTGCTTCGGCATTTAAAAATCTAGGTTCAAACATAAAGCCTGGAAAAGTTTTTTAAGAGAGGAGGAGGGGGGAGGCAGAATTAAAAAGTCACTGCAAGAGAGGGGGGAGAGGCAAAAGTATTTGCCTCTTGCAAATATTTTCCTTTAAAACACAGATTCTTGATCAGCACTATAGAATTTAAGTAATACTGTTCTATTTTTGTAGTTTTATCTTTATATTCATTTGGCAAATTTTACAAAAATGTTAATATACTTACTTTTCAAGTGCTCTAATTAATTATATTTATAAAAAAGGCTATGATGTCTTACATTCATGCACCAATTTTTTCTTTTTTTTTTTTTTAATCCTTTATAAAAAAGGAAAAATATCGCCAAATTTCGAGGATTTTTTCCTTTAATGGTAACCTGGCTATTGTATTAAGTTATTTGTTTGGTGCGGGTTTGGAAATCACGCCAAATCATCAAAAAGTCGCCAAACATCTGTGTGTGAGTGTAACACTTCTGTTCCATAAAAAAATCTAGTCTATCAATGTAAAGTATTGATTGTAAGTTAGTAATGTTACAAAAAAATTCTAAATTTCTCTCTCTTATACAAAGTTTATTTTGAAATTCTTAAAATAAATCGTTTTTGAACAAATTTTATTTTTTTTTAGTGTCATTTACACTGAGTAAATTGTCAGCTATTTATGGTCAAAAAGGAGCTCAGATTTCTAATAAATCAAAATATTATATTGTATGTAAGCTTTTAAAATACTTTGTTTATTTAGATTTATTCTCTGTTTCATGAAATTCTTAAACAGATTGGGAAAGAAACACAAGGTATGTTTACATTTAGAGGAAATATTTATTAGAAAATTTGACTATTGCCTACAAAATGCTGAACAGTTATATAATTTTTATGTCACAAATTTGAATTATTAAACTTACTTCAACTCATTACTAGAAGTAAGGGAAGGAATTGTGTAATATTTTTAAATAAAAAAACAGGGACCGCATAATGCATTCTCCACCCTTCCAAATATGTGAAGAGTGACAATAAAGATTTCAATTTTGTCAGAATATGTGCCAAATGTTTTTTCTGTGGGGGGGGGGGGGGGGGGTAAATAATCATTTTAGAAGTAAGAGCAAATGTTATCAATAGAATTAAAACTTAAAATTACTTAACCATCATTTAAAATTAGTAAACATGGGTTTAACGTGTCCTATGACATTAGCATATATTGAAAAGTGATTTTGCTAGTAAATTATCACTAAGTCTAATGAGTCATTTAAAAGGGAAAAAATCTAAATAAATTCCTATAATAGTGAACGAGAGATATAAAGATTTTTGCATCAATTGTGCTTTTGAATGTTGGAACACAATGAAAAATGCATATTTGTGTGCTATATAAAATATTTTTCATTAATGAAGCTCTTTGTTATACATTTACATTATTTTTGAGTACCGTAATTTCGGGAGTAAGCGCCGCGGCGCATACGTGTTTGAAAGTTCAAAATATCGGCGATGCGGCGCATACGCAAGGGCGGCGGGTACAATGATTTTTTTTCCTCAACATAGCAAAATCTGGATATTGTGAAAAACAAGCTTTCATTTCAGGTTTTTTTTTTTTTTAGTCTTACTGCCTCAAATACACTTGTAAACACATAGATTCATTAACATTCATTCCTATTTCACCTTTATTTACATTCATTTAATCTCTGTATAAAGTTCATAAACAGTACATAGTATCACAATATATCTTTATTATAAAAACATAATTACTATAGTCAAAATATATTTAACTCACCCATACTTCTCTATTTTCTGTTCAATATTAATAGCTTACTCTTTAAAAGTATTTATTGTATACTTTACAATAGTTGATAAATTATATTTATTTCATAAGCACACCGCGTACGGCGATATTCGATTAAAACTATAATCGATTGGCGTAGTACGTATTTTTTTTCCTATTGTATTTTAAGATAACCTGTGTTTCAATATTAATAGCTCACTCTTTAAAAGTATTTCTTGTATACTTTACAATAGTTGATAAATTATTTTTATTTCATAAGCACACCGCATACGGCGATATTCGATTAAAATGATAATCGATTGGCGTAGTACGTATTTTTTTTCCTATTGTATTTTAAGATAACCTGTGTTTTATTGTTAATTCATATATCTTGTAAGATTTTATCGCCATTCTTGTTACTTTTAATCCAATTTTGCCGATCGTTTTTTATTGTGACTATTTCATTTTTACCGATTTTTCAATGATGTGGCGCTTACGTGTTTGTTTTTTTTTACCGATTTTTCAATGATGCGGCGCATATTCCCGAAAATACGGTACTTTATTAAGCTGATTCTCTTTTTCTTTAGAATGTTGTTCTTACATTTTTTTTTCTGTGATTAAAAATTTATATCCATTACAAGTGCATATTTATAATTATTGTATAAGTGCATAGTTATAATTATATAATGATTGCATTGTCTAGCAATTAAAATTCAATAAAAATTATGAATGACAAATGGGCATATTCTGTTGAGTGAAAGGACACTTTTCAATGGAGAGCCAAATCCGGTCATGCGCATTATAGGTCCCTGAGGGCTCGGCGTGCTAGGTGCACCGGGCGGTGCAGCCTATCTCATTTATCATTTGTCAGTTCTGAGGAATGGGGATTTCAACTCTAAACCCTTAATAAGTATTAAATCTTAAAAAGTGCCAAATTAACATATTAATAGATTTTTTGGAGGACAAACCTATATTGCAACCACGAAATTAGGCATAATTATTAAGACAAACATTGGATGCTTATTAAAGAGTGTTTTTAAACAAACTATTTCTACTTTTATGCTTATTACATTCCAGCTAGAAATTCAGACAGGCTTTTTAAAAAAATTGCAGCACATGTTAGTTTATATTGAGAAACTCCCAAAAATTTTTAAGAACTAAGAACAAAATCGTTTTTTAAAACATTGGTTTCTTTGGGTTTTATTTCTTTTTTTTTTTAAACCCTGATTTAAGATGATCTGAAATATCAATAATATCCAAAAGAGGGTCTGATGGCAATTAATTTTAGTTAAAAGAAATCTTCATTTTAAACTAATATTAGTGTCACTGTGTAATAATGCACATAAATTTTCTTATTATAGTTACATTTTTATTATTATTATAATTTGGTATATGTGTTCATGCTCATAAGTTATAATATAGGGAATTCTGTTTTTCAGTTTATTTTTTCATTTAAAAAAAAATCAGTTTTTCTTTCAATTTTTTTTTAGATCGCATATTCTGATGCAGAAGAGAAAGCACATGTCGAGTAGGTTTTGTGGAGACATTGCTTGTACTATAGATGACTTCTTTGATGAAATTGCTTTTTTGATGCAAGTTATGGCTGTTTACAATAGACTGCATACTATGTTTTATTTATTCATTTTTATTGCTGTTTACAACTGTTTTTTTATCTAGAGTCATTCCATGTCAAATCAACCAGTGACTTAACTTGACCATTTTAGATTTTGATGAAACTTACAGGAATCGTTCTCCCTGATGATACAAATGAGAATATACTTTTATAACTTTTTATCTCAGTAAATTTTCATACAATTAATTTTTTTATTTCGAAAAGTCATAATTTTTTAGCTTGTTTAAATGTTTTCAATTTTGAATTTCTCAAGTTCTATCAGGCGTAGAGAGTTGTTTGACCCCTCATTTTAAAGAGAATTTCATAAGGTTTAATTTGATATGCAAGTTGACTGGGCTTGGTCTAAGTTAATTTAATTAAATTTAAAAAAAATTAAAATAGTGTTTTTTTTTTTTTTTTTGAAAAATTATGTTTTTTGTAATATTATAATCTTTAAATTCTGAAAGTTTTAGAATGGGATCTCAATGGGATCAGCAGTTATGTTAAAAAAAACTAAACACCAATTGGGGCTGATATTTAAAGTTGGCACCTCGCCAACTTTATGATTGTGCTAAAGAGATCATTGTTTTATTCATTTTAAACATTATATTTTTATATAACTGCTGATCCCATTGAGATCCCACTCTAAAACTTTCAGAATTTAAAGATTATAATATTACAAAAACATATTTTTTTCAAAAAAAAAAACACTTAAAATTTTTTTAATTAAATAAAATTAACTTTTTAAAAATCACGCACAGTCAACTTGCATATCAAATTAAACCTTATGAAATTCTCTTTAAAATGAGGTGTCAAACAACTCTCTACGCCTGATAGAACTTGAGAAATTTAAAATTGGTAATGTTTATACAAGCCAAAAAATCATGATTTTTTTTTAATTTAAAAAATTAATTGTATGAAAATTTACTGAGATAAAAAAATTATAAAAGTATATTCTCATTTCTATCATCAGGGAGAATGATTCCTGAAGGTTTCATTAAAATCTGAAATGGTCAGGTTGAATATTGAAAATTTTTGGTTGATTTGACCCCTATATTTTCAAAAGTTCCCATACTGAAACCTGATCGATTGATTCTATTCACTTATGTTAAAAAGTGGCTAAATTAGAAAAATATTTCAACGTGTTACAGGGTTAGAAATTGAGAATTCTAAGTAAGGCGTCAAATGACACCTGCAATTTTTTTCATATGTGTCAAGTTGCATTTCATGGTTGCAATTTTATGTTATATCATATTTTCTCATTTCTTTTCGAACCCATGTTAACAATAATATTGTAATTATCTTTATGTGTTAAGGGCGAGGGAGCTCTACATATTAAACATTTTATCTCTGTGTTAATCACTAAAACAAAATAAAATCTGGCTTTCTATAAAATTGTAAAACAGCATTAAACTACAATATTTGGATTCTAGAAAAATGTTTAAATAATTCTTTTTATAAAGCTAATATGCATACAAAATAGATTATCAAGCAATTATATCCATAGAAAGAAAATTTGAACTTTTAGATACAACCAGGTATAAGCTTAATTAATATATATATGTATCCTATGACTGAAAGTACATCAGAAAATGAAAAAAAAAAGCAAATAAATGAACTATTGGATACCAATTAATGTATATTTGTATGGCATTTAAAGATATTGATTTCTATATAAATACTTTTTTTTTAAGGGAAAACACTGAAATTTTAAAACATTCTTTATACAGTATCTTATTTTAGGAGAAAATAAGGAAGGAGAAATATTAAATAATAAAAAAAATCATATATTAAATAACACGAAAATAGAATTTGCTAAAGTAGGAATAAAAGCATCTGTTAAAAAAAAAAAAAAAAAAAAAAAAAAAAAAGGCTAGGAGTCGAATTTGACGACCAGGTATAATTTTGTGGTCGTCAAATGCAATAATTTAGTTGCATTTGGCGACTAACGACCACTAATTTCTAACCCTGACGTGTTATGATTTTAACGTAAAATGCATCTTGAGTATATTTAATGTAAAATATGGTCTGTGTGTGTGGTAGTATTAGAATTTTGACCTAAGTGCAAAGTTCTCTATGATAATTTTCTATCTATTATTTCTTCATTTCTTAATCTATTGGAGGAGAATTATTTCATTGTGCCTGCCTTTTTATGTGTGTTGTCGACAAAATTTATTTATAAATTTAATACAATATATTTAAATTTTATTTACTGATGTTTTTGTTTTATTTTACTTATGCATTTTGTATGTTTCGCCCTTTTCATCTACCATAGAAAAGAATCCCCCCTTCCCTTCCAAAAGAAAAAGTTTAGAAATAATTTGGTACTTCTCTATTATCCCGTCAACCACTTTTCATAACAAAAAACTATCGCCAAATTGCAAGATTAAACGCCAAAAATGCAATCCCATTTACTTGATGTCAGAAGCATTATACGTGTTTGTTATGTCATCAAGTGGTTTCTAATTCGACATTTACGTGTATTTTTCATTATGTTTTACTGATTTATTAGTTATTTCATTAATTAAAATAACAATTGTGTCCTTAAATTTTTATATTTTATTTATTTTGATATTCCAGTGGCAACGTTCTCCCGTTTATTTGGCATTACAGTTTGGATAGTTTTTTGTTATGAAAAGTGGTCAGCGGGATAATAGAGAAGTACCAATCATTCTTTAATTTGGTAAAGAAGAAATCTCTGATTTAAAAATTTAGCAACTTCTTGACAAAACACTTTGTAAGTTTTATACTGAAACACTGTATAATCTTTAAGAGATGGTAGAGTACAATGAACCAAATAATTTTATTTATAGGAAACCAGCATCACAATCCACTCATTCAGTCAAAATTACATAGTGCTTTACTTCAATCTAAGTTCAGAATTTTTGCTCATAACTGTAACAATAATGAAAATATTTTAACTCTATTTACAACCGAATTAATTTGTTGTGTGCAAAATATGACAAAATCAGGAAGAATGGTATACATACACAGTAATTCGTTCAGTGCACATGTAATTTCAATTGTTTTCTGAAACGTGATCATCTAATTTAACTCTCATTGGATGCAAAAGGTTGCCACTTCCACCACATGAAATGAGACAATATCACAAGATGAGCTGAAAGTGGCCACTCTTCAAACACAAGAAATAGCTCGACGCATGGTGGACTGTACGAAACACTTTTTATTATTATTTACTTCTCATTAAACTCAAAAATGCAATCAACATTAAGAGCATGATCACCATGGCTCCTTTCTACACAAATTTGGAGCAACACTGCCCACTCATTAACTCTTTTTTTTATAGGTGGCGCTGCTACAACAGCGGTTGCGTCTTGGTACGGAACAGCCACCATCTGCATCCAATCAGCATTATATTAGACAATCCACTTTTAGGAGTGAAGTTGACATTACAATGACGGAACTGATATATTGTGCACTTCTAGCACTTTTAATTATTATAGCATTTTGTACACAACAGGTTAATTTTGTTCGAAATAACATTAAAATATTTTCATTATTGTTAAAGTTATTACCAAAAATCCCAACTTAGATTGAAGTGAAACACCCTGTAGTTTTGACTGAATGAATCGATTGCGATCTTTGATTTCCTGTAAAAAAATTATCTGTTGTAATGTGCTTTACCACCTCTTAAAGTTTATAAATTATACTGAAATTCCTTATATAACATATAGGTTACATCTCTAGAGGAGAAATATAATGTTTAAATTTCAGTGCATGAAATATGGATTGTATGAAAACCATGAAGCTGGAAGAATAATTTTGTCTTTTGAAATATTTGAAGAGCACTGAAGAGCATTTTCTAAACTTCCTAAGACCTTTTTTAAACCCATACTCCCTGCGCTAATACCCCTCCTCTTCACAGACCTGCAGAAATGGAAAGTACTTATCTTCAGACCCCAAAAAGAAGTTAGTTCTGGCCCAGAGGAAAAAGTATTTAATTATATTTTCAAAAGAACATTGAAACATGCTGACATGGAATCGCAAGAGGCCGAAAGAAAATTGCATTTCAGACAGGATTTCGTCTTTCCAAGTGCCCCACCATTTATAAATAATAGTATTCCTTTTTACTGGGACCAAGCAATTTTTCCACTTAGGACGAGATTTCACTCTAGACAAATTCCATTTTCATTGACTTTACTGTATTACCTTATTTTGTCAAGTCCATTTGCACAAGGAGCTTTATTTCCCTCCAAAATAAGTGGGAAAATATCTAGAAGGATAGAATGGGCTCTATGTTCTGCTAGGGTTCCTGTTCTCCCAAATTCATATTCTTAAAAGCAGTGCTTAATTTGCACCAGAGTACAGCTCCAGTACTTCTTTATTTTTTGTGAATATTTAAATACTAGCCAGAATTCATGAGAGCTTATAAATATTGTGCACCAAAGGCCGCAGAAACATATAATTATATGTTATGTTTTACTGGTTTGATATTAAAAAAAATCCTTCACAAGAATGATTTTCCGAAAATTGCCCTTATAAATGTTTTTGCTATCGGTTCATTTATTAGATTTTATTATATATATATATATATATATATATATATATCCATATACTTAAAGCTAACCTGCTTTTTAGTTTTTCGTGCAAAAATGCTATTTATACGCATGCGCGAGCATTCAGCTAATCAGCTAGAGGCTTTTACTATCTTCAGAAGCGATGTTCCAGCCAATGAGGTGAAGGCTTTTTCCTCTCTCTAGAAGCGTATGTGTTCCATTTGGTTGTTCGGTTGTTGAAACTTTATAGATTTCTTTTATTAAGGTATTTTTTCATTTTACCGTATTTATTTTCTTTTTAAGTCGTATGTATTTTACTACTTTGAATTTTTTATAACTAACCCTTTTTTTGAGAGAGAGAGAGAGATTTCGTGGCACGAAATTCCGCGAATCGTTTCCGATGTAAACAAACTAATTTTAAACTTTTAATATGTAATTCTGTGTGATATGATTAAATTCAGGTTTTCTGAGCGACGATCACAGTATTTTTACCAAATAATTTTTGTATTAATCAAGCTTTTTTGGTTATTAAGCATAGCTAAACACGAAAGAAAACTTTGTTATTTTAAGATTTTGATGTGAATTATTTGCGTACATTTATAAGACGAGTTTCACTGAATAATTCAAGAAAAAAAAAATCTGATCATTATACATATTTAGTTATGCATTATTAATTATTTACTTGGCCTTTACTTTTAATATTTCAAACTTACAGCTGAATGTAACTATTAAAACATTTGAAATACTGTATTCGTAAAATGAAATTTCAGCTTAAACACTTGACAATTACTTTTAGTTATGCATTATTAATTATTTACTTGGCCTTTACTTTTAATATTTCAAACTTACAGTTGAATGTAACTATTAAAACATTTGAAATACTGTATTCGTAAAATGAAATTTCAGCTTAAACACTCGACAATTACTTTTAGTTATGCATTATTAATTATTTACTTGGCCTTTACTTTTAATATTTCAAACTTACAGCTGAATGTAACTATTAAAACATTTGAAATACTGTATTCGTAAAATGAAATTTCAGCTTAAACACTCGACAATTACTTTTACTTATGCATTATTAATTATTTACTTGGCCTTTAATTTTAATATTTCAAACTTACAGCTGAATGTAACTATTAAAACATTTGAAATACTGTATTCGTAAAATGAAATTAGCTTAAACACTCGACAATTACTTTTAGTTATGCATTATTAATTATTTACTTGGCCTTTACTTTTAATATTTCAAACTTACAGCTGAATGTAATTATTAAAACATTTGAAATACTGTATTCGTAAAATGAAATTTCAGCTTAAACACTCGACAATTACTTTTAGGTTAAATTCAGGTTTTCTCAGTGACGATCACAGTATTTTTAACAAATAATTAAAAGTACTACATGCATGCATCTATCTATCTATCTATATTAGAAATTGTGCAGGTTTCTGGTCACTGTTTTGTTTACATATTTTAAACAAAAATTTCAATTTAATAATGCACTGAAAATTATAATGAATGCTTACAATTAAACACAACAACACAAAACAAAAAATTTCACAAAAACACATTATTTCCCCGATATTTTCCCACAACTAATCAATAAATTTCATGATATTTTATTGCGATTTTAAACCATGAACTTTAGTACTTTTCTGTTATACGGACACTATGCCAAAATGTATGTATGTATGTATGTAAATGTATGTATGTATGTTTGGGGACAATGGTGTACGTATAACGGAAAAGTGCCTGAATTATTATTTATATATATATATATATATATAATATAAACATAATTGGCGACACAGCAAGTTTTCTGGATTTCTCCCTGTCTCTCTAACCACATTGTTAACAAAACAAAAAATTCACGAAAAACACATTATTTCCCCGATATTTTCCCACAACTAATCAATAAATTTCATGATATTTTATTGTGATTTTAAACCATGAACTTTAGTACTTTTCTGTTATACGGATACTATGCCAAAATGTATGTATGTATGTATGTTTGGCGACAATGGTGTCCGTATAACGGAAAAGTGCCTGAATTATTATTTTTTATATATATATAAAATATAAACATAATTGGCGACACAGCAAGTTTTCTGGATGTGAAAGGCGGAGATGAATTTCATTCATTCAATGACCGTTTTAAAAGTTTCAAGTTTGGATTGAGTGCACCTGAACATAAAAACCGATACCTATTTCTATGTTCATGATTGAGTTATTTGGATATCTTTTCGTATAGCACAGAAAATCATTTCTCCCGCTTTTGTAATACAGATAAATTCTGGTGTATTTTTTTTTCTTCTTTTTATATCATAAGTACTTTTCTACTTTAAATTTTTTAACTGTCGAGTTTCTAAGCTGAAATTTCATTTTTCGAATGCAGTATTTCAAATGTTTTAATAATTACATTCAGCTGTAAGTTTGAAATATTTAAAATATTAAAAGTAAAGGTCAAGTAAATAATTAATAATGCATAACTAAATATGTATAATGATCAGAATGACATGAAAATTTTAAAAAACTGAAATTTTGCACTTGCAACTTAATTGTAAATTTCATTGTTTACATTGGAAACGATTTGTGGATTTTAAGAATTTGCTGAACTTTGTGTCACCAAATTACTAAATCTCTCTCTCTCACTCTCCAAAAAAAAAAAAAAAAGGGGTTAGTTTAAAAAAATTCAAAGTAGCAAAATACATACAACACAAAAAGAAAATAAATACGGTAAAATGAAAAAATTACTTTAATAATAGAAATCCATAAATTTTCAACAACGACATCAAACGAACGTATCTCATCTTTCGTTCGTGATAAGGAACGCTCCTTTGGCCCCCTCCACTCATTGGCTGAATTGTAAAGGGCAAAATTGGGGGACAAAATGACTACAGCATTTCTGAGAAAAGAAAAAATCAGAAAATTCACAGAAAATAATTATTTTTGTTGCAAGTTGGGTTAACTGTCTTTATGGTTCGAGTCGATTTCAGACTGAGTGTAGATTTCTGCAAGTTGGATTTGGGTTAACCCGATTTTTCAAAAGTTAGTTCAAGTTCAGTATATTATTTCAGATTAAAACTATACCTATCAGGGCTTGAATTTCAGGGCGGGATTCGCGCGGAAAATTTTGAAATCCCGCCCAAAAAAGATCATGAGCGGGAGCCTCCCGCCCAAAAAATTTCAGCATTTTTGGAGAAATTTGCATTATTTAATTTACCTGCAACCGAACGATAAATTTCGTGATTTTTTTTCCCCGCAACCAATTGATGGACTTTGTGTTTTTTCCGCGACTGATCGACGAACTTTGTGGTTTTTTCCGTGACAGATCAACGAACTTTGAGTTTTTTCTGCGACAGATCGACGAACATTGCGTTTTTTAAGTGACTGATCGACGAACCTTGCGTTTTTTGGTGACATATCGACGAACTTTGCGTTTATTCCGCAATCGATCGACGAAATTTTTCTTTCTTCCCTGACTGATCGACGAACTTTGCATTTATTCCGCAATCGATCGACGAAATTTGCTTTTTTCCGCAACTGATCGACGAACTTTGCGTTTTTTCCGCGACAGATCAACGAACGTTGCATTTTTTTCTGCGACTGATCAACGAACTTTGCGTTTTTTCTGCGACAGATAGACGAACATTGCGTTTTTTAAGCGACTGATCGACGAATCTTGCGTTTTTGGGGGACAGATCGACGAACTTTGTGTTTATTCTGCAATCGATCGACGAAATTTGCTTTTTTCCCACGACTGATCAACGAACTTTGCGTTTTTTGGTGACAGATCGACGAACTTAGCGTTTTTTCCGCGACAGATTGATGAACTTTGCGTCTTTTCCACGATCGATCGGTGAATCTCAATCAAGTAAAATCTAAAGTCAGAAATTTATTTAACAACCTAATTGTTAAGGGTCCCTAACACATTTAATGGAACTTGAAAAATACACTGCATATATAAAACTTAACTTTCTTCCCTTTTTTATAATAAAAATAAACATTTTACATAATCATTCTCAGTTGACTTAATTTTTTCAATGGTATTTTGTCATGTCTGCATTAATGTAATTCTTTAAATAGCATGTAAAATAATAGTGGGGTTTAAAGATTTTTTTTTCTCCCTCCCAAACATTACAACTCCCCTCCATTTAAAAATGTTGGTAGGAGACTCCCGTCTTTGGAAAAATTGAATTTCAAGCCCTGCCTATAATATGTTTGTGTGTATTGAGGTTTGTATAGATGTTTGTGTGTGTGCTGTTTTTAATACAGACAGTTTCATTTTTCACACGAACCTTTCAAAAAATTCACATTCTTTGCGCAATCCTTTAACAAAATTCGCATTTTTTTTCGTGATTCTTTAATGAAATTCGCATTTTTTTCTGTATCTTTTTTTTGTCGAGATTCATAATTTTTTCAGCTATCCTATGACGTAATTCGTGTTTTTTTTTCAGCGATAATTTGACGAAATTTGTGTTTTTTCTGCGATTTTTTTTTTCACGAAATTTGCGTTATTTTCCACGATTCTTTTATGAAATTTGCGTTTTTCTGTGATCCTTAGACGAAATTTTCTTTTTTCGCAATGCTTTGATAATAATCACATTTTCTCTGCGGCCTTTTGATAAGATTCATGAATTTTCAGCAATCCTTCGATGAAATTCGCGTTTTTTCAGCAATCTTTGAAGAAATTCGCATTTTTCTCGCGATATTTTAACGAAATGTGCGTTTTCCAGCGATTTTTTGATAAAATACATTTTATTCCGCAATTTTTAGACGAAATTTGGCAAGAAAGCGCTATCTTTTGGTGAAATTTCCTGTTTTGCGATTCTTTGACAAAATTTGCTCATCTTTTGTGTAAATCGCATTTTTCTGTGGCCTTTTAACAAAATTCACGATTTACATTATCCTTTGATGAAATTAGTGTTTTCCCGTGATCATTTGACAAAATCTAGGATTTTTTTCCCGCGAAGATTGATTATATGTTTTTAGTCTGCAGGTGCCCTAAAAAGTTTGACGCCTGTCGCTGCATTGCACGCATTCTGCCACGGTGTATCAAACAAACAAAATTCATCCTAAAGAATTATTGTTTCGTTTCTGGAAATGAACAACCGTCAACTCATTGGGTGAATTATAAAGTGTGAAATTTGTAGGCACTGAGTATCATCTATACTATTAATGTCGGTAAACGTCTGTCTGTGTGTGTGTTGTTGTGTCTGGCGTCTGTAAGCACAAAACTCTGCATGCAGACGACGGACATAAGTGCTTTTGGTATAAAAAAATTCGTAAGTGGAGTTTTTAAAATTCACAACATTTTGCGGGAGAAGAGGGGTGCGAACGAATTTAAAAAATGAGTCCGCATCAATAATTATGGTGGCGGGGGGGAGTATGTTTTGCCTAAACGGGGCGGAGACTTTTCTTTGTTGACACCACTCATATGATATATCGTTCGAAAGGCCTATGACTGCCTTTTCATGTTATGCATCTGTGTGGTCCATCCCCCCTCCCCCCCCCACCAATTGGGGCATTTTTCTAAATTTTGCACATACCACTCATGTTATATATCGTTAAAAAGGTCTGTGACCGCTTAATCATATTATGCATCTCCGGTGTCCATCCCCCCACTTTGCCCCCCCCCCAAGGGGGCACTTTTGTAAATTTTGCACAATCCCTTCATGTTACGTATTGTTGGAAAGGTCTTTGACTGCTTATTCATGTTATGCATCTCCGAGGTCCATCCCGCCACTTCCCCCCCCCCTTAAGGGGGGCAATTTTCTAAATTTTGTTGACACCCCTCATGTCATATATTGTTGGAAAGGTCTGTGACCGCTTAATGATATTATGCATCTCCAATGTCCATCTCCCCACTTTGCCCCCCCCCTCCCCCAAGGGGGTACTTTTCTAAATTTTGCAGACAACCCTCATGTCATATATCGTTGGAAAGGTCTGTGACTGCTTAATCATATGCATATCTCCAATGTCCATTTCCCCACTTTCCCCCCCCCCTCCCCCAAGGGGGTACTTTTCTAAATTTTGCAGACAACCCTCATGTCATATATCGTTGGAAAGGTCTGTGACTGCTTAATCATATGCATATCTCTGATGTCCATCTCCCCGCTTTGCCCCCCCCCCAAAAGAGATACTTTTCTAAATTTTGCACACAACCCTCATGTTATATATCGTTGGAAAGGTCTGTGACCACTTAATCATATTATGCATGTTCCGTGTCCATCCCCTACTTTACCCCCCCCCCCCCCCAAGGGGGTACTTTTTAAAATTTTGCACACACCCCTCATGTTACATATCGTTTGAAAGGTCTTTGACTGCTTATTCATGTTATGCATCTCCTTGGTCCATCCCGCCATTTCCCCCTCCCCAAGGGGGCACTTACCATTTACTTGCACAACAGCGCTAAATGTGTCAGATGAAAGAAATTCCGCGAGTACATGTGCCAGTGAAACTTAGCCAATTGCTGTTCTTCAACCTAGCTTTAATTCAAAGTGTGTTTTTTATTTATTTGAATTATTCTGCAAAAGTTTCAAACATTTTAAAGCAGCTATGAATTTTATTTTTATGGTACTATGAAGTTTTTTGCCGTCAAATTTTGACGGGTTCCATCTAGTATATATATAATGCATAGCTACCAAACTATTTCCAAATGGTAATCTTCATCTTATTTAATAGCAGATTTCTATGGTTAAATAAGGCAAAGATTACTATTCAGAAAAAAAAATTATAAAAAAAAAAAAAAAAAAACATAATAGTTACAACTATGCTCGTAAGCATAGAGAATATATTCAAATAAATATTAAGACTTTTCTTTTGCTGAAGAAAAAAATGCTTTAAATTTGCAAATGAAGTATGACATACAAATATGCAGAAGAAGGGGCAGGAAGGGAGGGGTACACTACAGTTGTTGATATCAGAGAATATTAAAACTCCAGTATTTCTTTTTGTTAGAAATTAAGCCCTCTTAAAAGAAAGGGAATGTAGCTGAGAAAACTCAAAGACAGTAGAAAATTGGACACACAGTAGTTATGCTAAGTAGCATTAGTGAATGAGTGATTGAATAGTGAATGAAAAATTTAAAGTTGAAATAAAATGCTACATATTAGCAATTATTTTAATAAGGGCTTAAACTTGTAATGATATAAAATAGAAACCTTTAAAATACTAAAACAATCAAATTGCAATCATGCAGTAATTAATTCAGTCACAAACAGCTTTTATATTTATTTTCTCTCAATACTTTTTTCAAGGATCTACAGCGGAGGAGGGTGAGTCTGCAGCCTTTTCTTGCGTATGTCCATGTAAATAGTTTGTGACATGTTTGTGAAAGTTATTACAAAGTGGAAAATTATTTCCGATCATTCCAGTTGTGCTACATATTAGCAAGTCAACAATGTGTGTATGAATTTACAATAAACACCTTTATTCCTGAGGGGAGAAAGATCATATCTTTTTTTTAAGGCTATATCAGCATTTCCAATTAGCCTTCTCTCATGTAAAAATAAATTGCAGAAGAACATAAATTATGGTAAATTTAGCATCAAGTTTTACCTTTTAACTCAAAAATGTTTGTAGGGGAAGAAGTCAAAAGTGTTAATGTCACCTGCTATTAAAATAAAAACCCTGCAGTAGGCATTTATTTTAAGTTTTATAGATTATGAAACACTTTCCAGCACATCCAGAATTATAGGATGGGCCAAAGTTTATAGGTCTGATTTGTAGAATAAAAATTATTGGTCCGGCTCGGTTCGATATAAAAGTAAAATGTTCGGTCCGGGTCGACCGAATTTCTAGAAAATGTGCTGATATTTTTGAATCAATTTTATCCTACTATTACAATTATTCAAAAAGCACACTTACTTATGCATAGATTTTATTTTCAGATGATGTTCGAAATTCATGGAATACTGAATAACAACAATATGATTAAAGAAACACTGATAAAAAAAAAATGATTTAGACAATTACATTCAAATGAAGATTCAGTAAGAAAATCATAAATGTAAAGCTCTAGAGAGACAATAATAGATGTTTAAAAATATCTCTAATTTATTAAACCAAATTAAATGTATAATGATTTCGATAAACAAATATAGAACATCACATTAACTTTTACAAAAATAAATAAATAAAATGGCAACCCAACATGGACTCGGAGGAGAGTATGTAGAAGTCTGCACGGGTCAAGGCTGGAAAAAACATCTAGCCCGGACCAAGTCTGCAGAAAAAAAGTAAGGTTCTCTATCCGAGCCTGTGCATATCTATATCCAGAATATCATTACAAAAAAAAACTCTTCCGTCTAATAAAGTCAAAGAAAATATGTAAGTAGATATTTCAGAAAATGTAAAATAAATTTAAAAACCTGATTTCAGAATTTTCTGTCCATAATGGCAAAAAATAGTCAAATTCTTTTCTGCAGCTCTGTATATGATATGTAGATTTGTACATATACTATATTTTATGGGGGGGGGGGGGGATTTCAGTTAGAAAATGCATTACACAGTTAAAAATTCACCTTAAGCAATCTCCAGTAATAAGCAGAAATGCACTTGAATTCTTTCGTACAGCCCTGTATATTATTTACAGATTTTTATATACATCACATATTAAGCTAAAATTTAATTCGGGTAAAAAATTCATAATACAACTAAAAATGCAATTCCAGCAATTACTATCCATAGATGACAATGTATATAGTTCTTTGCGTGTCCTATATATGAATTTATTTACATTGTACAAACATCTCTTAGTATTCAAAAATGATTCAACAGGAAAATGCATAACACAAGTGAAAAACATCCTTAAAGCGGTATTCAAAAAAAAATATTTTTCCACGCTCAACAACTCAAAATTTTGAGACACATTTACAGACTCATTTTTTTAAATAAAAACATCAAACTTGGCGACGTGATTTATGAAGAGATTTATAAGGGCCCCATGTTTTTATTTTTCGTTCAGTTAATTAGAAATTGATTTGCAAACAATTATTTTCACAGTACGATAATTTTTTTTGTTTCCAGCACTATCGCTTCCGGAAATTCGGTTCAAAATGTCCACTTTGACAGCATTTTTTGAAATATATTCTACCTTTATCAAAAAATCGAGACAATACGGACATTATAAAGTTTCTGAATAAGAGAACCTGCAATTGGATGCATTTTAGAGCAAAAATGAATTTAAGAATGTGTCTCAAAATAAGCATTTTCTATTTGAATACACCCTTAAGCAATTCCACACTAATAAACAGTAATATTTACAAGTTCTTTTTTGAAGCCGTGTATAGGGTACATAAAATTTATACACATCACGTTACCTGTGTTATACACCTACCATGTAATATGCAGATAGTTGGTTGAACTTAAAAATGCATACCACAACTATTAGCATTTATTTTTCACTAGCTGACCCACCTGGTGTTACCTGGGACCGGGATAATAAATTAAAAAAAAACCTCAAATTTATATGATTTTATATCTTTAACCTTATTTTGTATGAAATAATTTTTTTAATGATTTTTAAAACAATAAGGCTCATTTATTCATCAACAAAGTAGTGTAATTATGATCCATATTATTACTCATTGATAAAATTAAAAAATTCATATTTATTTTTTAATAATTTATATTCCATTAAAATATCACTTAACAAATTTTTTTTACATTTTTCATGCGTCTACTGGCAGAGGAAAGTGGAACTAAAATCTCTTAGGCGATCGAAATCAAGTCGAATGAGTCAAATCCCATTGTAATCGGGCACATAGAATGCGAGATAAGAATGTGCCCCGTGGCGGTGGAAGCTGGAGCTAAAATATGCAAGGCTATCAAATCAACATCAAGTTGAATGAGCCAAACCCACTCGTAATTGGGCCCATAGAACTCGAGATACTTTGAAATGAAATTTTAAAAAAATCTGAAATTATTATTTGGAAAGAGTAGTATATACATCTGATAAGTTTACTTTAATGCTATAGAGGGTGATTATCATAAGTTTATTTTAATGTTAAAAAGGGTGATTTTTAAGTTAATTATAATGTTTGGAATCAGTTGCGTTCAAATTAGAAAATTAGTTGCTGAGATACGAAAACTGGACACAGTTAGAGGAAAAAACATGAAGGGGGAGCAGATTTTTCAGTACGCTTCGTTAAATGACTAATTAGGAGGACCACTATACACCTTTAAAGATTGATTCATTTCGTTAAGCTAGGAACTTAATTTCCAATTTCGGTTAGATTATTATTAGAAAATTCTGGTAGCTCTTTTATAGAAATATACCCTGAAGCTGTGAGTGTTGATTATTATGCTAATTTGGCAAAATGAAACTAGTTTGGAGAAGTTTGGAACATTATAAAATAAGTTATGGATATAAGCCACAGTTAGAGAAAAAACGTTATGGCGAAGTACTCAACCACAAATCCCTAATTTTGATCCAATCCGAAGTTGCGTTTTCGTTCATAACTTTAACAGTAGTGAAGATATTTTAACGAAATCTTTACGATTCATACAAAGATGAGTCTTTTGCGAATTTTGTTAAAATATCTTCACAACTGTGAAAGGTATGAATGAAAATGCAATTTCGGATTGGCGTGAGATGCCCTGTAATTTTGACTAAATAAATGAATATTTGACCCTGGTTTCCTATACAATAAATGTTTTTTACAGTACTGTAACGATCCTATTTCTCTAAATCCTGATCTCATTTTTGCGATTTTGATGAGTTTTTAATTAATATCTATGCTAATTCTCAAAATATTACAATTATGATTCTCAGGTGCACCAGGACAGGTTTTGTACTATCCTCACCTAAATTTTTTTACTTCTAGCTGTGCTAGATTTTCCTTGCCATCGGACACACACATACAAAGCAAAACTTTCTTTTATTAGTATAGATTTACAGGGACACAAAAAGAATGAACTGTGTTTTTATTATGTTTTTAATTGTGTAACATCATTAAAATACAGTACAAATGTTTTTTGTCCGTGGACTATTATGTAACAGGATTCTTTAGTATGATCCTGTAAAAGCGTGATAAATGCTTTCCACACTATATATTCTGTAGAAAGCATGTTTCGGTGCACCTCAGAAATACATATCAATTTCGTGTTGTTTGAAATGGTGTAGCATCATTAAAATACGCTGCAAGCTATTTTTCCCAATAGACTATAATATAATGGAATTATTTTGTGTCTATTTTTAGAGTCTTGCTTGGGTCGGGTTATATCCATACCGAACCCAAAAATTCTATTTCAAGTTAACCCAAAACCTGAAATAAAAGATAATAAATCCATATTTTAAAATAATTAAGGAAAATACAGTTATAACTAATGTCAATTTTATCTTTTATGTGGAAAAATGAACATGTATATATATATATATATATATATATATATATATGTACTCATTAATGTTCAAATATATAGTATTTTTCATTGGAAAAAATATTCTAGATTTTTTTGAAAAATTGAGTAAACTTAAACCCGACCACAAGAATCAATTCCTAAGCCGAAACCGAAACAATTACAGTAAAAATTAGCATCAACCCGACCTACGGATTGGGTCGAATAAAATCAGGTTACCCGATTTGATGCAGGACTCTAATCCCTATAAACGGACTTTAAATACGGCACACTTCATTTTCAAGAGAGATGATGCTACAGCAAAGCTCAATAACATATATAAATTACATGGCAACTGGACTGTGTTTATGGGAATTAAAGTGTGGACAGGAAACCGAAGTTGTAAACATTTTTCAGCTATATTATGTTGACTATTATTGATGTTAGAAAGTCTTAAAAAGATATACAAATATTAATTATTTTAAAACAAAATAACTTTGAAAAATATGCATTTTTTTAAAGCTAGTATTTGAAAATATTCTGAGAAGTACTAAAAAAGCCTTCAAAGGCCGTCATTTGGGTAGAGTACTGCATGGCTCGAGTTACTCAATTTTCCCTGAACCCGACCCGGGGTTCGGGTTTGCGCTATTTATTTCAGTGTGGGTCGGGTTCACTTAAAAAGTTCCTTGTATGGGTCTTTTTCAAATTTAGTTTAGATATTTTCGGGTCTGATTCAGGTGAAAGTTTTAAACAATGGATGTATTTCAAAAGAAAGTCCTGAATATTAGGTAGCTTTCAATACAAAAAAGTATAAAGCTACCTATTGCAGCCGTTCGGAGGAAAGCAGTTCCGGAAAATTTCGATATATTTTCACCGATCACGATCCCCAGACTCCAAAACCACCCTCCACTCAAATGTTGATTTATATATTATATATATATATCTGACCTATGTCATACGATAACGCCCGTATTTATGAATCGATTTTGATGAAACTAACTGTGTGTATTGAGGTCACTAATGTCTCGACCGAGTTCGTTGGCCAGCTTGGTCCGCCATTTTGTTTCAAGATGGCGGCCATTTAAATCTAAAATAAATATACAAAAAAAATAAGAATTCAAATTTATTTTTTAATTACGTGTTAGGCCTTAATACAAGGATTCCAGAGCATTTTTTGGTTTACCTCTATCTTAAAAAATGGCTGAGATAGAGCAGTTTGAAATTCTAGGGTGGCTGACATTCTGAAACAAAACAGCACATTAACGCGATTACTCGCAAATTGTTTTCTTTCATTGTTGTAATAATTTTCCCAATCATACGCATAAAAGTATATATTCATATCCGTTAGCGCCAAATTCTCGCCAATATTGGCGACATTTGGCGAAATATTACCAAATTTGGCGACCAAAATAAATCTTCATAAATGAAGGCAATTTGGCTATTGCTCAATAATTTGGCGAATTTCTTATTCAAATTCAGTATTAACGAATCTTTTGTAAACGTTTCTTTGCATTTTAGCTTGCTGTTTTCGTGTAACATTAGCTAAAATTTTAAAACGAAGATATAGGAAAGCTACCTTTCCCTCTCGGTACAGGCCGGAAGGACTTTTTTTAATAAGATGGATATTAATGAGTGTGTATGTGTTCATTTTTATTAAAAAATAAATAAAATTGATATTAGAGATATAATTATAAACTACATTTTCATAATTGTATTAAAATATAGATTCATTTTCTTCACTTTGGGTTTGGGGTTGACTTTAAGCAGAATTTCCGGGTTCGAGTCGTGCAGGACTCCACCTTCGGACCCTGCGTTGATAGTACTGCTGTACACGCATTAGAGTAAAATGACACAAATCACATTTAAATACGTTAATTAGGTCAAAAGATATAACGGTCTTTATGTTGCAATGTCTATAGTTGCCACATCTTCTTTCACAACTTAAATGCATTTATCTAAAAATTAATTTATAAAAATCTATCATATTTTTTTTAATTGATATTTCTATATTTTCATGAAGCATAAAGTTATGAAACTGCATAATATTTTCAATTATATACTCTTTAAACTGTTTTTGAGATTTTAAGAGAAACTTTTGAAAACATGATTCTCATCGTAGTGACAGACAGTATACATAAAAATAAATCGATCAAGTGCGAGTATAACTCGCGCTCAAAGTGTTCCATACATTGAATTTATTAATTACACTCTTACAATCCCAATTTTTTTAAAGACAAGTAATTTAATTAATATCTCGGCTAATTACCAAATTTATTTATTTTTTGAAAATCATTATTAACTATCCTTGGATGATTCTGCATCGATAAGTACCTTAAGCGCAACTACCTTGCGGCCGCCCAAAAAGTAAAGTTTGTGTGTAACGGAAAAATGCGTTTTTCTCAAAAACTATCTGACCTAGGAAAATCGCTATAGTTTTCCTTAAAGATTTGAATAAACTCCTACTACCCCTATTTTTTTCAAAATTTTATTTTCACTAGATTCGGAAATAGGGGTGTGGGGGACATATTTTTGCAGTACATTTTCGACGATATCTCTGAAAATATAATACCTAAAATTAAAACAAATGTATTTTTGAGTTCGATGTTACTATATCTTTCGAACAATATTAAAAAAAAAAAAAAAAAGTAATTTAATTACCTTCCCTAAAATTTTCCTAAATATATTTGTGAATGGCTAAGGCTAATAAGCAGTGTTGAATTCAGACACTTTTCTGCGGGAGGGATTTCTGTGGCTCCGAGGGGGGGGGGGGAATTGTACTTTTTTAACCATTAAAAGCATAAGATCTCAAATCTTCCGGAAGGGGGGTATTCCCCCCGGGCCACCCTCTGAATTCAACACTGATCAATAGGCTTTATGACTTTTTCAAGTTTGAACTTTCCACATTCCCCAGTTTACCAGAAAAACTACTGTAACAAACAGACACACGAGTGATCTTATAATGGTTCCGTTTTTAATTGACCCTAAGACTCTTCTTAAGAAACCCTAATAACTATTTTCATCTAAATATTGATTGTTTATTTTTTTTAATAATAAATACTTATGTAAATCTCTAAGACACATTCACGTGTATTCTTTTCTTATTTAAAAATTAAAAAATCATGCAAAAAATGTTATTCTTTTCTAGAATAAATATCGAACGAGCTATGCTCGATCAAAATTAGCTTTGAGTTCAAATATCATGACCAAAATGACCCACTAATCAAATTTTCTTGAACATGTGACCAAGCCCAATTGTCTTCTCGTACCCGAAACCCGCAGGATGTAAAATTTAGTCAAAATAGTCTGAGTCGTATTTTAGATAAAATTGGCCCACAGTGACCCAAAAATGACACACAAATCGAATTTTCTCGGACGTATGATATAGCCCAATGATTTTCTCGTGCCCGCAACTCGTCAGGTGTCAGGTGCAAAATTTAATCAAAATCGCCAGAGACGCTCTTTAGATAAAATTAATTTGACCCGCGTTGACCCACTAATCGAAAGTTCTCGAACACGTGACCTAGCCCAACAGTCTTCTCGTGCCCGAAAACCATAGGACACAAAATTTATTCTAAATAGTCTGAGCCGTTTTTTAGATAAAATTAGCTAGACCCATTAATTGAATTTTCTCGGACATGTGACCTAGCCCAATGATTTTCTCGTGCCCGAAACTCGTAGGATACAAAATTTAATCAAAATCATTAGAGCCGTTTTTTAGATAAAATTAATTTGACCCGCGTTGACCAAAAAATGACCCACTAATCGAAAATTCTCGAACATGTGACCCAGCCCAATAGTTTTCTCGTGTCCGAAACTCGTCAGATACAAAATTTAATCAACTTGTTAGAGCCGTACTTTAGATAAAATTAACTTGACCCGCGTTGACCCAAAAATGACCCACTAATCTAAAGTTCTCGAACATGGGACCTACCCCAACAGTCTTCTCGTTCCCGAAAACCATAGGATGCAAACTTTCGTCTAAATAGTCTGAGCTGTTTTATAGTTAAAATTAGCTTGACCCATAGTGACCCACTAATCGAAATATCTCGAACATGTGACCTAGTCCAATGGTCTTCTCGTTCCCTAAAACTGCAGGATACTAAATTTAGTTCAAATCCTCTGAGCCGTTTTTAAGATAAAATTAGCCTGACCACAGTCACCAAAAAATGACCCATTAATCGGATTTTCTCGAGCATGTGACCTAGCCCAATGGTTTTCGCGTGCCCCAAAACCGTAGGATACAAAAATTAGTTTTAAAAGTCTGTGCCATTTTTAAGATAAAAATAGCTTGACCCACTAATCGAAATTTTTCGAATATGTAACCTAGCCCAATAGTCTTCTCGTTCCCTAAAACTGTAGGATACTAAATTTAGTTCAAATCCTCTGAGCCGTTTTTAAGATAAAAATAGCTTGACCCATGACCAAAATGACCCACTAACCGAATTTTCTCGAACATGTGACTTAGCCCAACAGCCTTCTCCTGCCCGAAAACCATCATAGGATGCAAAATTTTGTTTAAGAGCCTACACTAGTCACGCGAAGAAACGCTCACGCTAATGTTAAGTCTATGGGAATGTTATTGCGCGATTTCTTTCTCGCATTTTAATATTTTTAAATGATTTTTTTTTGCGTAGGATAGCTGACGTCGATCTCTATCGTTGTTAGTTTTTACTTTTTCGATTTTGGCTCCAGTTTTTTTTTTATATAAGGGTACTTTCATTTTCAGAACCGGTTCCAACCGGTTCCAAAATTTAAAATGTCCGCTTATAAAAAAACTTTAACCAAAATAAAAAAAATAAAAACTAACAACGTTGCAGATCGACCTCAGCTATCCTACGCAAAAAAAATCCTTTAAAAATATTAAAATGCGAGCGAGAAATCGCGGGATAACCTTCCCATAGACTTAACATTAGCGTGAGCGTTTTTTCGCGTGACTAGTGTAGGCTCTTAAATAGTCTGAGCTGTTTTTTAGATAAAATTAGCTTAACCCACAGTGACCCCAAAATGACCCACTAATCGAATTTTCTCGGACATGTGACCTAGCCCAATGATTTTCTCGTGCCCGAAACTCGTAGGATACAAAATTTAATCAAAATCGTTAGAGCCGTTTTTTAGATAAATTTTACTTGATCCGCGATGACCCAAAAATGATCCACTAATCTAAAGTTCTCGAACATGTGACCCAGCTCAATAGTCTTCTCGTGCCCGAAAATTAGTCAAATTCGTTTGAACCGTTTTTTAGATACAAATAGCTTGACCATGACCCATGGTGACCCACTAATCGAATTTTCTGGAACATGTGACCTAGCCCAGTGGTTTTCTGGTGCCCCAAAACGGTAGGATACAAAATTTCGTCAAAATCGTTAGAGCCGTTTTTAAGATAAAATTTGTATATATATATATATAAAACCACACACATATACACGCAAGATTTGCTCGTATTAACAATCTGGTGTCCTCTAGATAGTCTGAAACGGTTTTTAAACTCTGCTACACTGAGATTAAAAAGTGAGGGCTAAAAAGGATTAGCCCGATCTCTTAAATGCCATAAAATGCGGGCTTTACATCGTTGTAATCGACGAATAATAAAATATTCTGCTATAGTTGTTACACTGAAACGCACAAATGCAACATCGATCAAATACAAACTCTTTCACAGTTTCATTCGAGATTGCGAAAATATCGCTGCGAACTTTGCGCTTACGCCGAACTTTGCGCTTACGCTCTTTGCAGCACCTCTGAGTACTCGCAGATTTTCATGCGAGATAGCGAAAAACTAGCTGCGAAGTTTTCTCTATTTTACTGATCGAGAAAAGTTAATTGCGAAAATTAACTGTAAACTCCTCCTTCAACTGTCACTCAAGAAGAAAACTGCTGAGCTCAAATAAGCCTGGAGAGATGATACAATTTTCAGTTGCTTTAGGTTGGTGGCGCGTTACGTCTGGGAAATATTTCTACTAAGAAAGGTCATCATTTTTGAGAAATCATCAGTTTTGGATAGTAAATATTTTTATTTTTATCTGCTTTTTACTAGTTTGCTTCTGACAACAATTACACAGACTTGTAAAAAGAGAGTACATTTATAGAGAAAACATGCTAAACGATTACAAAAATGACCGTTTTATGCATTAAACTGTATATTTCAGTATTTAATCAAAAAATTGTAACTGCTTCAATGTGAAACAGTTATCAGCGCACTGACCTATCCGTAATAATTAAAATAAATTATTAAAAATCAAATATTACTTGAGAATTGAATCAGAAAAACTGAATACGGCAGTTTGACGTACACTCCATGTCTATTTTTTAGCTTAGTGCGAAAGGCGGAGTTTATAACTTCACCTGGATAGCATTTTTGCGAAATTTTCGCAGTTACGGAAATAAGCCCCGCCTTGACACCTGTCAAAATTTGTTTACTAATAAACAGCGAATGTTTCGCAAAAATGCAGGCTTCTGATTGGTCAATCTCGTATCGCAAACAGCGTAAAATCTATCTGGATCCCGGCCTATATTCAAATGGTTCACACACAATTCGGGAGGTATCCCAAAGCAGTCAGATCAGATAACGGGGGCGAATACATCGGTAAAAATACGGAGGACTTTCTTAGAAAAAGAGGTATAAAACACCAATTTACTATTCCACACTGCCCGAGCCAGAACGGGATTGCTGAAAGGAAGAATAGGAGCCTGATAGAAATGACCCGAGCTATGCTCTCAGAAGCTGGGTTACCCCACAGGTTCTGGGGTGAAGCAATAAATACAGCAACACATCTCCAAAACAGACTACCAACAAAGGCTACAAATAAAACTCCGTACGAAATTTGGTTCGAGAGAAAACCAAACTTACATTACCTTCGAGTATTTGGCTGTAAAGCTTATATATACATAAACAAGATACATAGAGGAAAATTAGATAACACAGCCAGGGAAGGAATATTTATGGGATATGATAACCACTCAAAAGGTTATAGAGAATACACTAAAAATAATGAAATCATAATCGGGAGAACTGTAAAATTCCTAGAGAATAACACACACATTCTGAATGAAGAAAATAATGAACCAGAATGCCTGCTTGATAACAAAAATTATATTGAAACGGAAATAAACAATACAGAACAAACACAAGCAGAACCCGATCAAAACATTCCTACATTAAGAAGGTCAGAAAGGACAAATAGGGGAGTTCCACCCAATAGATATACATCCGATAGTTACATCTGTATAGTAAAAAACGATGAAACAATAGAACCGAAAAATTGGAAAGAAATCAACGAAATAGAAAATCCTAGAGAAAAAGAAAATTGGCTCAAAGCCACAGATGCGGAAATAGAAGCACTAATGAAAAACAAAACATGGGAACTGGTAGAACCACCACCAAATAGAAAAATAATAGTATCAAAATGGATTTTTAAAAGAAAAGTCGATAGCTCAGGAAAATCACCCATATATAAAGCAAGACTTGTTGCACAAGGATTTAGCCAAAAATTCGGTGAAGATTATGACGAAACATTTGCACCAGTAGTGCAACATACCACCATTCGTGCATTTTTAACCGCAGCCGCTTATAAAAATCTAGATGTACACCATATTGATATAAACGCGGCATTCCTTCACGGAAATTTACAAGAAGAAATTTACATGCAACAACCAGAGGGTTACATAGATAAAAACTCTAATTATAAAGTTTGTAAACTAAACAAGACTATATACGGTCTCAAACAGGCAGCAAGAGCCTGGCATATGAAAATAGAAACTTCATTAAAAGCACTTAATTTCTCGCAAAGCACAGCCGATACATGCTTATTCATAAGAAAAGAAAAAGAAAATTTCACATACGTAATAATCTATGTAGATGATATACTTATAGCAAGTAAACCGGAAATAATAAAAGAAATCGTGAAAACATTAAACGAAGAGTATGAATTGAAAAATTTAGGACAAATAAAGAGATACTTAGGAACCGAAATAGAAAAATTACCGGACGGTTACGCACTAAACCAAAAATCAAAAGTTGAAGAATTAGCTAAGAAATTTAACCTTGAAAATGCGAAACCATACAGTACACCAATGGAACCCGGTTTTAATAAAATAGAAGATGAGGAAAATTTGTTACCAAACAACACAGAATATCGAAAAGCGATAGGATCACTTCTTTACATCGCGACAGTTACTAGACCAGACATATCAGCACCAGTCAACATCCTTAGTAGACGTAATGAAGCACCGCGAAACAAGGACTGGAATGCAGTAAAGAGAATTATCAAATATTTACACTGTACGAAAAATTTAAATTTGGTTTTAAATACAAAAAAGTTACCTAAATTGGAAGTATACACCGACTCAGATTGGGCCGGAGATATAACAACGAGAAAATCAACTTCAGGCAGTATTTACATGTTGGGAGACAATCCAATACAGTGGATCACAAAAAGGCAGACATGTATTGCCTTGTCATCTGCTGAAGCAGAATATATATCTGCAGCAAATGCTTGTCAAGAAACTTTATGGTTAATTAAATTACTGGAAGATTTAGGATTAACTCAAGAAAAACCAATAATAATGCATGAAGACAATCAAAGTTGCATAAAAATGATACACAACGAAAAGTTTGGTAAGCGTACCAAACACATTGACGTCAAATTTCACGCCATAAAACAGCTTAGAGAAGAAGGAATTATAGAATTAAAATATTGTCCTACAGATCAGATGATAGCAGACGCGTTAACCAAGCCCATACCCAAACCTGCACTGGAAAGACATAGAAATTCAATGAAACTTTTTATGATCAATTCCTCGGAAGAGCTTAAGGGGGAATATTAGAAATATTAACCTCATCCGACTAATTTATCACCAGAAAAACCACTTTCATTTCGCGGAAAGAAAGAAAGACCTTGAAAATGTTTCAAAGTGAAACATTTCTTTCGACTCATAATAAATTGCTTAGTGAGATTTATGACCCTACTCAACTCTAGAAATTTCCTTTACGCAGCCATATGAATTTATTTCTATTCTACAAGAATCTCTTAAATATATTTTAGCTGGAAATGCCTAACACAGTTAAAAACACGCTTTAGGAATTCACTCCCATAAACAGGTCCTTATTACCGCACAGGCCAAGTAGACCACGGCCTTGGGCCTATTGGAGACGGATGCTCCAAAATGAGTAAAATTATTTAGGAAAAAATTCTCCTAGAAGAAATTTTATTTCAATTTTCGATATCTCAGAAACAGATATACGTCTAAATAGATACAAATGCCTTGCCTGTACTTTTCTGTTCTCTACAAACAGTTTAAATAGAAATGCTGTTGACAAATATTTTTATGGGGAACTTTTTTAAAGAAATATTTAAAGTATTATAGTATCAAGCAGCAAAAGAAAATTTATATTAACCCGAGTTTCATGGCCATTTTCATAAAATGCAGAAAAATTGCAGAATATACACTCCAAAAAAACATTTCTAGCTACTATTTTGGTTAGAGGGGGACCCTGCAAATCTGCTAGGCCTTGGGCAATGGACAATCTTAATCGGGCTCTGCCCATAAAGTGAAATGCTTATGATTTCTTTCGTAAAGCTCTGTATATGTTCTATAGAATTCCTATATTTATCACGTAATGCGTTAAAATTTAGTTACATTTAAAAACACGTACTACAACTGAAAACGCACTTCCAGCAATTAGTGTTCATAGTTTTATAAACGAACTACATATATGCTACTTACTTCATACTCTATAGAAAGTATACTGTAGCCCACCTCAGGGACACATACCAATTCTATCATATTTGCTGTTTCATAAGATCACTAAAATGTACTGCAAATGATTTTTTCCCCACTGACCATAATGTAAACGAAAACTTTTGTCTATCCCTGTAAACGAGCTATAACTATCTACTTCATTTTGAATATCAATAGGGAATATATAGCCTCGATAACGTATATCTAAATCGTGGAAATTCACGTATATTTACGAAAGTTAGAGCGGGGACAAACTGTCAAAAAGACGGAGGGACAAAGAGGAGGCACAAATACTTTTAAGCTATGTTGGAAAATGTTAAAAACTATATGGATTATATTTCTTTTTAAAGCTTTATATTATTAAACATTAGCTATTGGTTCTTGAAACACAATATTATGAGTTTTATCAACAAGATAAGTTAATTTTTCATAAAACAGCTTAATTTTATAGTAATAATAATAAATTATTTTTTTACAAATTTTCCATAAAATTTCTAAATAATTTAAAATTAATTATTATTATAAGGCGGTTCTCAAGAAAATATTTTCCCCGCTCAACAAGGAGAAACTTCTGACATACCTAATGTCTTATTTTACATACTTGCATAATGATATTTGCAAGTATGATTATTAATAAGGTTTGTAATCAAACAGTTTTTTAATTTTACGATAAATGAATTACATCTTGAGTTAGAAGCTATTATTGTCTTAGGACGGTAGATTTATTTTTCATTCCTGCGCTGTCACGTGCCGATATTCGGTTCAAAATGACAACTTTGACAGCAAAAATCTTCTTCTTTTATCGAAAAATGAAAAAAATACAGTTCGATTACATAGTTTTTTAATAAGAGCACTTGCCAATTTGATATGTTTGCGAATAAAAATAAATTTAAAAATGCTTCCGAAAGAATCTCGTTTGGATTTGAGAACAGCCTTAATAAAAACCATTCTCCTAAAAGTACACATATATATGTATTCATTTTCATTTATATCAATTATTACTTAGAATCTATATATATATTTGTCTTACGTGGCGCGGAAATAGGGCTGAATTTCTACCTTATCGTTGGCAACAACCGTAGTTTCCAGAGCTCAGACCAATGAACAGACAAGGTTGTGTTAGCTCCGCCTCCAGTATGGCGCTCAGTGTCAGAGAAGTGAAACTCAAGCTAGCAATTATTAAAAATAAAATAATATGAACGTAATCCAAAGCGTCTGAGATGATTCCTCATTTTAATTATGAGTAATATTGTTAATTTCAAATGAATTCTCAACTCTTATTGAGAATTTATTTACGAATTTCACTCACACAAAAAATCGGAGACAATAAAATATAAACTTTCTAGAGTTCCCCTGCTGCCATCTGTTGCTGTTTTATTGAAGTAAAAATAATTTCTTTTGCAGAAATCTATAATAAAGTAGAACGAAATTTAAACAATCATTGATGATAAACTATCTTCCTACCACGTAGAGGTTTTTTTTTTTTTTTTTTTTTTTTTTTTTTTTAAATGAATTTAAGCCGTTCTGTACAATATTATAGGTACAATAAGTGTTTTAAACTAATTATGTTTCCAAGATCCTTATAATGCCAAGATCAATTTGTAACATCACCTAAATGCATTTTTAGTTGTATTTTCAACGGAGTTTTCAATTACTTTTTTACATCTAGAATTACTAGAAAAATAAAAAGGGGCGAGCGGGCTGGGACCGCGTAGCGGTCTCAATGTGAATTGCTTTGCAATTCATGGGGGGTTGGCGAGCGTTAGCGAGTAGGGGGCTGAGCCTCCTAGTTATAGATAAGTTTTCCGTAAATTGAACAACATTTCTTGATATTTGCCCTTAATATTGCTGTGTTTCATATTCGTTGTGTTTCATATAGATACCCATTTATTAAAAAAATAATAATAATAAAAAGTTAACATATTTGAGAAATATGGAAGGGGTTGAGGGAAAAATAATCCATAAGGAACACTTTACTCATTGTTGATATTTTATATCTATATAAAATTAGTAACATTTAGTTGATAATTGGATCATATTTAAATCCTACTCATACAGGTTAAGATGAATCCAGATAATTTATGAATACAAAAAAATATAAATCAAACACTGATTTTAATTTGTTTATTTTAATGTTACACATTTTCAAGGTTGTCCCCCCCTTTAAAGACCCAATAAAAATATTATTAATACTTTTGAAATATTAAATACAAATTTTTATACAATTTGTAGTATCTTGATGAAAGAATGAAGAAAAAATTGTCATGTTTCAGGTACATTTGTCTCGATTTCTCTAATATTATCGGAATCTATATAAATAATAAAACTTCATCTGAAATTAATTTAAAGTAAATAATTGCCGTTCGTTCTGTAGAAAATTTAAATTATTTATAATTTAAGCATCATTAGTAAGAGCTATGTCTTATGTTAAAAAATAAATAAACTGCTCTACTCAATGAATTCTTGACAATCTTTATCAAGAATCTTTTAATTTACAATAATAAATAAATATTCAATGCAGTTTCATTAATATGATTTATTTTCCCACAGCTATTCAAAACATTTTTCTTGAAATCCTTAGTGTCTGCAATATTTCATTTTTCTGTCAATGCTGTAAATTAGAAATTGTGTTATTTCCCGATTAAATCGAAAATTTCAAAAGAAAGCTTTTTATATAGATTTTCTGGAATGATTTGACATTTGATTTTACTTTTAATATTGTTGTTTTCTATATATTAACTCTCGTTCTGCATTTGTCTGTCACACATCTCCAGTATTCTGTATTTTGATACTTTCTATTAAATCGGAATAGGTAATTTTCGTAATTTAGAAGCAAAGCTCCATGCTCACTTTTAATATAACTAATTTCGGCCATTCTTGAACTAGAAACAAGTACTTCACTTGAGGGTTCCAGTACAATAACTAACTGGATGGCATGCTTTATACTGTACAGAGGACATTTCAACGATTTTTATCAGTTCGCGAGCATTAAGTATAATTAATGACAAAAAAAAGCTCTTTCTTTGATCAGTTAAATGGTTTCAGAAATGCCATATGCACCTGTTAACCATTTGTGATTATAGCGAAAACATGTTTACAGAAAAAATCTAAATACTCTGAGAGGAGAAAAATAATAAATAATATGTAAATTCTGATGCTTTTAAAATAGCTATACAGTATATGCCGTTTATAGAAATAGCTGTTAAAAACAAACACTTATACTTAAAAAAAAATCCATGACGGCTCGGCCTGCAGACCGTGGGGCGCCTGTTTGTTGGGAATTGCGGAAGAAATGACCTTTTTGCCATGATGCGGTAGTTGGAACCGCCCACTTCGAAACCTAACTTTTTTGCAGGCGGAGCCGACAGGGATTTATTTATTTATTTTCTATAAAAAAACTTGTCAGTATAAAAGTTTTAGATAATATTAAGAGGATTTATACTAAATTTAAGCGGATTTGAAATCTTGTAAATTGACGAAGTTATGATTTTTTTTCTTCTAAAAACCCCTCCCCCCCCCCCCCCCCCCCCTCTTGGGACCATTTTTGATTATATGAAAAATCTGTCATATATAAATTTTCGGCCCTTTTCCTAGAAGTAATAATAACTTTAAACGGATTCGATACGTATCATAATTAAGAAAGTATGGTTTTTGCTGTTTTCACAAAAAGCCCCCATTTCCCTCCCCCCCCCCCTTGGTTTGATTTTGCCCATTAACGAACTTGACCGTGATTTTATGTCCCTTAATTTTATGTATCCGTTTGGAAGAGATTTGTGCAGAATTATTGACGTTATCGTGTCCATGAAAAGGTGACATAGATAGATAGATAAAGTTTTGAACTGTTGGGGGGGGGGGGGGGGGGTTCTGGCAGTCATGATCGGCGTAGATCTGCAAAATTTTTTCAAAAATTCCAACTGAGAGGAGAATGTAATAGGTAGTATTTCTTACGAAATCTACCTAAAAGGCAGAATACAATGAAAATCTTCATGCTATTTTTGCTTTTAACTAAAATATTTAAAAAAAAAATTCCTTTTCACAGAAACAGTTATTAATAAACAATAAATCTATTGTATATATGAATAAATATATTTCGTAAAAGCATGAACATTAAGATCAGACAACTGCAAAATGTTGTAACTGAAGAACAAGAAAAAAAATTCACGCTTCACGCACAGATGAAACTATTTCCAAAACTTCCAGAATATTTAAACGCAATTTCATCTTTTGATACGATGAAAGAAGAAAACTCATAATAGAGTTGAAAAAGCAATTTTAAGTTTTACCACCCATATTCGGTTTTGTATTCAAATTTATTTGTGCAACCCTTATATTTTTATACAGGACCACAATGCTAGAATTTAATTCCGAGAAAATGCATAACACTGTTTAAAATTAAACTTCAGAAATTTCCGTCCATCGACCGTAATACATTCGTATTGTTTTCTGTATAGCCCTGTGTATGATCTATAAATATTTATATATACGAGACAATATGCTAAAATTTATTTCAGCTATAAGACGTATAGCATAGCTAAAAACGTACTTCCGACAATCACCATCCATAGACAGTAATATGTCCAATTTATTTAGAGCAAGCATAATATATATATCAGGGTTGGGTTTTTGACGTCAAAAACTGGTTTTTGACATGACAGTGGTAAAAACCGTGTTTTTACCGGTTTATTCCGTCAAAAACCTATCATTTTCGATTGTCCTCCAATTTATGGTATAAGTGTAGCATACAATACATTTCTAGATTGATTTTACCTTGTTGTTCTTGTTATTATTATTTACAATTACATTTGTTAAATTTATTTAAAAGATCATTTCCTAATATGGGAAATATTTAAAAATACAAGAATAAAAGAAAAGAACGGAACAGATGTGGAATCCATGGTCACGGAATTTTGGCAACTTTTCTTGTGCCGCGGCTCTCAGAATCGCGCCAACGATTTACGGAAAAGAACTAAATCCAGCAATTTAACTACTGCCGGGTTACCATATCAGAAATCATAGTCCCCGAAATTTGGTGACTTTTTTCTTTTTTTTTAACCGATTAAAAATAAAAAAATCCGTGACCAGGGATTCCACATCATAGCCAAAAGAACAATATTTGTCATAATCTTCACTAATATAGATTCTACTAATTGCAATTAACATTAATATTAAATGATAATAAAAGGTTATTATAATTATTAAATAACATTCAATATACATTTTTAATAAAGTACATTAAAATTTATTTTAGAGATGCAAAAATGCTGTTACATTGTATGACAATAGATGTTAAGCATAGACTGGCAGTGAATAAATTTGAATATTCTTAATCTTAAATATAACATTTTAAAATGCATATCTTATGCATTTCATAAATGCAATTATGGTGATTTTTATTTGCACTTCAATAAGTAGAATCTTAAAGTTTTGTTATCAACAATGTAATAAATTGTACCAAAATTATACACATTGTTTAATCTAATACTTATAGGTTACAGGATTTCTTCAAAAAATGTAATTTTTTTAGACTATGCCAAATAGTTTAAGAGTATTGTAGAGATCTTCTAATAGAGGTGTACACGTATTATTCTAATGCAATTCTTTTTTGTTATTCTTGGATGGATAAATATACTTTAGTGTTTTTGATACTGAATATTTCATGTAAAACAACTTAATATTAAAGATAGAATGAAAAAAAAATTGTAAAAACAAACTACTAAAAAATGGGTTTTTGACAGTTTTTGACATTTTTGACAAGGAGGTTTTTGACATGACGGTAAAAACCATGGTAAAAACCGTCATGCGTCAAAAACTTGCCAACCCTGATATATATGAGTTTATTTAGATTTTACAAACATTTCTTAGAATAATCTAATACAGTTTAGCAGAAAAGTAAATAACACAGTTCAAAATACCATTTAAGCAACGCACGTCCACAAACGGCAATATCTACAATTTTTTTTGTACAGCCTATATGCTGTAAGCTGCAGTTTTTTTTTTTTTTTTTTTTTTTTTTTTTTTTTTTTTAACTACGTAATATACTATAATTTAGTTAAGCTTAAAAAAGCATCACACAGCTGAAAACCTATTTGCAGCAATCACCGCTCTTGGATAGTACTGTAATCGAATTATTTTCTGTCCTTTTAAATGACCGATAAATCTTATACAGACCATGTTCTTTAAGCATGTTGTAGTACGCAAATCAAATTTATTATGTTTGAAGTAGTGTAATATCATTAAGTTATACTGCAAACATTCCATAATGTTACGGAATTTGTTTGCGTGTCCCTGTTTACGATCTGTAAATGCTACAAGCTGCATTTTCAATTGAGAATGTCCCATATTAGACCTCAATATCATATACCAATTACACGAAAATACAAATAAAGTATATTTACGAATATTAGAGAACGGACGGATAATAGACAGAGATTAACTGAAATGAATGTAAAAAATGCCCTTTGCAATCGTTTTTTTCCCCTTTAAAAATTGTTTGTTTAGAACAATTTCCAGATTCAGTTTTTCTTTCTTTCTTTTTCTTTTCCTTTCTTTCCTTTTTTTTTTTTTTTTCTTGTACTTGCTTGAACTTGAAGGTAGTTTAAATAACTTTTTTTCTCTATTCCTGCTGCTATATCTTAAAAAAAGAAAAAGAAAAAAAAATTATAATTTTTTTTTAATAAATTCACTAGATCGCACTTTCTGCCATGCTTAAAAAAGCTGTGAGTTTTCTATAATCGGGTTCGGTGCTCATGGCAAAGTAACGTATTGTAAAGGATTTCTTTTTTTTGGAAAAATCATGAATTGAAGTCATGAAAACTACTTTATCGGAAATGTAGCTAACTTCAACTACAACTACTTTATTTAATAAGTAGCGACTACAAACTACTTTTCAAAAGTAGTCACTACTTCGTTACTTTCAGATTTTGCCAAAATATTCAATACTCGAAATTAAAGACACGGATTAAATAATACAGTGACTCCTCGTTATATCGCGTCTGCCCGGTACAATTAAATAAGTGCGATATAAACGGGTCAATTAAAGTTTTAAGAAATATAACATGCAAAAAAAAAAAAAAAAAAAAAAAAAAAAAATTGTGTTTGTCTCCAAAATGTTAGCTTATACACCTATTATAAATTTCTAAGCGAAATTTTGAGAGATGCATAATACAATCAATACTTCAATACAGTTACTTAAAAAAATCCGGAGTGGTTCCACTCGACTTTTCGAATATTTTACAGAATACTGTGAGTTCAAAAAATAAATAGTAATATAACAATAAATAAATAAAAAAAATTCCTAATTTTACAAAGGTGAGAGCTTTGGGAACCAGAAAAAGCGAGAAAATTTTAATATACACGCAATCATCCACACATACATATGAAATTTTGTGGGAAAATTTCACCTATGTTTTGCTGAAAAAGTACAATTTCCGGATATAATAACAGATTGGGAGCCATAAATAACTGATAAGAAACTGTTTCTCTTTTATCAGTTAATGGTTTTAGAAATGTAAATCGGACATCGTTAAATGTAATTAACGGTCAGTAAATCGTTTTTGAGGGAGAATCTTTTTTTTTTTTAATATAAACAGCTCAAAAATGGCGTAATTTTGGAGATCAGTTTTTGGGATCAATGTTTAGCGTTCACCCTACTTGTCAACCTTGTCACATTGATTATCTACCGTTGGTTAGTAGGGGTCACAGCGGGAGATTTTAGCTGAATCAGGATTCTACCCAGATAGTTTCGGTCAGGCCGAAATTTAGACAGCAGTTTCGCCGAAAACGAATATTCGGCGAAACTCCGATTTTGCGCCGAAACCGAAACCGAAATTTCGGTCGATCTCTACTTAAAATTAATAATTATTAAATAATTAACTCTCTTATTAGGAAAATAAAATACATTTTTATGCTTTAATTAGTAAAATGATAATTTAATAACTTAGTATTCAGTCTACAAAGAAAAGGAGCATGGTTCTAGTTCCCAAAAAGGGCACTAGTTCAGTAGAAAAAGGGCATTATTTCATGAATAAATATATTTGTAATGTGTTTAGTAACGATATAAGGGGGAAAAGTGTATAATTTTTCAATATGATAAATAAAATGACATAATGATTTTGATGAATTGCAAAGTGAATAATATAATTAAATTACAACATGATTTAATAACTTTCTGTTTTTTGTAAATTTAATTAAGTTCAATATTTTTGCAATGTCTTGGCCACATGGATTTAGAAATACTGTGGTATGGAGACTTTTTTACAAGAAATATCTCGGTACAACTAAAGATGTATTTCACTAAAGCAGAATGCATTTGCCAATTTAACAGCGTAAAGGGTTTTTTCTCCCACATATACAGGGTGTTCCGTTAAAGGGGTCCAATATTAATAGGGGTAATAGAGGAGATCACATGGAGCATAAATCAGTATATAAAGCCTGGTCGGATCTCAATAGTTTTCATGTTACAGCAAATAGAATGAAAATTTGGAAAATTGTAAAAGAACCCTCATTGCTAAACTATCGATAATGCTACATAAAAACGAAGCACATATTTAGAAAGAGCAGAAACAAACCTACAAAATGACATCAATTGTATTAAAATAGCAATATTTATTGACGAGTTACAAGCCCTGAAACAGTGAAAAAAGTACGAAATCCAATATACATCAAAATAGTTAATCGTTAATTCCAAAAAGACAACTCTAGCTACAACAAGGAAAATGTAGTAAAATTTGGTCCATTCCGAAAACTTTCGAAAAAGCTTACATTGAACCATATCGGTTTAATTGTGTGAGAGAAATTAATCAGTTTCTTAGTTACAACTCCGCTTTCTTTGACACTAGCAAAGGTTAAACTCCGCCCATCACGATTGGAAACACCGCCTTTTTAATTACTCTCAACTATACATTTTCGATCATGCTTCTTCTGAGATGCAACATTTTTAATTATTCAAGAGTTGAATGAACCAAAATAACTTTACAATAATAGTCTACATTTTAAAGTGGTCTTTTATTGATATAAAGCTTAAGTTAAATTCCTTAAAATTAAACTGGTGGTGAAAATTCGGAAATAATTAAAAATATTGCGATTTGTAACTATGCAAGAAGTTTCAGTACATGTTTTACATGGACAATTATTGTATGTATATGTGCATCATAATTTATGATAGGAAATAATAATAACAAATAGCATAATAATTTTATTAATTATAAATTTAAAAAAGACACTAAATTTTAAATTAATTCATACAAACTTTGTAATTTACAATTTGAGTACACCACAGTCTGTGACTTACAAAATACTGTGCCAAAAAGTGTTGAAAATAAAAGAAAAATGACAAATAAAGAATTACATTCCACGTACTTTATGACATATGTGAAGCATAGTCTTCTGGCCTGCGCTGCACAGTTCAATGTCGGAAGGCAGACGAACGGACATTATTATAATAGGTGTTCGAAGTTGCGCCCATTAACAGAATCGCACAGCCGACAGCGACGTCGTAAAGATTGGCGAACACGCCGAAAAACTCCGACGGAGTTGGGAATGTCTCCTGCAGCGACAACGATTCGCGCTAGTAAATCCTCCGGTGTATCCACAGGCGTTTCATACACCAGCGATTTAAGGTGTCCCCAAACAAAAAAGTCTAACGGATTGAGGTCTGGAGAGCGTGCAGGCCAAGCAACAGGTCCACTGCGTCCAATCCATTTCCCAGGATATGTTGAATTGAGGTGATTGCGAACACCTATGAAAAAATGTGCTGGTGCGCCATCGTGCATAAACCACATATTGTGGCGCAATGTTGCTGGCACATTTTGCTGTAACTGCGGTAAGATATCCCGTAGGAAAACCAAGTACGTACTGCCATTGAGTACATCTGGGAGTAAATATGGTCCTATGAGATAATCGCCGAGGACACCTGCCCATATGTTCACACTGAACTTTTGTTGTGCGTTCGACGGGAAAACAGTGTGCGGATTTGTATATGACCATGTGTGCATATTGTGCGTGTTTACCACGCCCTCTCTCGTAAATGTTGCTTCATCAGTAAATAAAATATTTTCCAGAAATTGTGGATTATTTTCTGTTACATTAAGCAACCAGCGTACGAATTCTGTCCGCTGAGCACAATCTGTTACTGATAACAGTTGTATCCGCTGCACATGAAAGGGGTGCATGTTTTCTGCACGCAGAACACGCCACACACTTTGGTGAGAAACACCGACTTCAGACGCAGCAGCTCGTGTACTCGTGGAGGGGTTATCTTTAAAAATATTCAGTACATCTTCTTCCATTGCAGGTGTTCGTACATGTCGAGGTTTCCCTGCATCAATGCTTGCTGTATTAAACGATCCAGTCTCCCGTAATCGTCTATCGATTTTTATGAAGAGTTTCGAACTTGGGCAACGTCTCCTTGGAAATTGCTCACGGTACATGCGCTGTGCTAGACATGCATTTCCATGAGCTTGCCCGTACATCAGATGCATGTCCGCATATTCTTCGTTAGAGTATTCCGGCATAATTATTATACATCAACTTACTACAATCCCACTTACAACAGCCTCCCTTTAACATAACGCCCACTGATGACTGCTGTTTTATTACACTTTTCTTCCTATACACATAGAAAATTTCCATAAAAAGTACTTCTTCTTCATCATCCTGAAAGTTCATGGAGGAAACGCAGCAGTCACGGAGTTTGCTTTAAGACAAGGCGAGAGCTGCACAATATGTCATTCACTTGACCAGACTGAATAATGAAAAG
Source organism: Maratus michaelseni (assembly GCA_963931845.1). Taxonomy (NCBI): domain Eukaryota; kingdom Metazoa; phylum Arthropoda; class Arachnida; order Araneae; family Salticidae; genus Maratus; species Maratus michaelseni. The sequence goes on along the minus strand of OZ007599.1, from coordinate 22,110,373 downwards.
GTATTGATAGAGGTTGATCAGAAATGTATAATTGAAAGATATTAAAACGGGGTGTTTACAATCGTCATGGGTGGAGTTTCGCTCTTTCCGAGCGTGCAACAGTACAGAGTTGTAACTAGGGAACTGCTTGATTTCTCCCATACAATTAAACTGATATGGTTTATTGTCAGCTTCTTCGAAAGCTTTCGGAATGGACCAAATTTTATAACATTTTCCTTGATGTAGGTAGAGTTGCATTTTTGGAATTAACGATTAACTATTTTGCTAAATATTTGATTTTGTATTTTTTCACTGTTTCAGAGCTTGTAACTCGCCATTAATTCTCAATATTCTAAAACAACTTATGTCATTTCGTAGGATTTTTTCTGCTCTTTCTAAATATGTGCTTCGTTTTTATGTAGCATTATCGATAGTTTAGCAATGAGGGTTTTTTTACCAATTTCCGATTTTTCATTCTATTTGCTGTAACTTGAAAATTATTGAGATCCGGCCAGGCATTATATACTGATTTATGCTCCGTGTGATCTCCTCTATTACCCCTATTAATATTGGACCCCTTTAACGGAACACCCTGTATATAAAAGAAGTGTTAACCTTTCCTATTTTAAGTTTTACTTTATAAAGAAAAATAGCAGGAAATTTAGCTTTCAATTTTTTATTTAAAAAATAATCTTTATTTTCTAAATCTTCTGCCTTATTTAATGTTCTTTAGTGACAATAAATAATCAATCACAAATCATATCCCTGTTTCCCCCTTTGCTCTCTCCTTAAATTCTTTATTTCAAAAATAATCTACAAAATTCGATTTATAATAATATAATTATAAATTAATATATATTACATTAAATTAATAATAATGAAATAATTATCCACTTTCTCCCCCGTAATCTACTCTCCCACATACCAGCATGCAAAAAATGAAAAAATATTTATTTTTATATAAAATTCTTTTGCTCTGTTTAAGAGGCAGATTTTATAAGAGTCAGGCAGGTCATTATACACACCATTTTTGATTTTGCCGAAATTTTTATGGTGGTTTCTTCTAATGATTTTAGAAGACACCTATATATATTTTTTTTCACAAAAAAATTTTTTGTGACCCACAATAATTCTTAAAGTTGGTCGTGACTCAGTATTTTTCTCGAATCGACATCTTTCTGTATTCGATTATTTCAGTGCATTGAGCATCAGCCAAAGTAATTCTTGTGTTTACAACATGACCTTTAGTAGCTAAATTGAATTATTTTGTAAATTTCATGGCTGACCTTCAGTGCAACCTGGCAGTGTTCGCCAAACTTTGTCGCGGAAAATGAAAAAGCGCCATATCTGAGACCTCATGGACCCATGCACTGAGGGTCAGCCATAGTTTTGGGGTTTAACTTGTGTAGTACTACTCAGTATTAACTTAATTAGCTCATTTGTTGCATGGCTCACCCTCAGTGCTGCTGAAAAATAACTACTTTTGTATCTAACAAAACCAAAAAAAGTCCTTTTGGTGACCCTGTATTTCAGTGCACTGAGGGTCAATGTGGAACTTGATAATTGTATTTCATAGTATGAGTCCTGTCTTTTAACAGACAGTTGACAGAACTTTGGCTAATGGCCATGTCAGCACATAAGGGTTACTTCAAAACATTGTTGAAATGGAAAATGTGGTAACAAAGCATACAAATTAGCTATATATTAGGCCTATAAACTATTCACTATATGTCATATGTTTTTTTTTTTTTATATGTGACTAGTCAGTAGGCAACCATATCCTTTTTTTACAATGTCAAAATTTCATTTGTAGTATAAGCAATAAAAAAATAACGTTGTAATTCTTAGCAATCATATTCAGAGAAATAATTTTCCATGCAATGATGTACACCCTTAAACTGAAAAAAAGTGTAAAAAACAATGTTCATCATTTTGGTAAAACGTTTTTATTGAACACCTTAAAAAAAAGATTGTAACAAATACTATTTTATGTTTTTACTGCAATGAGAAAAATTGGATTTTACCCAAAACGAAATGTTTCTGAAGTTCAGCTTATTAGTAATAAAAGTCAATAAAATATTTCTACTGTTGAAGGTGTGATATGTGCATTCCACAGACACCGTGTGGTATATTTTGGCAGCCATCAAGAAGGTGTTGCACACCCTGATCATACAGTGCATCCTGCTAAGAAAAAAGAAAATGTTTGCATGGCATCATGGAAGGTATATTTACATTGGAATTTGATATTTCCATCTTTTCCAATGGATGGCATGTTATTTAGCAAGCACAGAATAATTGATGATGTGAGCCATGGAACAGAAATAGCGGATGAGAACCATTCAGAAGAAACAGCTGATCCAAATTATGAACCTCCAGCTGGTACTTTATATATAAATGAGGCAGAGACAGATCAACGTAAACAACAAATGCACACTTTTACTGAAACTGCAGCTCCTGACATGAGTCCTCTAAAATTCCAAATTCCAAATCCAGTCACAGAACTTTCAAAATCAAGTATCTATTATGCTAAATGTAAATACAAAAAGCCAAAAATAACTTCAAAAACAAGTTTTGTGAAAACTTTGCACCAGAGCAAGGGCTGCAAACAATTATAAATGAATGTGCTGCTGATTTGAAAAAAAAAAACTGAATGCTATGCTTCAGAAAGCTCAGCGCTATTTGAAACTCGGATATGCTCTCCACTATTCAGAGAATAGCCATTGCACTTCGCATTAAGTATTGTATAAAGTGTCATCTTCATCTCCATCCTCAGAGTCCGAAAGCGATGTACTAGAATTACTTCAGCATATTGTACAAGCCTTTGAAAGTGCAGTAAATAGCAAAACAAAAATTTTAATCTTGAGTGTTTTATCTCCAAACGTGATACTATGTATTTTTTCGAATGTACAAAGTATGAAGTTGACAAAGCATGGAAATGGAGATCTGCATATGGCCCAGGAGCTTTGGAAGTCCCTGAAAAAACAACCAGGAAGAAACTGGACATCCATAAGTGTGAACATTGTCTTCACTATCTATTTGAATCAGGCACAATTCAAGATGTAGCATATGGTGCAAGTACATTAGTGTATGACAGCAGAGAGAAGCAGATTGTACCTCGGGCCATCCTTAATGCATTGAAAAGCCACACTATTTTACAATACCATTAATTCTGTTCCGAAGTTAATTATACACCTTTATCAGTAAGTTCCCTTTTACATATCCTCAATGTTTTGAAGCCTAGTCCACAACACAATATTGCAGGAATGGACACCACCACCGTGGAAGGCTTATGTGGATTCCAAATGCTGCAAACAATTATAAATGAATGTGCTGCTGATTTGAAAAAAACAACTGAATGCTATGCTTCAGAAAGCTCAGCGCTATTTGAAACTCGGATATGCTCTCCACTGTTCAGAGAATAGCCATTGCACTTCGCATTGCACAGTATTTTCTTTTTCCTATGCCTATGATAACTGCTTCAAGCCCTTGTATGAACATGAGCTTAGTGAAATTTTTGATGAATGCTGTAATGTGTTTCAACGATTTGATTCAACTTCAAAAATTGTGTTCTCTGTTGAAGATACTGCTAAGAAAAACGAGACGGTTTATGATGCCAATCTTGGACAGAACTATGTGATGAACTGGATGAGGCACATATTACGTGGTGTGCAGCAGAATGCATCTAAGATAACCAGCATAAATAAACAACGCCATGAGATTCTGGCTGAAAGATTGGGCACAAAAAGTAATACCAACAAAATATCGAGAAGCACAAAAGGATTATTTTGGGAAATGGGGTGTGTCATTCCTCTCCACATTGATGTTTTATTCACACGAGGAAGAAAACTGCGAGACACTCAAGAAAGAAGTTTATTTTACATGTCTTTTCAGGTGTGATTAAGACACATTGAACATTGCTGCACATGTTCTTGCAAAGTTTCATCCAGATCATCGCAACCTGTATTAAAAATCGAATAATGCTGGTTTCTATGGTGGTAATGGTTGCGCTGTATTTACTCTGCAAAGAATTATAAATGAACAGAGAATTCCAGTACAAATTGGCAGTTATGTGGCAGCGCAGCTGTACACAGAGACAGCAGAGAATGGTACATTGGTAAGTAGGTTATTTTGAAAATAGGAATATTTTGATTTCAAGATATGCTTGGTGAATGAAAAAAAAATGTTTTGATTTAGGTGATGGTGTTGAAATAAAAGATGATCAGATCCAAATGAATTGTATATGAAGCCCAGTGGAAGCAAAGGAAAAAACAATTTCCAATGGCCTAAAACAACAGACAACCAAGATTGGGTTCATCAAAGCAACATCTTGAAATGCTTGGAACCACCAACCATTCAGGGAACCCTAACTCATAGACTCTCATTTGTTTTCAGAGAAGATGAAATTTTTGAATGTCACAACTTTTTTAAAGAGTGGATTTTAGAAAATAAAAAATAAAAACTGCTATTTTATAGCCTTCTATCTTATTTTAGCTATTTGGTAACTTGCAAGTAGTTTTTATTTCCAACTTCAAACCTTACTGTACAGCTAATTGTATGCTTTGTTACCATATTTTCCATTTCCACAATGTCTTGAAGTAAGCCTTATGTGTTGGCATGGCCATTAGCCAAAGTTCTGTCAATTGTCTGTTAAAAGACAGGTCTCATACTATGAAATACAATTATCAAGTTCCACATTGACCCTCACTGCACTGAAATACAGGGTCACCAAAAGGACTTTTTTTGGTTTTGTTAGATACAAAAGTAGCTATTTTTCGGCAGTACTGAGGATGAGGCATGCAATAAATGAGGTAATTAAGTTAATACTGAGTAGTACTACACAAGTTAAACCCCAAAACTATGGCTGACCCTCAGTGCATGGGTCCATGAGGTCTCAGATATGGCGCTTTTTCATTTTCTGCGACAAAGTTTGGCGAACACTGCCAGGTTGCACTGAAAGTCAGCCATGAAATTTACAAAATAATTCAATTTAGCTACTAAAGGTCATGTTGTAAACACAAGAATTACTTTGGCTGATGCTCAATGCACTGAGATAATCGAATATAGAAAGATGTCGATTCGAGAAAAATACTGGGTCGCGACCCACTTTAAGAATTTTTGTGGGTCACAAATTTTTTTTTTGTGAAAAAAAATATATAGGTGTCTTCTAAAGTCATTAGAAGAAACCACCATAAAAATTTCGGCAAAATCAAAAATGGTGTGTATAATGACACCCCCATTTTTGCCTCATTCTTATAAAATCTGCCTCTTAATGCTTTTTATTGATAATAAAATAATTATTCCCTCCCTCTCCAGCATACAAACATTCAAATACTTAAAACTCCCTTTCAGTACACAAATTTTTTAAAAAATATTTCAAAATCTTTATTTTCACATAAAAAAATCTTCTGCTCTATTTAATACTCTTTAGTGACAATAAAATAATTATCCTCTTGCCACACCCCCAAATTTCTACTTTTCCCTTAGCCCCCTCTAGCAAACAGAGATTCAAATGTTTAAAACTCTATTTAAAAAAAAATAATATGCAACATTCGTTGCTCGCTAATAAAAATAAATAGATTATAGTCATATTTACCCCCCTAACCTCTTAAATTTATGCTCCAACGTATACAGAAGTTTAAATTTTATAATTTTATATAAATATTTAAAAAAAATCAGCTGTATTTAATGTTCTTCAGTGACAATAAAAAAATCAATCATACAAATTATCCTCCAAAATTACACCTTTGCACCTCCCCCCCAACTATCGAACATAGATCCAAATCTTTATAACTCTTTATTTTAAGAGGCTACTTCACTTGGGCAAAACCACCTGCTCGCTAATGTTAATCATCCTACGGGGTAAATAATCTACGATATCTCGTTCGCATTTCAATATTTTAAAATGGTTTTTTTATTTTTTGGATTGGATAGCTGAGGTCAATCTCTATGCACGCTCCTTTGTACTTTTTTGATTCAGGATACTTGCACTTTCAAAACTGGTTCTGAAAGTGAAAGTATCTTAATAAAAAAAACTTGTAATCAAAATAAAAAAAAAAGTATAAATGAGCGTGCATAGAGATTGACCTCAGCTATCCAATGCAAAAAAAAAAAATCATTTAAAAATATTGAAATGCGAATGAGATATCGTAAAATATTTTCCCAATAGGATTAACATTAGCAAGCGGGTGATTTTGCCTGAGTAAAGTAGCTTCTTAAGTAGACAATCTCACACATTCATTACTCACTAATAAAAACAAATATATAATCATCTAAATTACCCCCTAACCTACTAAATTTATGCTCCCCCCTCAAGATATAATACATCCATGCATATTATTAAGGTGGTTCTTAAATGATCTGTTGAACAAAGCAAAAATTTCTGACTCTTTTTAAAAGCAAAGGCATAAAATTGGCATGCCTGACTATTGAAGCTATTTGGAATTTTTTCCTTTTTTTGATAAATAAATTACTTATCGAGTTATAAGCAATTCGTGTACGTTGTTCTCTTTTCTGGCGCTGAAGCACAGGGAATTCAGTTGAAAACGTCGACTTTGACAGTGTTTTCTGAAAGATCTGTTGCCTTTACGAAAAGATGGAAAACTTGTTTCAATTACAAAGTTTCTGAATAACAATACATGTCCATTTCATGTGTTTCTGAACAAAAATTAATTAAAAAATGTGTCTGAAAGTAACCCCTTTGGATTTGGGTTGGGTTGGGTTGATTATTGACGGCCAATTATCTACACTTGGGATATAGGCCCGGGGGTGTGCCCATCGTGGGGGTCTTTCTAAGGGAACTTAACCCATATTTATGCATGGATAAATCCACGGCTCGAAGAAAACCACGAAAACTCCGAACGATTAGGCCGACGGGCGCGATTGGGATCGAACCCAGCACCTCCCGTCTACCAGCTTCGAGAGAAGAACCTCTCAGCCACTGGTGGGGCTCCCTTTGGATTTGAGAACAGCCGTCTGTGTTGGATCTCGGGGGAAAAAAGAACTCATGCGATGTCACTTGTTTGCTGCTAAAAGTTGGTGGTTGGCGATGCAACTGTAATCCTTTGGCGATGTACCAAATATTACAATTTCTCCCCTCCAAGCTTTTGTGAGATTGATGGGCTTGTCTCTTGTACTTTTGTAGATTCTGTATCACACTGCTGGGGTCACCCCACACAATAGAACCCCATTCTCAATTTACACCCAATAATATAATATAAATTTCCTCTGGACTTGACCTTTGGGGAGGAAAAAGCAATTAAATTCAGTATCATAAAACGACCCCACTTTTGTCCTGGGAGCATGGGGTTGATCAGTTATACAAAAGATGTTTGTACTCGAAAACGAGGGTGGCAAGGGACTTTAGTGGGCATACTGTATATAAAGAAAATATGTGTATTTTACATACATATATCGTCTCTTTAAAAATGTAGAAACAAGAACCTGAATATACCAATTATTTCAAATTCACAAAATTGACTAGATTTTTCACAAATGAGGGGAGAATGACAGTGGAGTAAGTCAAAACTTTCAAAAAATTTAAATATCTACATTTCCACTGAACATATTAATTTCGGTTCCATTAGACAGTCAAACAAGTCATAGTTCACTTAGGGAGTCGCTAGAGGGCAAAACAAGTTGGACCACTTAATGCAATGGCAATACGACAAAACTCTTCATTTCTCAAATTACTATATATTGACTTACTCTACTGTCATTTTAACCACCTCAAAAGTAAAAAGCTGTTCACAATTTTACACCCCGGGAGTAAAGTCTAGACAGACCCCTGATTATTTTTTTTATATTTAAGGGCTCTCATATCTTTTAACTATCATCTTTTCTTTCTTTTTTTCAATGCACATATTAAGTGTTTTCAAATTGAAACTGGATACTTTCTGATACATTCCTGAATTCCTTTTTATTCATAAATGCATTTAACAGGTGCTCTTATTAAAAACTATGAAATGGAATAGTGTTTTCCATTTTTCAATAAAGGCAAAGAATCTTGTAAAAAAGTCAAAGTATGCTACGTATTTATTAAAATTTTATTTACAAAACAAAGAAATTACTTAATAATAATTAAAACACGTTTCCAGGAGAAGATCCTAGTTGGACCACTGTAAGATGAGATACATTTATCGAAAAATTGAAAATGCTATTCAGTTTCAAAGTACTTCAATAGCACAATTCTGTGAATGTTTCAGAAAGTGTCGCGTTGCTGTCTGGGATTTTTTTTTTTTTGTAGAACATTTTCAGATAATGTCAAAGTACTTAAATATCCTGTAAAATTCATGCTTTTACACATAAAAACGATTCTGTGAAGTTTTAAAAAGTGTCACGTTGCTATCTGGGATTTTTTTCTTTTTTTAGAACATTTTCAGATAATGATACATATTTCATTGTAAATGGCTAACTCTTGAGGTTGTGATTATTCAAACTAACTAACCCTCGGGCTGTTACTCGGGCCCGTGAGAAAAGTCTAGACACACCCCTGATTTTTTTTAAAGGGGTCTCGTATCTTTTAATTAACCTTAAATACACTTCAAATTTGTATATTATAATCTTAAACTCTATTTTTTAAGAATTTATACTTTCCAGCAAACGAACCTCGTATCGGTGCCCTAGCAATATACAGTGGAACTTCCATTTAACGAAGTCTCATCGTTACACTTAAAAACTTCGTTATGAAGAAAATTCGTTAAATAGAAATCAACTTAAATTCATGAAATTTTTTCTTGAGATATGACAAACAGCAAACAGGTATTGGATTCAGAAGCATTTGATTCAGTTTTAATTATGAAGCCGCCTTTTACAAAACAGTTGTGTATGGTCGATAAAATCACGTCACATTCCCAAGCTTTCATCAGCTCTGATACACAGAATCTCAAACTAATGTTTTCACTACATCGGATTTTTTCTGTCTTTTTCGATAATGCAAGATTTTTTATTTTTCCTTAGACTAATGATTGAAGTTTAGCTGTATTGGCAGGAACAAAAATAACTTTGATGTTCTTTGATTTGTATTTTGAAGCACGTTCTTTTGGACGTACAAAGCAATTGTCTATCAGCAATAGAAGGTCAGAATGGTACCTGTCCGACTCTAATAGATATTTTTTGTTTCAATGCATCTGACGCAATTGCAACACCTCATCTTCTATATCATTGAAGGTAAAAAGGGGATTTTGACTTCCCCTAACTGTCAGCGCTGGAGTCTCAGAATGGGAGAATAGTGATAACAAGTGTTTTCCTTAGTGTGGAAAAAATTGTTTTATTTAGCACCAAGCAGAATGGAAATTATTTAAATGTGTTCATTTTCATACTATCGAATCCGCTGAAATAAATTTGCATATCCTTCGAACAGCAATCGCTTAGTTTGAATTATGTACACGTACAAAAGTGGAATAAACTTCGTTATATAGAATATATTTTTCATAATATGGAGATTAATTTACATGCTAATGGTGTTCAAAGTCAAAGTTCTGCAGAAAATTTCGTTAAGTAGAAAACTTCGTTAAAGGGAAGTTCCACTGTATATTATATATATATATTAAACACAAATGTGTCGTTTTAAAGTAAAATGTATGCTCTTTAAGTGGGTGTTATATGCTTTTCCGTATTTCGGCAAAAAATAACTCCTTCAGAATTTTAAAGTGTGCAGAGTTTTTTAATTTTCACATCGTGTCATTTAATATTTTTAAATAAAGTTCTTATTGTCCAAATTCTTTAAAAATTTTATGAGTCACATATATAATGGTTTTAAAGTCTGTATAAAAAATTCGTGAGAAAATATTGATATTTAATGGTAAAAGAGCTTGTAAGAAGACTTTTTTTTCACATCGGGTCATTTAATAGTTAAAAAAAAATAGTTTTTATTGTCCAAACTAGTGATGCAACGAATAATGGTTTGGCCGAATAACCGAATATTCGGCCAATTTATAGCCGAATAATGAACTCATTTTCGTCTAAAAACAAAATATAGTATGCACTATATGCACAATTCTTGTATATTTCACAATTAAAATATATTATTTTCTTTTTAAATAATTATTTATATGCAAATTTTTAATTTTTTTAAGTATTCTTTTATTTTGAAAAAATATTCGGCTATGTTCGGCCTAAAAATTGCCTCATTAACATAATTCGGCCAAAAAATTCTTAGCAAAAGTTCCTCATTAGGTACTGTCTAGTTACATTTTAATAGATATTATGTATGTTACATTTTAAAATAATGACAAAATTTTAAAAGTACTAGAAAACAAATTTCAACTTTCAGATGAAAAAATCTAGAGGTTTTTTTTAAGGTTATGTATGGTAAAGGTTTTGTATTTATGGTAAAGGTTATGTATGTTACATTTTAAAATAATGACAAAATTTTAAAAGTACTAGAAAACAAATTTCAACTTTCAGATGAAAAAATCTAGAGGTTTTTTTTGGTGTAGGCACCATGAAAGACACTCTTTTACAAATTTTGGCGAAGCATTTTGCATTGATTCAAGACAAGGAACACTATTCCATTGCAACTGTTTTGGACCTCAGATTTAAAGTGTTCTTTTTCAACAAAGATGAAGCAAGGGATGTAGATGTAAAGTCCAAATTAATTGCTATAGTAAGACTAAGAAAGACTAGTGTGAAAATGAAACCAGTAACAGAATTTCAACAAAATATTTCCAACATAACCATTCCAGCTACTCAAACTCAAATTTCAAATTCTTTGTGGGCATGCTTTAATGAAATTCCAAGCTAATCACAGAGTGAAGCTTCTATAGAAAATTCCCCTCAATGTGAAGAAGTAAAAGAAATTGGCAATTTTTTGTCCCAGCCACTTTCTAGAAAGACAACAATGTCCTTTGGAGTGGTGGGCGCAAAATTTGGAAAACTTTCCAAACCTTTCACAGTTAACCAAAAATACCTTTCTGCACCAGGAAGAACCATATATAGTGAGCAATTATTTTCAGAAGCAGGTATCATTTATGGGAAAAAAAAAAGAAATAGACTATGACCTGAAAATGCTGAATTATTATTTCTGCCTCATAATCTACGTTTATTAAAAACATTTGAATTGTTTTTTAATGTATATATAAATTTAAACATTACAATAATGTTCTTGAAAATGTTATGTAAAACATACATATATAATAATTAAAAGAATTTAGTATTTACATTTCTTTCATTATTTAATACTAGTAACATTCTTAAAAAAAATCACATTAAATTTAACTTTTAAGTGTATTTTACTCCCCCCCCCCCCCCCACCCTAAGTATTGCAGCATATACGACTTAAATATCTATGTTATTCATCTACATCTAATCTATCATATATATTTACGTTCTTTATGGATATAATTAAAATATCATTGAAAGAATTTTGTTATGTAACAAGGGATAAATATTAAACTTCTCAATATGCTTAAAAAATTTAGAATTTGCTTGTATGGCCCTATTAGGACAATTTTGAATAGATTAATTTTGAATTTAACAGATTACGTTAGCTTATTATAGATACTTTTGTACTTATTGATATAGCATAAAAGTTTTAACATGATTCCAAAATTCACTTCTTATATAAAAATGGGTAGATAAAACCCATTCAGTGTATGAAAGTTAAGAGGAAAAAAGTGTTGGTTAATTACAAATAAAATTTCCATTATACATCATGAATATAAATTGTCAAATTAAAAAGTTTTACTTTGTAACATTACTACATAAAAATATAAAAGTTAAAGCTATTAAGTAGAAAAACATTTCTTACAGTATTATTCGGCCAAGGCCGAATAATGGACTTGATATTCGGCCGAAGCCGAATATTCGGCAAATAGGCCGAAGGGGCCGATTATTCGGCTTCGGCCGAATAATCGTTGCATCTCTAGTCCAAACTCTTTGAACTTGTTATCAGTTATAATTATAATTGTTCTGAAGCCTGTGAGAAATATTTGTGAACAAATATTGCTATTTAGTTGTAAAGTGGCTGTCTTTTCTTCAAACTTTTTTTTGGTACCAGACAATTAATATTAAAAACAAAATCATTCTTATCGTCCGAACTCTTTGAAAATTTTATGATAAATATAATTTTTTGGAAGCCTGCATATAATTGTCATGCAAAAATATGGATATTTAGTTGTAAAAACCTGATGAAAAGCTACCTCACGTTCTGACTGAACATTTTGCAGATTTATTTATTTATATTACTTCTAATCGTCCGAATGTTTTGAGATTTTTATATGTGATGTAAAGAATGGAATGTATAAAAAGATTGTTAAAATACAGACATTTAGTTACTTTTAGTGCAGGAAATTAAAAAACTGCCGTCTTGAGACAACAATCGCTTATAACTCAAGATTAATATAAACTATAACTCAATTTATTTATCTAAAAATGAAAAAATGTTTGGTTACAAATCACTTCAATAATTTTGCCTGTAAGTATCATGCATTTATATTAAAAATGAATCTGGAAATGTGACAGAAAATTTCGATTTCTTGAACAGGAAGATTTTTTTTTTTCAGAACTGCCTTTAGTGTTTTGGCTAAGTAATGTTTTTCAAAGAAATTTTCTTTTTCCATATTTAAGAAACTTTAGTTAAAAATATTTTTTTTTAATGATATGATATTGTGATAATAAGCATAGATCTTTATTATAGCAACAATACTTACCAGACACAACTGTAAAATGTATGTATTTATCATTCTCCCTTCCAAGAAAAAAAAGGAATAATTATCAAAATTGGAATATTTTATTATAGTAACCTCCAATGAAAAATCAAAAATGCATTTCAATCAAATCATTTTCTATGTTTATGCATTGCTTTAGGAAACCCAAAATTATGTATGAACATACAAAATAATAATGTCGATCGAACTAGGAAGACCTCTTTTTTTAAGTGAAAAATTCTATTACTGTTTACATATTTAAAATTAAAATTTAGCTATTAGCTTATTCAGTCTTCAGTAATAGAAAATGAATACTGTTAACCAACTTGGATTAATATATCAGTAATTGTATAACTTAGTAATTTAAATCTAATATCTTCTACAATATTTATATTATCTCTACTCTACATAAAAAAAAATATATATATAATTAGTTATGTTTATAAATATAAAACTTCATAATAAGAATATGGTTTCATGTAGTTATTAATAAATGAATATATAAATAAATAAATTTTAATAAAAATGTGTAAAAATCCAGTAATTTTTATATCGATTTATTTTTAAACATTTTTCTTCCGACTTTTAATATAGACAATTTTTTTTAATTTTCTCACTTATTCAGTGCAGCTATTTCATAAATAATACTTAAAATTAAGTACAAAGAATAATATTAATCTAAAAAGTTTCTTTTTCTAATAATCAATCAATTAACACTTAAACTTTCTAAATAGAAGTTTCAAATGCAGAAAGACCTTGGTTTATCACATCAAGCAAAATCATTAAACATCCTTTTATAGTTAGTTATTTTCATAGACCTTCTAATATACCCGACACCAAATTGGTAACCTTTTCTGGGCACCAGACATGCTTCCCACCTGATTTAGTGTGCCAAACCAGTTTTTCTCCTGCCAAAACCTGCTTGGAATTTCTGTATTCCCACCGAAACTGAAATCAAAGTTGCCCAGAACGCAATTACCGCCAAAACAGACAGCCTCTAAAGCACCAAATCCGAGCTGATCTTGGGACCAACTTTTCGACCAAATAACAAAGGAATCTGCTCTCCACTAGTATCTTTGTTCTGAGGTTCTTTTACTTTACTGATCGGTTCTGCAAAATGAAAAATAATCAAAAACGCCAAAGTGTGACAAACACTCTATTATTGCACACCTACTATAACCATAACTAACAATTTAAATTATTTTTGGTTTGTCTCCTTATGTACACATGCTAAGAATACTTTTAATTTTCCAATACATCATTAACCCTTTATGTACTGAATTATGAATTCATGAAAATTTTATCTTCTAAAGCATTTTTCGTGAATTTTTGAAATTACGTTAGAAGATTTCCATAATCATTTAGTAAATTTTAGATTGATTTTAGAAGGATTTAGAGGGATTAATTAAATCTGAATTTATAGGATTTTTTGCAATATTTATAACCCCACTCAAATATTTTATTTTAAAAATATTTTTAGTATTTTGTAGAATTAGGAAATGTACAAATATAATGTTCTTACAATAGAAATATTTCCGAATTGAAAATCCCCTCCCCCCTCCCAACGGCAAGAAAGCTGAAACGATGCAAAGGCAAAAGAAATCATCCTTTTAAAAATATTTTTGTTTTGTGTAACCAATAACGCTTTTGGAACAAGATAAATTAATGCATCTATAACTCATTCTAAACTTTATTACTACTTATCGATGTATTAAATTAATTTTATAACAAGTTATTTTACTGGTACTTATAAGTACCGTCAGTAGATAAAGGGTTAAATATATCACTTCCAATGAACCTGTATTATGCATTGAAATGTATTTATTTCAATAAATTAATTTATCTTTTGTGTCACACTGTTGAAAATCGAAAGAAAAATTTATGTAAAGGTTTATTTTGCGTCATAGTATCCAAACTAAGCAAAATGTATGCAAATGGATAGTATGATGCAAAGAAACCATTTACATAAATTTTTCTTTCGATTTTCAACAGCGTGGCACAAAAGATAAATAAATTAATTGAAATAAATACATTTCATTATAAAAACTACTGCATGAACTGGATAAAATAAATACTACAGATTATAATAAGGAAGGCTTGTGTTACAGGATGCACAAAATGAAAAAAAAACAGATTATATCAAAACATATACCATGAGAAAAAGTTATATACAAGGAAGTTAGCTTTATTCACTGTAAGTTACATTTTAAAATTTCAATTAAAGGAAGGCATGGCTGAACAGTAATATGGGAATATCTTTAAAATATGATTACATACAAAATAATGAAATGGCTTTCGAATACGATCACACAGTGATTACATACAAAATAATGAAATTCCTCCAACTTGCTCAAAAAAGACTTCGATCATGTCATCATCTATCATTTCAAGCTGAAAAAAAACAAAAGAAAATTAGTGAATGGCGATACAGATTAAAAAATAAAGCAATCAAGAGGCAAGAACAACTAAACTGCAAAAATCACCCCCCCCCCTTTCAACACACACTTATTCAGAGAGAGGTTAAAAGGTAGAGAGAATAGAAATTTCGATTAGAAACTTTAGGAAATTGAATTTCTATTTATTGTTATTAAATAATTAAAAAAAAATAGTTTTAAAGATTTTAAACTTTGCAAAGAAGTAAAAAATTGAGAGAGAAGAGATTTATTAAATGATTATGTATCTATTGCTCCTACAAAATAATTAAAGGGGCAGATTTTGTTTTCGTTTTTAAATTAAGTTTTAAAGAGTTTAAACTTTTCAAACTTAAATATTGGAGAGGTTAAAGAGAGGAAAAAAGAAATTTCAGTGAGAAGAACTTGGAACAAAATAATGAATAGGTCAAGATTTTTTTCAAGAAATTACAAGTATTTTAACATTTCAAGCTTTATGTGCTTGGAGAAGCAAACATTTTAGGAGGGTTTTCAAAATGCAGAAGGTTCTCGCCCCTTAAATAAAAAGATGCGCAATAAATAGAACTTGACAAATAAGAAACTAAAGACATTAACAGAATCTAAAAACATGTAGGTCTAGGGACAGTGTTAAGCATTCTCCACCCAGAGAAATAAAAATAAATCCCAAATCTAAAAAAAAAAAAAAAAAAAAATGAAATAGTTGAAAAACTATAATTTCTGCAGCAATTGTTTAAATAGGAACAAATGCCTAAAACTTCTTAAATTATTTTTAAATACATCAAAAGAAAAAGATTTTGAATCAAACCTATCCATATTTAATGCATTTAACATGAATTTTCAAGGTAAATAATTTTTGGCTAATAATCTTAATTTGAAAGAACTTGGGTCCCAGGATTTTAAAAAGCTAAAATGTCATAGATTCAAGCATCATTTCTTCTTTTACAATAAAAATCATAATGCCCATTATTTTCACAGTCACATAAATTTTATTATAAGTTCGACTTGGGTTAAGAGGCTATTTCACTCACACGAAAACTCCCGCTTGCTAATGTTAATCTTATGGAGGAAATTTTTTAAATATCTCATTTGCATTTCAATATTTTTATTTATTTATTTTCGCACTGGATAGCTAAGGTCGATCTCCAAGACTTTACTTTTTCAATTTTGTTTGCAAGCTCTTTTTTAACACTTTCCAACATAGTTGAAAAGTGTTTATGAATTCGGTTTGTCTGTCTACCCATGCTTTAGCTTGCATAAATATACTCAGATCGTCATGCAATTGATATATGTTATTGAGGCTTACTGTGGCATGTTCGGTACTGAAAATGAGGAGTGCAGCACTTATAGTTTTTTTACAGAGACAATCAAAAGAATTTTGTTACATTGCGGTCTATGGGGAAAAATCCTTAGTGGTTTATTTTAATGATGTTACACAAATTCAAACATATTGAAATTGACATATATCACTGAAGTGCACTACAAGAGACTAATTATTGAATGTGGTGTGCATAGTACTTATAGTTCCTTTAGAGGGATACTCAAAAGAAAGCCATATTATGGTCTATGAAGAAAAATTGTTTGCAGTTTATTTTAATAATGTTTCACCTATTAAGAAAAATCGTTTGCAGTTTATTTTAATAATGTTTCACTATTTCAAACATATTGAATTTGATATATATCACTAACGTGGATTACAAGACGCTTATTATAGAATATTGTGTGTATAGCTTTCATCATTCATTTATAAGGACACACAAAAGAATTCGGTTTATTAATAATAATTGCTGGGAATGCTTTATCAGTTGCTAAATGCATTTTAAAATTTAACTTTTTTTTTTGTTGTTTATTACTTGGTGTGTATAAATTGTATACAGGGCAGCACAAAATTTCTTGAGTACTTTTCCGTTTATTGTCAGAAATAACAGAAGGGAAATTTTAAACTGTGCTATGCATTTCCTAACTGAACTAAAATTAATTTTCTATTTAGTATACATACAAATCTATAGGTCATGTACAGGGCTGCACAAAAGAGCTGAGATATTTTTCCGAATATTGTTGGCAATTCCTGAAATTGGATTTTTAAATATGTTATGCATTTTCAAAATTGTTTAGTTAGATATCATCTTACACCTTATGGTAAAGATTTGCAAAATTATTTTGGGAGTGTTGGAAAGTGTTACATAATCTATGCTTGATGCATGATTTTTTGTTCTTTTTTTTTTTTTTTTTTTTTTTTTTTTTAATGGGGAAACTTTCACTTTTGAAAGTGAAAGTATCCCAATTAAAAAAAAATTTGTAAACAAAATAGAAAAGTAAAAAACAGCCTTCTTGGAGATCGATCTTAGCTATCCAATGCAAAAACATTTAAAAATATCGAAATGCAAACAAGAGATCTTAAAAAATTTCCATCATAGGATTAATGAGCGGGTGTTTCGCACAAGTGGAGTAGCCCTCTTAAATTTTGCTGGCGGGTTAATAAGAAAACAATTATTATAAATCATTGATAGGTTAAGATGAAGCTCCTGAAAATTTTCTACTCATGGACATTGATGTTTTAGGATATATAAGTATTATTAGCCTTAAAAGTGTATGAAGCACGAGTAAATCAATCTTACTTTGATTGCTTGGTGAAGTTAAATACTTTTCTTCCAGAGCGGCCGGTCAAGGGTTGTAAAAAACCTGGGTTTTTAAAAAAACCCAGCCTGGGCAGGTTTTATTAAAAAACCTGGGTTAAATGGGCAATTTTCCCCAGGTAAATTGGGTTAAAATGCTAAAATGTGGACTATGATTCCCGCTTCCTCACAAATAATAATCCTCAGGGTTGCCACTGTATAGGAAAAACTGAGGGAATTTAAAAATGAGTATTAAAAACAAAGAATTTCACTAAATTTTGGTACTTTGCAAAATTTATCCGTTGAAATTTTGAAAATTCTCAGAGGAATTATTCAGAGCAAATTTAATTTTTTGGTTAGGAAAGTGGAAGGAATTTGATTGCTGAAAAAAGTAGCAATCCTGATCTCAAATACAATCTTTGTGAACAACTTCATAGTCTAATAGATGGGAATGACTTTATAGTCTTAATAATTATCTTAATATTTTTCTCTGTTCTTAAAATACATATATGATCCCTTTAATTTAAATAACAAACAAATTTTAAATTGAAAAGCTATCAATTGTGTGTTATTTAATGATAAAATATAAATATAACTTAAAAAAACTTACTCCTTTGAAATTATCATAAGATTAGCAAATGTTGATAAAAGAAAATATCTTATAACAAAACTTTTTCTTATATGTATATATAATCTATTCATATATGGTTAAATTTTTAGTTTTTAATACAATTCATTTAGAAGAAATTATTCCTATTCAAAAACTTCACCTAATATTACCATGTGACCTACATTTTGCCTTTTTGTGAAAACAGAAAAAAGCCCATAACTTCTTAATTATGATATCTATCAAATCCGTTTAAAGTTATTATTACTTCTAGGAAAAGGGCCGAATATTTATGTATGACAGATTTTTGATATCATTAAAAATGGCCCCAAGGGAAGGGAAAGGGGAGTTTAGAAGAAATAAATTCATAACTTCGTCAATTCACAAGATATCAAATCCACTTAAATTTATTATAAATCCTTTTAATATTATCTAAAACTTTTATACTGACAAGTTTTTTATAGGACCAACCCTTATAGCAAAAAAAAAAAAAAAAAAAAAAAAAAAAAAAAAATCCCTGTCGGCTCTGCCTGCAAACAAGTTAGATTTTGAAGTGGGCAGTCCCAACTGTGGCATCATGGCAAAAAGCTCATTTCTTCTGCAATTCCCAACAAACAGGTGCCCCACGGTCTGCGTCTTTGAAATCTACCTGTGCCTGTAGGCCGAGCCATCAGGGATTTTTTGTTATCTCATAGCTGCTAAAAATATGGTCTGTTCTGTCAGTCTGTTTGGAAATTTGTCTTTATTTTGTCCTGTCTTAACTCTTTATTTATCTCTTTCTAAAATAATTATCCACTGCCTCTTTTTTCCCCTTTACTTGTTATTGCCCTCCCCCCTTCCATAAAGTTTTTTTTACTTATAACAACAACAACAACAACAAAAACAACAAAAAGCAATCTTGCTGCTCAAAAATAGTGATTTTCTGCTCCAAAAATAGTAGCTCCAAAATGGCTTTTTGCTGCTCCAAAATGATGTTCATGCTGTTTCATCACTATATTATTTTCAATATTGCAACAGTTATGAATGAAATATTTGTGTTGAACATAGCATAATATATCTTCATAGCTGAGAACCTTCTGATATATCAAGTCAAATAAAACTGTTTTGAACCAGAAAATTTAAATAATAGATATAGAGTGCGACTTATTTCTATGTGATATACATTTGATTTCATTTATTAAGTAACCATTCTAATTAAATATAAGCAAGACTGGTACAGTTATGTTTCTTGTATTATTCATTAAGTAAGTAAATTTTAATCCTGATTTCTATACAAGTTCTCTTTTCGTCTTGATATGTATTATCATCAAGGTTGTAAAAAACCCGGGTTTAAAAAAAACCCAGCCTGGGCGGGTACCCAGGCAGCTGCCCACTACAACCCTGGGCCGCTGCCCACTACAACCCTGGGCCGGTCCCTTAGGGCCACTGGGGCATGGCCCCACCATAGAAGAAGGAATATAAATAGAAGTAGGATGTAGGGTGTTTTTGCCTATTTTCCTCTTTCGCTGTTTGCCACGGATTTTTTTTATTTACGCTATTTTCCGAAACTATTTCAAAGGCGGGGAATAAGCAGCCAATAACGGGAGGGTTGCGAGCCAGGCGGGGAATAAGCAGCCAATAACGGGAGGGTTACGAGCCATTCTGTTTAAACACCTTCCCATAAACCCCGTAACAAATGATGGGCAAAAACACCCTGCGTCCTACTTCTATTTATATTTCTTCTTCTATGTGGCCCCACCAGTATTTTTTGTTCATAAAAAATATCAATACATGTTTTTTAATCTAAATATAAAAAAAAAAACAAAAAAAAAAACTGTTTACTAAAAAATATATTGCAAAGAAATTGCATTTTTCTTCGGTCCCACTCATCCTTTATTATCGACTCTCAGCAACTGTATTTTTTTCAAGAGGCAATAAATCACTTAACGACTGACCGCTACTTACTGCTGGACACAAGACATTTGGGCCCATCGGGTGCGTTAATTTGAGTATTTCACTCCTCACACCTCCTTCAAATTTGCCGATTTACTGCTTTTTTAGAGCTAAAACTTCCGTATTTTTTTTTACAATATGGGGCACTTGGCGATTTTACCCTTGATGCAAAGTAAGGGAAGATTACTAAGTTTCTGTTATAATATGTTAACCCTTGGTGTTCTCAAAAATATTTGGAGATGTTTGTATTACTACTGTTGCTGATTATTTCTTCAATTACGGGAACTTTGAGTACTTTCTTTAAACGAAGATGTGTGATAATTTAAAATTTTTGATATAAAAAAAGAATTCTGTAGATGATCTATTACGAAAACCTTTTTCAACAATGAGTTTGGAAGAAAAAGTTGAAATTGAATGCCTGGGACCTTATCAACCGAAGAATTTTGAAATGCAACAAAAATATTGAAAAAAATGTGCCATTTCCACACAGTGGCTTGGCAAATTTCCATGGCTTTCAGCGAGTGAAGAAAAAAAAATCATTGTTTATTTTATTGTTTATTGTTTGGAGGTGAAAAATTATGGAGCGACTTGAGGCATTTTTCAGAGAGAGTAAAAAACATGAAATGAGTACTATTCATTTAAACAATGCTATTAATTATAAAACTTTTGGAACTGCCAATATTGTATCACAGCTGGATGAAGGCTACAGGATTTCGTTATAAAAACATAATGAAATGGTTGAAAAAAACTGCTATGTGCTAAATTGAGTAATAACTTATTTAAAATTCTGTGAATTTCATGAACTAGCTTTAAAGGGTCATGATGAACATAAAGATTCTTTAAATCGAGGTATATTCTTGGATTTGGTTACAGACACACCAAAACTGGACAGTATATTGGAAGACCCTTTAAACAATGCGACACACACACAGTATCTAAAAAATACTTCAAAAACTATACAAAATGAGCTTTTGGATTGTATATATGAAACGTATATACATGAAGTTAAAAATGCTTGTAATGCTTCCAATTTTGTAGCATTACAAGCTGATGAAACTACTGATGTAAGTTGAACTTCTAAATTTATTATTATTTTACGATATGTAAAAAACAGCAAACCCAAAGAACGATTTGTTAAATTCATTGATGTTCATGACAGAACAGCAGAGAGACTCACTGAAATCTTCATTGATAATTTAGAAGAGTTTAATTTAAAAGATAAGCTTGTTGCGCAAGCATAAATTTAGCACTGAAGCCAAATGAATTTAGTGCTGAAGAAAGCTTGCACTAATATAAAATCCATCAGATTTTTTTTTCACAAATGTCAATTCATTTTCTACTTTTTTTCGGCATCACATAAGCATAGTGATTTATTTCGAGAAATGTGTGCTAAAAGAATTCCTGCACCATCAGAAACCAGGTGGAACTTTCATTCACGTATCATCAGTTTCATGGAACAAAATAAGTCTGAACTATCAGAGTGTTCTGATAGAAATCAGAATGAAGTGCAGTGGGATGATAGAACAATCAGTGAATTGCATGGTTTACAAAGAATTTTAGCAGATGAGGAATTTCTCTCTTTGTAAATATTTTGTATAATAATGTACAGATGACAAATACCACTTCATTAAGTGTGATGCAAGCTGTCAAATGTTTCACTGATGCTCTTAATGAAATCAGAAGAAAAACCGATGTTCATCAAACTGCTGAAAATTACGAGGATTGATGTAAAAGGAAATGCATAAAATTCAGTGGCTATAAAACAGTAAAAATAAATGCTAAAGAAGCGTGTGACATTATAATAACTGAAATGAAAAACATGTTTGAAGAACAAGAAACTTTTAATATGCTTCCAGTACTGGAACCAAACAAATTCAGTTTAATTAAGGATAATTTTCCCAAGAAAAAACCTCATTATCGCAGAAAGTTACAGTATGATTAATACAGGAAAATTAATGAATGAACTCCGTGTAATATATCATAATTCCACTTTCAAAAACATTCAGAAATTTCAAGTCCCTTAACATTTGTAAAAACCAATAACCTTACAGAATTTTCTGAACTTTAAAAGGCACTTGAAATTGTCCTGGTAACACCAGCATCAACTGCAGAAGCAGAAAGGTGCTTTAGTACACTTAAGAGTACTAAAACATTTTTGAGAAACTCCATGGGACAGGAACAATTAAACACTGCTGTCCTCTCAGTCCACAAGGATTTTATTAGTACAATATCAAAATTTAATGTAAAAGTAATTGAAAGATTTGCCTGACAAAAAAATCGACGTGCCGAATTTCTATTTAAATGAGGCACTATATTTTAATTTGTGAATGGATTAAAATATCTGCAAGAAAAATATGTACTTTTTCTATTAAATTGTGAGTAATTTTTTTTTGTATGATTTGCATATTTGTTTTTCAATTAAATAATGTTTGATCAGAGTAAGTTTAATAGTAATAATGGTAATGGTATTTAAAATGGTAATTAATTAGATAAATATGAAAGTAATGTTGATTACTTGAAAATATAATTCACATGATATTTCTAAATATAAGATTATTTTGTAATTTTTTTTATTAAATAATTTGTTTTCATGTTCAAACAAGGAATATTAATACATAAAAATTACCAATTTGTTATGACAGACTGGGCCCCACCAGTGAAAATCGGCACTAGTCGCCACTGCTTTTCTATTGCACTGTTTTTAAATTATTACTTACCCATCATACGTAGTATAGGGTAAGTCTTGTAATCGTTTTGAAAATCGAAAAATTTTTTTTGACGGATTTACACGTTTCAGACACTGGAGATTCCGAAAAACATATTTTTAGAAAAAAATTTTTGCCGTCTGTCTGTGTGTCTGTAAACGCTCTATCTCCCGAAAAAATTGAGATAGAGACTTGCAATTTGGTATGTACTTAGTATGTAGTAATGGGAAGAAGCCTATTTCATTTCAATAACCTCGATTAACCGGAACAATTTTTTTCGGACTCTCGAAATATTCGTTCTGATGAAAGGTATATAAAAATTTTCGAAATTGTTTATTTTAAGAAATGAATATAAAAGACAATAAAAAAACAAATTTTGAATAAAGCATGAAGTCGATCGGATAATTAGTTGCCGAGATATTTGGAATCCTATTTTCCACACTCTTCGATTTTTCATGATCTTGTATTTCATCCAAATTTCACTTCAAAGATATATTTTAATTGGAAATTTGACGCTTAATCAGATGCAATAAACCGCTAGTTAATAGGATTATTATTTTTGGAGTTATAAGGAAAAACCTCTTTCAAGCAATTCAGTAATCGAGCCTTTAAAGCTTGTGACGTCATCAAGCCACGATTTTATTTGAATTGCAATGCATTTTATAAGTAGTTTACACATTTTTATTTTAATATTTTACATTATGCATATCCATGATGGGTAAGTATTACGGTGGCCCCCAACGACTAGTTTCTGGCACTGTCTAAATACTTGGAAAAAAATTTCAGTAGCTATAGGTGCCTAAATATTACATGTTTTTATTTATTAAAAAAAAAAAAAAAAGATACTCTACTCACTTGTTCGGGTGTTTCATTATCATTAATCCGTCGACCATCAAAGAGGAATCGAAGTTGTGTGACGGATAAGTTCTATAATATAAAATAAATTGTTAGTATCAATTTACATCTTCTAGAAGTTAAAAAAAAAAAAAAGGTTACACTGTACAGTTTTATTATATACCTACTTGACCCACAAAATGGATCGGTTTTCATGTAGCATTGTGTAATGGGAATTATTTTCAATTTTTTGTATGGATATGTCTGACAGTGAACAGGGTGGTCACAAATATCTTATGTTAAAATTCCCTGATATTTCCAGGTTAGCGTTAAAATAATGAAATTTTCATAGATAATTTCTTCTACAACATTACTCTAATCATTACTTAATAAAAGTTTATATTTATATAAAAAAAAAAAAAATCACACTACAAGTTCTTGTACAGTTAATCAAAAATAGACATTACTGCTTGTTAGATCTTGTGGTAGTGTACAAGGTGACCACTTTTCATTGAAAAAAAAAAGTGTTTACACATATTTGATATGTTAGCAAGAGATTTTTTAGGATTCAAGAGATTAAAAACCAATTATAAAGATTAATAGCCACTCAACATCAGACAAATAATGGGGAAACCACTCTACATTGATAAACAAGTTTGTGAAATATATTGAAGATTAGAACAATAATTATAACAAGTAAAAAAGAACTTAATTGACTGATTACATTCTTACGGGAAAACCTTGCAATGTGTAATTCCACTGACGTAAGAATGGTGAAAGTAAAAAACTCTGAATATCTGAACTTATGAATTTATACTTCAGTTTCAGTCCTTAACCCCGGAGAACTCGCGCGTGAGATTTTCTCTCACAATCATATTTTTTTTTTTTTTTTTGTCCCAGCTGTTGCAATAAGACTCTTATTTAAACCCTTTTTTCCATTTTAAATTAAATTTTAGAAACTTCTATTTTTATCATTTAACATCTTTTTGTGAATAAAGTATTAAGACTAAGAATAAAGTATTAAGTTCTGGTGTGACAAGAAATCTAGCGAGTTCTTGCGGGTTAATAAAATATGTAGCCAAGAACACACGTGAGCTTCTAAAGTTCAGACAAAATATATGTTATAATGCTTTATATTTAAACCTAAACTTAAATGTAATCATTGTTACATCCCAATGTATTATAATCAAGAATATATACGTCCAAGATAAGAATTATGTCTAAAATTATTTAGTCTCCATACTATTCTAATTATTTAGTTTTCAGAAGAAAGTGAACAGTGTTCTATCAATGAGATCACCAATGGATAAACCATTGTATAAATAAGATCTTTGGATTAAAATGTATACTGGATAACCAAGTGAAAGCCCCTTCAGAAAAGGTAAGAGAATTATCTTATCCGTATTCAACAAAATTGATATTTATAGTGAACTGAAAAGGTAACTTTAATAACTTTCGAGATAATTTAATTGCCCTGGCACAAACTCCTCCTTCAAAAAATGATACAGATCTGTGATCAGTCATCTAAAGAAAATAGGGGCAATAACCTATTTTCAAAAATATGGAATTCTGTGATGAAAAAAGTGTATATTGATGGGCATGATATGAGGTTATCTACAAACTGATAAACAGTGACAGTCTAATGTGAAAAACTGTGATAAAAGAATATCCATTAGAAAAGGAAGCTGGTTGGATGACTCCAAATTAACATTTGTAACTGAATTAAGGTTCATTTATACCTGGTCTGATGAATCAACATCAATAAAGTGGAGAAAAAAAGCAATTGGATTTAACTCATTATACAGTTACTGATTGGAATAATTATCTCGGAGAAGTTTGTGTATCTAATCTTTTAACAAGAAAATCTGGAAAAATTGGAGGGTCAAAAACAATTGTAGATATTGATAAAAGCTTCTTGTAAAAGGAAAAAAAAAATGGCAGGCTTATAAAACTGACTAAATTAAATGCTGCAGGATTCGTAAAATTGTTATAATTTTGTAGATCCAGATAATAGTGTACATATGCAAAACATCGAACACCTTTGGGGCCCAGCTAAATGGTGAAATAAGAAACACTGCTGAACAGCATGTCAACACTTAGAATCATGTTTAACTGTATTTATATGGCATCTAATGCATAGAAAGGATGATTATTTTGGCACTATTTTGAATGACTTCAGAGATTTTTGGCCTCTGGAATAATTACTGCAAATTTTCACTTTATTTTCTTTTATAATTTCAAGTTTAATGTAATGTTTATGAAATGATCATTAACATTTTTTCTAATACAAATGAAATGTGCATTAAAAAAATAGTTTCTTACTGCTTATATTAACTTTTTTTTATATGTATCATTAAATATGTAAAGTAAAATATTTATATGTTTCATCCATAAATCAGGCATGAGATTCTTCCGCGGATCCGTGGTTTTCTGCTTTTTAATCATTTTTCACTTTTTTGGCATTTTTGGATTTTTCGAAAAAACGAGAAATTTGCCTAAAGATCACGAAAAAAAAAACCCCACGAATTTTGTCAAAAAATCATATGAGAAACACAAAAATCGTCAAAGGATCACTGAAAAAACACGAATTTCTTCAAATAATCGTGTGAAAATCGCCAAAAGATCCTTGAAAAAACGTAAATTTTGTCAAAGGATTGGTGAAAAAATGCGAATTTAGCCAAAAGATTGCCGTAAAAATGCGAATTTAGCTAAAAGATCGCTGTAAAAACATGAATTTAGCCAAAAGATCGCCGTAAAAATGCAAATTTAGCCAAAGGATCGCTGAAAATAAGCGAATTTCGTCAAAAGATCACTGAAAATAAACGAATTTTGTCAAAGAATCGCTGAAAAAACACTAATTTCGTCAGAATTTACTGCATTGGGTTAAAAGGTTGAAATCAAATTTCTTTTCATAATGTAGAAAATTTGCTATAAAATACGAAAACAAATTAAATAAAAAAAATCTATTCAAAAAATCCAAAAACTAGCTTCAAGCTGACTGGTGAAAATGACCTGGAATCTGGAATAACTATGGCACTGACTAGTTGGTGCCACTGATGTCCTTAAAAAATCTCTTTAAAAAATTCCTTAAAAACTTATTTTTTATTTAAAAAAAGGGTGGGTGGGAACTCTGTTCTATCATTTATTTAAGGTGG
Source organism: Maratus michaelseni (assembly GCA_963931845.1). NCBI lineage: Eukaryota > Metazoa > Arthropoda > Arachnida > Araneae > Salticidae > Maratus > Maratus michaelseni. The sequence goes on along the minus strand of OZ007599.1, from coordinate 22,083,494 downwards.
TTGCAATTATTAGCACATACAGTCATCTCTCACTTATGCGCCTCTCAGTTATACACGAATTTCGTAAGGTCTCGCCACGAAGAATAGGAAAATAATGTTATAGATCTCTCACTTATAAGCGCCACTTTAAATTGTCTCTCTCAGTTATATGCGGAAATAACAACGCAATTCAAAAAAAAAAATTTTTATCGATAAATAATTTTCTGCACCTGTCAAGGTCAAAAGACCGTTCCGAAAAGCGAGGTGGAGAGGATGTTACAGTTCGATTTTACACTCACCCCCTCAGTTCTAATGGTTGCTTCTTTTCTTTCTGTTTTAATTTTATCAAGTCACCTGCGTGTTACATTTCGTCCTTGCCTTTACGGTAGCATCTAGATCCTTTTTTTTTTTTTTTTTTTCAATAAAAATGAGCAAAAGAAAGTTAATTTCGTTCAAAATGGAAGTTATAAAAGCAGCAAAAAATGATCGCAGACTGTCAAAAATAAATTTAGCTCGAAAATTCGATTTGCCAGAATCAACACTCAGAGGGATTTTAAAGAACAAGGACTCGATCAAAAAAATTACAGTATGGAACCATTTATCCGGAAACCAGCTAACCGGAAAACCAGTTATCCAAAATAATATTTCCAATTGTCAGATTTCAGAATCTTTCCAGAAAAAAAGTGCCATATGGTGCCAGTTTGACAAGTGCATTGCTTGAAACATTACAGCATGCATGGTATAACTTGATGCCAACATTCAGGCTTTGAAATGGAAGCATATTTAGTTAGATATTAGGCATTTTGATTTTTATGCAGTGGAATTTTTATTTACAAGGGTTTTTCACAAATTGCCTTCTTTCAAACTCTGATTAATCTTTGATCTTGTTTGCATCTGATTCTTAATATTAGTAATTTAATAATTAATTTGAAATCAGAAACAATGTCACAGTTACAAATATTCTACAAATCTGATCAAATAGATGTTGCTTATGCACAACCAGTTATTCAGAAAAACCAGTTATCCGGAATACGTCTGCCCCCAACCATTCCGGATAAATGGTTCTGTATTGTAATAGTGAGTACACAAGCGAAGAAACGATCAAGAATTCAGCATGGAAAATTTGAAATTTTAGAAACCACTTTAATTGAGTGAGATCTCAGAGAAATGAGATCTTCTAATTTACCCATTTGCGGTGAGTTATTTAAAGAAAAGGCACTCACTTTGTCTTCCAAAATGAGAATCGAAAATTTTTTGGCTTCTTTGGAATGGTTAGAAAAACTTAAAAAAAGACACGGTTTAACAAATCATTGTCTGAGTGGTGAAAGCGCAGCCATTTCAGATTCAACTGTTAATGAATGGATCGCAGACCTTCCAAATTTAATTCAAAACTTTGATCTTAAGAACATTTTTAACTGTGATGAAACAGGCTTATTTTATCGACTTTTACCAAACAAAACCATGGATTTTAAGGGAGAAACATGCCATGGTGGCAAACACAGCACAGAAAGACTGACTGTGCTTTTATGTTGCAATGGGGACGGATCAGAAAAGTTACAGCCAATAGTGATTGGTAAATCCAAGAAACCACGGTGTTTAAAAAATGTCAAGAAATTGCCATGTTCTTATGCAAGTAGCACCAAAGCCTGGATGACATCGAAAATTTTTTTTAGACTTTTTGAAGGAATTAGATATGAAGATGGCTAAAAAAAAAAAGAAAGTTTTGCTATTTATGGATCAGTGTCCCGCTCATCCTTCAGATCTCCCATTGCTGACACATACACGAGTTATATTTTACCCTGCTAACTGTACTAGCAGACTCCAGCCCTTAGATCTCGGTATAATAAGGTCAGTTAAAGTGCAGTATAGGAAAGATTTGGTGCGAAGAATGTTTATATCACTAGAGCAGAAAAAGGAATTCAAGAAAAATTAGATTCTGGATGCCATGCATATGTTGGTTTCCTCTTGGAATAACGTAACAGCTATGACAATTTCTAACTGCTTTAGGAAAGCAGATATTTTTCATTCAAATGATGCTGAAGTTATTCCATTACAGGAAAATGAAAACAACAGCAATGATTTTAACATAGACGAAGAAGAATGGAGTAGAATAAGCCAAGATTCTCTTTCTTTTCAAGATTTCATCAGTGTTGATGAAAACTTAACATCAATGGCAATAAGAGATATTGAAACTGTGTTTGATGATGTGACAGCTGAAAGAGAAGGAGATGATGATGATAATGATGAAACTGACACTGTAATTGTCCCATCTTATGCTACTGCTTTAGGAGCCCTGGTCATTTTGAGATGTTACCTACAAAATGCTGATCAAATACAATGACGCACTTTAATGCATTAGAAAAGGTCGTTGTACAAATGCGGCCTACGCAAAAACAAACTACCATTGATGACTTCTTAAAAGAGGACTAATTGGCATTTTTTTAATGTAAGTATATCATCTTCTATGTCAAATGAAATTTTACTTTATTGTATTTTTTTAAACTAAATTTTATAGTGAAAGTGTAAGGATTTTTTTTTTAGTACACTATACTAATATTACACCCCTTCTATTTTATAAAATGTCATTAATCATAATTCTTATATTTCAATATATTTTTCTTTCGAATAATGTGTATAAAGAATTACTACATACAACATCCTCTCAGTTATGCACGGCTCTCAGTTAGGCGCGATTTTAAGTCAGTCCCTTGAAATGCACATAAGTGAGAGGTGACTGTACTTGATTTGCTCTTTCAAGAAAGTGTCTTACTATTTTTCAAAATTTCAATTAAAAAAATGTTCATGCCATTAAAGGATTTTATTAATGTGCTGTATCTTGGTCAAATAGGCTTTTAATTAGAGTAAGTAAATAATTTCTACCTAATTCTTGTTAATAATTTCTTTTTAATGTACTCAAAGCTAAATTGATGTAATATATATATATGTATATATATATATATATATATATATATATATATATATATATATATATTTTAGTTACAAATATTTTTTTTAATAGCAATTATAATATTTGTTGTGCTTAAAATTCATAACTTATTGCTCAAACGTCATTCGCACAGTTTTCAGCTTTTTTGCTTTTTTGTCAATCTCATTCCTGATAAATGCAATATCTAAAAAAAAAAAAAAAAAACTATATTTTTGCTTAATTTAATAATTCTACATTTAAATTCTAAAACAAGTAAATCTTCAGATCAGAGGCCACAATGTCAATTTTTCAAAATAGTTCATCTCGCTTCGCATAATATATGGCACCTTGAGATCTGCAGTTAATAATGTTAGATTATTTGTAAATTTGTAAGCATATAAGTTTTCTTAAAAGTTCAGGAAATCTAATTTTTAAGAATGTCAAATTAGCCTGATTTTATTTAATTTCACTTTCTGATATGCTAAAAAATTCAGTAACTAGACAACTGTTAAATGAAAAATAATATGATTAAAAAGACATACATATTATTTCAAAATTGTAAAAATTATAAAGAAAAATCTTACATATATAATTTTATTTATATAATCTTAATATTTTTTGAGCATATGCACAAAATTCCATAAAATAATATAGAAAATTGTGAAAGGCCAAAGAAATTATTGAAAAAATTTCAAACAGATTTGAGTAACTTAAGACAACTAAGACAATAGCAAAAATTTAGCATTCATAATTATTCTAAACATTCTTTTGTCCAAAATCATCTGAACGAATGAAATTTTATACCTGGTTCTGGTATGTCGATATATTCATATGGTTGACATACCAGACATAAAATTTCATTCGTTCAGGCGATTTTGGGCAAAAGAATGTTTAGAATAATTGGTGTTACATTATGAATGCTAAATTTTTGCTATGCAATGTCTTAAATTAATCAAATATGTTTGAAATTTCTAAAGCATCCTATTCTTCAGTGATGTTTTAAACTCTATTTTCTTTAATATTCTTATGTATAAAAGTTTGAAATGGCAACATTCTTAAATTTGTTTATTTGACATTATATTTTGCAACTTTTTTTTTTTTTTTTTTTTTTTTTTAAGGAAAGTGGTCGACAAGCTAATAGACAAAAACCAGATAATTAATTAAAATGTTTTCTGTTTTCCCTAAAGTGTCAAGTGTAAAAAATAGACTCACATAATCATTGCATTTGTTCTAAAGCTTTCCAAATCTTAAAAATAAGGGTTTCAATTAATAAATTTGAAGTTTGGGACAGGCCTTGGCAACGACATTTACAACTTTACAATTTTTTTAGATATTGATTTTTTTTTAATATTTAAAGTACATAATGTAGTGAGTGCTTAAACACAAATGCTAACAAAAACCAAACATTCATAGTTTGCTTGATTAATTGATATTTTTTAGAGAAGAACATAAAATTTCCCATTATCAGAGAATAACTCACATATAAAGTTTCACCAATTGAGGTGTTGACATGGGAAGGAGAGTAAGTGTCAAAAATGTAACTACCTTTTGATTAGTACTTTTTCCATGCCGAAGGCATTCAAGTTACTATCTGAGCCATCTTGCAGCCATCATAAGAAATAAAATAAATGGGATATGGACTTACTCACACACACTTTCCCATGCTATTGGCCTTGGTATTTACTGTTTTAACAATGACAAAATGGAAAAATGAATTTTTGGTACTTACTCCCCTTCCCATGTCAATGCCTCAATTAAAGATTTGTACAAGGAAAATACAATCATTTATTTTCATCCTAGAGATAAATTCATATATATACAGTAGCGCTCAAAAGTATTTTGACAAGGACAATAATTGGGCTAATTTAATACAAATAAAAGACACAAATATACAACTATTTTTTATTGGAAGAAACTTAATTTGTCTACATATTTTTGTAAAAGAAATTGTGGTTTGATAGCAAAATTTCAAAATCAAACTAAAAATAAAGAACATGATTGATCAAAAGTATTTTGACACTGTAATTAAATGAAAATTTTTAACACTTAAACATCATTTTTATTTTTAAATGAATCAATATTTAGTAGCATATCCATTAGCCTTTATAACAGCCTCACAACGAGCCGGCATCGAGTCGACTAACTTCTGTATTCGATCCAAAGGAATTTTTTCCCACTCCTTCTTGAAATAAAGCTTCTTTATTCAAATAATTTTTACATCTTATTCTGCGATCTAACTCCTCCCACAGATGCTCTATGGGATTTAGATCAGCACTTTGACTTGGCCATTCGAGAACTTTAACTTTTTTAATTTTCAAAAATTCAGTTATGTGCTTGGACGTGTTTTGGATCATTATTGTGTTGAAAGTACCACCCAGGTGGCATGTTCTCTTTACCATAGGGCAGCATTTGCATCTTTAATATGTTCTCATACATAAATCGATCCATATTCCCTTCAATGCGAACTAGCGGTCCTACTCCATGGCGTGAAAAACAGCCCAAAACCATAAGACTGCCACCTCCATGTTTGATGGTGGGCACTTGGTATCGGATATCATATTTTTTGTTAACAGGACGTCGAATGTACTTAATCCCATCAGATGACACTAAATTAAATTTGCTTTCGTTGCTCCAGAAAATACGAGACCATTCAGAACTCGTCCACAGTTTGTGCCATTTTGCAAACACAATTCGTACCTTCTTGTTTTTTGTAGATATAAGAGGCTTCTTTGTGGGTCGACGGCCATGTAATCCATAAGATATTAGACGACGTTTGACGGTTGAAACACGAATATCCATGTCATAATTTTCTTTCAGCTCGTTTTTTATTGCTACTGCCGACTTACGAACATCACTAGCGGAGTCTTTTTATTATGCGATCAACAGTAGGAGTTGTTTTTTTCGGACGACCACTTCGGGACTTGTTTTTGATAGTCCCTCGTTTATTGAACACTTTATTCCATATACTAACAAGCTGCCGAGACACGTTAAAATTACGTGCAACTTCTGCTTGTGTTTTTCCTTGTTTTAGGGCGGTTATAACAGCTTTTTTAAAGTCATTGGAATATTCTTTCACCTTCGGCATGTTAAGAGAATCACAATAAACTGATATAAACACAAATCAAATAATACTACAACCGACACTTTGGAAAACTCTAAACAAAATGACTTGTCAAAATACTTTTGAGCACAAGATATGACATGTTTGTGATTCAGCGCCTACTGTGACAAACAAGTTTAGACTTGTTATTTACTTATTACCTGCAATCACATCATACTTAACGATAAACTAAAACGTTTTTTATTTAGCGCTATGTAACGCGTAATAATAAAGAATTTCTTGTTGTCAAAATATTTTTGAGCGCTACTGTATATATATATATATATATATATATATTTGGCTGAGACAGATATTGAAAGTACACAGCAGAAATTTGTTAACAACATTTTAAAATTGTTTCAAGATAAATATTTTCATGCAAAAGCCTCAATTTTCATGTTCCTGAAAATCATTTATTTGTTTTTTATTTCTAATCACAAGCAAAAATCTGTAAAAGTCACTGTTTTCATTCTGCTAAAATATCATTGTACAACTATGGCAGAAAGACATTAATTCTGTTTTCCAATAAACAAAGGACTTCAAACAGAAGAAAAATATCTCAGGACTTCTTTATGTTACTAACAGTGACTCTGTTAGGCTTCAAAATCAGAAAGAATATTTCTCTTTATATCACATTATTATCAATACAGTTTACTTCCAGTTTTTAAAAGATTGTAAAACACTGTAAGAAACTTAGGACACATTCTTGTTTCTCAAATAACAAGAGTTTTTTTTTTCTTTTTTTCCATTTTTGTATAAATAAAATTTTTCCCATGAGGCTAAGCCTGAAGACTGGTATAAAAATAGAGTCCAAGCTGATTTCAGGCACGGACCGAGCCCGAGAGCTGAGATTATATTTTTTCTTCCAGATTACCACAATCGTAATGGAAATTAACATTTGTTTCAATGAATTTCCAGGTTTAAGGTTTAGTTTGAATTTCCCTGATATTTCCAGGTTAACAAAATTCTCTGATATTTCCATATTTTCCAGGTCTGTAACCAGCCTGGTGAATTAGATGACTACTTTCTGTCATCTTCTGAATCAGATTCATCAGAATATATTTAATCCAATGAAGAGGATTCTGATAGTGATGACATTTCCCAGCAAGGTGCAAGGCATGTGTTGATTAGGGCTGGATTATTTATAAATATATTGGTCAAATATTGATATTTTTTAAATTTCACAATAACAATATCTAAACTTTGACTCAGCCGATATATCCTAATAATAATTTTGTCACTGCAATTTTGAGACCCGAAAAACTGCAACAAATACCTTGCACCCAAAAAAAAACCTGTAGAATTTTGTTCAGATTTTGCAGAAATGGCAATAAGAAAATTCAAGAAAAATTTGGCAAAGATATTTTTGCTGTTTGTTCGGATAATGAAAATAAAATAACCACTTTGCGAAATAATTTAAAGTCAAATCACCCTGAATTATTAACATACGAATGCTCCTCTCATATTTTAAATTTATGTGCAAAGGACATAACTCCAGCTAATTTAATGAAACATATAGTTGAAGTCCAAAAATACTTTAGAAATAAACACAATGCACATGGTTGGTTAAAGAATAAAAATGGTATGATGTTCCAAATTCCAAATGAAATTAGATGGAACTCACAAAAAGAATGCTTGAAAACTTTTTTGAAAAAATATCACAAATACATTGAAATAAAGTTAGAACACATTGAACATTTCAACAAGGAAATAGGAAAGTATCTAATGAATGTTGGCCTGTATTCAGAAGCTTTTAATTTGTGTGAACAATTAAGGTAAGGGTAAGTAAGGATTTAGATGCTTTGCAAGATAACAAAGCCACATTGTCTACAGCTGTTGAGGCATGGTTAGCTATTTTAGAAAACCCGTCTCTTAGCAGTTATTTACCTATGCTGAAAAAGAGGTTTTCTGAAAACATGGAACCATTTCATTTCCTAGCAAATATGACTGATACAAAGTATTTTGGAAAATGACTAACTTCTGAACAAGAAGAAATGGCAGAGCAGTGGCTTGCCAACATGTATCCGAATCTTCTACCTTATGTTTTAAAACTGAAACTAAAGAACAGGGATTTTTTTTTCAGTCACTATATTTTCAAATTCAGTTATGGAAAACTTTTCTGCAAAACAGTGGTGGCACCTCATTAAGACAAAATCAATTTTAAAAAGCATTAATGTACCTAAAGCTGAAGAATTTTGTGACTCTTTTATAAAACTACATAGCTGTCCACCCAGTTCTGCATCAATTGAAAGAATCTTTTCTGCCAGGGTTGTGAAGTCAGAGTCGGAGTCAGGCCTATTTTTAGGCAAAAGAGTCAGAGTCATTAAAAAACAGGGCGACTCCAACTCTAGCTTGTTTTTCAGACAGTTTGAAGTGAAATTAAACCAATTCTATATAATTTTAAATTTATAAACTGAATTATTATTTTTATATTTGGACTACATATACAAGGAAACATTGATTAAACAGTCACAATATACTGTCCAGTGTACGTACAACATATATGAAAACTGTTTTTAATTGAAATCTCTAGTTTATATTTTATATTTAGTATGTAGTTTCGTTACAAGATGTTATTTTTCACAAAAATAACCTTTATTTTTCACAAAATGGGCCCTAAGAAAAAGAAACCTGCATCGACCCCTGGGTTGATATGTACATCATATGCTTCAAAGGTCAAACAGGAATGTAACAGCAGGTTGCAGTGTTGCCAATTGAGTTTTTTTTTTATTATTCTGATTGCTTGATTGCTGCCACAATCATTTATTTGTTTAAGGCAACTGTTTCTTTAATTTTATTTTAAAGTAAGTTTTTTTTCCTGATTCAACAAAATTACAAATTCAAATGATTTCATTTTCATGAATAAACTACATCATAAAATTTGCTTGTAAGTCTTCTGAATTAATATTATACTGTATACCATAATGGTTCATCTTCTTTTCCAGCTTTCTATTTAAAAAAAAGTTAAGATTCAATTTAAATGAACTTCTTTCATCTTATTTATCAGATACTTATATATTTATATTTTCTCCAAAAATCTCCGGCTTTTTTTTAAATGGATAAATCCGGCCAACCTTGATTTAAACTAAACATAAGTCTTAGATCCTGCCATTAGAGGGCGCTGTTTTTCTTCTATTTAGGTTAACTACAGGATCAGTTTGTCAGAATTGAAAGTAATAAATCTAAATGTCAGAAATTAAATCAGCAGCAACAGGAGTCCCTTACAGGCTGAAGGCCGAATATGCCCACTATATGCTGCCAAAGACAGCAAGGAAGGGGGGAGGGGGAGGAGGGCACATATGTAGGTTTATTTGAATATATATATTTTTTAAATATAAAATCATACAAATTTAAGATTAGTTTGCAAATAAATAAACCAGAACATGCGCAGGGTTTGAAGTAAAATGCACTGGGGTCTCATGAACAATGTTAGTATAAAAAGATTTATGTTTATAAATATAAAATCATACAAATTAAGAGGTTCATTCACAAAAACAGACCAAAGCATGTCCCCAAAACTAGGTTCAACAGAGGGGAAAGGTTTGTTTGGATAGATTTTGACCTAAAAATAAAAATAAATATTAATTCAAAGTTAGTTTGAAAAATTTAACCAGCTTAGCGAACAAAGCCTGCTAACCAGCCATTTATGTTGTGTTTTTGCAAGGCTGATTACTAGAGCTATATTGAAAATAAAAAAAATCACTTACCACCCTATCACTGTATGCTTGTTTGAGCTTCTTCAATAAGCAGTTTCTTTTGACACGGAAATTAATTTCAGTTGCATCCTGCAACAATAAAGATTATGCAAATCAGACAAGAATTTGAAAAAAGCAAAGATTTCTCATATAAGCAGAGACTCACTTGTTACAGATTCTGGATAATTTAACAGTAACTGCTATTTAAATTCCTGTTTAGATGATCTATGATAGGAAAGAGGAAGAGGGAAGAGGCAATTTTGGGGATTTTAAGTGATTATATTTATTGTTATATTAAAGTAACAAATAACAGGAGAAAAAAAAAGTTTTAAAGAATTAAAGAAGTTTGAAGATTTTTCACTGTGAACTTGGGGAGGTTGGGAGGGGGGGGGGGGACCAAATGGAGAATCTCAAAATTTTTATGGAGGATAGAAGTTATTAGGTGTTAATTATCATTAATAATGATATATAAGAAGGTAATTTTGTGTGCCAGGAAAAAGGAGGGGGTAAGCAGCAATTTCAAACGGGAGGAGAATTCTTATTTATTGTTGAACAAATAAAGCAGCAAAAAAAAAAAGAAAAGACAAAGATTTTAAGGCAGGAGAGAAGCAGTTTTTTTTTTAAGGGAGGGGGGGTTTAGATGACTGATTATTTACCTTACTAAAGATGGAACAGCTTGCGTATTAGCCCAGAGTCCATCTTGATTTTTAAATCAAAACATATTTGGTTTGTTTCTTATTTCCAAAATAATTTTCATCCATATTTACTCATTTATAAATGTGTTATTTGACTAATTTATATTTAATAATAAAAGTTTAATAAAAAAAAGAAGAAAAAAACAAGATAGCAAACTCCAGGCTAATACGCAAGGGTAGCCAAAAATTTATAGAAAACAAGATTCTTATTTCTAAGTAGCATTTATTTCAGCTTTCAAGTTTCTGGTATGAAAAGTGAATAGTTTGTGATTTATATGGCAGTTAAAGAGTTAAATATTTTTAAAAAACAACAAAAAATTAGACAAGTACTGCTGAGCCAAGCATTAAATACTGGTCACGTGAGTAACAGGATTGAGTAAGACCAGTGGTGTAGTTGAGAAAGGACGTGGGAGGACGGCACCCCCTCACCTTTTTATTTTATCTCAAGCGTCCCCCCACTTTTTATTTTCAAAGGGACGGTATGGACGCTGGAGGACACAGACTTTCCAAACTTATTATTTTTTTAAGGGATAAGCACGCTAATAAGTTAACAATTTTAAGAAATAAAGCACTGATTTTTAATACTTTCCATGCTATGTCTGTCTATCTGTTTTATCTCTAACTTCTGTAACTTTGTTTGGATTGTGACAAAATTTAATTATGTTTGAGTTTTTTTGCATTATTACTATTGAAAATGATATAATTTAATTGTATAGCTTCAATCTAGAGATCTGCATGGACCGACATTTTCAGACATGAAATAGAGTTCTCAACTTTTCAATTAGAGGCAAGCTATTTAAAAAAATTACAAGTAAAAAAAAAAAAAAACTTTTAATTATATTAAATAATACTGTTTATTTTTTCAATTACTGTTGTCTGCAATTCAAAATGAAAGGTAAGATTCAGTATCAAGTTTTCTATCAGTGACACAGACAGACCATCCTATGTTCGGAACTATGAACACCCCCCCCCCCCCCCACTTTTTTTCCCGGGACTACATCACTGGGTAAGACAAGTCTATTCTTCATAACAGGAAAGTCTCCCCTAGTTTTGCTTTTGTGGAGGATGAATAAGAGAATTCTGCTAGTTTTGTATTTACCAGTAGAAGAACAGCCAGTGCAGAAATGTCATGCAGTCTGACGGGTTAAGCCAACACCGGCTCTATTAAGAAAGCCCGGGGACACTCAGAGTGACGTCACTAACCTCGGTCAAGGATGACGAACTCAGTTTATTTTCCATTCTCATCATAACTTTCCGAGTTCGTCCCAAAACTTATTTCAGCCATAAGTTAGAGTGTATAGTGTATATAACCATGTATATACGTTCATGTAACATTTCATATGTTATAAATATTATATTCATTTGAGGAAAGACACTTTCATTTTAATCCTTTTAAAAACATTCATTATATTGTCTTTTTAAAGATAAAAAAAATTTACCCCTCCCCCCTTCTTTTCATATCTCTTAATAAAAATAAAATATGAATAATTCATAAATATCAGAGTTTTTATTATTATTAACAACTGAATAAGAAAAATATAAATGTAATTCACTATTTTTTCTCTCCTTTTAAGTTACATTTTATTTGCTTCATGTAACCATTTCATATATTATATTCATTTCAGGAAAGACACTTTCATTTCAATACTTTTGAGTTTTGAAAGATTTCATTATATTGTCTTTTTAAAGAAAAAAATATTTTTTAACCCCCTCCCCCTAACCTCTGCTTTTTTAATGTCTTTTAAAAGAAATAAAATGTATAATTCATAAAATATATATTTCATAATTCGTAAAATGTACAATAAAAATATTCATGTTATATAAAATATGTATAATTCCTAAGTATAAGAGTCTTATTTTTTTTTTTTTATTTATTTTTTTTTTTTTTAAGAATTCAATATTAAGAAAAATATTCATTTAATTCATTATTTTTTCTTTTCTATTAAGTATTATTTTATTTGCTTCATGTGTTATAAATATATATATTCATTTCGTGAAAGACACTTTTTATAACACCTTTTTTTTTTCTTTTGGTTAATGTGTAAATTAATTCATATTTTTCTAGCACATTTTCAAGAAAATTAATAATATTTCGATTAAAGACTGAATTGCTTTCCATTAAAATAAGTACTTATTTAGAGTATATACATGCATTTTTATTAGCAATGTTAATCATTATCTATTAAAATATGTTTACTTTGTCTTTGCTACAAGAGTAGACTAAAATATTTATATATTTTTTTATACATAGATAAAATTGTAAATGTGTTAACATGAATATATTAACTAAATTAAATGCTTCTTCTGTCACTAATTCATATTCAAAATTATATTAGTTAGTGAAAAGTGTAAGGTAAGAACTTAATGTAATGCACGGTCTGTCATTTGATAATTACATACTTGATTTATTTTTCCATATATGCTTTTCTTTTATAATCACCAATAAACGGAGTTATTTTACTATTATTATGAAATTTTAAATATATAGTTGTCCTGTTTTAAGATAAAAATTTTTTTGAAGGGCCCTGTTCTGAAATTTAAAGAAAAGGGGGTCCTTTAAAAGACATTTTTTATATAACATTTATCATTATAACATATATTTTTTATCAATTAGTTACTACACATTTTAAATGTGATATTTGATTTAAATAAAATTGTGAAAAGTAAAGGTTATTTTTGTGAAATTTATTACATTTTTGTGAAAAATAACATTTTGTAATGAAAGTTTAAATCCAGTTACTCAAATTCGAACCAAGATTAAAAAATACTTTTTAAATCCTTTTGCTGAAATTTTCCTCTTTGTTGAACTTATTTGTTTACAAATTACACATTTTAAAATGCCACAAAATAATAAATAAATAATAAATAGTAAGTTTTTATGGAATAAAAAGGAATTTTGTGAAGGAGCCTGTTTTATTATAAAGAATTTTGTGATTTTGTGAAGGACCCCATTTTATCAAATTGAGTTTTGTGGAGGGCCTATTTTATTAAATTGATTTTTGTGAAGGATCCTGCTTTATTAAATAGAATTTTGTGAAGTGGCCCTAAATATTCACCAAATTTTGCTTGGTATATTACCCTTGATATGTTTAATATTTTCTAATAATAATTAAACCAAACCCTATCTGGTGAGTTTTATTGTAGATTATATATATGTATAAACTATCTAATATGGCAAAATAAATCGAATATGTAATTATCGTATGACAGACAGTACATTATAGTACAGTTTTACTAACTGATATTATTGATAAAATTTTGCCTGTGAATTAGTGACATCATAAGAAGCATTTAATTAAGTTGATATTGTCATGTTCAAAAATTTACAATGTACACTTACATATGTATGTTAAATATATATATATATATATATATATATATATATTAGCAATGGAAGATATTAAATATGAAAAAATAAATAAAAGGGAAAAAGAAAAGCATGAGAATGAAACAATCGTGAATTTATCAAAATGTAAATTTCTTTTATCATTAAAAAAGGTATTCCGATTTAGATTCATATTAATATTAAACATATTTACATAAATTGTACTAAATTTAAAAGCTAAGCGAACAAATACGAAGTATGTGAAATTATTTATTCACAATTTTCCATTGATATGTATGAAAGAAAGGTAGATCTTAACTAAAAAGTATTAAATTTACAATTAAAGCAAATTCATATTGAATACTGAATAATGCATAAAAATTGTTGTGCGAGATTATTTACTAATAAATAAATAGTACAAACGTTATAAAATATTTTCACAACACGAGCTTCGGACAAAGCTGTAAAGTTAAGCCTACTCGCGCAGAAACGACAAGTTAAGCATATTTTAATACATAATGATCAACATTGTTAATATTCATAAAAATACACATATATACCGTAAATAAGTACTTACCTTAATTAAATGCAATCCGATCTTGAATTGAACTACTTTAAATTAACATCAGAATTCAAAACACAGTTTGATTTCCCAACACGTTGTATCTGAAACGCGCGGTACTATGTTACTTTCCTACGAACAAGTACGGAATGGGAGAATATTGTGACTTGCTTTATGACCGAGGTTGATGACGTCAGCAAACCAGTATTTCCTCTGAAACCTGGCTTTGTAATAGAGCCGGTGTTGGTTAAGCAAAACCTACACTTTGTCTCCTCCTAATCCAATACTTCCCACCCTTCGGAATGGACTATTTTTTGGGCAGCATGCCAAGAGCAGTCTTTTAAGAATGGTCAAGCAGTATGCTGTAAAGCATATGAGTAGTAGTAGCCAAACCAAAAATTAGTAGTTAAGTTTCCCACCAAAATTTAGATGATTGGTATCTTTGCAGGGCTGCAAAAAAGCTGACCTTTTTTAAAAAAGGCCAGACTGGCCAACTTTTATTGGAAAAAACTGGTCTTTTTTTTTAAAAACCCGGCTTTTATTGACTTTTTTTCAGTTCATATTTTACTGCTTATTTATATAGTTGTTAAAACTATATGTGTTAATTCACTTTACTAATGGCCATTTTGTATAACTTAGAACTAAAATCTTATGAAATATATTTAAAATTATGTTTCAGATGTCCTTTTTTATACCCAATTAATAATTAATATACCAGAAAAGCAAATCATAAATAGCCAACAAGATTAAAAGAAATGTAATACTATAGGTCCAGTGGCACTTCTTCTGCTTAGTAAAGGTATTTTCATGTTATGGTTAAGAATTATATTTAAATAAATATACAAAATGAATCTGTCTATTAAGTACTAGAGTTGGCCAAAGAGTCGATTCAGAATCTCGACTCCTAAGTGAATCTAACTGTCAACTCCTTGCTACTGATCTAACTCGACTCAAAAGAGTCAAACTTTAATTTCAACTCAGAGTGGGATTCGGAGTCGGAACTTTCGACTCAGTCACTCAAAAGAGTAGAAAGGATGAACTTGAAGAGTTGAGAGTCAAAAGTTGAACAAGGAGTTGGATTTTGACTCTTTGGTATTGCAACTCCTCAAGAATCTATCTTCGAATCTGTGCTGGATTGTTTTGCAAAGAGCGAAGGGTCTTGGTAAGATGTTATATTTGAGAAAGGGAGAAAGCAGTGTAAATGTGCATTACATGTACATGTATGATTAGGAAGAAGAGAATTGTATGAATGAAAGGGAAGGAAGTGACAGGGAGAAGAGACCAGGCAGCATAATGTTTTGTGAATGATTAATTATGCTCATGCTGGATGCTCTATATGTGAAATGTGATTTTCTGGGGAAAAAAAAGAAGTCGGGGGAATATTTTTAACTCCTTTCCGCTCATGTAATATAGGGAAAACTTTGAAGGAAGAGAAATCAAATTTCACTTTAGTAATAAATTATTATATATATATATTCTGTTACTGAATTTATTTTATAATCAATGTGCTTTAGATAAAAATGAATACACTTTATTTTATTGCATATATATCTATATATATTATTTTAATTCATTTTTATAAATGTAAATGATTGCAGGTAATTTTAAAATGTGCATTTTTTACACATAATTTTTTTAAAGTTTAGCCAGTCTATTTTTTTTAATGTTCCTTATTTAAAGCGAGATTAGAGTCCTGCACGGCTTCTGCAAATTCTATTTGAAGTCAACCCGTAATCTGACCAAACCTGACAAAAATAAATAAATAAATAAATAATTTCTACCCGCAACTCGACCGAACCCAACAAAATAATTTGCGACGGCTTGCAAACCGACCTGAACCCAAAGTGAAAGGAATGTAAATTATGTTTTAATGCAACTATGAAAAGTAATATACAATTATATTTCTAACTAGTATATAACCCCGTCAAAAATGACGGATTGTTGATCTGCGTTTCATTTTCATAAGACTTCATACAAACAAACAGCATGGAGATTTATTATTGAAAGGTTTGTATTGTAGAAAAATACATTTTAAAAAGGACAAATGATTTCTACAAATAAAAATAATAAGGATATATATATACATTTTATTTATTTATTTAGTATTAAATTTCTGAAATAGTTCTACGATTGGACAAAATCAAATATTAACAAATAATCCATGTGCGAAAGTTTTTGTAAAAAAGTGTTATCAATGAGTTTTTAAACAGCTTGACTTACCATATAACTCATTGTTTGATTACATAAGCAAAATTAAATGGAAATTACACTGTACTATGCATTTCTTATATTTTAATTACGTTTGATAAGAAAGAATCATTTTACAGTATATGACCCATTATCCGAAAATCCAAAATCCGGAAAAACCCGAAGTCCGGAAAGAAAAATTCGAAAATTTTCTAAATTTGTAAATTTTTACTAAAATTTTAGGTTTTCTGAAATTTTTTGAAAATTTTACCGATTCCTAATTTTTTTTCAGTCCATTGTGTTTCAATGTTTAATCACTAAAATATTGTTACTTCAGTGGTGGGTGAACACGCCCTCCCCCCCCCCCCCTTCTCTTCCCGAAATTAAAAACAAATCATTTTTCTCTCAAATTTTAGTTTAAAATTAATTTATATTACGATTCGTTAGAAACAAAAAATAGTTATGTATTTATTTCATCAGGGGTGATTCTGTTCAAGTTTTCTTAAAAATTTAAGGCATTCGATTTCGAAAATTTAAGTCTTCAGTCCAAAATTTCGAACATAAATATCTCGAATTTTGAATGATAGTCGCCGAAAAAAATCAATTTTGTCTATCGTTCGCAGAAAAAACCGAAAATTTCATCAAAGGATTGTAGAAACAACGTGAATTTTGTCAAAGTACCAAAAATAAAAATGCAAATTTCGTTGCAGGATTGCAAAAAAAAATAAAAATATGTAATATTGTTTAATATTCAAATATAGTAAAACCTCTGAATAACGGACACCTTGGGATCATACGCAATATAGGGTTAAAAAATTATGAACTTTGTAAAATTGTAATTTATAAAATAATATATTTTAGTTTAATTCACAAATTTTTAAGACAAATCAGTTTTGTTTAATCTAGATTAATTTTAACACAATTATTCAAATTGGTAAAGAAATCATACGAGTTGTAATTTTCCAACTGGACCAAAAATGTCTGGGCCAGGATTCGAACTTGGGATCTCTTGGCTGAAGCTGTCATGCTCTACCAACTGAGCTATCCCGGTCGAATCTGGAGGGCATAATTCATCCAGTTAACCTTATTGATCATAGCATGTAGCATCTGGTCTGATATTTTAACCAGCTCAACAGAATAGATCACAGGTAATGGAACTCCAGTAAATGCTTACGTGATTACACTAGATTAATTTTAACACAATTATTCAAATTGGTAAAGAAATCATACGAGTTGTAATTTTCCATCTATTCTGTTGAGCTGATTAAAATATCAGACCAGATGCTACGATCAATAAGGTTATCTGGATGAATTATGCCCTCAAAATTTGACCGGGATAGCTCAGTTGGTACAGCATGACAGCTTCGGCCAAGAGATCCCAGGTTTGAATCCTGGCCTGGACATTTTTCATCCAGTTGGAAAATTACAACTCATATAGTTTAGTTTAATACCTACATACTGATAATTTGCAAATATATTATTTTATGAAATCTTTTAATAACCTAATATTGTTTCACGTTAATAAAATTAAAATAAAATTTTTAAAAGTCAGTGAAAAATTTCATAATCTAAAGCACTAAAAAAAAAAAAAAAAAAGTAGATTTAAAAAAATATCTTTCTGTAATTTATCAAAATAAAATAAATTGCTAAAGATTTCACTAAAAAATAAAAATATCACTAATAGTACATCTAAGCCAAAATATATTTAAAAAGGTCGAAACCCGATTATTTACAAATGTAATAATGGGTGTGAAATTAGAGGAAAAGGTTCAAAAGAATGTTCACATACAAGACCTTTGATAATTCTACACATGTTAATCAACAAGAAATGTAAAGATAATAACAATTTAAAAAAATAATCCAATACTTTTTAACAAAAATGACTTGACACAAGACTACAGTAGATAAAATTATTTGAAATACAAGAATATAATACAAGTAATATGATATACAAATTTACATACCTGTCCAACTACTTTTAAAATTATATAAGAAGATGCTCCAGTAAGCTTCTCTTCACTCTGCAACACAAGTAGAAACTTTAAAAACAGCCTATACAACTTAAGGACAAACGGCCTCTTTTCAATCCCTCACATTACATTACATGCACTCAGCCCCCCCCCCCCCCCAAGTATTTGTGATTAACATAAAAGGAAAGTACTTTTAAAAATAATTTACCTTTGTCCTCAGAATTTTTAACACCAAACATTGTCTGAAAAATCTTTCCTAAAATTTGTCAAAATTTCTGTGAAGTTAGAAAACACAGTAACAGTAAAAATAACATATGAACACCAATTTCTAAAATTTTTGAAAAGATTGATACAATGTGATAAATTATATACAGATCTGATAATATCAAATGTTACTTGCAGCAATCAAATGCAGCAATTTTGCAGTACCCACATCTGATGGCTGCACTTGCACTGTAGGTGTCGATGGAGCAGGAGGCGAATTGGTTTTCGATTGAGTTGTAGCAGCTGAATTCGGTGGTGGTGATGTTGGAACAACTATGTCAGTTGAATTCGGTTTCGGGAATCTGAGATTTGTCAATCGCATGTGACACGGATCGTATTACTCAGTGATGTTGCTGGATCCTAAAAATCCTGGACCTCTCCAAGATTTTCAAATATCTGGGTCCCATTTTTATAAAAGCGGGTCCCCATTCATAATAATTCAAATTCATATTTTAAAGGAATAAGTGACACCTGTTTATTTGGAAAAGAGAAATCAGTAGTTATTATTTTGATAATAATTAAATAATGAATATTTAAAACCAGTATTTTCCAATAAAAAAAGATATATTTTTTAAAAACTATTAAGAGAAATTTTCTTTACTTTTTTAAAATGTAAATGCTTAATTATAAAATAGTGATTGTTTAAGTGTAGAAGATAACATTTAACGCTAATATTTGCATTTCTTTTAAAAAGGGCAGGACAGATTTATTGAAAAGGACATTTTTGTTGGATAAAAGAATACTTTTGTTGAGTAAAGGGACACTTTTTGTTGAATAGATGGATGGATGCTTCGATTGAACTTCCCATTGGATTATTTGTCAGCATAGATCAGTTTTGAAATCAAACATTTTCTTTGGAAGGGAGTTTCAGGAGTGATTCTGAATTTTAAAAAAAAACATTTTCTGAAATTCACAGCAAATTTTCTGCAAGGTTACAGCAGGGGGGGGGGGGGGGATGCCCTTTCAGTACTATTTTTGTTGTTGTTGCAAGTCGGATTAACTTGTGATTTCAGGCTGAGTGTAGATTCCTGCAAATTGGGTTCGGGTTAACCCAATTTTTCAAAAGTTAGTTCAGTATATTGTTTCAGATTAAAAACTATGCCTATATTAACAAGCATAGAACTTTGTGTGTCTGCTGTTTTCTAAAGGAATGCTGCATCTGCATCTTTTCTGCAACTATTTCACAAGATTCATGTTTTTTTCATGAACCTTTGATGAAATTAGTGGGGGTTTTTTTTCCGCGATCCTTTGGTGAAATTCACTTTTTTTTCGCGGCCCTTCAGTGAAATTTGCTTTTTATCGCGATCTGTCAACAAAATTGGCCATTTTGGAGATCCTTTGATGAATTTCACATTTTTTCCTTGGCCTTTGGACGAAATTAGCCGTTCTTTCGAGATCCCTCAATGAAATTTGCCGTTTTTTCTCTATCCTTCGACTAAATTTGCCGTTTTCTCTCTATCCTTCGATTAAATTTGTCGTTTTTTCGTGATCTTTCGACGAAATTTGTCGGTTTTTGGCGATCCGCTGACAAAATTTGTGGTTTCTTTGGGTTTTTCGACAAAATTGGATGTCTTTCCGCGATCCTTCGACAAAATTAGCAGTTTTTTTCACTATCCTTTGATGAAGTTGGCGTTTTCTTCGTAGCCCTTCGGCGAAAGTTTCCGCGATTCTTCAACGAAAGTCATGCTTTTTGACGGCCTTTTGATGAAATTCATGTTTTTCCATGGCCCTTTGTGTTTTTTCGTGATCTGTCAACGAAATTAGCCATTTACCGCGATCTTTTTATGAATTTTTGCCGCGATTATTTGACGAAATTCGTCGTTTTTTTAAAAGCGATTATTCGACTAAGTTTGCCATTTTTTCGCGATCCTTCGACAGAATTAGCTATTTTTTCGTGATCCTACGACGAAATTTGCCGTTTTTGTTTGGATTATTCGACAAAATGATTTCACGATTCTTCGAAGAATTTACACGCTATAGCACGTCCGCGGCATCGTTGTATTATAGCACATGGCAAATAATTTCTAGCAAACTTTTTTTTCTTCTAAATTTTAACAGTTGAAAAATAGTCTTCAGACTTCTCAAGAGTTTGCGACGTGCGTCACAGCGTTGCGCCGATTCTGTGCCCGGGTGCGTCAACTTCGGTTTTCACTTTCAGCAAATAAAAAATTGCCAAGTAAAATTATGCGAAAGTAACAGAACGGCAAATCTATAAGCATGATAAAACTGTTTTCACCTAGACCAACATATGATACTAAAATATCCATGCATTATTTTCTGAAAGATGAAAAAATTTAGGAAGCATGGATTCAAGCAAATGGCAGACAAGGTAGTTTATTTCCCTTTTACTATTTTATTTAAGTTTATTAAATGTTAATTATGCATTTAATCTAATAAAATGGCTCATAATTTTACTATAAAAGGAACAAAAACTTATAGAATAATAAAATATCTGTTCTAAACATTATGGCTATTAAATAAAACTGTTTTTAACACTTTTCAAC
The DNA here is from genome assembly GCA_963931845.1 of Maratus michaelseni. Taxonomy (NCBI): domain Eukaryota; kingdom Metazoa; phylum Arthropoda; class Arachnida; order Araneae; family Salticidae; genus Maratus; species Maratus michaelseni. The sequence goes on along the minus strand of OZ007599.1, from coordinate 22,062,287 downwards.
CTAGTTCAAAAGTGTTTATGACTTCGGTTTGTCTGGCCGTCTGTCCGTGCTCTAATGACAATTTACAAAATTTCATTTATTTTTCAGGTTTTAGGACTATGGTCCATTACTGGAATGCTTAATTAGTCAATTTCCAGTAATGGACATCCCATGTGCAAGTTAAAGTTACTAAAGAAGCAATTTCAGTAATGTTCATAGTGATTAAAATTTTTTGATTTAACTGGAAAGCTAAATAATCAAATTTAATTTTTTAAGTTGCACTTACCAGAATGTGTATAATAATATTTTTTTTTTTTTTTTTTTTTTTTTTTTTTTTTATAAATAGCTGTTTTTATTTAATTTCACGCAATTAATATATTTTTTTTAAAGATTATAATCAAATTATTATTTTTTTTTTTAAACCATGCCTTGCATATTTTATAATGTGGCAATCATAGAATAATGTTTAAGGGCATAGGAAAATGAGGGGCTCATGGAGCTCAAACTCCCTCTATTTAAATAAAGACAACTTTTTAAGTCACACCCGTTAGGTTATTAAAAATCTATTATTTTCTATCTTAAATGTTTGATTTTTCATCTCTGACATAATTAGTAAATCTGCAGATCAGGGGGCTCAAATCTCAATTCTGTAATTTTATTTAGTATTTAAAAAACATTCAACCCACACTTTCATTTATTTGATATTTTTTATATAAATTACTAAAAGTAATATACCAAGCAGTTTTAGGAAGTTTAACTGCTAAGAATAATAGGAAATTAGATTCCATGTACTAGTATTCCAAGACTTTTTTTTTTTATTTTGTTTTTAACTAACTTTTCAAACCCCCCCCCCTTCCCCCCCAATTTCTCAATAATTTAATACACATAATTCTTTGAAATTTTGTATTTTAAACCTTCTATCTAAAATAATTAAAATGTTGATCTTGTGATAATGACAGTAACTAATTTAAACAGTGAAATATTCTCATAAATATTTTATTAATTATTGATATCCAAATTGTTAAATTTGTTTGAAAATTACTGTTTTATTTCATTAATATGCTTTCTTTAAATTCTAGTTTTAAATATAATCATAATATCAATTATCTATTATTTTATGTGGGGTGTCCATTACAGGAATTTGGGGTGTTTTGATTTATTTCTGTTATTTACAATAAAATTTTGATTCACATTGGGAAATGTGACTATGAGTATAATTAAATATTGTGGGTAGATTAATATAATATTAAAAAAGTGGAATATAATAATTATAACTATTAATTAAAAAATAATTTTTAAAGAAACTCCTTAAGGGTGTCCATTACTGGCACATCTACCATATGTTATTTTCACCAGTTTCATCCATCCTGAATAGAAATATATGCTAAAAATATTAATAAACAGAAAACATTATTAACATATTATTTAAAGGAAAAAACTCAGAATGTTGTTCTATTATTCTACGCTATGTTGGTCTAGGTTTTCACTAAAAAAAAATAATAAGGCATTAGGCTTGTTGTAAAACATTGAATTTGGGCTTTAATAAAAAGGATCGAAAGCAATTTCCGAATTTTCAAAAGCTACATAAGCAAATTATTCAAACTTTGTAATCGCAGAAAATGGTACAACAAGCCAAAACAAAGAACTTATCGGTAACTATCAACAAAGAGTATTTCAGACTAAAATGTTACATGAAAAGGGATAAGTTCGATAAATAAATTTAAATTTTACATCTTAAATCAATCAGAAAACAAGTCTCATTTGGGCAATTCCATGAAAAGTGAAACTGGGATGTCAAAATTTCATATTGTACTTATGTTGCTAGATTATATATTGTTGTAAAGCTTAAAATGTCTATTTTAGATATGTATTAGATTTTTAGTAATGTATTAGATTTATAATAAATGTTAATTTATCTCTCTTTTTTTTTTTTTTGAAATGGGATACTCTCAGGTTTTTATAACATCAGTAAAAAACACAATTTTTCAGATGGGTAACATCAATACCAAATTAAAAATAACCAAAAAGAATTGCTGTAAATTTTTAACAACTGACATTATACTACCATAATATGCAAAAAAAAAAAAAAAAAAAAAAAAAAAAAAATTACAAATCAAAATTCTATAATTTTAAATTTAAAATACTGAATTTTGATGTTATGTCTGTAAGAAAATCTCTTAAAAAATTGAAAATATAAAAAAACACTTCAACTTTTTAATTAAAAAAAGAAATGGTGTTACAGACAGGGGTGCAAAAATCTAGGCGCCAATGGGCCGATTCCCACCACTAAATTTTTAGTATTCTTCGCCTAATAAGAATACTGGTAAAAGTTAAGTGAAATATACTAATAAAATTTGACGAAGAATACTAATAAAATTTAGTGATGGTAATCAGCTCATTGGCGCCTAGATTTTTGCACCCCTGGTTACAGACGTAGCATTTTTTGTTTCGGACGTAACAAAAAATAGTATGTTACGCCTGTAACTCAAGTATATCTCAAATTAAATAAAGTACAATGGGCTATTATTTAATATATTGACAAATTTCCAGATACCTTGTCTTTGAATTTTTAAATAGATCAGTAAGTACTTAATAATTTTATTTTTTAAGACTATTGTAATGCATATATCTTTTCCTCTCAATGAAGGATTTTTCTTTTTTTCGAGTAATGCTGAATTTGTTTTAATAATTTTACATTCCCTTAGTCCACAACATGTTCTTCTTTCATCTGATACAACCACCTAATGTGTGTGTATGTTCATATCATATATTTTCTGTGTTCCTTGTTTGCAGCATAAGTAAAACAGTACCCAACTTTCCTAGTAAATCCACGGAATTAGAAAAACTCGTATGTGCAAATAAAATGAAGAATGTATGCTAAGAACATGTGAAGCCTGCAAAGAAAATTTAGATATCTTAGCAAGCAATATTCAGAATGGATCTGGAAATGAAAAGATATCATGGTACACCTGGGATAATGTGAAAGGTAGAATATTAAAGATCACAAAAGAAAGAAGGATCTCTTGATGAAGCTTTAAATAATCTAGAAGGGAAAATTACTTCATTTCTAAAACATTGTTTCATTAAGCAAACACAAAGTATTTATTTTGAAGATTGTAAGAAAAATGTATTACATAAAAGTTGTGTTCTTCAAGTTGATTTTAGTAAAAATTACTCACACTGGACTAATGATCAAGTGTCGATATATACAGCAGATGCTTACACAGTTTTAAGAACATTTTCTTATGCAATCATTCCAAATTACATGCATCATAATAAAATTGCTGTGCATGCATTCAATAGCAAATTGCAGGGTATGCAAAAATCATGTTTAAAAAAAGAAAAAAATCTGATTTTTTTTATTTAAATTGATTATTTTGGAAAGTTAATTTTTTTTACACATTAAATATATGAATTTAGCAAGAACACTTGATGTTTTTTTTAAATTTTAAATGCAAGTACACTATGAAAACTAATAAATATAAAGAAATTAAAATTTAAATTGCATGAAAATTTTGAAAAAAAAAAAGTTTTTTTTTTTCTTTTTGCAATAGATAGTATTTGTCAGCATATAAGATATGCCCTATTTTTTTTTTAAATAATTTCTTTAAATGTGTAAATGTAAAATATATAAGACCTACAACCAATATAAGATCTACAATTTGAAATAAATTTTTCATAAAAATATGCATATATACACATTGGTTAACACAATTTATTTTAAATATATGACATAAAAAGTTCCAAGATTTTTCTCAAAAGATTAAAGTTAAAAAATATAACAATTAATAGCCTTTTAGAGTTGCCTCCATTTTCATTTCTAATTTTATTAATACCTATACCTAATATTGAAAATCAATGGGAAAAATTAATTTGGAACTGCCTTGGCGACTTTTAGTAAGTAAAAATATTGAAATGAAAAATAGACAAATACGATATACAAGATATGAAAAATTAATTATCATTTTTTTTCACAAGACTTAAGGACTTGGAATTCAAGGCTTTGTTTAAAAAACCCAATTTTCCTGCGTTTTCACTCCTCAATTTGTTTCTAAGTTTTGAATGTACTAAACCATAAGTAGAAAATTGTCTTTGCTAGAGAGGTACTTTATTGTTTTTCATCTGACGTTTCACAAAATCTTGAATAATGGGCTCTCCACTATTCTGAAGGAGACATTTGAGATACAGTATTTTGCTCAAAAAGAAAATCATAAAAAGAATCTGCCTTAGCTAGGTATCTCATGATTAAAGCTATAAAACTACTAGTGAATTTATTATTCTTAGGAAAATCAAAAGGTTTTTTTTCCTTTTCAATCTCAGTCAAATAACATCTTTTTTTTAATTAATCATGCATCAAGGGTCGATCCAGACAAAATTTGGGGCCTATTTAGGGCCCCTTCACAAAAATCAATTTAATAAAATGGGCACCTTCACAAAAATCAATTTAATAAAATGGGCACCTTCACAAAAATCAATTTGATAAAATGGGCCCCTTCACAAAATTCAATTTGATAAAATGGACCCCTTCACAAAATTCCTTTTAACAAAATTCCATTTTATAAAAACTTACTATTTATTATTTATTTATTATTCTTTGACTTTTAAAATGTATAATTTGTAAACAAACAAGATCACCAGAGAGGAAAACTTCAGTAAAAGTGTTTAAAAAAGTTTTTGTTAATAAACGCTTGGTTCGAATTTGAGTAGCTGGATTTCGACTTTCATTACAAAATGTTATTTTTCACAAAAATATAATAAAATTTCACAAAAATAACCTTTACTTTTCACAAAATGGGCCCCAAGAAAAAAAACCTGCATCGACCCCTGTGCATATGCATACTCTTGACATTAGCTGCAATATCTGTGACAAGGCTACCAATAAAACAGTTACATCAGCTTTGCACTTCAATATTACTTCATGAGCAATTTTTATAAGGTTATATTTGGTTGTATGTAAATTTTCTGATGTATCAATTAGAGATGGGAATGCTCGGAAAAAACCCGGAAACTTTGGGAAAAAACTGTTTTTTTTCTCCCCGAAGGAGTATTTTTCAATTTTTCCAAATTGGAAAAATTGAAAATAATTAATTTATAAATAATATATTTTAAATACAAAAATATACTAAATTTATATACTAAATTTATAAAATAATATATTCAAAATGTTATTATGGCTGCATTTTAATATTTTTTCGTTATGTTTTTTCATGTTCAGTGTCTCTCATGAAAATATTAATATAGAAAATATGATCTGTAAGCCTTTCAGGAAGAACTTGAGTCCTGTAAAGGATCCTTTACAATTTTTTCACCTTAAAAGAAATTGGAATTTTTTTCTATCTCCATTCTGAATCCTCCAGATATGTGATGATTTTAGAATAGCAAAACATGTCACATAACAGCTGAAATCTCACCAGTGAATCTCTTATCTAGCTGTATATGCAGTAGAGGCTAAAATAACCTTTTGGGGAAAATGGTTTTTGAAGTTTGATTGCTCATAGCACCCAATATTTCTTAGTTATCACATAAAAACTATATACCACTGAAAAGATAATTTAATCAGAAACATCATGCAATACAGTTTGTTCAATTCTAATGAATTTATCAAACATTATAGTCCAATAATCAGAAAAAGGCATTAAAATCTGGTTAAGTTGAAGGTAATCAATTTTCTTTTTCTTGAATGTAGCCAATGCATATGGAATCTTTGGAGAGTCAGACAAATTCCATTTTATTTGGCAATATGTCAATCAAAGGTAGGGTAGGATTTTAAAAAAAAATGTCATATTTTGGTACTTATAGGCAGACTTTTATCACTATTTTTTATGATTGCTATCAAGTTGCTAAAGTTCTTTGCCATCTTTCAATTTTTGAGCTAGTAAAGCATAATAAAATTAAGCAAACATCATAAAGAGTTGATTAGTTACCCAGAAATCAATGTATAACAATATTTTTAAGTGTAGAAAGCTATAGTTATGATGAAATTGGAAGTAAATTAACAAAGGAATGTCTAAGTCAGGCAAAACAAGACTGATAAAAGCAGAAAAAGATGAAGGAGAGCAATTAGTGGTAGAAGAGTAAGGTCCCTGTGTATAGGTCACAAAAAACATCATCTTGGTGAATGCAACATGAACTAACCACACTGAAATGTGGAGTTGAATCAAAGTACAGTATTGTAGAGAATGCTGCAATATGGTCTAAATGCTAGAATTTCATGAAAAAAAAATATATAAATCAAATAAAGGTTGAAAATATTAAACTGTGCTAAAAAGCATGTTTATTAGACAGAGAAGTAGTAGGGTCATGTTATTTGGAGTGTTATTATTATTTTTTAAATTCAAACATTCATATGCATTGGCTTTATTCAAGAAAAAGAAAAATAATTATTGTCAACCTAACCAGGTTTTACTGCCTTTTTCTGATTATTTGGCTATAACGTTTCATAAAATAATTATAATTGATCAAACTACATTGTATAATATACTTGAGTAAATTATCTTTCTAATGGTATATAGCTTTTATGGTATTACTGAGAAATATTGGGTATTATGAGTCATCAAACTTCAAAAAAGCATTTTTTCCAAAAGGTTTGCACAACTTTGGCCACTATACTGTATTTATGAAGGACCTTATTAAAATCTAAATAAGAACCAAAATATAACAATAATTTGTATTTCACAAATTTTGATTTATATTTTTTTATGACAATTTTGTCATTTTTTTCTAATAAGGCAATATTTTTTATACAAAATGTTCACAAAACAGGATCGCGTGAAATAAAAAAGGTCAGCAGATCCATGCAACTTCTCTTGTTAAAAATGAAAATTCATGTGCAAAATTATTTTAATAATATACCAGAAATTTAATAAAAAATGTGAAACATGCATTTATTTTTATTGGCATAGCTGCAATTTTTCATGTAATTAGATAATAATCACCAGAAATATTTAATTATTATTAGAAACAAGTTATTTTTTAATAACATGCAATTAAATTATTTAGTCTTTTCAAGCTTTATTTCTCTCCTCTTCCTTTTCTTTAAATATAGATTTTAAGACTTGTCTTACTGTTTTTTTTTTTTAATATAAATGCATAAAAATAAACTTTGCAAAGAAAATGTAAATTTTCTGATAAAATTGTTTTCAACTAAACTTTTCGAAGTATTAAAAAATCCACCTGTTTTATTAATTTCATTAAAGAAAGATACATACATTACTTTCATATTAAGAATCTAAAACTTAAACTAAAACCAAAACATAAGGTTGGTTTAGGTTTAAACTGGAAAGCTATACCAAAACTAAATACACAAGAAATGAAAATTCTAATTGTACGAAAGAAAAAAAAATTGTAATATTGTAAATTATCAAATTTTAAGCAATAGAAGATATAAAAATGATATTATTTATAATGTCACAACTACAATAATTTGTTTCTTTAAAATGGTGTCATTTATATACAAAGCAATACTATGTAGAGGGGATTTAAATTTACTTTCAAACTGCAGTGACATTCGTTGAAACTCATAAGATTTTTGTTGTTGTTGTTATTTTTATTAATTATCTCTACTGGTAATTAAACAAATGCAACTGATAAATCATTTCAACAGAGACATGATATTTATATTATAAACAATCGTGTTAAATTAAGAAAGAAAAGCTGCTGTGAAAATTCCAAGACTGAAAGGCTAACTTTTAAAAGCTGACTTTTTTTTTTTCTTTTCTGTAATATATTCATGTGAAGTGAAAAAAAAATATTTTCTTTAGTATGCAGAAATTTTAAAAATGTTTATTATTTTATATTTTTTAAGAAAATGTAACTTATTTTTGAGAAACATGTAAAAAATCAATTTTTCCAAAATTTCCATTTTTACCCGAAAAAAAAAAAACTTTTTTTACCGCCATTTCAAAATTTCCAGAAATTTTACATCTCTAGTATCAATTGGAATCTACAAGATACCAATCCCCGCTGCATTTGGTAACAATTGCACAAAAAATAGGCTCATTGTGGACATTTTACCACCCATCTAAACTCAAGCAGACTGTCTGGACTTCAAGCACTTTACAATTTTTTTCTTTTTCCTGCTTATAAATATTATCTAAATGTATACCACCAATTTATCTGCAGGTAAATGGAATGTAACCAGAACATACTAGATTCATCCTATTTTAAATTCACAATGAATAAAATCAATTAGATTGGAAATATCTATTTGTTACCACAAGAATTAACAAGCTATTGTTCAAGAGAAAAACATTCAAAAATTGATCAGCTATAAACGTCTGTAGATTGACAGTACTCATTATCTTTATTTTGCCTTTCTGTGCTCTTACAACCTGTGACACAGCCATGGATAAAACAATTGCAAGATATTTAAAAATAAATATAAATATTAATTTATCAAACAAATTACAACAATGTTATAATAAATAGCATCTAAGTGACGCATATAATGGTAATAATGCCATATTAATAACCAAATGAATTTTGGGTCATTTTTGTTCTGGAAATGCCGTCAGGATAACTTTTCACTTTTCGGTGATGAACACTATAGAGAATGTGCATGTGACGTCACGAAACCGTAAAGAACGAACGGTAGGCAAAACATACGCATGCCTACTGTATAGTTAGCTGTGTTATGTGCTTATTATTCATATTTTTTAAATTAATTATTCATTAATTTTGCCTTTCTTAATAGCAGCGGATAGCCCAAAGGTAGGTCCTGATGCACCTGAGGCTCGGATTTTTTATTTTTTGAGACCCCGGCCCCCTGGGACCCCTTTAAGATTTTTGCCCTAAATTTTTAATAATTTACCCAATTTTTATCCGATCCTCATCGTTTTTGGGACTTTTTTTCCGTTTAGCTTTCACCCCCATTTCTACGTTCTAGTTATGACCCTGGCCCCCTAGGGCCTGGTACGGGGCCCGTTGAAGTTTTTGTTTCCTAAACTGATAATTACTTGTCCGCTTTTAATCCGATTTTCTTAGTTTTTGGGGCCTTTTCTTCATTTAGTTTTTTTTCCATTGCTACTTTCTAATTAGGACCCTTCATCTTAGGGCCCTGCTCAAAACTATCGGCTGGTCCCTTTTTGGGCCCCCTACTATAGTTCCCCTAAAAATCGTCCGATTCACTAACTTTTTTTTTTCTAACAACTTAGAACTTCCAGCTACTACATGAACAACAAAAACAAAAAAAAATCGGTGAAGATCTGGGCCCCCTTGAAGTTTTTGCTCCCTAAATTGTTAATACCTTGGCCCCTTTTAATCCGATTTTCGTTTTTGGGGCCATTTCTCCATTTAACTTTCCCCCATTCCAGTTAGGAGCGTTCATCTTAGTACCCTGCTCAAAAACTATCAGCTGGCCCCTCTTTGGGTCCCCTACTATATTTCTCCTAAAAATCGTCCGATTCACTAACTTTTTTTTCTAACAACTTAGAACTTCTAGCTACTACATAAACGACCAAAAAAAAAAAAAAGGGAGAAGATCCGGGCCCCTCGAAGTTATTGTTCCCTAAATTGTTAATACCTTGTCTCCTTTTAATTAGATCTTCGTTTTGGGGGTGCGTTTTCTCCATTTAGTTATTTCCCCCATTTCTACATTCCAGGTAGAACCGTTCATCTTAGGGCCCTGCTCAAAACTATCAGCGGCCCCTTTTGGGCCCCCTACTATAGCTCGCTTAAAAATCGTCCAATTCGCTAGCTTTTTTTTCTAATAACTTCTTAGGATTTCCAGCTACTACATGAATGACCAAAAATTTCTCGGACAAGATCCGGGCACCTGGACCCCTTACGTTACCCATAACTTCTTTATTATGATACGTATCGAATCCGTTTAAAGTTATTATTATTTCTAAGAAAAGGGCCGAAAATTTATATATGACAGATTTTTGATATCATTAAAAATGGCCTCAAGTGGTTGGGGGGTGGGGGGGAGAGAATAGGAGTTTAAGAAGAAAAAAAATCATAACTTTGTCAATTCACAAGTTATTAAATCCGCTAATTTATTACAAATCCTCTTAATATTATCTACAACTTTTATTATATTGACAAGTTTTTTTATAAAACCAACCCTTACAGAATTTTTTTTTTTGTGTGCTCCGCCTACAGACACAGGTAGATTTCGAAGTGAGCGGTCCCAACTGCCGCATCATGGCAAAAAGGTCATTTCTTCTGCAATCCCAATAAATAGGCTGCCCACGGTCTGCATCTTCGAAATTTACCTGTGCCTGTAGGCCAAGCTGTCAAGGATATTTTTTGAAATATTAATATTCTTTTTCGGCATCAACTTACGTTTACTCACCACAGTCGTAAATTAGAAATCGCGTTGCTGTTAAAGATAAGGGGTTAAGTTTAGAAAGTGGGCGGGGGGGGGGGGGGGGTAATGCATCCGTAAATTAAATATTGCGTTAATGTTAAAGGAAATTCGTTAAATTTACAGGGGTGCATATTCCACCGCCTGGGGACTTATTTTTTTATTGGGTTCTAAGGGCTCGATTTCAACAGGGTTTGGTTCATTCGACTCGATATTGAAAACTTGTTTATTTTATTTTATTTTATTTTTTTTTAATTTATTATCACGGGCGCTAGTCAGTTCGCTATTAATAAATGTTTGGTTCGATTTTGAGTAACTGGATATCATCTTTTGTTACAAAATGTTATTTTTCACAAAAATATAACAAATTTCAGAAAAATAAATATTATTTTTCACAAAATGCCCCTCCCCCCCCTTCCGAAAAAAAAACTGCATCGACACCTGATTAAATGCTTTTTAAATGGTAAGGTTTTTTCAAAAACATGGCATCTATTTTTTTTTTTTTTTTTTTAGATTAAATTATATAATTCTCTTTTACAAAAAAAAAAAAAAAAAAAAAAGAGTAAAATGTTTCTTAAAAAATATTACCCTTAGTACTTCATTAAATGTTTCATATAAGTCAATTTTTTGTTTTGTCCTGTTTTTATGCATATTATTAGAATAGTAAAAATATTTTTTTTAAACCTAAGGAGTGTTTATTTAGTATAAAAATTATTTCAGCTAATAAAACCGAATTCTGACAAAACTTATGCTTCAGTTTCATAGATTTTCTTGTCATAATACAACATGTTAAAATTATATAAAAGTGTTTCAGAAAATAAGCAGTTTTGATTTGAGAACACTCATAGGTATCATTTTAATCGATCATTTAATCTGAATATAACGAGATTTGTAAACATTTTCCGACTAGCTCAAGCAATAAAAAGTTACCATACGAACAAGAACAAATTGAACTACAAGTAGAAAAAAGTAAATAAAACGTTAACTTTACGACATAATTAAAAAAAAACTAAAATTTTTTTCTCTACCAGCTACAAGTTGAAACGCTTCTTGAGCACTTGAATTCTTCCCTGGAAACTTTTTAAAATAAGTTTCAATATCTGATGAAGCAACCGATGGCCAAAAAGCCATATCTGCTTTCCAATCTGCATCCACAATAATATACGGATCATCTAAAATAATAACACCATTATTCGGTTTGACAAATCTAAGCTTTGTTAAATAATCTTGATTAGCAATAGAATCTAAGTTCTGTGCATAATCTGATAAAAGAAAATTTGTTTTTGAATAAATATGATCCATAAATTGAATGCAAAAATTTTGCTTTCTCATAGGAAACCGTAGGAAATAGCGCATTGAGCGGAAATGTTTTGCCTACCGAAGAGGCGTGGTCTAGTGAGGAACCAGTTTGTTGACAAACATGCACATTCTCTATTCTCCCTTTAGTTAGAGGGAAAAAAACAGATTGTGAGCATAAAATTTACAATTAAGAATTTTAAAGAGGCAGAGAGTTTATTTTTTAGCTCATTTTATCCAAATAAATAGTAATATATGGGTTGTTTCAATTTTTATTATATTCTAAATCATGGCAAAACTACATATTCCAAAAGATTAAATTTGAATATTGATTTAAAAAAAAAAAAAAAAAAAAAATAGAGTGATTTAAATCGGCGTACCCTGGCAAACTGTTTGAAAACCTAAAAGAAAAGCTTCCAGAACTTTAATCAGGGTTTGTAAATATGATATTTTAGAAAATATAAAAAATATCCGATATCTTTATATATATATCCGATATTTTCAAAATAGTCAACTTATTGCTGATTATAAATATTTTCTGAGTTAATATAAATTAAACATTAAAACATATGTCATTTAGAATGAAAACATCAAACTTCATAATAGTTACCTTTACAATTTGTTGGTCTGTCATGATAAAATTCAGTAACAATAAAGACTTTTTTCTTTCTTTCTCTTAACACAAAAGAAACGAAACTCACGATTCACGAACGAAGCTTTATGCAGTGTTGCCAAATACTCGAAAGTGAATTTCCCCAAATCAGTGACTTTTTCCGAAAAAGTTAACAAGTTAGATTTTATTGATGGGAATTCAAGCGCTCGAATACGCCATCTGGTGGAAAAAAGATATAACTTTTCTTTGTTCTTAATGATTATTTTTTTGCACAATTTCAGATTTCATGTGATATTTGTCTTCTGCGTTTATATTACAAAGTAAAAATTATCAAAATTTGAATATCTAACACTTTCAAACGCGTTTACAATAAATAATGGTTTCAATGGCACTTTAGCATTAGTTAAAGGGACAATTTTCCTGTACCGACGGCTACGATCAGCGTCTCTATAGGCCGTTTTAAGTCCCAATTGTGAATTTAAAATATGATGAATCTAGTACGTCCTGGTTACATTCCATTTACCTGCAGAGAAATTGGTGGTATACATTTAGGGATAATATTTATAAGCAGGAAAAAGAAAAAAATTGTAAAGTACTTGAAGTCCAGACAGTCTGCTTAAGTTTAGATAGGTGGTAAAATGTCCACAATGAGCCTATTTTTTGTGCAATTGTTACCAAATGCAGCAGGAATTGGTATCTTGTGGATTCTATTGATACTAGAGATGTAAAATTTCCGGAAATTTTGAAATGGCGGAAGAAAAACAGTTTTTTTCGGGAAAAATTGATTTTTTACAAATGTTTCTCAAAAATAAGTTTAAAAAAAAAAAAAAAAAAAAAAAAAGGAGAAGATCCGGGCCCCTCGAAGTTATTGTTCCCTAAATTGTTAATACCTTGTCTCCTTTTAATTAGATCTTCGTTTTGGGGGGGCGTTTTCTCCATTTAGTTATTTCCCCCATTTCTACATTCCAGGTAGAACCGTTCATCTTAAGGCCCTGCTCAAAACTATCAGCGGCCCCTTTTGGGCCCCCTACTATAGCTCCCTTAAAAATCGTCCAATTCGCTAGCTTTTTTTTCTAATAACTTCTTAGGATTTCCAGCTACTACATGAATGACCAAAAATTTCTCGGACAAGATCCGGGCACCTGGACCCCTTACGTTACCCATAACTTCTTTATTATGATACGTATCGAATCCGTTTAAAGTTATTATTATTTCTAAGAAAAGGGCCGAAAATTTATATATGACAGATTTTTGATATCATTAAAAATGGCCTCAAGTGGTTGGGGGGTGGGGGGGAGAGAATAGGAGTTTAAGAAGAAAAAAAATCATAACTTTGTCAATTCACAAGTTATTAAATCCGCTAATTTATTACAAATCCTCTTAATATTATCTACAACTTTTATTATATTGACAAGTTTTTTTATAAAACCAACCCTTACAGAATTTTTTTTTTTTGTGTGCTCCGCCTACAGACACAGGTAGATTTCGAAGTGAGCGGTCCCAACTGCCGCATCATGGCAAAAAGGTCATTTCTTCTGCAATCCCAATAAATAGGCTGCCCACGGTCTGCATCTTCGAAATTTACCTGTGCCTGTAGGCCAAGCTGTCAAGGATATTTTTTGAAATATTAATATTCTTTTTCGGCATCAACTTACGTTTACTCACCACAGTCGTAAATTAGAAATCGCGTTGCTGTTAAAGATAAGGGGTTAAGTTTAGAAAGTGGGGGGGGGGGGGGGGGTAATGCATCCGTAAATTAAATATTGCGTTAATGTTAAAGGAAATTCGTTAAATTTACAGGGGTGCATATTCCACCGCCTGGGGACTTATTTTTTTATTGGGTTCTAAGGGCTCGATTTCAACAGGGTTTGGTTCATTCGACTCGATATTGAAAACTTGTTTATTTTATTTTTTTATTATTTTTTTTAATTTATTATCACGGGCGCTAGTCAGTTCGCTATTAATAAATGTTTGGTTCGATTTTGAGTAACTGGATATCATCTTTTGTTACAAAATGTTATTTTTCACAAAAATATAACAAATTTCAGAAAAATAAATATTATTTTTCACAAAATGCGCCTCCCCCCCCTTCCGAAAAAAAAACTGCATCGACACCTGATTAAATGCTTTTTAAATGGTAAGGTTTTTTCAAAAACATGGCATCTATTTTTTTTTTTTTTTTAGATTAAATTATATAATTCTCTTTTACAAAAAAAAAAAAAAAAAAAAAGAGTAAAATGTTTCTTAAAAAAATATTACCCTTAGTACTTCATTAAATGTTTCATATAAGTCAATTTTTTGTTTTGTCCTGTTTTTATGCATATTATTAGAATAGTAAAAATATTTTTTTTAAACCTAAGGAGTGTTTATTTAGTATAAAAATTATTTCAGCTAATAAACCGAATTCTGACAAAACTTATCCTTCAGTTTCATAGATTTTCTTGTCATAATACAACATGTTAAAATTATATAAAAGTGTTTCAGAAAATAAGCAGTTTTGATTTGAGAACACTCATAGGTATCATTTTAATCGATCATTTAATCTGAATATAACGAGATTTGTAAACATTTTCCGACTAGCTCAAGCAATAAAAAGTTACCATACGAACAAGAACAAATTGAACTACAAGTAGAAAAAAAGTAAATAAAACGTTAACTTTACGACATAATTAAAAAACTAAAATTTTTTCTCTACCAGCTACAAGTTGAAACGCTTCTTGAGCACTTGAATTCTTCCCTGGAAACTTTTTAAAATAAGTTTCAATATCTGATGAAGCAACCGATGGCCAAAAAGCCATATCTGCTTTCCAATCTGCATCCACAATAATATACGGATCATCTAAAATAATAACACCATTATTCGGTTTGACAAATCTAATCTTTGTTAAATAATCTTGATTAGCAATAGAATCTAAGTTCTGTGCATAATCTGATAAAAGAAAATTTGTTTTTGAATAAATATGATCCATAAATTGAATGCAAAAATTTTGCTTTCTCATAGGAAACCGTAGGAAATAGCGCATTGAGCGGAAATGTTTTGCCTACCGAAGAGGCGTGGTCTAGTGAGGAACCAGTTTGTTGACAAACATGCACATTCTCTATTCTCCCTTTAGTTAGAGGGAAAAAAACAGATTGTGAGCATAAAATTTACAATTAAGAATTTTAAAGAGGCAGAGAGTTTATTTTTTAGCTCATTTTATCCAAATAAATAGTAATATATGGGTTGTTTCAATTTTTATTATATTCTAAATCATGGCAAAACTACATATTCCAAAAGAATAAAATTTGAATATTGATTAAAAAAAAAAAAAAAAAAAAAAAAATAGAGTGATTTAAATCGGCGTACCCTGGCAAACTGTTTGAAAACCTAAAAGAAAAGCTTCCAGAACTTTAATCAGGGTTTGTAAATATGATATTTTAGAAAATATAAAAAATATCCGATATCTTTATATATATATCCGATATTTTCAAAATAGTCAACTTATTGCTGATTATAAATATTTTCTGAGTTAATATAAATTAAACATTAAAACATATGTCATTTAGAATGAAAACATCAAACTTCATAATAGTTACCTTTACAATTTGTTGGTCTGTCATGATAAAATTCAGTAACAATAAAGACTTTTTTCTTTCTTTCTCTTAACACAAAAGAAACGAAACTCAAGATTCACGAACGAAGCTTTATGCAGTGTTGCCAAATACTCGAAAGTGAATTTCCCCAAATCAGTGACTTTTTCCGAAAAAGTTAACAAGTTAGATTTTATTGATGGGAATTCAAGCGCTCGAATACGCCATCTGGTGGAAAAAAGATATAACTTTTCTTTGTTCTTAATGATTATTTTTTTGCACAATTTCAGATTTCATGTGATATTTGTCTTCTGCGTTTATATTACAAAGTAAAAATTATCAAAATTTGAATATCTAACACTTTCAAACGCGTTTACAATAAATAATGGTTTCAATGGCACTTTAGCATTAGTTAAAGGGACAATTTTCCTGTACCGACGGCTACGATCAGCGTCTCTATAGGCCGTTTTAAGTCCCAATTGTGAATTTAAAATATGATGAATCTAGTACGTCCTGGTTACATTCCATTTACCTGCAGAGAAATTGGTGGTATACATTTAGGGATAATATTTATAAGCAGAAAAAAATTGTAAAGTACTTGAAGTCCAGACAGTCTGCTTAAGTTTAGATAGGTGGTAAAATGTCCACAATGAGCCTATTTTTTGTGCAATTGTTACCAAATGCAGCAGGAATTGGTATCTTGTGGATTCCATTGATACTAGAGATGTAAAATTTCCGGAAATTTTGAAATGGCGGAAGAAAAACAGTTTTTTTCGGGAAAAATTGATTTTTTACAAATGTTTCTCAAAAATAAGTTACATTTTCCTAAAAAATATAAAATAATAAACATTTTAAAAATTTCTGCATACTAAAGAAAATTTTTTTTTTTTCACTTTACATGAATATATTGCAGAAAAGAAAAAAAAAAGTCAGCTTTTAAAAGTTAGCCTTTCAGTCTTGGAATTTTCACAGCAGCTTTTCTTTCTTAATTATATATAACAGAGGGCGAGTTCAGTGACGACATTCCCCAAAGTGTTACACTGTCACGTGAGGTGCTACAGCCCTTTTCACCTTGCTTTTTCAACCCTACCAGAGTTACACAGGGTGATTACGTTACTGAATGGGATGGGGTAACAGGCAGCAAAACAATAAACAAACAGGGCTGACTTTTTCGCTATTTTTTTAGAATTAAACATAACGTATTATTTATACACCAAATTTAATGTTTTGTGGCAAAATTTATGACTGATTCTCACGGTGGAGATAGTGCTCTTATTTTTAAAAGCAAATAATTAAAGAACAGTGGATTACCAAATTCATTTGGATAAAATTGCAAGTTACATGAAATTATCATCGATGTTGTTTCCTTGATGAGTTTTGTGATTAATTATATTTATTTTACGTGTTTAAGCATGGCGTTATTATAGAATTTTTAAAATGAAAACTTTGTTGATATCGCACTTGTGATTTTCATCTAGTACAATGAAGATTTTTCTTATACCTCAGATAAAGATAAACTTCAGTATAATTTCTTCTTAATATATAATAATAATAAATATTATAAAATAATAACTTCAGATTCTCCTGCAGTATAATTTTGTTGATAGTTTCGTTTTAATTTGAAATGTTTCTGAATCTTTAACAATAGGTATTTGACATTTTATTAACATACATCTGACTCTATCTTCCTGCTGTGTGCTTAGCGTCAAGTGCCCGCTTATAAGTCATCGTCAATATATACAGGGAGGAGATAGCACACACAAGTAAATTTACAACACACAGAAATACAGCCAAGGCTCCACCTAGAGTGTGCAACGGAGCCAGCGGGATTCGAATTCGCTTCCACCTATACTCGCAAGCGATTAGCGGTGTGTGATGCCTTGACCACTCAGCCACGGTGAGCCCAGAAATAAGCGATTCCCTTGTTTATTAACAAACAACTCAACTTCTAGCGGTGGTAGGCAGAAACGGCAAACAACTCAACTTCTAGCGGTGGTAGGCAGAAACTGCAAACAACTCAATTTCTAGCGGTGGTAGGGAGAAACTGCAAACAACTCAACTTCTAGCGTTGGTAGGCAGAAACGGCAAACAACTCAACTTCTAGCGGTGGTTGGCAGAAGCGTTATTTTTACAGGCGACTAGACTCTGGCCGTCCACATTACGCAAGTCTTCTCTGATTGGCCAGAAGCTGGATGAGCATCTGGGGAGAAAACGACTTCTAACAGTAGAACTTAGAAAAAATTCGGGATCCCTTTCACCAGTAGAGGAAATAGTAATACGTTATTTGTGTAGCTTTCACTTTTCGCTTGCATTTATTATTCAGAATTTATTATTAATCATTAAAATTATAAATATAGAATGTTGAATTTTATAATTTAAACAAAGAAAACACCGAATTTGCAAAAAATGAGTTATTTTCAAAAGGAAATAAATAATAATAAAAAAACCATAGCAATGGCTGTTATTTATATAAAAATCTTTGTTATATAAATCTGTAAAAAATATTTTTATGGCTTCATATTTTAATATTATAATATATTTTTTAACAGACTTAAAATAAAAAAATAAGTAGATTTGTCAATTCTGCAATATATTTATATATATATTTATTCGACAATAAATATTACATATAAATATATTCGGAAGTTATCTGTGTCTCTTCACGAAATACTGATTTTTTACTTCCCCTCAGAAGGCTTTTCTTTAGAGTATTCATTTTAATGAATGATTTACCTTTTTTCCTGTTTACCTATCCTTTACTGTTGTAACATTTGTTAAAATAGACCAACTGTCGTAAATGTTGAATATTTTGTCAAGATTAACACCAGCCGTTTAAAAATAATCATCGTATCCTATCCTACTTTTTTTTTTTTTTTTTTTTTTTTTTTTTTTTTGTAAGCTTATTTTAAAATTTTCCAGTTAATAGATGGTTAGTTGGTTATTTTTTACGACCGATTCCCTGCACTAGGGATATAGACCAGCGGGGGGTCTTTCTAACCCGTATTTACTCAAGGTTCGAAGAAAAACTCCGAACGGTTAGGCAGACGAGCGCGACAGCGGTTTGAGCAGAAACTCTCAGCAGTCACTGGTGGAGCTCTAGTTAATAGAATTCGATAAATTTTGAACTTTTTAAAAATTTGAATATTTTATAATACCTTTTTGACATATTACTAAATGATTTTCTGAAGGAGGTATGAGATAATAATCTTTTTTAACGAAAACGCTTGCCATTGTTCGTAGGGGAAAGGGAAGGGAGGAATCGGGGTACAATTTAATTTGGGAAAAATTATGAAAATATTAATCTTCCAATTTGATTTATTGCTGCCATTTCACATTAAATGAAATTTCCCTTGCAGAGTTGCAATCTTTAAAGCTCTTTTTCACTGTCAGTCTATGGTTTTTCAATATATAACTATGATCAAAATGCTAAAACTTCGACATGCATTTTTCAAAAATTCATGAATCAATCTTTTTTAATGGACAATCCATGTGGTTGATTTAATAAAATCATGTATTTTACCAAGAAAAAAAAAAAAAAAAAAAAAAGGACAAAATAGTCATTTTTACATTTGTCATGACATTTTATTTCATTTTTTAACTAATTAATTAGTTGGAAATCTGGTCCTTACAGTTATACAATACACGTGAAGAAAATTGTGAAAAAAAAAAGAGTGGTGCAAGAAATTCAAAATTGTAATAGAAGTGTGGTTTTAAAATTTTCTTCTTTTTTTTCGAATTCTTATTATACGAATTGAATTTTTCTTTAGTTAAATCATTTTTCTTCATAAAACAATTTAATAATAAGTAAAAAAAAGTATATATAAAAAAATAATAATATATCAAATAATCAAATAGTCTATCAAAAAATCAAATCAGAAGGTTCCAGGATTCCTTTAACTGGAAATTTTGAAATGTGCTAAAAAAAAAAAAAAAAAAAAAAAAAAAAAAAAGACAGAGGTTATTTATGATTATTAGTTTAAAAAAAATTAACAAAATATTAAAATTTTCGACAAATGACAAATTTTGACAAGGTAAATAATTCATTTATAAATCTTACCCATAAGATTAAAGAAAAAAAAAGAAGAACAAGAAAGAAAGAATGAAAAAAAATCAGTATTCTGTGAACAGACACTAATAATTTTCGAATTTATTTATATATCATATTTATTGATGAATAAATATATTTTACAAATTCAATATTTTCTTTGTTAAAATTATAAAATTCAACATTCTGGATATGTGAAAGTTCGAACCACGAAGCAAAAGAAAGAAAATTTAAAAGTATCTGAGCTTACTAGCGGTTATACGTAATGTATTTGATGTTTGTCACAACAGCAACGAAAGAGAAGCCATTCTTTTCAGCTCCGGCCAATCAGAGAAGACTTGCGTAATGTATTTGATGTTTGTCACAACAGCAACGAAAGAGAAGCCATTCTTTTCAGCTCCGGCCAATCAGAGAAGACTTGCGTAATGTATTTGATGTTTGTCACAACAGCAACGAAAGAGAAGCCATTCTTTTCAGCTCCGGCCAATCAGAGAAGACTTGCGTAATGTATTTGATGTTTGTCACAACAGCAACGAAAGAGAAGCCATTCTTTTCAGCTCCGGCCAATCAGAGAAGACTTGCGTAATGTGGACGGCCAAAGTTTAGCCGCCTGTGTAATTTTTCTAACTACCTTCTACCACGGAGAAAGAACCTGGAGGGGAAACTAGAATAGGCGAGGATATCGAAAATGCAAGTCATACTTTTTAACGAAAGAGGGCGCTGTAAAATTTGGCGGCTGCTTTTAAACAGAATGTCATTAGATTACATGTTAAATTCCGAAAGTATTTTACTCGATTATTTTTAATTATAGCAATTATATGTCATAAATTTAAGATGGGATATAAATGTTTTATTCCGGGATGTAGATCGGGCTATGATGATGAGATAAACAAAAGAAAAATCGAAGAATTTTTTTTTTTTTAAGTATGTTTATAGCTCCAAAGGTGAGTGCTTTTTATTATACTTTAATTTAAAGTTATATGCATGTAATCATTTTTAAACTAAGAAATTTTTATTCTAGTATATCGATCTTAGTGTATATGTTTTTAAAATGTTATACTTAATGAATGCTAATGTCTGGCTAATTGACATGACCATTTAAATTGTCTTATAGAGTGCTATTTGTTTGGCTGTAATCTGAAGCTGTTTTTATTTGAATAATACTTTTAATCTCTAAAAATTATACGTCCATTCCGTATTTCTCCGCAGTACAATATCCGTGATATTTATTTTTAAATGACTATTCAGATGCTTCTGTCAGGATGAACTCTTATTTAAAGAGTTATAAAAAACAATCGGAACGCCAAATATCTATTAAAATATATGCATGGTGTGAAGAAAACTTTATTTAATGAAATTTCTACTTGTTTGACTTTTTTAAAGTTCAAATTTTCAATCAAAAACATTTAAAAAATGAATGCTTTTCGCATTGAAAAGCATTGCAGAAGCAGGTTAGGATAGCCTTCAGTTTACCGTGGCGCCATCTATAAGGAGAAAAACTGTATTGTAAAATTTCAACGTTACTTTCCCCTCCATCTATCTTCCTCCGTGCCTTCTACATTCAGAACTGTAGCTAGCGATCTGATTGGCTGTTGCTCTTGGCAGTGTTATGAGGTATCTCAAAGCTGACATACGCCGCTGAAGTCGTGACATCATCAATATGGCGCTGGGCATAAACAGACTGAAGTGCCCATTGAAATATCATGGACGTAAAAAATAAAATCTTCTAGGAGTAATAATTTTCATATATTAGAACTTTCAGGCACTGTTCTACAAACTTTAAGGTACGCTTTTCATTATGAATTCCACAAACTTCTGATTTTGTGCTTTAAATTTGAATAATTTATTAAAAAGTCATTAGCTTAACTACAGTGCCTAGAAGTATATAGTGTTGTTATCGGCGTCAATATTGTACTTCAGAAATAGAGGAAGCCGATAGATGGCGCCAGTGTTCTCGCCGCGGCTATGGTAACTTTCGTTTTTACGTACACCTCATTTTAAATCTATTTTTTTCTGTATAAATCAGTACTTTAAAATGCTCTAGATAAAAAGTAAACAAGGAAAAAAATTCTAATAATGAAAATACAGTTGAAGAGAAATGTAATTGATTTCATAACAACTAATTGTAATGAACTCAAACAGTTACAAACTTTATCATAGGACAATGTTTTTCTTCCTACAATATTTAGTTATTTCTAAAATTGGATAAATACAATATATTGGATAAATACAATATATTGGATAAATACATTATACTATGATGAATTCTTGCAAAAACATGTCCCTATTTTGACAACTTTTTAATCGGTATTCATTATTACATAACTTGTTTACATCCTGTTAACAAACTAAGAGTAAATTGAGTTGTTAAAAATTTCTGACATTTCGGAGCTTTAGTTTTGAGTAAAATAATTTAAGGTATACTAGCAAACATCAAACATTAAATTAATGATAATTTCAAATCTAGAAAAAAAAAATAATTACTCTCCTGAAAGTATGACAAGAATGCATTTTCTTTAAATTAGGGTAGATGCGCCAATCATCCTTAAAAAATTATTTAAAAATTATTTTTGATTAATAGTTATTATATATATATATATATATATATTATTATTATTATTATTATTACATTAAGTTATCAACAATATTTAACCATTCTCATACTCACATTTCTCAAATGTGAATCAAAATTTTAATAACAGAAATAAATCAAAACACTTTCCAATTTTTTTCGAGTAATAGACACCCTACAAAAAGTAATACATTGATTTTGTGAATGTATTTAAAACCATGATTGAATGAAAGCATACTAATGAAACAAAATAGTCATGTTAAAATAAATTTTAAAGTTAGGATATCAATAATTAATAAAATATTTATGATAATGTTCATTGTTTAAATTATTTATTGTCATTATCACAAGATAAATATTTTAATTATTTTAGATAGAAAAATTAAAATACTAAATTAAAAATAATTGAGCAAATCTTCTTTCCCTTCAATAGTGTATTTGTAATTTCTCTCAATAAATCGCTCATGAAAATGCGATTCACATTAGAGTCCTGCATCGGGTCGGGTTACCCGCACCCGACCCGTCCCACGGTTCGGGTCGGGTTGGCGCTCTTTTTTTTTGTTGTTGAGGTTCGGGTCGGGTTGACTTCTACTTTTTGCTGCGGGTCCGGTTGACATTCACTTTTTCGGGTTCGGGTTGGGTTTTTACTCTTGCGGGTCGGGTTCGGGATGACCCGCGTTTTCAAAAGAATGTCCAATATTTTTTCAGATTAAGGAAATCGAGGTAAATTTTTTGTTGGGTTCGGGTCGGGTTGCTAGTTGACTTCAAATGAAATTTGCGGGTTTGGGTCGGGTACAACCCGACCCGTCCAGGACTCTAATTCACATGCAACTGAATGTTGGTTCAGATCTTTGTCGGCACGAGGAATGACTTTTAACCATTTTTCAAATTAGTTTTAGTCTTTGGGGGGGGGGGGGATAGAGTTATGTTAGTTTTGTTGCTTTTATATCCACTATTATATCCGGGAACGAAGCATCTTCAGGGCTTAATTTGCGCCGGAGCCCACCAGACCTCAGCTCCGGTACTTCTCTATTTTTAGTAAATGTTTAAATGCTCCGGCCAGAATTCACCGGAGCTCATAAACACTGCGCTCCGGAGCCCAGTGCAATAACGCTTCCGAAAAACGAATTCTAAATTACCCTTTCCTTTCCCTCCCATCCCCAATTTTTGGCCTGCTTTTGTATCAAAACACTTATAAGTGAGGTAATGTGTCGCTCACGTAAGAGATTGAGATAAAACGGGCTCGGTTTTTATATCAGTCTTGGGAGGCTTGAACTCAATCTGTCTTAAATTCAAATTTTATTTATTTCCATTTCAAATCATTTTAATGCTATTTTGATCAGAATAACGAGTAAACAGAAATAGTCTTTTTTCTATTCCGCATAGCTGCGAACTATTACTTTTTGTGTTAACACTATTTCCGAATCATAATCCTGAGCTTATTTAATCGCAGAATTCTGCGATTAATTAACATTAAGATTAGGTAAAGCAAAGTTTTCTACTTGGAAGTAGTAATAACAAAAAAATGGAACAGTTGATATCTAAGTATACGCAGATAGATGTATTTAATTATTTTTATTTTGCTAAAAAAAAAAAAAAGTGTTTTAAATTTTGAAGATAATGTATGAAATATAAATAGGCAGACTGGAGTGACGGTGGGGGGGGGGGGGGGGGGGGTGTTAGTACCGCAGAATATTAGGGCTCCGGCACTTTTTTTCTTAGAAATTAAGCCCGGGGCATGTTCGATCAACTTTTCTTTTCTTAGTATTTGCAGATTTATCCATACTGATTTATCATTAAACAGGCATAATATATGTTTACTTTAAAATATTATAGAAATAGAAACATTCGTATAGTTTGTTTGAAAATACAGCGTTAATTACATTGAAACTAACATTAGGATCAAGCCTGTTAAATGAAACTTCAAACGTTAATAACGGCGGTGGGAACTCGACGCCCTCTCGCGGAGAATCTGGTTTTCCTCCTGTTAGGGACATTTTTTTTATTGCGGTTGTATTGGCGATAAGCACACTACTTACTTCTAGGCACTGTAGCTTAACTCCAGTTAGACAAACAACACGGCTGAATTGGTGATATTTACATTCATTTCTATCAAGATATCTCCGTCTCTCTCTATTTATAAGTAAAACTTTCATTTAATTTAAATTAATAATTTTACTAATTTTATATTTTTAAAAATTATTAAAGATATTTTATAATTTATAAATTATTATAATACATAAATTATAAATAATATTTAAATTAAGTATATAAATTATATATTAAATATATAAAATATGATGTACTATAATAATATAAATAAATATAAAATATTAAATTATAAAACTAAAATGATATACTATATTAAATTAAATATTAAATCAATTTAAACATATTAAATTATTTGTATATTACATTAAATTAATATTATGCATAATTAATACTAATAATAAATAATTATTTATCATTTCAAATGTTTAATAAATATAATTGATATTAATAAATAATATAAAATTTATTATTAATAATTTTAATTAATAATTATTTATTATATATATAAAATTAAATAATTATTAATTAAAATTATTAATTTAATGATATTAAATATATATATATATATATATATATATATATATATAATTAATTAAATAATAATTATTAAAATTATTAATAATTAATTTTTTATTATTTATTAATCATTTAAAATGATAAATAATTATTTATTATTAGTATTAATTATGCATAATATTAATTTAATGTAATATACAAATAATTTAATATGTTTAAATTATTATTATTATTATAGATTATATTATAATTTTATATTATATTATTATCAATATTTATAATTATATTAATATATTTATATTTAATATAAATTAATAACATAAACAATATTATTACAAATTATTAATTTAATTTATCATAGCAGCATGATTTAATTATTATTAATTAAAAATAATTGTAATATAATAATATGAACTAAAATATTAATTATTTAATAATTATATTTAATATTTCAAAATAATTATTTAATAATTATATTTAATATTTTAAAATAATTATTTAATAATGATATTTAACATTTTAAAATAATTATTTAATATTAAAAACTATAATTAATATTAATAATAATAAAATATTTATAATTATAATTAGTATTAATCTTAATAAATAATTAATATTGTAAATATAAATAATATCCTGATGATTTATATTAAATTAATACTTTATTAAATTAATAATATATTAAATTAAAATACTAAATTTTAATATATTAAATATATAAAGTATTATAATATGTAAATTATTAAAAAT
Organism: Maratus michaelseni; assembly: GCA_963931845.1. Classification (NCBI taxonomy): domain Eukaryota; kingdom Metazoa; phylum Arthropoda; class Arachnida; order Araneae; family Salticidae; genus Maratus; species Maratus michaelseni. The sequence goes on along the minus strand of OZ007599.1, from coordinate 22,036,588 downwards.
AATCTAATATTTTTTAAATTTTAATGTGATTTTCTCTTTACTTATAATTAAAACATTAAATTACTTATTGGGAATTCAAGCGCTTGAATACGCCATCTGGTGGAAAAAAGATATAACTGCTCCCTTCAGGAAAATCCCTTGCAATCCCATTGCGTTACAAGCATTTTTAATTTGTTCATAATGATTATTTTTATGCACAATTTCAGATTTCATGTGCTATTTGTGTTCCGTGTTTATATGTCAAAGTAAAAATTATCCGCATTTGAATATCTAACACTTTTAAACGCGTTTACAATAAATAATGGTTTCAATGGCACTTTAGCATTAGTTAAAGGGCCAATTTTCCTGTACCGACGGCTGCAATCAGCGCCTCTATAGGCCGTTTTAAGTCCCAATAAGTAAAGAGAGATAAATACATCTTGACAGACATGAAAGTAAACATACCCGATTCACAGACGATGTAAAAAACCGCCATGTTTGTCTAACCGCAGTTGATTTTTTAATAAATTATTCAAATTTAAAGCACAAAATCAGAAGTTTGGTGAATTCATAATGAAAAGCCTACTTTAAACTTTGCAGAACAGTGCCTGAATGTTCTTAAATATGAAAATTATTATTCCTAGAAGATTTTATTTTTTACGTCCATGTTATACGCCGCTGAAGTCGTGACATCATCAATATGGCGCTGGGCATAAACAGACTGAAGTGCCCATTGAAATATCATGGACGTAAAAAATAAAATCTTCTAGGAGTAATAATTTTCATATATTAGAACTTTCAGGCACTGTTCTACAAACTTTAAGGTACGCTTTTCATTATGAATTCCACAAACTTCTGATTTTGTGCTTTAAATTTGAATAATTTATTAAAAAGTCATTAGCTTAACTCCAGTTAGACAAACAACACGGCTGAATTGGTGATATTTACATTCATGTCTATCAAGATATCTCCGTCTCTCTCTATTTATAAGTAAAACTTTCATTTAATTTAAATTAATAATTTTACTAATTTTATATTTTTAAAAATTATTAAAGATATTTTATAATTTATAAATTATTATAATACATAAATTATAAATACTATTTAAATTAAGTATATAAATTATATATTAAATATATAAAATATGATGTACTATAATAATATAAATAAATATAAAATATTAAATTATAAAACTAAAATGATATACTATATTAAATTAAATATTAAATCAATTTAAACATATTAAATTATTTGTATATTACATTAAATTAATATTATGCATAATTAATACTAATAATAAATAATTATTTATCATTTCAAATGTTTAATAAATATAATTGATATTAATAAATAATATAAAATTTATTATTAATAATTTTAATTAATAATTATTTATTATATATATAAAATTAAATAATTATTAATTAAAATTATTAATTTAATGATATTAAATATATATATATATATATATATATATATAATTAATTAAATAATAATTATTAAAATTATTAATAATTAATTTTATATTATTTATTAATCATTTAAAATGATAAATAATTATTTATTATTAGTATTAATTATGCATAATATTAATTTAATGTAATATACAAATAATTTAATATGTTTAAATTATTATTATTATTATAGATTATATTATAATTTTATATTATATTATTATCAATATTTATAATTATATTAATATATTTATATTTAATATAAATTAATAATATAAACAATATTATTACAAATTATTAATTTAATTTATCATAGTAGCATGATTTAATTATTATTAATTAAAAATAATTGTAATATAATAATATGAACTAAAATATTAATTATTTAATAATTTTATTTAATATTTCAAAATAATTATTTAATAATTATATTTAATATTTTAAAATAATTATTTAATAATGATATTTAACATTTTAAAATAATTATTTAATATTAAAAACTATAATTAATATTAATAATAATAAAATATTTATAATTATAATTAGTATTAATCTTAATAAATAATTAATATTGTAAATATAAATAATATCCTGATGATTTATATTAAATTAATACTTTATTAAATTAATAATATATTAAATTAAAATACTAAATTTTAATATATTAAATATATAAAGTATTATAATATGTAAATTATTAAAAATAATCTAATATTTTTTAAATTTTAATGTGATTTTCTCTTTACTTATAATTAAAACATTAAATTACTTATTGGGAATTCAAGCGCTTGAATACGCCATCTGGTGGAAAAAAGATATAACTGCTCCCTTCAGGAAAATCCCTTGCAATCCCATTGCGTTACAATAGCATTTTTAATTTGTTCATAATGATTATTTTTATGCACAATTTCAGATTTCATGTGCTATTTGTGTTCCGTGTTTATATGTCAAAGTAAAAATTATCCGCATTTGAATATCTAACACTTTTAAACGCGTTTACAATAAATAATGGTTTCAATGGCACTTTAGCATTAGTTAAAGGGCCAATTTTCCTGTACCGACGGCTGCAATCAGCGCCTCTATAGACCGTTTTAAGTCCCAATAAGTAAAGAGAGATAAATACATCTTGACAGACATGAAAGTAAACATACCCGATTCACAGACGATGTAAAAAACCGCCATGTTTGTCTAACCGCAGTTGATTTTTTAATAAATTATTCAAATTTAAAGCACAAAATCAGAAGTTTGGTGAATTCATAATGAAAAGCCTACTTTAAACTTTGCAGAACAGTGCCTGAATGTTCTTAAATATGAAAATTATTATTCCTAGAAGATTTTATTTTTTACGTCCATGTTATTTCAATGGGCACTTCGATCTGTTTATGCCCAGCGCCATGTTGAAACGTTACACTTCAGCGGCGTATTTCAATGGGCACTTCGATCTGTTTATGCCCAGCGCCATGTTGAAACGTCACACTTCAGCGGCGTATTTCAATGGGCACTTCGATCTGTTTATGCCCAGCGCCATGTTGAAACGTCACACTTCAGCGGCGTATTGGAGAGCACGGCCAGACTTCATCTTATAGTAAGCTTCTCACTAGGTTCCCACTAAGCGAGAGCGCATGAAGTCTGGCCGTGTGGAGAGTGAGTGAGTTTATGTTTATCACATTTTCTCCCTCTTTGAATTTTTTATATGTATGCTTAAAATGTGTTTTTATAAACACTTATAATTGAAGTTTTGATGTATATATTTTTTATTAAAACAGTATTGTAGCTTGAAATTCATATTGTTCAAACTTAAATAGTTCAGTATTATTGTTCCTACTATGTCAGTAAACCTAAGCTAGCTTTAACTGAAGAGTTCTTTTTGTATTACAATTATATGTATTAATCTCTAAAATGCCTCGTCATTGTTCTGTTTATGGATGTAAATCCAATTATGATAAACAGGATTCTGTCAGCACGTTTTCGCTGCCAAAATCCGAAGAATTAAAAGCCCAATGGATACGTAAAATTCCCACTGATTTGAGCAAATTAAAATGTCATGTAATATGTATAAAACATTTTGATGAATCGCAAATTATAAGAAAAGATTGTGTTGTTTACAAAGGAGAATATAAGGAATATGATAGGAAAATACCGAAACTTAAAGAAGGTGCTGTGCCATGCATATTTCCAAACGTTCCATCTTACTTAAATGTAAACAAACCTAAAACGCGTCGAATCGCAGATGTAGAAGAAGAAAATATTATGCAGGCTATTCAAGAAAGTCTGGAACAGATGTGTTACTATCACGCTAAAATGTAAACAAAAGATTGGCGACTGTTTGTTTGGCGCGATTTCCAAGACTGCGCCAAACGAATAACTTAATACAATGGCTAGGTTGCCATTAAAGAAAAAAATCCCCTAAATTTGGCGACTTTTTTCTTTTTTTTAACCGATAATTTTTTTTTTTTTTTTAGCGTGAGTGTAAAGCATCTAAGCCGAAAGTCTTCTTGAACAGCAAAAACATGCAGAAAAAAATTCTTTTAAATGTTTGCAGGATGGGTCATTCCATGTCAAATCAACACACCTATTTTACCTCACCATCTCAGATTTTAATGAACTGTGGCACACAGTTAGTATTTATATAGACTAAGAAAAATACGAAATATTTTTGAAAAATATCAGTTTGTTTTGAAAATATGGCTATTTAAACTTCTCAAAAATTGTCAAAAAATGCTAGTCCGCTAGATTTTCAAATTGTCATAAAATCTTTCCTAATTAAGATAGAAAGGTGAAATAAGTGTCATAATGCAGCATTTTTAATAGACTTTAATATGATATGCAACATGATAGAGGTTGTAAAAAAAAAATATTTCAAAATTTAAATTTTAAAATTTAAATTGTGAAAAAAACGTTTTTTTTAAAAACTTCAAAAAAATATAGAAGATAGCTTGTATTATTGTAAAATAGTATCTGAAGTTTGAAAATGGGACAACAATGGGTTCATAGGGAAAATAATTTTTTAAAAAAGGCATTTTTCATCAATTTCAAGTATGATACAATATGCATAAAAATTTGACTTTAATACAATATTCAACATGATAAATTTTGTCAAAAAAAATAATAATTCAAAATTTTAATTTTATTTTTAAAATTTAAATTGCAAAAAAAAAAATGTGTTTTTAATTTTTTCAAAAAATTATAGAAGTAAAATAAGAGAATAGTAGAACAGGAAGAATGTAAAATGGGACAACAATGAGTTCATAGAAAAAAAAATAAGAAAGGAATTTTTCATTAATTTCAAATATGATACAAATACAATAGTCCATAAAAAGTTGACTTTAATATGATATGCAACAAAATATAGTTTAAGAAATTTTTTTTTAAATTTTAATTGTAAATTTGTTTTTTCTCCCAAACAATTATATAAAATACATTCAATTAATGTAAAATAGTATACAGAGTTTGAAAATGGGACAACAATGGGTTCATAAGGAAAATAATTTTTAAAAGGCATTTTTTATCAATTTCAAATATGGCACAATATAATATGATGCACTACAATAGTTCAAATATAAACTTTGTACAAAATTGCCAAATTCTTTATGAAGTAACATAAGACCTTACCAATTCATGTCCTTTAACACCTCTTGACTCACCTTTAACACCTCTTGAATTTAATTGGATTAATGACTTGTTAGTTTTCAAAATGTCATTTTGTGATAAAACATATATTCTTCCAGTTGGTGTCAGAGGATAAACTGAACACAAAACATCCATTAAAGGTATCCATAGCACATCTGGCTTGCTAGGATAAGAAAATGATGGAGATGGCCTATGTGGATGCAAAAATGTAACCTTAAGTTCATCATGTTCTTAATCTTTATCCATGATGTAAGCAAGCCACCAATGCTTGTCATATACAGCAGTAATATACCCATTGCAGTCTTCTAACCCAAGTTTATCTTTAGACGTTGAAACAATCACTTTTGATGATATTGCAGATTCAGAAAATGTTTTTAACAAATATATTTGATGTGCTGAATTTATCAGGGATAAAGGCATGATATTGTTGAGTTCCTTTATTAGTAACTGCTTAATTGAACACCTATCTTTTAAAAATATTTCTGAATCAATGTGATCTTCCTGTGTTGAAAATGCAAAGCTTATTTTTGAAGAAAACTTTGATGCTGCCCATTCATATAGCTGAAGAGGTGTTAAAATCTGGTTTTCATAAGGCCATTGTAAGCTGGCTCTTGCTGCCTCTCTCTTAATTATGCCACCAAGTCCATCACAAGGCCCTTTCCCATGAGCTGTGGCTGAAAAGTGCCATTCAGCTTCAATTTTGAAATCTTCTTTGTGAAAACACTGATTGGAGAAATTTTTTTTAATTTTTATATTGGGCGGCACATCCATCTGAAAAAAAAAATCTTTCTAGGGGATTCTTGAAATTTATTTGCCAGAAACTGAATTAGTTTTTTTTTTTTTTTGGGGAAGGTGTAGACAGCAACAGTGTTGTACTGCAAACAGTCTGAAATTACAACATAGTTTAAGTGCTCAACCTTACTTTCTCTTTTGCACTATATGCACTGTAAAAGGATGAATTGTGGCATGTTTATTAGCCCAATGGTAACTTTGAGCGTCATCTTGAATAACCATGCTGTAATTTTCTGAAAAATCAAGCATTACTGCAATTTCAGATTTTTTCAAATTTACTTTTACCCGATTCATAAAAGATGATTGTAGTCTTGCAATGAAATCATGTCTGACTAAGATTGGCAGCTTGTTACAAAATAAGTCAATAAATTCTTCTGATAGTTTCTGCAGAGTCTCTAAATTGCAGCGAGCTACAGAAATCCACTGTCTGAATGTGACTTTTTCAATTAAATTCTCCTCAAATGATTTTTGTAAAATATTACTTATTTCAAAATTAACCAGGACAGGATGGGCATTCAGACATAATGCAGTCTATTGATGGTGGATTGCACAACATTTTTGCTATGCAATGCCTGTAAGTTGTCAATTCACCATTAGTAATTACACCCAATTTTGCACTTTCAAGCAGTTTTTCAATATTGTTTTACTGATTTTTTTTTTTTTTTTTTTTTTTTTTTGCTTGTATTATATAACCCCAATTTAGTAGAAACTACTCTTTTAAAGTATTATTTTTAGTATGAACCTATTGCTGTCCCATTTTCAAACTGTGTATACTATTTTACATTAATAGAATGTATTTTCTATAATTGTTTGGGGAAAGAAAAAAAAAATCACAATTAAAATTTGAAAGTTATTTTTTTTTTCTTAACAAACTATATTCTGTTGCATATCATATTAAAGTCAACTTTTTATGGATTATTGTATTTGTATCATATTTGAAATTGATGAAAAATTCCTTTCTTTTTTTTCTATGAACTCACTGTTGTCCCATTTTACATTCTTCCTGTTCTACTATTCTCTTATTTTACTTTTACAATTTTTTGAAAAAATTAAAAAACAAATATTTTTTTAATTTTTTGAAAAAAATAAAAAACAGATATATATATATATTTTTTGCAATTTAAATTAAAAAAATAATTAAAATTTTGAATTTTTATTCTTTTAACAACATTTATCCTGTTGAATATTGTATTAAAGTCAAATTTTTATGGATTATTGTATCATACTTGAAATTGATGAAAAATGCCTTTTTTTTTAAAATTATTTTCCCTATGAACCCATTGTTGTCCCATTTTCAAACTTCAGATACTATTTTACAATAATACAAGCTATCTTCTATAATTTTTTGAAGTTTTTTAAAAAAACGTTTTTTTCACAATTTAAATTTTAAAATTAAAATTTAAATTTTGAAATAATTTTTTTTTACAACCTCTATCATGTTGCATATCATATTAAAGTCTATTAAAAATGCTGCATTATGACACTTATTTCACCTTTCTATCTTAATTAGGAAAGATTTTATGACAATTTGAAAATCTAGCGGACTAGCATTTTTTGACAATTTTTGAGAAGTTTAAATAGCCATATTTTCAAAACAAACTGATATTTTTCAAAAATATTTCGTATTTTTCTTAGTCTATATCAATACTAACTATGTGACACAGTTCATTAAAATCTAAGATGGTGAGGTAAAATTTCTTCAAAAAGTGTGTTGATTTGACATGGAATGACTCGGATGTGAAAGATTATGTGCAACAGACCATTTTTAAATCAAATGAAAAAATGTTTTATTTAGAAGGTGACTCTAACATTAGGATTTGCTTTTATGAAGCTCCTAATGTATGCCCAGTTATTTTAGGCTGTATTGTTGTAAAGAGTGACTTAAATTTTGAAGTATATATCAGTAATCAAAAATTAAATAGCATAATTTTTTCTAAGTTTTCTTTGATTAATAATGTTCAGATATTGGAGGAATTAATTGAAAATGTTCAGAAATTTGTTACTAACCCATCACTTCCTGATATTTTAGAATCGGCAATTTATCTATTAAAATCTGTTGATACACTCTAAAATTGGGAGGAGTGAGAAGTTGACTCTTTGGAAGAGTGAGAGGCATTTTCACTCTTTTTGGAGTGAATTATTATAAAAATACACTCCTTAAAGAGTGGAATTTTCCACTCCCTAGAAAGGAGTGAGATATGTCACTCCGTTGTCGAGAGTGACTATCTCACTCCTTTGACAAGAGTGAAATATTTCACTCCGCTGAAGAGTGAAAGCCTGGCATTATATAATTTTGTCCATATTTATTTATTGAGAGAAACGAAATTATCATTTTTTTCTTTTTCTTTTTAGGTAGATTTCGTAAGAAATATTACCTATTACATTATCCCCTATGTTGGAATTTCTGAAAATTTTTGCAGATCTACGCCGATTATAACCCCTAGAACCCCAAACCACCCCCCAGTTCAAAACTTTATCTATCTATCTGTCTATATAGCTATATCATTTTTTTATGAACACGATAACTTCAATAATTCTGCACAAATCTCTTCCATCAAGGGACATAAAATCTCGGTCAAGTTCGTTAATGAGCAAAATCGAAATGGAGAATGAAGATTATTATGAAGAATATTATGAAGAAATATATGGTTTTAAGACACTTTTTTTTTTACTGTACAATTTTTTAAAAATGTAATTTTAAAAAAAATTCAAAATTTCAAGTAAAATTTCAAAGTTTTTTCAAAAATTACAAAACTTATAGGTGGAATATCTCAAATTTTTCATCTTGGTAAAAAAAAAAAAAAAAAAAAAAAAAATTATTTTATTTAAAATTTTTAAGATTTGAAATTTTATAATTTTACCCATGTGAAATCTTCCAAAGATGACCCAAAAACAGTAATTTATATGGTTTTAAGACACTTATTTTTTACTGTAGAATTTTTTAAAAATGTAATTTTTTACAAAAAAAATTTCAAAATTTCAAGTAAAATTTCAAAGTTTTTTCGAAAATTACAAAATTTATAGGTGGAATGTCTAAAAAATTTTCATCTTGGTAAATTTTAAAAAAATTTAAATATTTTGAAAGTTTAAAATTTTATTTAAAATTTTTAAGATTCGAAATTTTATAATTTTACCCCTGTGAAATCTCCCAGAGATGACCCAAAAACAGTCAAAATGATTTAAATTATATAAAGCAAATAATTTATTATACTTTTGTTGTCGCGATATGCGATAATTAGTCGCTTTTGAGGACTGATATTTCGAACATCTGTTGCTGTGACACGCAAGCAGAACCCGTACAGGTGTCGAGGATATATTAGTGACGTAGCCTGTGTCTCTCTGCCTCTGCTTTCGAGAGTATAAAAGCAACAACAAGCATGTTTGCGCGGCAAAAACACAAAGTTGTATTGGAATTTTTCTTCTCTTTCCATGCAACTTTCAACTTACATCATCTTTGAACTTTCAAGGGAGGGATTTGAGACCTATAGCTACAAGTCTGTCGTCTCGAATGATCCATATAAATTTATTTTAATGACAGAAACACGTACACGACTTCAACAATTACATAAATCTGGACGAGAAAGTACAAGGACAACTTACATCAGCACATTGTTTACAGAAAAGGTAAGTTATTGACTTTTATGTAGTAATTTTGTATAATAAACATTGTAAGTACTAACCGACGTGGTTAACATAACATCCGATGTAGCCATTTTTTCATATGTTAAATTTTGAAATATATGTGAGCAAAAGTTATTTTTGAAAGTCCGATTGTTTTTCATCTGTCCTCTATGTAACTAGATTTATATTAATAATTAATTTATTTATTTATTTATCAGGGTTTAAATTATAAGTCTCAGTTAAAAGAAAATATTCCACATGGCTTTGCATTGTTTCTATAAAAATATAAATATACAGGTGATTTTAATTTAATTTTGTCCCATGTGTTACTGGATAGAGGTAGGTGTGAAATTTCTGATGATTTTTTAAAAACAAATATATAAATTTTAAAGTAGCATTTGTCAGAAAAATTATTTTTCTAATTTCGGGAGAAGGGGGGGGGGGGGGGGGGGGGAGGACTCTGCGTTCCTCCCGCCTATGCCACTGAAGTAACTTTATTTTAGAGATTAATACATTAAAACAATAAACTTATTTTTCAGAAATCTTCAAAATTTTAGTAAAAATTTACAAATTTAGAAAACTTTAACTTTTTTTTTTTCTGGATTTTGGAATTCCGGATAATAGGTCCTATACTGTAATTAAAATCCAGAAATTAAAAAATGAAAAATCTGTAAAAATCTCAACTGATTTTTTACTTCAAATCTAAATTACCATATTTAAATTTACTCTGGTATATTTTGCCCCTTTACACCAACAAAATCAATACTTTTCTCTCACTGGAAACTTTATTTTTAAATATTTATACCAGATAACGATACATATCTGCTCATAATACATAAACTATGGCATGTAAACATTCAATTATTTAATTTATTTTACTTACTATGTACTTATATATTTGTAGAGATTTATCAAAATATTTAATCTATATGTTATATTCAGCAACTTAGTGAAAGCATGTGTTGGTTCATATAAAAGGTGCATAAAAGTGCTTAATTTTGACTTTTAACTAATCCTATTTCTGAATCTTCCTACACTGTTAAGGAGTTAAAGCCCTAGTTTCAAAATAAAAAATAGAATATTCTATCAATTTGGTGTACCTTTGCTTAATTAATATATAAACACATTTCTAAGATTGTTACATTCTTGGTGTTGAACATATGTCCACTCAGTTACTGTATGTCCGCTGTGTTACTGACATGTTTTTGTAATTTTCGGTTAGCCGGGCACCAGTGATATAGGGTAGATGTGCCAGTAATGGACACCCTTAAGGAATTTCTTTAAAAATTATTTTTAATTAATAGTTATAATTGTTATATTCCACATTTTTTAATATATTAATCTACCAACAATATTTAACCATGCTCATAGTCACATTTCCCAATGTGAATCGAAATGTTAATTGTAAATAACAGAAATAAATCAAAACACCCTAATTTCCAGTAATGGACACCCCACAAAAAGTAATAGATAATTGATATTATGATTGTATTTAAAACTAGAATTTAAAGAAAGCATATTAATGAAATAAAAAAAGCTGAATTTTTATTGGTTATGTTTTCATAAACCAAAAATGTTGAAGGTGGCCCATTACTGGCACATCTACCCTATATCCATGTGTATATATATATGAATATATATGTATGTATGAATATACATGTGTATTTATATATGTACGTATATCACTGGTGCCCGACTAACTGAAAAGTTTTTTTTTTTTTTTTTTTTTTTTTTATCCTGGCAAAAAAGGAAAAAGCTTTTAAGAATCCAATGAATTATATGTATAAGTAAGTATGACTAAAATCTTATTATAGGGTAGATGTGCCAATAATGAACACCCTTAAAGAATTTCTTTAAAAAATTTTTAATTAATAGTTATAATTGTTATATTCCACATTTTTTAATATTATATTAATCTACCAACAATATTCAACCATGCTCATAGTCGCATTTCTTAATGTGAATCGAAATTTAATTGTAAATAACAAAAATAAATCAAAACACCCTAAATTCCAGTAATGGACACCCCACAAAAAGTAATAGATAATTGATATTATGATTGTATTTAAAACTAGAATTTAAAGAAAGCATATTAATAAAATAAAAAAGCTGAAATTTTATTAGTTATTTTTTTATAAACCAAAAATGTTGAAGTTGGTCCATTACTGGCACATCTATCCTATTACAGTACTTTTTACCAAGTTGTATAAAGTTTTATAGTGCGAGAATACTAAAAAGGACTACACATGGAACATAATATGCCAATTTCATGAGAAAATATGTACATAAACAAAAAATTATGTGGCAGTGAGAATGATTATTCTTAGCCAAACAGTGAATTTTCTAGTTAGTAAACAGAAACCGGTACACTTTTTTAGTTTAATGGCCACTTTTTTGCAATCTAAATTCTTGTTAATTTAAAGTAAAATACTTTGCTTTATTTAGATTATAATAAACAACATTATTTAGATTATAATAAGCAGCATTATTTAGATTATAATAAGCAGCATTATTTAGATTATAATAAGCAGCATTATTTAGATTATAATAAACAGAGCATTTTCTGAACTGTTTTAGAATTGCAATCAATTTACGAAACTAGTTTTTAAACTTATTAACATACAAAAACAATTGAAAATGAAACTAAAAAAATATTTAAAAATACAAAAATATGCTTTGATTTTGTTTGTTATAATTTGTTGATGGAGGGGAGGTAGGTCCCACCCCTTAAACCTCGTGGAAAGCTAAAACTAGCTTTTTTTTTTTTTTTTTTTTTCTTCACCAGGGAGGGAAAGGATTGTGTCAGTTGCTTTGCCCCCTTCCTCCTTCTCAAAATAAATTTACAAAGAGAATTCTAAAAAGTTTTTTAATAGCCGACTTATTTTTAAATTAAAAGTATGTGATCATAAATTACGTAATATTGCAAACAATGTAATCAGCTTTGTCAAATATTTATTCAATAAAACCTGTGAACCAGAATCGAAAAGTACAGGAAAACTGCTTTATACAGATTTTCATCTTAGCATGTGTAGTTGTTGATACATAACAATATGCAATAGATAATTTTTAAAATAAAATCTAGAAAACTTGAATTAAAAGCTTATAAAATAAATTTAAATTACTATTAACATCATAATTATAAAAGTATTGCACAATTAATGTAATAAAATAAGCTTCACTTAAAAAAATGTTAACAGCAGAAGCTAGAAATTCAGCCTCCGAAAACAATTTAATTTTATATGCCCCGAGTGAAATCATTTATAAACTATTCTTTATTGGGTTATATTGATTTTCTTTTATTGCCTTTCTTTCAGGGAGTAGCTTGCAGATGGAAGTATGGTGCTCCTTTTAAAACAGGGCACTTCAACTGAACGAAATGGGCACTTTTTCTGAAAAGGATTTTTAGTGCTTTTCGTAAGTAATAGCTTAATTATTTTAAAGTTATCTTTCTATTTAAATATTCACACATAAACATATTTTGATACTTTTCGGTTAGCCGGGCGCCAGTGATATATACATACACAGGGATTGAATTTTAGAGTGGGATTGCGGGATTTGCGCCAAAAATTTTGAAATCCCGCCCAAAAAATTTCACCATTTTCCGGAGAATTTTGCTTTATTTAATTTACCTGCAACCGAATGATAAATTTCGTGATTTTTTTTTTTTCCCCGCAACCGATCAATGAACTTTGCGTTTTTTCCGCGACAGATCAACGAACTTTGCGTGTTTTCCGCGACAGATCAACAAACTTTGCGTGTTTTCCGCGACAGATCAACGAACTTTGCGTGTTTTCCGCGACAGATCAACGAACTTTGCGTGTTTTCCGCGACAGATCAACGAACTTTGCGTGTTTTCCGCGACATATCAACAAACTTTGCGTGTTTTCCGCGACAGATCAACGAACTTTGCGTGTTTTCCGCGACAAATCAACGAACTTTTCGTGTTTTCCGCGACAGATTGACGAACTTTGCCTTTTTTTTTTTTTTGGCGACAGATCAACGAATTTTGCGTTGTTTTGGAGACAGATCGGCGAACTTTGCATTTTATTTTCACAATCGGTCTACGAACTTTTCTTTTTTTTTTTTTCGCGATCGATCGACGAATTTTGAATTTTTTCCACGATTGATCGGCAAAATTTGTGTTTTTTCCGTGATTGTTCTACAAAAATCATCAATCGACGAAATTTGCATAATTTCTATTTTTTTTTTTTTATTCGACAGATTGACAAAGTTCGTGTTTTTTTTTTTTTTTTTTTTTTTTTTAACCTGTGTCTGACTGAAAAATTTAGATTTTCTTCTCAGCATTAGACTGATGAATTTCACGATTTTTCCCCACGACCGACTGATTAATTTCACAATATTTTCCCACGACTGATTGAGGATTTTCACAATATTTTCTGATGAGCAATCAACGAATTTCACATTTTTTTCTTTGACTGACTAACGAACTTTGCGAATTTTTCCGTAACCGATTGGTGAATTATTCTGTTTCTTCTGGTGACAGATTGGTGAAATTCACTTTTTTTTTTCTCGCGCCTTACTGAAAAATTTAAAGATTTTTTTTCTCGACTGACTAATTTTGTGTTATTTTCTTGCGACCGATTAGCAAACTTCGCCATTTTTTCCCACGACTGATCGACAAATTTACAGATTTTTTTTTTTTTCTATGAACATAGACATAGATAAGGAATTCTAATAAAATTGCCTTTCGAAGAAGAAAATCGTTTCTCGAAAAATGTTTCAAATACAATGTCTGTGTAGAACAGTTGTATTAGTTCATCTACCTCTTCAAATCGTCTGGTAGGTATAATAGATTTATTCTCTGGTATTTATCTGTATTGTTGTTTGTATGTGGCGTTACCTTAGCACAGTTGTACACTGGCTGCCATGAAGTCCCAAAGTCTGAAATCAATATTAACACTATTTCGTTAGAAATCCTTCTCTATTTCTGTTCATGCTTGTAAGATTAATTTCATTATCTTATACCTCAACCAATTGACTAAATTCACAATTTTTTCCAACGACAAATAGACGTATTTAAAGATTTTTTCCTGCGACCGAAAAGAGGGAAAAGAAAAAAAATAGTGGGGTAAAAATACGTAAAATAATAGTGGGGTTTAAAGGTTTTTTTTTTCTCCCTCCCAAATATTACAACTCCCCTCCATTTTAAAATGTTGGTAGGGAGACTCCCCTCCTTGGAAAAATTGAATTTCAAGCCCTGCATACATATGTGCGTGCATGTGTGTGCGTATATATCACTGGCATCAGGCTAACCGAAAGAAAAGTACCCATATTTTTTTATTGAAAAGTATTTGTAAATTTTATTTGGGCTTTTTAAAATCTGACAACAATAAGTGGAAAAAAAAAAAAAAAAAAAAATTGGCCATTTCAAACTATGACTTAAATCTTTATTCAGCTAATGAAATTTTAAATACAAATTCTACAAAATTAGTCGAATAAAAAAATTATTGGATTTAGCACACTACAATCTAATGGTGTACAGAGTAGTGCTTTTCTGTGTACTGAGTAATTGTGTGTAAGAAAGAATTGCTGATGGGAAAATGCAGTGCATTTATTGGTAACACTTCCATGTGTATGTGTGTTTTTATATATTCATAAACATACATCTTGAGCATATAATCTAATCATGTTTTTTAAATTAGCTTCAATTTTTGAAATTTTTTTGCACCTTTTTAAAGACAATTTTAGTAAATAAAAAAAATAAATACAGCAGTAGTATTATTTAAAAAATATATATATAAAGTTCAATCAATCAAATATGATACTAAAACTGATTCTTTAACCCATCATTAGTCAAATTTACAATAATAAAAATAAATGTCCTATCTCTTGAAAATATAGAATGATTAGTGTTTTTGCACTATAATTTGCAATACAACAAATTTAATAATTATTATTTTTTAATAGTATTTATTGTATTTTTTGTTTCTACATACTTTTTTTTAATCCAAAATTAGTCTTTTCCTACAGATTTTAAAAATACTTTTCTCTTAAATATAATTTTACATGGTTTTATTTTCTTATCTTTTTCTATAATTTATAGATAAATTTTTATGTACAGAGTAAATAGTTTTTACAAATTATTGCATATATTATACATTTAGATTCAAGTAACATTTTGTAGATCAGATTTAAATTCATTTGTCTTCAAATATGCTTAAAAAGCAAGATTCTTGCAACTACTTGGTATTGGCAGAGTACTCGCTGAAATTTTGACAAGTACCGAGTACTCGCAAGGGTTGATCCAGGCAAAATTTGGGGCTATTTAGGGCCACTTCACAAAAATCTTTATGATAAAACAGGCCCCTTCACAAAATTCGTTTTGATAAAATTGGCCCTTTTACAAATTCTATTCCATAAAAACTTACTATTTATTAATTATTATTTTGTGACTTTTAAAATGTGTAATTTGTAAACAAACAAGTTCACCACAGATGAAAACTTCAGCAAAAGAATTTAAAAGATTTTGTTGATAAAAGCTTGGTTCAAATTTGAGTAACTGGATTTAAACTTTCGTTAAAAAATGTTATTTTTCACAAAAATATAATAAATTTCACAAAAATAACCTTTACATTTCGCAAAATGGGGCCCCTCCCAAAAAAAAATCCCTGACGGCTCGGCCTACAGGCACAGGTAGATTTCGAAGACGCAGACCGTGGGGCGCCTGTTTGTCGGGAACTGCGGAAGAAATGACCTTTTTTACGATGATGCGGCAGTTGGAACCGCCTACTTCGAAACCTAACTTGTTTGCAGGCAGAGCCGGCAAGGATATTTTTTTTTTTTAGTATAACGGTTGGTCCTATAAAAAACTTGTCAATACAAAAGTTTTAGATAATATTATGAGGATTTATAATAAATTTAAGCGGTTTGAAATCTTGAGAATTGACGAAGTTTGAATTTTTTTCTTCTAACCCCCCTCCCCCCCCCCCCCTCTTAAGGCAATTTTTAATTATATCAAAAATATGTCATACATACATTTTCGGCCCTTCTCCTAGAAGTAATAATAACTTTAAACGGATTCGATACGTATCATAATTAAGAAATTATGGGGGGTTTTCTGTTTTCACAAAAAGCCCCCCCCCCCCCCCCCCCCCCACTGGTTCGATTTTGCCCATTAACGAACTTGACCGAGATTTTATGTATCAGTTTCGAAAAGATGCGGGAGTTGGAACCGCTTACTTCGAAAAATAACTTGTTTGCAGGCGGAGCCAGCAGGGTTTTTTTTTTTTGCTATAACGGTTGGTCCTATAAAAAACTTATCAATATAAAAGTTTTAGATAATATTAAGAGGATTAATAATAAATTTACGCGGATTTGATATCTTGTGAATTGACGAAGCTATGATTTTTTTTCTTCTAAAACCCCCCTTTCCCCCCCCCTTGGAGCCATTTTTAATTATATCAAAAATCTGTCATACATAAATTTTCGGACCTTCTCCTAGAAGTATTAATAACTTTAAACAGATTAGATACGTATAATAATTAAGATATTATGGGGGGTTTTCTGTTTTCACAAAAAGCCCCCGCCCTCCCCCCCTTGGTTCGATTTTGCCCATTAAAGAACTTGACCGAGATTTTATGCCCCTTGATTTTATGTATCAGTTTGGAAGAGATTTATGCAGAATTTTTCCAGTTATCGTGTTCAGAAAAAAGTGACATAGATAGATATATAAAGTTTTGAACTGGGGGTGGTTTTGGGTTCTGGGAGTCATGATCGGCGTAGATCTGCAAAAATTTTTCAAAATTTCCAACTTACGTGAGAATATAATAGGTAGTATTTCTTATGAAATCTACCTAAAACCTGCATCCACCCCTGACTCGGTACGGCTGTACTATAATCTAGTCAAATATGTGCCTGCAAAAAGGGTTAAGTTCCTATTTATAGTTTTTGATCCTATAAAGCTTATAATATAACTGAAATAAATTGACCAATTTCGACATTAAACAGTGCTTAAAATAATTCTTAGAATTAAAAGCTGTCCGTTTCAGTGTGTCATACATATCTCTATAAAGTTACCAATTTCATGTTTTTATATGTAATACTTTATTTAGTATAAGTCGAAAGAGCACCGGTTACTTTTTTTAGAATAGAGAAAAATATTATAATCCATTTTAATATCAAAAGTAATATTTTATTTCAAATGAAATGCAAAGTAACATTACAAATATGGCTTAATTTCCTTTTATTTTAGTAATGTACAGATTTTGATTTTTCTTTCTTTGCTGAAAAAATTTGTTTTAAATAATATTTATTATCCCCCTTCCCACTGAATTTCATTTTTTTTTTTTATGTGACATGGCAAATTTTGTGATATTTTCCTTGATCGTTCGTCAATTTTTTTTTTTTTTTTTTTTCTGTGACCTTTGAATGAGAATTGTGATTACTTTCTTATGTTTCACAAAATTTGCAATTATTTCCAGCAATTGTTCAACGAAATTCTCTTTTTTTTTTTTTTTTTTTTCCCCGCAGCCGAATGACGGGATTATAGATTTCATCCGCAACTGATTGATGAAATTCATGGTTTTTTTTTTGTTTTTAAAAAATTCTTGATTTGATTTTTTTTTTTTTCCCCACATCAAATTGATGAAATTTGTGACTTTTTATGTGATCTCTTGACAAAATTTGCTATTTATTTCCATGGTTGTTCGGCAAACTGTTTTTATTTTCTACATCTTTTGGACGAAATTCTAGATTTAAAAAAAAAAAAAAAAAAAAAAATCCCTGCCACTGTTTGATTAAATTCTTTTTTTTTTTCTTTTTTTTTTTTTCAGTGAACGATTAAAGAATTGATTATGAAGAATTCTGTGAAAAGTTAATAATTTGCAGAAAACTTACATGTCCATACCTTGTGTCTCCCTCTATGAACATCTCTGAATAAATCTGTGGGGGAAGGGCTCCGTGGTCTCCTGCCTACGCCACTGAAGTAACATTATTTTAGTGGTTAACACATTGCAACAAAGATTTAAAAAAAAAAAAATTCAATTTATCTGCCAAGTCTTAGTAAAATTTTATAAAATCAGAAAATTTTTGAATGAATTTTTTTTTTTTTTTTAATTCCGAATAATGGGTTCTATAGTGTAATAAAATTAATTGCTGAGAATCTGCCAATTGGCGCCTAGTTTTTACACCTATGGACATCAACTAGTGTGTAATGTTGTCTATTTGTAACATGCTTCAATTACTAGTAGCTTTTATAGTGATCTCTACTGATCCATGTATATAGTCGTTTATGGTGTAATAATTAAAACATTTTTGTTTAATCTTTCTTTTAACCTTTAAAAATATGTTAGTTTGATCAAAAATGGGATATTTTTATTAACGATTTTTAATCTTTTGTAGTGTTTCAAAAAATATTTAATATTATCCGTTTAACTTACAAACTTCTTTGCCCACCGAGGTTCGTCTATAAATTAAAATTGCCTGGACAACAATGTTCAGTTTTTCAAACTTTCATTTTAAAAATACATAAAATTGAGCTTTATTTAAAAATTCATTGAAATTAAATTCTTTGTTTAAAGATTCACAACTTGCTTAAAAAAAAGTTGAGCTTCCTAAATAAGTTCTTATTTTTCTTCTGACAATAATCCCTTCCCCCCCCCCCCCCCCCCCCCCAAAAAAAAAATAAATAAATAAAATAGATAATTTTTTTTTTTTTTTTTAAGTAATTGAGATTTGGAATTTTTTTTTATATGATCTACATTTGCTGGTTTATCCTACATTACAACCATCAATAAGTAGATCAATTTTAACTAACATTTTGTTTTTTTGCCAGTAGAAAAGGAAACTACTTAATGAAATTCAATATTGAATTCTTATATTTATGTAATGGCTTTAATGTAGTTCAGTTTGTATATTTCTGCCTGGTTTAAAATTTAATTTTTTTTTTCACAGGAAACAAACTGGATACAGCTTTGATTTTATTAATGGAAATCATCCAAAGATACATCAGCCCATGCCAAAGATAAAGTATCTACTGAACATTTTGAAGATTACTGACATGGTGGAAGGAATCCTATTATCTGTGTTTTAAAGGTTATGCGAACTGTTTCTGGTAGATTTAGATGTCCCTTATGGTTTAATTTGTAAAATTTTTGACAGTATTGGGGTATTTGCACTATAAGTATGCAACGACTGTTGTTTTTACAACTAAATGTTAACTGTAAAGAATTCAAACAAATAAACAAGTACCATTAGTTGATTATTTATGTTGTAATTTCAAATAAACGCAGCGGCTGTACCGCAATGGTCATTTTTTGTGTGTGTGTGTGCCGTGTTTTCTTTCACTTTTTCCCAACAGCAGCTAGATTTTAGGGTCGTCTATCAAAGCCCTCTGCAGTCAGTAGAATGATTGCATCCAGTTGCAACAGTCAAAATGTGCAATGACTGCATTGGTGAAATGATGAGAAAAAACTGATTGCATGTGTGTAAATAAACAAAAATAAGTAATTTTTTTTTTTTAATACCTTTTCTAAGTGCAAATACATTAGTTAAAACATTTTCAACCAACAACTATAATTTAGTGCAGCTCTTTTCAAGTAAGTGTAATAATTTTCTCTTATTGGGTTTTAATAATATTGGACATGTTTTTTGTTTTGTTTTTTACTGTATTCAATGTTATTTTCAATTATAAAATTTATGTTATTTTTAATTATAAAATTTACATATTTAAATTTAAGCTTATTTTCTTTTTCCCCATGTTGGCAGTCTGATAAAATTATTGTTCATAGTCTTATTTATAATTATGCATCTTTCCAAAAGTGGGTTTCTATAGTGATAACAGTAAATTTCATAGTAAGCTGAATCTTGATTTAACTGTATGCTTAAAATATTCGGTGTGCAAAATATCTACTTAAAAAAATGCACAAAATCTGAGGTGCAAAATACGCTTATATTTTGTGCACTTTTTATTTTACACATTTTTTGCATACCCAAAAATTCCTAAATTGTGCATTTTTATGCATAATCAGAGGTTCTGATTATGCATAAAAAATGCACAATTTAGGGATTATTTGGTATGCAAAAAATGTGTAAAATAAAAAGTGCACAAAATCTGTGCATATTTGACTCTTCTGATTATGCACTTGTCCACAATTCAGTTTGCACTTTTTATATACAAGCAGAGGTGCCAAATACGCTCAGATTTTGTGCACTTTCTAGCTGGGATTACAAAGCATACCTTTTATTATACATGTGAAATACCACTGCTTCGACCGATCGATGGTGTCTTTTTTTTCTTTTAAACATTTCAATATCAATTTTGCTTTTTAACCATAAATATAAAATAAACCTATGTGGAGAATTGATATTTTATCTTTTTTTGTACTATTTTTTTTTTTTTAATCATTGTTCAGCACTATATAATGCGGTTATTTTATTTTTGTGGCAACACTAATTTGAGGGAAAATCTTGCATTTCATTTATAAAAACAATGTTGATTTAGTTTTTAATTAATAGCAATATTTAATCAAAAACCATATTTTAACGAAATGTGGAGGTAGTACTATGTCAGAAGCTGCTTCAAAAACCTTTCAAAGGAGGATACCTGTGTTATTGTGTGTTATGTAAATTCATAGAAAAAGGGATGTTGACAACAGAAATAATATGTATGATTTTAGAATAATAGGACTTTGCAAAATAATGCTAATTTACTGAAAAGTACAATCAAAAGATAGTTTATATTTAAAACAAAAATTAAAGTGAAATCACACATTGTTAATCATAGAATATCCATCTATTAAATAGTTATTAATAAAACTTTAAAAAAAAACTAAAATACAGTAAACAACAATAATGTTTGATTAGATTTAAATTCATTAGCAATTAATACTGAGATCTAAAGATTTAAAATTTGAATTACACATGAAAAAAAAATAAATAAATAACGTACTTTACAGGAATTATTAAAATACTAAATACAACTTAATGGGTATTTGAAAAAGAAAGAAATAATATTAACTGATTAAGATTTTGGTTAATTACTTGCCCTTATGGGCATTTAAAAACTATCATATCTTTATAAGGCATGCAATGAAAGCAAACACAATAGTGATAAGCTTGGAATAAAATATTTTAGTTTATTTCTGTCAGTAATCTAATTTAATTCATTATGTAACTCTAATTGAATTTTTCCCTTAAGAGTTCAATTACCATTACAAACTATGAATTACATAAATATTGCCAATAAAGTATTTTATTCCAATCTTTACCATGCTTGTGTCTATTTTCATTGCATGCTCTAAAATATATGATTCTTTTAAAATGCCCATAAAAGAAACAAAAAAAAAAATAATTCACTCCATAAAAAGTGAACATTCACTCCTATGGAAGAGTGGCTATTCACTCCTTTCAAGAGTGAGACATCCACTCCTTTTGCAAGAGTGGATAATCACTCCTATGAAAGAGTGGGTAGCCACTCCTATGAAAGAGTGACTATTCACTCCTATCAGGGTGAAAAAACCCACTCTTTTTGCAAGAGTGGATAGTCACTCCTCTGAAAGAGTGAGTATCCACCCCTGTTTAGAGTGAATATTCACTTCTCGGGAGTGAGTATTCACTCTTTCAGAGAGTGAACAATTTCACTTTTGCCTAGAGTGAATAGTCACTCTAAAGAGGTTGGGCAAATTTTGACTCTGCGATAGAGTGAATATCCACTCTTCCAGAGTGAATAGTCACTCTTTCTTATTTAGAGTGTAGTAATTCTGATAATCATGATTTTTTTTCTTTTATTATTGAACAGTTAACACTTTCGAAAATCCCAAAAAATAACAGACGTTATAGTAATTACACATTAATTTTAGCATCTACATTATTTGTTCAGTCAACATCAGCATATAACGCTTTATTAAAATGTGGATATTTATGCTTGCCAAGCATTCGTGTTCTGCGTAGTATCATGAGTAATTATTCTTTATCAAAGCTAAATTTAGAGGGTAGCATTACTTATTTAGAAAGGAAAAAGCCATTTCTTAAGGAACACGAATTTATTGTAAATATTTTGCCAAATGAAATATATATTCAGCCAATGTTCAATTTTAAAGGGGGTTCTATTTATGGATGTTCTGAAAATAATCCATCCGTGCCTGCTAAAACTGCTCAAGTTTTCATGATATCTTCAGTTGTATCATCTTATAAAGATGTGGTAAGTATTATTCCAGTTAATAGGTTGAATTCCAAAGATTTAAAACATATGATTTTACAGGTTTTAGAGGCAATTGAAAAAATAGGTTTTCAGGTCATTTCACTGATAGCTGATAATAACATTGTTAATAGGTGTGCATATGAATTGATGACCCCAAATAAAACTTTGCAACCTTATATTACTCATCCTTTTGATGAAACAATGCTTTTATTCTTTCTTTTTGACACTGTTCATATGCTGAAATCTATTCGCAATAACTGGTGTAATAAGAAGCTTATCGTATACCCTGATTTCACTGATCATAAAGTTTTAAAAAAGGCTAATTACAAAGATTTGGAATTGATGTATGACACTGAAAAATCTTCTGTTATGAAATATGGGCATTTACTTTCAAAAAAAGCTTTGCACCCATCTAGTATTCAAAAGCAAAATGTTAAATTAGCCCTCTCAATTTTAAATGAGAAAAACATTGCTGCTCTTAAATCTATATCTAAAAATCCAGATTATGCAGAACTTTTTAAAAATTCAGATGAAACTTGTGACTTTATAGAAATATTTACTAACTGGTGGAAAGTAGTTAATTGTAAAAGTAATTTTGAAAGTATACGATTTAATGATAAATATCGTGCATCTATTACCGATGAAAATTCTGAACAGATAGAATTTCTTAGAAATTTCTCATTATGGTTGAAAAATTGGAGACAGTCTGTCTCTGTTTCTGAAAGCCTATCATCTCAGACATTTGTCATTGATTACAACTACTGATGCATTTGTCAAAATTTATTTTCTAAATATAATATTAGTTACATCTTGTTAGGCAAATTCCAAACTGATGCTCTAGAATCACGCCAAATGTCTGGCTCGAATTATTATATAAGTTATTTACAGTTGCTGGAAAGTGAAAAGAAACTCAGATTTAACAGTAATATTTTAATTTCTTCTGAACATCTCTTTTACCAGATGAAGATAAAGATTCTATGTTTTCTGTGGCTAACATTGATAATTATGTAGATTTATTAGTTGAGGATTTTTCATTTGAAAGTATTTCGTGGGATCTATTACCAATATTAATTTACGTATCGGGCTATGCAGTTATGAAAGAACTTAGAACTGTCAAATGTAGCACTTGTCAAAATTGGTTGCAAACTGACAATAAAGTAGATGTACCTGAAGATCTTTTAATTTATATTGAAGAATTAGATAGGGGGAAATTAACTGTGCCAACAGAAGCACCTTTATTGGCATCTTCAGTAGTTCATTTTCTTTTTACACAGATTATAGAAAATTTTGAAAATGATTTTCTTAACTCTGGTAAACAGCTAGGTACATTGTATAAATTATCATGCATGCAACTTAATCAGATTAATCTTGATTTATCTCAAGTATGTGATTGTAATATGCTTTTTCAGACACGATTGGAAAACATATGCTTAATAACTTGCAAAATAATGTTAAATAATTTCACAAAGTATAAAAATAATTTAATTCAAACTGCAAAGTGCTCCAATAAAAAACTTAAGAAATTTAATAGTTAATTAGGTTTCTAATTTATTAATAAATAGGTAAAGTATGTACTTTATGTAACTTGCTTTTATAATATCTGGGTTTGCATTTAACGTGCATATCGAAAAAAATTGTTAAATCATGACTTACGGATCTTCTAACAGCAAATCAAAGAAAAGATTGACATCTTACCCCCTTCATCTAAAAAACTTGTATATTTGTATATATTTCTATGTAAATAGTCTATTTATTCCGCCCGAGCCACGGGTCCCTTTTATGGTTTATTGGAATAATTTATCAGTATTGATGAGTAAGTATGAAAAGAAATATGCATGGCAAAACTGTCACTAGTTTTCCATATTTTAAAACCTTAAGAAGTTTTGTGGAAATAAAAATCAACAAAAGTAATTAACTTTACAGCACCCATTAATATGTGTGCAATATGTCAATGCTCTAATAAATGTGCCATATTTTTATTGGTTTGTTAAAAACTGACTCATGATTTTTCACAGTTGACTCACACTTTCTTGTTGGCTGACTAAATTTTATGATTTGTGGATCAGGCTGATTCCTGAGGTGAAATGCATAGTATAATATGTTATTTTCATGCAAAAATTGAGCAACAGCGAGTCAGGTGGCACTGATGAAACCCCTGCCTTGAGCAGTTAATACTGCATATATGAAATATAATATATGCGGGGGGGACTCATAGCCATTGCATGATTTAACATCAGAAAACTGAAAATTTCTTAATTCTTGCTCATGATTTTTCTTATTAAATTTAAGTACATAATTTCTAATAAATTTCTAATTTTTCCCCCTCTTTTTTAATTTTTCTAAAAATACAGATTAATATTGAAATGTATTTTGCAATCTTTAAGATGGTTTTAAAATTCTTAATTTAACCACTAAAAATACCCTGTATCCACCTAGATAAACATTTCTTATTTTCAATTTGCATTATTGAATAACATAAGATCTTAAAAATATCCGCAGGAATTCGAGAAATTATTTATTAGTCCACCAAAATGAAAATTTAGACTGATTTTGTTTTGCTTACTAGACAGCTATAAATCCAAAAAGTTTCTACTAAACTGTATTCTAGTAATTTTCTTAGTCTTTTTTTTTTTTTTTTTTTTTTTTTTTTTTTTTTTTTTGTGAAACGTACATTTTTGGCTTTTTTTAGTATTTTTTCATTTAATACTGTCAACTACCTCTATTCTCACTGTGAACAACATCAACAGATATATATTTCATGGTACAACAAAACAAAATATACTATTTCACATTTTTTCTGAACAAACTTTGAATAAAGTTGTTTCATAAAGTTAAGTTTTTATTTTATGTGATGAAAATTCCAGTTAAAATACCATCTTTTATTATTATTATTAGCTATTGCTAGCATAGTCAAATATGTAGTAATCTTTCGAAATAGATATTTAAGTAATATGTTATTGTTTCAACAATATTTTACTGTAGTACAAGTATTTTTTAAATATTTTTTGTTTAAATTACTGGTATTTTTTGTTTATATTAGTATATCTTTGTATATGTTAGTATAAACAACTTTGCTTCCTATGTGGACTGTTTAATTTTAATTTAGTAGTTATAGTCAACTCTTATTGCTTTTGAAATTTCAAATGTATAAAACTTTTCAGATGGGTATAAATGGAATTTTTTACTGAAAATAAAACATTTTAATTCTGTTACAGAAAATTTACAGTTAAAATCTTTTGAATTCCCAAATAAATTTAATATCTAAATATTAATTTAATATGCATATAAGATGTTATCACTGAAGATGCGAGTCCACTTTCGATATGGAGAACTGACTGACGATATTACTGAATTTGGAAGCATGGAAGGATATTGTGTGAAATTTAAACAGCTGGGGACATTCACAGGCAGGAGTTTCCTTTGATTTTTCTGTCTGTAAATGTAACTTGCTAGTTGCTTTAGATACTAAATGGTCTTCCACACCACAACAATATGTATAGAAGTTTGTACAAAAGCCGTGCGTGATGCTGTTGCTGAGGCATCGTCCATGTTCACACCCTCATGATGCTGCTCTGTATTTGTCGTACAGGATGTGTTTCCAGTGGATGTTTTATTCACAATAAGTTAATATTTGGATGTATAATTCATTTGGGATTTGGAAAGTTATTTTATTTGTACATTTTTTAATAACAACTCTATTAAAAAGTTCTTTATTTTTATTTTATAGCTTTATCTAAAAAGTTTTATACATATGAAAAGTCTTAAATTAAGAAGAGTTATTTGTATCAACTAAATTTATTCATATGAGTTTAATATTTTCATTGTTTAATAAATGCAGTACATTCTGTTAATATTATAAGAAATTATTTTTGTAATTTATCTTACTGTGTCACTAAATAACAAATTTTATGTATAGAGTTAGTCTTCCTATCCTAAATCTTTAAGAGTTTCTCCTGTTTTAAGTCTTCAGAGGCTTTCACTGTATATTAAAGCAAGTGAATACTTAAATTTTTGCTATACAGTATTTTATTATGATTCTTTTAAATAAGGTATTTTTTACCAGAATTTGGCAAACTCTTTTATTTTTACCAATGACGAAAATATCCTAATTGAGAAGCATATTATAATGAATATAATATACAATTACAAAGGCTCCTATTTTAAAACTACATAAATGCATATTGATTAGTTATGTAATACATATATTCAAAGTATAGTTGTACTGGTACTTCTCTATTATCCCGTCGACCACTTTTCATAACAAAAAACTATCGCCAAACTGTAAGATTAAACGCCAAAATTGCAGTCCCATTTCCTTGATGTCTGAAGCATTATACGTGTTTGTTATGTCATCAAGGGGTTTTTAATTCGACATTTGCGTGTATTTTTAATTATGTTTTACTGATTTATTAGTTATTTCATTCATTAAAATAACAATTGTGTCCTTAAATTCTTATATTTCATTTATTTGTTAATTTTGATATTCCAATGGCAGCGTTCTCCCGTTTATTTGGCATTACAGTTCGGCGATAGTTTTTTGTTATGAAAAGTGGTCGACGGGATAATAGAGAAGTATAGTTGTATTTATTCAAGTTTTCATAATTTTAAGATAAATTGAACACATTACACTTTATTTAAAAAATATATATACTTTTTCAAAAATAAATTTTGACCGAAGCTTTTAAAATTTTTAAATAAAAAAAAGAATGAATAAAGTCGTTAGATAAATTTAAGCGTGTTCTTATAAATAATTGAATTTCTAGTAACTCGCTGTTTTAATTATTATTGGAATTAATCCGAAGGTTAAAAGTTTTCTTTCTTGATAGATAAATATTTACACAATAATAATGTTTTATTCTTGCAATATTATCTTGTAGTACGGATTTTTTATTTGCTTATTTTATTTAAAATTACTATAATTTTATGCTGCTGTTTAAATAATTAATGAATAGCAGAAAAAGTTTCCTTTGTTGTTATTCCCTTTTTCTACTCAGAAATTCTGTTGCATAAACAGTCTATTCAAATTGAATTAAGTTTCGGTATGCCCAGAAGGTTTAAATGAGTTCCAAAAATAAAAGGAAAAACATGCCTATATTTCTGAAAGAGTGCATTCTGTTTTTATATGAAAATAAATAATAAAACTCAGAAAGTAGTTCTTTAAATAAACACTTTCATATATTATGAGGTTTAAAATAAAATATTTGGAACTTATAATTACCTGAAAAAAAAATTAGACTAAAAAGTAGAAAGTAAAAATGTAATTTAAAAAATTAATGCTTATTGTACTTAAAAGTACAAAATAACTTTCTTTGTTTAAAAGAAAAAAGAAATTGGAGGTCAGAATAAAGAGTGTGCGGCACTAATAAAAAATATGGTACTTTCGTGTTATAGCGGTCCCCAAGGAAGAATCGCCAAATTATAAAGAATATATCGCATTATAATAATATATGATGTACATAACATTTCATGACATATACAGCCAAGTTATAGTCCTATATGACGCATATATCATGTATATATATATATGACATGTGTATAGGATGTATAATAGCATATAAGACGTAAATAATATTTTCTTCTATCGCAAGAACTAATGCACAGAATTTAATAAAACTTTAGATTCAGTTAGACCTTGATATAAATTGGTGCCGATTTGATTTTGGTGTATGTGAAACCTGTAAAAGTTAGAAGAACGTTTTGGGATTGGCACATCCGCCTAGTTTTGTATTGCTGTCTGCTTCACCATGCTTTGACAGTTTTGTTTTAACCTCTGGATTGTTCACAAAAAAGTTATTTTCTATTTTTAAATACACTAAGCATATTTATTAAAAGAATATTCTTCTTTATTTTCTACTTTTTAATATACTACATTACATAATTTTAATCAGTATATAAGTGAAAGATACCCAGGAAGATGAAAAAGAAGTGCTCGCCAAGTTCGGGCAATTCTGATAATGCTGTCATTTTCCCCTTAATTTTACATCTTTATTTATATTACTGTAAATATTACTTTACATTATTATAACAAACAAATGTTTACTGTTGAGTCACATGGTAAGATTTAAAAAAAATCATGCCTGAAAATTGGTTATTTCAGAAATCATAATTGTTTTTTCATATAAAAACGAAAATTTAATAAAAATTCAAGTAAAAAACATAGTTAAAATTTACCAAAGCTGTAGGATAAAAGGTTAAACTTGATAAGATGAATAAAAAAAAAATGTAAAGAAAGTATTGACAGGCAAAAAAATTACCATATAATGCATCTTAATAGTAGTCTTTTCTTCTATGCAAAATAAATAAAAAAAGAGTAAAACAGCAGTAAAGTATGCGTGTTGCTGTTAATGTTGCTTCTCATTATGTTCGTTTTACTCTGAAGAATAAAAAAGAGGCCCCTTTCATGAAGCACTAAAACAGTTAAATGCTAAATTAATTCTGGCTGCTTACTTTGCTTTTCATTATATCACTTTCACATGCAATGTATTTACAACGAACTATATTATGAGCATGTCAACCGACGAATTTACTCATTTTATGAGCAATAATGATTCAAATCAAAACTTCTCTCAGATAAGGATCCTGACAGTGTCTCTACTGTAAAAGAACAATTTCATTGCTTTATAATGTTTATAAAGTACATTTTACTAAATTCATGACATGTAAAAACCAACACAGTGCAAAGCACATGCAGCCCAAATAAATCTAGCATCCAGTTGTTTCAAGGCTTCATAAAAGGAGCAATCCTCAAATCAAAATAAAAGAGTGAGAAACACAGTCATATCACTACATATACTTCGCTGGTTATTGTTCCTCAAACTCTATTTAATTAGTTTTCACCTTTTATTTTGAACATTGTAAGCAATTTTTCTTTCTTTTTTTTTTCTTTTGACAGAATTAGATTTTTATGCATCTTATCAGCTTTTTAAGAGGTGAGAAAAGTTATTCCCCCTCTACTTTTCACTGTTTTTGCAAAGCTAAGTATGTTTTGGAAAAATATTTGCTTCGTTGGTACATTTTACTCAATAACACATTATCTAAATATATATATATATATATTTTTTAATGCAGCCATGCAGGTTCTTATTTAAATGCAGGCATACTTGCATGCAGGTTCTGACCAAAAGAAATGTTAGTTTAGCTTATTTAATGTTTTATTTTCCACTTGTGGAGCTTCGCTGGTCGTTTTATTCTAAACGGACCTCGAATTAAACGAACTTAGGTTTGAGGGCCCCACTGTCTTCGGCACCGTACGCCCGTGAGGGCTACGCCCTCTCGGGTTTCGGAAAATCGCAAAACTCTGAACAACGTTACAAATCGCTTAGAAAATTTAAATAAAAAAAAATTCTGATTAAAAAAAAAATCCAATAACTGGTTTGAATGTGCATAACTTCAGACATAATGGTACCTTCCTGCCAAATCCCGTAACTCGGCGTGCAACGATCTCATTGGCACACAGACACTAAACTTGCATTTTTGTTATTATAGATATTTAAAAACACAGCCAAGTCTGCAGATCATAGGTACATCTGATGTTCGAAAATCTTACTCCTTACTGTATTTCGTACCGCCGGCGATCATTTAATTTTACACATATGTAAATTAAATAAATGTAATTGTATATCGTAATTTTATTAAAAATTGCAGTTTAAGTATAAATTAATGTTTTGGAGATAAACATAAAACTTTTACTTTGTTAGTCATATTTCTTAAATTTTTAATGCTCTCAGCTATTGTGCAATTTTCTTGTCTTTCAAACAAAACGGGGCGACATGCAGTTGCACGAGGGGTGAAAAAAAACTAACGAATATAGGGCACTAACATCTAGGGTTTTGCCCCGCATCAAGTTTAAAGCTCCGCCTTGACCAATAAGATACAGGGGGTGCAGATTAGAGTGTCTGGAAGGGGGGGGGGGCGGTGAGGGATTTGACGCTAAATGATGTAGAGGAGACGTATGTGAATGAGGTGATGTCCCTAGGCTTTTAGCGACAATAGAGGAAGTAAGGGTTGTAAACTTGTTCTGTTGTTGTTTTTCTTAGAAATTCTCCAACCACATTTCCAAGAAAATAAGTAGGATTCGGACAGAAATGTATATATTTTAGAAGTTCAATGGCTTTTGATCATGCAGTAAATTGAATATTTACCCATTCATTGACGAATTTTTTTTAAGAATTAAAAATCTTTGTTTACATTCATTTGTAAACCAAAAACTCAAATGCGGTTTCTTTTGTTTATGTTTTACTTTTTGGTATTTTCTTTTCCTTTTTTTTCTTTTCCAGACCGTAAAATAGCGTTAAATGCTTCATTTAACCGATGAGTAACATTTCAAAACAGAGCGTAATGACAATATAAAATGAAAAATGGTATCTTCATAATAAATTTTCCAGAGAGAGAAAAGAAAATGTTTCAATGTGAATTGTTTTTCCAGTTAATTAAAAATATTTTACGTACAAATTAAGTGTATATTTAGAATTTTCAATAATATGAATTAGAGATCGGAATGCTCGGAAAAAAACCGGAAACTTTGGGGGAAAAAACTGTTTTTATTTCCGGTTTTTTCCGAAGGTGTATTTTTCAATGTAACAATTTTAGAATAACAAAACCTGTCACGTAACAGCTGAAATCATCAATGAATCTATCATCTAGTTGCATATATGTATGAAGGATCTTAATAAAAAGAACCTAAATATAATGGGAATTCGCAAAATTTTGATTTTATTTTTTATGACAATTTTGTCACATTTTTTTTTTTTTAATAAGGCAATATTTTTTATACAATGGTTTACAAAAACAAGATCGCATGAAAAAAATGTAAGCAGACCCATGCAACTACTCTTGTTAAAAATGAAAATGCAACATTTTTTCAATAATACCAATAGTTTAAAAATTGAATATAAAATTTGAAACATGCATTTATTTTTACTGGCATAGCTGCGATTTTTCATGTAATCAGATGATAATCTCCAGAAATATTTAACTATTATTAGAAACAAATTCTTTTTTAATAACATGCAATTGAAATTATTTAGTCTTTTCAAACTTTTGTATCTTCTCTTCCTTTTATTTAAAATATCGATTCTAAGACTTATCTAACTGTATAGATATTTTTTTTATTTAAATGCATACAAACAAACTTTGCAAA
Source organism: Maratus michaelseni (assembly GCA_963931845.1). NCBI lineage: Eukaryota > Metazoa > Arthropoda > Arachnida > Araneae > Salticidae > Maratus > Maratus michaelseni. Next base: position 22,004,814 of record OZ007599.1, on the reverse strand, counting down.
GAAAATGTAAATTTTCTGATAAAAATTGTTTTTAACTAAATATTTCAAAGTATTAAAAAATCCACCTGTTTTATAAATTTCATTAAAGAAATATACATACATATATATATATTACTTTGGTATTAAGAATCTAAAACTTAAACTAAAACCAAAACATATAGGGTTAGTTTAGGTTTACACTGGAAAGCTTATACCAAAACTAAATACATGGGAAATGTAAATTCTATAATTGTAAGGAGAAAACAAATGCAATATTGTAAATTAGTATACATTTTTAAGGAATGGAAGATAAAATGATAATATTTATAATGTCACAACTACAATAATTTGTTTCTTTCAAATGGTATCATTTATATACTTAAGCAATACTATGTTGAGGTGATATTTAATGCAATTTAAATTTTCTTTCAAACTGCAGTGTTATTGGTTGAAACTCATAAGATTTTTTGTTGTTGGTGTTGTTATTTTTAAAATTTTCTCTACTGATAATTGAAGAAATGCAACTGAAAAATCATTTCAACATGGACATGATATATTACAAATAATGGTGTTAAATTAAGCAAGAAAAGCTACTGTGAAAATTCTCAGACTGAAAAACTAAACTTTTAAAAGCTGACTTTTTTTTTTCTTTTTTGTAATATATTCATGTAAAGTAAAAAAAAAAAAAAAATATTTTTTAGTATGCAGAAATTTAAAAAATGTTTATTATTTTATATTTTTTAAGAAAATGTAACTTATTTTTTAAAAACATTTGGAAGAAATAAATTTTTTCAGAAAAAACTGTTTTTTTTCCGCCACTTCAAAATTTCCGGAAATTTTACATCTCTAATATGAATATAATACATTAACATTTAAAATGCAACAAGTCTATGCAATAGTTTGATATCAATTTTAAATGTGATTGATTATTCTTTAATGACATTAAAAATATCAAAGGTCTTTACCACCTTTAACTCGTTGTTACATCAACATGAATTACTTTCAATTATTCTCAATTTCCATGCAATTAAATATATATTGCAAGCCACATCTATGCAACATATATATATATATATATATATATATATATATATATATATATATATATATATATATATTTTTTTCAAACGTGAAAATAAATTTCTAATTATACAAATCTATACGTTATCTATTACGTTAGAGAAGCTGAAGCTATTTTCGATTTAGTTACTGAATTAATATATGTATATATATTTTAAAATATAAAAGTGACTGAATTAATATATGTACATATATTTTAAAATATAAAAGTTCAACTTTGTAACCTATTTTCAGGGCAAATTATTTATATAGGGATGTGAGGAATAGTGATTTGGCCGAATACAGAATATTCAGTAACAATTTGAGGCCAAAAAACAACCTCCCCCCCCCCCCCCCCCCCAAAAAAAAAAAAAAAAAAAAAATTATTATGCATACAATTTTAAAATAAGAATATAATTAAACAGAATTTTTTTTTTTTTTTTATGTGATTTAAATTTCCAATAGCTTGATGTATTTCTTGTAATACTTCAAATAGCTTGATGCTAACAATAAATCAACTTTTACCACATATAAATTATAATAGTGCAATTTTATCTACAGGAAAGAAATTCATAAACATTTTATCTGAAAAAAGAACTCATTAGTCAGTATCACTGTTAAAGCATTTTTGAATTTATATAATTTATTTTAGCACAAAAAATTAAGAAATTGCATTTTATTATTTTGTTCTTAGATAAATCAAATTGATTTACTGTAAATCAGGATGGTATGTTAAGGGTGGTTCTTAAATAACCTGCTCAACAACGCGAAACTTTCTGACACATTTTCTTACTCATTCTTAAACTCAAATTGATAAAATTGGCAGGCTTGATTATTGAAGCGATTTGGAATCGAGATGAGTTTTCCATTTTTTGATAAATACATTACTTATCGAGTTATAAGCGATTCGCGTCACGTAACGAAATGTTTTTCACCTTTCTCGTGCTGCAGCGTCGGAAATTCTGTTCAAAATGTCGACTTTGACAGTATTTGCCTTTATAGGAAAAAAAAAAAGGAAATCGTCTTCTGATCACAAAGTTTCTAAATAAGAACACCTGCCAATTTCATGCGTTTCCGAACAAAAATGAATTAAAAAATATGTCATAAAGTAGCTAGTTTGGATTTGATAACAGCTTTGTGTTATTTCCATTAAAATATGAAGAATGAACTTCACCTTTACTATACAATGATACTTTTATCCTCTCTTAAATTCAAAATAAATGATAATATCTCTCATAATAAATAGTTAGATTTTTCCTGAAATAACCTTTAGTTCGAAATAAATTTTTTTGCGAAGATATTTGTGTCCCTATAGTGATCAACAAATATCTAAGAATGAGTATTTTCTGAAACTAGACTTTCTATCTTAAATTACAAATTAAATTAAAGCAATAGATTTGGTTAAAGTAGTAATATATATTTGTTTAATAAAATCTTTGACAATAGAACCAGCATATATACAATATACAACAACACAAAAGTTCTACAATTTACTCAACATGCATTAAAAGCATGCTCTCAAACTGTTGGAACAATATGAATTAAAGAAATCTAATATATATATATATATACATATAATAAATGGTAGTATACGAATAACTGTAATTTTGCGCAATTAAGAAGGAATATAACTTCATAAATGTGTTAGAAAATAGACAGTTTGAATTAGAGAGACCAAATGCAAAAAAATATTTTTATTTAAATTTTTTATCCTGAATTTATTTGGCGAAATATCTGTAATACTCGTCGAGATATCAGCAATATTCAGCGAGATATCTTACAATATTCGGCTGAAACATTCGAACAACTAGCCTTCAATATTCGGTTAAGCGAATATTCACAAAATGGCCGAATACTGAATAGTGGCCGAATATTTGTCCCATCTCTAATGTAATATGTGTGTGTGTGTAAATAAATAAATAAAAGTATGTAAGCATATAACAGTTAAAAGACAATACAGAAACATCATACACAAATGGGGGAATAAAAATCAAAAATTGAAATAGGAATACATACCTGTTTGAATAACATCCAAAAGAGGGAGAAGAAAAAATAAAATTTATGACCAAGATAAGATAAATCAAATTGAAAAAAAATAAGTGAATTAATGAAATATTTGTGGAACTTCGTAGCAGAATCGTCGGGCCTAAATTACTATATAGATTCCACAAAAAATTTAATATTTCATTCTTGTACATGCTATAATAAGCAAAAATAATACAAGATTTGGGCAATCGCACATTTATAGACTGGAAAATGAAAGAAAATATGAAATGAAAAAGCTAGAAGTGAGGTAGATTTCCTCATAAGAAATCAGGAATACATGCATAATATATATATATTTATTTAAGCCACTTGATTTCATATGAGAAGTATCAAAATACATGTAGGGAGGAAATGTACAACTTTTTATATATTTTATAGCATAGCAATTATTTCTTTTATTTTTAAATTTTAAGTAAGACAAAAGCTAACTGGAAATATCAAGAAATTTATTATACTTGGTATGTATTCCCATTTTATATAAAAGGGTGAATAACTTGATTACTCAAAGAAAATACTGATGTTTCAAATTATATTAGATTTAATTTAATATCATTTTAAACTGAAATGATTTTTATGCTAGATAAAAACGTGTTATTTTAAAAACTTGCTGCATTTAGTTATTTTACAATCCTAAGGAATTAATTTAGATTATGTTATGTTCATCTTCGATTGTCATGCATTTTTACATAATTGTAAAATTGTAGAAAAATTATGTAAAATCCCCCCCCCCTACCCCAACCACCACTGTAACTGGAGTTTGGAGTTATTGAGCGGGGAAATATATATATATTACATTTTTCGATAACGGCAGAACATCTATCTGAAAATGTTGTCAAAGTTGGAGATTTCAACTGAATAACCAGGAGGCGAGTATGTGGGAGGGGAGAAAAACTGTCGTCATTCAACGATTTTCCTAACTTAAAAATTGCAATTCATTTTTTCTATGTTCAAATCAGAAAGGATCATGCGAGTGGTGCCCCCGCACCAGGCACCGTCAATTGGGGTAGGCGTAGACAAGCTTCATCGGCGCCGTCAGTCAGTAATCATGGAAAGGTACAGAATTACAATTAAAAAAAAAAAATCCACACGGGTATTACAATCAATTGGTTTTCTCGAGAAATAAATCTTCATTTCTCAAAGTAATGAACTTCAATGAAAAATGTAAAAAAAAAAAAAAAAAAAAAAAAAAAAAAAACATAGCTCACGGCTAGATCCTTCGTAAAATAATCCTTTGAACAAATATTTCTATTTAAAGCACTCTAAAAAAACTCAAGTGATTAAATGTAAAAGTACAATAATATTAAAAGTAAAAAATAAAACGTTTTCAAGAATGTTATGTATGTAAATTCAGCTTTTTAACACTTTCCAACATAGTTGAAAAGTATTTCTGATTTCGGTTTGTCTGTCCGTGCTCTAACTCTCGTAAATATACTCGGATTTCCCTGTAATTTCTTCATGTTTATTAACATTTACTACAGAATGACCGCTATAGAAATGTAAGTGTGTTAGCATTTATAGTTTTTTTACAGGGATAGTCAAAAGTATTCCTTTACATTACGGACAATGGGAAAAAATCGCTTCAAGTGGACAAACGTGTCCGTGCGTAACGCTGACGTCATTTTGCGAATGGCAACATTTGACAATGAAAATTTCGGCTTTGCGACTTTTGCTACTGCAATTTTTTTTAATTTCTAAACATCGCACATTTTCAATTGAAAAAAATCTACTTTCAAATGCTATTTGTTTGAAAACTGTATCGTAATTTGCTTGAAAACTGTATTGCCATTTACTCATTTTTTATGGTTTTTAACACTTTCCAACATAGTTGAAAAGTGTTTATGAATTCGGTTTATCTGTCTGTCTGTCTGTCGTCTGTCTATCCGTGCTCTAACTCGCGTAAATATACTCGGATCTTCATGCAATTGATATGTGTTATTGGGGCTTACTGTGGCATGGTCCATATTGAAAATTAAGTGTGCAGCACTTATAGTTTTTTTACAGAGACACTCAAAATAATTACGTTACATCACGGTCTATGAAGAAAAATCGTTTGCAGTTTATTTTAATAATGTTTCACTGTTTCAAACCTGTTAAAATTGATATATATCACTAACGTGGATTACAAGAGGAATACTATAGAATACTGTGTTTTTTGCTTTCATCGTTCATTTACAGGGACACACAAAAGAATTCGGTTAAAGTACTGCTTATTAATAATAATTCCTGGGAATGTTTTTTCAGTTGCTGAACCCGTTTTTAAATTTAACTCCTTTTTTTTGTCTATTACTTGGTGTGTATAGATTGTATACAGGGCAGCACAAAAATTTTCGAGTACATTTCCGTTTAATGTCGGAAATTGCAGAAGGGGAATTTTAAACTGTGCTACGCGTTTCCTAACTGAACTCAAATTTAGCATTCTATTTAGTATATATACAAATCTATAGATCCTATACAGTGCTGCACAAAAGAGCTCGGTTATTTTTCCGAATAGTGTTGGTAATTCCTGAAATTGGATATTTAACTATGTTATTATTTTTCAAAATTGTTTAGTTAGATATCACCTTACACATTACCGTAAAAATTTGCAAAAAGTTATTTTAGGAGTGTTGGAAAGTGTTACATAATTTATTCCTTGACGCATGATTTTTCCTGAGTGTTAAAATAATTAAAGACGATTGTGAAAGATTAATACTTCACTTTTATTAATATAAACAGTTCAGCATTTGTTTCCGGCTTATATTCCATAACGAATATTGAAACTTCATCACTAAATAAAATAAATAAATATATAAATAAAGGAGATTGAATCGAACTACGCACTTAAACCATTGAAATTATCGGAATCAAAATGTTGCTGTCTAAGCGATTTCTTCTGCTGTTAACTCTAGGCACGAGGCCAATATTGATATTATTAGTGAAAAATCTAAAAAAAAACCAATATATTAAATGTAAAAAAATCTGTTACATTTTCAATTAAAAGAATGGTGTTCACCTATATTCAGTAACACGGGAAGACCGTGTTGAATCCCCTAGTTTTTTTTAACACGTATTTTGACCATTAATTCTTCATTATATTTCATGGATAAGATATTTTCGTTTATTTCAATTTAATAAGAACATTTAATTTGATTTCATTGAGAATTCTTCAGAAACTAAGTTTTTGAAAATTGTGATTGTTCAATTATTTTTTCATGTTTTTCTTTATTAATATGTAAATAAATAGCTTACAAATAGTGAAAAATCATAGTTATATGTATTGCACAACTCTATCCGCAAAAATGTTTTTTTTTTTTTGTTGCAATTGGGAAGGTGTTTGTAGTCTCGAAAGTCAACTGTAGCAGAGCACAGTCATTTGTCTAAACTGTCATCCTATTGCCCTTCTTCCCCGAAGGGATTTATTTTAAAAGGGGACCATCTTTAGCAGACTTTTTGAAACGCAAATGAAAGTAAAAGTATTTCTTCTCCCAGAAAATTAGGGTGGAATGATGAATGAGATTCTCATTGTATAGGTTAACCCCGTGCTACGTGCGGTTGAATCGTTCGCTAGGTAACTCCCGCACGGTTCCGCCGCACGTAGCACGGGGTTAACCTATACAATGAGAATCTCATTCATCATTCCACCCCAATTTTCTGGTACGAAATACTTTTACTTTCATTTGCGTTTCAAAAAGTCTGCTAAAGATGGTCCCCTTTTAAAATAAATCCCTTCGGGGAAGAAGGGCAATAGGATGACAGTTTAGACAAATGACTGTGCTCTGCTACAGTTGACTTTCGAGACTACAAACACCTTCCCAATTGCAACAAAAAAAAAAAACATTTTTGCGGATAGAGTTGTGCAATACATATAACTATGATTTTTCACTATTTGTAAGCTATTTATTTACATATTAATAAAGAAAAGCATGGAAAAATAATTGAACAATCACAATTTTCAAAAACTTAGTTTCTGAAGAATTCTCAATGAAATCAAATTAAATGTTCTCATTAAATTGAAATAAATGAAAATATCTTATCCATGAAATATAATGAAGAATTAATGGTCAAAATACATGTTAAAAAAAACTAGGGGATTCAACACGGTCTTCCCGTGTTACTGAATATAGGTGAACACCACTCTTTTAATTGAAAATGTAACAGATTTTTTTACATTTAATATATATATATATATTTTTAGATTTTTCACTAATAATATCAATATTGGCCTCGTGCCTAGAGTTAACAGCAGAAGAAATCGCTTAGACAGCAACATTTTGATTCCGATAATTTCAATGGTTTAAGTGCGTAGTTCGATTGCATCTCCTTTATTTATATATTTATTTTATTTAGTGATGAAGTTTCAATATTCGTTATGGAATATAAGCCGGAAACAAATGCTGAACTGTTTATATTAATAAAAGTGAAGTATTAATCTTTCACAATCGTCTTTAATTATTTTAACACTCAGGAAAAATCATGCGTCAAGGAATAGATTATGTAACACTTTCCAACACTCCTAAAATAACTTTTTGCAAATTTTTACGGTAATGTGTAAGGTGATATCTAACTAAACAATTTTGAAAAATAATAACATAGTTAAATATCCAATTTCAGGAATTACCAACACTATTCAGAAAAATAACCGAGCTCTTTTGTGCAGCACTGTATAGGATCTATAGATTTGTATATATACTAAATAGAATGCTAAATTTGAGTTCAGTTAGGAAACGCGTAGCACAGTTTAAAATTCCCCTTCTGCAATTTCCGACATTAAACGGAAATGTACTCGAAAATTTTTGTGCTGCCCTGTATACAATCTATACACACCAAGTAATAGAAAAAAAAAAGAGTTAAATTTAAAAACGGGTTCAGCAACTGAAAAAACATTCCCAGGAATTATTATTAATAAGCAAATACTTTAACCGAATTCTTTTGTGTGTCCCTGTAAATGAACGATGAAAGCAAAAACACAGTATTCTATAGTATTCCTCTTGTAATCCACGTTAGTGATATATATCAATTTTAACAGGTTTGAAACAGTGAAACATTATTAAAATAAACTGCAAACGATTTTTCTTCATAGACCGTGATGTAACGTAATTATTTTGAGTGTCTCTGTAAAAAAAAAAAAAAAAAAAAAAAAAAAAAAAAACTATAAGTGCTGCACACTTAATTTTCAATATGGACCATGCCACAGTAAGCCCCAATAACACATATCAATTGCATGAAGATCCGAGTATATTTACGCGAGTTAGAGCACGGATAGACAGACGACAGACAGACAGACAGATAAACCGAATTCATAAACACTTTTCAACTATGTTGGAAAGTGTTAAAAACCATAAAAAATGAGTAAATGGCAATACAGTTTTCAAGCAAATTACGATACAGTTTTCAAATAAATAGCATTTGAAAGTAGATTTTTTTCAATTGAAAATGTGCGATGTTTAGAAATTAAAAAAATTGCAGTAGCAAAAGTCGCAAAACCGAAATTTTCATTGTCAATTGTTGCCATTCGCAAAATGACGTCAGCGTTACGCACGGACACGTTTGTCCTTTATAATATAGATTGTATTAGTAAAAAATCCACAGAATTTAGTTATTACGCTTTTTTCTCTTTAATTAAATAAATTTATTGGCATCGAATTATATAGTTATTTTTAGGGATCGACCGAAACAGGTTTGAAGACCGAAACCGAAACCTAAACCGAATTTCGGTGATCTTCCCACTTTCGGCCGAAACCGAAACCGAAACCGAAAGTGTCAAAAAATTTAAAAAACTGATTAATACATACATAACTGCATAAAATTATTAATTAATTAATTAATAATTAACAAATAATTAATAATTACTTAATAATAACTAATTACGTTACTAATTAATTTATTAATTATATGTGTATTGAACCACATTTCTAACAAACAAACGTACATATATATGTGTGTGCATAAGTTTCAAGCAAAAGTGAAACATAAATAATACAACTTTGATATTTTATTATTTTATAACAACCAATAATTATAGGCATTTGTTAATAATTAATTAACAATGTAGTTAAATAATGTAAAACATATTCAATAATGAATATTTAATTTTTAAGTATATTCATATTTTATGTTCGTTAATATTTTGCATTTAAATTGATTGAAACAATGTACTTAAAATTTACTCCGGGGCCAAATTGACTCTCTGTGCCTCTATTCAAAACTATTTATTTTCATATAAAATAAAACGTAATTAATTTATCAATAAGAAAGGAATAGTTTCCAACTATACGAATTTCATCTAATAAAAAATTATTTTAAGTATACATATCTGGATATATCTTTTGTAATAAATTTCGTAAATCTCCATATGTTTTAACAACACCTTTCTCATAAAGCATTCGAAACAATCTGGAGTTTCGAAGTAAAAATTTTCCATTACTGTTTACAACTTTTTTGTTCGCAACTTTTAAAGATCACGTGATAAGCATCTTTTAAGTTTAATCATATATGCATTGTTTGTTTTATAATTTACACTCGCATCATGAATCAGTCCTGATGGATATTGATAAACAGTGGAGTTCAAGTTCACAGCAACAAACAGTGTCTCATTTCAGCCAATACAACTCATATCAATGAGTAAAGCTGAAAATTTCCGAAAGAAGGAACGAAATTTTGAAATAAAGATAGTTTCGGTCGAGTTTCGGTCAGGCCGAAATTTTGGCAGTAGTTTCGCCGAAAACGAATATTCGGCGAAACTCCGATTTTGCGCCGAAACCGAAATTTCGGTCGATCTCTAGTTATTTTATCTAATTTGCCACTATATTACATTATGTCATGTATTGTAAAAAAGGGTTTACAACTTTAATAACCAGCTTTAAACAATGGATTTTTTCTGCATTTCAGTTTCTGCATTTAATATTGCATTTGATATTGAATTTAAATATGAACTGAACAATTTAAATATGAACCTCTCAGGGTTAATATTTGAACATTTCTATAATATACCCTACCATAACATAACCTAATACAATAACATAAGGATAAAGCATAAATGCATGAATGAAATGCATGAACAGCACAATTTTCATTATATCTGTCACTCTTACATACTGATTTCCAACAGGTCAAAAGTAATTAAATTTTGATTCATCTAAAAATATTCTTTGAGACCAATAGTTTATCATGCAATTTTTAAAGTTTCTTGAAAAATTCGTTTTTTTTTTTTTTTTTTTTTTTTTTTTTAATGCGGTTTTTTTTTTGCTCCTGGGTTGCATTTTATTGTTGCATTTAACTGATGAGTAAATTAAAAAAGATTACTACGAAATGAAAGAAAATATCTTGATTAAAAAGAATTATTTCAGTGAAAGATAAAACAACAAGATATGTTTAAATGAGATTAATTTTTCAGTACATTAAAAATATCTTACGTACAAATTAAATGTACATGAAGCATTTTCAATATTATCAATATATTGGCATTTAAAAAGTAACAAGTGATTATTGTTTATTTAAAGTCATAATTATAACAAAAATAAGAAAATCAATCTTAAGTTATCAATTATATTATAGCACAATTGAAGTTTATGATTTATGTTTGTTATCCTTTTAGTCCGTGTTTTTTTTTTTTTTTTTTTTTTTTTTTAACATATTTAATTTATTTGTATGGTTGTAAAAATTCGGAAACGCATTGTAGTGGAAGGCTGCAATTGATTATTGAAAATATCATTTTTAGGGTTTCGTTCATCTCGCGAAACCCTATTACTCCCGCTTCGTTGTCTGTCCGTCACAGAGCCGGTAACTATGTAACTTACAGTCATGAAATTTTGTGTACTTATAGCTAAATACGTATTATGAAGCTCAAAATCGTATTATTTTTAATATGTAGAGATAAAAAACCAAAAATCTAACAGCCTTTTTCTATTAAATTTAAACATTTTACGTTGTAGCAGTTGCCAACAATTAAAAATCCACAATCAAATTATTTCTACAATAATTAATTTTCTTTTGAAAGATTTCCACATGAAAAATGAAAATGAAATAAAAAGTTTCACCAGTTGAAAAAAAGATTAATATGACATCATATTGGTAATAAAAAGGAAATTTTCAAACATTTCTCAATAATACAAGGAGTATGAGTATGTGTAAATACAGAAAGTAACTTAATAGGACGTTATTAGAGAATTTAAAAGAAATTAATCTGACGTCTAACATTTTGAAAGTCTCTATACAACATATTTAATTTTGAAATTGATATTTTTTTAATATCGCATTTAGTCCACATGACAGATATTATTATGACAGAGTATAATAGCGGGCTTCGCCCGCTATCGGACTGGTTCAGATTTTCGAAAAAACGAGAAAAATAGACCGGTAAATTATTACTTTATAAAAAAAATGATTTTTTTTTTGAAAATGAAATTTATTTGGATTTATTAAAGGAAGGATAAAGTGTTTTGAAAGGAATATTAAACGAAACCCCTATCTTCGATCACACTTACCCACTTATTGATTATTTTGCAAGACTAAAAAAGGGAAATAAAAAACTTGCATTTATATCTGAGAAAGGACGTTAAACTTTTCAAATTCATTAAAACGCACACTACTTATAAAAATCTTTAAAATCTGTTTTCGTAAAATAAGTAACTATAGCCATGGTATTTACATTTATTTATATTATTAAATTTAAAGCTTTTAAAAAGAAAAGGCTTTATTTTTAATTAAATACTTGGGGGCTGTGTTTCCCGATAGCTCACACCTGACATCCCCCTGAGGCACGCTTTAAGCGTCACTGTAAAATTCAAATAAATCATTTCATTACAATCATTTTTAAGCACATTACAAAATACTCGATTTCATTAGTTTCTATATCAAACAATTTTTTTTGTACATTAAATTATCAATTTTCTTTTCTCTGATTTACTTGCAAATATGCAGTTTACGTACCTGACACGTTACAGAAATAAAATCCAATGATTACTAAGAGAATAATAATAAAGCATTTTATTTTTATAGATGAAAGGTTCCTTTTTCTTTTGAGAATGGCGTCATTATCACCACGCTTCTGTTTGAGATTTATTGAATACCTATTCTGATTTCAAGAAAATAATGTGTAATTTTCGGAAACATTTTATTCGGTGCATATAAAATTTATTAAAATGGAAAAAAAAAAAGAAAAAATTGTAGGAACTTTATGTGCAGAGCTAAAGATTGGTGAATATATACGGACGCAATCATACTAAATTATTTTATTTCCATAAATGTCTTTTCTTTAAAGAATGGTGTCAGTTTTACCATCCAAACCAAACTGAGAATCCAATTATAGGTTATCCCTTAAAAGCAATTCTAAAAAAAAAAAAAAAAAAAAAAAAAAAAAAAAAAAAAAAATCCCGCTCAACATCGCGAAACATTCTGTCTAATTTACGGATTCATTTTTAAACACAAAAGAAGAAATTAAAAAATGAAAGATTTGGAATTGAACATTTTTTTTGTTGTTGTTTTATAAAGGAATTACTTATCGAATTATAAGCTATTGTTGTCAGGTGATAACAATTGTTTTTCTACTTTTCCGCGCTATTGCGTTTGGAAATTCGGTTCAAAACTTTGACAGTATTTTCTGAAAAACCTGAAGTCCTAATTAAAAAGTAGAAAACACCATTCGATTACTTAGTATGCAATGGTCGATCCAGGCAAAATTTGAGACCTATTTAGGTCCCTTCACAAAAATCTACATAATAAAACAGGCCCTTTCACAAAAATCAATTTAATAAAACAGGACCCTTCACAAACATCAATTTACTAAAATGGATCCCTTCACAAAAATCAATTTGATGAAATGGGACCCTTCACAAAATTCTGTATAATAAAATAAACCTTTTCACATAATTCCTTATAATAAAATGGAGCTTTCACTAAATTCTATTCCATAAAAACTTACTGTTTACTAATTATTTATTATTTTGTGACGTTTTAAAATGCTTAATTTGTAAACAACAAGTTTAACAACCAGACAACAATTTGTAACAACCAGAGAGGAAAACTTCAGCAAAATGATTTTAAAAAGTTTTTTTAATAAAGGCTTGGTTCGAATTTGAGTAAATAGATTTTAACTTTCGATACAAAATGTTATTTTTCACAAAAATAACATTTGCTTTTCACAAAATGGGTACCAAGAAAAATAATTTCATCGACGCCTAGTATCTGAATAAGACTAAGTACTTTAACAACTTATTTAGCAAGAGGAGGAGCAGAAATTTTCTGACATATTAAAAAAAGCTTATTTTTAATTTCTAACATTTCTAAGCATTGTAAATTCTATATGTAAATCCCGATTTGAATCTGGGAATTTAACTTGAGGAATGTTGATAGTTATAAAACGAATAAATTAACAAATTAAAATTAAAAGGTTATATAACCCATAAGTATATGAATATACTTTCACTTGAACAAAATTAGTGTGCAAATTATACTATTTTTTCTTTTAATTTAATGATTATTTATTTCTATGCAATAGGTTAAAAAAAAAAAAAAAAGAAGAAATATAAATTTTTAAGATAATTTCTACTTTAGGTAATAAAATAAAATAATTATTTTCATAATATCCTCAACTGTTGAGTGATAAAGTAAGTTAAAAAAATAAAAAATAAAAATAAAAGCAAATATTCTAATGTAGCATTTCATAGTGTAAAAAATTGATTTTCAGCAAAAAGAAATACATCATGACTTAAGTAAAGTCATGTTAACTAAATTGGATAATGCCTGAATAATTGAAATTATGAGCAAAATTCTAGTTTTACATTCAGGAAGTCCGACTTCAATTATTATAATAGTACAAAATGTACGCCTTTTTCATTACATTGACAATATAATGTGCATGTTGGAACATTGAAATAAATAATTCAATAACAATTTAAAGATAGAAACAAAATATATTTATTCTAAATGAATTAAATTACTGACAGCGTCCATATAGTGCAACAATGAAACTTCTGCGTTAATAAGCCGCTGTTTTAAACTTGACAAACGCTCATCAAGAAGCCGGTATTTAGGTTTCCCAGTGGCGAAGTTGTGCCCGGCATCCATCATTCGCATGATGGCTTCATTTTCGCTCTGCTCCTGTTGTAGAAGCAGAACGAACGAGTAGATATTAAGATGGCGATTATGGGCTTTTCTGTTTATCTATGTTATACATTATCGAGTCAGACGCGACTCGCATCGCGTGACAACACGTTTTTCCCCTTGCTCGCGGTGTTACGGCGAGAATACGGTTCAAAACGCTGACTTTGACAATAATTTTGAAATATTTTCTTCCTTTACCAAAAAATAGAAAACTTCTTTCGATTAACCTGTTTCTGAATCAGAACACTTCCCAATTTCATGCGTTTCCGAAGAAAATTTGATTAAAAAATATGTCACAAAATAGCCAGTTTGGATTTGAGCAAACTTACCATATAGCCAATTATAATTAGTTCCTAGATATGCGGAGAAGGAATTAGTTCTTAAAAATTAATGATGGTTTTAGAAAAATAAAAGTTCTATTAGATTTTAAAATATTTTGTTTTAGAATAGAACAAAATTGTATTAATTTCTTTTAATCCACTGTCAAAACGACAAAATTTCAAAGTTTTATTAATTGAACAAGCTTTAAGATTAGCCTCTTAAGGCTCAAATCCAAAGACGCTACTTTCTGACATATTTTTAAATTCTTTTTTTGTTCGGAAATGCATGAACTTGGCAAGTGTTTTTATTCAGAATCTGTGTAATTGAAACACGTTTTCCATTTTTTTTTTCTTTGTGGTAAAGACAGACGATTGTTCACAAAGGACTGTCAAAGTCGCCGTTTTGAACCGAATTCACACAGCGGCAACTCGAGAAGCGCGAAAAACGCGTCGTCACATGATCAAAATCACTTATAACTCGATAAGTAATCTATTTATCAAAAAATGGAGGACCAATTTCGATTTCAAATCACTTCCATAGTCAGGCCTGCCAATTGTATGCATTTGTGTTTAAAAATGAATCAGAAACTGTGTCAGAAAATTTCGCGTTGTTGAGCAGGTCATTTGAGAACAACCTTAAATAATAACTCAGCATATTTTTCTTTCTTTAAGGCTGTTCTCAAATCCAAAGGGGCTACTTTCAGACATATTTTTTAATTCCTATTTGTTCGGAAACGCATGAAATTGACTGATGTTCTTATTCAATTAATTTCAGAACCACCTTATTCAAACTGGGGGCACTGTTCTCTACAAATTACGGCTGCCAACCACAATCCAGATATCGCAGGATCTAAAAATACGCTATTTTGCGCTGTTTTACACAATAAAACCCAATTACAAAAGATTGGATGATATTACACAAGTAAAAATGACGTCATATTTAAATAAATATTGGAACGCATTAAATTGGCAGGTGCTCTTATGGTGCAGGGCAGGTGCTATTTTTTCTTATGCAGATACTATGTGATGGAATGATGTTTTCCACTTTTTCATAAAGGCAAAATATCATTCACAAAATACTATCAAAGAAAAATTTGTGGTCACGTGAAAACAATCGCGTATAAATATATAAGGTAATTCGTTGAAAAAAAAATGGTAAACACTATTCGATTTCCAATAGCTTTAATATTCAGGCCTGCAAGTGTCATGCTTTTGCCTTAAAAGTGAGCCCATGAATGTTTCAGAAAGTTTCGCGTTGTTGGTTGGGGGAAAATATTTTTTTGACAACCGCCTTACAATATGACATAGTCGCGGATACTCAGATAACTGACATCAATCTCAAAAGAAAATATCATTTTCATTTATGGGACTAAAACAATTTAGTATGATTACATCACTACGATATCATATTCAGTAATGTTTAGTTCTGCACATAAACTTCCTACATTTTCCCCATTCTATTTACAAAAAAAAAAAAAAAAAAAAAAAAAAAAAAAACATTTTTTATGCACTGTATAAAACGTTTCTGAAAATTATATCATTTAAAAAAAATCATATGAAGTATTCAATAAAACTGAAATATTAAAAAAATGATTGAAGTAAATGATGCACTAACTTAATCTCAGAAAAGTGGACTAAGGTAAAGTGCCCTAAAGCTGATACCCCAAAAATATCTCCTAAAGCTGACATCTTTAAATAAAACAAATATTTAAAGCATTACCAATTTCCTAAAATAATTTAAAATATAGTTTTTCTTTCCTCTTTACCTTAATTCTAGTGGTGATAATGACATAATTCCCTAAAGAAAAAATGCCCTTTTATTCATAAAAATAAAATACTTTATTATTATTGTGTCAGTAAACATAGAATTTTATTTTTGAACGTACAGATACTGAAATTGACAAGATGTTTTAATATAAAAAGTACAACTCCCTTAAACAGATAATAATGCATTATTGTTATTATTATTTTTAATCTTGTAAAATAATAAAGAATTATGTTTAAATCTATTATATTTCAAATTATATTTACACATTCGGGTTTTCTTTGCAAACTCTCTGGTTAAAGCAATAGTTTAGAAAAGATCTATCGGTAACACTATCGATATTTAAAACGCAGAAAGATATTTCGTTTTTTATTATATTACATGCTTGGGAGGTATTGTAATTCATAGGTACTTCATTTTCTTTCCATTGACAATCCACCACACCCCTCACAATTTCCACCGTGCGGTGTAAAACTGGATGTAATTATCTTAGGGGACCATACTTAAATGAAAAAGAAAAAGTTTAGATCTCTTTCTCTGAGGATCAGACGTCTATCTGGGTCACGTGACCTCCTAGTTTCGATATCGCTTCCAAGCCATTGTAATGTCAGCTTTGGAGTATCTTGGTGATGATCATACTTGGCGAAAAATACTTCTAGCGTCCGAGTTGTTTACATTTACGAGACGAGCTGCTATATGGATATTTTTTAAATTATTAACGTTCTGTTTTTGATTATTTAAATAATTTTACTCTGTAATTAAGAAAGAAATATTCCGTATTATATGTTAAACAGGCCACGTGATAAATCTAATGAAGATTGATCCTGTCTAAGACGCATGCTGTACAATTGTGGATTTTCTTTTAATTCATCTTATGAATTAACTGGCCAGCTGGTATCACCTTTGAAAGCAGGAAGTGTAATTTCTTCTTCTGCTTTATAAGTGTACTCCTGCTAGCCATATACTTTCTTTGAACTTTGGCTGTATTTAAAGCATAAAGCAATTTAAGGTTTGGTAAACATTGAACTTTTTCTTTCCATTTATCTAACTTTTGATGAATATTTCTAAGCTCCTGTATTATTTCCTAATGTGTTAATAACGCTCAACAGCGATTTAAAATTCCTGTTTACATTTAAACTTTCCATCCGAATATTAATTGTAATTTCGATCTGTATTAGTAATGGATGGATTTCAAAATGACTGACTATCTGTTTAATGCTTTATCCATAATCTAACTGAATCTGAATATTAAACATTTGACATGTTTTTTAAATTAGACCAGTTTTTGTGTATGAGTTAAAAAATTATGACAAATAATATTAAAATGCAAGTATTAATTCTACAATATTTACGTATTTTAATGTTTATAATAATGTTACAAAAGTTTTGATATCCGTAATTGACAATAAAACTAAAGCAACCATGCAATTTTCCTTAGTCAAAATTCATTTTTGCAAGTAATCCTATTTATGTTTCCATGTACAGTCAACGCTCGTTACAACGACCGCCCATTATAACGACCGTTCCATTATAACAACCGATATAAAATGTCCCGAAATATATCTCCTTTATGCTATGTTATTTTTAAATCCGAATTGAGCGTATTTCTTGCTACATGAAGAAATAGAGTCGGCTGATGAAGAAAGTATGCGGTCACTGCCGATGCCTAATGTAAAAGTGTTTCAAATGCTATTGACACTTTAAAATATGTTTTGAAAGACAATAAAACACAGAAAATTAATTTCCAACTCTAACTTATATGGAAAATTTTGTTTTAAAAGAATATAAAATGCAGAAAAAACAAACAACAATTTCGAATTATTTTTGTGGAAAATAAATGTTAATACGCAAGTAACTTTTTTTGTTGTTGTTGTGATTTAACATTTACTTAAAATTACATTTTAGAAATACGCAATCTTTCTCTTAAATTCATTTTTTGTAATATTTCATTGTCAATGTGTATTTGATAAAACAAAAATTTGTAATGATATTGTATTATCGAATTTCCTTTGAAACTTTAATTTTCTTGCACCTGGTAATAATTCGTTATTATTTTCGTTATAGCGACCTCCCATTATAACAACCCTTTTCTTTGGCACGCAAGGGGTCGTTATATCGAGCGTCGACTGTATTATACATTTTTATTCTTCAGCACTAATTAAATATTACTTAAACTTTAATCTTTTTAAAATGTACAGTGAAAATTCAATAAACTTTTACACTCAGTAGAGCAGAAATCTGATTTATAAAAGAAAATATCTTGATACTATATTTTAATCCTTGGATTCTGCATAAGTTTTAAAGATAATGAGTGTTTATAATAACTTTGTTATCTTAGCATTTTAGTACCGTTTTCTTTCACATTATAATATAAATAATATTATACTGTAGTGCATCCCAACTAAAGTAATAAACATATTTTTGTGGCTGGCAAGAAAAAAAAAAAGATTGAGTATGTGTATGGATGACATAAAGGAAGCTTTGTTGTTTTTCCTCATTTAATGTAAGCAAAAACATTAAAAAGCTGCTATATTATTTTTTTATTTACTGAAAAGTCATATCAAAATGGTTACTATTTTTATTATCTTTCATGAGTATTGATTATATTTTATTCATTTATGAATTTTTTTTTTTGTTTAAGATTTTTTTTTTTACTTAGGCTTAACTTTATCTTTCTAAGAATGACACGTTTGTATTTTAAAAACTCATAGCAGCAGTTTTTAATGAAAAATGATCAGTTCTTGTTACCCTTTTTTCTGAAATATTGAGAA
Source organism: Maratus michaelseni (assembly GCA_963931845.1). Taxonomy (NCBI): domain Eukaryota; kingdom Metazoa; phylum Arthropoda; class Arachnida; order Araneae; family Salticidae; genus Maratus; species Maratus michaelseni. The sequence continues at coordinate 21,985,795 of OZ007599.1, read as the reverse complement.
AAAAAATTACATGGTCACTTTCTTACTAAGTGTTGAACTTATAATAAAACAACTGTTTTTGAAAGTAGTTATCTCTGGATACTAATCCTAAAATGGCAGTTTATTTGAAAATGATCTTTATTACTTATTAAACTTTTTATTTATTGTTCTTTAATAATTCTATTATTATTTTTTTAATCCATTTTTAATTTACATGTTTTTTTTATTTTATAGGAAGCTTGCTTATAATTTTTTAATTAGTTACTGTAAAATCCTGATTGCAAGTTCCCATTTTTCAAAAGCAAAAACAGTTCAATTTAGGGACGGGATTTATGATAAAGATTTATAACATTTTCATTATTATTGTTATTATTTATCATTATAAATTTAACAGTCAACATGAATAAAAGATCATGTTAAAAGCAGAAAACCAACGTTAAAAAGGCACAAGGAAGCAGCCCTAGTCCTGCTTTTTCTAGCATGCTGTGCTTTGCTCTTTGTCACACTGGAAAAGAATCTTACTTGTGAATTCGAAACCTTTGTTTGCTGCTTTTTTGTGTATTATTTGTGCATTATTAATGTTGTTTTTCTGCTTTAATATTCTTGCACAAAGGTTTTATTTGTTATTTTTATATAAAAGATCATGTGTAAAGCACAGTGCCGAAACTAGCCTTTTTTGCGCCCGGGGCAAACAGAGATTTTGGCGCCCCTCCCCGCGATCCAAATAAATTTGCAAAGATAATTTTATCAAGTTTCTAATAGCCGACTCGACTTGTTTTAAATGTAAAATATGTAATCCCAAAATACGTAATACTGAACTACGTAATCAGCTTTGTCAAATATTGATTCAATAAAACCTTCAAAACGGAATAGAAAGGAACAGAAAAAAATTCCTCTTTAAACAAGTTTTCGTCTTAGCAGGTATAATTGTTAGTATTCTTTCTGTGGAGAACATGTAATTTTAAAATTTAAAACTGGATTCCGTTATAGACAGATTTCATTTTCACAGATTTTACGGTATGTGTATCATTACAAATGAGACGTTTAAAGTCCAGTGATATGAATCACATTGTCTTAAGAGTTTACACTATTCACACGAAAACATTCGGAAGCTAATGTTAAATCTGTGGGAGCGTTCTTAACTCTTTCAAGGGCAGTGGTCACAAATGTGACCACTTAATATTAATTCCAAATTTCTAAATGGCACCAAAAATATTTTATTAAAATTTTGCTTTTAAAAATTAACAGGAAGTAAAGCAAGTATTTATTTTCTCAGAAATTCATTTGTAAGTTCTGGTGTGAGTCATTCATTTCACCATTTTTCGAACAGAATTATTCTGCGCCTGAAAGGGTTAATACTTTTAATTTATTTTTTCATGAGATACTTGCGGTCGATATCTAATGTTGTGCGTTTGTACTTTTTCGGGTTTTGTTACATCTTTTTTTTTTCATTCGGACACTTTCACTTTTGTGAAACTGTTTGCAAACGGTTCGGAAATTGAAAGTGTTGAAAGAATTGAAAGAACGCTCCCACAGGTTTAACATTAGCATTCGAGTGTTTTCGCGTGACTAGTGTAGGCTCTTAAGAATATTTTAATATTTTTAAATATTTTTTTTCTTGGGATAGCTGAGACTGATGTTCCGAAAGTGAAAGTAACTTATACATATATATATTTATTTATATAAACCTGCAACAAAAATCGAAAGAGTAAACACTAACCAGGTTAGAGATCAACCTCAGCTACCCTAAGAAAAAAAATATTTCAAAATATTAAAATGCGAACGAGAAATTTGAAAAGAACGCTCCCATAGGTTTAACATTAGCTTGCGAGTTTCTTCACGTGGACTGTAATGTAGGTTCTTAGGAACTCAAAAACCAGGATTTTCTGACTTACTAGCCATGGTGCCCTGGGTGAGATTTATTTCTGAACTCCTAAAAATAATATATACTCGCTCCCATTAAGGGCACATCTCTATGTAATAAAAAAGTAACTGCAGTAAAAAGCATGAGTGGCATTTTTCAGTTGTCGTCTACCTAGAAATGGCAAAAGCACGAAAAAGAAAATTGGCAGATTAAATTCAGGGGGGGGGGGGGGGTTAGTAGCCATGTCGCCTTGGGCGAGATTTTTTTCTGGACCCCTACAAATGATATATCCAAAAAATAACATAAAAGGTTTTACTAAGTATTTTATTTTGCGTATATTTTCCACACCTTTGTTTTTAGTATCCCGAGCAGTCACCTGATCTCACCCCTAAGCTCTAAGACTGGATCTAGATGCAAAAACAAATAACTAACTAACTAAATAAATAAATAAATAATTGCAGCAAAAGTAATGGGTCTGAATTTTCCAGTTGTCGTCTAGGGCGGCAAAATGCATAGAAATGGTAAAAAGAGGAGAAAAATAATTTTGAAGGATAAAGGCTTTACTAGCCATGGCGCCCTGTGCGAGATTGTTTACTGCACTTCTAGCAAATGCTATACTCCTTTTAGAAAATGATTTTACTAAGTATTTTACTTTATGCATTATATTTTTATTGTCATTATATTTTTATCACCCGACGGCCCGACCTCGCCCAAGACGAGAAAAAAGAAAGCTCCACGCTGATCAGCGAGAAAGAAAAAAGAAATAGAGCACCCTTTTTGGAATTTTTTCGCAGGAATCGCTTGGCAGTTATCCTTGTTGGACACTGGACAGTGACACAAAGACATGAGACTGACCTTGGAAAATGTTAGTGATTCTTACTACACAGGAAGTGATTTCCCCGATAGATAGAAGACATAGACATCTTCTTTGGACATAGTGTATTTGGAATAGGATAAAAATAACCTAAGAGCCTAAGAACCTTCTTTCTTCTTATTCATTTGCTATCTAGTATTTTAGGCGAATCTTTTTATCTATTTGTCAATTTTAATGCATTTGGTTGTTTTGTTTTTTTAATTTTACGGCTATGAGACATTTTTATCCAAATTTCACACATATATATATATATACATTTTTGTATTAAACGAGAAACGAAATCTTCATTTAGCGCCCCCTTTGGCTGGCGCCCGGGGCACATGCCCCCTCTGCCCCCCCTTAGTTTCGGCCCTGGTAAAGCATAATTATAAAATTTTTCAACACATTTAGAATACTGTAACAAAACTTCACCATTTTATTAACGTAAAGAAGTAACTTTCAATGTCTAGGAGGTGTCAAGTACTTCCTATGCTTAACTTAAGGTTTCAGATAATTAAAAGATGGTAATTAGAATTTCATAAATAAAAGAGTAAATTCCAAATCAGGGTTGCTAAACAGCCGGCTGAAATAAAAAAAAAAAGCCAGGCCAGTAGCTTTTATTGTTTTGAACTGGCTTTATTTGGCCAAAATTGGTTTTTATGTATAAAATGTTCCTCTGTATACAGAGAAGAATTTTAATTATAAACTGCATATTTTTAAGTGTTATTTAAATGATTTTATTCAGTTAGAATTTAATAAATAACATAATTTCTAAATAATGAAGACATTAATATTGGATTTCAACAAGTTTTATTTTGAGATTATGTTTATTTTTATTATTCTCTTTTATTCTAGACTTGCATGTACTACAATCTCCTTAATTCCTGTTTCAACATTGTTATTATTTATCATTATAAATTTAACAGTCAACATGAACAAAAGATCATGTTAAAAGCAGAAAACCAACGTTAAAAAGGCACAAGGAAGCAGCCCTAGTCCTGCTTTTTCTAGCATGCTGATCTAGCAGGCTTTTCATTGCCTATGATTTAATCTCTTCATATAAGGACTTATCTGGAATAAGTTATGAAAGTATGAATTTTTGCTTTCCTCTTACAAGTTTAAAATCTCCCCCCCCCCTCCCATTGGAGGGGAAATGACAAATGGAGCAAAAACTTCAAAGGGGATGTACATTTCAGATGTGTGATATTTATATGCCCAGTAGCAGAATTTTCTGTGTTAATCTGTGGCAAACCAAAATATACCTGTGATCCAAGAATGCTTGGAACAAGCTGAGTATTGTAAGAAATTATAGTAGATCATAAAATAAACAAAATTTGCATTTACAAAGAAAATATAAGATGAAAATACAATAACTCTAGTGACAAAAATTTAATTTTAACAATTTTACTTAGCCCAATATTTTTTTTAAATGCTGCTAGATTGGTTTTCAAGGCATGAAAACATTTGCAGCGACTGGGCTATGAGATGCAGTGCCTGATTTATGGCAGGGCATTCAGTGCACAGTCTCAGGGCCCCTTAAATGGAAGATTTTAAAATTACTGGCCAAAATCTGAGGAAATTTTAACTATTAAAAGACAAAATTAATATGGAAAAATCTGTTTATAACTTTTTTCATTTAAAAAATACTTTTTAAGGGGCTACTTCAGTCACTGACTGACTGATTCATCAACGCAGAGCTGAAATGACTAAAGTCAGTATTGCGAAATTTGCTGTTATGACCTAAGCAAGCAATGAGAAAGGATTTTTGAAATTTCAACCCGGGAGTTAAATGGGGGTAGGGTCAAAAGTTTTAGGTCATTTCGCCATATCTCAGCAGCAGTTTTAGGTTTTAAAAGGAGTGTGAAATTCAGCATAGATGCCATACAAAATAGAGTTTTGCTAAATGCTACGCCATTTGGTTAATTTTTTTTTTTTTTTTATTGTCAGGGAAATTGTATATTTTTCTGTTACATGCACTAAAGAGAATGCAGTCTCTTTTATAAAGCAAAAGTTTTTTTTCTATGATTGTGTCAAAGTAACTTCATTTTTTCATAACTGTCGATTTATGTGCGTGAATGTACTGTACAGAACTCCGTTATTGGGGTCACCATGTTGTTGCCTTTTTATTTTATCTGTAAGGCCTCATGGTTAACATTCGTAAAGCCAGGTGGTTTTGCTCAGTGTTGAATTCCCCCCCCCCCCCACCCCAGAGCATTGAAATGTACCCCCCCGGAAGATCTGAGATTTTATGTTTTTAATTTTTAAAAAGTGTAATTTCCCTCCTGGAACTCTACAGTGTTCCCCCCGGAGCCACAGATACCCCTCCCGAAGAAAAGTGTCTGAATTCAACACTGGTTCTGTGCCAGTACTTGTATAAACTTAATTTTTATTTTTCAGTGAATGCTTGTATTTGAAAGAAAAGGTTATTTTATTAATAGGATATGCTAATATTTTAAATAATTATATCTTTGATACTGCAGAAAATGTATTATTAGTTGCTACATATTACTTATTTATACTTTATCATTCTAGATATATGGACTTTCATAAAGAAAGGTAATCAGTACTACACAATTTATTATAAAGCATCTATTCAACTAAGATTTCATAACTATGGAGTAATTATTTTAGTAAATTAAGGATTATCAAATTCATTTTTTTTTAATTGATATTTGAAAGAAATTATTAAAGTCAAAAGTGATAATCTTAATAAGTACCACTTTCAACAATATTTTTTTTTTAAACTCAAGGCCACTGGAAACATCGGTGCAAGCCTCCCCCCCCCCCCCCCATAAACATCTGTGTCCAGAGCCTCCAAATTTGTAAATCGGTTTCTGATGAGATGATATAGATGTGATTTTAGATGAGTTACCTTACTGCAAAAAAAAAAAAAAAAGGACAGATTTTTTTTTTAAATTTATTAATTTTATTAAAAATTACAGTAAAAGGGAAATTTTCTGGTTGTTGCCACCATCAATATGATATCAGCATTACTCATCGACATGTTTTTGCATAATATAGAATCACATTTGCTTTAAAGGACATTCCATGATCACTATCACAATAATGGAAGTAAATCAATCCATTTATTGAAGATTAGTAAAATTTAATATAATTATTAATTAAATAGTGAAGCTTCTCATTTTTTGGGACACAATGGTGGGAATTAAGAGTTAACAACTGAAAGGTTCAAGGGATAAAACAAATACTACACTTTTTTTTTTTAAATTTTCCATGACAGCTATTTGTAAGCTTGACTTCCATACTATTGCTTGCTAACCTTGGATTGAGGCAAAAATAAAGATAATCCTTTGAAAATCATACTTGGAGATATGTATAAAAGGGGGAAAACGATGAAAGCCCTTTGATGAATCAGAGTTGATTTGTATGCAGAGAGAAGAGCGGTGAATAAATATTACATGTAATTATCATTGTTTTCATTCTCAGATCCTACAATTAATTTAAAAATTAAATTAATTACTGATAATCCTAATTGTTCAATTTATTTCAAATAGACTACTTGAGCCCTCCCATAATCTTTAAATTGCTACACACTTACATATACGGGCCAGGGGTTTGTCCAGATTTTCTCACAGGGTCCTGTTTTTGTGAAATTGTGAAGTTTTTTATATTTATGAAAATTATAGTCATAATTTTGTGAATTTGAAAATACAGTTATATTCAGGTTTCTGTGTATCTATCCTTAATGTATAAAAAAAGCTAAGTAATATTTAATTTGATGACTTTAATTGTTTTGTGACAGGTCAGATTTAACTTTTAAATGATTAAATTTATGAAAAGTTCAGTTTGGAGGCATAAAAGTTTTGTGAAAGGTCTATATTTAAGATAAGATAATTTTGTGATGGTTCCTGTTTTGAAATGAAAAATTTGATAAAGGATCCTTTTAAGGACCCAAAAATTTCCTAAACAGATCCCTGATGGGTGTCTACAAAGTCCTGTTACAATTAGAAAACATTATAACTCATGAATATTTGAGATATATATTAACAACTATAATAATTATATATAAATATAACAAATCATAACACTTTCTAATTACTGCCTTCTTTTTAATTGCTAATAGGTGTAAAACACCTTTTAGCATTTAAAAAGAAGTATATAATTATATATACTTGTAAAAACTTTGAACGGATTGCATCAGAGTCAAAGTTATTAGCGGTTTTAATGTGTCGATCCCTTTTAATATTTATTTCATACTATTTTCTTTAGGTAGGCCGTGGGGCCACTGGCATTATCGTTCAATTTCGTTGCAACATTTGAGGGGCAACTCAATTCCTGTAGGATTAGTATAATGATCTTTAATACTTTAGAAATCATCAAAGTTCTGGATTCGAAAGTTGCACATTAATTAATAATTATAATAAAAAAGTGGAACTCTTTTTTTTTATAGGTTTTATAAAACTATCTCCGATTGGCGCATTTTTACACTCAAGAGCCAATAAAAACTGCCCTTTCAAATGTTTGGTCGGTGGCAGAATGTAATCAAAGTATAAGAAAAAAAAAAATATTTATAGATCCTCATTATACCATCTGCATGTTTGGATAATGTAATGGTCATATTGTCCAGAAAATATCAAGTAAGTAACCACCCTAATAAAAGCAAAATAAATGTGTTTTCAATTTCTTTCCATCCAGCTAAAACTTTGGAATTGTTTTGGTGCCATCTGCCAATAGGAAACGTAAACAATAACAACGATAAAGCTAGTTTAAAATAAAATAAAATTTCTTTTTTCAAAAGCAAAATATTTAAAGAGCTTTGAAATATTAAGCGAATTATAGATATAAATTTCTATCATGAACATCCTTATTTTGATGATAAAACTTTTGTGTTCTGATCCTTCGCTATTTATATATATTAAAAAACAACAACAACAAAAAACTGTTTTTGAGATTATCTGCTACTAAAAATTAAAATAGAATACACATTTCAGCATGTATTAAAAAAATAAAACAATGTACGTCTGTACAAAAATTTGATGAAATAATTGCTTGACAATAGTCTTTTAAAATTATATTTAAGCTAGAATACAATTTCTAATAAGTATTTTGCAATTGAAAGAAATATCCTTTCATTTCATATAACATCTATTTAACTATGCTTTTGTTGTACACTGCATAAAAGATTTTTTTTTTAAAAACTAATACCTGTTTAGCAAATTGACAGAAGATATTTAATTTGCAGATGAAGTAATTTACTGTAATCTGTTTAAGTTAAAAAAATTATGATTTTGAACAACTTATAACATATTGGTCAATAATAAAAAAGTGTGTTGAAAGTTTTTAAAAATGTGTGTCAAGTAAAATAAAATTTATATTTTTCATAAGTGTGCCGAATGCTTTTTTTTTTTTTTTTTTTTTTTTTTTTTTTTTTTTTTGGGACCTATGTATTTTTTTTGAAGAATATTTCTACTTTTAAAATGATTAAGTATACAATGATTTTTAAACGTTTAACTGACAAATAATCTGGAAACGAAAAAATTGGAATATATTTACAGGATTGTTTTTATGCATGCATTATTTCACAACATTCTTTATAGCCTTTTTTTTTTATTGTGGACACTAGATTTTTGAGAATTAGGAGTCAATGGTTCCTTATTTCAGATTTTGTTAATCTGTACCTGTATTTAAAACTATAATTAAGTTAGGAGACATTAGAATAGGGCTTACTTGGGTAATGTCTTTATGGCAATTTGGTTGAATAAAATTATTCAACAAATATTGAAAATTTGAAAAAAAAAAAAATAATAATAATAATATGTTTTTATGTAAGAATATATTTTTTCTACACTATTATGAAGTATAATATGTAATAGACCACAGACCAGATGTTCGGTTAGCAAAACTGGAAATCTGGCTGTTTTCATTAATATTAGTAATTAAAAAAGTCACAATAAATAAAAGTGAGATGGAAATCTACAGTTAAATGTTAATAAAATTATCCTTGGTATACTTTTAAAGTTACAAATATGCTATAGCATATGATCACAAAATAATTCATTTTGGAGACTAGTAAGTTTGTTTTTAAACAGAAAAAGGAAATTTTCGCTAGATTTTTATGCTATCCACGGCGAATTCATAAACGTACGCTTCCAATTGGCTAAAACGTGAGAGAAGGGGGAGATTGAGCCAATCTGTTGTTAGATGTCATGAGAAAATAGTGGGATATATTTTTTGAGATTTCTAATTAATGTGCAACTTTTGCACCCAGAACTTTGACAATTTCAATGTTTAAGAACTTTTTATAACATAAAAGTTTAAAATTAAGTTGCCCCCCGAAAGTTGCAACGGAAGTCTGTTTCTAAGCTTCTTTTCCGAGATTGCCCCATGGCCTAAGGTGGAGGGTAGAGGAAGAAAAGAAACTTATACTTTCTTCTTATAAGGATTATGTTTACATGAACAAAAAATTATGAGGCTACATCAAGTAGAGAATCAATTATATTATAACCATTTGAATTTATCAAACCTTATATACTAAATATAAATCAGCTGGAAATGGATTACACAATGAAAAACTACCATTAAGAAATTCATGTCCATACTCAGTAGTGCTTTAAAATTCTTTGTGCAGCCATGTATATGATCTATAGAATTTATACATACCTTGTGGTATGCAAGAAATTAATTATACTTAAAAACATAAACCAAAGTTGAAAACACACTTCCAGCAATTATCACTCATACACACCACCATAATTGAATTCTTTTATTTGTTCCTGTAAATGAATGATAAATGCGCTCAATACTAAGAAGAGAACATAAGAATCTTGTAATTCACTTCAGTAAATGTTTATACATTTCATTATGTTTGATACTGTATGTTCATTATGTTGTAAATACACAGCAAACTACTTTTCCTCGTAGACCATTACATAATTGAATTCTTTTTCTGCGACCCTGTAAATGAATGATAAATGCTTTGCACTCTATATTCTACAGAAAGCATGTTTTGCTTCACTTCATAAATGCATATCAATTTCATTATGTTTGAAATAGTGTAACATCATTAAAATATAACTACAAAGGATTTTTCTCCTTACCATAATATAAAAAAAATTCTTTTGACTGTCCTTGTAAATGAACTATAAATGCTACAAACTTTTTTTCCAATGGGGAACATGCAATTATAAATCAGAAATAACATAGAAATTGAAGTATATTTAGGAGTGTTGAAGTACAGAAAGACAGACATATGAACTGAACTTATAAACTCTTTTCAACTATGTTGGAAATGTTTAAAAAAAAAAAAAAAACATTGTTTTAAGAACATTTTACTATTAAAAAAAAAAAAAAATGCACACAGATTTAACAAGAAAAACTTTATTCCCTGCTTCAAAGGCAGGAGAGGAGGTAAAAGAATCAAAAACTGACTTATTATAGACATAGATGTTACATAGTGTTTAAAGCATTTATCACTTTTAAAAATACAGTTAAAATTTATCACCAGTTTTTGTTTAAGTATGGTTCTAAACTTATATTTAATAAACTATATTTAATCAAGATCAATATAAATCTTGGAAGAACAGAAGTTGCAATACAGTGCTGTTAGTGGGGACTTACAAGGGAGGCCCATTTTTTATCCGCACGAACGAAGTCCGCATTAAACAATGTAAACATTTGAGCGGTGTAAAATAGTTCCTTGCATTGAATTAATTGAATTCAGTATTTTAAAGAAATTGGTAGAATAGGTTAGAACTTTATGCTTAAAAAAAAACAGTGTCCTTTTAATTTAGTACTTTCAGTAAAAAATGCCAATTAGTGACAATGTTGTTAATACAAAATAACTAATTACTCGGGACAAACAAAATATAGAAATAAATGGCCAAACTTACATATTTTAAGTATATTTAAATTATTAAGTCACTTTTCTTTGTGATAAGTGATCTTTTTACAGTATTATTTTCTAATTTTGTAACACTACAAAATTTGGTCTGTTACATCAGACTTTGAATAACAATATCGATGGACAGCTGGTATATCAGTGTTTGAATTTCTCACATTCTTGCTTTGGAATGCTATCTTTTTCTTCATCAGTGTCAGTAACAATTTCTTGATCTCTTAATAAAAGATGTGGCACAAAAATTGCTTTTTAAAAAGTAATGTGTAAAACAAGTACATTTTGATTCTTTGCGGTTAATTGTGAAGAATTTGTCTGAATTATCCAATGAGAAGTACACATTATGCAATGTCATTAACTTTAAATTCAAATAGAAAATGATGGGGCAAATGAAACTGTCTTCATTAACCAGAGATATCTCGTAGGCGGAGATGCATTAAAGAGAGACCACTATAATCCTAATTAATAAATACAATGGGAATAAATAATCTTTATGAACCTAAATATCTTAAACTAATGCCTTAAAATTGCTTATGGAATACTTATTGATCGCGGGTCCGGATACAGGGACCGGTCTAAAAAATGTAATTAAATTGACAAGCAGAGTACGTGGAAGTTTAATGATTGAAATTTGGCAAGGTAGTGACAAAAGTGTTAAATGTAGATAAGACACATTCATGAAACAGTTTTTAGGTTTAAATAAAGCTAACGTTTATTAAACATATCACAAAATAAAATAAAGATGAAAAATATGACAGACAATTTAATTAAATAAAATATTATGGCATATGGCAACTTAAACAAAAGGTGGCAAAATAATATAGCATGGAGTAACTTAAATGAAGCCTTCAAAGCAGAGCCCTCGCTAAGGGGGGGGACGGGGGGGGGGAGCCTCCCCCACCAAACGTTCCCGAATGCTGTAACACTTGGCAAATTTAAAAACTTTTAGTTGGCAAATTTGTTTAAAACTTTAATAAAAACTACAATATACTTTCTATTTCTGATAGACTTGGCAAAAGTTATAAATCTATTTGGGAATATATCAAACTTTTTACAAATAAGAACTATATTACATTTTCTAATTGTGGTAACTTGGTAAAATTATAAAACTAGTTGGCAAACTTGTTGAGGTGAAAACTATTTACTTTTGCTTCTCAATGAGTTGGCAAATACTGAAATTTGACTTGGCAATTTAAGGTCCTCTCCCCCCTCAATAAAAAGTCTTAGTGATGGCCCTGCTTCAAAGTATACTTGTAGAAAAGTTCATTTTAACTTACATGATAATTAATTGAACGTGATGACACAAATTAAAACAGGCCTTTTATTTTATTAGTCACCATGGCATTGATGTGAAGAAAATGAGTTGAAGAACAGTCCATGCACACTATTAATCCTTGAAATGAACGTACATCACCAATAGAAGAAAGAAAAACCGCAACTTCAACAGCCGAAATAAACAAACACTAAAAAAACGTTTAACACCATCATTGCACTCATAAAAAACTTTACACCGCCACTGATTTTGTTTCTTCTGGCATCTACCAATATCATTTTACTAAAGCTGCCTCACTCTCGCCATTCAAACTGCCTTTTCATCCCTTTTAAACAACATCAACATACCGCTTTCCGAAAACGCCCCCTTTCTGATGTGCTAAGTTGAGAAGTTCTCAAACTGCCCGTCGGCAAAGTAATCTAGAGTGCCTTTGAAGACTGTGTCACGGTGTCTGGGCGCATGCTCCCCTATACTATTACGATTGAAACGATATCGAAGTTGGCGGTTGCAACTGAATTCGGAAAAAGGCTGAGAAAACGATGGTTGATGTGGTGAACGATATCGAAACGAACAGTAAACATTATCGGCGAGTTGAAAAACGAAAAGAAAGATTTGAACACTACCAGAGATGGAAAACGATGTTGACTGAAGAAAATTAATACAGGATTGAATGGAAAATTAGGCAAGTACGAAAAGGTGACATTATGTAGAAGTTTCAAGGTCCAAAAATATATACATAGGGCTAACACCTATGAAAAGTTAGAACAATGGAACATCCAGACTGTAAAACTAGAAGCAAAGCCTTCCACATGCAACATCGAGATACTGGATCCATGTCCGTCGTAGGCTCCTCTAAAATTACAACAGGTGGCTTGCCAATAAGGGCAATGGCTGTACTCAATTTTCTTTTATTTCCACCACTACAAATAAAAATAAATGCATTATATATTAGGGTGAGCCGAAAAAAACTTTTTTTTATTCGCTATACCACGGAAAACTTGGCTTTAGGGTTGCTTAGTAAAATAAAATGAAAAAAAAAATTAATTACATTTTAATTTTAGCGACAGAGCAGCTCAAATAAATTTATTGGAGAGCAATAGTTTTCTTTCTTTTTTTAAAGCTATAAAAGAAAAAAAACTGCTATAGTGAAAAATCTTTAAAAGAAAGATATAAAAATACATTATAATAAAAAAAGAAGCAAAATTACTTCATTTGAGGTAGCGCAAAGCATTTAAAAAATCCTTAAGTTAACGCAATCAAGTTGTATTCACTCAGTGAATGTTGGCCGGATTGTGGGTCGGGTCTTTTTTTCTGTTTTGATTCGCTATACCGAAAAAGACTTGTGTCTAGGGTAGCTAAGTAAGATGCAAAAACAAAATAAATAAAATTTTACTTCTGGTGGTAACGCAAAAAGCCTAAAATTTGTGAAAATTTGGCTTTTTTTCTCAAATTTTAGGCCTTTTGTGCTACCACCAGAAGTAAAATTTTATTTATTTTGTTTTTGCATCTTACTTAGCTATCCTAGACAAGTCTTTTTCGGTATAGCGAATCAAAACAGAAAAAAAGACCCGACCCACAATCCGGCCAACATTCACTGAGTGAATACAACTTGATTGCGTTAACTTAAGGATTTTTTAAATGCTTTGCGCTACCTCAAATGAAGTAATTTTGCTTCTTTTTTTATTATAATGTATTTTTATATCTTTCTTTTAAAGATTTTTCACTATAACAGTTTTTTTTCTTTTATAGCTTTAAAAAAAGAAAGAAAACTATTGCTCTCCAATAAATTTATTTGAGTTGCTCTGCTGCTAAAATTAAAATGTAATTAATTTTTTTTTAAATTTTATTTTACTAAGCAACCCTAAAGCCAAGTTTTCCGCGGTATAGCGAATAAAAAAAAAAAAGTTTTTTTCGGCCCACCCTATAATATATATATATAATTACATGCATAGACAGACATTTAAAAATAAATTATACAGCTGAATGTTATTAACCCTTTGTATCATCTGTAACATAACCAAAAATCAATGTTATTTCCAAAGTGAGCTTTAAAATTTTATTGATTGATGCTATCTTCCAAAACTGAAGTTAATATAACTTGTTTGTAGAATCTCCAGCAAATGGTGATGCTGAGTTAATTTTTTTTATGCCAAAGCTCAATTTATCACTTGGGCTGTTTCACATGGTTATTGCTAAAATAAACTATGAATTTAGTAAAATTAAAAAGGCTAGAGACATCCAGAAATAAATGTTGCATAAAGATTCTACAATTTTGAATTAGAAAATTAACAATATTTATGAGAAATAGGCAATTTTTTTCTTTTTGCAGATGTGAAACAAGCCCCTTTTTATCTATAAACTTATTTTTATGTTTTTTTTTTTTTTGGTATTTTTTACATGCTTGAAATGATGTATTCTAACATTTGAATAAATATTTTTCAATCTGAGTTGTGTTGAGAGATGATCAATTAGAAACAAGGATTTTTAAGACTTGTTTTTCAAAATTGTTCAGTAATTTATAAATAAAACTTTGTGCACTTAAGAAAATTATATTTTGGAAAGTTCACTATATAGTGTTTCAACATAAATATATATATTTTTATATTTTTGATTTTCAAAGGCTGACTTTAAAAATATTTATTAACTTGGCACTGAAAATAGTTTTATTCAAAACTCAAGATAAGACACAAATTATTCTTAAAAAAGTGGAAAAAAAAAGGCTTGAGATAAGTAATCACAATAAAAGAAATCATATTCATAAATTAACGAGTGTGCAAATAAGCACAATTCAATATATTCTTGAAAAAAGAAAGAGAACTTTTTTCAGCAAATGCATACAGTTTTATACAGCAGCACAATAAATAACTAAGTACGGGTAGAGCGCCGATTATCCGAACCCGCCACGACTGGCTCTAGTTTGGATAAGCAAATGTTCGGATAATTAGTCAGGCAATTTTAGAGATTAAAATGATTTTTTAAAATGCATTTTTTAGATGGAACAGTTTCTTTTTATGGAACAAGTGTATGTTTTTAAAATATAGTGGTGAATAGGTAGATTAAAAAAAATCTCTTTTGTGTACACAATTTTGCCTTAACATTTTAACCAGTTTTAGTGCTGGTATGTCTGAAAATTATGTGTGTTTTTTGTCATTTTTTATCTTTAAAAAAATATTTTTTATATTTTTAATTTTTTTTTGGTCTTTTTTATTATTTTCTGAATTGCAAAATTTGAATTTAAAGCAAAAAAGCTTAGGATTGTTTTTTGCTTCAAAGAAGATATTCTTTTCAGTGTCAGGATCCATATCACGAATTCTTCTTAAATACATAAGTCGAATAGGATCAGCATTCTCCTGTCATTCCAAACATTTCATAGCAGGCACAAAGGTTTCATTATGGGATGGGCCTAAATCATTTTCACGACATTTGTTTTCATTTTCCTTGATTCACTGATCTGGAAAATGTTTTTGATTTCAAGGGGCATCCATCCTGAAAAAAATTTCAGACCCAACAAAGTATTTAGAAAATTAGAGTCTGTATACTCAGCGCTCTACTGTACTTATCACCTTCTGCTATTTTATTCCTGTAGCTTTTTATAGATTGTAACAGTTACTTAGTGATAGGTGAATATATATGACCAAAACTGTTAATTTGACCAGGGACAATTGGTTAAGACGCTAAAGTGTGTTTTAAAATAATTTTCATGAGTAACTTAAAAAAAAAACATTTTTTTTTCACTAAGAATTATTGTGTGACAACAGGGTTTTGCCTGTCTTTTGACTAACCTTAGCAATTTGGCTAATCATACAAACCAAATTAAAACAATGTTACCAATATATTCATTGTGAAACACTAATTCTAACATCATTCTGTAAACGTCCTAATGTACCCTCTTTTTAACACTTTCCAACCTAGTTGAAAAGTGTTTATGACTTCGGTTTGTCTGGCCGTGCTCTAACTATCGTAAATATGCTCGGATTGCCTTGCAATTTTTATATGTTACTAGATGGAACCCGTCAAAATTTGACGGCAAAAAACTTGATAGTACCATAAAAATAAAATTCATAGCTGCTTTAAAATGTTTGAAACTTTTGCAGAATAATTCAAATAAATAAAAAACCCACTTTGAATTAAAGCTAGGTTGAAGAACAGCAATTGGCTAAGTTTCACTGGCACATGCACTCGCGGAATTTCTTTCATTTGACACATTTAGCGCTGTTGTGCAAGTAAATGGTAAGTGCCCCCTTGGGGAGGGGGAAATGGCAGGACGGACCAAGGAGATGCATAACATGAATAAGCAGTCAAAGACCTTTCAAACGATATGTAACATGAGGGGTGTGTGCAAAATTTAAAAAAGTACCCCCTTGGGGGAGGGGTAAAGTAGGGGATGGACACGGTACATGCATAATATGATTAAGTGGTCACAGACCTTTCCAACGATATATAACATGAGGGTTGTGTGCAAAATTTAGAAAAGTACCTCTTTGGGGGGGGGGCAAAGTGGGGAGATGGACATCAGAGATATGCATATGATTAAGCAGTCACAGACCTTTCCAACGATATATGACATGAGGGTTGTCTGCAAAATTTAGAAAAGTACCCCCTTGGGGGAGGGGGGGGGGACAAATTGGGGAGATTGACATTGGAGATGCATAATATCATTAAGCGGTCACAGACCTTTCCAACAATATATGACATGAGGGGTGTCAACAAAATTTAGAAAATTGCCCCCTTGGGGGGGGGGCAAATTGGGGAGATGGACATTGGAGATGCATATGATTAAGCGGTCACAGATCTTTCCAACAATATATAACATGAGGGGTGTCAACAAAATTTAGAAAAGTGCCCCCCTTAAAAGGGGGGAAATGGCGGGATGGACTCCGGAGATGCATAACATGAATAAGCAGTCAAAGACCTTTCCAACAATACGTAACATGAAGGGTTTGTGCAAAATTTACAAAAGTACCCCCTTGGGGGGGGGGGGGGGGCAAAGTGGGGGATGGACACCGGAGATGCATAATATGATTAAGCGGTCACAGACCTTTTTAACGATATATAACATGAGTGGTATGTGCAAAATTTAGAAAAGTGCCCCAATTGATTGGGGGGGGGGGGGGGGATGGACCACACAGATGCATAACATGAAAAGGCAGTCGCAGGCCTTTCGAACGATATATCATATGAGTGGTGTCAGCAAAGAAAAGTCTCCGCCCCGTGTGGGCAAAACATACTCCCCCCCGCCGCCATAATTATTGATGCGGACTCATTTTTTAAATTCGTTCGCACCCCTCTTCTCCCGCAAAATGTTGTGAATTTTAAAAACTCCCCTTCCGAATTTTTTTATACCAAAAGCACTTATGTCTATCGTCTGCATGCAGAGTTTTGTGCTTACAGACACCAGACACAACAACACACACACAGACAGACGTTTACCGACATTAATAGCAGTGTTTCCCCCAGACAGTTTCAGAAGGGTGCTGCACCCTGCCTGCCCTTTGGTTTGCAAAATAGCACCCTTCTTGCCCCTCATAAAAATAATTAGCACCCTTCTTGCCCCCTCCAGCAAAATAATTAGCACCCTTCTTGCTCTCAGTAAAAAAGTGCCCTTTCTCCTTTTTGCATTAAAAAATTTGGTTTCATAATAAAAACTGACTCAATGTTGTCTTAAAAAGAGTGTTTTGACTTTGAAATATCAAAAGTGGCTTTAAAAACCAAAAGAATACCTTTAAGCTTTAACAATTAAAAAAGTGCCCTTAAGAATCTGAAAAGTGCCCTCAAAAATCCAAAAAGTGCCCTTAAGAATAAAAAAAGTGCCCTTTTTCTCACCAGCAGCACCTTGCCCCTTTTTAAACCTGGGGGAAACTGTTAATAGTATAGATGATACTCAGTGCCTACACATTTCACCCTTTATAATTCAGCCAATGAGTTGACAGTCGTTCATTTCCAGAAACGAAACAATAATTCTTAAGGATGAATTTTGTTTGTTTGGCGTCACAAACTTTTTAGGGCACCTGCAGACTAAAAACATATAATCAATCTTCGCGGGAAAAAAATCCTAGATTTCGTCAAATGATCACGGGAAAAACACTAATTTCATCAAAGGATCATGTAAAACGTGGATTTTGTTAAAAGGCCACAGAAAAACGCGATTTACGCAAAAGATGAGCAAATTTTGTCAAATTTGCTCATCTTTTGCGTAAAAACAAACAAAACAGGAAATTCCACCAACAGATAGCGCTTTCTTGCCAAATTTCGTCTAAAAATTGCGGAATAAAATGTATTTTATCAAAAAATCACTGGAAAACGCACATTTCGTTAAAGTATCGCGAGAAAAATGCGAATTTCTTCAAAGATTGCTGAAAAAACGCGAATTTCATCGAAAGATTGCTGAAAATTCATGAATCTTATCAAAAGGCAGCAGAGAAAATGTGATTATTATCAAAGCATTGCGAAAAAAGAAAATTTCGTCTAAGGATCACAGAAAAACGCAAATTTCATAAAAGAATCATGGAAAATAACGCAAATTTCGTGAAAAAAAAAAAAATCGCAGAAAAAACACAAATTTCGTCAAATTATTGCTGAAAAAAAACACGAATTACGTCATAGGATAGCTGAAAAAATTGTGAATCTCGACAAAAAAAAGATACAGAAAAAAATGCGAATTTCATTAAAGAATCGCGAAAAAAAATGCGAATTTTGTTAAAGGATTGCGCAAAGAATGCGAATTTTTTGAAAGGTTCGTGTGAAAAATGAAACTGTCTTTATTAAAAACAGCACACATACAAACATCTATACAAACCTCAATACACACAAACATATTATAGGCAGGGCTTGAAATTCAATTTTTCAAAGGACGGGAGTCTCCCTACCAACATTTTTAAATGGAGGGGAGTTGTAATGTTTGGGAGGGAGAAAAAAAATTTTTAAACCCCACTATTATTTTACTTGTTATTGAAAGAATTACATTAATGCAGACATGACAAAATACCATTGAAAAAATTAAGTCAACTGAGAATGATTATGTAAAATGTTTATTTTTATTATAAAAAAGGGAAGAAAGTTAAGTTTTATATATGCAGTGTATTTTTCAAGTTCCATTAAATGTGTTAGGGACCCTTAACAATTAGGTTGTTAAATAAATTTCTGACTTTAGATTTTACTTGATTGAGATTCACCGATCGATCGTGGAAAAGACGCAAAGTTCATCGATCTGTCGCGGAAAAAACGCTAAGTTTGTCAATCTGTCACCAAAAAACGCGAAGTTCGTCGATCAGTCGGGGGAAAAAAGCAAATTTCGTCGATCGATTGCAGAATAAACACAAAGTTCGTCGATCTGTCCCCAAAAAACGCAAGGTTCGTCGATCAGTCGCTTAAAAAACGCAATGTTCGTCTATCTGTCGCAGAAAAAACGCAAAGTTCGTTGATCTGTCGTGGAAAAAACGCAAAGTTCGTCGATCAGTTGCGGAAAAAAGCAAATTTCGTCGATCGATTGCGGAATAAATGCAAAGTTCGTCGATCAGTCAGGGAAAAAAGAAAAATTTCATCGATCGATTGTGGAATAAACGCAAACTTCGTCGATATGTCCCCAAAAAAGCAAGGTTCGTCGATCAGTCGCTTAAAAAACGCAATGTTCGTCAATCTGTCGCGTTCGTTTGATGTCGTTGTTGAAAATTTATGGATTTCTATTATTAAAGTAATGTTTTCATTTTACCGTATTTATTTTATTTTTGTGTTGTATGTATTTTGCTACTTTGAATTTTTTTAAACTAACCCTTTTTTTTTTGGAGAGTGAGAGAGAGAGATTTAGTAATTTGGTGACACGAAGTTCCGCAAATTCTTAAAATCCACAAATCGTTTCCAATGTAAACAATGAAATTTACAATTAAGTTGCAAGTGCAAAATTTCAGTTTTTTAAAATTTTCATGTCATTCTGTACACATTTTAATATGTCATTCTGATCATTATACATATTTAGTTATGCATTATTAATTATTTACTTGACCTTTACTTTTAATATTTTAAATATTTCAAACTTACAGCTGAATGTAATTATTAAAACATTTGAAATACTGCATTCGAAAAATGAAATTTCAGCTTAGAAACGCGACAATTACTATTAGGTTAAAAAAATTTAAAGTAGAAAAGTACTTATGATATAAAAAGAAGAAAAAAAAATTACACCAGAATTTATCTGTATTACGAAAGCGGGAGAAATGATTTTCTGTGCTATACGAAAAGATATCCAAATAACTCAATCATAAACATAGAAATAGGTATCGGTTTCTATGTTCATGTGCGCTCAATCCAAACTTGAAACTTTTAAAAAGGTCATTGAATGAATGAAATTCATCTCCGCCTTTCACATCCAGAAAACTTGCTGTGTCGCCAATTATGTTTATATTTTATATATATATATATATAAATAATAATTCAGGCACTTTTCCGTTATACGGACACCACTGTCGCCAAACATACATACATACATACATACATTTTGGCATAGTGTCCGTATAACAGAAAAGTACTAAAGTTCATGGTTTAAAATCACAATAAAATATCATGAAATTTATTGATTAGTTGTGGGAAAATATCGGGGAAATAATGTGTTTTTCGTGAATTTTTTGTTTTGTTAACAATGTGGTTAGAGAGCCAGGGAGAAATCCAGAAAACTTGCTGTGTCGCCAATTATGTTTATATTTTATATATATATATAAAAATAATAATTCAGGCACTTTTCCATTATACGTACACCATTGTCGCCAAACATACATACATAGATTTACATACATACATACATTTTGGCATAGTGTCCGTATAACAGAAAAGTACTAAAGTTCATGGTTTAAAATCGCAATAAAATATCATGAAATTTATTGATTAGTTGTGGGAAAATATCGGGGAAATAATGTGTTTTTGTGAAATTTTTTGTTTTGTGTTGTTGTGTTTAATTGTAAGCATTCATTATAATTTTCAGTGCATTATTAAATTGAAATTTTTGTTTAAAATATGTAAACAAAACAGTGACCAGAAACCTGCACAATTTCTAATATAGATAGATAGATAGATGCATGCATGTAGTACTTTTAATTATTTGTTAAAAATACTGTGATCGTCACTGAGAAAACCTGAATTTAACCTAAAAGTAATTGTCGAGTGTTTAAGCTGAAATTTCATTTTACGAATACAGTATTTCAAATGTTTTAATAATTACATTCAGCTGTAAGTTTGAAATATTAAAAGTAAAGGCCAAGTAAATAATTAATAATGCATAACTAAAAGTAATTGTCGAGTGTTTAAGCTAATTTCATTTTACGAATACAGTATTTCAAATGTTTTAATAGTTACATTCAGCTGTAAGTTTGAAATATTAAAATTAAAGGCCAAGTAAATAATTAATAATGCATAAGTAAAAGTAATTGTCGAGTGTTTAAGCTGAAATTTCATTTTACGAATACAGTATTTCAAATGTTTTAATAGTTACATTCAGCTGTAAGTTTGAAATATTAAAAGTAAAGGCCAAGTAAATAATTAATAATGCATAACTAAATATGTATAATGATGAGATTTTTTTTTCTTGAATTATTCAGTGAAACTCACCTTATAAATGTACGCAAATAATTCACATCAAAATCTTAAAATAACAAAGTTTTCTTTCGTGTTTAGCTATGCTTAATAACCAAAAAAGCTTGATTAATATAAAAATTATTTGGTAAAAATACTGTGATCGTCGCTGAGAAAACCTGAATTTAATCATATCACACAGAATTACATATTAAAAGTTTAAAAAACTGAAATTTTACACTTGTTTACATCGGAAACAATTCGCGGAATTTCGTGCCACGAAATCTCTCTCTCTCTCTCAAAAAAAGGGTTAGTTATAAAAAATTCAAAGTAGTAAAATACATACGACTTAAAAAGAAAATAAATACGGTAAAATGAAAAAATACCTTAATAAAAGAAATCCATAAAGTTTCAACAACCGAACAACCGAATGGAGTCGTAGTAATCCATATACGCTTCTAGAGAGAGGAAAAAGCCTTCACCTCATTGGCTGAAATATCGCGTCTGAAGATAGTAAAAGCCTCTAGCTGATTAGCTGAATGCTCGCGCATGCCTATAAAAGGCATTTTTGCACGAAAAACTAAAAAGCAGGTTAGCTTTAAGTATATGGATTGTTGTTATCTACAGCATGTTCCCTATTTCAACTGAAGTGTCTAGCACTTATAGTTTTTTTACAGGGACACTCAAAAGAATTCCATTACATTACGGTCTATGGGGAAAAATCATTTGCGGTTTATTTTAATGATGTTACACAATTTCAAACACATTGTAATTGATATATATCACTAAGGTGCATTACAAGAAGCTTAACATGGAATAGGGTGTGCATAGCACTTATAGTTACTTTACAGGAACAGTCAAAGAATTCCGTTACATTACGTCTATGGAGAAAAATTGTCTGCGGTTTAATTAAATAATGTTTCACTATTTTAAATGCATTGAAATTTATATATATCACTAAGGTGCATTACAAGAGGCTTACTACAAAATATTGTGTGTATAGCAGTCATCGTTCATTTACAGGGACACACAAAAGAATTCTCTACTGTCTGTTAACAATAATTCCTGGAAGTGTGTTTTAAGTTGCTGAATGCAATTTTAAATTGAACTCACTTTTTGTCTATTACTTGGTGTGTATAAATTCTGTAGATCCTATACAGGGCAGCACAAAAGTTCGCGAACACATTTCCGTTTATTGACAGAAACTCCAGAAGGAGAATTTTAAACTGTGCTACGCGTTTTCTAACTAAAATAAAATTTAGCATCCTATGTAGCATATATACAAATATATAGATCATATACAGGGCTGAATAAAAGTATTCGGATATTTTTCCGAATATTGTATATGTTGGAAATATATGTTCGAAATTCCTGAAAATAAGTTTTTAAATATGTTATGCGTTTTCCAAATTGTTTACTTAGATGTTATGTTTCAGCTTATTAAACAGTAATGATTTGTAAAAAAATTTTGGAAGCGTTGGAAACATAAGTTTCATATGTCAAGAAAGTGTTATGAAAGTGTCATATGAAAGTGTTACATAATCTATGCTTGACACATGATTTTTCGTTCTTGTTTTCTTTTCAATAAGTGTTTCATTTTTCTGTAATTGTTTTAGAATAATTATTGATCTAAATTAAATATTTGGTTATAGAAACTAATCAAACAAGTGTATTACAAATGCTTTGCAAAGTCGAAAAAAAAAAATACTAGCTCGATTTATTACTTTTTTCTATCTTTACAAGAAGGAAGTATTGGATTCATGAAAATTTTTAACTTCCAGTTTTCGATGGATTTATATGTTTTAGAAGGTCTTGAACATGATTTGACTGTTTTTAGAAAATGTCTGTCTATGAGTCTGTGACTCTGTCTGTATGTGACACAAATTTTCTGGGTGCTATATCTCAAGAACCTATGCTTGGAGTTTAATAAAACTTTATCTTCAGTTAACATCTGATATAAATTGGTGCTGATTAGTTTTTGGTGTAAATCACACAACAGGTGGCGCTGCTATGCTAGATTTTTCATGATTTTCGCAATAGCCCTATCTCAAGAACTAATGCACTGATTTTCATCAAACTTCAGATTCAGTTAGACCTTGATATAACTAAACACTGATTATGTTTTAGTGTAGACATCCCAACAGGTAGCGCTGCTATGCTACTTTTTTCACGATAGCCATATCTCAAGAACTAATGTGCAGAATTTCATCAAACTTCCGGTTCTGTTAGACTTTGACAGATGCTGATTATGTTTTGGTGTAAATAGATCAACAGGTGGCACTGCTATGCTACTTTTTTCAGGATTTTTTCAATAACTATATCTCAAGAACTAATGCATGGATTTTCATCAATTTCAGATTCAGGTAGACGTTGACATAAGTTATTGTACATTAGGTTTTGGTGTAAATCTCCCAACAGTTGATGCTGCTATTTAGCATTTTTCAAGATTTACACAATTTTAGCGATAGTGATAACTCAAGAACTAATGCACAGAATTTAATAAAACTTTAAATTCAATTAGACTTTAATATAAATTGGTGTTGATTCATTTTTAGTGTATGCGAAACCTGTGTGAGATAGAAGATTGTTTTGGGATTGGCACTAGTGTCCTGCATCGGGCCAGGTTACCTGCTTTTACCTGCACCTGACCCACGGTTCAGGTCAGATTGGTGCTATATTTTTTCATTGTGGTTTGGGTTCAGGTCGGGTTGACTTCTGCTTTTTTGCTGTGGGTCGTGTTTGGGTTGGATTGACTTTCACTGTTTCAGGTTCTGATCGGTTTCGGGTTGACCTGCTTTTTCAAAAGAATGTCTACAATATTTTTTTTAATTAAAAATATATATACAATAAGATTTCCATAATGGGCACTCCCGAAAAGCATACACCTTTATTTAGCGGACACTTTTTCAATTCCTGATACTTACATATTTGTACACTTATACCTTGGGCACCTCCAAACCTATACACACGTAGCATGTGTATGTGTGCATAAACTATCACAAATATGATACATGGTGTTTTTGTACGTATCATAAACGTAATGTTGGTAATGTTTTTTATATTCTGAGGAAAGAAAAAGTGGTTCTTAATTGCACCGTACAGAAAAAATAATCTATAATTACATTTCTTATATACATTTTATTTTTTCTCATGCAGTAAATTGAATATATACTCATCCATATTCAAATACGTATTTATTTTCATCTGAAACATAGTTCTGTTCAAACTTTTTGTGAAAATCCCAACAATCCGACTTACAAAAAACCTAACTATGACCCAGAAGAATAATTCTAGGGTGAATACGACACGCAGAAAGAAAATTAATCATCCGAACCCGAAATAAAAATTAGAAACAACCCGATCCAATG
Source organism: Maratus michaelseni (assembly GCA_963931845.1). Classification (NCBI taxonomy): domain Eukaryota; kingdom Metazoa; phylum Arthropoda; class Arachnida; order Araneae; family Salticidae; genus Maratus; species Maratus michaelseni. The sequence goes on along the minus strand of OZ007599.1, from coordinate 21,961,045 downwards.
GACTCTATTCAACATTCTCGAGGTGTCCGATATTCAGAGGTTTCACAATATTTGAATTTTAAAGAATATACTACATTTGTCCATTTTTCTATATAAAATATAAAATTTGTATTAGATATAAGTGTACACTATGACGCAAAAGTTTAGACAATGAAGAAATTCTTACATACTTTGAAAAATATTTATTCAATTTTCAAATCACTACTTGAAATTAATGTGCTGTACATATAAACAATATTTATAACAAAGAAAAGTGGAATTGTGCATATTGCAATAAATTAAATGGTAACAAAAATAAACTGCTGTCTCAAAAGTTTAGACACAAATTAAATAAAATCGAAATAAACAATTTTTAAAACCTGGTTGCGCATCCATGCTTATATATTACGTCATATACACGAGATTGCGTGGAAGAAACTAAATCTTGCATAGTTTGTGGATCGATATCGTACCATGCATCCTCAATAGATGTCTTAAGTTCCTGTACAGAAGAGTATTGTCTAGCGTTGCTATAAACTTTGCGACACATGATGCTCCAAAGGTTTTCTATAGGGTTAAGATCTGGGCTACATGCTGGCCAGTCGAGAACTCTTCTATTATGGGAATTAAACCAAGATTTTGAATGTTTTGCAGTGTGAATTGAAGCATTGTCTTGCTGAAATTCCCACTGAGGACCCCCTAGAAGCTCAGCAAATGGCAGTAGGTTTTCTTCTAATGTCTGTGTATAATGCTGTGAAGTTTGACGACCACTGGTGAAGGTTTGTCCATTATAGCAAAAGGCTGCCCAAACCATCACCGAGCCCCCTCCTTGTCTGCGACTAAAAAAACGTCGAGGTTCCTTCCGCAAGTCATGCCAATACGATAAACAACCATCTGGAACATCCAGATTCCACTTTTTTTTCATCGCTAAATATGACTGACTGCCATTTCTCTCCATATGACATATGCTTTCGAGCCCACATAATTCTTTGTAACTTATGATGTGGCTTCAGAGCTGGTTTCTTCTGCATTTTGCTATAAACGATTGTTCCTTTTTCCAAAATTCGTCTACGAATCGTATCCTTTGATACAGAGAGTCCCGATGAGCTTTGAACTCCACGTACGCTCATTTGTTGAGTACTCGCTAGTCTTTGTATCAGGCGATCCTCTCGTACATTTGTCACACGTGGCCTCCCAGACCAACATTTTGCTTTATATTCGGAACCACTCGATAAAACTCGATAAATAGATTTTTTTGACCTATTAATAATAGCAGAAATTTCAGAAACGCTCTTCCCTTCACCTTTCAACTGCCAAATCCTTGAAACCTCATTCACTTGAATTTCTTTAGCTCTCGACATGTCGACTATGAAGCGCAATCGTTTGCAGAACTTAAGTACTCCAAATTTGTGACATCATCGAGTCTAAATTTGCATATGCCAGCGAATATTCAAAGAAATTTAGAATAGTGTCTAAACTTTTGCGACAAGCACATTTGAATTTTTATGAAAAAAATTAGTATTATAGCAAATAAAACGACTGTCTTTTGTACATAGCATTTTAAATCAGTTTTTGAATATATTTACAGGTTTTTGTAATTCTGATGTCATAATTCTACATTTTAAAGCTGAATGACGTCATTGTCTAAACTTTTGCGTCAGAGTGTACATTGCTTTTTATAATAGAATTAAACATGATTTATTGGCATTTGATTGCGGGTTTAGGTCAGGTTGCAGTTTGAACTATTTCGGGTTCGGGTTCAGGTCAGGTTGTGGGTCGCTGAAAATTATTTTTGTGGGTTCGGGTCAGGTTGCAGATTTTTTTTTTGGCAGGTTTGGGTCGGGTTGACTTAATGAAATTTGTGAGTTTGGGTCAGGTACAACATGACCCGTGCAGGACTTAATTGGCACATCCAACTAGTTTTTAAATAGTTTTATGAAAAAAAAAAAACAGAGTTAACTCTGCATTTTCAATAGTATATTATTAGGTTAAAGGAAAACAAACAAATGACAGAGTTCAAAAGAATATTAAAACACAAATAATAAGTTATACAGAGAACTTTTAATAATACAATAGCATCATTGAGAGTGCTGTCGAAAAAAAAAAATAATTTTTGCAATTTGGTGTTTTCTTGCCAAGAGAACCAGCTAGAGTGGCTATATGTCTAAAATGTTTGATCTTATCAGGACCTTTTTGTATGACATATTTTGTGAGTGATGTATTAATGAAAAAGAAAACCTTTCAATATAAATGTCACATAGTGCACCACCTTAGGCACAAAGCTGATGGAATGAAAAATCTTTAGATAACAAGGTCCTTTTGATATAGTTATAGCAAAATGTTGCAGTTTCATGTTTTTAAATGCATCCCTTCTTTGATAAATGATGTCATTTAGATTTAAATAATTCCATTCATCTTAAAAATGACATCAAGTACAAGGTATGACATGTAACAGAAGTTGGAAGCAATAAATAGGTAAAAAATTAACAAAAATAAATAGAATTACAAGCTCAGACATAAGTTTGAACAGTAAATAAACAAGTATGTCATTAAATAAAGAAAATATTTAAAAAAAATAATATTTGTTTTTGATATTCAAACAAGAATACACACACATTCGTTACCTATAATCTTTCACTAATTTATGCATGTGTGCTTCAAATCCTAATAATTCTCCAAGAGAAGAAATCTGATTCTCAGGAATTCCTCTCAAACGAGCAAACATGATGAGTGTTTCAGAACCAGTCAAGTGGTCAATCAATGCATCAAATTGGGGGCAGTAACCAATCCGATTCCAGACCTGAAACAAAAACATAAAAGAATAAAATTATCTTACGATAGAGTTATTTTCTAAATAAATAAAATTCTAAATCGAAAATTTTAAAACCTCAGTTTTAAGAACCAAGCTTTGATTTTAAGCATGTTGCAAATTGAAATACATAAATTAAACTTTATAAAACTTCATAGTTTTTTTTTGGAATTCTTAACTTTAAAGATAAATTATTTATCATATATATAATCCATACTTTTGACACTGTTGGTGATTCTAATAATATACATTAATGAGTATTAATATCTGTCATATTACAATGTTTAAAATTTTTTTGTTTCTCATGTGGAATTCATAAACATCTTGAGTTTTTCAGTTAAATTATTTGACATAAGAAAAAGTTATGAATTAAAGGACTGACTGACTGGAGATGATATTTTATATGAGAAATAAAAGTATAATGCCAAAAGTAACTATTTATAGATGCATTTTACAATTAAAAATTTCCACTTCTTCATAGTATTCTATTAATTCATTTTTTTTTTTAATTTAATATTTTTTTTTTTTTTTTTTTTTTTAGATTTATCTAGTAGCTGTATAACATTGTACTAGAGTATTTTTTGCACTTGAACTTATTTTCCCTGATAAAAATACATGCTTTTATTTAAAGAATAATAATTATTATTAATTGAACACAGAGTAACCAAAGCAAAAACAGTTTATGAGAAGACATTGTTTTAACAAACAAACAATTTTAAATAAAATATATGTTACAGTGTAGCATGTGAAAAGCTGGCCCAACTGCCCATATTGAATGCACTAATACAGACAGATATACTGATATAAACATTAATGATCTATTGCAAATAATTAAGCAAATACAAAGATCTTGTACACACTGTTTACTGAATTGATTTCATGGAACATCTTTTTACTAAAGATGCTGAAAAACCCATTGGATTGTGCTTTATATGTACTGCCCCATATTTTTAACAATGATCTAAATAATCTTTTCTTCGTAACCCTCTTCATATTTAACAAGGGAAAATGTGCTAGGCTAATGACAGAATGTTAGCAAGATATTTAAAAATTTACATACGAACATCCAAAAGAAATTTTTTAAAGTATTTTTAATTTATTCTTCTATTTCTAGAAGAGGAATAAGCTAAACAAATACAAGTCTATTTATTTAACCATCAATAGAAAATGATACACCACATGATTGATGATATACACTATAATGCCATAAATGATGGGAACTTTCAGTTTTAGACATTTTTTCAAATATTTAAAAATATACATATCGGATAAAATTTTAGGATTAAAAAGAACAGGTTTGACTTCATATTTTTCAATGTCGATTTGATAAGGAGGACAATTAGGGGACCAACCAAAAATTAAAGAAAAATAATAATACTTGGGATCACCCTGTAAAATAAAATGCACGAAATGATCTGTCGCTGCAGAATATACATAGGCAGACATTGTATAATATGTGCATTCATTTGTGTAAGAATAGCATGTATATTAATAGAGAAATAGCGATGTTTTAAAAGCGAGCGTCAGATATTACGAAAATCTCCTTTTCTCAATAGATGGCGCTGACTTTTGCATGGGAGATTAACTTCTTTTTCTGGCAGCCCCATTTTCTGTGAAACGTCACTTCCCGTTTGAAGTCGCATCGGAGTAAACACAGATACTCTAAACCGGAAAGTTAGATTAGAGGTTACAACTACAAAGTTGAATCATTTCACCCCTAAGCTAATAGAGCGCGACACGCTGTTTTATGTCACTACGCGCGGTGTTTGATTCTCAGTTCTGTTTATCAATAGGTTTTGTATGAGATGCGCCATTTTTAATTGATAAATATCAGCAGTAATTTTTCTGTGAAAAGAAAAATATAGAAAACATAAAAATATATTCTTTACACACAGGATAAGTATCATATAAAATTTAAACTATTATCTCTTTTCAACATTCCTAAATTTAATGATTAACCCAAGTGTCAATAAATAAAAATGTTTATTCATATAATTAAGGAATAAAATCATACTAAAATAAAAGTTTATTGTAATTTATTTAGTAGGAAAAGTGACACTTAAGGCGATATTAATTACAATATTCATAGAGATTACGGATGCACCGAATATTCGGTATCTATTCGTTATTCGGCCATATTACAGATATTCGGCTTGGCCGAATATCAAACTATTCGATCTGCCGAATATTCCAATATTCGGCCAAACCGAATACTCAAATTAACTTTTTTTTTAAATATTTTTAAAAACCCACAATTTCTACTTTTAATTGTCAATTAATAAAGATATTCAAAATAATTAGAAACAGAATCATATTTCAATGAAAGATAATGCTTTTATATTATTTATTCGCTGTTTAAAAAGTGTCACTTAAGAAAATAAACCATTAATTAATTAAAATATTAAAATTTATGATTTTTAAAATTTATGATTCTATTGTTGAATATTAAAATTTATTAATAATTAAATTAAATTAATTAAAATTAATTAAATAAAATAAACCATAGCAATTTATGATGTACAAATTAATGCAAATTCCTGAATATTGTCTAATAATCTGTTTCTCGTTTTTTCGCAAACATCATGTTAAACAAAACGAAAAAAAAAAAAAAAAAAAACTTTCACAAATGATAATAAACATAAAGACAGACAAATTTTGTCCAGGAAACCAGAATCGCAGCACACTTATTCAGTCAAAAATAAAGTGCATCTAACTCCACAGGTCAAATTCGAATTTCCATTTGTTACTTTAATAATATTGAAAATATTGTAAATGTATTTTCAACTTAGTTATTTTGATTTCTGTGAATCACGAGAAGTACTGGAAATTGCCACCATTCATATATAAACAACACTGAGCTAGATATTCCTTTATTCAGAAGGCATCTGACAGTGCTACTTACACTGTGTCACTGGCTAAAATTCAGCACCTTCCAATTATATCATCATATTTGCTACAAGCAAAATGAATATGATGCAAATCTCGCTGAAATATCTTCATTGTTGTTAAAGTTGTGAACGAAAATTCAGTTTCAGCTTTTTGGATCTAATGTATTGCATTTTTGATGGAATAAGTAGATTGGGATAATGTTTCTTGCTCAAAAAATGTTTGCTTTGACCACATTATCTTCGAAGAAAGTTTGTTCCAAGATGTATGAACACTCTGTAGATTTACAACCTCTGAATAGGATCGCCCATTCCAGACACATTCTCTCTTGGTTCATTTAAAAACTTCTTTGCCAAATCAAAAGCAGCAGGAAAGTTATTCTTACTGATTTGCCACCATTAGGTAGATTTCGTAAGAGATATTATCTGTTACATTCTCCCCTATGTTGGAATTTCTTGCAAAGATGTTTGCAGATCTACACCGATCGTGACTCCCAGAACCCAAAAACCACCCCCAGTTCAAAACTTTATCTATCTATCTATCTATCTATATCACTTTAAGGACACGATAACTTCAATAATTTTGCACAAATCTCTTCCAAACTGATACATAAAATCTCTGTCAAGTTCGTTAATGGGCAAAATCGCAAGGGGGGGGGGGCTTTTGTGAAAACAGTAAAAACCCATAACTTCTTAATTATGATACGTATCGAATCCGTTTAAAGTTATTATTACTTCTAGGAAAAGGGCTGAAAATTTATGTAGGACAGATTTTTGATATCGTTAAAAATGGCCTCAAGGGGGCAAAAATAGGGGTTTAAGAAGAAAAAAATTCATAACTTCGTCAATTCACAAGATATCAAATCAACTTAAATTTATTATAAATCCTATTAATATTATCTACAACTTTTATACTGACAAGTTTTTTATAGGATCAACCTTTACAGCAAAAAAAAAAAAAAAAAAAAAAAAAAAAAAAAAAAAAAAAAAAATTAAATAAATAAATAAAACAAAAAAAAATCCCTGCCGGCTCCGCCTATAAGACACAGATAGATTTCAAAGTGAGTGGTCCCAACTGCCGCATCATGGCAAAAAGGTCATTTCTATTGCAATTCTCAATAAACAGGTCCCCCACGGTCTGCGTCTTTGAAATCTACCTGTGCCTGTAGGCCGAGCCGTCAGGGATTTTTTTAATATATTGTATTGTTTTACTTTAATATTTTCCTGACAAACACCATATCACTGTAAAATGTTTCTTCTAATTCATTCAAAAATTTTCTTTGATTTTAAAGTATTTGTTTTAGAATATAAGAACATTTTATAAATTTATTTTAAACAAAAATATTAGATTTATACGAAATCAAGCAAAACTTTATGGTTATCCTATTTTTTTGATAAATTCAATTATCAACTCTTTTAAATAACATTTATTACATCATATAAATATAAACATTTTATGTAATAATTTATTTTGTTTTAGTGTGCGATAATATATAGCAAATAATACAATTAAAACATATAAGGACTATTATTAAGATGATTGAGCATTGTTTACACTTTATATAGTCATGGTGAATGTGCGTCTGCCGATCACCTGTATATTAAGTGATACTAATGATCAATTATAAAAAGTCTATAAAATATGCATTGTATATACATAGCATATACAAAAACACAACTCATCAAGATTATGATATTTCATGATGTGCGCCATGTGGTCGTATTGGTATAAATGTAGACCTTGTGATGTTTAAGGAATTTTTGATAATTATTGTGAGTAAGATATTTTATCTATTCTTTACAAGTTTTTTATTTCCAATTTTATTATTTCCAATTGTTTTCTGGTAATAATACAGTATACCTGGATGAATATACTGATCTTAGCATAAATGCCAGTATATTTATGAAATACTGTATTATTTTTAAAACACGTGTGGATACATCCAGGCTGATGATTATATCTACACGTGTTTTTTCATATCCAATTCTAATTTAAATCTCTTGTTATCCAATTTTCCATCATATTTAGTTCATATTTCATTTCAAAATCCATTTGTATTCACTTGATATCAACTTCAAATTATTAACATTTTATGGTTTATTACAGAATTTTTTTTTCTCTCTCTTTTTTTAAAAATAATTTTCATATTTTCAGTATTTTTGGCCAATTACCATTGAAGCAAATGCTATGGTAATATTATGACTGCACTTGTTAATTTATTAACTATGTGGTATTCTGTCTACACTTTATTACTAATTATCTCTTAGGAGATTTAATTAGAATGTTACAAGAACTTGATATGTTTTTTGAAATTCAAAGATATAATTATATATATATATATATATATATATATATATATATATATATATATATATATATTGTCCTTTCTTGACAAATAAATCTATATAAGTATTTCTTTTCAGTCAATTATAATGAGGTTAGAGAAAAGGGAAGAGGAAATTAGTTCATAAAAACCAATTATGGTTTTACAAAAACAAAAATCGATTTTAGAATGTTTGTTTTAGAGTTTACAAAATTTGTATTAATTTATTTTAATTCACAGAGGCAGCCAAAGTTAAAAGTACTATTTACAAGTATTAAAATTATAATCTTATTTAATAATTCAAAACATAGATTTTTTTTCTTCTCTTTTTTAGTATGAAGTTTACTTGTGAGAAAGTCCTGTTCGTAAAAATAGGAACAAAATTTACTATTATAGTTTAGTGGTAACAAAAAAGCGTAAAAGTTGACAGCTATGCAAGAGTATATTTTTACAATTTCATTAACCTGAAAATAACTTTTTACTCCTTTAATTTTTTTCTCGGCCTTTTTATCTTAATCTTCCTGTTATGTAGCTGATATTTGAGACTTTTTAACACTAGTAAAAATGTGTTACTAAAATTATTAAAGCTAAAAATATTCGAAATTTCTGTGAATTCTTCTGCAATATATATATATATATATTATTCTAGGCGAAATATTTTTGAATATCTTATGCTCACGTTTTCTCACATCTTTCTTGCAAAATCTAGTAAGTCTAGGTGTTTCTTGAAAACTTGAAGATGAGTTAGTTCATAATAATAAATAAATTATTCTATGCGTAAGCAATGTACCTTTTTTTTTTTTTTTTTTACATTGATAGACGATGCCAATATCTTTCTAGAATTGACAATTTTTCTTAGCAGGAACGGAACCTAAAAATGCTGAAACCGAATTTCTCATGTAATCACAAGGATAAAAATTATCGGAACAAATTTGGGCTTTTTCAGTATTAAAGTTATTATATGTTCGTTTGCATGCAATGCGTACAAGATACAATCAATTGCAATTCAATTGAATACAAACCTTGCAATATATAGGATAAAACATTGTGCATTTTATCCGAATGATTAGTACATGTTGCATGTATAGCACAAATACTGGGCATATTTTAAGACAAATCAGTGTACAATAAATGGTACTCGTGAAAGCTGCTAAATATCTGCTTCGCATTAGGAAAAATGATCAGAAGTTTCGCTTTCACCGATTCAATAAATGTCCCTACAAAGTAAAATTTCCTTTTACAGAAAGAAAATGAAATGACCACAAATGTTTACGTTTACCCTACTTCCCCCCCCCTCCCGTCCCTTTCAAAGGCAAGGGTAGAGAAAAAGTCAAAAGTGATATGGGAGTTGGAGATCTCTTATCTCTTCCTAACGCACCCCTGGTGTAGGTGTGACTCACCGGAAATGATTAGGGTTACTGCAAATGTGAAAGAATTTTTCTTTCAGGTATGGAAGATGAGAATAAAATTACTATAGCAAAAACAAAAAGGCTTGTTGAACGATATATTTTATATAGTATCGTGTAAAAAATACCCCTTATTAAATTTATAACAAGATAATGATAACAATTTACAAGAATATATGTAAAAACTGGCAGAAAAAATCGTTTTATAAGCTATGCGGAAAATCTGCAGCACTGGTACAGCCATCTGGTGAAATCTATTGGAAACAAATTAAATTTTTTTTAATTTAAATTAAAAAAAGGGTAATTACACCTCACTTATAAAATTTGTGTCATTTCAAAGAAATAAGTCATATCTATCACTAAAATTTTTTTGAAATAAATCGGTTCAATAATAAATGCGCAATCCTGATGTTAAAAATATAGCATTAGCAGTATAGGGAAAATATAAGTGATGATCACCCTTAAAAAATTAAAAAAATTCTTGCATGTTTTTTGCTTATAACACACAGGGTTTTTAACCAAATTTAACGCCAATTTCAGAAAAATTGACAAAATGTAGTAGCAATAACATAGTGCTATTGGAATATAAATATGTTAAATATTTTAGGAAATATGGGCAGTTGTATGAAATAATTTTTATCTGCGCATGCGCAAATGATATCAAGGAACTTTTTGCATAATTTAGTAGTTAACTCTCTGGAGCAACTTAATAAAAAAAAATCAGTCAAATATCGCAAAAATTCAGAGAGATATCGGTGTTAGAGTGAGCTGTTTTTTAGTTTCTGACTAAAACTCACGGAATGATAAGGGATTGTCCACAACTTGTTATTTTTAAGTTATCGGAAAGCGTTCGGAAAAAGTTTTCTGAAAAAGCTATTTAATTATAGTTTACGGTTATGTTTAGGAAGATTTTGACTCTAAACTACGATAAAAGGAAAATATAGTCATTGACCACATTGATTACATTTAGGTAAATTGATGTGTTTATAATAAAAATTTTTGAAATTTAGTCCAATACGCAAAACACTCTACAGTAAATTCTATCGCATATATATGTATTTTCTGTATATATGTAATTTGTATGCCAGTAGTGAAGATGATAAACTAAAATCTAAGATATATTACACATTTTTCATAAGTTATGAGTCAATAACTTGTAATTTGATTTTTACAGTTATATTTCAATAGCTATTTGGGAAATTACGTAATAGATCGGAACCGTCTATGCCTAAAACATGTTGTGAAATAAAACCGAAAGGCTTCCTTTAGAGGCGATTTCAGGGGAATTTTGATCGTCTCCGACTAATGATGCAAGTGATCGTACCGTCCGGAGGAAGATCGCGGCACTTGGTTTTCATGGCCAAGCTGCAGTTCACAAGCCAAATATCACGCATCTGAATAAGACCCGTCGATTAAAGTGGTTCAAAGAACAACGGCACTGGTCAGTAGAAAAATGGAAAAACATCCTATGGAGCGATGAATCACGCTAGCAGTTTTGGCAGTCCAATGGACATGTTTGTGTGCGGCGAGTGCCTGGCGAACGATATTTACAGGACTGTTTCGTACCCAGAGTGAAATTTGGCGGAGGTGGGATCCTGTTGTTTTAATTTCTGGGAGTATGAATGGCGAAGCCTAAAACAATTCTGGACAATTCAGCGCTACCGATATTATGGCAACACATTATGGGTCTTGTTCCATACCTGTTTCAGCATGACAATGCTCCATGTCAGACAACAGGTGTTATTAAGACGTGGTTTGAAGAAATTGGTGTGGAAAACCTTCCCTGGCTAGCTCAAAGTCCAGACCTCAACACTTTGGAACACCTTTGGGATGAGTTAGAGCGCCGATTTAGAGCCAGTCCAACTCAGCCAAAAACACCACAGAACTGTTTGCTACTCTACAGGATGAATGGAGCAAGATTCCTCCAGAAATGTATCGAAAACTAGTAGAAAGTTTTATCTCAAACAGTTGCAGCAGTTATTGCGGCGAAGGGTGGCCCTACACGATACTAAAGTTATGCTGAGTCCCCTTTAAATTCATAGTATGAGGGGCAATAACATCGCAGTTTAAAAATTAAGAGGGGAAGGGGTGGCTAAATAAGTTTCAAACTCAGTTTTTTTCAAAATAACTGCGAAACTAAGAAAATCAATTAATAATAGAGCTTCTCATTAATAAGCAAATATGTAGATTAATTAATAATTAATTTTATTGAAAATTCAAAATGTGTTGCGCATTATTTCATTTTTATTTTCATTTAATTAAGAATTAAATTCAGTTTTAAGATGTTTTGAAATATTACATCAGGGTACAAAATATATATTTCATTAATAATACTGAAAAAATAAGAAAAAACTAATAACAAATAAAAATACACTTACAAATTTTGGCATCATAACATAAAGTAAGTGCGCTTCGCTAAAGTTGCGTTGAAAATGGATTCAACATCTACTCCCTCTCTCGCCCCTCTTACCCTTGAGCAGCACAAAGGTCTAACAAATACAATGATATGGATCCCCCCCCCCCCGATTTCCTACGGTCCTAATGACAGGACTACCAATAGCGATTATTTTTATATTCTATTTTCACTATTCTTTTCAAAAAATAAATTTTGTATTATGTTTCTCTTACACATGTTGTTAAAGCACATGTGAAAAATTTTTATTTTGAAAAAGTGGTACGAGAAAAAATTAAAAAGTAGTCGCCAGTGTCAGCTCTGTAATAAGGTGTCTTGTGACAAATCGCCATGTACATGCTGGTTTTGAAAGAAAAACTAAAGTGTCAATAAACAATGAAAAATAGGATACATATTAAGATATCTGACTACATTTAAAATGCGATTTTTGTCTAAAATTTTAGTTTTCTTTGTATTACATTTTATTAAAGCCCGCATTTTTACCTTTCCAAATCTGCGCTTGCATTTATTGTACTATAAATAAAACCTAAGTTATCAGAATTTAAAAACTACTTGATAGTGAATGAAACCAGAAGTGCCAAACGTTTCAACGTTAATTTTTTTTCCTTCGTGAAAAAACTGCTAAAACTGTCTTTTAGATATAAACAGCAAAAAAAAAAAAAAAGACCTTGATCGATAACTACAGTAAAATTCCAATTCACATAACTGTTAAGTAAATGTTAAATAAAGTTTAAAATAGTTAAGTAAATATTTCTGTTAAATAAATGTATTATATGGAAAAAGCACTTTTCTGTGAAAATTCCATACGCAAAATGCATTTCTCAAAAAGCTATTGAAATATCACTATAAAAATCAAATTGGAAGTTATTGACTCATAACTTATGAAACATGTATAATATATCTGTATAATATAAATATATCTGTATAATAAAATGTATAAATATACGTTATACACAAAATACATACATATATATGCGATAGAGTTTACTGTAGAGTGTTTTGCGTATTGGGCTAAATTTCACAAAATTTTATTATAAACACCTCAATTTTTTCCTTTTCATCGTAGTTTAGAATCAAAATCTTCCTAAACATAGCCATAAACTATAATTAAATAGCTTTTTCAAAAAACTTTTTCCGAATGCTTTCAGATAACTTAAAAATAACAATTTGTGGACAATCCCTTATCATTCATCGAGTTTTAGTCAGAAACTAAAAAACAGCTCACTCTAACGCCGATATCTCTCTGAATTTTTGTGATATTTGACTGATTTTTTTTATTAAGTTGCTCCAGAGAGTTGACTACTAAATTATTTAAAAAGTTCCTTTGATATCGTTCACGCATGTGCAGATAAAAATTATTTCATACAACTGCCCATATTTCCTTAAATATTTAATATATTTATATTCCAATAGCACTATGTTATTGCTACAACATTTTGTCAATTTTTCTGAAATTGGCGTTAAATTTGGTTAAAAACCCTGTGTGTTATAAGCAAAAAACATGCAAGAATTTTTTTAATTTTTAAAAAAAATCTCTATATTTCTATTAATATACATGCTATTCTTACACAAATGAATGCACATATTATACAATGTCTGCCTATGTATATTCTGCAGCGACAGATCATGTCGTGCATTTTATTTTACAGGGTGATCCCAAGTATTATTTTTTTTCTTTAATTTTTGGTTGGTCCCCTAATTGTCCTCCTTATCAAATCGACGTTGAAAAATATGAAGTCAAACCTGTTCTTTTTAATCCTAAAATTCCAAAATAATCTGATATGTATATATTTAAATATTTGAAAAAATGTCTAAAACTGAAAGTTCCCATCATTTATGGCATTATAGTGTAATATAGGACTTCTGAAGATTCCCGTTGATTAATGAAAAAACATTTGTTCGGTAATGTTAATCCCATTGGACAGTTATTTTATAATATCTCAGTTGCATTTCAATATTTTAAAAAAAAATTTAACATTAGATAGCTGAGATCGATCTCTACAATCGCAGTTTTTACTTGTTCGATTTCGCCAGGTTTTTTTTATAAAGATACTTTTACTTTTGGAAGCCTTAAGGGCTCTTGGTTGCTGAGGTAGATGGATAAAATATTAATAATATTCTCATCTAGAGACAAATATTTAAACTTGACATTACAGGAGATTTTAAAACTTAACAGAAATACAAACAAAAATATAGAGATACCCCCCCCCCCAAAAAAAAATAAATAAATAAATAAAATAAAAAAATAAATAAAAATAATAATAATTAAAAAATATATAAATAAATATCATTGGTCCCAAGAACCAGTGAATATAATTTATTGGTTACTAGACTTTATGACTGGTCTACTAGCTATGATTTGTAATTTTAAATATAATTTTAAAATTTGCTTTTTTTCTTACACTTGTAAAAAATATATTTTTATGGGTCTAACTTACTTTGCATCTATATTTACTTGGAAATTAAGAAACTAGAATAAAAATATACTTAAATTGAAATTAAAACTAAGAGACAAAAAACATATTACAAAATTAATAAATTTGATAATAAAGTAAATATAAAATAAAAGATTAAAAAAAAAAAAAAAGAAACAAGATTGTAAAATGCATAATTAGATTTATATAGGATGGATCAGACATTTAAATATTCTTACGATCTCAAGCATGATTAAAGCTAAAATGAAATTGAAAGTAAAGGATAAAAATTTTCAATTATTTGATGAATGGTAGCCCACATAATAGCCATCACTTTTTCATTAGATCACAAATTTCTCCCAACACTTTTAATCTCATGTTATCTAAAATCCAGCTTCAACTGACATACAGGACAACTGAGTACAATTTAAGCTAGTAATTCTCTGATGTGACTATGATTATATCATTTGCAGTTTGTTTCACCATGAAAAGAAAAACAATTTAACAAATGATTCCACAGACTATAAAAATCTTTTTATTTTTTTTATGGGGAGGGAGGGGATCAAATAATTTTTTTCAGTAGTTTTGGATTCCTAACAGACCATCAGAGATTTCAAATGTTTCATATAACAGGAGAAAAATGAAGAGGAAACAATACATTATTATAAAATGTCATTGCCTCATTTTGAAAATTCTCTTACAGTTTTATGAAAAAAAAAATTATATCTGTTTTGCAAATTATATTTCAAATTTAGAGGGCACAAAAAATATATAAGTAAATACAACATTAGTAACACATTATTTTCATTGTACTGTAACAAAATTCACACACATCAGTCTAAAATTGATAACACAATTTTACTTTTCTAGTGTCTTTCTTGATGCTAAAACCATCCAAATAAACTTCTCTATGAGATATTGATTCATCTCCAGTAATCATCTTGAAAGTAGTAGTCTTACCAGCACCATTTAATCCAAGGAGCCCAAAACATTCACCTTTCTGAACTCCAAATGTAACTTTGTTGACAGCCAGAAGAGGACCATAATATTTAGTGAGATCCATGATGACCATATGGTTTGTGACAAACAGTTCAGACAAAGGCATACTAGATATCTTCAGTCTTTCGACGCACACATCATCATCTTCAATGACATCACTGTTTATGACAGATTCATCGAGAGATGGGACTTGGCTGGGTTTCACTCTGCCATTTTTAATAGTGTACCTGAGATAACGTAGAAAGTTTTTCTCACAGAGGACGAGAAGGAATGTGAAACATATGGCTTGTATGGTAAAAAACACTAGCTGTTTACCAATGACAGGAGAGGTCATAGAAAGTCTTTTTCCCAAGGAATGCAAGAGTTACCACATTTACCTACGACAAGGAAAAAAAAAATATGCCCATTAATGAATGATAACATTTGGAACAGGACATTGTAAAATATAGCACTTTCTTTTTATAGGCATAACACAGTCTTAAAATAGTCTACCAATTATTATAAACAGTCATGAAAATGAAGTGGCAACTAATAAAGAAATTTCTAATCTGATATGGCTTATTTATGTAGCCATCTATAGATATATAAAACGCTAAGGTACATGGCGGCGAAAAAGCAGTTATTTCTCTTTTGCCGATGACAACGAGTGAATTGTTTCCACTAAAATCGATCAGTAATTTTTCTTAATTTTTACAAAAAACAAGTTATTTAATGAAAAGGAGAGAAAATAAAGTGCAAAGTCAAACCAAAAAACATGCTATTTTGTAATTAATAAAAACATTAGCTCCATTGTTGTAACTCATGCAGTTTAACCTCATTGTTTCCTACATTGTTGTGACATCAATGTTACTGATGCACATATTTGTGATTTATAATATAGATTGATTTTTAGAAGTTTTTACTTCTCTCATACATAACAGCCATGTTTTTTTTTACATTCTTTGTAACTTCCAAATCAATGTAATTTGGTTTGAATTTTATATTTAACAAAAGAAATCATATGTGCTGCATGCCAATGGATAATAAATGAAGAAATCGAGAAAAATATAATGTCATGTATGTATCCATTATATGTATGTATCTATGTCTTAATGTGGATGCATATTTGTATTCACATTTAATATGTTTGTATAAAGAAATTTCAGTAATCAGGTTCACAGACAACTGATGTATTTTAGTGAGCATAAGAGATGGGAAATACAGTTACTTTTGGTTAACAGGTTACAGAGGTCCACGGTAGCATTGGTAACAGGTTACAATAGAATGTTATTTTTGTAACACATAATCAATCACTATGTATGCTGCCAATGGACGTTTTAATTAAAAGTCTTTTAAACAGAATGTTTAAATTAATTTTGGGAAGTAAGTATGGTCGTCCTTTTCCATTCAGATGAATCCACATCATTAAAATCTGTTTAGATGATGAAATTAAATTTTTGCGTGAAAAATCTTACTTATTTATGATACTTTAAAATGCATGAATTTTTAGCATTTTCATGCATTAAAAACACTCTGATCTATCTTTAGTAACATAAAATGCTGAAAATTCATAAAATTCTAAGTATCATAACTCGGAAAGTTTTCATCATAGAGGAATAAATTTTTATTGGTTTACTTGTTAGAAGATAAACTTTTTCTAAATAAAACTTATAGGACCCAGACATCGTATAAAATCTTTTAATTTTGTAACCATTTAAAAAGTAGCTATTTTGACGTAAATTCATTTTCATATGGTGACATTTTAGCAATTGTAACTATACCTCTAAAACTAACGGCTTAGGAATTAGAAATTGGTAAACAATACGAAGGGAAACTGTGTATAAAACTAAAACACATTTGTAAAAGCATGATTTGTAGAAAAAGGCAAAAAATTTCATCTTTCTCTCATTCATAACTGCCATAATATGACTGTTCGAGTAATTTCATCGATTAAATGCAATACCTATTAGCTTTAATTCATTTCTGTTTCTGTTTAACCTGTCAGATACAAATTAACACCCCCCCACCCCAACCAAAAAATAAATAAATAAATAAAAACAAGAACAAAAAATCATGCGTCAAGCATAGATTATGAAACACTTTCCAACACAGCCAGAAAACTGTAACGAAACTTCACCGTTAAATAAGGGGAAAGAAGATATGTAAGTAAATAGTTTAGAAAACATATAACACATTGAAAAATTTTGAATACACTTTTTTATTTAATTTAACTTGGGTTTTTTTGTATGTAAAGATGGAATTTAGTAATAAATTTTTCACCCACTTCTTGACATGTTAGAATTGAAAAAAATATGCACACAGGTGCATTTCTGATGACAGTACAACATTTTAACATTTTTTGAGCTTGATTATAAACATATAAATGAATTTTAAGGTATTTTTCCATTAGCCAGATACAGGTGTTAAATCGCCAATAACTGTTTACGAGTTACAAAAATAATGGAGTTAATAGTATGGCAAATTACTCTAACCAATATAAGACAACTGGCTGAGAAACTGTAAAAAAAATATTTTAAACACTAAAAAGTAGAAAATATAAATAAAAAATAAAGAATGCAATATATATATATATATACATTTGTAAATACTCTTATTAATGTACAACTCCCCCCCCCTTTTTTTTAATAGAATAAACAGAATATAATAAACACTAAATAAAATAAAATTAAAAGCATAAGAAAATTAAATATTAATTATTAAAATTTCATAATATTTAAACAATAAGTTAAAGAAAAAAACCTTCAATAAATACTAATGAAATATTTTTAATAAATTTCTTTTTTATAATTAATTTTTTCTCCTCCAAAAAATAAATTTTTACTTCATCTTTTTTTTTTAGACTCAAACAGAAAAAAAAGTAAATTTGTTAAAGAGAACTTATTTTTTTATTCTGTATGAAACAAACTAAATAATTAAAGAAATAAACTTAAAATCCCATTACCTTTACAGAAAGGCTTTGCCAGATCAAAGGGCCCAAATCCTGTTGCACAAATAAACTGTACCATAGGTTTTCCACAGAATTTATTGAACTGATAATTTTGATAAAGATTGCTGACAGCTCTTCTGAGGCTGTAATCGGGAATCAGTAATGAAAAAACATTGTCCAAAGGCTTGGCAACATAATCTACTCCTAAATCAGGAATTTCAAGGATCGTTACAGTCAACAAGCAAGAAATTGCCTACAAGGAAAATAAAAACAAATTACAAAGAGCAACACAAATACCCAATACAGTACAAACATATTAAATATGAACAACATTATAAAACTTTAATAATAAGTGAATGCTAAAATCACAGTTAATGTAAAAAAAAGGGAAGATAAAACAAGCCTAGCGACAACACTGATTGCATACAGACAAATAAAATAATAAAAATAAATATTTTTATAAAAATGTGAATTCATGTTGCCAATTAACAGCTGATTACTGACAGATTTAGATCTCTCTTTCAAATTGTAACACTATTTCCAAGGCACCAGTAGATAGACTGAGACAGCTGGTGAATTTTTTTTTTTGTTTGGATTAAAAATATTAATAATGAGTTATTATTGAGGGAGAAAAAATTAATTATAATAAAAAAATAATTTTTTTTAAAATTGGTCTGACACTTGCCAATGTAAAATTCTTCTTTCAAATATGTGAATACTTTAGGTTTAGAATTCAATGATTTGTTGTTTAGCAAATTTATTAATGAAAAATAGAATTAAATTTTAATTGGTAAATTACTATTAGAAATATGTGGTTAAATGTAAAAATATTGTTATTTAAATCATTTCTGTGATTATGTAAATTGAATACACTATTTAAACTTTTACGTAGACCATGGTTTCACGAGCTTCAGCTATGCAATCAATCATTGCAAACGAAATAAACACGATTAAAGAAAATATTAATGAATTTTAAATTACATTTATTCCTGAAAAAGAAATTTGGGCAAGGGCAAAATGTAAATGAAATAATAAATAATCAAAATGTGAAATCTTTCTGTTAAAATGTATAATTAACAATTATATTTATGGAGCACAGATACAATATTTTCATATGTGTTATAGCGTGGAGATAAAAGGAGTGAGCAATGCTGGAATTGTGGCTTTTTGCTGAATTCACCTGCCATTAGACGGTGCGATCTCCATAGGAGGTGAATGGGAGATCCAGCACTTTGAATGAAAAGTGCGAAATGATGGACAGGGATCATTGGAATCTAGCATAGTGGCTGATTTGAAGAGAACATACAGAATTCCTAAGTAGATGAAAGGGCTTGCATATTTCAAAGGTAAACAAACTTCATGGTATGGTGAGAGACTCTGAAATGCATGTGATTTATATAAAATATCAACCAACTAGTAACAATTTGTATCTCCTAATAAAGCTCTAAGAAATTTGTAATTGGTATTATCCCAAGGATTAGAATTATGTAAATAAAAATTGTGCTAAAATGACCATTTAATTTGATAATGTTAAAATTAATAAAACATGTTTTATTTCACCTTTAAATATTGAATCTGTTATCCTTTTTCCTTCCTACAGCAACAGTAGTTATTTTTATGGAATTTTAAGTGTAATGTTTTTAAGGTTAATTGATAATGCACTATACAAGGTTTAATTTTGTTTTAAAGATAATTTGCTGATTTTTTTTAATTTTTTTTTTTTGGTCATGTTATTGAATTTATTTTTGATAAATTGATTCTCATGTTCCACATGTGTTGTGTCCAGGTTAAATATAGATAAGAACAACAGAATTTTTACAGAAAATACTATCAAAATGGATGTTTTTAATAACTTTTTTGTATATGGCAATCAAAATCATGATTATACAGTAGCAAATGCATATAATTAGAGATGTATGTCTTTAGTGGGGAAATATAGTTAAATTCTTCGGAAATACAATATTTTTTTTCTTTTAATGTCATACTAAGTTTCATAAGTTTATATAAGAATATAGGTTAATTCATGGAATGTTCTAACATGAATAACATTTGAGAACTAAACAAATGGAAAAAAATACCATAAAACTCTTGCAGATAAAACGCTTTCACAAAATTAATTTTTTTTATTGATGAAAATAGGGCTTTCACATTTACATAATATTTATATGAACAATTCAACAGTAAGTGGCTTTATTATCAGGTCATCAAAACAGTGTTTTCAGATTTGTATTCATATCTATTATTACTATCATAACATGATTTTTCATATTTTTCTGCACTTTTTAGTTTCCAACAAGCCCAAGCTGGGACATACGGACAAAGGACTTGTCCACCTGCATCCTTTGCTGAGGCACCATTAGTGATAATTAAGCGCCCTTTGTGATGGCATACAACTTAGTCTGTAAGCACTCACATCACCCTTTGCCCACCCTCCTCTCAAGACATCTGGTTTCCAATCACTATTTCAGTAAGAGAAACATTCTGTAAACATAGATTGGTTGATGTTGATAGATAAACTTATAAAGTACACTATGATATTAAAAGAATAAAAAATAATGTTTCATAGGATGTTTCTCATTAAAATAGCAATTAGAAATGCTAAAAAATATAAAAAATCATTCAGACATATTCTGCTTGAAGACCTTTTGTATCACTCACCATTGTATTTTTCATATATAAAAAATGGATTTTATGAAAGTACTTCATTTTCATGAACATTAAAGGCCAAAAGAAAAAAAAAGGAAGGGGGGGGGGGGTGATTGTCATTGGAAGTTTTCTTTGCTTAGCATTCACTACAACTAAGAATAAAATACAAGAATACCTTCTTCTACTTTAAAAAATAGAAATATGATTTATGTGACATAGAATTTACCTATATCTTGGTCAATACCATATATTACTTCTCTAAGAAAAAATTGCATGGTGGGAAACGAAATGTTGAGATAAGTTTATTTTTGTTCCATTCACTTAACATTGACCACTAAATCGTAAAATATTTATTATAAACTAGATAAACTTTTGCAATATTTATACTCTGTTCAAAATAAAGAGATTCTCAAAAAAAAAAAAAAAAAAGTTGCCATTTTATGCTAAGGAATTCCAGTTTTACACTTTTTCCAATGAAAAAACGATTTCATAAAATAAATATATTTTTGTTTTCTTAGAAAATATGATTAAGAAAAAATAAATGCAACAGATATTTGTCAAAATGATCGTTTTCTCTTGGCAAATTCTTGCCTGTTTCAATTTAAACTATGCACTAATCAATAAACAAAAATTTGAAGTAAAGAAGTACAAACTAGTGAAAAAATAAAACAAGTGGGTAGGTGTGATCGAAGATCGCTGAAAGGGTTTTGTTTAATATTCCTTTCAAAACACTTTATCCTTTCTTTAATAAATTCAAATAAATTTCATTTAGCAAAAAAAACCCCATGTTTTTTGTTTTTTATAAAGTAAAAATTTACCGGTCTATTTTTTCGTTTTTTCAAATATCTAAACCAGCCGGATAGTGGGTGAAACCCGCTATTATATTCTGTCATAATAATATCTGTCATATGGACTAAATGCGATATTAAAAAAAATAATTTAAAAATTAAACACAAATTGTACACTTTCAAAATGTTAAAATATGCGAATATTTCCATAATCGGATTTTTATCACGATTCAATATGTTTCTCAAACTCATATATTTGCTATTTGTTAGAAATAATTCCTCATATTGGATTCAATTAGAATCTCTGCAAGCACTCGAAAACACAGATGTTCAAAAAAGAAAATGCAGCAGAAGTTTTTCCTCCACTTAGTGAAATATCTCATGAACAGATCCGCAAACATAAATATCTTGTTGACTATTACATCCAATTATCTTCAAATGCAGTACCCAACTTATCTTTAAAAGTGATAGTGAATTAATGACTATTTTATTTTATATCATCAAATATAAAACAAAGTGAGTGAAAACATAGAACTTGTACAATTGGTGCAACAAGTAAGAATTTACAGCTAATTAGTGGTGTATTATATGTGCTTCGTCATGTGTGTTCTTCTATTTGTGAAATATGCCAGAAAACTCCAATTAAAGAGAATCCCATGACTCTAAAAACAGTTCAAGGACTAAAAACAAGAACATTCTCTTTCTTTTGGACTGAAAAACATTTAAGTTAGTCTGCCTACAAAACTCAACCGGTCAACACATCTAAAAAGAGCGAATGGTTCTTGTAATTTCTAAAATATGAATATCTTTTTGTAACTTACTAAATTTAATCTAAGATTTAAATTCAATTAACTGTAAAATTACATAATACATATTTTTTGCTTATACACAAAATGACTTATTGTTTTAGCTAATAATAATTTCCTAAACCAGTTCTTTTTTAGAAACATAGTCACAAACGATTATAGCGATTTATTACGTGCATTGTGAACTTGCCCTGGATTACATTCTATCTTGGATATTACTATGGCGATCATCGAAAGAAAAGGTAGGACAATTCCAATTTTCATTTCCCAATTGTTGATCAGTCTCAGTAGGTATTTACTTTCTGAAAAACCAATTCTTTGAGATAATGCACAATCGAACTTACACTTCTAAGACTATTCTCTATTACTCATATTGATACTAGCTTTGTATTATTCTCAAACATTTGAAAAATTCGTTAAACTTCCA
Source organism: Maratus michaelseni (assembly GCA_963931845.1). Classification (NCBI taxonomy): domain Eukaryota; kingdom Metazoa; phylum Arthropoda; class Arachnida; order Araneae; family Salticidae; genus Maratus; species Maratus michaelseni. The sequence continues at coordinate 21,938,223 of OZ007599.1, read as the reverse complement.
ATAGGACGTCAGATTTTCTTTTTAATTCTCTAATGACGTGATATTAATCTGCTTTGTGTACATACACACACTCATATTCCTTGTATTAGTGAGAAATCTTAGACATCTTCCGTTTTATTACCACTTTAACGTCAACCAATTTTATTTGATATTTATCTTTTTTTTCAATTGGTGAAACTTTTTATTTCATTTTCATTTTCCACGTGAAAATCGTCTGATAGAAAATTAATTATTGTAGAAAGAATTTCATCGTGGTTTTTAAATTTTTGGCATCTGCTATAACGAAAAAGGTTTAAATTTAATAGGAAAAGGCTGTTAGAATTTTGGTTTTTTATATCTATTTATTAAAATAATACGAATTTTTCAAATTTTAATATTTTGAGCTCTTCACACCTGAAATTCATCTATATACACAAAGTTTCAACGCTGTAAGTTATATAGTTTTTGAGAATGGCTCTGTGACGGAGAGACAATGGAGCGGGAGTAATAGGGTTTCGTGAGATGAACGAAACCCTAAAAAACATCAATTATATGCTTGGTGTGTACAGATTATAGCTGAAGCCTTATTTATTTTCCAAATTCCACATGCTTTTATTTACTAAGAGCCTCTTTTGTTTATCTATAGAGTGTTGGCAGAGTTTTATTAGGGTTTTCTAGGGTCAAAGGTCAAGCAATTTTACCTACACCCCCCCCCCCCCCCCCCCCCCCCCCCCCCCCACCACCACTCAAACCAAAATTGTAGCTGGAAATCTTTTACAAACATATTCGAAATTTTTCCTGAATTCCATAAAAATGTTCATAAAACTCAGGTTAACTTTTTTTTTTTTCGTATGATGCTATAATATCTTAAATACACATTCATCTGAAATCTTTATTATCAAGCAAAAACATGTATGTGAATAATGCTGACATCATATTGATAGGACCTGACAATAAATTTACCTTTTACTGGAATTTTTTTAACTTCTAAACTTTGCACAATTTTAATTTTTACATCCTGGAATAAGGAAAAAAAAAAGTACTTTCAAATGCAATTTGTTTGAAAACTATATATCAATTTTCTAATTTTCTAGGGTTTTAAAAATAATTTTCAAGTATGAATATTTTTTTAATTTGCATGCGACCCACTTATGGAAGATTAACCCTTATGCACTTAAAATCATATAAATAATTCAGCATTTGTTTGTTTCTGTAATATTCCATTAACTAAACAGCCAAATGTGAAAGCAGATCCACAAATTAATACATAAAATATAAATTTAACAGATATGCAGTCTAAGTATGTTTTATTATTTTATATCTTAAACCCACTTTTGTATGAAGTTATATTTTTAAATGAAAAATTCGTGAAAAAATATTGATGTTTAGTGTTAAAAGCACTCATTTTCTGTTCTTTTTGTCTAAACCCTTTGAAATCTTTATTCGTTATAAATAAAACGGTTTCAGAGCCTGTCTCAAAAAATAAAGAATCTCTGAAAAGAAATGTTTTCTTTACACTTTTTTGCTTGTTTTTATGCAATAAAAAAACAGTTCTCATCTTCCGAAATCTTTCAAATTTCAATTGGTTATAAATATAACTGTATCCAAGCTCTCTTTAAAATTTCGTGAAAAAATATGGATATTTAGTAGTGAAAACATAAGTTCTTAAAAAAAAAAAAATGCTTTCAATGCAATGGCCATGCTACACCATCTGTTTTCAATCAACACTATTCAACCCCCCTAGGCCAAACACGTTTCCTGTTTCTGAGGGTAGAAGCCTTCAAAAAAAGTTGAAGCATGCACAAAGGGACGATTTTCATGTGGAAAAGAGAGTGTGAATTTTACAGAATGCACTTTTTGCTTTAAATACTTAAGATTAGAATAACAAAAGGTTGCTATAAATAATGAAATGTTTTGTAAATGACTGCTGGCATGTAGGTACTCAAAAAGTAGCAAAAATGCTTTTGGAGGACAATCCAAAAAAATATACTACATTAAAAATATCTATAGTCTTCTTCAAGGGAGATAAGAATTTTTTTTCTAAATATATATATATATATTTTTAATTTTGAAACTTTAGTTCACGATTTAGTCAGCCTGTGCAATAATTAGGCCCTACATATAAGTATTAACCACTTAACTTTTACTTTTCAGATTTACGTTCTTATATTACTCTCTGATGGGAAATAATACATAATTATGCATTTTAATACAAACAAAGAGATATAAAAGTAAACACTGTCACTGATATGGATTTTATCATTTGGCAGTTACCAGATGGAAGCTGCAATAAAATTGTTTCAAGACTTTGGATACATAAAAAGTTTTTATTTAAAAAAAAAAAAAAACATGAGTGTCTTCCTTCAAAAAGTGAAATGTCTACTGCAATGCTAAGAAACAATTACAATTCCATGCCTGTAGTTTAAATTGAGTTTTATTATATTATTTTATCGTATAATATTTGTTTGTTAATTTTAAGTCTAGATATTGTATTGATTTAATAAAATTGCTGTGAAAGTCTGTAATTTTCAAATGTTATATTTTAATTGCTCAATTTTGGGCCAACAATGTTTTTTTTTTTTTTTAAATGAATTATTATACATGAATTTCATTTTATGCTAATTATTATGCTTGGCGACAACAATGGTGTTGGTATAATGGAAATGTACCAAATAAATTTATCCAAAATACACAAAATTAATTAAAAGTAATTCAATTCAAAACAGGCACATTTTTTTTTATTATTTAAACTTCTTTAACCATTAGTAAATAGTATGTGGATCATTTACCTACTGTAGAATGAAACCCCTTTAAATAAAAGACAGTGTTTTTAATTTACATCCATTTTATTAAGAGAACTAATGTACAATAATTACTGTATTGAAAGATTTCATTAAAATTTCCATTTTCCTTACTAAAGTGCAACCTGGTATAACAAAACAAAAGTATTTTAGCAGTAGGATGCTGCAATTAATTTATCAACTTAGAATGGATGAATGCAAATGATGAAAACATTCTTTCAAGTCCTGCAGAATTTGGGGAGTTTAAAAGAATTTCAGCATACCCATACAGTTTATTTGTAGAATATTTATCTTTTAAAATCAGCATTAAGATATGCATGCTTGTATACATCATTACAAATTTGTTTATTTTAAGTGTTGCACAATAGTTTTGAAAGATTACATTTTTATATAATAAATGAAGAATTGGTAGTTTTTTTTTTTTTTTTTTTACAGAACTTACTATAATGAAAAAATATCCCCCAGGGCTCGAAAAAAATTATTTTTTATTGTAGTCAACTACAATTACTTTATCAAAAATGTAGTTGACTACAACTACTTGCTCTAGAAAGTAACGACTACAAAATACTTTTCAAATGTAGTCACTACTTCGATACTTTCAGATTTTGTCAAAGGATTCAATGTTCAATATAAACTGAAAACATGGAATAAATAATACTCCGGCAACCCTTATCTGCTGGTATACAATTAAAAAATACGATATAACCAAGGGCATTAAAAAATTAAAAAATACAACATGCAAAAAAATGTTTTGTGTTCTAGAAAAGTGCAGAAAAAAAACTTGAAATACAAACAATAAATAAATCTGCAAATAAAGCAATTCCAAATAACAAGTAACCCAGCATTAAAACATGCAGACCTAATAAAGAGTAAATAATCAAAAAAGAAAATAAATTTCTTTAGTGGATTAGTATACTTAATTTTAGCAGCAAGTGAAAATGGAGAAAATCTATGACTTCATGCGATGTGTTACTGTACAGTGCAACTGAGATTCGACGCTGAAATTTTCAAATTATTGTGCAGAATAAATTTTACACAAAAAAAGCAAATTATGGCCACGTGATTTGTAGAATGTTAAAATTTTTTCTCTTTGAAATAGCATTAAAAGTAGCATTGATTCTCGCAACAAACTACGGATTTATCATGCTACTCGCTACACTACATTGTTCAAAATGTAGTACACTATACAACAAACTACTAAAATCAGCAGCGACTACTGTAGCTTCGCTAGTTGTAGCTACTTCCGACCCCTGATATCCCCTTATCTCTAAAGTTGTAAAAAAACATAACCAGTAAATACCTGCTGAACCGGAAATTTTGTTATTAAAAAATACCTTATTTTTCCTTAAATAATATTTTTAATATTAATTAAAGTTTCCAATTTAAATTTCGTATAATCAGGTTTTGAATTTAATTCTTTTACAAAGTTAATATACTTTAAATTTGAGCATCTGTTTTCAGGGTTGTAATTTTAACCTGGTCAAAACTGATTTTGACCAGGACACTGGATAAAAGTGGTTTTAAGCGTCCAAAATTGGTCAAAATGGTCAAAAGTGGTAAAAAATGGTCAGAACTGTTATAAATAGTTTTAAATAGTCTTAATTATAATTATTATTATTTTTGAAATTAAAAATATCTTAATAAGTAATAAAAGTAACAGTGCAGTTAAAAAAATACATTGACAAGTTTATGAGGTTCATTAGTAAAATATGCTTATACAATACAATAAGTGTTAAAAATGGACTATGCAATTGTAAAAGTATAATTCAGTTGCAGTTAAAAACACAAAACATGGCACATATGCTGAATCCTGTCTACATGGGTAAAGGTATTGATGAAGAAAAGAAAGAAATAGCAAGACAGTGGTTACATGATAATATTGATCTTACTTTTTGCCTCTTGTGATTGCATTTCAAGCAGAATCCTCACCATATCCAAAATCCTCTTTTTCTGAAAGTGTAAAAGATACAGTTGGGCCCAATGTCTGGTGGGTGGACAGCAATGAAGAAGATAACAGGCATTGATATAAAATTTGTTGAATTCACATGACATCTAATGAACTGTTGTGCTAGCTCTTCATCAATAGAAAGATTATTTTCTAAGTTTGGAATAATCCAAAATAAATTACGAAACCGTCTAAGTTTAGGGACAACTGCAAAACTTGTTACTTGTAATCATTTTTTTAATTAAACACAAATTACATAAAAACATAAAAGAGCTTGTGTAAAGAATAATTAAAAATATTTGTATTGTATCTTGGTGTTATGCAAGGCTCGCAGCGTTCCTAAATTTTTCTACCTTTGCTACCACTATTTTAAAACAAAACTCTTCGTGGTATATTCCATTAACGTCTGCAATAGAAATAAACGACAAAGTTTACCTTTTTATAATAGTGGTAGCAAAGGTAGAAAAATTTAGGAACGCTGCGAACCCTGTGTTATGTTATTTGTGTTATGACTTTTTTTTAAAATTTGGTGTTTGCTGGTGTTATGTTATTTATAATATATTTTTAACAAATGTTAACTTAGTTTTAACATGTGCTAGTAAAATATATTTGATTAGTATTAAATAAATTGAATATTGAATTTCAGTGGTCAAAATGGTCAAAATTGATTTTGACCGAGGCGATTTTAATCGGTTAAAACCGCTGGTTTAAACCGCCATGGTTAAAACCAATACAACCCTGTCTGTTTTGTTTTCTGTTGGTTTCTTCCATTTCTTTCAGTTTTTTCCAGTTTCTTCCACTGTCCTGGAAGAAACCCAAACCCTGCATATAGGTAACTATATTTCAATGACAAATGCTATCTGAATGGGATTTCTCATTAAAGATTTAAAGAAGACATAATGCTTAGTAGAATAAATTTTTTGCATATTTCTGCAATAATTTGGTAATAAAATAGTATGGTTGATGTTACTTTTTTCATGCCAGACTGTACATTTATTTCCATTTAAATTTTTTTTAAAAGAAATATTATTTAATCATAGAAACAACACACATTTTTTAAAAATAATTTTCCTGGTTGAAATATGTTTATTTGGCTTAAAAAAACATACAGAAGATTGGCAGCTATGAAATTAACTGATGAAATGCAAAAGGAGAAAAAAAAAGTAAACATTTTGTGCAGTAACACACATATTAGCCTGATAATTACACAGATAATTCAATCTTTAAGTCTGGCTTTTCCAGGCTGTAAGAAAAGCATCATTTGGGGAGAAAAAAAAAGAAACTTTTGTAAAGAGGCTTTTTTTGCATGCATGTTGAATTGCTTTGTTTAACTCACATACTGTAAGTAGCTCCAAATTTCTTATCTTCAAATTAATTCATGCTACTCATTTAAAAAACAACTGATAAATTAACAGAATGCAAAGTGAAATATTACAAATTAAAAAAAGGATTTTCAACAAAATTACACAACTTAAGAAATAAATAATACTTAATCAATAAAAAATATATTTAATATTATTTATATAACACATTTATAAATTGTAAAAAACAGTTAAGAAATATTAAACTGTTACAAATAAAATGAAAAGTATTAACTGCATAATATAAATTAAACTTATTTTGATAAACAAGATCAAACAGTAAAAATATGCATTAAAATTTTGTCTGTCAATGTGTACTACATTATAATTCAAAGACTGGTAAAGCTTGTAAACAAATTTTACATCTTATTATTATTACTCTAACTGGAGTGGAATTTTATTCTTGGGCAATAGAGAGAAAAAAAAAACTAGCAATAAATTTTCAGTAATTACCAATATGAATTTTAAAATATGTTATTCACAACAAAAAGTTTTCACACAATCAAATTATGTGCTCAGTTCAAAAGTAATAAAATTTAAATTTCATGTTCGGTCAATTAATTACACACACATACACACAAAACAATCAGTCATATAAAATGTTTGTCTTACAGAATAACTGATAGAGCATGCTTATGATGATCTTTATTCTTGAAAGCAATAATATCTGCAAATCATCAAACAGTGCTCGCTGAAATAAAGATATATTTGATCCTGGATGCACGAATATCTAATAATTTTCTCTTGTATTTTGGATAGAAAACATTGATTTAAATGAATAATAATTCTAAAATAATATCATCACATCTTATTTTTAAAACTTTCCTTTATGCAAAATGCATGAAAAATAGAAACAAAGATTTATTCTGTAGGCAACACTTGAATGAAAAAATATTCTGGGATTTATTACTTACGTCCAGCTAAGAAAAAAATACTTACATTCTAATAGGTTAATGCAGAGATATTCCTAGCACTTCTACAAGCCTATTTTATGCATTAAAAACAAAAAATATACCTTAAAAATTCACTTATGAATATTTTATCGCTTAAACCATATCAATTTAGCATAATTTTTTAACTTAAAATTTTATAATTTATTCTTTCTAATAATGTTGTTTAGAAACACTGCATACATTTTTTTCATCCATAAAAGTTTATTTACCAGATTGAATAGTTATTCTTCATAAAATCTTGTATGGTTATTAATAATATTTAGATAATTAGAAGCACTGCATACATTTTTTTTTTTATCAACAAAAATCTCTCTTTATCAAGAATGAACAGTCATCCTTCATATAATTTTGAATAATTGTAAAAATAGATAGATACATAAATAAATAAAATGCTCAGATGATCAGAAAAACTGTGAAGTTTCATTATCAACAAAATTTTTCATATATATTGTCAAGTTAAGAATAGTCATGACAAAAAGTATTCGTTATCAATTTTCAATGTTTAAAAACTTATTTTAATTTCTTACATAAAAAAGTCACTAAAGACGAGTCTTTAATATAAAACAATATAAAACAAGTGATATTTTTGTACTCATTATGAGGTACTGATATTATTCTATAAAAATTTGCATTGAAAGCACAAACAATATTAAAACTAGTTATTTTCTTTTATATAACCACATTCACACCTGTCAAAAAAGTTTTTGTACTTTTCATGATACTACTAAATTCACGTCTCCAAAATAAGTCAAGGAGTAGTTTCACACTTTGAAAAAATCCCAGCAATATCTTTGGGTCAATTATTAGTATTTATAAATTATCTTACTTATAATAATATCCAAAGGCGAGAAAGTGTCTGTAACGGTACCGGGATGTACCACTCTGGTCTGCGAGTCGACCGTAGTTAAACGCCATGTTAGGCTTAATGAAAAACATATACTAAATGACAACTAAACGTTAATTTCTTCTACGTGGAATCATGTCTGTTCTGCATATTTTCACATAAAACATGTATATCTTATCCAATTATAATGTATTAAATTCCAAATTAAAAATAAGCTATTATAAACATCAGATTACTAAATATAAACAAACAAACACTGTTGCCATTCAGAATTTCTGAATCTTGAAACAAATGAATCACTCTTTGAACGCTTCATTAAAAAAATACAGGTTAATTATCTGATTATCTTCTTAAAATATTTGTAAAAATATATTAAAGTCTTTAAATATTTTAATTTTGTTTAAAACCTTCAAAAACTATTTTTACAGCCATCTTTTGTCAATTAATATAAACAATCGAACTTTGTTAAAAATACAAGTTAATATTTGCATTAATTAGCATATTAAAATTTAATATGAAAATTTCAAAAATTACATTTCACTTTGCTAATTATTATTATTATTGTTGAAAAAAAAAAATGTAGTGAGTCATTCACTTTTGAGAATCATTCATCAAAATTACTTGTAGTACTGATTGCCAATTGACAACGTGTGTTTTACTGTTTTAACATCTTTGTTGATCTTTTTAAATGCCGTTTTAACCCTTTCCGGCACAGTGGTCCCACTCCGGGCACACCTAATTTTAATTCCAAACTTGCATTCGGCACCAAGAATATTTTAATAAAATTTTGCTTATACAATGAAAGCTTAAAATAAGGAGTTCTTATTCTCTAAGAAAGTCGTTTGTAAATTCCGGTGTCAATCAGTAATTTCGCATTTTATGAACAGAATTTATCTGTGCCGGAAAGGGTTAAACACGCGGTGGATTTGAATCTGTTCAATCAAATCAGTTTTTATTGTTGTTTTATATAGTTTAAGGATCGTTTTAGCGATGCCTCAAGAAAATGATGAAACGCCGATTGAAAGTAGATGGCGATTAATTAGAGAAAGACAGTCGAAGTGGTTTGCTTGGCAATCACAAGCAACATTGGACTGCATAAGGGAAGATGGCGCCATCTACCGGTAGAAAATACATACAAATTTTTAAATTTTGTTTCCATCCTAAATAAAATTATTTTTTTCTTATGAAACGTAATTAAAATATAAGGAATAAATAGTACCGAGTAATTTCCATTTAATTTTGCTTATGTAATAAAGAAAAAAATGAGCTATGTGGTGAGTCAAGGTTTTTAGAAACTGATTGATAACACTTTTTTTACAGAAAATTTCACACATGGATTGTTTGTTTGTTTTGTTTTTTAATATTTAATTTGAATGTTTTGTTCATTTGTTGAACTATTTTAAAAATTGAATATTGAGTCAATATCCTGTCATTTTTGACAGAGGGTATATACTAGTATATATATATATATAGCCTGAAGCAATAAAAACAGACGGACAGACATCATGCAATATGTTGAAATACTTTACCTAACTGTGCAGGAGTACTGAGGCCTTCAGTCTTGATACAGAAGAAAACCAAAAGCGCCAAGAAGCATGGGATCAGGTAGTTGAGAAAGTCCCACAAAAAGGCTGCAATCCAGTAACAAAACAAGTTGACGCCAGTCACTCTCTGAAGATGTTTCGAATTAGATGCCCACTCTTTGATGATGAAAATGGCAAAACTGGCCTCAAAAAATGACTTCCCAAACATTATATCCTGAGCAACATGATAGGACTCGGTCGTTTGAGTTTGTTGCTGTTTTCCCTAAAATAAATTCATACACACATGACATAAATCACAACTAGTTAATAAACAAATTATTGTAGCATTTTCAAATAGAGACATCAGGATATAATTCTAAAATAATGTTACTCTATAAGATTTTAAGTTTAAAAAAAAAAAAAAGTTTATTTCTAGAATTTTTTGTTTAAACACCAATTTTATTTATTGAAAATGCATCAAATGTTTCCACACTGAAAATTTGACAAAGCAAAGGGCAATTTTATTCCAGAAAAGTTTCTGTAAATCTCAAAAATCTACTGATTTCCGATTTATTCTCCTGTGTTTTAGAAGATAAGGGAAAGGTTTCTGCTACAGTGAGTAACTCTGAAATTTTAATAAAATAACATTAATTTTCAAAACCTTTCTGTTACATCATTAAAGGATTCTTTAATTTTTTAACTCAAAATGTAGACAAACTTTTTTTTTTTTTAAAATGGATTTTCTGAAAGTACTTCATTTTCATTAACATTAAAGGCCAAAAGAAAAAAAAAAGGGGGGGGGGGGCGATTGCCATTGGAAGTTTTTCTTTCTTAGCATTCACTACAACTAAGAATAAAATACAAGAATACTTTCTTCTACATTATAAATAGAAATATGATTTATGTGACATAAAATTTATCTATATCTTGGTCGATACCATATATTTCTTAAATAAATTGCATGGTGGGAAACAAAATGTTGAGATAAGTTCATTTTTGTTGCATTCACTTTAAGTTGACCACTAAATCGGAAAATATTTATTATAAACTAGATAAACTTTTGCAATATTTATACTCTGTTCAAAATAAAGAGATACTCAAAAAAAAAAAAAAAAAAGTTGCCATTTTATGCTAAGGAATTCCAGTTTTACACTTTTTTCAATGGAAAAACGATTTTATGAAATATAAATATATTTTTGTTTTCTTAGAAAATATGATTAAGGAAAAATAAATGCAACAGATATTTGTCAAAATGATCGTTTTCTCTTGGCAAATTCTTTCCTGTTTCAATTGAAACTATGCACTAATCAATAAACAAAAATTTGAAGTAAAGGAGTACAAACTAGTGAAAGAATAAAAAAAGCATCAAATACATGCTTGGTGTGTACAGATTATAGCCGAGGCCTTATTTATTTTGCCAAATTTCACGTGCTTTTATTTACTAAGAGCCTCTCTTGTTTCTCAATAGAGTGTAGGCAGAGTTTGATTAGAGTTTTCTGGGGTCCAAGGTCAAACAACTTTGCCCCCCACCACTCAAACCAAAATTGCAGCTGGAAATCTTTTACAAGCGTATTCGAAATTTTTCCTGAATTCTATAAAAATGTTCATAAAACTCAGGTTAAATTTTTTTTTTTTTTTTTTTTTTTTTTTGTATGATGCTATAATCAGGGCTGCGGAGTAGGTGGGAAAAATGACCGACTCCGACTCCTGAAATTTTAAAGGAACAGACTCCGACTCCGGGAAGGCTAAATGTGGTTTCATCTGGTATACAGCAGAGTATAATCATAAAAATTTGAGTGTAACTTCTTTATATTGCAGAGTGTAGTATAGCATAACCTCAATCTTCTAAATAAAAGAAAAGTTAAAAGTCTACTTACAAATTGAAGAGCAATATTTTGCAATAAGGAGGATGAAATGGAGGATGGTGAAACTTCAACAATAAACATAACTTGGGTAAAATGAAACATCTTTATTAATATCAGGAAAAAGCATCTTCAAAAAATATACTTCAAAACAAAACTAGATAACAGGCATGAGCAATCTTCTCATTTTACAATGGTTTGCAACCAATCACCACTAGCCAGCACATGCTGGAACTGTTTTGCATAAAACAAAGTTGAACAACATTTTTCAACCTGAAACAAAACATTACTTTACAAAACACTACTTCTTGTTCAACTGACACATTTCAACCAACCATTCAACCAAATTTTAACTATGAATTTAACTGGAAAAAATGTAAACAAAAGATGGATGCCTGCATGCTAGTGAAGTTCAGTGTTAGTTTTGTTAGTATGTTAGTAGATTCAGTGAAATACAGATTAAAGGTACCTTTTAATTTTAATAAAATAAATTAAATACTTAATACAAAAAAGTTGAAAAATGGTGGAAAATGAAACTTAATAAAGAATTGTGGTTCTTCCACAAAATGCCCCCTTTTCCAGCATTTTTCACTTATTCAACACTTTCAAAATAAATGCAGATATATAATACACAATACATAATTCAAAATATCACTTGCAAAAATTCACTACTTGTAATTCAAAAAAGTTTTTTTTATTCAGTTCAGCTTAAGTATGCAGACCTAAGTTTCATAAACGAGTCTTTGCATAGCGACTTTGTTAGGAGATCAGCTAAATTGTCCTTTGACCTAACATGAACAATATCAAATAAATTCTGTAGATACAGATCTCTAACAAACATGTATTTTAAATCGATATATCTATTTCTAATGTTCTCAGTTCTGTTCTTAATGAACTGTATAGCTGCAGCATTGTCACACTTTAATATTGGTTTTTGGGTACCAATAACATTTGAATCTAAATTAAGTGTAGAATATAGCTGACCCAAGGTTGAATTCAGATACTTAAGTTCTTTAGCAGCTTCTGAGGCTGCAATAAATTTAGATTCCATTGGAGACATAGCTACGCAAGTCTGTTTCACCACACGCCAAGTTATTGGGATGTCATTTAAGAAAATAGAATAGCCAGTCCAGGATCGACGGTCACTCGGGTCGCTAGCCCAGCTAGCATCAACATAGGCAGAGAGTTGAACAGGAGGGTCTTGAAAGGGCATTTGGATTCCTAAATCCTTAGTAGTTCCAAGGTAGCACAGTATTTGTTGAAGACATCTCCAATGGATAGGTCCAGGATTTTCAACAAATTGGGAAAGAGCTGCTACTCCATAGCTGATATCAGGTCTGCAACATCCGGAAATGTAGAACAGGCAACCTAATAAATTTCTGTATGGGACGTCTTCCATCTGGTTGTCATCAGTTGGCATGTCTTTCCTAGAAGGAACAACTCCACATTGGAGTGGAAGAGAGATTTTAGTAAAGTTTTTAAAATTAAATTTTTCAAGACATTTCTCAATGTACTCTTTACAATGAATTTTTATAGCATCTCCTGTCATAAACTGAATACCCAAAAGTTTTGAAATGGGTCCCATGTCTTCTACTTCATATAAACTTTTTATAAGAGAAACTACCTCTTTTAAAATTATTTCATTTTCAGCAAATATTGGTAGGTCGTCTACATATACTAATACCACTGCTTTCTTTTTATAGGAATACACACAAGTAAGTCCTGGTATTTCTTTAAAACCATTATTTGTGAGTTTATTGTGTAATTCTTCATACCAACACCTTCCCGACTGGTGAAGGCCGTATAATGCTTTATGTAATTTTAAGACATGGTTTTCCTTTCCTGGAGTTACATAGTCTGCAGGCTGCTTTATATATATTTCTTTGTCTATGGTTCCATATAAATATGCACATCGTACATCTAGAAGACAGTGTTTCCATCCTAGGATACATATAAATAAAGCTATGAAGAGTCTGATTAATTGGAAGTTAACAACAGGACTAAATGTCTCTTCATAGTCTAATCCCTCTCTTTGGTTGTTCCCCAAGGCTACTAACTTCGCTTTAAAGTTTCCAAATCTATCATTAACTTTTCTTTTAAGAGTATATACCCACTTAGTACCTATGATTTTACAGTTTTCTGGTTGTGGAGCTAATGACCAGACATTTCGGTCAATCATAGTTTTAATTTCTGCATCCATTGCTTCTTTCCAAAACTTAGCTTCAGGGAGAGATTTTGCTTGTTTGGGGGACCTAGATATTATAATTTCTGCACAGCAGGTTTCCTCACTATTTGGTTCATTATCATCACTTTCTACTTTTAAAATAATAGGACCTTCATACTTATCTTTATATGAAAAACTTATCAAATCTTTGTCATAAATTATTTTGTTTTTCTTGCAATACTCTTGCATTTCTCTTTGGCTTCTAAGAGTTTTCCCTTCAGGTGTAAAAATATAAATATCAACTTTTCCCTTTGAGGCCCCTTTCGTTCTTACTGTTCTTATCCTATGCAATTTAACTGTATTTGCTTCTGGTTCAGGACTTGGGGTGAGGGATCGAGGTTCCTCTTTTAATTCTGGCTCTTCTCCAATTCAGCTTTGGTTGGTTGGATTAAAGGCACTGATTTTTGATCAACTTGTAATTTGGAGCTTGAAACACTGTTTCTTATGTTACACCCAAATCGTCATCATCGTCAAACTCTGAGGAAATGTTATGACCCTCTCTTGCTTTTCCTAACACTGCTTCATCAAAAGTTACATGTTTACTTTCTACAATGGTATTTTCATCAGGAATCCACACTCTATAACCACTTGTCCCATACCCATATCCTATGAAAATGCCTTTCTTGGCACGAGCCTGAAATTTGTTTCTTTTTTGTGGGGGTTGGTGAACATAGGCTATACAGCCATATCTCTTTAGATGATTTACCGATGGCTTCTTATCATACCACCGCCTGAAAGGAATGTCGTGTATGGTAGTGTGCAATGTCCTATTTCTTATGTAATTTACTGACATAATGGCTTTTAGCCAAAAGTCATCTGTTAAATTAGCCGAGTATATTAATGTTCTCATTCCATCAAACAATACACGATTATATCGCTCTGCACAACCATTCATTTGCGGCGAGTATATCGGGGTGCGTTCATGTCTAATTCCAAGATTGTCTAAAAACCTTTTTAACGGTCGGTTGCAATATTCTAACCCATTATCTGTTCTCACAGTTTTAACTTTCTTTCCAGTTTGTCTTTCTACCATAGCTAAAAAATCTTTAAATTTACCATAAACTTCATCCTTATTACGTAATGGGTAACAGAAAGCCCTGCGACTGTAATCATCAATAAATGTTAAAACATATCGATAGACATGCTTTGTTGTAACTGGAGCCGGACCCCATACATCGCTGTGTACAAGTTCCAATAGCTCTCTGGATCTAATTTGTGGCAATTTCGGGTGGACAGCTCTTGTACTTTTTCCTATAACACAAGATTCACATCGTGTTTCTTCACCTTTAAGTCATTCAGGATTTTGAATTAGATTTTTATTAAACATATCTTTTAAAGTGCTCAAGTTTACATGTGCAAACCGCTCATGCCAGAGCATGATGTTATTCCTATCTAGAGCATATGAACTATTATAGTTGTTCTCGTTATTTAAGTTTACTTTATGTTGTGTCTTAACCGTTTCATATTTCCCTTTAAATTGAAAATTATCTTTAGTAGGCAAGCCCTTTATAGTGTAAAAATTATCCTTTAACTTAGCACTCCATAAATATTTCCACTTAGGTGAAAAAATTTTAAATCCTCTATCTAGTTGGGCATGCATCTTAGCTTTGTCCATTTTGGACATACTAACTAGAGTTCTATGAATAGAAGGAACATATAAAACATCATGTAAATTTACTGTCATTATTTTATTTCTGTCTTGAATCTTAAATTCCACTTCATCTATACCCTCTACTGGGTGGGGGGTTGTTCCCATACGTACCACTGCACCTGCCGGAGGTTTTCTTAATTCTGTGAAAAATTCTTTATTTTGGCATACATGTGCCGACAATGCACTATCCAGGGTCCACTCTCTGTTTGGAGGGAAAAAATCATTTTCATAACACTCTTCTACCATAAATTCTGAAACGAAAGAACTGACTTTAGGTTTAGGCCTAGAAACTAAAGTTTTGTTTCTGCAAAATTTAGCAAAATGATCACTTTTACCACATAAAAAGCAAGTTGGCCTTTTCCTTATACCTGGCTTAATTGTAATTGGTTTACTAGAATTTAATTTATCTTTACTTTTAACAGTTAATAAACATTCTTGTTTCTGAAGATCACGGAGATTTCTTCGATTGTATTCCTTTAAAATTTCTGCTTTTAAATTATCAAACTTAAATTTAGACTCAACACAATTTTCAAATTCTCTCACTAGGTAATCATATTCCTCTGTAAGACACTGCAATAGTTGATAACACCTGTGATTTTCACTAATAGACTCCCCAGAATCAATTAACTTTCTATAACAATCCTCAAATCGAGCTATAAATGTAGGTAATTCTTCATCAGGAAGAATGCTTAAATTTCTAAACTCTGCCAGCCTATATGCTTTTAAGGATCTACACTCAATTTCTAAATTAGTTTTAAGTGTATCCCAAATAACTGAAGGGTCATCTAAATGATTTATTTCAAGTTCAACTTCTCTACTACAGTATGTTTTTAGTAAACCAGCAGCCTTACTTTTACTTTGATTTAATTTAAATTTATCAATTTCTCCTAAATCATCTACCTTTGGCCATTTGCTTATCCATATAATTAAACCTTCAGACTCTAAAATCCTCTTTATATTTGTTACCCAAGAATGGTAATTATGTCTTGTCAATAATAATTGGGGATTAGGGCTAGCAGCCATGTTTGTTTACAAACACTGAAATAATTCAAAGTTAAACTGATCAAATTAAGTCTTCAAAATAGTATAATACTGGGCAACACAACCCTTTGTTCTTATCAACTGGTATACAGCAGAGTATAATCATAAAAATTTGAGTGTAACTTCTTTATATTTCAGAGTGTAGTATAGCATAACCTCAATCTTCTAAGTAAAAGAAAAATTAAAAGTCTACTTACAAATTGAAGAGCAATATTTTGCAATAAGGAGGATGAAATGGAGGATGGTGAAACTTCAACAATAAACATAACTTTGGTAAAATGAAACATCTTTATTAATATCAGGAAAAAGCATCTTCAAAAAAATATACTTCAAAACAAAACTAGATAACAGGCATGAGCAATCTTCTCATTTTATAATGGTTTGCAACCAATCACCACTAGCCAGCAAATGCTGGAACTGTTTTGCATAAAACAAAGTTGAACAACATTTTTCAACCTGAAACAAAACATTACTTTACAAAACACTACTTCTTGTTCAACTGACACATTTCAACGAACCATTCAACCAAATTTTAACTATGAATTTAACTGGAAAAAATGTAAACAAAAGATGGATGCCTGCATGCTAGTGAAGTTAAGTGTTAGTTTTGTTAGTATGTTAGTAGCTTCAGTAAAATACAGATTAAAGGTACCTTTTAATTTTAATAAAATAAATTAAATACTTAATACAAAAAAGTTGAAAAATGGTGAAAAATGAAACTTAATAAAGAATTGTGGTTCTTCCACACTAAAGTACTAGTTTTGCCTGTTGATTCCTATTATTCAGATTGCATCATTGCTGTCATTTGTTTTGAAACAGTAATAGTCGCTTTATTAAATGTCATTAAATAAAGGAAATATTACTATTTAAAAAAAGTGGCAGCAATCAAGCAATCTGAATTTAAAAAAAACCTCAACTGGCAACACTGCAACCTGCTGTTACATTCCTGTTTGACCTTGAAGCATATAATGTATACCTATCAACCGATAATTTTTTTTTTTTTCACGTTTCATTTTTTGGATGAATTATGGGTGTAAGCTGTGATAGGTAGTCAAGACTAGGACTCAATTACTGCAGCGACAAACTTCCGACAGTATTTTAGTATAAAAAGTTTTACCTTTTTTTTAAATGCAGATTTTTTTTTTTTTTAAATAAGGCAAAAATATTCTTATAAAATGCCTATGGAACTTTGCCCCTACATTAATTGGCTCCGGTCAAGACTGAAAATATTTTGAACATCCCCCCCCCCTTCTCCTCCCAGATACTCTATGCACATGCACTCACACAAAAACACAACATGCATTAAATTTTATATGTAGTAAAATTTTCTTATGTCAAAACTCTGCAAAAACTGCATGTAAAATATTTATATGCATGTAAATTGCAATCGAAAAGTTAAACTTGAAGCTATTAGATAGAAACAACAGTTGAAATCTAATAAATCTCCAAAATTTATTTTGAACAACACACACAAAGATCTATCAGATGAATCCAAAATACATATAAACAACATATAATATGTTGGTATATCATTTTAAGACGATAACCAAAATATTTTATGCCAAATCAAACATATATTATACCAAAATATGGGTGAAAGGATGTTTAATTTTGGTTTTATATCTATTCCTGCAGACCCAAAAAATAGGAGACAAAATTTTACAATTTAAGCATCATTTGGGTCTCCAGAACACGAAAAATTCTGAGAGAAAGTAAGAAAAATAAAAATGAATAGTAATGTTAGTAAAAATTTTATATTTCCTGCATTAATTGTATAATTTTGGCTTTATTTCGGGTCTGCAAGACCTGAATATCAAAAGGATAAAGATAACAGAAATTTCACTATTTAATCATTGTTTTAAGTACTGCAGACTCAGGAAAAAAAAAAAAAATAAGATTTTCACTTTTTTTCCTTGTTGGGGGGGGGGGGGGGGGGGGGTGAGTCCTATGTACATGAAAAAAAGGGGAGAAAATTTAGAATTTCAGCATTACTCCTGGTAACCACAGACCTGAAAAATCTGAGGAAAACAAGAAAAAAAGGGAAAAATTTCCAATTTTCGCATTACCTCGGGTTCCGCAAACCCCAAAAAAACATAGAGAAAGGGCTATATACTAAATATAAACTAGAGATTTCAATTCAAAACAATTTTCAAATATGCTGTACGCTGGACAGTATATTAGGCCTGTTTAACCTGAGTTTCCTTGTATATATAGTCCAAATATAAAAATAATAATACAGTTTATAAATTTAAAATTACATAGAATTGGTTTAATTTCACTTCAAACTGTCTAAAAAACAAGCTGGAGTCGGCCTGTTTTTTAGTGACTCCGACTCGTTTGCCCCAAAATACGCCCGACTCCGACTCCGCAGCCCTGGCTATAATATCTTAAATACACCTTCATCTGAAATCTTTATTATAAAGCAAAAACATGTCTGTGAATAATGCTGACATCATATACATAGGACCTGACAATAAATTTACCTTTTACTATAATTTTTTTAAACTTCTAAACTTTGCACAATTTTAATTTTTAAAACCTGGAATAAGGGGAAAAAATGTACTTTCAAATGCAATTTGTTTGAAAAGTATATATCAATTTTCTAATTTTCTATGGTTTTAAAAATAATTTTCAAGTATGAATATTTTTTAATTTGCATGCGACCCACTTATGGAAGATTAACCCTTATGCACTTAAAACAATATAAATAATTCAACATTTGTTTGTTTCTGTAATATTCCATTAACTAAACAGCCAAATGTGAAAACAGCTCCACAAATTAATAAATAAAATATGAATTTAACAGATATGCAGTCTAACTATGCACTTAAACAGTGAAATAAGTAATCACTAAAATAAATTTAACTACAGACTTTATTTTTTTAAAAACACATGAAAACAATTAAAATTATAAAATAGACGTTTCGTGCACTTTCGTACACCTCATCAGTACTTTCAAACACAATTGCCAAGCCACCAGAACCAAAACAAGAAAAACAGTTAAAGTCACAGTTTAGTTAAAACATTATACTCTGCAGGAATCTGTGCAGCCTCGTTAATTGGAGATTCAGCTAAAACTTGTTAACTATTATGAAAGATAATAGTTATGGGGTTTAAGAAAAGATAACAGAGTTAACACGCTTTTAAAGGAAACGTAAAAGCTGATTTTTATACCCCAGATAAATGAAAAACAATTAAGTTAAACCCAAATGTAGTGGTTTAAAAACAAGGAAGATAACATATTTAAAAACCAAGGATATTTATTTAAACATTCAATCAAGCAATTACAACAATGATAATTAAACTTAATTTAAAATCAATTAAATAAATATAACAATGTCACACCACTCAATATATATACTTTAACAATTACTAAAAAGGTTCTCAATATCTAAATGACAACATGACGTGATTAGATTAAATATTGACCATCTGGAACCTTAGCCACTTCAACATTATATGGCAGCAAAGCACGTAGATCTGTTTCCTCTATTCCACACATAAGTTCATTTCATAAATGAAAGTCAGAAAGCACTTTTAATGAGAAACTAACTTCTTAATTAAAGGATTTCGCCAAGTTTCCGAAACAACGTATTCACTCAACACCATATCCCATTAAAAGTCAAACCATTTCCAGGAATACTTCTTTCCACTTCTTTCACCATAATAACTGCCGAACAAGCACTAAACTCACAATCTAGAATGTCATCACTTTCAACCAAGATAAAATATAACCAACATAAATACGACTGACACTGGGATGAACGTACACACTATTACAAGACACCACACTAAAACAATAAGGGCAGTCTCTGAAAGCGGCAGCTGAAGAAGATGATCGTTCACCAAAGAATGCAACTATACATACCTCAGTACTCTCTCAGATTACTACGCCACGCATGCTCACACCGATCTTCCGAAACTTCCAGAACGTCAATGACATCGATTTATGCAAAACTATCGTTCTGGCGTTAGCCTCCTGACAAGTACCGTGATTACGTCACGACAACGGCATCTCCCGGTATCTAGGCCAACCACGATGACTGAGATTGAAATCGATGAAGCGTATCAAATGATGTAAACGAAAGAAAAGTGACCGTGAGTTATGAAGCCACGCAAGGTAAACAGAAAACGGAAAACTAAAGATTGTATTAGAGTAAAGATTAACTTTATATTTACATTTAATATAGATACAAAAATGGTCAAATTCATTTCAATAAGTAAGTTTATCTTTCACTATGAATATGTATTTCCATGAAAGTTTAACTAAAGAATAGTATTTAACTGAACTAACTTTAAACATAAAACATGATTTCATTACTAAATTAAAGATATTTTTATGAGACTTCTTGAATAAAAATATTGTTTAATTTAACATAACACAAAATAAAAATATAATTTAAAGATGTCTGTAAGGTATTATAACTTTAAATATTATTAAACTTTATATGAATGTTGAACTAAAAAGGTTTATAAAAGATATATAGAATGATGAGACAAATTATATAGAAATGAGGGACTCCATTTCTTAGACATGTTCTCATTTTCCTAACATGTGCCCCCCCTCTCATCACTTCTACATTGCCAAACTCCACTTATCTGTAAATCAAACAACCATTTAAACAAACCCAAAATGTCACCTTGTCAACCAAAATAACATACACAACTAACAGAAAATTGCAAAAAAAATAGCCAAACAAAAAAAACAGTTCCAGACAGCCAATTCATCATTAAAAAGCACATTTAAATCACATACAATAAACAAAAAAATACAACACATAATACACATATTTAAAATCTTTATATATATTAAAAATTCATTCCAGTCTTTACTTAGTCCATCTTTTCAGTTCATATAAAAAAAATATGCGTATATACACACTAACACAATTTAATTGTATATATACCGATCATTCACATTCCCAAAAAAAATATCCAAAAAAAACTTTATTTCTTGTAACACATCTTTCTACAGCTTACCAACATATTTTTTTTTTTTTAACACAATTACACTTTATCACCTTAAACATTAAAAATATGAATATTTGATGAACAAGCTCCACCTGACACCAATAACCCTTGTTAAAAAAATTTGAAAACATTTTCTATATATATATTCAGAAATTATTCAATACGAGTCAATTCAAAACTCATTAAAAATTTACATATATGCCTAAAACAATTTATTATCTCTATTACCTAACACTTTAATTTAATTAATTTAACACTTGAACATTTTCTAACACTCACTATAAACTTCCTTAATCTAATACTTAATTTAACCTCTATCACTTATTTTCTAACACCTGCTTTAACACTTTATTTTTATTTAAAAAAAATTCAAACTATTAAAATAAAAACTATTATTTATACAAATTTTTTTTTTCTAAACCATCCCTCCAGGCAATCTCACAATAATACATCAACACCACGTCTTATCTATATGATATCCACTCCTGCAGCTCCAGGCAAAGGAAAAGAAAAGATACCTCAATTCATGCCGGCCTGAATCAAGAATCCTATTTATAACTATAACTTCTCTTTCTCAAATCCATGATTATCTATCTCCAAACCTACCTCTAGGGATCCTGACACACAGGACAACACAGAAATAAAACGTAATATCTCTAAATAGAGATCAAAATTATAACATTTATTGAAGATGTACATAACACTCTTTCAACTTTCACCATACTGAAATTCAAAGAACTTCAATATTCCCTTTCTGCACTAATGCCTAAGCACGCACTTTCTCAATCATCATTACTTTAGGCCTAAAGATTCCATACCATTTTCTCACATAAAACAACGTAGAAATAGGCTAGATACATAGACAATATCCCATAGACTGATTAAACTGAAACTTTAAGTTTCACAAGAGAAATTTAGCACTATGTTCAAAATAATTTATCCTGAGCCGCAACAGATACCATGAATACTCAATATATTTCCAACACTCTTTAAACATCTTAAAACATTCGATGGAGATCTTAATAATGTCAAGCAGGGAAAAACCTTACAAATTCACTATCTCATGAAGGTAACCAAACAAATTCTAACACATTTCAACTAAAAAAAAATCCAGATCAAATTTAAGGAAAATTTAAACTACAGAAACAATATTTCCAACAAACATTTTCTCAAAAAAAAAACTTTCATCTAATTTAGAAAACGCTGAAAATCCAGCTCAGCAACTTATGTGACATCCTTCATACAGTTTAACTGGCCTAAAATAACATATAAATCCATGTTAACAATGGATTATATACAAATGTTCTCCAAAACACCACTCCCCATTACACCATTCTCCAAAAACTATCTTTAAAAAATTTATATATAAAAAAAAATACAAATAAAAACCAGAAAATGTCAACACTGTCAAAAATGAAAATTAACGTAACAAGACTACTAACTAAAAATCTCAAGATAGTCTATCCATCATGAGAATAGAGCATTTAGCTCAACACCACCAGTCAAGACTGTTCTGAGGCACACACTGCCAAGCCAATATTTACTTTACATTAACAATATCAAATGGATGTCAACATCTCCGCCTGGTTCAAACAATTAAAGGGCCCCAGTCAAAAATGCCAAAAACCATTTAACTGTCAACTATCAGACTGCTAACTAAAAATTACCAACTTCTTCACATACATTCTGCTTTTATTTTACTACTCCTGCACGACACACGGGTCCTAGTGGCATTCCCATTACAAAAAAACTGGACTCACAAAATTAAAATAACTATGCCTGCGGTAAGGCCCTGATGTGGCGGTAACCCCCCAACAACTCCCCCCGAAAGAGTTCTCTGTCATTTACCGGTCAAGGGTAACCCTCCCGAGACGGAACCGAGGGCTGATCGAACTCCCCGAAGAGGAATGTCGAAGGGCACCATCTCCACATCCTGACGGAAATTAAATTGCATGCCGTAACAAGAGACAGTAAAAGTTAAAAAATGCAAAAGATTTGCAAAAACATAAACCCTTCAAAAAAAATTCTTTTTTTTCTTTTTCTTTTCTCTCTTATGTAGCTCAATTTCAATTAATCATTTTAAAAACTCAATGCCTGACCACCTTACAAATGAAAAGACCCCTTTTTTTTTTCATGAAACGTTAATGACATTTACCCTCTAAACATTTTTTTCTTCAAAAGAAACCTAATAAGATGGATTGACCAAGTCTCTCTCCATTCCCAGTTCCCGAAAAAAAAAAAAAAAACAGATCATAGCATACAGAGCTGAACCATAAGATCCCTAACAAAATATCAAACAGCCGCCTGCAGCTATCCAGATCTATTTAATAGTTGCACAATTTACCAAATCCTCAGGAACTAGAATTCCTCAAGCCACAATCCATCAAAATACCTAAAACTTTTATTAACATATTTTATCCTTCCTCAAACCTTAAAATTTTTGCCTGACACTAAAAAAAAAAAATTTAAATAGATTTTTCATTAAAATTGTACAAGTTATATTCACAAACAACAGATTCCCCTCTTCCAAACCCAGATATTCCCTACACTTTAATATCCAACTCCTCTCATTTATTTAAAAATATGACATGAAAGAAATCATAAATTTCAAATTTCCAATTTTTAAATTAACACTTCTTAAAAAAAATTTAAATTTATTAATTAACTCTCCACCAAAAGAACTCATTAAACATATACAAAACTTAAAATATATAAAACTTCTAAATTAAAAATTATAATGATATATTAGGATCAAACTGATTTCAGTGGAGCTGAACACACTTTTTCACCTAGAATGACCCCTTAAATAAAGATAATTCAAAAATAACCAATTAATAAATTAACTTAGTATATACAAATTAAAATTTCCTTTAAATTAACATAACTCAAGTAAATTCTCTCCCCCTCTCAGCATAATTCCCAGGATTCCTAAAAAAAGTTAAGTCCAAATTACATGACTAACTAACAGAGCATATCTTACACAAAGCAAATTAAAACTGCTTAATATACTCAAAAAATTCCTAAAGATAACTTTAAAAATTCTAACAAGGCTCCTGGATAAATGCCTTAAAAAGTGGAGAGACAAGACATAACTTTACACTACATAACTCCAACATATAATTACTTATAATATAACTTAAAAAATATATATAAAACAGTTTTATTATAGTCAGATCAAAATAAAAAAAAACTTCTGGTAGAGAATCACCAAAAAAAAAATTAACAACATGTTTATTTATAAATTTATAAGTATTGCAATAAACAAAAAAAACATTTCTTTCATAAATTCAAAAATATTCCCTCAAAAAAAAAATTCATCATCAGGTCCATTATATACATCTATATAAATAAAATATAGTTTATTTCTGACCAACAAAATGTAATTTAACTGAAATTAACGATAAAACATTCATAACACATGAGCTAGCCAAAAATTAGTTAAATCTGGGTCAGAAACAAAAAGATCTTTAACCCAAACTGGTTGTCCTTACAAAAATCAACCCCCTTGATATAAGATTTGTCTATATTCAAATCTCCAACATATCAAAAAATATGGTCAAAACCAATTCTATTTCATCCCCAGAATATACATTCAAAGCTAGACCCAATAAATGATATCTATAAAAATTTATATGACCCTTACTTTTAACTTAAAACAAGACTAAAATTTTAAACATTACTTTAATTTTATTCAATACTAAAAAAAACTATTTCAACAATTCAAAAGTAAATTTCTATTAACTGTTACATATTAAAGTAAAACAAAAATTAAACCATTTAACATTACTTAATTTACTTATAAAAATTCTATTCTAAAAGTACAGAAAATTTACCATTAAAAAATTTGCAGAACTGGGTCATATTATATTAAATTTTTATTAATAAAAAAATAAACTCTCATAAATCCAAACTAATTTAAACTTAAAAAAAAAATAACAAGTCAAAAAGTAAAAAAAAACTTTTAAACTTCGGACCTGACGATAACTTAAACTTCACTTATTTTCCCAAACCTATACTTAACAACTTGAGTCAATATCCAAAGAAGATTTCAGGGGATCTGCTGTAAAGACCTTTATTGAAAAACATATTAAATCAAAAAAAAAAATTTAAATAAAGCACAGGGTATTCCTTTTACAGACGGTGGGCTTTCATCATCTAACACAATTTCTCACAACTTTCTCTTTCATATTCATCATAATTTCTTATTATCTCAAAAAAAAACTTTAAAGTTAATGGCTCAACTCAGCAGCCTAAAACTCTGAAAAGAAAGAAGCATTATAAGTCCTTAAATCATATTAAAAAAAATTAAAAGTTCAATGTCCACCAGCAGAAAGTCCATTTTCACAACCACGGGGCTCCAGCACGCTCCATTTACTAGATATATGACAAAAAAAATTATATGATGAGCTTGGAAAATCATATCTCTTCCTCCAAAAACATTTAATCTGAAAACCAAGAAGACGAGACGTCATCGCACTCATATTCACTCTGCGTTATTGAAAATGTTGACGATAGATCGGAATCCGATCCGTCCTCGTAGGGGAAGAAATATTTACTTCTTCGACGTGACTGCCTAGACATATACTCTTTGCTTTCCTCTGGAGAAACATTGTCCGATGTATCAATTGAATAAATATTCAAAACTTCTTCTATCATAAACAAATGCTGTTCATAATGCAACACATCGCCTCGGATAAAACTTTCAATTAAATCACAGTACAGACACATTTCTTCTTGTTAACTGATGACTTGATAGCAAAAAAAAAATGACCTCTTCCAAAATTTAAGGACAAAGATGCCTTCCCTTCAAAAATGATGCACTTTAGCTGCTTCAGAAAAACCACGCCTTGTGTCATTTGAAAATAAATTACTTTAAAAAAAAATCTTTAAACTATAACATTTACTATATTACTACAAAAAAAACTTATTAAAAACAAAATTTAATAAAGATTAAGACTATAATTCATATTTTTACTACAATATTTTACCTTTTAAACTACATTTAAACTTAAAATAAAAACAGTATAAGGATATTTAAACTTAAATGCTTCAAAAAAAACTTCGCCCCCCCCCCCCCCTCTCAAAGATCGGTAAGGGACCTAAACCACTACATTAAACCTGTCAGGGTTAAGATTTAGAAAAAAAAAATGAAGAACCAGAAATAAAACTTTATAGAAATAAAATAATTTGTTAAATTAAAATAAACCTATTACAATTTACAATATATGAAATTTAATTTAAAAGCCCATAACCTAATGTTAACTATTATGAAAGATAATAGTTATGGGGTTTAAGAAAAGATAACAGAGTTAACACGCTTTTAAAGGAAACGTAAAAGCTGATTTTTATACCCCAGATAAATGAAAAACAATTAAGTTAAACCCAAATGTAGTGGTTTAAAAACAAGGAAGATAACATATTTAAAAACCAAGGATATTTATTTAAACATTCAATCAAGCAATTACAACAATGATAATTAAACTTAATTTAAAATCAATTAAATAAATATAACAATGTCACACCACTCAATATATATACTTTAACAATTACTAAAAAGGTTCTCAATATCTAAATGACAACATGACGTGATTAGATTAAATATTGACCATCTGGAACCTTAGCCACTTCAACATTATATGGCAGCAAAGCACGTAGATCTGTTTCCTCTATTCCACACATAAGTTCATTTCATAAATGAAAGTCAGAAAGCACTTTTAATGAGAAACTAACTTCTTAATTAAAGGATTTCGCCAAGTTTCCGAAACAACGTATTCACTCAACACCATATCCCATTAAAAGTCAAACCATTTCCAGGAATACTTCTTTCCACTTCTTTCACCATAATAACTGCCGAACAAGCACTAAACTCACAATCTAGAATGTCATCACTTTCAACCAAGATAAAATATAACCAACATAAATACGACTGACACTGGGATGAACGTACACACTATTACAAGACACCACACTAAAACAATAAGGGCAGTCTCTGAAAGCGGCAGCTGAAGAAGATGATCGTTCACCAAAGAATGCAACTATACATACCTCAGTACTCTCTCAGATTACTACGCCACGCATGCTCACACCGATCTTCCGAAACTTCCAGAACGTCAATGACATCGATTTATGCAAAACTATCGTTCTGGCGTTAGCCTCCTGACAAGTACCGTGATTACGTCACGACAACGGCATCTCCCGGTATCTAGGCCAACCACGATGACTGAGATTGAAATCGATGAAGCGTATCAAATGATGTAAACGAAAGAAAAGTGACCGTGAGTTATGAAGCCACGCAAGGTAAACAGAAAACGGAAAACTAAAGATTGTATTAGAGTAAAGATTAACTTTATATTTACATTTAATATAGATACAAAAATGGTCAAATTCATTTCAATAAGTAAGTTTATCTTTCACTATGAATATGTATTTCCATGAAAGTTTAACTAAAGAATAGTATTTAACTGAACTAACTTTAAACATAAAACATGATTTCATTACTAAATTAAAGATATTTTTATGAGACTTCTTGAATAAAAATATTGTTTAATTTAACATAACACAAAATAAAAATATAATTTAAAGATGTCTGTAAGGTATTATAACTTTAAATATTATTAAACTTTATATGAATGTTGAACTAAAAAGGTTTATAAAAGATATATAGAATGATGAGACAAATTATATAGAAATGAGGGACTCCATTTCTTAGACATGTTCTCATTTTCCTAACATGTGCCCCCCCTCTCATCACTTCTACATTGCCAAACTCCACTTATCTGTAAATCAAACAACCATTTAAACAAACCCAAAATGTCACCTTGTCAACCAAAATAACATACACAACTAACAGAAAATTGCAAAAAAAATAGCCAAACAAAAAAAACAGTTCCAGACAGCCAATTCATCATTAAAAAGCACATTTAAATCACATACAATAAACAAAAAAATACAACACATAATACACATATTTAAAATCTTTATATATATTAAAAATTCATTCCAGTCTTTACTTAGTCCATCTTTTCAGTTCATATAAAAAAAATATGCGTATATACACACTAACACAATTTAATTGTATATATACCGATCATTCACATTCCCAAAAAAAATATCCAAAAAAAACTTTATTTCTTGTAACACATCTTTCTACAGCTTACCAACATATTTTTTTTTTTTTAACACAATTACACTTTATCACCTTAAACATTAAAAATATGAATATTTGATGAACAAGCTCCACCTGACACCAATAACCCTTGTTAAAAAAATTTGAAAACATTTTCTATATATATATTCAGAAATTATTCAATACGAGTCAATTCAAAACTCATTAAAAATTTACATATATGCCTAAAACAATTTATTATCTCTATTACCTAACACTTTAATTTAATTAATTTAACACTTGAACATTTTCTAACACTCACTATAAACTTCCTTAATCTAATACTTAATTTAACCTCTATCACTTATTTTCTAACACCAGCTTTAACACTTTATTTTTATTTAAAAAAAATTCAAACTATTAAAATAAAAACTATTATTTATACAAATTTTTTTTTTCTAAACCATCCCTCCAGGCAATCTCACAATAATACATCAACACCACGTCTTATCTATATGATATCCACTCCTGCAGCTCCAGGCAAAGGAAAAGAAAAGATACCTCAATTCATGCCGGCCTGAATCAAGAATCCTATTTATAACTATAACTTCTCTTTCTCAAATCCATGATTATCTATCTCCAAACCTACCTCTAGGGATCTTGACACACAGGACAACACAGAAATAAAACGTAATATCTCTAAATAGAGATCAAAATTATAACATTTATTGAAGATGTACATAACACTCTTTCAACTTTCACCATACTGAAATTCAAAGAACTTCAATATTCCCTTTCTGCACTAATGCCTAAGCACGCACTTTCTCAATCATCATTACTTTAGGCCTAAAGATTCCATACCATTTTCTCACATAAAACAACGTAGAAATAGGCTAGATACATAGACAATATCCCATAGACTGATTAAACTGAAACTTTAAGTTTCACAAGAGAAATTTAGCACTATGTTCAAAATAATTTATCCTGAGCCGCAACAGATACCATGAATACTCAATATATTTCCAACACTCTTTAAACATCTTAAAACATTCGATGGAGATCTTAATAATGTCAAGCAGGGAAAAACCTTACAAATTCACTATCTCATGAAGGTAACCAAACAAATTCTAACACATTTCAACTAAAAAAAAATCCAGATCAAATTTAAGGAAAATTTAAACTACAGAAACAATATTTCCAACAAACATTTTCTCAAAAAAAAAACTTTCATCTAATTTAGAAAACGCTGAAAATCCAGCTCAGCAACTTATGTGACATCCTTCATACAGTTTAACTGGCCTAAAATAACATATAAATCCATGTTAACAATGGATTATATACAAATGTTCTCCAAAACACCACTCCCCATTACACCATTCTCCAAAAACTATCTTTAAAAAATTTATATATAAAAAAAAATACAAATAAAAACCAGAAAATGTCAACACTGTCAAAAATGAAAATTAACGTAACAAGACTACTAACTAAAAATCTCAAGATAGTCTATCCATCATGAGAATAGAGCATTTAGCTCAACACCACCAGTCAAGACTGTTCTGAGGCACACACTGCCAAGCCAATATTTACTTTACATTAACAATATCAAATGGATGTCAACATCTCCGCCTGGTTCAAACAATTAAAGGGCCCCAGTCAAAAATGCCAAAAACCATTTAACTGTCAACTATCAGACTGCTAACTAAAAATTACCAACTTCTTCACATACATTCTGCTTTTATTTTACTACTCCTGCACGACACACGGGTCCTAGTGGCATTCCCATTACAAAAAAACTGGACTCACAAAATTAAAATAACTATGCCTGCGGTAAGGCCCTGATGTGGCGGTAACCCCCCAACAACTCCCCCCGAAAGAGTTCTCTGTCATTTACCGGTCAAGGGTCACCCTCCCGAGACGGAACCGAGGGCTGATCGAACTCCCCGAAGAGGAATGTCGAAGGGCACCATCTCCACATCCTGACGGAAATTAAATTGCATGCCGTAACAAGAGACAGTAAAAGTTAAAAAATGCAAAAGATTTGCAAAAACATAAACCCTTCAAAAAAAATTCTTTTTTTTCTTTTTCTTTTCTCTCTTATGTAGCTCAATTTCAATTAATCATTTTAAAAACTCAATGCCTGACCACCTTACAAATGAAAAGACCCCTTTTTTTTTTCATGAAACGTTAATGACATTTACCCTCTAAACATTTTTTTCTTCAAAAGAAACCTAATAAGATGGATTGACCAAGTCTCTCTCCATTCCCAGTTCCCGAAAAAAAAAAAAAAAACAGATCATAGCATACAGAGCTGAACCATAAGATCCCTAACAAAATATCAAACAGCCGCCTGCAGCTATCCAGATCTATTTAATAGTTGCACAATTTACCAAATCCTCAGGAACTAGAATTCCTCAAGCCACAATCCATCAAAATACCTAAAACTTTTATTAACATATTTTATCCTTCCTCAAACCTTAAAATTTTTGCCTGACACTAAAAAAAAAAAATTTAAATAGATTTTTCATTAAAATTGTACAAGTTATATTCACAAACAACAGATTCCCCTCTTCCAAACCCAGATATTCCCTACACTTTAATATCCAACTCCTCTCATTTATTTAAAAATATGACATGAAAGAAATCATAAATTTCAAATTTCCAATTTTTAAATTAACACTTCTTAAAAAAAATTTAAATTTATTAATTAACTCTCCACCAAAAGAACTCATTAAACATATACAAAACTTAAAATATATAAAACTTCTAAATTAAAAATTATAATGATATATTAGGATCAAACTGATTTCAGTGGAGCTGAACACACTTTTTCACCTAGAATGACCCCTTAAATAAAGATAATTCAAAAATAACCAATTAATAAATTAACTTAGTATATACAAATTAAAATTTCCTTTAAATTAACATAACTCAAGTAAATTCTCTCCCCCTCTCAGCATAATTCCCAGGATTCCTAAAAAAAGTTAAGTCCAAATTACATGACTAACTAACAGAGCATATCTTACACAAAGCAAATTAAAACTGCTTAATATACTCAAAAAATTCCTAAAGATAACTTTAAAAATTCTAACAAGGCTCCTGGATAAATGCCTTAAAAAGTGGAGAGACAAGACATAACTTTACACTACATAACTCCAACATATAATTACTTATAATATAACTTAAAAAATATATATAAAACAGTTTTATTATAGTCAGATCAAAATAAAAAAAAACTTCTGGTAGAGAATCACCAAAAAAAAAATTAACAACATGTTTATTTATAAATTTATAAGTATTGCAATAAACAAAAAAAACATTTCTTTCATAAATTCAAAAATATTCCCTCAAAAAAAAAATTCATCATCAGGTCCATTATATACATCTATATAAATAAAATATAGTTTATTTCTGACCAACAAAATGTAATTTAACTGAAATTAACGATAAAACATTCATAACACATGAGCTAGCCAAAAATTAGTTAAATCTGGGTCAGAAACAAAAAGATCTTTAACCCAAACTGGTTGTCCTTACAAAAATCAACCCCCTTGATATAAGATTTGTCTATATTCAAATCTCCAACATATCAAAAAATATGGTCAAAACCAATTCTATTTCATCCCCAGAATATACATTCAAAGCTAGACCCAATAAATGATATCTATAAAAATTTATATGACCCTTACTTTTAACTTAAAACAAGACTAAAATTTTAAACATTACTTTAATTTTATTCAATACTAAAAAAAACTATTTCAACAATTCAAAAGTAAATTTCTATTAACTGTTACATATTAAAGTAAAACAAAAATTAAACCATTTAACATTACTTAATTTACTTATAAAAATTCTATTCTAAAAGTACAGAAAATTTACCATTAAAAAATTTGCAGAACTGGGTCATATTATATTAAATTTTTATTAATAAAAAAATAAACTCTCATAAATCCAAACTAATTTAAACTTAAAAAAAAAATAACAAGTCAAAAAGTAAAAAAAAACTTTTAAACTTCGGACCTGACGATAACTTAAACTTCACTTATTTTCCCAAACCTATACTTAACAACTTGAGTCAATATCCAAAGAAGATTTCAGGGGATCTGCTGTAAAGACCTTTATTGAAAAACATATTAAATCAAAAAAAAAAATTTAAATAAAGCACAGGGTATTCCTTTTACAGACGGTGGGCTTTCATCATCTAACACAATTTCTCACAACTTTCTCTTTCATATTCATCATAATTTCTTATTATCTCAAAAAAAACTTTAAAGTTAATGGCTCAACTCAGCAGCCTAAAACTCTGAAAAGAAAGAAGCATTATAAGTCCTTAAATCATATTAAAAAAAATTAAAAGTTCAATGTCCACCAGCAGAAAGTCCATTTTCACAACCACGGGGCTCCAGCACGCTCCATTTACTAGATATATGACAAAAAAAATTATATGATGAGCTTGGAAAATCATATCTCTTCCTCCAAAAACATTTAATCTGAAAACCAAGAAGACGAGACGTCATCGCACTCATATTCACTCTGCGTTATTGAAAATGTTGACGATAGATCGGAATCCGATCCGTCCTCGTAGGGGAAGAAATATTTACTTCTTCGACGTGACTGCCTAGACATATACTCTTTGCTTTCCTCTGGAGAAACATTGTCCGATGTATCAATTGAATAAATATTCAAAACTTCTTCTATCATAAACAAATGCTGTTCATAATGCAACACATCGCCTCGGATAAAACTTTCAATTAAATCACAGTACAGACACATTTCTTCTTGTTAACTGATGACTTGATAGCAAAAAAAAAATGACCTCTTCCAAAATTTAAGGACAAAGATGCCTTCCCTTCAAAAATGATGCACTTTAGCTGCTTCAGAAAAACCACGCCTTGTGTCATTTGAAAATAAATTACTTTAAAAAAAAATCTTTAAACTATAACATTTACTATATTACTACAAAAAAAACTTATTAAAAACAAAATTTAATAAAGATTAAGACTATAATTCATATTTTTACTACAATATTTTACCTTTTAAACTACATTTAAACTTAAAATAAAAACAGTATAAGGATATTTAAACTTAAATGCTTCAAAAAAAACTTCGCCCCCCCCCCCCCCTCTCAAAGATCGGTAAGGGACCTAAACCACTACATTAAACCTGTCAGGGTTAAGATTTAGAAAAAAAAAATGAAGAACCAGAAATAAAACTTTATAGAAATAAAATAATTTGTTAAATTAAAATAAACCTATTACAATTTACAATATATGAAATTTAATTTAAAAGCCCATAACCTAATGTTAACTATTATGAAAGATAATAGTTATGGGGTTTAAGAAAAGATAACAGAGTTAACACGCTTTTAAAGGAAACGTAAAAGCTGATTTTTATACCCCAGATAAATGAAAAACAATTAAGTTAAACCCAAATGTAGTGGTTTAAAAACAAGGAAGATAACATATTTAAAAACCAAGGATATTTATTTAAACATTCAATCAAGCAATTACAACAATGATAATTAAACTTAATTTAAAATCAATTAAATAAATATAACAATGTCACACCACTCAATATATATACTTTAACAATTACTAAAAAGGTTCTCAATATCTAAATGACAACATGACGTGATTAGATTAAATATTGACCATCTGGAACCTTAGCCACTTCAACATTATATGGCAGCAAAGCACGTAGATCTGTTTCCTCTATTCCACACATAAGTTCATTTCATAAATGAAAGTCAGAAAGCACTTTTAATGAGAAACTAACTTCTTAATTAAAGGATTTCGCCAAGTTTCCGAAACAATGTATTCACTCAACACCATATCCCATTAAAAGTCAAACCATTTCCAGGAATACTTCTTTCCACTTCTTTCACCATAATAACTGCCGAACAAGCACTAAACTCACAATCTAGAATGTCATCACTTTCAACCAAGATAAAATATAACCAACATAAATACGACTGACACTGGGATGAACGTACACACTATTACAAGACACCACACTAAAACAATAAGGACAGTCTCTGAAAGCGGCAGCTGAAGAAGATGATCGTTCACCAAAGAATGCAACTATATATACCTCAGTACTCCCTCAGATCACTACGCCACGCATGCTCACACCGATCTTCCGAAACTTCCAGAACATCAATGACATCGATTTATGCAAAACTATCGTTCTGGCGTTAGCCTCCTGACAAGTACCGTGATTACGTCACGACAACGGCATCTCCCGGTATCTAGGCCAACCACGATGACTGAGATTGAAATCGATGAAGCGTATCAAATGATGTAAACGAAAGAAAAGTAACCGCGAGTTATGAAGCCACGCAAGGTAAACAGAAAACGGAAAACTAAAGATTGTATTAGAGTAAAGATTAACTTTATATTTACATTTAATATAGATACAAAAATGGTCAAATTCATTTCAATAAGTAAGTTTATCTTTCACTATGAATATGTATTTCCATGAAAGTTTAACTAAAGAATAGTATTTAACTGAACTAACTTTAAACATAAAACATGATTTCATTACTAAATTAAAGATATTTTTATGAGACTTCTTGAATAAAAATATTGTTTAATTTAACATAACACAAAATAAAAATATAATTTAAAGGTGTCTGTAAGGTATTATAACTTTAAATATTATTAAACTTTATATGAATGTTGAACTAAAAAGGTTTATAAAAGATATGTAGAATGATGAGACAAATTATATAGAAATGAGGGACTCCATTTCTTAGACATGTTCTCATTTTCCTAACAAAACTGTCATCCAACCCTCCAGGAAGATACGACTGCTGTACACGCAACATTTTGAGCAGGCAATTTGCGCGTTCTGAAAATCAGGCACATGATCAAAATCCAAAGCATGCGCAACCAATCTCGAGGTTAGAGTACCTCTATTAAACGAATCCCTATGTTCCTTCAACCTCACATTGGTGTTTTTGCGAATGTAGGCATCAGAACTGCGTATGTGCCTTTAAATCCAATCAAGACTTTTTTGGGTAACTACAAGCATAGATATTCAAGATTTGACCTTACAGGTGTAGTTTACCGAATTCCTTGTAAGGGTTGCGGATCCAGCTATATAGGCGAGACTGGACGATCCTTAAATGTGAGGTTGAAGGAACATAGGGATTCGTTTAATAGAGGTACTCTAACCTCGAGATTGGTTGCGCATGCTTTGGATTTTGATCATGTGCCTGATTTTCAGAACGCGCAAATTGCCTGCTCAAAATGTTGCGTGTACAGCAGTCGTATCTTCCTGGAGGGTTGGATGACAGTTTTAGCTGAATCTCCAATTAACGAGGCTGCACAGATTCCTGCAGAGTATAATGTTTTAACTAAACTGTGACTTTAACTGTTTTTCTTGTTTTGGTTCTGGTGGCTTGGCAATTGTGTTTGAAAGTACTGATGAGGTGTACGAAAGTGCACGAAACGTCTATTTTATAATTTTAATTGTTTTTATGTGTTTTTAAAAAAATAAAGTCTGTAGTTAAATTTATTTTAGTGATTGATTAGCTTTATCCAGACGTAATTATGTATGTGTTTTTAAAAAAGTGAAATAAGTAGCTGACCTGCCGGGCATTGCCCCGGCCCATGACAATAAATAATAATAATAAAAAAAAAAACTAAGTTTTATTATTTTATATCTTTAACCCACTTTTGTATCAAATTATATTTTTAAATGAAAAATTCGCAAAAAAATATTGATGTTTAGTGATAAAAGTGCTCATTTTGTGTTATTTTTGTCCGAACTATTTAAAATCTTTATTCGTTATAATTAAAACCGTTTTATACAGCCTGTCTAAAAATTTCGTGAAAAAATATTGTTATCTAGTTGCAAAAGAAATGTTTTCTTTTCGCTTTTTTGTTTGTTTTTACACAATAAAAAAACAGTTCTCATCTTTTGAAATCTTTCAAATTTCAATCGGTTATAAATATAACTCTATCCACACTCTCTTTAAAATTTTATGAAAAAATATGGATATTTAGTAGTGAAAACATGAGTTCTTAAAAATTTTTTTTTTAAATTTCCAATACAATGACCATGCTACACCATCCGTTTTCAATGAACCCTTTACAACCCCCCTAAGCTAAACACGTTTCCCGTTTCTGAGGGTAGAAGCCTTCAAAAAAAGTTGAAGCATGCACAAAGAGACAGAAAAGAGAGCGTGAATTTTACAGAATGCACTTTTTGCTTTAAATACTTATGATTAGAATAACAAAAGGTTGCTATAAATAATGAAATGTTTTGTAAATGACTGCTGGCATGCAGGTAATCCAAAAGTATCAAAAATGCTTTTGGTAGACAATAAAAAAAAATATACTACATTAAAAATATCTATAGTCTTTTTCTTCAAGGGAGATAAGAATTTTTTTTCTATATATATATATATATTTTTTAAATTTTGGAACTTTAGTTCACAATTTAGTCAGCCTGTGCAATAATTAGGCCCTACATATAAGTATTAACCACTTGATTTTTACTTTTCAGATTTACGTTCTTATATCTATTACGTTCTATACTTCTCTCTGATAAGAAATAATACATAATTATGCATTTTAATACAAACAAAGAGATATAAAAGTAAAATATTAGATAAGAGTTAGAAAAAGTAAAGTGAACACTGACATGGATTTTATCATTTGGCAGCTACCAGATGGAAGCTGCAATAAAATTGTTTCAAGACTTTGGATACATAAAAAAAGTTTTTATTAAAAAAAAAAAAAAAAAAAAAAAAAAAAAAAAACATGAGTATCTTTATTCAAAAAATGAAATGTTTACTGCAATGCTAAGAAACAATTACAATTCCATGCCTGTAGTTTAAATTCAGTTTTATTATGTTATTTCATCCTATAATATTTATTTGTTTGTTAATTTTAAGTCTAGATTTTGTATTGATTTAATAAAATTGTTGTGAAAGTCTGTAATTTTCAAATGTTGTATTTTAATTGCTCAATTTTGTGCCAACAATGTTTTTTTTAAAAATGAATTATTATACATGAATTTCATTCCAATTATTATGCTTGGCGACAACAATGGTGTTGGTATAAAAGAAATGTACCAAATAAATTTATCCAAAATACACAAAATTAATTAAAAGTAATTCAATTAAAAACAGGCACATTTTTTTATTATTTAAACTTCTTTAACCAGTAGTAAATAGCAGGGCCTGACTAGGAAGTTTTTGTGCCCAGGGCACTTTCAATTTTTTGTGCCCCCCCCCCCCCCCCCCCCCCCCAGATTGGTTAATCTACTGATACTAATTTTTTTTTTTTTTTTTTTTTTTTTTTACATGTTACACACTTATTTGAAAAGTGTCAAATGAAAAAATTAAGTTTTCCAGAAAATTAAAAAACGGTTCTAGGAATGAAAATATCTAGGAATGAAAATATTTTTTTTTCTATTATTTATTAAAATGGGCCATAGATTGGGATATATTGAGATTTTAGACATAGACTGAGATATATTTTTGTCATTTCATTGTATTAATATCTCAAATATCACATTTCTTTCAGTTGTGCCACTTTGTGAATAAATGTGCAATATGATAATTGAATGACTTGATAAATACAGTACATCCATTACTAGAATATAATGACAAGAAGCCTACTTATTAATGATGTTATTGATATTAAATGATAAAACCAAACTGATGCTGAATGTAAACAAAAGTCCTAAAGAAATAAAAACGTTGGCACAGTTATGATTTTTTTAATGAAAATTTAGATGAAATTATGAAAAATTTTGTGCCCCACAGAAATTTCTTGCCCAGGGCATGGGCTCTGCGTGCCCGTGCGATAGTCAGGGCCTGGTAAATAGTATGTGGATCATTTACCTACTTTAGAATGAAACTTCTTTAAATAAAAGACAGTGTTTTTAATTTATATCCGTTTTATTAAGAGAACTAATATACAATAATTACAGTATTGAAAGATTTCTTATAAATTTCCATTTTCCTTACTACAGTGCAACCTGGTATAACAAAAGTAATTTAGCAGTAGGATGCTGCAATTAATTTATCAACTTAGAATGGATTAATGCAAATGATGAAAACATTCTTTCAAGTCCTGCAGAACTCAGAGAATTTAAAAGAATTTCAGCATACCCATAGTTTATTTTTAGAATATTTATCTTTTAAAATCACCATTAAGATACGTATGCTTGTATACATCATTGGAAATTTGTTTATTTTAAGTGTTACACAATAGTTTTTGAAATATTGCATTTTTATATGATAAATGAAGAATTGGTAGTTTTTTTTTTTTTTTTTTTTTTACAATACTTACATCAACAATGAAAAAATATCCCCAAGGGCTCGAAAAAAGTTATTTTTTATTGTAGTCAACTACAACTACTTTATCAAAAATGTAGTTAACTACAACTACTTGTTCTAGAAAGTAGAGACTACAAAATACTTTTCAAATGTAGTCACTACTTCGCTACTTTCAGATTTTGTCAAAGGATTCAATGTTCAATACAAACTGAAAACATGGATTAAATAATACTCCGGAAACCTTTATCTGCTGGTATACAATTAAATAAGTACAATATAACCAAGGGCATTAAAAAATGAAAAAATACAACATGCAAAAAAATGTTTTGTGTTCCAGAAAATTGCAGAAAAACAACTCAAAATGTAAACAATAAATAAATCTGCAAATAAAGCAATTCCAAATAACAAATAACCCAGCATTAAAACATGCAGACCTAATAAAGAGTAAACAATCAAAAAAGAAAATTAATTTCTTTAGTGGATTAGTATACTTGATTTTAGCAGCAAGTGAGAAAATCTATGACTTCATGCGATGTGTTACTGTACAATGCAACTGAGCTTCGGCGCTGAAATTTTCAAATTATTGTGCAGAACAATATTTACACAAAAAAGCAAATTATGGCCACGTGATTTGTAGAATGTTAAAAAATTTTCTCTTTGAAATAGTGTTAAAAGTAGCGTTGATTCTCGCAACAAAATATGGATTTTTTGTATCGCGCTACTCGCTACACTACCTTGTTAAAAATGCAGTGCACTATACAACAAACTACTAAAAACAGCAGCGACTACTGTAGTTTTGCTACTTCCGACCCCTGATATCCCCTTATCTCTAAAGTTGTAAAAAAACATAACCAGTAAATACCTGCTCAGGGCTCGGAAGTAGCATGCTACAAGTAGCGAAACTACAGTAGCTGCTACTTTTTCTAGTAGTTTGTAGTGTAGCGAGTAGCACGATACAAAATATCAGTAGTTTGTAGCGAGCATCGACGCTACTTTAGGAGAAAGGAAAAAAGTGCCAATCTTCAAATCACCTGATCATAACTCGTTTCTTTTGTGCGAAATATGTTCTCTGCAACAATTTGCGATTGTCAACGACAAATCTGAGTTGCAGTGTCATAGATTTCTCCATAGACGACAGGAACGGTCACAAATTAACTGTCATTTTCACTGTTTGGTTGTCGGAAACTTCATGTATTGTCATTTAAATCCATAGAAATCTTTTCAATATAATGTATTTTTATATGACTATGATTGTTTTTACCAAAATATAGTCGTCTGGCTATGTAAGTCTTTATCTGACTAATTTCTTCTCCCTTTTGCCTCAAACCCCCAGCAAGCAAAGGAATGTAAAATCTTTATTTTATTTTATCTATTTATTTTTTAAGAAAAAGAAACAGAACGGATTCATCTAAACATAAATCATCTAAATTATCCCTAACCTCTCAAATTCACGCTTCCCCCTAGTAGCATACAAAGGAGTTTAAACTTTTATTTTTATACGAAAATAAAATCTTTCACTCCATTTATTGCTCTCTAATGACAATAAATAAAAATTATTTCCTTGTCCCCAAAATGTATGCTTCCCTTTTTGCACCTCCTCCAGCATACAGTTTTAAATATTTAAAACTCTTTATTTAAAAAAATGGCCACATTCATTTCTACCTAATAATAATATATATGTAATCATCTAAACTGTCCTTTAACCTCCCATAATTTACTCTTCTCCACTCCCCCCCCCCCCCAGCATACAAATAAATCTAAAATCTTAAAGTTATTTATATTTTCATATTAAAAAAATCTTCTGTCCTAAATAGTGCTCTGTAGTGATGATAAATAATTAGTAATATAAATTATTCCACTTCTTCTAAAATCTTCCCCACCTCTACATATACAAAATTTAAAACTCTTCTTTTTTTTTAAGTGCCGTATTCTTTGCTGTCTAGTAACATTAAATAAATAATCAATCATCGAAAATATTCCCCTTCGAACAAAATTTCTGTTTGCTTTCTGCCAGTTTAAAATCGTTTAAACTCTAATTAAATATATATATATATATATTCGAAAAAGAACAAGTATACTATATTATTACTAGAGAAAAGTGCACTAGGAAGGAATGATTTCTGCCTTCAAACAAACTAGCAGCTGAAACGTAAAGCGTCAGCAGTAAAGCATCCAGCTATTATTTGCTGGATTTGCTGATAAAACCACTAAGTACTCAATCATCAAAAAAATTAATTTTCTTACTGACAACCCTTTGTCTTCTTACTCATTATTAGATCTAGTGTTTTAATGTGGGGATTATTCTTTTGAAATTGGTGTAATAGATTGACAGACAAAAATAGTATAGAACTGCCCTGGTCAGCATATAATGAATATTTTGTATTTTGAAGTTATAGAACAACAAGAAAGTGGTAATTACTCTGTAACATGTAAACTTCATCCAATTAATAAGAAGTTATCAGTATCAAAATCATCTGCTTACAATCTGAAGTTTCACATAGAGGTGAGTTAGCATTTTCTTTATTAATAATAATTACTGTATCGCATCTGGCACCGAATATCTAAATCATTAATCATTAAAATTCATAAATCATTAAAAAGAGTATTTTCGAATTAAGATACCTGGTTCAGAAAATATTCTTATCGAACTGTTTATTATCGCAAAAAAATATTTTATTAATATGTCTTTTGATCGTTGTGAAATATTTGTCCAATGTATGCATACAAATTAATTTACTGTATATTTCCCTTTGAAGATTCCAATAGATAAAACAAAGGTGGTTGAAAATAAAAATATATTATTTTAAAAAATGCCTAACAACGCTTAATTTCATATTTATGGTTATATTTATTTTTACTTTAGCCGCACAGATTTTTTTATCGCTAAAATAATTGTTTTGTAATGTTTTATATTTGATTTGATATTGGTTAGCTTGGTGTTTTAAAGAAATATCTGGATCTTTCTCACAAAAATGAACCTAAAGTCCAATATGTTGATATACGGGTTTTCAAAGCGAAACAAACAAAAAGAGACAGAAAGGAAAACAAAAGCTAGGATTTAACTTATGCAAGTCTGTATGATCTTGTTCAATTTTTAAATTGCTTTCAGGAACTATATTTAAATTGTAAAGAAATAGGACTATTTAGCTCTATTTTTTAAAAATAATGTATACAGTCAAACCTCGTTAACATGAACACGCTTAACGTGAATTACTTTTAACATGAATTGTTTTCATAGTCCCCTATAAAAACGATTACAAAGATTTGATACTGATAACATGAATTACTGTTAACATGAACAAAATTTTGATTCCCCTTGAGGTTCATGTTAACGAGGTTCGACTGTATTCAAATTTACCAAGGGCTATCCACTCTTAAGGTTGTTATCAAATCCAAAGTGGCTACTTTATGACATATTCTTTAATTAATTTTTGTTCGAAAACGCATGAAAATGCAGGTGTTCTTATTCAGAAACTTTGTAACCGAAAGACGTTTTCCATTATTCTTTATTTTATTTTTTTGGTAAAGACAGAAGACTTTTCAAAAAACACTGCCAAAGTCGGCGTTTTCAACCGAATTTCTGACGCCACAGCAAGGGAAATGGGAAAAAACGTGACACGGATCGCTTATAAATGGATAAGTAATTTATTTATCAAAAAATGGAAAACTGATTTCGATTCCAAATCACTTCCATAGTCAGGCATGCCAATTTTATGCCTTTGTGTTTAAAAATGAGTCAGATAATGTGCCAGAAAGTTCAGCGTTGTTGAGAAAGGAATTTGAAAACCACCTTAAGCGCTACTGTGCTATATCACTCTCATAAATTTGTAAATTTATTACAATTTTTGTTTTCATATTTCCTCTTTTTAACACTTTCCAACATAATTAAAAAGTGTCAATGAATTCGCTTTGTGCATCTGTCCGTGCTCTAA
Organism: Maratus michaelseni; assembly: GCA_963931845.1. Lineage (NCBI taxonomy): Eukaryota > Metazoa > Arthropoda > Arachnida > Araneae > Salticidae > Maratus > Maratus michaelseni. The sequence goes on along the minus strand of OZ007599.1, from coordinate 21,895,740 downwards.
CTCTCGTAAATATACTCGGATTGCCATGAAAGTTTTATATGCTACTGAAGTTTATTATAGAATGTTCTGTATTGAAAATGAAGTGTGTAGCATTTATATCTCGCTTACAGGGACATTCAAAAGAATTCTGTTACATTAAGGTCTATGGGGAAAAATCGTTTGCGGTGCATTTACTTAGCGATGATAACTAAAGTAGCGAAATAGTGACTACTTTTGAAAAGTAGTTTGTAGTCGCTACTTTTTAAAACAAGTAGTTGTAGTGGCAGTCAACTACATTTTTCATAAAGTAGTTGTAGTTCGCTACAAATAAAAAGTAGTTTTTCCAATCCCTGTACCTGCTGAACCTGAAGTTTTGTTATTGAAAATTACCTTATTTTTCCATAAATAATATTTATAATATTAATTAAAGTTTCCAATTTAAATTTCATATAATCAGGTTTTGAATTTAATTCTTTTACAAAGTTAATATACTTTAATTTTGAGCATCTGTTTTGTTTTCTGTTGGTTTCTTCCGTTTCTTCAAGTTTTTTCCAGTTTCTTCCACTGTCCTGGAAGAAACCCAACCCTGCATATAGGTAACGATATTTCAATGACAAATGCTATCTGGATGGGATTTCTCATTAAAGATTTAAAGAAGACATAATGCTTAGTAGAATAAAATTTTTGCATATTTCTGCAATAATTTGGTAATAAAATAGTATGGTTGATGTTCCTTTTTTCGTGACAGACTGTACATTTATTTCCATTTTAATTATTTAAAAAAGAAATATTACTTAATCATAGAAACAACACACATTTTTTAAAATAATTTTTCTGGTTGAAATATGTTTATTTGGCTTAAAAAAACGTACAGAAGATTGGTAACTATGAAATTAACTGATAAAATGCAAAAGGGAGAAAAAAAAGTAAAAATTTTGTGTAATAACACACATATTAGCCAGATACAACACACAGATAATTCAATCTTTAAGTCTGGCATTTCCAGGCTGTAATAAAAGGATCATTCAAAAAAAAAAAAAACTTTTGTAAAGAGGCTCTTTGCATGCATGTTGAATTGCTTTGTTTAATTCACATACTCTAAGTAGCACCAACTTCTTATCTTCAAATTAATTCATGCTACTCAGTTAAAAAACAACTGATGAATTAACAGAATGCAAAGTGAAATATTACAAATTAAAAAAAGGAATTTCAACAAAATTACACAACTTAAGAAATAAATAATACTTAATCAATAAAAAATATATTTAATATTATTTATATAACACATTTATAAATTGTAAAAACAGTTAAGAAATATTAAACTGTTACAAATAAAACGAAGAAGTATTAACTGCATAACATAAAATTAAACTTATTTTGATGAACAAGATCAAACAGTAAAAATATGCATTAAAAATTTTGTCTGTCAATGTGTACTAAATTATAATTCAAGGACTGGTAAAGCTTGTTAACAAATTTTACATCTTATTATTATTACTTTAACTGGAGTGGACAAAATAACTCTCAACCCAAGAATAAATAAATTTTATTCTTGGGCATTAGAGAGAGAAAAAAAACTGGCAATAAATTTTCAGTAATTACAAATATGAATTTTAAAATATGTTATTTCACAACATAAAGTTTTCACACAAACAAATTATGTGCTCAGTTCAAAAGTAATAAAATTAAAATTTCATGTTCTGTCAATTAATTACACACACATGTACACACAAAACAATCAGTCATTAAAAATGTTTCTCTTTCAGAATAACTGATAAAGCATGCTTATGATGATCTTTATTCTTGAAAGCAATAATATCTGTAAATCATCAAACAGTGCTCGATGAAATAAAGATATATTTGATCCTGGATGCAAGAATATCTATTAATTTTTTTCTTGTATTTTGGATAGAAAACATTGATTTAAATGAATAATAATTCTAAAATAATATCATCAGATCTTATTTTTAAAACTATCCTTTATGCAACATGCATGAAAAATAGAAACAAAGATTTATTTTGTAGGCAACACTTGAATGAAAAAATATTCTAGGACGTATTACTTACATACAGCTAAGAAAGAAATACTTACATTGTAATAGGTTAATGCAGAGATATTCCTAGCACTTCTACAAGCCTATTTTATGCATTAAAAGCAAAAAATATACCTTAAAAATTCAGTTATGAATATTTTATCGCTTAAACCATATCAATTTAGCATATTTTTTTAATTTAGAATTTTAGAATTTATTCTTTGTTATAATGTTATTTAGAAACACTGCACACATTTTTTTCATCCATAAAAGTCTTTATTTACCAAATTGAACAGTTATTCTTCATAAAATCTTGTATGGTCATTAATAATTTTCAGATAATTAGAAGCACTGCATACATTATTTTTTTTTTTTTATCAACAAAAATCTCCTTTTATCAAGAATGAACAGTCATCCTTCATATAATTTTGAATAATTGTAAAAATAGATAGATAAATAAATAAATAAATAAAATGCTCAGATGATCAGAAAAACTGTGATGTTTCATTATCAACAAAATTCTTCATATATATTGTCAAGTTAAGAATAGTCATGACAAAAAGTATTCGTTAACAATTTTCAATGTTTAAAAACTTATTTTAATTTCTTACATAAAAAAGTCACTAAAGACGAGTCTTAAATCTAAAGCAATATAAAACAAGTGATATTTTTGTACTCATTATGAGGTTCTGATATTATTCTATAAAAATTTGCATTGAAAGCACTAACAAAATTAAAACTAGTTATTTTCTTTTATATAACCACATTCACACCTGTCAAAAAAGTTTTTGCACTTTTCATGATACTACTAAATTCACGTCTCCAAAATAAGTCAAGGAGTAGTTTCACACTTTGAAAAAATCCCAGCAATATCTTTGGGTCAATTATTAGTATTTATGAATTATATATATCCTGAAGCAATAAAAACAGAAGGACAGACATCATGCAATATGTTGAAATACTTTACCTAACTATGCAGGAGTACTGAGGCCTTCAGTCTTGATACAGAAGAAAACCAAAAGCGCCAAGCAGCATGGGATCAGGTAGTTGAGAAAGTCCCACAAAAAGGCTGCAATCCAGTAACAAAACAAGTTGATGCCAGTCACTCTCTGAAGATGCTTCGAATTAGATGCCCATTCTTTGATGATGAAAATGGCAAAACTGGCCTCAAAAAAGGACTTCCCAAACATTATATCCTGAGCAACATGATAGGACTCGGTCGTTTGAGTTTGTTGCTGTTTTCCCTAAAATAAATTCATACACACGACACATAAATCACAACTAGTTAATAAACAAATTATTGTAGCATTTTCAAATAGAGACATCAGGATATAATTCTAAAATAATGTTACTCCATAAGATTTTAAGTTAAAAAAAAAAAAAAGTTTATTTCTAGGATTTTTTGTTTCAACACCAATTTTATTTATTGAAAATGCATCAAATGTTTCCACACTGAAAATTTGACAAAGCAAAGGGCAATTTTATTCCAGAAAAGTTTCTGTAAATCTCAAAAATCTACTGACTTCCGATTTATTCTCCTGTGTTTTAGAAGATAAGGGAAAGGTTTCTGGTACAGTGAGTAACTCTGAAATTTTAATAAAATAACATTAATTTTCAAAACCTTTCTGTTACATCATTAAAGGATTCTTTAATTTTTTAACTCAAAATGTAGACAAACTTTTTTTTTTTTTTTTTTAATGGATTTTCTGAAAATACTTCATTTTCATTAACATTAAAGGCCAAAAGAAAAAAAAAAGGGGGGGGGGGGCGATTGCCATTGAAAGTTTTTCTTTCTTAGCATTCACTACAACTAAGAATAAAATACAAGAATACTTTCTTCTACATTATAAATAGAAATATGATTTATGCGACATAGAATTTATCTATATTTTGGTCGATACCATATATTTCTTAAATAAATTGCATGGTGGGAAACAAAATGTTGAGATAAGTTCATTTTTGTTGCATTCACTTTAAGTTGACCACTAAATCGGAAAATATTTATTATAAACTAGATAAACTTTTGCAATATTTATACTCTGTTCAAAATAAAGAGATACTCAAAAAAAAAAAAAAAGTTGCCATTTTATGCTAAGGAATTCCAGTTTTACACTTTTTTCAATGAAAAAACGATTTTATAAAATATAAATATATTTTTGTTTTCTTAGAAAATATGATTAATGAAAAATAAATGCAACAGATATTTGTCAAAATGATCGTTTTCTCTTGGCAAATTCTTTCCTGTTTCAATTGAAACTATGCACTAATCAATAAACAAATATTTGAAGTAAAGGAGTACAAACTAGTGAAAGAATAAAAAAAGCATCAAATACATGCTTGGTGTGTACAGATTATAGCCGAGGCCTTATTTATTTTGCCAAATTTCATGTGCTTTTATTTACTAAGAGCCTCTCTTCTTTCTCAATAGAGTGTAGGCAGAGTTTGATTAGAGTTTTCTGGGGTCCAAGGTCAAACAACTTTGCACCCCACCACTCAAACCAAAATTGCAGCTGGAAATCTTTTACAAGCGTATTCGAAATTTTTCCTGAATTCTATAAAAATGTTCATAAAACTCAGATTAATTTTTTTTTTTTTTTTTTTTTGTATGATGCTATAATATCTTAAATACACCTTCATCTGAAATCTTTATTATAAAGCAAAAACATGTCTGTGAATAATGCTGACATCATATACATAGGACCTGACAATAAATTTACCTTTTACTGGAATTTTTTTTAACTTCTAAACTTTGCACAATTTTAATTTTTACAACCTGGAATAAGGGGAAAAAAATGTACTTTCAATTGCAATTTGTTTGAAAAGTATATATCAAATTTCTAATTTTCTATGGTTTTAAAAATAATTTTCAAGTATGAATATTTTTTAATTTGCATGTGACCCACTTATGGAAGATTAACCCTTATGCACTTAAAACAATATATATAATTCAACATTTGTTTGTTTCTGTAATATTCCATTAACTAAACAGCCAAATGTGAAAACAGCTCCACAAATTAATAAATAAAATATGAATTTAACAGATATGCAGTCTAACTATGCACTTAAACAGAGAAATAAGTAGCTGACCTGCCGGGCATTGCCCCGGCCCATGGCAATAGTTTTTTTAAAAAAATCTAAGTTTTATTATTTTATATCTTTAACCCACTTTTGTATCAAATTATATTTTTAAATGAAACATTTGCAAAAAAATATTGATGTTTAGTGATAAAAGTGCTCATTTTGTGTTATTTTTGTCCGAACTATTTAAAATCTTTATTCGTTATAATTAAAACGGTTTTACAGCCTGTCTAAAAATTTCGTAAAAAAATATTGTTATCTAGTTGCAAGAAAATGTTTTCTTTTCTCTTTTTTGTTTGTTTTTACACAATAAAAAAACAGTTCTCATCTTCTGAACTCTTTCAAATTTCAATCGGTTATAAATATAACTCTATCCAAGCTTTCTTTAAAATTTTATGAAAAAATATGGATATTTAGTAGTGAAAACATGAGTTCTTAAATTTTTTTTTTTTTAATTTCCAATACAATGACCATGCTACACCATCCGTTTTCAATGAACCCTTTTCAACCCCCCTAAGCTAAACATGTTTCCCGTTTCTGAGGGTAGAAGCCTTCAAAAAAAGTTGAAGCATGCACAAAGAGACGATTTTCATGTGGAAAAGAGAGCATGAATTTTACAGAATGCACTTTTTGCTTTAAATACTTATGATTGGAATAACAAAAGGTTGCTATAAATAATGAATTGTTTTGTAAATGACTGCTGGCATGCAGGTAATCCAAAAGTATCAAAAATGCTTTTGGTAGACAATAAAAAAAAATATACTACATTAAAAATATCTATAGTCTTTTTCTTAAAGAGATAAGAAATTTTTTTCTATATATATATATATATATATATATATATATATATATATTTTAAATTTTGGAACTTTAGTTCACGATTTAGTCAGCCTGTGCAATAATTAGGCCCTACATATAAGTATTAACCACTTGACTTTTACATTTCAGATTTACGTTCTTATATCTATTACGTTCTATACTTCTCTCTGATAAGAAATAATACCTAATTATGCATTTTAATACAAACAAAGAGATATAAAAGTAAAATATTAGACAAGAGTTAGAAAAAGTAAAGTGAACACTGACATGGATTTTATCATTTGGCAGCTACCAGATGGAAGCTGCAATAAAATTGTTTCAAGACTTTGGATACATAAAAAAAGTTTTTATTTAAAAAAAAAAAAAAAAAAAAAACATGAGTATCTTCATTCAAAAAGTCAAATGTTTACTGCAATGCTAAGAAACAATTCCAATTCCATGCCTGTAGTTTAAATTCAGTTTTATTATGTTATTTCATCCTATAATATTTATTTGTTTGTTAATTTTAAGTCTAGATTTTGTATTGATTTAATAAAATTGTTGTGAAAGTCTGTAATTTTCAAATGTTGTATTTTAATTGCTCAATTTTGTGCCAACAATGTTTTTTTTTTTTAAATGAATTATTATACATGAATTCCATTCCAATTATTATGCTTGGCGACAACAATGGTGTTGGTATAAAGAAAATGTACCAAATAAATTTATCCAAAATACACAAAATTAATTAAAAGTAATTCAATTAAAAAAAGGCACATTTTTTTATTATTTAAACTTCTTTAACCAGTAGTAAATAGCAGGGCCTGACTAGGAAGTTTTTGTGCCCAGGGCACTTTCAATTTTTTGTGCCCCCCCCCCTCCCCAGATTGGAATGAAAATATTTTTTTTTCTATTATTTATTAAAATGGGCCATAGATTGGGATATATTGAGATTTTAGCAATAGACTGAGATATATTTTTGTCATTTCATTGTATTAATATCTCAAATATCACATTTCTTTCAGTTGTGCCACTTTGCGAATAAATGTGCAATATGATAATTGAATGACTTGATAAATACAGTACATCCATTACTAGAATATAATGACAAGAAGCCTACTTATTAATGATGTTATTGATATTAAATGATAAAACCAAACTGATGCTGAATGTAAACAAAAGTCCTAAAGAAATAAAAACGTTGGCACAGTTATGATTTTTTTAATGAAAATTTAGATGAAATTATGAAAAATTTTGTGTCCCACAGAAATTTCTTGCCCAGGGCATGGGCCCTGGGTGCCCGTGCGATAGTCAGGGCCTGGTAAATAGTATGTGGATCATTTACCTACTTTAGAATGAAACTCCTTTAAATAAAAGAGAGTGTTCTAATTTATATCCATTTTATTAAGAGAACTAATATACAATAATTACAGTATTGAAAGATTTCATTAAAATTTCCATTTTCCTTACTACAGTGCAACCTGGTATAACAAAAGTAATTTAGCAGTAGGATGCTGCAATTAATTTATCAACTTAGAATGGATTAATGCAAATGATGAAAAGATTCTTTCTAGTCCTGCAGAATTCAGAGATTTTAAAAGAATTTCAGCATACCCGTAGAGTTTATTTTTAGAATATTTATCTTTTAAAATCAGCATTAAGATACGCATGCTTGTATACATCATTGCAAATTTGTTTATTTTAAGTGTTACACAATAGTTTTTGAAATATTGCATTTTTATATGATAAATGAAGAATTGGTAGTTTTTTTTTTTTTTTTTTTTACAATACTTACATCAACAATGAAAAAATATCCCCAAGGGCTCAAAAAAAGTTATTTTTTATTGTAGTCAACTACAACTACTTTATCAAAAATGTAGTTAACTACAACTACTTGTTCTAGAAAGTAGCGACTACAAAATACTTTTCAAATGTAGTCACTACTTCGCTACTCTCAGATTTTGTCAAAGGATTCAATGTTCAATACAAACTGAAAACATGGATTAAATATTACCCCGGAAACCCTTATCTGCTGGTATACAATTAAATAAGTACAATATAACCAAGGGCATTAAAAAATGAAAAAATACAACATGCAAAAAAATGTGTTGTGTTCTAGAAAATTGCAGAAAAACAACTCAAAATGTAAGCAATAAATAAATCTGCAAATACAGCAATTCCAAATAACCCAGCATTAAAACATGCAGACCTAATAAAGAGTAAATAATCAAAAAAGAAAATTCATTTCTTTAGTGGATTAGTATACCTGATTTTAGCAGCAAGTGAGAAAATCTATGACTTCATGCGATGTGTTACTGTACAATGCAACTGACCTTCGGCGCTGAAATTTTCAAATTATTGTGCAGAACAATATTTACACAAAAAAGCAAATTATGGCCACGTGATTTGTAGAATGTTAAAATTTTTTCTCTTTGAAATAGCGTTAAAAGTAGCGTTGATTCTCGCAACAAACTACGGATTTTTTGTATCGCGCTACTCGCTGCACTACATTGTTGTATAGTGCACTACATTTTTAACAAACTACTAAAAACAGCAGCGACTACGGTAATTTTGCTACTTCCGACCCCTGATATCCCCTTATCTCTAAAGTTGTAAAAAAACATAACCAGTAAATACCTGCTCAGGGCTCGGAAGTAGCACGCTAGAAGTAGCGAAACTACAGTAGTTGCTACTTTTTCTAGTAGTTTGTAGCGAGCATCGATGCTACTTTAGGAGAAAGGAAAAAAAGTGCCAATCTTCAAATCACCTGATCATAACTCATTTCTTTTGTGCGAAATATGTTCTCTGCAACAATTTGCAAATGTCAACGACAAATCTCAGTTGCAGTGTCATAGATTTCTCCATAGACGACGGGAACGGTCACAGTTAAGAAAATGGCATTTAATAAAGCCTATTTTCTTATAACACTTGATTCAAACAAGCAAATAACGCTAATGGAATTTAGCTGGAATTGATTAGCTCATACAGCGAGATGAAAAATGTAGTTGAATGTTTGTTAAATAAGGCAATAGAAAATCAAAGATGTGTATAGATGTTGCTTCATTAAAATAGGCAAGTATTCTAATCCAGTTCAATTTATTGAAAGTAAAAGTTCAACAGAAGATGATATTAACAAAGTCCAGTTCGATATTTTAGCATAATAAACAGCTGGATGGTCTTGAATACTATTATGATATAGACAACACATATTGAATATGAATCACGACACATAACTAAAATAAATCATACTTATTCATTATGAGTAAAGAGCTGCAAGGGTAAATAGCGACACTTAATTCTTTAAGACACAACACCATTCCATCACAACGGCCGGAGCTGAACTTAGGCTCGACCGCTTACGTGAAGATCTAAAACAATAAACCGAAGTGCTGGTGAACGTAAAGTACAGCGTATAAATACCTGACCAACAGCTCATCTACCAATGATAACGAAGTTCTAGAACTGTCACGGAAGTGAGGCGTGGCCTACGGCATGAATAATCAATGAAACGGCGAATCAGAAAATAACTCCTCTGTCGCCATCTATCGTAGAACCAGCGAACTCACTAATCAAATATTCGATTCTAGGATTAATCGAATATCGCCGTGTGTGTTGACTGCAGCGTGACGTTCAAATGAGTGTAAAGTAAATTGAAATTAAAAACTATTGTAAAGTGAAATTTACTGTTTCTAATGAATAAAATAAAAGTACTAAACGAAGAATTAACGAAGTATGGGTAAGTTAAGCACATATTAATTACTGAAATTACGTTTTTCATGATAATTGTATACTAATGAAATGCCATGTTTATGAACTTTATACTGTGATTAGTGAATGTAAATAAAGATAAAATATGGATGAAAGCTAATAAATGCATGTGTGTAAAAGTGTATATGAGGCAGTAAGACTGAACCTATTAACTGGAGGCTTGTTTTTACAACAAGTGCCCCCCCTCTTACTGTCTCTAAGCAAAAACAGCTATAAAAATGTCAGAAATGACATGAAGCTGAGAAAAATAAGGGATGAGAAATCCCAAAGAACACCACTGACACCACTGCAATACAAAAAAAAAAAAAAAAAAAAAATTAAAAACTGGATTAAATTTTCACTATAAGATAAAAGCGTATTAGTAAAAAAAAAATTAAAAGTTAAAAAAACTCAACTATAACAATGTGCCATCTTAAATGATGTGCCAACTAGAACGCATAACTACTGCCAAAAACTTCAAACTCTAAACACATTTTAAGCTGAAGTTAAAACTTTAAGCAGTTAAACAGACAATTCCTACCCATGAATCCCAATTACCTGATCTCAACTCCCAAAAACATTAACATGGACCAGCAGGGATAACCAGGGAGGAAAAATAAAAGCAGCTCAATACTCTTACAAAACTTGTAAAATGAAACCTAAAAAAAAAAATACTTATACAATAGAAAAATAATTTGAATATAACAATTTTAAATCCTTTAAATTTTAAGTTTACAATTTTAAATATATGAATATCATGAAGATTAAATGTGCAATTTTAAACAACTCAAAGTTAAATATATATGTACCACCAATTCAATAAGTCAACACCTTCAATTTGAAGGGTTTTACACAATATGACTCTTGATAAATCTAAGTAAACTTTAAACATTTGTAACAACAAACTTTATTAATGTGAAAACTTGAAATAATTTAAATCTTCAAAAACTTTCAAAAAGTTAAGAAAAATGCTTGGCATCTAAAAACATCATCTTAAGATCTAGATCTAATTTATGCATGCAATTTATTGATGTTAAAAAGAAGATGACGCCTCAGATGCCTAGGAAGAGACTAAAATTAATAACATATCAAAAATACAATTTAAAACATCTCAAAACATAAGGTAACAGAATATAAAACCATTATAAACACTATATAACGATTTAACAATTTTTAACAATTCTAATAGCATTAAACGGGCTTTGTCTAGTAGGGCCCTTACCAGAACAAAGTATATAAAAAAAAAATTCTTTGTAGCAGTATCACCGGGTCAAGAGGTCAATTTTTAAAAATATGTATGTAAAATATTGCACTTTAAGAAATTTAAAAAATAACAAGATTTTGTATAAACACATTCTAACACCTATAAAACTTACAACTGCGTTTAATAAATTACATATATCTTAAAAATGCATACATACAATAACAGTGAAGATGGTAAAAGGTACGTATAATAACACTTATATAAGATTTTTATTCGGTGATAAATAGATGATCGACAAACCTCTTAAGGTCAAATTTGGTCTGAGGCTTGGTGAACACATCCGCCAGGTTGGACTTACTACGGACAAAACTAAGACTGAAGACTTCTCTGTAAAATAAATCACGAATAAAGAAAAGCTTGACATCTATATGTTTTGACCTGTGATTCTCAACTGGGGATTTAATGAAATTTATGGCTGCTTGGTTATCTGCTCTTAGTTCTGCTACTTGACTACGTTCAGGAATGATACCACTCACCGAGCATTCTCGCAGTATCCAATCATACCAAACTAAGCTTTTGGTGGCCTCAGTCATTGCTACAAACTCAGATTCCATCGTTGATAAACTGACGCACTTTTCCTTAAAAGTACGCCAGTCAACGGGAGAGTTATCGAGCATGACTATTTGCCCTCCCATGGAAGTTTGGTCGTCACGGTTAGCTGCAAAGTCCGCATCGGTAAATGCTACCAAACGAACGGACTTGCACTGTAGCCTAAGGTGATAATGACGTGTATATTTAACATAGCCTAGTAGACGAATTAAACCCTCCCAGTGAGGTAAACCTGGATTGCTTTGAAACTGGCTTAAGATATTAACAGAATATGAAATATCAGGCCTAGTGCGATTTGCAAGAAATGATAGACATCCTAAAATACTGCGATATGGTAATTTTGTCATTTGATAGATATCGGGTGGAGAAGTAGGACAGTCAGACTTTGAAAAGATTGTGCCTTTACTTATGGGTAAACTGGAGACAGGAATTTTGTATTCTTTGAATCTATTACAGACTTCACCAATATATTGAGTTTGATGTATTACCAAAGAATCACCTTCTCCTTCAAATTCAACACCCAAAAGCTTACGAGTCTTTCCCAGTATTTTCATGTCGAAATGCTTCTGTATTAACTTCAAAACATCATTGATGAGTTTCATATTTCTACCTAGAATGACCATATCATCAACATATAAGAGCAGTACGATGCCTGTACCAAAAGTGTACACACAATTACACGCTTCTAATTTACTGAAGCCAATTTTAGTGAGTACTTCATGTATTTCAAAATACCACACCCTTCCGCTTTGATGAAGTCCGTACAGGGCGCGATCTAGCTTGCAATATAAATGCTCCTTTCCGGGAATGATGAAACCGGGAGGTTGAGACATATAGACGTTCTCCTTCAGCGGAGCGTACAGATAGGCGCTGGTAACATCACACTGAATGTGAAGCCATCCGCCATGCGAAACCAAGAGGGAGAAGAATAGTCGGATCACACCAAAGTTTACCACAGGGCTAAAGGTGTCATCGTAGGACTCCCCTTTAATTTGCTTAAAACCCTGGGCAACTAGCCTAGCTTTATATCGTGCGATCCTTCCAAATTCATCTCTCTTGATTGCATATACCCATCTGCAACCCACCGGGACAATGTTGGCAGGCAATGGAGCCAAATGCCAAACCTCTCGCTCATGCATTACCTGGATTTCGGCTTGCATTGCTGCTTCCCACATCGCCCTCTGCATAGACCTCATAGCTTGCTTAAAGGTGCGAGGTACTTCTACGTCTAGTCACGCACTAGGCTTTAGGTAATTTGATTCGGGACTGTCGGAAACATCTGATGGTGATATATATGAGGATACAGGACCAGAGTATTCATTTTTACCTTTGAAATCAAACAGATTTGGATTAAACTTAATATTATTTTGCTGGCAGTACCTTTCAACGTCATATATGGATCTAAGTCTTTGATTTTTCCCTTGCTCATAATAGTAGATGTCTACTCTAGAACCGTCAGGACGAGGTTTGGGTTTTCTATAAAAAACTACCTCTCTCAAGGATGTTGAAGGTTCATCATCACTGGAACTGGACCCAGAGTCCGTGGTCTCCTCCCCATCACGCTGAGAACCTTGATGTAAATTGGAGGGACCTGGAGTACCCTAAGGTGCAACCTCGACAATTGTATTCTCGTTCTCAGTGCTACTGGAAAGAAGATCGTCGAACAATGGGCCCATCAAGGCTCCACTGCTTGTAGACTCACTATTTTTATAAAGGATGTTCTCTTCAAATTTTACGTCACATGATTCAATAATTTGGTCAATTTCCGGAACCCATATTCTGTAGCCTTTTGTACGGAATGCATAACCCACCATGAATCCTTTTCTGGCTTTTGGACAGAGTTTGCCATCACGTCTCTGCTTCGGTATTCCAACGTACACTACTGATCCAAAAGGTCGTAGGTGACGGACCGATGGTTTATTACCTCCGTAAAGTTCAAAAGGAGTTTTGTTTTGTGATCTCGGGCAAATACGATTCCAATTATATGTAAAAAATTTCATGGCATCAGGCCAGAAGTTCCTGTTAAGACCACTTTCTGATAGAATGGTTCTTGCACCATCTGTTACCGTTTGCATGAATCTCTCCGACGTCCCATTCATTTGTGGAGTGTATGGGTTTGTTAATTCATGATGTATTCCTTTTTGTGTGAAAAACTCTAATAAATCGTCATTGACGAACTCCCTCCCGTTGTCACTTCTGAAATTTTTGACTTTCTTATTTAGAAAAGTCTCAGCACGTTTAATGTGATTTACTACTATTTCATATGCACCAGATTTAAACTTAATTGGATATAGTGACACACGGTGTGAAAAATCATCAATTATAGTTAAAAAGTATCGTTCGCCTTTGCGACCTACAGTTTGACATGGTCCCCATATATCGGCGTATAATAAGTCAAGTGGTCCTTTAGACCTAGTTATTTTGGTTGACTTAAATGATACCTTTCGATGTTTATTTAATCTACATTCTTCACACTTATGGTTAAAATCCTTTAAATTAGGTAAACCTCGGACTCCCCCCTCCTTACAAGTATGCATTAAAATTGATGGACTAATCCATCCTCCTATGCCATACCTCCATGTTACTGAGTTTACTTGTAACATTTGATTCTACTGGAGAAGACTTAGGAACCCGAGGATACAGCTGATACACTCCATTTTTCAAATATGCCTTACAAACTATGTCTTCCCCCTGCGAGATGGTTACCTTGCCTCGTCGACCATAAAACTGAAACCCATGCATGTCCAATTGAGGTCCTGACAAAAGGTTACGTTTTAACTTTCCAGCATACATAACCCCCGTAAGAGTCAGGCTGGTCTTGCCAAAATCAAGTCTAACATCCCCTTTTCCCTCAATTGGAAAGGATACATCCTTAACAGCCACAGTCATTTCCTCACCCTCTAAAGGTTCAAAATTTAAAAAGTAATTTTTGTTATTAACAAAATGATGAGTGGCCCCGGTATCGAGAATCCAGGACCTCTCATTTACATTTATGCAATTAATATTACATTTAGTAATGTCACAAAAATTTGACTTACAAAAATCAGTCCTTGGATTGCTGGAACAGTCACTATCATCTTGGTAATGTACAGCAGGTGGGGACTTTCTGGATCTGGACCATTTGGATTTCATAGGCTTCCTCCGGGAGTGGGATGAGTTACTTGACTGGTCATCAGAAAAGCTAGGTTGGCTCTCTCGGGATCGATGACGGGAACCGGACCTCTCTGGTTGTCTAACTCTGGAACGATGACTGGAACCGGACCTCTCTGGTTTTCTGTAGTGGCCACAAGAAGAATCACTGGAAGTATCTGCATGGCGTGCTGAAGATGAATGTCGATGGTAAGATGATGGAAGGCTCCTCGCATTCAATTTACGGAACTTGATACAGTTCTTTCTTAAGTGTCCTCTCGCATTGCAATGCCAGCATCGGACGCTTTTCTTTTCTTTACATGAAAAGTTCCTTTTGTTCAGTAAATTTGCATGAGGTGAGCTCTTATTCATATCCATATCACGTACCTGAAGACGAATTTCTTCAGCTGATAATTCCTCAACAATCTTATTAAATATAAAATCTTCTTTTCGCCATCTTAAAATGGATTGAACAGATGAATCAAACCTTTTAGGAAGATAGCGCAGTAACTGAAAATTCAAGTAAGTATCGTTAAAATCTTTATCAAGATGCTTAATATCATTGAAAATTCTCAACAATCTTGCCGCAAACATATTAATACTTTCATTATGCTCGATTCGGCATTCAATCAAATTGGAAAATAGCCGCATGTGGTGTGCACGAGAATCAGGACAGTGATTGTTTCGAAGTATAGTCCATGCCTCGACAGGATCCTTACAGTCCTCGATTACTCTTTTATAATCAGTGCCAACATGCAAGAAAATTAAAGCCAAAGCTTGATTGCTGCGAATCTTATAGCTTGAAAGTTCATCGCTTTTTGAAGTATCAGGTGGCTCCTCAGTTTGATTCACGATACTCCACAGATTTTTTTCTAATAAGAGATACTTTAAATCAGCTGCCCAATTAAGATAATTAGCAGCACTCAATTTCTCGATGACAGTGGCCATTTTAACAAGAGAGTAAAAAATTTAAAAATTTTCAAACTTTAAAAAAATTTCAAAAAAAATATTTTATAAGATGGTTAAAAGCTTTTGTATAATTTAAAAACTGGTACTATGCATATTTCTTCTTAATTATGCCAGCCCCCCCATCTATTTATCTCTTAAGATGGTGAGCTTTTTTTTTCTTTCTTTCTTTCACTTCAATTAAACAGCTGGATTAAATTTTTCAGGAAAAACGATCTAAAAAAAAACGAACTTCTTATCCAAGATTTTCTGAAAACTTTCTTCATGCATCAAAAACAAACTTTGTTTTCACATAACTTCACTAGAAAAAAATTTAAGTCCATTATATATTATTCACACTACTAACAGTCCTCACTATATGGGCATCATCTTGCCCATAACCCAAAATGTTAAGAAAATGGCATTTAATAAAGCCTATTTTCTTATAACACTTGATTCAAACAAGCAAATAACGCTAATGGAATTTAGCTGGAATTGATTAGCTCATACAGCGAGGTGAAAAATGTAGTTGAATGTTTGTTAAATAAGGCAATAGAAAATCAAAGATGTGTATAGATGTTGCTTCATTAAAATAGGCAAGTATTCTAATCCAGTTCAATTTATTGAAAGTAAAAGTTCAACAGAAGATGATATTAACAAAGTCCAGTTCGATATTTTAGCATAATAAACAGCTGGATGGTCTTGAATACTATTATGATATAGACAACACATATTGAATATGAATCACGACACATAACTAAAATAAATCATACTTATTCATTATGAGTAAAGAGCTGCAAGGGTAAATAGCGACACTTAATTCTTTAAGACACAACACCATTCCATCACAACGGCCGGAGCTGAACTTAGGCTCGACCGCTTACGTGAAGATCTAAAACAATAAACCGAAGTGCTGGTGAACGTAAAGTACAGCGTATAAATACCTGACCAACAGCTCATCTACCAATGATAACGAAGTTCTAGAACTGTCACAGAAGTGACGCGTGGCCTACGGCATGAATAATCAATGAAACGGCGAATCAGAAAATAACTCCTCTGTCGCCATCTATCGTAGAACCAGCGAACTCACTAATCGAATATTCGATTCTAGGATTAATCGAATATCGCCGTGTGTGTTGACTGCAGCGTGACGTTCAAATGAGTGTAAAGTAAATTGAAATTAAAAACTATTGTAAAGTGAAATTTACTGTTTCTAATGAATAAAATAAAAGTACTAAACGAAGAATTAACGAAGTATGGGTAAGTTAAGCGCATATTAATTACTGAAATTACGTTTTTCATGATAAATGTATACTAATGAAATGCCATGTTTATGAACTTTATACTGTGATTAGTGAATGTAAATAAAGATAAAATATGGATGAAAGCTAATAAATGCATGTGTGTAAAAGTGTATATGAGGCAGTAAGACTGAACCTATTAACTGGAGGCTTGTTTTTACAACAGTCACAAATTAACTGTCATTTCCACTGTTTGGTTGTCGGAAACTTCATGTATTGTCATTTAAATCCATAGAATTTTTTCAATATAATGTATTTTTATATGACTACGATTGTTTTTACCAAAATATAGTCGCCTAGCTATGTTAAGTCTTTATCTGACTAATTTCTTCTCCCTTTTGCCTCCCACCCCCAGCAAGCAAAGGAATGTAAAATTTTTATTTTATTTATTTATTTTTTTTTTAAGAAAAAGAAAAAGAAACAGAACGGATTCATCTAAACATAAATCATCTAAATTATCCCTAACCTCTCAAATTCACGCTTCCCCCTAGTAGCATACAAAGGAGTTTAAACTTTTATTTTTATACAAAAATAAAATCTTTCACTCCATTTATTGCTCTCTAATGACAATAAATAAAAATTATTTCCTTGTCCCCAAAATGTATGCTTCCCTTTTTGCACCTCCTCCAGCATACAGTTTTAAATATTTAAAACTCTTTATTTAAAAAAATGGCCACATTCGTTTCTACCTAATAATAATATATATGTAATCATCTAAATTGTCCTTTAACCTCCCATAATTTACTCTTCTCCACCCCCCCCCCCCCCACCAGCATACAAATAAATCTAAAATCTTAAAGTTATTTATATTTTCATATTAAAAAAATCTTCTGTCCTAAATAGTACTCTGTAGTGATGATAAATAATTAGTAATATAAATTATTCCACTTCTAAAATCTTCCCCACCTCTACATATACAAAATTTAAAACTCTTCTTTTTTTTTTAAGTGCCGTATTCTTTGCTGTCTAGTAACATTAAATAAATAATCAATCATCGAAAATATTCCCCTTCGAACAAAATTTCTGCTTGCATCCTGCCAGTTTAAAATCGTTTAAACTCTAATTAAATATATATATATATATATATTCGAAAAAGAACAAGTATACTATATTATTATTAGAGAAAAGTGCACTAGGAAGGAATGATTTCTGCCTTCAAACAAACTAGCAGCTGAAACGTAAAGCGTCAGCAGTAAAGCATCCAGCTATTATTTGCTGGATTTGCTGATAAAACCACTAAGTACTCAATCATCAAAAAAATTAATTTTCTTACTGACAACCCTTTGTCTTCTTACTCATTATTAGATCTAGTGTTTTAATGTGGGGATTATTCTTTTGAAATTGGTGTAATAGAATGACAGACAAAAATAGTATAGAACTGCCTTGGTCAGCATATAATGAATATTTTGTATTTTGAAGTTATAGAACAACAAGAAAGTGGTAATTACTCTGTAACATGTAAACTTCGTCCAATTAATAAGAAGTTATCAGTATCAAAATCATCTGCTTACAATCTGAAGTTTCACATAGAGGTGAGTTAGCATTTTCTTTATTAATAATAATTACTGTATCGCATCTGGCACCGAATATCTAAATAATTAATCATTAAAATTCATAAATCATTAAAAAGAGTATTTTCGATAAAACAAAAATGGTTGGAAATAAAAATATATTATTTTAAAAAATGCCTAACAATGCTTAATTTCCTATTTATGGTTATATTTATTTTTATTAGCCGCACAGATTTTTTTATCGCTAAAATAATTGATTTGTAATGTTTTATATTTGATTTGATATTGGTTAGCTTGGTGTTTTAAAGAAATATCTGGATCTTTCTCACCAAAATGAACCTAAAGTCCAATATGTTGATATACAGGTTTTCAAAGGGAAAGAAACAAAAAGAGACAGAAAGGAAAACAAAAGCTAGGATTTAACTTATGCAAGTCTGTATGATTTTGTTCAATTTTTAAATTGCTTTCAGGAACTATATTTAAATTGTAAAGAAATAGGACTATTTAGCTCTATTTTTAAAAAATAATGTATATTCAAATTTACCAAGGCCTATCCACTCTTAAGGTTGTTCTCAAATCCAAAGTGGCTACTTTATGAGATATTCTTTAATTAATTTTTGTTCGGAAACACATGAAAATGCAGGTGTTCTTATTCAGAAACTTTGTAACCGAAAGACGTTTTCCATTATTCTTTATTTTATTAGGTAGCTTTCAATACAAAAAAGTATAAAGCTACCTATTGCAGCCGTTCTGAGGAAAGCAGTTCCGGAAAATTTCGATATATTTTCACCGATCATGACCCCCAGACCCCAAAACCACCCTCCGTTCAAATGTTGATTTATATATATAGATATATCCATATATATATATATATCTGACCTATGTCATACGATAACGCTCGTATTTATAAATCAATTTTGATGAAACTAATTGTGTGTATTAAGCTAACCAATGTCTCGACCGAGTTCGTTGGCCAGCTTGGTCCGCCATTTTGTTTCAAGATGGCGGCCATTTAACAATTTAAAACCAAAATAAATATACAAAAAAGTTAAAAATTCAAATTTATTTTTTAATTACGTGTTAGGCCTTAATACAAGGATTCCAGATCATTTTTTGGTTTACCTCTATCTTAAAAAATGGCTGAGATAGAGCAGTTTGAAATTCTAGGGTGGCTGACATTTTGAAACAAAACAGCACATTAACGTGATTACTCGCAAATTATTTTCTTTCATTGTTGTAATAATTTTCCCAATCATACGCATAAAACTATATATTCATATCCGTTAGCGCCAAAATTGGTGACATTGGGCGAAATATCGCCAAATTTGGCTACCAAAATAAGCCTTCATAAATGCAGCCAATTTGGCTATTGCTCAATAATTTGGTGAATTTCTTATTCAAATTCAGTATTAAGGAATCTTTTGTAAACGTTTCTTTGCATTTTAACTTGCTGTTTTCGTGTAACATTAGCTAAAATTTTAAAACGAAGATATAGGAAAGCTATCTTTTCCTCCCGGTACAGGCCGGAAGGACTTTTTTTTTGGTAAAGACAGAAGACTTTTCAGAAAACACTGCCAAAGTCGGCGTTTTCAACCGAATTTCCGACGCCACAGCAAGGGAAATGGGAAAAAACGTGACACGGATCGCTTATAACTGGATAAGTAATTTATTTATCAAAAAATGGAAAACTGATTTCAATTCCAAATCACTTCCATAGTCAGGCATGCAAATTTTATGTCTTTGTGTTTAAAAATGAGTCAGATAATGTGTCAGAAAGTTCAGCGTTGTTGAGCAAGGAATTTGAAAAACCACCTTAAGCGCCTGTGCTATATCACTGTCATAAATTTGTAAATTTATTACAATTTTTGTTTTCATATTTCCTCTTTTTAACACTTTCCAACATAATTAAAAAGTGTCAATGAATTCGCTTTGTGCGTCTGTCCGTGCTCTAACTCTCGTAAATATACTCGGATTGCCATGAAAGTTTTATATGCTACTGAAGTTTATTATAGAATGTTCTGTATTGAAAATGAAGTGTGTAGCATTTATATCTCGCTTACAGGGACATTCAAAAGAATTCTGTTACATTATGGTCTATGGGGAAAAATAGTTTGCGGTGCATTTAATTAGCGATGATAACTAAAGTAGCGAAATAGTGACTACTTTTGAAAAGTAGTTCGTAGTCGCTACTTTTTAAAACAAGTAGTTGTAGTGGCAGTCAACTACATTTTTCATAAAGTAGTTGTAGTTCGCTACAAATAAAAAGTAGTTTTTCCAATCCCTGTACCTGCTGAACCTGAAGTTTTGTTATTGAAAATTACCTTATTTTTCCATAAATAATATTTATAATATTAATTAAAGTTTCCAATTTAAATTTCATATAATCAGGTTTTGAATTTAATTCTTTTACAAAGTTAATATACTTTAATTTTGAGCATCTGTTTTGTTTTCTGTTGGTTTCTTCCGTTTCTTCAAGTTTTTTCCAGTTTCTTCCACTGTCCTGGAAGAAACCCAACCCTGCATATAGGTAACGATATTTCAATGACAAATGCTATCTGGATGGGATTTCTCATTAAAGATTTAAAGAAGACATAATGCTTAGTAGAATAAAATTTTTGCATATTTCTGCAATAATTTGGTAATAAAATAGTATGGTTGATGTTCCTTTTTTCATGACAGACTGTACATTTATTTCCATTTTAATTATTTAAAAAAGAAATATTATTTAATCATAGAAACAACATACATTTTTTAAAATAATTTTTCTGGTTGAAATATGTTTATTTGGCTTAAAAAAACGTACAGAAGATTGGTAACTATGAAATTAACTGATAAAATGCAAAAGGGAGAAAAAAAAGTAAAAATTTTGTGTAATAACACACATATTAGCCAGATACAACACACAGATAATTCAATCTTTAAGTCTGGCATTTCCAGGCTGTAATAAAAGGATCATTCAAAAAAAAAAAAAAAAAAAAAAAAAAAAAAACTTTTGTAAAGAGGCTCTTTGCATGCATGTTGAATTGCTTTGTTTAATTCACATACTCTAAGTAGCACCAACTTCTTATCTTCAAATTAATTCATGCTACTCAGTTAAAAAACAACTGATGAATTAACAGAATGCAAAGTGAAATATTACAAATTAAAAAAAGGAATTTCAACAAAATTACACAACTTAAGAAATAAATAATACTTAATCAATAAAAAATATATTTAATATTATTTATATAACACATTTATAAATTGTAAAAAACAGTTAAGAAATATTAAACTGTTACAAATAAAACGAAGAAGTATTAACTGCATAACATAAAATTAAACTTATTTTGATGAACAAGATCAAACAGTAAAAATATGCATTAAAAATTTTGTCTGTCAATGTGTACTAAATTATAATTCAAAAGCTTGTAAAGCTTGTTAACAAATTTTACATCTTATTATTATTACTTTAACTGGAGTGGAATTTTATTCTTGGGCATTAGAGAGAGAAAAAAAAAAAACTGGCAATAAATTTTCAGTAATTACAAATATGAATTTTAAAATATGTTATTTCACAACATAAAGTTTTCACACAAACAAATTATGTGCTCAGTTCAAAAGTAATAAAATTAAAATTTCATGTTCTGTCAATTAATTACACACACATGTACACACAAAACAATCAGTCATTAAAAATGTTTCTCTTTCAGAATAACTGATAAAGCATGCTTATGATGATCTTTATTCTTGAAAGCAATAATATCTGTAAATCATCAAACAGTGCTCGATGAAATAAAGATATATTTGATCCTGGATGCAAGAATATCTAATAATTTTTTTCTTGTATTTTGGATAGAAAATATTGATTTAAATGAATAATAATTCTAAAATAATATCATCAGATCTTATTTTTAAAACTATCCTTTATGCAACATGCATGAAAAATAGAAATAAAGATTTATTTTGTAGGCAACACTTGAATGAAAAAATATTCTAGGACTTATTACTTACATCCAGCTAAGAAAGAAATACTTACATTCTAATAGGTTAATGCAGAGATATTCCTAGCACTTCTACAAGCCTATTTTATGCATTAAAAGCAAAAAATATACCTTAAAAATTCAGTTATGAATATTTTATCACTTAAACCATATCAATTTAGCATATTTTTTTAATTTAGAATTTTATAATTTATTCTTTGTTATAATGTTATTTAGAAACACTGCATACATTTTTTTCATCCATAAAAGTATTTATTTACCAAATTGAACAGTTATTCTTCATAAAATCTTGTATGGTTATTAATAATTTTCAGATAATTAGAAGCACTGCATACATTTTTTTTTTTTTTTTTATCAACAAAAATCTCCTTTTATCAAGAATGAACAGTCATCCTTCATATAATTTTGAATAATTGTAAAAATAGATAGATAAATAAATAAAATACTCAGATGATCAGAAAAACTGTGAAGTTTCATTATCAACAAAATTCTTCATATATATTGTCAAGTTAAGAATAGTCATGACAAAAAGTATTTGTTAACAATTTTCAATGTTTAAAAACTTATTTTAATTTCTTACATAAAAAAGTCACTAAAGACGAGTCTTAAATCTAAAGCAATATAAAACAAGTGATATTTTTGTACTCATTATGAGGTTCTGATACTATTCTATAAAAATTTGCATTGAAAGCACTAACAAAATTAAAACTAGTTATTTTCTTTTATATAACCACATTCACACCTGTCAAAAAAGTTTTTGCACTTTAAATGATACTACTAAATTCACGTCTCCAAAATAAGTCAAGGCGTAGTTTCACACTTAAATCCCAGCAATATCTTTGGGTCAATTATTAGTATTTATAAATTATATATATATATATCCTGAAGCAATAAAAACAGAAGGACAGACATCATGCAATATGTTGAAATACTTTACCTAACTGTGCAGGAGTACTGAGGCCTTCAGTCTTGATACAGAAGAAAACCAAAAGCGCCAAGCAGCATGGGATCAGGTAGTTGAGAAAGTCCCACAAAAAGGCTGCAATCCAGTAACAAAACAAGTTGATGCCAGTCACTCTCTGAAGATGTTTCGAATTAGATGCCCATTCTTTGATGATGAAAATGGCAAAACTGGCCTCAAAAAATGACTTCCCAAACATTATATCCTGATAGGACTCGGTCGTTTGAGTTTGTTGCTGTTCTCCCTAAAATAAATTCATACACACGACACATAAATCACAACTAGTTAATAAACAAATTATTGTAGCATTTTCAAATAGAGACATCAGGATATAATTCTAAAATAATGTTACTCCATAAGATTTTAAGTTTAAAAAAAAAAAAGTTTATTTCTAGGATTTTTTGTTTTAACACCAATTTTATTTATTGAAAATGCATCAAATGTTTCCACACTGAAAATTTGACAAAGCAAAGGGCAATTTTATTCCAGAAAAGTTTCTGTAAATCTCAAAAATCTACTGATTTCCGATTTATTCTCCTGTGATTTTGAAGATAAGGGAAAGGTTTCTGGTACAGTAACTCTGAAATTTTAATAAAATAACATTAATTTTCAAAACCTTTCTGTTACATCATTAAAGGATTCTTTAATTTTTTAACTTTTTTTTTTTTTTTTTTTTAATGGATTTTCTGAAAGTACTTCATTTTCATTAACATTAAAGGCCAAAAGAAAAAAAAAGGGGGGGGGGGCGATTGCCATTGGAAGTTTTTCTTTCTTAGTTTTCACTACAACTAAGAATAAAATACAAGAATACTTTCTTCTACATTATAAATAGAAATATGATTTATATGACATAGAATTTATCTATATCTTGGTCGATACCATATATTTCTTAAATAAATTGCATGGTGGGAAACAAAATGTTGAGATAAGTTCATTTTTGTTGCATTCACTTTAAGTTGACCACTGAATCGGAAAATATTTATTATAAACTAGATAAACTTTTGCAATATTTATACTCTGTTCAAAATAAAGAGATTCTCAAAAAAAAAAAAAAAAGTTGCCATTTTATGCTAAGGAATTCCAGTTTTACACTTTTTTCAATGAAAAAACGATTTTATAAAATATAAATATATTTTTGTTTTCTTAGAAAATATGATTAGGGAAAAATAAATGCAACAGATATTTGTCAAAATGATCGTTTTCTCTTGGCAAATTCTTTCCTGTTTCAATTGAAACTATGCACTAATCAATAAACAAAAATTTGAAGTAAAGTTGTACAAACTAGTGAAAGAATAAAAAAAGCATCAAATACATGCTTGGTGTGTACAGATTATAGCCGAGGCCTTATTTATTTTGCCAAATTTCATGTGCTTTTATTTACTAAGAGCCTCTCTTTTTTCTCAATAGAGTGTAGGCAGAGTTTGATTAGAGTTTTCTGGGGTCCAAGGTCAAACAACTTTGCCCCCCACCACTCAAACCAAAATTGCAGCTGGAAATCTTTTACAAGCGTATTCGAAATTTTTCCTGAATTCTATAAAAATGTTCATAAAACTCAGATTAATTTTTTTTTTTTTTTTTTTTTTTTGTATGATGCTATAATATCTTAAATACACCTTCATCTGAAATCTTTATTATAAAGCAAAAACATGTCTGTGAATAATGCTGACATCATATACATAGGACCTGAGAATAAATTTACCTTTTACTGGAATTTTTTTTAACTTCTAAACTTTGTACAATTTTAATTTTTACAACCTGGAATAAGGGGGAAAAAATGTACTTTCAATTGCAATTTGTTTGAAAAGTATATATCAAATTTCTAATTTTCTATGGTTTTAAAAATAATTTTCAAGTATGAATATTTTTTAATTTGCATGTGACCCACTTATGGAAGATTAACCCTTATGCACTTAAAACAATATAAATAATTCAACATTTGTTTGTTTCTGTAATATTCCATTAACTAAACAGCCAAATGTGAAAACAGCTCCACAAATTAATAAATAAAATATGAATTTAACAGATATGCAGTCTAACTATGCACTTAAACAGTGAAATAAGTAGCTGACCTGCCGGGCATTGCCCCGGCCCATGACAATAAATAGTTTTTTAAAAAAAATCTAAGTTTTATTATTTTATATCTTTAACCCACTTTTGTATCAAATTATATTTTTTAATGAAACATTTGCAAAAAAATATTGATGTTTAATGATAAAAGTGCTCATTTTGTGTTATTTTTGTCCGAACTATTTAAAATCTTTATTCGTTATAATTAAAACGGTTTTACAGCCTGTCTAAAAATTTCGTGAAAAAATATTGTTATCTAGTTGCAAGAAAATGTTTTCTTTTCGCTTTTTTGTTTGTTTTTACACAATAAAAAAACAGTTCTCATCTTCTGAACTCTTTCAAATTTCAATCGGTTATAAATATAACTCTATCCACGCTCTCTTTAAAATTTTATGAAAAAATATGGATATTTAGTAGTGAAAACATGAGTACTTAATTTTTTTTTTTTTAATTTTCAATACAATGACCATGCTACACCATCCGTCACAAAAGGTTGCTATAAATAAATAATGAAATGTTTTGTAAATGACTGCTGGCATGCAGGTAATCCAAAAGTATCAAAAATGCTTTTGGTAGACAATAAAAAAAAATATACTACATTAAAAATATCTATAGTCTTTTTCTTAAAGAGATAAGAAATTTTTTCTATATATATATATATATATATATTTTATATTTTGGAACTTTAATTCACGATTTAGTCAGCCTGTGCAATAATTAGGCCCTACATATAAGTATTAACCACTTGACTTTTACATTTCAGATTTACGTTCTTATATCTATTACGTTCTATACTTCTCTCTGATAAGAAATAATACCTAATTATGCATTTTAATACAAACAAAGAGATATAAAAGTAAAATATTAGATAAGAGTTAGAAAAAGTAAAGTGAACACTGACATGGATTTTATCATTTGGCAGCTACCAGATGGAAGCTGCAATAAAATTGTTTCAAGACTTTGGATACATAAAAAAAAACAAAAAAAAAAAAAAAAAAAAAAAACATGAGTATCTTTATTCAAAAAGTCAAATGTTTACTGCAATGCTAAGAAACAATTCCAATTCCATTCCTGTAGTTTAAATTCAGTTTTATTATGTTATTTCATCCTATAATATTTATTTGTTTGTTAATTTTAAGTCTAGATTTTGTATTGATTTAATAAAATTGTTGTGAAAGTCTGTCATTTTCAAATGTTGTATTTTAATTGCTCAATTTTGTGCCAACAATGTTTTTTTTTTTTTTTTAAATGAATTATCATACATGAATTCCATTCCAATTATTATGCTTGGCGACAACAATGGTGTTGGTATAAAGGAAATGTACCAAATAAATTTATCCAAAATACACAAAATTAATTAAAAGTAATTCAATTAAAAAAAGGCACATTTTTTTATTATTTAAACTTCTTTAACCAGTAGTAAATAGCAGGGTCTGACTAGGAAGTTTTTGTGCCCAGGGCACTTTCAATTTTTTGTGCCCCCCCCTCCCCCCCCCCCAGATTGGAATGAAAATATTTTTTTTTCTATTATTTATTAAAATGGGCCATAGATTGGGATATATTGAGATTTTAGCAATAGACTGAGATACATTTTTGTCATTTCATTGTATTAATATCTCAAATATCACATTTCTTTCAGTTGTGCCACTTTGCGAATAAATGTGCAATATGATAATTGAATGACTTGATAAATACAGTACATCCATTACTAGAATATAATGACAAGAAGCCTACTTATTAATGATGTTATTGATATTAAATGATAAAACCAAACTGATGCTGAATGTAAACAAAAGTCCTAAAGAAATAAAAACGTTGGCACAGTTATGATTTTTTTAATGAAAATTTAGATGAAATTATGAAAAATTTTGTGTCCCACAGAAATTTCTTGCCCAGGGCATGGGCCCTGGGTGCCCGTGCGATAGTCAGGGCCTGGTAAATAGTATGTGGATCATTTACCTACTTTAGAATGAAACTCCTTTAAATAAAAGAGAGTGTTCTAATTTATATCCATTTTATTAAGAGAACTAATATACAATAATTACAGTATTGAAAGATTTCATTAAAATTTCCATTTTCCTTACTACAGTGCAACCTGGTATAACAAAAGTAATTTAGCAGTAGGATGCTGCAATTAATTTATCAACTTAGAATGGATTAATGCAAATGATGAAAAGATTCTTTCTAGTCCTGCAGAATTCAGAGAATTTAAAAGAATTTCAGCATACCCGTAGAGTTTATTTTTAGAATATTTATCTTTTAAAATCAGCATTAAGATACGCATACTTGTATACATCATTGCAAATTTGTTTATTTTAAGTGTTACACAATAGTTTTTGAAATATTGCATTTTTATATGATAAATGAAGAATTGGTAGTTTTTTTTTTTTTTTTTTTACAATACTTACATCAACAATGAAAAAATATCCCCAAGGGCTCGAAAAAAGTTATTTTTTATTGTAGTCAACTACAACTACTTTATCAAAAATGTAGTTAACTACAACTACTTGTTCTAGAAAGTAGCGACTACAAAATACTTTTCAAATGTAGTCACTACTTCGCTACTCTCAGATTTTGTCAAACGATTCAATGTTCAATACAAACTGAAAACATGGATTAAATATTACTCCGGAAACCCTTATCTGCTGGTATACAATTAAATAAGTACAATATAACCAAGGGCATTAAAAAATGAAAAAATACAACATGCAAAAAAATGTGTTGTGTTCTAGAAAATTGCAGAAAAACAACTCAAAATGTAAGCAATAAATAAATCTGCAAATAAAGCAATTCCAAATAACAAATAACCCAGCATTAAAACATGCAGACCTAATAAAGAGTAAATAATCAAAAAAGAAAATTCATTTCTTTAGTGGATTAGTATACCTGATTTTAGCAGCAAGTGAGAAAATCTATGACTTCATGCGATGTGTTACTGTACAATGCAACTGAGCTTCGGCGCTGAAATTTTCAAATTATTGTGCAGAACAATATTTACACAAAAAAGCAAATTATGGCCACATGATTTGTAGAATGTTAAAATTTTTTCTCTTTGAAATAGCGTTAAAAGTAGCGTTGATTCTCGCAACAAACTACGGATTTTTTGTATCGCGCTACTCGCTGCACTACACAGGCATGAAAGTGAGGAAAAGAAAAAAAGGCTGAACTTTTTCGACTTCATACGCCAAATTTGGAGAAAAAAGTAGGGAGATTCTACTATGGGCATTTTCTAGAGTAGAGTGCAGTTTTAAATTTTACATAAACAGGAAAATTACAAGGAGAAAAATAGATAAATAAAACAGATTTTTTTTAAATGGATGTGTGTTAAATTTTGTAAATCTCAAAATAAAGGTGTCTCTATTGAAACACAGAAGACTTGGCAAGTATTTTCAATTATTGGCCAAAATCTGATGAAGTTTTAACTATAAAGAAACAAAATTAATATGAGAAAAATCTGTTTATTATTATTTCCATTTGAAAATAACTTTTTAAGGGCTACATTACTCACGTGAAAACACCTGTTCGCTAATGTTAATCCTATGGAAGAAATTTTTTTAAATATCTCGTTTGCATTTCAATATTTTTTTTTCATTGGATAGTTGAGGTTGATCTCTACAAAGGCCGTTTTTTACTTTGTCTATTTTGTTTACAGGTTTTTTTTTTTTTTTTTTTTTATTAGGATACTTTCGCTTTCGGAACCGATTTCGAAAAATCGTGTCAGTGAGATAGAACACTTAAGATTATGAGGATGTTATAAAAACTTTTAATGCTAAAAAATTGAGAAGAAAATTTATGAAAACATTAAATATCACAAAATTGTTAAAGTCAGTAGTGGTTATCTTAATAAGTACCACTTTCAATAATATATTTTTAAACTCAAGGCTGCTGTAAACATACGTGCAAGCATCTGTGTGCCCAGAGCGCATTTGTCAATCGGTCCCTGATAATTCATAGTTAGTAAGGTTATATTTCTGGGTTTTGGGTTATATCCGAAAATTTTATTTGTAGTCAACCCAAACTAAAACATTGACCCGAAATTTGACAAACTTTAACCCGAACACCAAATGTAAGAATATTCCTCATTTACCTCACCCGGACCCGTAAAAGTGAAACCTAACGTGGTCCGAACACGAAACAAATTAAAGTCAACGGTACTTGAATCGAATCTGACCCGCAAAATGTAAACAAAAGTCAAACTGATCCGAATCGAATGCGACCCACAACAAAACAAATTACTGCCAAACGAATCTGGACCACGGGTCAGGCCAGGTTCCAGTACAATCGGGTTACCCAGGGCTTAATTTGCGCCAGTACTTCTCTATTTTAAGTAAAAATTTAAATATTGCCCAGGATTCACCGGAGCTCATAAACAGTTTGCTCCGGAGCCCAGTGCAATAACGCTTCCGAAAAACGAATCCTAAATAACACTTTCCTTTCCCTCCCATCTCCAATTTTTTGCCTTCTTTTGTTTCAAAACAATTATAACTGACGTAATGTGTCGCTCACGTAAGAGATGAAGATGAAACGGGCTCGATTTTTATATCAGTCTCCGGGTTTGGACAGGCTCGATCTCAATCTGTCTTAAATTCAAAATTTTATTTATTTCCATTTCAAATCATTTTAATGCTATTTTGATCAGAATAAAGAGTAAACAGAAATGGTCTTTTTCTATTCTGCACAGTTGCGAACTATTAATTGTTTGTGTTAACACTCTTTCCGAATCATAATCCTGAGCTTATTTAATCGCAGAATTCTGCAATTAATTAACATTAAGATTGGGCAAAGGTTTCTATTTGGAAGTAGTAATAACTAAACAAGTGGAATAGTTGATAGCTAAGTGTACGCAGATAAATGTATTTAAAATTTTTATTTTGCTAAATAAAAAAACAATGCTTTAAATTTTAAAAATAATGTATCAAATATGAAAAGGCAGATTCGAGTAACGGAGGAGGTAAGGGGGGGGGGGGGGTGTACGCTAAGGATGTTAGTACTGCAGGAATATTAGGGCTCCGGTACTTTTTTTTTTCTTAGAAATTAAACCCTGGGGTTACCGAACCCAATGCCTCTTAATTCGTAGTACCAATCTTTATGAAACAAACGGCAATCAAATTTGTAATAAATGCATTAATCTTTTATTTTTCTATGTCCAAATATATGAATGAATACATATGTATTCATTCATATGTATTATTTAGAAAAAATTCCTGAAATAAAATTTCTAACATATTAAGCAAGTTATTCTAAAACGGTGATTTTTTGTTGGAAAAAATTAAAAACTTTTAGCATGAAAATGATATAGCTCTGAAAGAAAGAAAGAAAGAAAAAAAAAATCTGAAAGATCAGTAGCAAAGCTCTTATTTACTACCGCTTTAAAACACCTCAGTCCAGAATGAATCATCTTTATCTGGAGATTTTTTCCACCGCTATTTACTTCCGCATAAAGATGACCTTTGACCCAACAACTCATTAGCAAACGCACACCATTCCGCTACTCCTCCGAAATCATTCGCAAAACTGCTTCCGATCTTAAAGTCTAAAAATAGATTTTCACCCCACGAAATACGCCGCTCCACACACGATTACTTTCGATCTAGGGAGCATCCAATTTCCGATTTGAGCTAGCGAAAAGTCCGACAAAACTTCATGACCCCGCCCCCCCCCCTCCAAAAAAAAAAAAATTTCTTTGCATTTTTGCATCGATCCAGAAAATGGCCAAAATCGTCCTCAAAAAGGCGGAACTCTTTCATGCCTGACTACATTGTTAAAAATGTAGTGCACTATACAACAAACTACTAAAAACAGCAGCGACTACTGTAGTTTTGCTACTTCCGACCCCTGATATCCCCTTATCTCTAAAGTTGTAAAAAAACATAACCAGTAAATATCTGCTCAGGGCTCGGAAGTAGCACGCTACAAGTAGCGAAACTACAGTAGCTGCTACTTTTTCTAGTAGTTTGTAGTGTAGCGCGCTACATTAAAAAAAGTGTAATGTAGCGAGTAGCGCGATAAAAAATATCAGTAGTTTGTAGCGAGCATCGACGCTACTTTAGGAGAAAGGAAAAAAGTGCCAATCTTCAAATCACCTGATCATAACTCGTTTCTTTTGTGCGAAATATGTTCTCTGCAACAATTTGCAAATGTCAACAACAAATCTCAGTTGCAGTGTCATAGATTTCTCCATAGACGACGGGAACGGTCACAAATTAACTGTCATTTCCACTGTTTGGTTGTTGGAAACTTCATGTATTGTCATTTAAATCCATAGAATTTTTTCAATATAATGTATTTTTATATGACTATGATTGTTTTTACCAAAATATAGTCGCCTGGCTATGTTAAGTCTTTATCTGACTAATTTCTTCTCCCTTTTGCCTCCCACCCCCAGCAAGCAAAGGAATGTAAAATTTTTATTTTATTTTTTTTTTAAGAAAAAGAAAAAGAAACAGAACGGATTCATCTAAACATAAATCATCTAAATTATCCCTAACCTCTCAAATTCATGCTTCCCCCTAGTAGCATACAAAGGAGTTTAAACTTTTATTTTTATACAAAAATAAAATCTTTCACTCCATTTATTGCTCTCTAATGACAATAAATAAAAATTATTTCCTTGTCCCCAAAATGTATGCTTCCCTTTTTGCACCTCCTCCAGCATACAGTTTTAAATATTTAAAACTCTTTATTTAAAAAAATGGCCACATTCGTTTCTACCTAATAATAATATATATGTAATCATCTAAATTGTCCTTTAACCTCCCATAATTTACTCTTCTCCACCCCCCCCCCACCCCCACCAGCATACAAATAAATCTAAAATCTTAAAGTTATTTATATTTTCATATTAAAAAAATCTTCTGTCCTAAATAGTACTCTGTAGTGATGATAAATAATTAGTAATATAAATTATTCCACTTCTAAAATCTTCCCCACCTCTACATATACAAAATTTAAAACTCTTCTTTTTTTTTTAAGTGCCGTATTCTTTGCTGTCTAGTAACATTAAATAAATAATCAATCATCGAAAATATTCCCCTTCGAACAAAATTTCTGCTTGCATCCTGCCAGTTTAAAATCGTTTAAACTCTAATTAAATATATATATATATATATATATATATATATTCGAAAAAGAACAAGTATACTATATTATTATTAGAGAAAAGTGCACTAGGAAGGAATGATTTCTGCCTTCAATCAAACTAGCAGCTGAAACGTAAAGCGTCAGCAGTAAAGCATCCAGCTATTATTTGCTGGATTTGCTGATAAAACCACTAAGTACTCAATCATCAAAAAAATTAATTTTCTTACTGACAACCCTTTGTCTTCTTACTCATTATTAGATCTAGTGTTTTAATGTGGGGATTATTCTTTTGAAATTGGTGTAATAGAATGACAGACAAAAATAGTATAGAACTGCCTTGGTCAGCATATAATGAATATTTTGTATTTTGAAGTTATAGAACAACAAGAAAGTGGTAATTACTCTGTAACATGTAAACTTCGTCCAATTAATAAGAAGTTATCAGTATCAAAATCATCTGCTTACAATCTGAAGTTTCACATAGAGGTGAGTTAGCATTTTCTTTATTAATAATAATTACTGTATCGCATCTGGCACCGAATATCTAAATAATTAATCATTAAAAAGAGTATTTTCGATAAAACAAAAATGGTTGGAAATAAAAATATATCAGAGTTTCCCCCAGACAGTTTCAGGAAGGCGCTGCGCCCTGCCTGCCCTTTGGTTAAACAAATAGCGCCCTTCTTGCCCCTCATCCAAAAAATAGCGCCCTTCTGCCCCTCGTTTTAAAAAATGACGCCCGTACTGCATTTTGTTGTGCCCGCCCTAAACGTGCGCTTGGAAGTTGTTTTCTCATTTACACACATAGGATCGCACGTTCATTAGGGTGGATCGATGGTATATGGTGGAAAAATAAATATTATTAATCAAAACCTACCTATGCGGAAAAGATGTTCTATTGTATGGAGATTAAGAGAAAAATAATTAAAAAAATTAATTTTAAAATTTAATACAGCCGCAAAGAGTTTGAATTTTCAAAAAATAATTGGAAAAAGACCTCATTTTAGTTAGGTGATTTTTGATTCAAAATAATTGTTTTAATTTTAATCAAAACATACCTATGCGGAAAACATGTTATATTGTATGGAGATTAAAAGAAAATTAATAAAAAATAATAATTTCAAAATTTAATACTGCCGCAAGGGGGTTGGATTTTCGAAAAAAAGGGCATTTCCAGCATTTTCATTCTTCCGCTTTATCCTTCCACCCCTCCATAAGTTGGAAGCGCTACGTCATGGAATCTTCCCTACATCATATGATACGCCCACGTGGCTCTGAATTAGGGCTTCTATAATAGTTAAAGGAGCCTTACTTTGAGTAATATTAGATAAACGTGTTCCCACCGCTCGCTCATTCAGTTCAAAGCTAGCGGCTTATGGAATCGGGCGCTGTTCTCGAAAAGTGAAATAAATTTCGATTTCATTGTGTAAGTTTTTTTTGTAAGTGTATTGTGTTGCGTAGTGTAAATTGAATATTATTGCACAATGGCTATGTTAAGAAAAGACATGATTTGCCCTATATATTGGTCTGGTTGTGATATGCCAACGAATATGCTTCCTACCTACAGTAACGTAATAAACTGCGTATGTTGGCATTCAAGAGAATACCGAAGCAAGGAAACATTGTCTACATCTACACTTTCCTCCTCATGTGAAGAAGTTGCTAATAAGTTAGAAGAGACCTGGAAACGAGCTTCAATCGCAATAATTGACCACTATAGCATTTTGAGAAAAGTTCGATTATACCATGACCAATATCGCGGTCTTCTTAAATCTTACAAAGCCAGAAAAGGGATTGAAAGCTATCGCAAGCAGATTGACGTCTTCCGGAAAAACGCATATGCTGTTTTTGATATATCGGCGTGTACTTGTAAATCATTTGAATGTTGCTTCTGTAAGAAAGAATGGAAAGTACCAATGAACGAGAGAGAATTTCTATTAGACATGCGAACTGTAAGAAAAATGGTATTCGGGTTGCTGGATTGGAAAGTCACTTTACAAATAACTAAGGCTGAGAAATGAAAATTAAAGCAAGGGCGATACGTGGAGAAAAACAAAACACTGCCTGATGTTTCTTTCAGTTCAATATATTTGAATATGAATATGAAAAACGGGTGTAAATTGAAGCGGCATATATGCGAGCATACTGACTTTTTTTCATCATCAGCTATCGTTGAAAGCGACGCCCAAAACGCTGACGGTGTCACTGTCACATCTGTTGTGACGAAATTACATGCCGTAGCAAAGACATTGGACCGTTTTGGCATTTCCGACCAAGCAGTCGCTGCCATCGTGTCAGCTGCGCTTCAAGTTGTGGGTAGAATCTCACAAGGCGATGGATCGAACGTCGTTGACAGAAATAAAATTCGACGTGAGAGAACAAAGGCAAGAACAACTCTACCGTCTCAGTCAGTTGTGAAAGATTCTGACCATGACCAATTTGGTTTATACTTCGATGAACGTAAAGACAGGACTATATCACTAGCAGATAACAGAAGAAAAGTCATAATAGAAGAACACGTAAGCTTGGTAAAAGAACCTAGTTCTGAGTACATCGGACACGTATCTGTAAATTCTGGGAGAGTGCAAGTCATTGGAAAAGACATCATAATTTTTTTGTCCTGTGTTGACAACAATATAGATGTAACAAAGTTGGTTGCGATCGGTAGCGAAGGAGCATCTATTAACACAGTTGCTAAAGAAGGTGTTATTCAAAATTTAGAACTGATTCTGAAGCGTCCACTTCAATGGTTTGTGTGCCAGTTACACGCCAATGAGCTTCCACTACGTCATCTTTTCGCGTACATAGATGAAATTACGACTGGGATCAGAAGCTTCACTGGTGGAATAGAACCTTGTTAGTACGAGAAATGTGTTTTTTGCCATCCTGAAAATATCCTGATATCGATGTCACCTGACGACGGAACTCACATAAGGCAATTGTCCCTTCGAAGAATTCTAAAAATGAGCGAAGTCAAACGGTCTACTGCAATCCCAAACATTTTAAAGAATAATATCCGTATCTTCAATTTACCAGCTTTTGAACTTTGTTTGACGGATTATATTGATTTGATTAAATGAAAAAATGTGACAGAACCTCAACTAACTGAACAATTTAGTGACGACATGATTTCAGAAGCAATAGTAAATCCAGCAATTATTCCGACGGCAATAATATCTACTATCAAGGAGTTTCCGTGCCACACTCAAGCTACAGAACGGATAGTCAAAACAGTCACGAAAGCATCTTCTGCTGTTTGTTGATCATATAGAAGAGACGGTTTTATAAGAAATCGCATCGAATCACGAAACCTCATGTCAATTTTTAACACCAAACGTGATTATCGCCCACTGTAATTTCGACGATTTTAAATATTTTTCTTTATTTAATAATAAATAAGCTGGTAAATAAGAAGCTGACGTCTTTTCTTGTAACCAAGTAAGTGTCCTCTTATTCCAATTAATATTTAAAATTACTAAAATGTATATTTCATTTAACAAAAATCACTTTGACTTTTGACCGTAAAAAGACTCAAATACATAAATTTCAAACACCTTGCGGCAGTATTAAATTTTGAAATTAATTTTCTTAATTAATTTTCTCTTAATCACCATACAATAGAACATCTTTTCGGCATAGATAGGTTTTGATTAATATTAAAACAATTATTTTTATTCAAAAATCATCTAACCAAAATTATGTATTTTTTTCATTTTTTTAGAAATTTCAACCCCATTGCGGCAGTATTAAATTTTGAAATTAAATTTTTTAATTATTTTTCTCTTAATCTCCATACAACAGAACATCTTTTCCGCATAGGTAGGTTTTGAAATTGTGAAAACAAATTTTTCGATCCACCCTAACGTTCATCTCCCGTCTGTTCAAAGGCCGCGATCGCAGTAGATTTAGAAATTCCCTGACGCAGGGGTGATTCTGGTCCGAATTTTCCGAAAAATTAAAGCAATGATTTCCGAAAATTTAGAAAAAAATATCGGTCATAAATCCGAAAATTCGGACATAAAATGTATCGGTATTTCGGCAAATAATCGCCGAAAAAAATCAATCTCGTCATTCGTTCGAAGAAAAGTCACCAATTTTGTCAAAGGATCGCGGGGAAAACGTGACTTTCGTCATAGAATCGCAAAATAACAGCAAATTTTGTCAACAGAACGCGGGAAAAACGTGCCTTTCGTCAGAAAATCGCGAAAAAAAACGGCAAATTTCGACAAAAACATTGTGAAAAACGACAAATTTCGTTAAAAAATCTCGAAAAAAACGGCAAATTTCGTCAAAAACATTGCGGAAAACGGTAAATTTCGTCAAACGATCGCGAAAAAACGGCAAATTTCGTCAAAAACATTCTGAAAAACGACAAATTTCGTTGAAATATCGCGAAAAAACGGCAAATTTGTTCAAAAGTATTGCGAAAAATGGCAAATTTCGTCAAATGATCGCGAAGAAAAGGCAAATTTGGTCAAAAACATTGTGAAAAACGGCAAATTTCGTTGAAATATCGCGAAAAGACGGCAAATTTCATCAAAAGCATTGCGAAAAACGGCAAATTTCGTCAAATGATCGCGAAGAAAAGGCAAATTTCGTCAAAAACTGCAAAAAACGGCAAATTTCGTCAAATGATCGCGAAAAAACGGCAAATTTTGTCAATAAATCGCGGGAAAAACATGACTTTTGTCAGAGAATCGCGATAAAATGGCAAACTTCGTCAAAAACATTGCGAAAAGCAGCAAATTTCGTCAAAAGATCGCAAAAAAACGTAAATTTCGTCAAATGATCGCGAAAAAACGGCATATTTCGTCAAATGATCGCGAAGAAAAGGCAAATTTGGTCAAAAACATTGTGAAAAACGGTAAATGACCCACTGGCCACAGGTTGTGCATGTGTAATTCATATCATATTGTGAGTTATTATTTAGTGCTTAAACATACCTATTTTATTATTGTAAGACCTTAATTCTAGACAAATATATATATTTTTTAAATGTACTTATATAGTTGAAAGAGTGTCGTCCTTTAAATATTAAAGGTGCCTTTAAAAATTAAAAAAGGGCCCTGAAGAATGTAAAAGTGCCCTTTCCTCATCAGCAGCACCCTGCCCTTTTTTAAACCTGGGGGAAACTCTGATATATTATTTTAAAAAATGCCTAACAATGCTTAATTTCCTATTTATGGTTATATTTATTTTTATTAGCCGCACAGATTTTTTTATCGCTAAAATAATTGATTTGCAATGTTTTATATTTGATTTGATATTGGTTAGCTTGGTGTTTTAAAGAAATATCTGGATCTTTGTCACCAAAATGAACCTAAAGTCCAATATGTTGATATACGGGTTTTCAAAGGGAAACAAACAAAAAGAGACAGAAAGGAAAACAAAAGCTAGGATTTAACTTATGCAAGTCTGTATGATCTTGTTCAATTTTTAAATTGCTTTCAGGAACTATATTTAAATTGTAAAGAAATAGGACTATTTAGCTCTATTTTTAAAAAATAATGTATATTCAAATTTACCAAGGCCTATCCACTCTTAAGTTTGTTCTCAAATCCAAAGTGGCTACTTTATGAGATATTCATTAATTAATTTTTGTTCGGAAACGCATGAAAATGCAGGTGTTCTTATTCAGAAACTTTGTAACCGAAAGACGTTTTCCATTATTCTTTATTTTATTTTTTTGGTAAAGACAGAAGACTTTTCAAAAAACACTGCCAAAGTCGGCGTTTTCAACCGAATTTCCGACGCCACAGCAAGGGAAATGGGAAAAAACGTGACACGGATCGCTTATAACTGGATAAGTAATTTATTTATCAAAAAATGGAAAACTGATTTCAATTCCAAATCACTTCCATAGTCAGGCATGCCAATTTTATGCCTTTGTGTTTAAAAATGAGTCAGATAATGTGTCAGAAAGTTCAGCGTTGTTGAGCAAGGAATTTGAAAAACCACCTTAAGCGCCTGTGCTATATCACTGTCATAAATTTGTAAATTTATTACAATTTTTGTTTTCATATTTCCTCTTTTTAACACTTTCCACCATAATTAAAAAGTGTCAATGAATTCGCTTTGTGCGTCTGTCCGTGCTCTAACTCTCGTAAATATACTCGGATTGCCATGAAAGTTTTATATGCTACTGAAGTTTATTATAGAATGTTCTGTATTGAAAATGAAGTGTGTAGCATTTATATCTCACTTACAGGGACATTCAAAAGAATTCTGTTACATTATGGTCTATGGGGAAAAATCGTTTGCGGTGCATTTAATTAGCGATGATTAACTAAAGTAGCAAAATAGTGACTACTTTTGAAAAGTAGTTTGTAGTCGCTACTTTTTAAAACAAGTAGTTGTAGTGGCAGTCAACTACATTTTTCATAAAGTAGTTGTAGTTGTAGTTCGCTACAAATAAAAAGTAGTTTTTCCGACCCCTGTACCTGCTGAACCTGAAGTTTTGTTATTGAAAATTACCTTATTTTTCCATAAATAATATTTATAATATTAATTAAAGTTTCCAATTTAAATTTCATATAATCAGGTTTTGAATTTAATTCTTTTACAAAGTTAATATACTTTAATTTTGAGCATCTGTTTTGTTTTCTGTTGGTTTCTTCCGTTTCTTCAAGTTTTTTCCAGTTTCTTCTACTGTCCTGGAGGAAACCCAACCCTGCATATAGGTAACGATATTTCAATGACAAATGCTATCTGGGTGGGATTTCTCATTAAAGATTTAAAGAAGACATAATGCTTAGTAGAATAAAATTTTTGCATATTTCTGCAATAATTTGGTAATAAAATAGTATGGTTGATGTTCCTTTTTTCATGACAGACTGTACATTTATTTCCATTTTAATTATGTAAAAAAGAAATATTATTTAATCATAGAAACAACACACATTTTTTAAAATAATTTTTCTGGTTGAAATATGTTTATTTGGCTTAAAAAAACGTACAGAAGATTGGTAACTATGAAATTAACTGATAAAATGCAAAAGGGAGAAAAAAAAGTAAAAATTTTGTGTAATAACACACATATTAGCCAGATACAACACACAGATAATTCAATCTTTAAGTCTGGCATTTCCAGGCTGTAATAAAAGGATCATTAAAAAAAAAAAAAAAAAAAAAAAAAAAAAAAAATTTTGTAAAGAGGCTCTTTGCATGCATGTTGAATTGCTTTGTTTAATTCACATACTCTAAGTAGCACCAACTTCTTATCTTCAAATTAATTCATGCTACTCAGTTAAAAAACAACTGATAAATTAACAGAATGCAAAGTGAAATATTACAAATTAAAAAAAAGAATTTCAACAAAATTACACAACTTAAGAAATAAATAATACTTAATCAATAAAAAATATATTTAATATTATTTATATAACACATTTATAAATTGTAAAAAACAGTTAAGAAATATTAAACTGTTACAAACGAAGTAAAACGAAGAAGTATTAACTGCATAACATAAAATTAAACTTATTTTGATGAACAAGATCAAACAGTAAAAATATGCATTAAAAATTTTGTCTGTCAATGTGTACTAAATTATAATTCAAGGACTGGTAAAGCTTGTTAACAAATTTTACATCTTATTATTATTACTTTAACTGGAGTGGAATTTTATTCTTGGGCATTAGAGAGAGAAAAAAAACTGGCAATAAATTTTCAGTAATTACAAATATGAATTTTAAAGTATGTTATTTCACAACATAAAGTTTTCACACAAACAAATTATGTGCTCAGTTCAAAAGTAATAAAATTAAAATTTCATGTTATGTCAATTAATTACACACACATGTACACACAAAACAATCAGTCATTAAAAATGTTTCTCTTTCAGAATAACTGATAAAGCATGCTTATGATGATCTTTATTCTTGAAAGCAATAATATCTGTAAATCATCAAACAGTGCTCGATGAAATAAAGATATATTTGATCCTGGATGCAAGAATATCTAATAATTTTTTCTTGTATTTTGGATAGAAAACATAGATTTAAATGAATAATAATTCTAAAATAATATCATCAGATCTTATTTTTAAAACTATCCTTTATGCAACATGCATGAAAAATAGAAACAAAGATTTATTTTGTAGGCAACACTTGAATGAAAAAATATTCTAGGACTTATTACTTACATCCAGCTAAGAAAGAAATACTTACATTCTAATAGGTTAATGCAGAGATATTCCTAGCACTTCTACAAGCCTATTTTATGCATTAAAAGCAAAAAATATACCTTAAAAATTCAGTTATGAATATTTTATCGCTTAAACCATATCAATTTAGCATATTTTTTTAATTTAGAATTTTATAATTTATTCTTTGTTATAATGTTATTTAGAAACACTGCATACATTTTTTTCATCCATAAAAGTCTTTATTTACCAAATTGAACAGTTATTCTTCATAAAATCTTGTATGGTTATTAATAATTTTCAGATAATTAGAAGCACTGCAAACATTTTTTTTTTTTTTTTTTTTTTATCAACAAAAATCTGCTTTTATCAAGAATGAACAGTCATCCTTAATATAATTTTGTATAATTGTAAAAATAGATAAATAAGTAAATAAAATGCTCAGATGTTTAGAAAAAGTGTGAAGTTTCATTATGAACAAAATTCTTTATATATATATTGTCAAGTCAAGAATAGTCATGACAAAAAGTATTCCTTGTCAATTTTCAATGTTTAAAAACTTATTTTAAATCCTTACATAAAAAAGTCACTAAAGATGAGTCTTAAATCTAAAAGAATATAAAACAAGTGATATTTTTGTACACTTTATGAGGTTCTGATATTATACTATAAAAATTTGCATTGAAAGCACTAACAATATTAAAACTAGTTATTTTCTTTTATCTAACCACATTCACACCTGTCAAAAAAGTTTTTGTACTTTTCATGATACTACTAAATTCACACCTCTAAAATAAGTCAAGGAGTAGTTCTGCACTTTGAAAAAATTCCAGCAATATCTTTGGGTCAATTATTAGTATTCATAAGTTATTTATATATAAAATATTATATATATCCTGAAGCAATAATAACAGAAGGACAGACACCATGCAAAATGTTGAAATACTTTACCTAACTGTGCAGGAGTACTTAGGCCTTCAATCTTGAAACAGAAGAAAACCAAAAGCACCAAGCAGCATGGGATCAGGTAGTTGAGAAAGTCCCCAAAAAAGGCTGCAATCCAGTAAGAAAATAAGTTGACGACACTCACTCGCTGAAGATGTTTTGAATTAGATGCCCGTTCTTTGATGATGAAAATGGCAAAACTGGCCACTAAAAATGACATCCCAAACTTTATATCCTGAGCAACCTGATAGGACTCGGTCGTTTGAATTTGTTTCTGTTTTCCCTAAAATAAATTCATACACACATGACACATAAATTGTAAATCACAACTAGTTAATAAACAAATTATTGTAGCATTTTCAAATAGAGACATCAGGATATAATTCAAAATCTTATGGAGTAACATTATTTTAAAGTAAAAAAAAAAGTTTATTTCTAGGATTTTTTGTTTAAACACCAATTTTATTTAATGAAAATGCATCAAATGTTTCGACACTGAAAATTTGACAATGCAAAGGGCCAATTTTTTCCAGAAAAGTTTCTGTAAATCTCAAAAATCTACTGATTTCTGATTTATTCTCCTGTGTTTTTGAAGATAAGGGAAAGGTTTCTGGTACAGTGAGTAACTCTGAAATTTTAATAAAATAACATTAATTTTCAAAACATTTCTGTTACATCATGAAAGGTTTCTTTAATTTTTGAACTCAAAATGTTGATAAACTTTTGTTTTTTTATAAATAAAATGCCTATATATTTCTTTTGATAACGGGATAAATATTTTTTTCTGTCAAATATTCTAACATTGCATACATCTGACCTTATATTTTTTTTTTCTAAACTTAAAGGATTAGACAATGATATTTAGTGCATAAAATATAAGTGGTAAAATTATAATTAGTTAGAAATCCTTGGGTTATAAAGTAGTCCCTATTTATCAACATCAACAATCAATTTATCAAGAAGAAAAATATATTCTTTTAAATTTGTTAGACATTTTCTAAATTGTTTATTTAGGTGTCTTCTTTGCCTTATTAAACAATAAACAGTGAAGTTTTGTTAAAATATTCTGGAAGTGTGTTTTGTAATCTGTGCTTATGCATGATTTTTATTTCTTATGATTTTATTTGAAACAAGATGAAAAATACCTTGGGTGCTGACCGAAACAGTAAAATGGATGTAAGTGTACCAGTATCGGCTTAGATGCTTTACACTCACGCTAAAAAAAAAATAAATTAATCGGTTAAAAAAAAGAAAAAAGTCGCCAAATTTAGGGGATTTTTTCCTTTAATGGCAACCTAGCCATTGTATTAAGTTATTCGTTTGGCGCAGTCTTGGAAATCGCGCCAACCAAACAGTCGCCAATCTTTTGTTTACATTTTAGCGTGAGTGTAACACATCTGTTCCCCAGTATCTAAACAATAAGCTAAATGATCGATAATTGCAACCTTAGTTTATGTATCTATAGTGCAATGCCATAGGTTTTCTGAATAATTATCTTAAGGGTCAGTCAGATCTCAAATTCCCCTTATTAAATGATGGGTTATATTAAAATTTTAAACTCATTTTTATTGTTAATGTAAATAAAAGTTATCTATTATATTCATTAAGTTTTCCCAGCTCTCTCTCCAATCAATTTGCATATGTATTTCAAAAATGTTTGTTTGTGACTGGTTTTAAAGTTTCATAAATTAATAATGTAAATTCTCATAAATTAATAATTTGCAGTAAAGTTTCCTTAATAGTAAAGTTTCTATAAAATAAAACCAATAGTATTTATATAATGTAAGTGTTGTTGTTGTTGTTGTTGTTTGACCCTTCAGGCCCGGTGAGCAGCTTTCTATACCTATATAGCTGTCCTAATCCACATACCGTACCAACTACCGAGACCATAAACTATAAAAACCCGTCAAACCAGTCCTACTCCGATATAACGACTACTGACAAGCCACCATAACTAGGTAACATCAAAACCAACTACTAATGTGACTATAAATCTCATTCAAGAACTGTGAAAACAAAGCCAGGTCGACACTTCCCTGTCTCCCCATCGCCGAAAAAATATCCTCATACCTCATACTCTGC
Source organism: Maratus michaelseni (assembly GCA_963931845.1). Taxonomy (NCBI): domain Eukaryota; kingdom Metazoa; phylum Arthropoda; class Arachnida; order Araneae; family Salticidae; genus Maratus; species Maratus michaelseni. The sequence goes on along the minus strand of OZ007599.1, from coordinate 21,852,151 downwards.
GACACCCGTAATTTTCCAAACACCATATCTCGAATCCCTGAAAACTTTTTGCACCTCAAAACCAAGTGATCTTCAGTTTGTTCCTCACTTCCGCACAAGTCACACTTCACCTCACCTCTACCGAGAAACTTCCTCCGACGAACCAGAGTAAGAACAGTCTTAGTAAGGAAACGAGCAAAAATAACCCCACTCGTCCTCCGTAGATTGTGATGCGGATGTCCGATATCCGCGTAATCCCAGCCACGACCTGAGTGATCATTCCAGTATTGCATCCACTCCCAGTCAGACTCTTTCCGTTTTTTCTTTTTCACGTCCACCATCCAATCCTCTGGAGAGAACCACGGTATATAAATATTGCTATACGGGCCCTTCCTAGCCAGCTCATCCGCACACTCGTTGATCACTATACCTTTATGACCTGGAACCCAAATGAAATCAATCTGATACTTGTCAGTACTTTTGCTGTTAATTTCCTCCCTAAGCATAGTGATGACAGTCACAGATTTACGATTGACCTTATCCAAAGCCGTAAGAACACTCCTAGCATCAGTAAAAAACATATACCTCCCACTCTCCACCGTATAAAACTTAATAGCTACCAATAAGGCAATAGCTTCAGCAGTAAAAATAGAGTTGATATTTGGAATTTTAAAAGCCATCCGACTACCTGTATTTTGGTTGATCATCCCAATGGCCGTGTTATTCTCCTCTTTGGACGCATCCGTAGCAATGAAAATTGCCTTGTCAATATGCCTCTGAGAAAAACTGTTGAACGAGAGTTTCTGATTACACCTTCCGGAAAATCTTTATTTTGGAAAGGCCATGTATTAACATAAATTCGAATATTCTCATTTACCTTTGTGCCCCACTTGTAAGTGATCATTTCCTCGACATCCGTGCTATACCCACTCAGACTGTTCAGCTCTCTGTGGATTAAATCCTTTGAAAGGATATCCGTGTAGTCTTTATGCTTGATGTCCAATATCGACCTTTTGATCGCCAGATATTCTCTTCTTACGTTGTTCCTCCAGACCCCACTTTCCTGCAACAATACCGGGATCGGGCACCACCTAGGCATACCACTAGCCCATCTAAGCCCCATATTGTGAATCACTTGAAGTTATAATGTAAGTGTAGTTACAAAGTGTTACCTGCATCACGTAAAGTTGGTTGGTTGGTTGGCATACAGCCTGAGACCCATGCTACGCCGGCGGCGGCTTTGTCTCAAACACGGAGAAAGAACCTGGAGGGGAAACTAGAATCGGCGAGGATATCGAAAATGCAAGTCATATTTTTTTAACGAAAGAGGGCGCTGTAAAATTTGGCGGCGGACTTTAAACAGAATGTCATTAGTACATGTTAAATTCCGAAGTTTTACAGAATGAAGTCAAACGCCAACCGGAAGTTAGTGACCTAGCTGGTGCTAGCTAGCAAGTGTTAGTGACCTAGCTGGTCACTAACACTTGGCGAACTTTTCGTCTTGGCTAGCAAATAACCAAAGTGACGCGTCATTGGCGTAATCACTGTGCTATCTAGCTAGAGCTTAGTGCTATCTAGCTTATTGCTCGTGTATATTCGCCTGCTTTTTTGCTTTTATCATTACCTTTTTTATTCTTGATTTTAATTAAATAAATTCTGCTCTATTTTCTCTAGTTTCAGGTAAGAAAGATTATGGAACAGATGATATATAAACAAAAAGATATCTCGGTTTAGTCTGAATTCGAATCGAGCAGTCGATTTGCAACAAAGCGAATTTATTTTTCATAAACATAAAATACTTTTGCGCTAAAATAGTGATACATCCCAATAGCTAGCAACTATATCATTCCTCAGACGCTTCAAGGCGTGGATACAAATGAAACGGTTTCAGTAACAACTCGGGTTGCAGTCACAAATCCTGTCAAACGCGATACAAATGAAACGCCATCCGGCTTCAGGCGTCACAAAGTTGTGACTGTTGTCAGAAAAATTTGTTACTGCTTGGAAGCGGTCGGGAGCTGTCACAAGCCGGTAACAACACGAGAGCCTAAAATGAGCGTCATTCCATCTCATGCGCATGCGTCAGAAGTTACCTTTTCTGGGAATTCAGAGCCTGATTCCAGCGAGGTATTACCATTTTTGGCGGTAAATCGCTTGCAATTTAGCAAACAGTTGTAGTGAATAAGAAAATATACGAATGCAATATTTGGCAGTTAATCGCTTTCAATTTTGTGTTTTACTTATGTTTGTTTTGATTTTTTTTAAAGGATATGGCTATGTTAAACTTCATTTTATAATTTATAGTAATTGAATCAGTGTTTGATTGTATTTAGCAAGCATTTTATAAAGCCTTATTTTTCTTATAAAATTATTAATCATTACGTGTAATAAATATTCTATTTAAAAGCATATAGCATATATTTAAAAATCTATTGAAGAAACGCTAATACCTGTTTAAAAGAAAATTTATTCGCTATTTTTATGTTTATATTCATTAAGTCTGAGCGATACAGTTTATACTATTGTGTTATTCGTGTTTTAGTACATATGTTAAACTTTTCTGTAAATATTCAAACCTGTTTACAAAACTGCGGTATGAATTCAAATAATATTTCGATTTAAATTTCAGCAAACAATATGACACAGAATGCAAGCTTTTCGGTTATACATTTAAAATTATTTCCTTGCAATTCGGAATAACTTTCATATTTAATGGTTGGATTCCTGTACTATTTATTTAAGTTCTGTAGTGTTTATTGTGAATTATATGTCTGCAATAGGTTTTATGTTAATATTCTAATTCATTTACTATTCTATAACATCATAGATTTGTTTATTTTTTGACATATTTAAAATTTATTTAAAACATTCTTTATTTTAACACTACAGGTTTACTTATTTCTTGGTTTAAGGTAGTAATAATTAATTTTGAACAAAAAAATACTAGATTTCAATAAATTTGTTTATTTGTAGTAGAAAAACTATTTTTAATCTGAATTGTAACACCACACCTATTTTTAATGCTTTCTATTCTCATTTTATTCAGGTTGGAAATGAGCATGCAAATCATTTAAAAACATAGAAGATAATTCATAAAATCTGATAATCAGGTTATAAATAAACAAATAAATCTTCTGTTGAGGCATTAAACTGTTGATGTGATGTTTAAAAACACAAAAAAATTTTTAAAAATGTATCTATATTTTTAAGTGTGTAATTTATTACCATTGGTAATTTAAAATTATTCAAAATATTTGTTTTGAAAAATTAGAGAAAAATATTGAATTTACCAAAAATGTTTCAAAATGCTTGGAACCAAGCTTAATTCTAATCATCATATTTTAATGCAATTAGATAGATTACAGCACTCTTTTCTAGATAAAACATGTACTACTAACAATGAAAAAAATGTAAATCATTATTTCGTCTTGAATGTTTAATTAAATAAAATCAGCTTGGATATTTGTAATAGTTGACAATTTTTTTTCCTTAATATATATAATTAATTTCCACATGTTTTCTCCAAATAAGAATTTTTTTTAATATTCAAATACATGTGTCCATTTCTTTTTTGTTTATTTTTCCTTCTTAAGTAATGAAAACAAGCTGTTTACAAAAGTATCTAAATGAAATATATTATTGTGTAAAAAATAAATTATTGTATTTATCATGTATCTAAAAGTTAAATACCAGTAGTAATTGATGTCAGTGTTTTAATTCCTTTTATTTGAATTTTTTTAAATGGTGTTTACCTCTTCAGGGACTAAGAAAGTAATTTATGTTCAATTCTGATTTTTGTTTCATTAGAAATAAATGTGTTAATTATTTAGCTGTGTATAGGTGATAAATCACTAAATGTTGTTCCCATCATCAATATTTCTAATGCATGTATTTCATTTAAAGTATAAACACCTTATACCATTTAAAGTACACAACTTTCATTTAATTTATTTCATTAAAAAAAAAGAAGAAGAAACAATATAATTAACCAAAATAATTTATTTCACCATCAAAATATTGTTTCTAATTTACACACACAATACATAAAAGCTGCTATTGAAAAGGGGGGGGGGGTGCTTGGTAAGATTTGCACCCAGTTAACAAAAGGGCCAAAATAAGTTTTTATTTTTTAACTTTGGATTGGGCTTAAGCTTTGATAAAACACAGTAAAAACTTAACTTTATTGATAAAAAATTAACTTTTTAAATAAACAGTAGTAAGTATCCAATTCATGTTTCAATTTAGTATCAGATTTATAAAGTTGGCTGAGAATCATGCATATTACTTCTAGTATAAACAAATACGTAGAACAGTTAATAAATTTTTCTCTTCTTAAATATTTCTTATTCTCTGAAAACGAAAGCTACAGCTTTCAAGAAGTGTTTTATGAGTTATGTTTTAACTTAAAATCTTATTAAATTAGTTTTATAACCATAATTTCACTTTTCCTGAAAAATTTCTCTTTTTATCAAAACAGAACATTAATGTAATCAGAATTTTTAAACTGTTTTTCAAGACTACCTTTTTATTTCACTAAATAGCTTTTGTTTATGAATCTTGTTTTTTTTTTTTTTTAATTTCAAAACTGCAGAGCAAAATATTAATATTAATTCTCTTAAACTTGAAAAGTACATTGAATCTTTGTGCTCCAGTCTCCTCATCAGATAGCATCATTATTCTTATCTAATTAATTTATGTACACAGAAGCTTATAACAGTGCCTAAAACAGATTTTTTGTTTTGTTTTTAATTGTCAAATATAATTGCAATAAAAGCTGCTAGGATAGAATCACTATGTACTGGAGAATTTTTTTTTTACTAGATACACCTTCTTTTGTAATTGTATTTCATTTTCTATTTAACATAGGATTTAGTTGTATAGGCTCAATTTTCTTGTACTGTACTTAACAAGGCATACTTAAGTACAAAAATGTATTTATTTGTTTTTCAATGCATTAATCAAACTCCAATCATCCAAGAATTAAAATCACCCTTATCAATATTAGGAAATAAAAAGTAGCATTTTCAAGAGAAAAATAATCATTGAAATGTAAATTGTATCTATTTCTTCCTAAAAAAATATATTTTTTCTTTTTAAAAATATTTCTATTTAAAACATTAAAATTTATATAACAGCCCCTCGATATATATTGCGCTACTAGGGAGATAAGAGAAAAGCGCGAAAAACTGAAGGGAGTGAGAAGAGTGTTTATAAGTGAAAAATAAAGAACCCTTAATTAAACTACTATGTTTCGATTTAATACTTGTTCAAAAAAGCTACAAGTTCAACACAATGAAATGGTCAAACGTTAAAAAAATACAAATCCGTACACATACAGTACATGTTTTTACTTACATGTATAGTATTTTTTGAAAATGAGTATCCAGAGTTGTTTGTTTTTTATTTTCTTTGATATTTTCTTTTCTTGCCACTGGAAGTTAAAGAACTAAAATGAACTAATTGCATTTCATTTATATGCTTGGATATCAACGTTTCAAAAGTTTCATATGCTTTTGTCAAGAAACTGAACAGCTTCTGTCATCGAAGCTACTAAATCCTCGTCAGATACTTCCTCTTCGTCATTCTCTTCTTGGGCCATAGAACTATTATCTTTTTGAACTGCAGAAATAATTTCTGCTTATACAGAAATGCTGCTGACTATTCCGTATATTCTTTTATCAGCAAACCAGGAATTTATCAGGGACAACTAAAAAAGAGCAAAATAGCCGAATGTGTGATATAACCATAACGAGGAGTTAGTGTATTTAATTGGGAATTTCAAAGTTTATATTTCAATAATTCTAAGTCAGTATTTCACCAATTTCAGAACTACTACACAGTACTTCTTATCACATCTGTTAATAAAATTCAGTGTTACAGTCTAAGTATTTTTCTTCACATATTTATGCGTATAGTATGTTCATTTATATAAATCCACATTAGGTCATCAAATTTCCAAATGATTCAATAAAATTAAATTTTAAAATTTTTTATTTACATATGAAAAATATAAAAACATCAATTAAATTGACAATATAAAATATAAGCAAAAAGAATTACTAACAATAAGATTATGAATAAGTAATTTGAAAATATCTTAACTTCAGGAGTCTTTTTGTTATTCAGCTGCATATCACAATTTGATATGATTGAGTTTCAATTAAAGAATAAATAAGGGAAGATTTCATATTCACATGTGTCAGTCACACTGTGTCATAAATTAAATGTGTGACTGGCACATTTAATTTATGACACAGGTAAGCTCATAAATTAAACATGTCAGTCATTTCATTAAGTATTAATTTGACAAAGAATGAACTAATTATTTAATAACTGTAATTAACTTATATATAAAAAATAACTTTTGAAAAACTATACAGTTATTAAATAGTTATTCCATTCTTTGTCAATTTAATGCTTACTTAAACTACTGATGCATTTAATTTGCTTTATGCAGTGCCAGAAGTTTGACATAAAAATGACACTAGCTGCTGTTGCATAGGCCTTCAACATCTTGCTCATATATGTCATAAAAATTATTATAGTTAGAGATTATTATATTTATTTTAATGAGGTTTTTTTTAATGAATGTTATATCACTACTCTATGTTTTATATTGCATGTTATATGCAAAAAGAAAAACTCACGACGATTAAACAAATGCAATGTTTTATGTTTTGTCTACTTTTTTTCAGGTTAACAATATTATTTTACACTAAGAATTATAAGGATAGTTTTTATTGTATTAAAATTAAAGACTGATTATAAGGGTATCCGTTATGAAAAGTAGTACTAAATGTGATTGTAATAACTGGGATGAGCTGCAAAGATTTAGTATATTTGGTTTATTTTTAAAAATTTAAGTTAGCAAGAAAATTGCTTTTGTGGTTTTATTTTTGGTTGTAATGTGCAGTGGCGCAGCCAAGGGTGAGGAGGGGCGTTCCCCCCCCCCCCCCCAGAGCTAAAGAAATTACTATAATTTCCGCTTATATGAATCAAAACTAAAGTTAAAATTAAACTTTTTGGCCTTTCTGCCTTGACGGAATCTGCCGCTTTGTTAAATCCAATGTGATTCAATTAAACGGCGAAAATTCTACTTAAAACTGTGAAAGCGCATATTCATCGGTTATGTCAAAACTGGTTATTTGGACTGCGTCCCTTTGTCAAGATGTCTTATTGTAAAAGAAGGGTCATATACTGCCACACAGATGCATTGAGTTATATATAGTATACACTGGCCGTTTCTTAATTGCATTTCTGTCTTTGTTCCATGTTCAAAACACTAGCAGACCATCGAATTCCAGGGAAAAATAAAACATACACTTTGTAAGTATCTCTCAGTTTCAAACGGCCTTTTTTTTAGGTTTTTTTTGTCACTTATATCTAAGACGTATAATATGTGCGTACCCAGAAAAATATCTTTACAAAAGTAAGAATTAAAATAAAGTACTTTAAAGTTATAAAAAGCTATTTTTTTATTGTGATTCAACAGATTTTCGCAATCAGTGTTTCTTTCGAATCATTTGTTTCGTAGAGGGTCTGTACACAAATTTAAAGACTGTATTTCATTTGTTGGTAATGTAGCAACGACGTCTTGCTCTCGGGGAGGTACTGCATCCTGTCCCTCGGAGGAAAAAAGCACTGATTGTAAATTCATTGACTTATAGATCCATGCCTGTGAGCGGCGATTAATTTGCGCGATAGCTTACCGGAGCTTGACTCTGATCAGGGGTCAATGCAGGTTTTTTTTTTCTTGGGGCCCATTTTGTGAAAAGTAAACGGTATTTTGTGAAATTTATTATATTTTTGTGAAAAATAACATTTTGTAACGAAAATTGAAATCCAGTTATACTCAAATTCGAACCAAGCATTTATAAACAAAAACTTTTTTAAATCCTTTTGCTGAAGTTTTCTTCTCTGGTGAACTTGTTTGTTTACAAATTACACATTTTAAAATATCATAAAATAATAAATAAATAATAAATGGTAAGTTTTTATGGAACAGAATTTTGCGAAAGGACCCATTTTAATAAAAGGAATTTTGTGAAGGGACCCATTTTATTAAATTGATTTTTGTGAAGGGACCTCAAATAGGCCCCAAATTTTGCCTGGATTGACCCCTGCTGATACTTCTTTGTTTTTAGTCAATGTTTAAATATTGGTCAGACTTCACCGGAACTCATAAACATTGCGTTCCGGTGCTCAGCGGAAGAGCATTTCTAAAAAATCGAAGCTTAAATTGGGTTTTCCTTTTTCTCCCATACCAATACTTTGCATCCTTTCCTACTAAAGCGATTACATACGTGACGTAGTGTGTCACACACGTTAGAGCATGTATCAATCTAGTGATCGCAGATGTAGACTCAATTGTTTTTTGTCTCAATGGCTTTCGAATAGCGATGCGAAATGCCAGAATTAACTGTACCGTATCCACAATTTTTACTCATGGTATTGTTATATTTAGTCCCTGTAATTTGCTCGTGTTTGTAAAACATTGTAAATTTGCGATGAAGTTCACAGGCACACAGATCCAGTTTTATCTTTTGATAGTTTATATAAAGAGATCCTAATAACCCCTGTTGTATGAATTCTATAAATTTTTCATCAGTTATAAATATAATGGTTTTACAGACCGTGGAAAAAAAATTATATCTATAGCCTGTTCAGGGAAAGGAGATAACGAAAGTAAACAAACGGGTTGCAGAAAAATCGCCAAGGAACCACACATTTGGTACAAAAAACGTAAATGTCGTCAAAAGATCGCAGGAAAAACGCATATTTCGTCAAACGATCATGAAAAAACTGGAAATTTCGTCACAGGATCGCGAAAAAACCGCACATTTCGTCAAAGGATCGCGAAAAAAATGGCAAATTTCAAAAAAGGATCGGGAAAAAACGACCAGTTTCGAAAAAGGATCGGGGAAAAACGCATATTTCGTCAGAAGATTGTAAAAAACGCAAATTTCGTCAAAGGATCGCGATAAAACGCGAATTTCGTCAGGAGATTGCAAAAAACGCAAATTTCGTCAAAGGATCGCGAATTACGTCCACCGGCCGTAGAGCATACAGGAACTCTCCTGGTCGTGCTCGTCCAGGGATGATTCTGTTCCGAAAAATTAAGGCAGCCATTTACGAAAATTTAAAAAAAATCTGTCATAAATTCGGACATAGAATATATCGCGTTTTTCAACAAATGGTCGACGAAAAAATTCAATTTCGTCAATCGTTCGAAAAGAAATTGCTAATTTCGTCAAAAGATCGCGGGATAAACGCAAATTTCGTCAAAGGATCGTGAATTTCGTCCAGGGATTACGAAAAAAAGACTTGAATTTCGTCAAACAATCGGCGAAAAAACGTAAATGTCGTCAAAAGATCGCGATAAAACGGCAAATTTCGTCAAAGGACTGCGAAAAACCACATTTCGTCAAAGGATCGCGAGAAAACGGCAAATTTCGAAAAAGGATCGGGGAAAAACGCATATTTCGTCAAAGGATCGTGAAAAAACGACAAATTTTGTCAAAGGATCGCGAAAAAACCGCATATTTTGTCAAAGGATCGTGAAAACACGGCAAATTTCGTCAAAGGATCGTGAAAAAAAGGCAAATTTCGTCAAAGGATCGCGAAAAAACCGCATATTTCGTCAAGGGATTGCGAAAAAAACGGCAAATTTCGAAAAAGGATCTGGGAAAAACGGCAAATTTCGTCAAAGGATCGCGAAAAAAAACCACATATTTCGTCAAAAAATCGCGAAAAAACGGCAAATTTCAAAAAAAGAGCGCGAAAAAAACGCATATTTCGTCAAAGAATCGCGAAAAAACGGCAAATTTCGTCAGAAGATCGCGAAAAAACGATAAATTTCGTCAAAGGATTGCGAAAAAACGGCAAATTTCATCAAAGGATCTCGAAAAACGACAAATTTCGTCAAAGGATCGCGGAAAAAACGCATATTTCGTGAAAAGATTGTGGAAAACCGGAAATTTCGTCAATAGATGGCGAAAAATCGCAAAATTGTCAAAGGGGTGCGAAAAAAAACACATAATTAGTGCCGGGAGTGGATTCCCCCTTCCCCCCTTATTGTATACTTTCAGAAAATTTGTTTTGAATTTCGGAATTTTTTTTACTCAGAATCACCCCTGAGTTTCTTAGAACTTGGGTACGACAGTTGACGTGCCTGACAGGTGATCTCCGGCACCTGGTGGCACAGCTCAATTTTACCCAATTCACCTGCGTTCGAAGCAGTCGGTATTGCAAGAGCATGTATTAATTCTCTTGTTTACGGCATGGCACACTCTTGGGTTTCCAGCCCTAAAGCTTCTAGAGAATTCTGGTAAGTCCCCAAGTGTTCTGTGGAAGCTTCCTCTTTACATAGGCTCTGCTACTGTAACGACCTTCATCAACTGCTTCGGTGCAGGGGAAGTGTACGCAGGTGGCGATGTTCTCCTTGGCCGAAGAGCACACCTGTGGGGTCATTTCCCTGTAGATAACTCATTTGGGTTCACAAGAACCTTGAATCAGTGGTGAGTACGCTTGACGTCAATTGCAACTGCTCAGAGGCTAACGAAAAAGACATGGATAGGATCATGGATAAAATAATGATTCTGATGTCACAGGGTCCAAACTCGAGGCTAACGAAAAAAACAGGCTACCGTGGTGCATTCCACTTATCTTTTTTTACAAACCGCTAGAGTGACGTGATGCTCTTTTCGTACACTTGCATTCGAGCATCACGTGACTCCCGCGGTCTGTAAAAAAAGATACGCGTAAAGTACCGCGGTAGCCTTTCTTTTTCATTAGCCTCGCAACTGCCCTACGGGGCTGTCCATAAATGATGATACACTTTTTTTCAATATTTTTCATCCCCCTGCCCCCCCTTAGTCACAAAGTGTCACACTTCACCATACCGCCTCCCCCCCCCCCCCTTGTCACATGTCACGCTATATTATATAGACATATACTTGGAGTTCAGAAACAAAGCACTACGTTATAGATCATGTTTCAAATTTTATTTTTCAACTTTAAGTATAAGTTTTAATGACATTTGTGAGCATAACAGTAAATTATTATTCGTGTATTTATTTTGTATAAAATAAGATTACGGTTTACGACAAAAACATAATTAATATACAATAAAGTAATACAATTAGTAATAAAATATTTATATGTTTTTTTGAAAAGAAAGGAATATAAGTGAAAACAAATCACGTGAAAGTTGTTTTAGTCCGATTAAAAAATACACTCAAATTCTGGTAATTTCAAAATTTGATCTGCTGATTTTAATGATTTTATTTTAACCAAAGTGTGTGATGTCACACTTCTTCTTACCCCCTCCAACCCCCTTGTCACAATTTCATGAACCCCCCTCCCCCTCCAAACGTGACATCATTTATGGAGGCCCCTATAGAGCTAGGGGATCAGCAGAGAGGTTTCCAAACCCGGTAGCAGAATGGGCCGAAAATGGAGCGTTTGGAAGGGACAGCTGGCAAACAAGGAAACTGAGTCATACAATGGATCCGGCTGTCCATGGAAGTAGCATTCGCCTCACGGCGAAGGAGTGGGATAAGCGCATAATTTCCCTGTCCACCGCCGATCGACGATTGGGACTTTAACGCTTTCTGATTAATTGTTAAACCGAACGCTTCTTAAGTCATTTCTGGTTGAACTTTGTTTCTTATATAATATGTATTAATTTCTATATAATCTAATTAATATATAACTGTAATATAATAAATATTATAGTAATATAATCTAATTAATTTCTAAATAATCTAATCTCTATATAATATAATATTTCTATATAATCTAATAATATATATTAATTTCTTATATCATATCTTCTTAAATCTTCATAATCCTCCAAAATACCGGAAATGACTTAAAAAGCGTTTTATTTTATAAATAATCAGAAAGCGTTAAAGTCCCAATCGTCGATCGGCGGTGGAGACGGAAATTATGCGGGATAAGCGTACACTTTGGAAGACCAGTGGTAATATGGTGGGCGGCATTGTAGTGAGAGATGAGAGAGGATGGACTGACATTGACAAAAAGGGATGGCAGGCATACTCTAGGCGGTTGCAAACAGTAGAATTGGCCAAGCTCAACATATGGACACTGTTTACACTATGACTACACGGGCAACCGCCTTCAGATAATTTAACGTCTTAAAAGTCTTAGCTCATATGGATGAGAATTGTGGTTTAAAAAGAGGGATCTACTGAACAATACTCCTCAAATGTCTTCTACAGAGCTCCACTTGAGTGTCGTACCCCAGAGCATGGCCGTAGAAACAAAAGATCGGTGACGAAAGAAATCGATGGCGACGCTTTTGTCCGGTGAAACGGAAAGGTGGTAAGCAGTGCAATGTAATAGCAGCATGTCTATGCTGTTTTATGGTTTTGCAAAGGTGCTTGCTGAGGGGTCTTCTCCCAGCGTGTATAAGAGGATCAGGATATGGACTCTAGGATCTCAAAAATATGTTGGAGGAAAACCATGAATAAGAACGGGGAGAGGACGCTTCCCTGGGGCCCGCCTCTCTTGCACTGCCGACTATTGGAGTAAACTGACTTCCAGCGGATGCAGATGGAGCGGTCAGTCAGAAAATGTGCGATCCAGCGTCTAATCTTGCCCCGTACGCCAAGGACAGCGAGTTTGTAAATCAGCCCGTTGATCCAAACTGAGTCATATGCCAACCGGATGTCTAGGCATATTGAAGGCCGCTTGACGGAAGTTACGAGCACCAGAGATGTCATCATAGAATTTACTGAGAAGCGATGCCGTTTAATTATATAATTAAACGGCATAAAGCCATAGTGAGAAGCATGAAATATGTTATTATTGCCAACCCAGTAAACAAGGCGATGAAGTATAAGGCGTTCGAATTTTGGAGCAGACAGCCATCAGTTCAATCGGACGATAAGACAATGTGAAATGGGCTGGTTTCCCTTGTTTGCGAATAGGAACTATGATGGGAAGGTTGTTGTAGAGAGCCAGTAACTTTCCTGTACTCTCTAGGGAGACGCTGCAGAAGTTTGGCTGAGATCCCGTCTCTTCCTGGGGTCGTGCGACGAGGTCTTCTGGATCAGAAGCAATAGCTAACTTTTCGTAAAGGGTGCGGTCATACGGCATCGGGTATTGGGGATCGTATTGACTGAAGGCATTGAGGAAGAGCTACGAATAAGTAATTTTGAAAAGAAAAGAGTTACTTCAATTTAGCATTTTTTAGTTTACGACATACAATTGTTTAAAAAAAATCGTTATTAGCATTGCCTTTTTCTACTACTAACATATTACGTAGATTAAATTGAATGTGCATAATAAGAAGGCAACACTAGTCACCAGACTGGCTCATTCTTTCTCAAAACGTTACAAATAGTGGCTGGCCGCGACCAGAGATTGGTACAAAGTGACGCGTCCATCGTTTTGTGCCAATCGCTGTATGTCTTTCGTCGCAACCGGCCACCTTTTGTGACGTCATGATAATGAATGAACAAGCCCAGTATCTAGTGTAGCCCTGATAATAATAAAGGGTTTCCATAACTGTGTTTTGCAAAACTACACTCGCACATGTACTCCAAGTTGCGCGCAATAAATAACCTCTATATGAAAGGGGTGACATACAGGATATTAAAACGCAATCGGTCTGCCAAGTCATATCTTGGTGGAAAACACCTTAAAACTCGATTTCAGCAGTTGGCTCGTAGGTTTACCATTGTGTTTTCCTGCACCCAAAGGTATGAAAACATGGAGGACTGGGAGCAGGAAAACACAATGGTAAACCTACCAGCCAACCGCTAAAATCGGGTTTTTTCCACCAAGATATGACTTGGCAGACCGATTGCGTTTTAATATGCGAATCAAGTTTTAACTAATTCTATAATTTCAGCCGTGAACTCGATGAGATGATTGTCTGTGCTGCCGCCTCCCGGTCTATCTGTAAGAGAATAGAGACATACGTGAAATAAAATTTGATTAGCTATGACGATTTAGGACGAATTGCCAAGCATCTAGGCCAGTTTGTCATTATCGCCAAGTTAGTCACGTTAATGCAGTGCTTAAGGAGTGGCAACCTGGAACACTTTACCGCCGCAAGTAACCTCCATCGAAAATGAAAAAACATAAAAATGAATCTGATGTAATCAAATGAGTTTGATCGAATGATGATTTGGTTCACCTTTAGCTCTGATCACAGCCGATATTATTCTTGGCATGCACTCAACACGTTGCTATACAGTTGCAGAGGAATGTTGACCCATGCTGACATAATGGCAGCTGTAAGTTTAGTCAGATTGGATAGAGGCGTTCGACTTTGTCCCACAAATGCTGAATAGGATTGAGGTCAGGGTTCAGGGGACAAAGCTGGCCATGGAAGCAGACTAAACTCTGATGTTCCTCCAACCAATTTAAGACCGATCGAGCGCGGTGATAAGGTGCATTGTCCTGCTGAAAGTGACCATCTCCATAAGGGAACATTATGGCCATAAACGAGTGCACGTGATCTGCAACGACGTTGAGGCAAGCTGTGCTGTTCAGAGTTGTGTTCACATATATCGACGGATCCAGTGTACTCCAGCAAAACATTCCCCACACCATAATTCCACCGCCACCAAAATGAAAAATTGTCATTTGGCAGGAGGCGTCCATGCATTTGAGCTGTTTGCGCCATATTCTGATTCTGCCATCTGCATGATGGAGCAGGAAACGAGATTCATCGGACCAGGCTACACCCAAGGCTTTCCAGTACTCAAGTGACCAATTTCGTTGTTTCTTTGCCCATAACAGGCGCCTTTTGCTATTTTTATGTGATACCAAAGGCACTCTTGATGGTCTCCTGCTGCTAAAGCCCATCCTTTGCAAAGTCCGTCTTGTTGTGCGTTGGGATATGTTTTGGGATGCACCTGCACTGATTTCAGCTGTAATTTGACGTATTGTTGCCCTTCTCTTGCTGCGAACTACGCGTGCTGCTCGCTTTTCCCCTTTCTCGTTCACTAATATTTTTCGACCGGAATGGTGCTTATCGCTTGAAGTTTTTTTTTCAACTGTCACTCAGTAAACACTCCATATACTGTTGGATGAGAAAATCTTAAAAAAGTCGTAGTTTCACTAACTCTTCTTGCACCGACGATCATCCCTTGTTCAAAGTCAAATTAAATCTGTCGTCTTACCCATTTTTACAGTAACGGCCGTGCTTATTCCCAGGTAGCACAGCAATATTGGCCTATATCGGGAACAACGATTTCGCAATATCGACCAATATCGGTAAACACCGGACCGGCCGTTATTGCATGGCTAGCTTTTTTTCCAATATCGGCCTATATCGGGACCCAATATTGACCGATATCGGTGAACGCCGGACCGGCCGATATCGGTGAACCCCGGACCGACCAATATCGGTGAAGCCCGGACCAACCGATATCGGTGAAGCCCGGATCGACCGATATCGGTGAACGTCGGACCGACCGATATTGGTCAAAACTGGATTCAGCACTATAAATTGGCAAATCTTTTTTTTTCTCATATAAGGAGATATTGATTACTTGTCTTAGCAAAATATTAGAAATCAATAACTCTTTACATTTGGAAAAAAAAAGATTTACCATTTTATATTGGTGAGTCCAGCTTTGAATTAGCTAATCCATGTATATATAAGCATCTGAAATGTCACATGGATTAACTGTTTTGTTAAAGGCCTCAGTTTTTATTATTACATCCATTAGATATAATTGTAATATTAAAGATTATGAATGAAAGAATACTAAAAAAGCATTTTATTAAATTTAATATTAATAAAATAATTTATTCAAAATTTATAATAGCTACATTTTGATATTTTTTTTCTTTTTTTCAGTTTCAGTGTTCTATGTGAAAATATTAAAATGTAAAAAAGATAATTAAATGTTACTTTTCTCATTAAAAATAAAAAATCATATTATATCCATAATAATAATTTGAATTTGTGGAAGTGGTCCTACGAAGCAGAGAGTTCTTTATATAAGCAATTCTGCGTTGTTAAGTCATTGTACATCACTGTCGGTCTGGTTTACTTTCAAATAAGAGGTGTCTCTAATTTTTTGGCCACTCAGGGTCTATAAGGAAAGGACAGATGACGTCACTGTTGGTTAAATTACTGTTGGTTTGGAAGAAAAACCTGTTCGTTCTTTGCGACTCCTACCGTATACATGACATGGAGCGATTTGATTGGTCTACGTTAAACTGGTCTATAATATGATTGGCCTACGTCGCCATGACGATTCCTGCAATGATAGCTGCGACAAAAATGCAGTGGTAGACTGATTGCTGGAACTGTTTGTTTGTAAACATGCCCTTTCCTTATAACCTCGGAGAAGTACGCGCGTATGAAGATAACCCGAACATTATTTAAGTTCAATGGTCAATCTCTTCAATGATTGTAATGCTCTCTTTTTTTAGTAGTGTGGTGACTAGAGAACATTTTATTGGACATAAAGGCCACATTTCTCTTCCAAACTCTACTATAAATGATCAAATAAAAGGGAATTGCTTCTTAATAGCCCGAATTTTGTCTAACGCATCAGATAATATAATAGTGCAATGGCGTTCGCATTGTATTAAGCATAGGGCAATGTATTAAGCATACTTTAAAATACAAGGTCGAATTCACCATTTCATTTGATTTAAGGTTCATTTGTAAAATGGACCAGTGTAGTGGGCTTAGCCTGCTTGTTTGATATATAATTGTAGACTACATTTTATAAATCTATTAAAATATGAATTAATTGTCTTTCATCTCGGTTACAGGTGAATAAAGATTTTTTTTTGTTGGGTTTCGGTTTTACTTCCAATGGAATTTTCGTGTTTGGGTCGGGACAACGCGATCCGCGCAGGACTCTGGGGGTACAAAATCAAAATTGTAAGAGGAAAGTTCGAAAAGCGGTGTTACTTTAAGTGGGATTTTTGTAGGGTCTCAAAAGTTTCGCAGCGCGCTAAATCTTTTAAGAGCTCTAATTAGTCATTTTTTTAAAATTATAATATAAGGAACTACAGTAACCTCTAAGAAGGGATTTTAAATTTTTGAATTGCCCTGCGCGCTTAAAACCCAGATTGCGCTACTGGCATGAAGCATCCAAGAATCTTTTTATGGTGCCCTACACTAGAGGTCTGCACGACCACAGGCCTCTTTTCATTCACGAGACTTGCACCGGGTCTGGTCTTCACTCTTTCAGGGCCGGTCTCGGGCCGAACTTTTAGCTTTTATACTGGAGCAGATTTGGGCCAAGATTTTAGCTTTTATACCGGACGGGCCGGGCAAAAAGAAATTGTACGAGCCAAACATTTTGCTTTTATACCGGACCGGGTCGGCCAAAGTTTTTTGTACGGATTGGGCCGGGCCTGGGCCTGTAAATTTCGGCCCGTACAGACCTCTACCCTACACTTCGTAGAGAAGTCTAAGTCTGGATTTGACAAAATTGGAAGAGGTGAAGTGAGTAAGTTACCAAGAGTAATTGCAAAGCTGTAACAACTGGTACACTAGAGGACCAATAACCGAAGCACAATACACAAAGAACCTCTTAGGGGGTCATACTGCTCACTAATTTTGATTCAGACACTTCAGGCTATTGCCTAGCCCAAGTGGAGGTTTTCAAGAGTTAGCTCGGGTTGGTCAGCCTTGAAAAAGGCCCTTTGCTGCTTTATAACTGATCCACATACGGCTGAAAGACAAATGGCGCCAACTGGGATCTAAAAATTTAGATTAAATGAAATCCCAGGCCATGGTCAGAATATGGCACAGGCCGCATTTGGATTTACGCCTTGACATCCGCGTTTTAAACGTTATGAATCAGACGGTATTTCGTTGATCTCGGTTTAATACGAATATCTCCTTCCGTGTCGCATACAATCTTTCTCCTGGCGACGTACGACCTGCCTCCAAGCTCTTATTCGTTGACTTGTCTTATTCGATCAGCCGTGTACCGGCACGACCAATGAAATACACTGCCGGTTCATGACGTTTCAAAAGTCATGAACCGGTCATGTATTTTGTGTTAGTCACGGTACCAGCAAGTTCTGGAATCCATGGAATGTAAGTTTGGACAAGAACCTCTGTCTAAGCATAGTATGGGCATCTGCACTGTGTGTAAATCGTTGCTCTCATATAAAGACATCCTAATTAAGATAGACCTTTTAGAATTAGACGATGCTTTGTGGGCCTGGTACTTGTTGTCAATTATGAACGTTGTTTCCCAACTACAGCTAGGATGTCACTATAAAACAATGGCGACATACACACACGGACACGGCGGATGCGCTAATTTCCACACTATATCTCAGGCTAAAAATGTATGACGTATCGACTACTCTGATCATAAGAGTAGGCGAAGTTTTGAATGAGAAGTAGTTTTTGTCCACTAATTGTCCATGTGCGGTAAAGTTGATCAGGGCTACCTTTCTTTAACTTTCGACGAATGAATGTGAAAACCTCGGAACTTATGAGTTTCTGCTTTTCATCGATATTTATGCAAATTTTCACATCTGGTCAATCGATGTTTTAAATAATATATAAGCTTCGGAATGCGTTGGGAAATTGGAACTTGGGTGGAGTTTCTACTCTTTGTGAGTTATTGTGAGATCCGGCGATCGTGCTCATCTAATTCGAAGCTGGAAAGGAGAATAGGGCAGTTGCAATTGACGTCATGTTGGAGGTCACACTCTACAAATAGGCAGTTCTGATTGGTGGAAGTACCCTGACCTCCAAGTGAAGTACAATGGTTGATCAGCTGATTGCAACTTCTCTATAACAGTGGGTAAGAGTTTATTGTCATATTTCCTGCTAATTCAATAAAGTTAATTTCGGGGTGCCATTTTTAGTCGTAGCCTAGGCGGACATCTTGAAATCAGTGTTCGGCGAGCTTGCATATTGGAGATTAAGTCTGGCTGAAAGCATCTTGGTTTGCTGCGTCTTCAAAGCTGTAAAAGTTACGTTTTTGAGTTCATTATAATTGACATTTGAAGTTGTATTTCGTTGATTGAAGTTTTGGGGAAGCTGATTTATCTTAGTATAATGAATATTTAGTGGTGTCTTTCTCAAAATCCTAGCCAAATTAAATTTTTAATAAATTTGACTTTGAATTTTACATCTTGTTCTTGTGCTCTCTTTTACGACTGACTAGACTGGTTCATTATCTCTAACAGCAAAATGGCTGTTTCAAATGTTTTGGCCAAAGTGTGGTAAACAATATTCCAGAGCGTGGCGAAACTCACCGGGACGAGTTCGACATGCCAACAAACATTAGTTTGGCGATAATGGCAGACGCATTAAGATATTGGCGATTCGTTTTTGTCCACAATCGTTTTTGCTAATCAAGTTTTATTTCCCTTATGCCACCATTATGTTATAGAGGCACCCTAACTACAGTTGGTCGAAATGTGCGATTGATGAAGATCGGATGCCTCTATAAGAGAGTTGCGTTCTGACTACATTCTCAGACTGAATATTTTGTCCAAATTATGGCAGCCAACAATCCATAACTTGGAGATAAAGTTGAAAATAACCCGCATATTTGGTAGCTATAGGTCTCAAAGCAACACTCCTTCAAATATTCCTCTATATTGATTTGTTTGCGAGTTGCATTGTATTTTTGCATTGAGTTCTTTTAAGTTGGTTTATTTTATTTTTGTTTACATTGGCTGATTTTGATAACAGGAATGATGAGACAAACAGCCCTGTAGCTTATAGGTCTCAAAGCAATCACCGTCAAATGTCAAACAGGAGCTTATATTCATGTCAGGCGAGATCTGCCTCTCTCATTTTTTACTTATAGACCGGGAGGCGGCAGCACAGATAATCACCTCATCGAGTTCACGGCTGAAATTCCAGAATTAGTTAAAACTCGATTCGCTTATTAAAACGCAATCGGTCTGCCAAGCCGTATCTTGGTGGAAAAAACCCGATTTTAGCGGTTGGCTCGTAGGTTTACCATTGTGTTTTCCTGCACCCAGTTCTCCATGTTTTCATACTTTTGGATGCAGGAAAACACAATGGTAAACCTACGAGTCAACTGCTAAAATCGGGTTTTAAGGTGTTTTCCACCAAGATATGACTTGGCAGACCGATTGCGTTTTAGTAAGCGAATCGAGTTTTAACTAATTCTGGAATTGCAGCCGTGAACTCGATGAGGTGATTGTCTGTGCTGCCGCCTCCCGGTCTATTATAAATAATTTGATATTTTAATTTTTCTTAACATTTTTGCTGCTGAAGCGTACATTTTGTTAGTTTTCATGTGAACTGTGCAATATTTCTGTATTTATGTTTTGTTTACATTAGTTATCGCAAATATTTTTATTAGTCAATCATTAATATGCAAAAAATTGTGAATACAGATCTATTACAGTTGCATAACAGCTGTAAATTAGATTATTCTATAACTGAAACTTTCTGAAAACTCCCGGTAATTTTTTTATTTATGTCCCAAAACACACGATTTATTCCCGGAATTAAACCCGTTTTTTTTCATATTTTGCAACGCTACGTAGAGATAATCTCTGAAGGAGTTCGATTAAATGAGTGAGATATCAACAAACGTTACCTGACGACTATGTTTTTGTCCAAAATCGTCTACACCAATCAAATTTTAATTCTCGAATGTCACCACTCTGTGAGGAACCCTAGTAGAGATGTTTTATCAGTTTTGTTTTTCATTATTGGAATTAGATCGTTGATCTAATCCAGTTACGCTCATATTCACCATCTACCTCAACTGCCGGTTAGCGCGAAAACCTCGGTCGAACATTCAAATGATATTCACCATTAAACTGATTTGACATGATCGCAGCTGAAGTCCAATCAAATTAATCGTGAATACCATTTGAGCTTTCGCGCTTAACCAGTATTTAAGGTCGAGGGTAAATACGAGAGTTAATTGTAACGCACAACTGATGTTTTACTACAGCTGATATAGACTAAAGTGTTGCCATGCTCAGCCTAAATCTAAAATGTCTATGGACGAGCCTGCTGTTTTCACCAAACTAATGTTTATTGCATTATCTCACCAGGGTGCAGCTATATGAGACTGGGGACATGTCCCCAGTCGCACAAGACACGTGTTAAGACAGAAGTTTTTGTCTAAACCTAAACTATTGCAAACTTATATCCCAGAACTCGTCAACTCTCGTCTGGAAGAGTTCGATTAGATGAGTCAGACTAATTAACAACAATTAGTTTGGCGATAATGGCAGGCTCTCTAAGATGCTTGGGATTCGTTTTTCCCAAAGTTATCTCAATTAATTAAATTTTATATCGCACTAGGACTAGGAGACTCTGCCCCCTGCGCCAATCTCCGGAATTTTTTGTCTGACTCTCTTTCTAAATATCATCTTTCCATCTATATTCATATTTCTCTATCTTTCTATGTCCATTTCCTTATCTCCGCCTATCTATCTATATCACTCTATCTCCATATCTTACTCTATCTCTCTATTTCTCTATCACTTTATCTCTGTAACTCCCTAGTTCTCTCTCCATCTATCACTATATCTCCTTCTCCCTATCACCGTCTATATCTCTATTTCCCTCTAGTTCTCTCTCTATCACTTTCTATCTCCATATATTTCTCTATCTGTATATATCTCTATCCTCTATTTTCTAATTCTCTCTATATCCCTGTCACAATCTACCGCTATATCTCCTTCTACCTCCATTTATATCTCCCTCTAGTTCTTTCTCCGTATCTAGCTTTGAATCTCCATATCTCACTCTATTTCTCTGACATTATCTGTCTTCATATCTCTCTATCACTATATCTCCTTCTATCTCTCGAACGCCCCCTTGTTCTCTCTCCATCTATCACTATATTCCCCTCTACCAATATCCCTTTATCTACCTATCACCGCCTATATTCCTCTAGTTCTCTCTCCATATCTATCTATCACTATATTCCCCTCTACCTATATCACTTTATCTACCTATCACCGTCTATATCTCTATTTTCCTCTAGTCCTCTCTCTATATCTATCTATCACTATATCTCCTTCTATCGCTATTGCCCTCTATCTCTTTATATCTCACTCTATCTCCTTCTATCAATGTATCTTCCTGTTTCTTTCTATCTGTAGCCAGGGATGGTGTCCAAATGCTCTGGATACCAGTAATAATGCAAAGTTTTCTTTGCGTTGATTATCGCTGAAAAGTATTCTGATTAGAAAAGTCAAAGAAAACTTTACAAAATTAGTGGTATTCAGAGGATCTGGATTCTGGACCCCCACCCTGACTATGCCACTGTTTGGAGCTATCTATCTAACTCCCTCTAGTTCTCTGTCCATATTTAGCTCTCTTATCTTCCTCTATTTTTTTTTTTACATCCGTGCATCTCTCTATCCCCATCTAACTCTCCCTGTCTCTCTATCGCCTTCTAGTTCTGTCTCTGTATCTATCTCCTTGTATATGTTTATCTCTCCCCACTCTCTCTGTCTATCTCTCTATGTAACAAAATTTTTTTACAAACCATGAAGTTTCATTCATAAATTCGTTTGGTATATTCAAATCACTTGCTAGTCATTTCATAAAATCGTTTCATTAGGATTTTATATATATAGGATATGTTGCACACTCATATAGAGGCACCCTTGTTTCACAGGACATTACCCACAAATAGCAACAGCCGCGTCTCTGCAGGTATATATATCAGAAAAAGACTGTATAGTGGTAATCAAGGAAGCAGAATTCAAGTATCCTTCACGTCTTTTGGTGTTTATTTCTATACAACCTTAGCTGACATGACATGGACAAGTCTTGTCTAATCATGGCAAGAACTGTCAAGTTTTGGAATGTGGGTTGTGATATTTTTAACAAAAATTTCCAATCTCAGCATACGCCCTTTGCATATGTTGCCACTATCCTATTTATTAAGGCACTCTACTAGTGACAACATAAATTATATTGAATGTGGATGATAATAAAATTTGTTACAACCACTCTTACTAAAATACACCTACTGGTATTCTCTGACACAGTTATAAACTATTTTTATTCTTACCTACACTTCTTCTCTTTGCATTTCAATTAACCCCTTGAAGGGCAGTGGGACATATATATCCCACTTAATTTTAATTCCTAAATGTCACACTGACACAAGGCTTTTGAAATATTTTTTTTTTTTTTTTTCATGAGCGTGAAGAAAGGTTTTTACTTATTTCCTAATAAATTTGTTTCTAAATTATGGTGAAAATGAATGAATTCAACATTTTAGCAACAGGAGTACTTTGCCACTGAAAGGGTTAAAGCAGCGTGATACCGAAACCAGAGAAAATTAGAGCTAATTTCTAGCGTTTTTGAAATTCCAATATTTGTACGCTGGGGAGAGGGGGGGGAGGCATTAAATTAGACCTCACAGTTTCATTTTTATAAAAATAAATAAAACGCCAACCCAAAATAGGCTCAGAGGGGTTTGGGAGAGAGAAGAAGAAATAAGACGCCTGGCCCAACCCGAGTCTGCAGGCTAAGCTCGTGCAGACCTATTGTCCAACCACTGCATACCTCTACAGCCATCATGGGGTCGTGTCACTTCTTTGTTCTGCTTTCTTTTGGTACGCCGTTATGTTGGTGGTTCTAGTGGGAATACGAAAGATCTTTACTCCATTTTCGCATCTAATTTAAGAGAATGGAGTTATACCACAGAATATTTGTTATAACCTACTTTGTGTGACATCATTTGTCATTATGGTGCATCCATGGGTGCAAGAAATCCATCTATGCCAAGACTGAAAACTTTTAGGAATAACCAAATGAAAATGGTTTAGAGGATTTCTATGTTTTGCATTATGGCTAAAAATTGATCTCTTGCAATAAAAGAAAGCGATTAAAAATTCCTGAGAGCAAAATTGCTATAATTCAAGTAAATAAAGTAAAATGTACAATCAGTCACACAAAAAAATCTCCAAGACTGAAATCAGTCCTGTGACTGAAGGTCTTGCATCCATGGGTGCATCTTTCGAGTTAGACTGTTAGTAAATAATATTATTTCAAGGAGGTAAAACCATACCTCAGAATATGCAAGGAGCTTAGAAGTTGATCTTTTAACCAAAGAGTGATTAGGAGTTAACGTAAAAGTCTTTTGGAAGTTTGACTCTCTAGATGAGTACAGCCTGTGTCTGTTGTGGACCCCTGTAGCATAGGGGTACCAAACATTAGGTTCGTTTTCCCTATTTTACTATGTTTATTTGAAACCACCCTGCCCATAAACACCTTCAAAACAAAATCCAGGGAGGGGCAAGATTTTGGAACAGAGTGCCTGCAGCCAATGCAAAGGTTGCAATTTTATTTATAATGATGAATATAAATATGAAATAAATTAACTAAGAGTTTTTCATCACAACCCCATGTGCAAGGCAATTTTTATCACATCATCATAATCAGAAGAATAACAAATAACACATTAAAAATCCAAAAATAAACTTCTACTGCTTTTATTTAAAATGAAGAATTCAGAGTTTGGTTTTTTTTCATCAGATCAGGGAAACCCTGAACTCCTTTTTAAGCACTATCTCCATAATACTAAATGCTTAACACTTTCGCTGTTTCTCCATATAGAAATTAGAAGTCAATTTTACCCTAAAGTGCGGCACCAGTTATGGGTGACAACTGACATAATCTTAAAATATGTACTGGTAACGTAAACAAAGGCTGTATTAAGAATATGTATATGGATTTTCTTCTCTTGAATTAGTTTTAAAAATAAACTTTGTTTAGAAAAATATCAAGTTATAAATTTCTAGAAATTCACATTTTTTTTTCATATTTTAAATATTTTTTAATATTTATATTAATTTAAATTGCTGTAGTAACTGATATTTTAATAGAGAAAGAAATTCTAGACCCTTATCTGTTTTATTATATAAATGTTTAATTTGTCTTCTTTTTTAATTACATTATATAAATTAATAGCACCTACCTTCTATTTGCAAATAGGTTTCCAACTTCCAACAAAAAAATAAAGGAAACAATGTTTATGGAGTAAAAAATATTTATTAACACTATAAAAGTACACATAAATTTTATTAATAGATGAACAACTATGAGGGCTTCAGCTCAATGAGCCCCTCTTTTTCTTAGGTCCTTGAACATTATTCTCTGCCCCCCCCCCCCCCACCCACCTTTCTTTCCAAAATAAACTTATAAAGAGAAGTTTTCAATCAATTCCCTTAATTTTAATTTAAAATATGAAATAATTGTTAGGAAGTATATTAATCTTAAAGGTTAACCTATTGTGATTACTTTGTTTTATCTAATACAAATCTTGTCATCACAATAAAGTTTGAAATACTGAATGAATTGAAATCTGACTGGAGTCCAGGGAGGGGCAATTGCCCTGCCTTGCAGGTACCCTTGAGTCACTTATACTCCATATAATTTCAATTGGCTTCTCAAGGACATCTATGATCTATCCTCCCCAATTCATCCTTTTATTGTCATGGAAAATAGAGCAATCAGTCATTCAAATGCTGTATTACGAAAGTTACTGACTTAAGGACCAGGACACTGACTTTGTGAAGTCAATTTAAATTATATATAGTTAGATAACACTGAGGTCTGTCCACATTTTTCAGACAATCTTTTTTTTTCTGAAAAGTCTAGTCATAATTTTGTGAATTCGAAATTATCACTATATCCCAGTTCTTGTTTATACATTTTAAAGACATACGTATGTAAAATACATATATTTTCTTTATATATGGAAACATGACATCTAAAATTTTACTTTTAAATGGTTCAATTTGGAAATGGAAAAATTTTATGCAAGATCTACTTTTAAGTTACTCTTTTTTAAATAAAAAGATTAAATCAAAGTTAGCTCTTCCATCCATCAATAAATGAATCTACATGCCTGTACATATAAAATACAAGATTTATGAAACCCTGTTCAGACCAGGGTTAAATATTATATTTTTGAACTAACAAAAATATCTGATACTTTTTATATCTATCTGATATTTTCAAAATAGTCAATTTATTGATTATTAGAAACATTTCCAGACTCAATATAAATTAGAAACTGAAACATATTGCACTTAGCATGAAAACTTAATAAAACAATATTCAAAATGTATTTTTTCATTTATGTAACAAAATTGAAGATCAATTAATTGAAAACAGACAAAATTTGCATTCCCCCCCCCCCCGCAAAAAAAAACCCCTATAGGATTTAGCATCAAGTTTTGAGAAAATTTTATGTTTTATACAACAAAATTTTAAATACGAAATAATTTGTTTTTGTTGAAAATTTGAATATAAATGTAAGTTTGTCTGCTTTTGCTTTTTCATTCCTTAACCTGTTGTTTAGTTTAAATTAAACTGAACCAGAAAATATTATTCATAATGAAGCTGTAAATTTCTACATTTAAAAATTTAACCTCAACCTTGGAGAATAGTATATACAGTAGAAGATCTTTATAACGCACAGCTTCTCAGATGTAAACAATGAATTTTGCAGTTAAGAAGCACATTCATTCCACATTGTAAAAAAAATTGCTAATTTGCAGAGGATTAAATTTGATACATTTATTCATTGTTATCATCTTATTTCAGAACTTTTTAATGAAAAAATTGATATTATTACAATAAAAATTTTAGTATTATAATGAATGATTTGGTCCAGGCATATTTAGAACATGTTTATAAAGTAAATTTAACAATGTGTGAAATGATCTATATTATCTAAAATCAATATGCACAACTCTTGGGCCCAAGGACTGCAGTATAAAGATACTGTACTATATTTTGATATATTACAGACATATTTGGTCATGTTCACAAGGTATGCTTAGTGATGTGTGAAATGTGATCTATATAATGCAAAATTCTATATAATGCACAACCTTGTGTTTTTAAGTTTGGTTATAAAGATCTTCTACTGTAGTATACATTTTTTTCCACTAAAAAAGTCACTGCCAGAGCAAAAGTTCTTTATCTGCAGAACGACACAGTCAATAACAGCTTTAAAAATTCATTTACACTTGTTTTGACTAAAAAAATCATGCACAATATTTTGTAAATAAATATCTAATGTATGAAAATATCAATAATCAGGGATATGTTTAGGAAATTTTTGAGTCCTTATAACGACCCTTCAACAAAAATTCCCGTCTTAAAACAGGACCCTTCACAAAATTCTCCACCTTAAAAATAGACCTTTCAGAAAACTTTTACATCTTCAAACTGAACTTTTCAGAAATTTAATCATTAAAGTTAAATCTGACATGTCTCAAAACAATTAAAGTCATCAAATTACTTAGCCTTTTTTATACATTAAGGATATACACAGGAACCTGAATATAGCTATATTTTCAAATTCACAAAATTATCACTAATTTTCATAAATATAGAAAAAATGTTCACAATTTCACAAAAACAAGACCCTGTGAGAAAAATCCGGACAGACCCCTAATATAAAAAATCATGATATTTTGAAAACAAATATCAGATATCTATCATGATATATTATATATATCACCAAACCCTGGTTCAGACATTTTTTTTTTTTTTTTTTTTTTTTACCTCTCCAGTTTCAAATTTTCTGTGACAATCTGCAGCAAACCAAAATGTATCTATCTACTATGCTGAACCAAGCTTACTATCATAAGAAATCAAAGTAACCCATAAAATAAGAAAATCTTGTACTTTCAAAGGAATGGCAAAAACATAAAATTTACTTTTTGTCTCTTTTTTTTAAAAGCCTAGAATTCTTTTCAAGTTGTTAAGATTATTCTGCTAGCTACAAAGTAATCTACAGCATCCACTGCCATGCTGCATTGTTTCTACTACTGGGCTTGATCATAATCCTATTAGTGTTTATTTTACCACCTATTCCAAGAGCTAACTTTGATTAAATCTCTGATAATATATATATATATATATATATATATATATATATATAACTCTTGCTGTCATAGTCTAATTTATTGTGATCTTTTGATTGTCTCGGTGGTACATAATAAAATACTATTGCATATAAAAACATGAAAACCGGTAGTTTTTAGCAATCATTTTTTAAATTAATCTAAATTAAGTTTTTTTTTCTTCAATATTTTCAATAGGTCATATAATGGTTATTCCTGCCTTAAGTAAGAAAAAAAATAGCTTGAAAACATCAGAACAATATAAAAATGCAAGTGAAGGTCATCTTCACATGTGAAAAAGTGTTTTATTTTGCAAGTTTTTTTTTTTTTTATGCACTGAAAAAAAAAAAATCCCCAGAATTATTGAAGTATGCCTAAATTTTTCTTTGTGCTCATTAAGAATATCTAATTAAAATTGTACATCTCAGTTTGTTAATTTTTTTGGGTATATAGGATAGATGTGCCAGTAATGGACACCCTTAAAGAATCTTTAAAAATTATATTTTAATTAATAGTTATAATTATTATATTCCTGTTTTTCTTTTTCTTTTTTTTTATTATTATATTAATCTATCAACAATATTTAACCATTCTCATAGTTACATTTTCCAATGTGAATAAAAATTTAATTGTAACAGAAATAAATCAAAACACCCAAAATTCCAGTAATTGACACCCTACAAAAAGTAATAGATAATTGTTTTTATAATTGTATTTAGAACCAGAATTTCAAGAAAGCATACTAATGAAACAAAGTCATTTTCAAATAAATTTAACAATTAGGATATCTATAGTATAACTAATAAAATATATGAGAATAATTCATGACTTAAATTATTGTCACTATCAATATTTTAATTATTTTAGGTGAAATATTAAATTTCAAAGTATCACATTTATCGAGACAATGGAATGTTTAGAAGTGTTAGTAAAAAAAAAGTTTTAGAGTACTAATGCATTAAAATCATAATTCACATTATTTGTTACAGTCTTAACTTTTTAAACTACTTGATATATTACTCGTAGTAATTAGTTATTAGTATTACAAATATGAAATAAATGATATTGCACGTTGAATAAGGGTTGTTACAATTTAACCAAACCCAAAAAACCCGGGTGGGTTTTTTCAAAATTTCAACTTTAAATTACATAGATAATATATTTTTAAATGTCAGTACACCAGTCTTAAAGTTTATCACCCCCCCCCCCCCCCCAAAGGGAAAAAAAATGTCTTAATTCTCCCAATGACAATTTTTAAAACAAATAATTGTAACTTAATTTTCTATAAGTATGTATAACTATCACAAACACTAATTTTTTTCCCATTAAAATAAATACTTTGATATATAATCCTACAATTTAAACTCGTAACAAAATACCACATATGCTGAGAATCCTAATTTAATGACGTAGACATGTAGAATTATTTGGTTTATTCTATTAATTAATTATAATAAAAAATACTTTACAGCAAATATTTCCAGTTCTGCAAATTTTGTTCTATCCAGTTTCAATTGCAAAAAACTTTGATTAATTAAATATAAACTACCACCCAACTTAATTCAATAACAAGGAATCAACCAAGGAAAAACCAAAATTTCCTATTTACCTCGGGCCGAGGAAATGTTACTTACTGTGCCTAAGAAAGAATATAGCAACACATTTTGGAATGCAAACAACTCAAAAAGAAAAAAAAAAATCTTGCAATCCATCATTAATCAATATGTTTCAGAATGAATTTTTACTAGAGAAAATATTTATTACATATAGGCAATCACTTCAATTAAAATGAATAAAACAGAGTTTCCCCCAGGTTTAAAAAAGGACAGGGTGCTGCTGGTGAGAAAAGGGCACTTTTCAGATTCTTAAGGGAACCTTTTTTTTAATTGTTAAAAGGTATTTTAGTTTTTAAAGCCACTTTTGATATTTAAAAATCAGGGCACTATTTTCAAGACAACATTGAGTCAATTTTTACTATGAAAGCAAATTTTTTAATGCAAAAAGGAGAAAGAGCACTTATTTTACTGATGGGCAAGGAGGGTGCTAATTATTTTACTGAGGGGGCAAGAAGGGTGCTAGTTATTTTTATGAGGGGCAAGCAGGGTGCTATTTTGTAAACCAAAGGGCAGGCAGGGTGCAGCACCCTTCTGACACTGTCTAGGGGAAACTCTGAATAAAGGTTCCTTAACAAAATATTAGTTTAAATTAAAAGTTCTGATTCAGCACTAGTATTAGTATAGTACTTTAATGATAATTTCATTATTAAAACTATTACTAATAATCAATTTATCTAAAAGCAAAGCATAATTTTGATTATTGTCATTGATTTATATATTTTTGTAATCAATTAGTTACTTTAAATTGTATTTAGTAGTAAGTAAATTTTTTTTTCAAACATTCTAAACCACCTCTTTTCATATAAAATCCCTGATAAAACCCAAAGGGTTGGGTTTTTTCTGAAAAAACCCGGGCATTTAACAATCCTTGCGTTGAATGTTTTAAATACTAAATAAAATGGTTTCAAAATAAAGCTGTACAATTGACATTTGAGGCACCTGATCTGCCGATTTACCAATTTCATTACTACTAATATAAATTTAATTAAAATTACACTTTTTTAATGTGCAGATTTGAATAATGAAAAATTTAAGATAGAAAGTGATAAAATTTTAAAACTTGTGCGACTTAAAAAATTGTCTTTATTTAAATGGAGAGGGCTTGATCACCATGAGCTCCTCCTGTTCCTATGTTCTCAAACATTGTTTGTTTCCTGACTGTTTGATTGATTGCCAGATTATTAAATATGCAAGTTATGGTTTTTTTTTAAAAAAACCTTAATTTCATTGCAACATTAAAAATTTTATTAATTACATGAAATTAATTAAAAGCAGCTATATATATATGTAATACATTCTGGTAAGTATAATTTAAAAATCCAAATTAAAGTAGCTGTTCCATTAAATATAAAGATTTTAAACGCTATTACAGAAATTGCACTTTTAGAAATATCCACATGGGGATGTCCATTACTGGAAATCAACTAATTAAGCATTTCAGCAATAGACACGGGTCCTAAAACTTTACAAATAAATAAAATATTGTAAATGACCGTTAGTATATAAAATTCGAAGTTTTCTATCACTATCAAAGTAAAAGCATATAATTTTTGCAAGAAAATAAAAAAGATATAAATAATTGAAGCCAGCTTTCACTGCAAAACATTATTTTCTGCCAACTGATTGGTTTGATTAATAGTGTCAACAGTAACATAGATTATAAAACATGCAAGGGGAAGTTGCGAAAAAATAAAAATAAAAAGCTAAATTTTTATTGGTTATTTTTTTTCTATAAACCAAAAACTTTGAAGGGTTGCCCATTACTGGTACATCTACTCTATCTATCTATATTTACCTTTGTTTTTAAAGATCATTAGCAGAACAACACATGATATAATCAGCTAAAGGCAAGGCATTTTATTCATATATTAATGGTTTTACACCAAAACATTTAACAAAATGATAAGCATCATTCTAACATGTTATATTACAACAAAGAAATCTCTGAAAGTGAAGAATTATGTATTTTTGGCTTAAATTCTTTGAAAAATGAACAACACTCCTTAGGTATTTTTAATCAATTGTAAATATTGTTTAGAAACAAGACAAAACAAAATAGCGACTCAAAGTATTCGATGAATTGCTGGTTTTTTTTCAGGTAAATTTCACAGATTTTTTTTTAAATTTTAAAAGAGAAACTTGAAATAACAGATTATTTAATCAACAATAATATTAAACAAAATTATACCTTTTATGCTGAAGTAGAATGTTGATTCCATTCTTCACTATTTATTCCTCAGGCATTCATTTTCACAGGCTACATTGAATTAGGATGTATTGAGAACAGAACTAGGTGTATAATTGAGCAAGTATTATCAATGATACGACATGAAATACTATCAGACCATATAGCAAAGACAATACTCATTCAATTAATATGCTGCGAGTTGCTGGTGCTGATGCTTGCAATGGTGGTAGGCAGGAATTGTCACTAAAAAGGAAAAAGAATACAATATAAAAGTTTGAAAGAACACAATTTCATGAAATAGTTTATTAGAAATATAATCTATGCTTATTTTTAAAGTGACGCTCAGATACTATAATATTAATCATGCAAATTATTTTTAAAATTTAAAAAAGTACACAATCACGACAGTGTTTTTTTTTTTTTTTTTCATTTATAAAATATGTAAAAAATTGCTGTAAAAAGGTGCACAGTACTAAATAATCACGATAGTAGATTTTTTTTGCAAAAAGTAGCATTTATAAAATGCTGAATTTTTATATTTGACAGATACTAGTACATGAATTTCTACGGGGTTAAATATTTACGTATGTATTAAACTGAGAACCAGCAATCTTAGTAAGAAATGCAATAAAGGTCAAACAAAACTAGTCACTCATTAAAAGTATACAATAATGAACCGCGATTAGCCATTTTTTTTCCTTATGCAACTATCATTTCGATCGATGTATAGGTTTAGAAAATGCATTTTTCCAACAGAAAACCTTATAAGTAGAAGTATAAACTACTATCATAAATAATAAATATTTTAAAACTTACTTTATTCAAATTGCTACATTTTCACAGCAGAAACAGAGGAACGAGACAACAAGGAACACTAAATACAACGCTACCTACTAGGGAAATGAATGAGAATGGGATATCGCCAACTAAACACGTTCGAAGGGTTACTTGTATTGTAGAAAAATAAATTATGCCAAGCCAATCTATGCTGCCAAGATGCCAGAGGTTGCCTGAAAATGTCTTGTGACCCTTTGTCCAGACGCATGCGCATTATGTGGAATGTCGCTCATTTTAGGGTCCCCAGGTAACACGAAACTCTCCGAAACGTAAATAAAGCTTGTCAGCATAACACGTAGAGCGGCTTTTTTTTTTAACAAATAGCACCAAATATTCAAGAAATAATCGTATTTAAACAGCGCCAACTAAAACTAAAGTCAATATTATTTTTTTTCTTTTTTTCCCCCCTTTAAACCATGTTAAAATGCGATCGATTTTATTTTCGAAAAATTTCATCCATATATTATTTAAAAGTATATTATATGAAAAGTATATTAAGTAAAAGTTATATTATATAAAAGTAAAAAAAAAAAAAAAAAAATAGGAAGAAAGTTTTTTAAATACGGAAATTGAAATATATAATATATGTATTTCACAACTTTAGATTTTTTTTTTTCATATTAATTTACCAATAAAAATTTGTTAACTAAACTCTAAACAGACAGGGAAAAATACATAATTTTCCATTTCTTATCAATAAATGATAGTTTATATTGATTTCACAAATCTATATTTATAAATATTTCATTTAAAATAACCCACAAGTACAAGATATGAGGTCTGTTTAATAATTTACTTTAAAAAATAAAATAAAACATTTAAGATGTAACAGATACGAAAATATGTTGTTGTTTTTTTATTTAAAAAAAGCAATTAGAAAGAAAAATATTTTTTATTAAAATTATTTCAGCAGTATAATGACTGTAGAAAGAAAACTATTTTTAAATAACATATCAGTTTTATAAATGTCAATAATTCATATATGATCTTGATATTTAAAAAAAAAAATTAATCATATTTATTTATAATTGTGAAAAAGTTTAATATCATACATTCCAACAAATTAATGCATCATACATGTAACATATTTTCAGTAATTTTTAAGATATCATTTATAAAAAAATAATACATTTAGTATAGATTTTTAAAATTTAATGGATATATAGAATCATATTTTTAAAAATGTTTTCAACAATAAAAACTTCATTAAAGATTTCATTTATCATTTCATATATCAATAAATGATAGTTTATATTGATTTCACAAATCTATATTTATAAATATTTCATTTAAAACCCCCCACAAGTATAAGATAGGAGATCTGTTTAATAATTTACTTTAAAAAATAAAATAAAACATTCAAGATGTAACAGATACAAAAATATGTTTTTTTTTTTTTTTTTTTTTTTTTTTTTTTAAGTAATTAGAAAGGAAAATATTTTTTTAATAAAATTATTTCAGCATTATAATGACTGTTGAAAGAAAACTATTTTTAAATAATATTATATCGGTTTTATAAATGTGAATAATTCATATATGATCTTGATATTTAAAACAAATTTAATCATATTTATTTAAAATTGTGAAAAAGTTTAATATCAAACATTCCAACAAATTAATGTATGTAACATATTTTCAGTAATTTTTAAGATATCATTTATAAAAAAATAATACATTCAGTATAGATTTTTCAAATTTCATGGATATATTGAATCATACTTTAAAAAATGTTTTCAACAATAAAAACTGCATTAAAGATTTCATTCAGAGCCATCGCTAAGATTTTTTATTGAGGGGGGAGAGGACCTTAAATTGCCAAGTCAAATTTCAGTATTTGCCAACTCATTGAAAAGCAAAAATAAATAGTTTTCGCCAATTCAACAAGTTTGCCAACTAGTTTTATAATTTTGCCAAGTTACCACAGTTAGAAAATGTAATATAGTTCTTATTTGTAAATAGTTTAAAAATATTTCCAATTAGATTTGTAACTTTTGCCAAGTCTATCAGAAATAGAAAGTATATTATAGTTTTTATTAAAGTTTTAGACAAATTTGCCAACTAAAAGTTTTTAAATTTGCCAAGTGTAACAGCATTTGGGAACGTTTGGTGGATGAGGCTCCCCCCCCCCCCACCCTTAGCGAGGGCCCTGATTTCATTTATCAAAAAAAGAATAATTGAAACGCTATCATTAAATTCGTGTTTAAGAGCATTCACAAAGAGGGAAAAAACTATCTACATAATCTAGTTTAAAATAAAAGCCTGAAAAATTAGACATATAAATGAAATTATGTTCTGGATAAATGAAATGGTTTCACATTTAAAGTATTAAGAATGTATTTGGAATTGTGACTTATTCAGAACATAATCAAGCGAGGGGTAAAATTTTTGAACAAATGTACCTGTAGTTCATTATTGAAGTATCCAGTGTATTCAGGATATATATATATATATATATATATATATATATATTAATTAATGGGGAATATAAATATGAATTTTTCATTTTCATCAAGACAATTTTTTAAAATATCAATATGTAACAAAAATAAGACATTAAAAAATCAAAATAAGCTTTTTTAAAAAAAATGAAAATTGAAACAGCTTATTATTCTTTTTGTCAGGGATCTCTGTCCACATGAATTCCTGCTAAAGATAAATTTGCATTAATTTAATATTTAAAAGTAAAACAGAACTAAAAATTGTCTTCCATGGGGAGTTCAGGAAAGATGAGCTGATGAAAAATCCTCAGTTCCATTTTTGTTAGTGTTTAATTATTTTAAACAGTTTGAGAATAATAAATTTTAATTTTTTTTTTTTTGAAAATCATACAAGAAAAAGGAATTTTTTTAAATTAAATTTTAAAATCTGAGGAGGGACAATTGCTCTCCTTCCTTGTGGGCACCCATGATTGAAATCATAATGAAATGATGCATAAAATGAAAAATGTATAAATGGTATCTCACTGCACTTGAATAAATAATACGACCAATGATTTTGTTATAAATCTAGAATGAAAAAGTATTGAATGAATTTGTAATTCAGTTTATATCTAACATTCATGCAAATTTTTTCTTAACTGTAAGATATTTGTTCATTTTCATTGTTATAAAATACAGTTTTTCAATAATTAAATGTTTTTGAGCAGATAAAAGTCAATTTTTTTAATCAAACACTCAGAAAAACATTCATAATGAACTATCCTGTATCAAAAACAGCCACACAAAGTTGGATTCAAGAAAAGGAAGGTTAGGCCTCTCCCCCCCCCCCCCTCCTTCCTGCATCAATAAAAATAGCACAGAGCAGCTTACTTTTTGTATGCAATGCCCCTCCCCTCCCTCCCCCAATTTTTGTAATTTGAAATTATCTTGTTTTTTTTTTTCAAAATAAAAATTCACTATTAAAATGAATTTTAGCTTTGTTATTAACAGCAGAATTTTTTTTTTTCAAGTACCCAAAGCATATTTATTAGGTATTTTAATTTTACCTTCACTTAACAGAATTCAGTAGAACTTTATAACCTCACTTTTTGAGAAAAATAACATTTTGTAACGAGATATTAAATCCAGTTACTCAAATTCAAACCAAGCGTAACTTTTTTAAGTCATTCTGTTAAAGTTTTTCCTTTTAGGTGAACTTGTTTTGTTTGCAAATAATATATTTTAAAACTGAAGAAAATAAAAATAATTAAAGAGTGTGCTTTCATGGAATGGAATTTTGTGAAGGACCTATTTTGTTAAGAGGAATTTTGAAAAGGGCCCTATTTTTTTTAAGGGTTTTTGTGAAGGAGCCCTAAATAGGCTCAAATTTTGTCTTCATCAATATCGACCCCTGCTTATAGTAAAACTTTTCATGA
The DNA here is from genome assembly GCA_963931845.1 of Maratus michaelseni. NCBI lineage: Eukaryota > Metazoa > Arthropoda > Arachnida > Araneae > Salticidae > Maratus > Maratus michaelseni. Next base: position 21,815,820 of record OZ007599.1, on the reverse strand, counting down.
TAAACAAGAATGTGTTTTCAGAAAATCTTACCACCAAGGATTTTTTAATATCTAGCAAGATGCAATACCCAATGAAATTGGTGTGGCAAAATTTACACGACTCCAAAAATAATTCATTACTACAATACATTTATATATATATATATTTTTAAACAAAATTAAGAAAAAAAATATAAAAGGGATGGGTTTAGGGATAATAAAACACAATGCCATGTTCACATTACTGCAGTTGGGAGAAACATGAAATATAACTTGATATATTTTCTATACCTTTAGTTTTTAAAAGACTATTTAGAAATTTGCTATCCTCATTAAAAATCTACTTGCCACTAATGAATAAATTGGTGTGATTTCCCACCCCGGATCATAAATCTTATGATGTAAAAACTTTTTATCTGTAATCTCAATATTTTGTTTTATTAGTTAGCTTTCATGAAGTTTTGGTTCTAACAAACACACATACAGTAAATATATATATATATATATTACAATGTGTAGAGTGTTTCAGTTTATTAATCTAGGGTTTTTCTGTTTACTACTAACATTTTCATGAACATTAATGAATTTTTGGGTGTTTTGATTTACAATGGAGAATATGACGGAAATTTATTATATATTAATGTTGAAAAAGTTAACAAAAATGTAACCAGATTAATATATTTAAAAAAAAAAAAACTGTAATATAACAAATATAACTATAAATTAAATAAAAAAAATCCTTTAAGATGCATGCTTATGCTTTGCTTATCTTATTTTTAAATTTGATATTTGTAATTCAGAGTATAAAAATATAAAGAAACAGTTTTTACAGCATAATATTGTGAAAAAAAGAAAGAAAATACAATTTCTATTTTAGAGCAAGAAATTAAATTTTATAGGAACACATTAATTATTTAAAAAAAAAAAAAAAAAAAAAAAAAAAGAAAGAAAGAAAGAAAACTACTTACTTTTGACAAGTTTCAGTGTACACAAGTCATGAGCAGCTTTTTTAAAATTCAGAATGTGATTTAGCCTGCAAGTATGCATTTAAGAGACCGAAGATTGATTATAAATCTTTCTAGCCTCCTAAACGCATTCCAACGGGCCAACACACATAGCAGCAACAGTAAAATAGATTCCAGTAGTCACATAACAGTAGAAGATTTAGTATATAAAACAACCAGGAGGGGGGGGGGGAGACTATTTTAAATATGCAACACATCTTATGTAGATAACACAGACATATTGCAATTATAAATAATAAAAGGGGCCATATAAATGAGATTAATATAAAGTTAAAGGAAATTGTATATATAAAAGTTTGGAAAGATAAAAAGTTTTTTTTTTTTTTTTTTGCTAAACAATCAGCTAGGTTATAGTTACAATTACAAAGCACAAATTTATTTAAACATTAATTTTAAGAAATACTGATTAGAAATAATAAGTGACAAAAAGGTCACAGTAATCGACATATTCATTTTTTAAATAAATTTTGGGGGAGGGGGAGAATTGGAGAAAAATATATTGTAGGAAAGAATAAATAAGGAATTGACAACAAACTGATATAACATAAATTATAAATAAATATTACGCTAAACAACTTTTACTTGATATTAGATTAGAATTCTACCAAAAATTTAGCGTTAAAACTCGCATATGTTAATTCAAAATTATTAAAAATAAATTGTATCGGTTCAAATCTAAAAAAAATGGAAATATCTCCATATTTGCCGAGATTTTCAACATCCGTGAATCCGCCATTATAATACTTCTGAACCAATCATTGAAGCGTATGGTTGAAAATAATCGAATATTCGGTAACAACTTTGTGACGCCGCTGTCTTCATTTGTGACGGTCACAAGTGTTTCTTTTGTATCGCTCTTTTCATGCCGGTAACAAATTTCAGATTTGTGACCGTCACAGTTTGTTACTGTTACCGTTTCATTTGTATCCATTACTCAGGTTACCATAATCTAACGAGGTAACTAACTTGCGTTTGACTCCAATGTAACAGACTCTAAAAATTCCGAAAGTATTTTACTCGATTATTTTTAACGAAGTGGTTAGAGCTCCGGCAGCCGGAGCTGTATTAAGCTGCGTTTTCACTGGTCGACCCAAGGCCTAATTTACCCAACTTTCGACCTAAACCCAAGATTTTAGGTAGTTAGGTAGCGATTTTGAAGGTTTGATCAGTACTCAATCCTAAGCCCGTCTTACCCAAGCTCAGCCAATTAGAAAAGAGCTTTTTCATACATAATGGCGGCGGATAAAAATATTTATTTTGGAATTATTCAGCTTTTACAAAAATAAATTCCATTTTTTGTGATTGAAGCAAAATAGTGAGTTTTCTTAACAAGTTTATATATTTTATTAATGTCTTTCCGTTTAGTAAATAGCAATCCAGTATAGATTGTTGCACTTTTTTTGTACTATAAATATCTGTTTTTGGTAATGATTCAGATGCATTTTATTAATATTAAAATACTAAATATATAGTTCGTGTAAGGATTTCGTTTCGGATGTAATAATGGATGTATAAAGTGCAGTTCTCAAAATTATTTTATTATTGAATGTTAACAATGCAAAAAAAAAAAGTAAATAAAAATATATATTATGGATATTTCTTTCTCATAATGAATTAAATATACTTGTTTCATTGATTTTAGTTTATTATATATTTTGTCTTTATAATTTTATTGAATAAAACATAAAATTTTCACGATACTTGATACTGAATCCTGTATATTTTGTTTTTCGATTGAGTGTTAAAAGTAAATTGTTTCTACTTCCAATTAGTTGATATTCAGTTTTGTTATAAATGCAGGGAAAAAAATAATAAAAACACATTTAAAATATTGTTTAATTTCATGTTAAGTGCAATATATTGTAGTTTTTAATTTATATTAAGTCTGAAAACATTTTTAATTAGCAGTAAGTTGATTATTTAGAAAGTAGTGGATATACAGTAGACTTCCTTAAATCCGCATAGCTTATAACCAGAGGTTATGCAGATTTTAGAATTTTGTGGATTTCTGGTCACTGTTTTGTTTACATTTTTTAAACAATAATTTGAATTTAATAATGCATTCAAAATTATAATGAATGCTTACAATAAAGTAAAATAGTTAATTATAAAGAAAAAAATTAAGAAAAAAAAAGTAAATATTAAAAGTAAAGGTCAAATAAGTAATTAATAATGCATAACTGAATATGTATAGTGAGATATTTTTTTCTTGAATTATTCAGTGAAACTCATCTTATAAATATACATTGATAATTCACTTCAAAATCTTAAAATAAGTTTTCATTCATGTTTAGCCATACTTAATAACCAAAAAAGCTTGATTAATGCATAAATTATTTGGTAAAAATATTGTGATTGTCACTGATATCAGCACTATTTAAAGAATTTTTTTAGAAATAAATTTATTACTCCTTCATGAGAAAACATGAGTTGAATCATATCAAAAAGAATTACATATTAAAATGTGTACAGAATGATATAAAAATTAAAAAAAAAACTTAAATTTTACACCGACATCTTAACTGTAAGTTTCATTGTTTACATCGAAAACAATGTGCAGATTTTAGGGTGATGGATCTGAGGGAGTCTACTGCATATCAAAATATCATATTTACGAACCTTGATATTGATTCGTGCAACACATTTATATTTATTATCACCACAGTCATGTCCATTGAAAATTGTTTATATTTTATCGGCTTGGTTTTATGCTTTTAAATTTTTATATCAAGCCATTTATCAAACAGTTTGTTAAAATAACTTTTTCAAGTTCATGCAGATAATCTGGTTTATTTTCAAAATATCATGAAGTTTGATATTTTCACATATTTGATACTTACTTTCAAAATATTGTTATTTATGATATTTATAATATTTTCAGTCAGAACAAATGTAAATGAATTTTTCAAATGTGTTTGATTTTGTCATTCTGTTGATAAAGAACTTTTGCTTTGGCTGTTCTAAGCTTTGCATTTGAAACTAAGTTTTAAAATATAGGACCAATAATTACTTGGGATAAAATTTATTTAGAACAGCCATTGAAAGATAAACTGTCTAATTTAGATAAATTATTTATAGCTTGATTAGAATGAATCTTTTCTGTTTTTTTTTGTTTTTTTCAAAGTTTTAAACTGCACAATAGGTTGGGGAATGACATAGCAGACGGCGTAACATTTATGTTCAAAATTTTCAACAAAAACAAAAAGAAATTAATATTTTGTTGTATAAAACGTAAAATTTTCTGTAATTTTGTATTTTGATACGTAAAAAGCAAGTTATTTAAATTTCCATGAAATTGTTTCTATTTTCAGTTGATCTTCAGTTTTGTTACAAGGGGGAAATTTATTCAGAAAATAAAAATGATGTGTATAATTAAATGTAGGAGAGTCACATTAAGGGTCTACACTGGAGACACAGAGAAACTGACACGCTAATGTTAAACCTATGGGAGCATTCTTTTCAAATTTCTCTCTTGCATTTTAACATTCTTATTTTATTTTTTATTTTTTTCCATAGGTTAGCTGAGATAGATTTCTAACCAGGGTATTTTTTACTTTTTCAATTTTGATTGCAGTTTTTTCATGAACCGGTTTTGAAAGTGTAAGTAACTTTCAAAATAAAAAAGTAAAAAAAAATAGCCAAGTTAGAGTCGATTTCAGCTATCCGATGGAAAAAAAAAATCATTTAAAAATATTAAAATGTTAGTGAGAAATATTTTAATTTATGTGATCGATATTTTTTTCCATAGGATAGCTGAGATTTCTAACCAGGGTATTTTTTACATTTTCAATTTTGATTGCAGTTTTTTATGAACCGGTTTCGAAAATATAAGTAACTTCCGAAATAAAAAAGTAAAAAAAGATAGCCAAGTTAGAGTCGATTTCAGCTATCCGATGGAAAAAAAAAATCATTTAAAAATATTAAAATGTTAGCGAGAAATATTTTAATTTATGTGATCGATATTTTTTTCCATAGGATAGCTGAGATTTCTAACCAGGGTATTTTTTACATTTTCAATTTTGATTGCAGTTTTTTATGAACCGGTTTCGAAAGTGTAAGTAACTTCCAAAATAAAAAAGTAAAAAAAAAATAGCCAAGTTAGAGTCGATTTCAGCTATCCGATGGAAAAAAAAAATCATTTAAAAATAGTAAAGTGTTAGCGAGAAATATTTTAATTTATGTGAAAAGATTTTTAAAATTTTTCTTATTTTCTTTTAACTTCTGTATTCATAATGATATTTTACTCTGAATTTTAATCAGTTTTTACAAATTATTTGTTCCAGATGCTGTTGAGAAAGAAAATAATATATTGAGTGCACACATTGAAGAAGTTTTAAAGACAATTAATGTCATGCAAAAAATCTAAATGTTTTGTAATAAAGTTTAAAAATGTAAATTAAAGTGCATTAAATATTAAATATATTTGTTGGTGTTGTTATTTTATAGTAATGTATGTTTTATTTTTCTAACAATTTTTCAAAACTTATACACTGCAGAAGCTGAATTTTATTGTTTAAAACTTAAAATTATTGCATTCTAAAGTAGTGCATAATATAATTGTGTAGTTATTTAAAAATATTACATCCATATTTGAATAGAAGTAAATAGATTGAATTTAAAATGTTTATTAAGTATTTTATGAAAAATGATCTATGTTGCAAAAGTATTTTAATACTATTTTTATACATTTACTATAAAAAATGATTAAAGAATTCAGTAGAATTTCATAAATGAAATAACTAGATTTGAAGGTATATATTTCTTATTTCATTGAAACAATAATTTTTAGTGATTCAAAATACCATCATCAAGAACAGAACAAGTTATCAGGTAAGAGATGTTGAATACGATGGAATTTGGGTACTTTATAAATCTGATATGTAACTTTTTTCTTTAACATATAGTACAAGTCTTAATATATTTTTTTTCTATCATGTAAAGCATCATCCACTAATTACGCAACACAAATTTTGTGTTTTTTTTTCTCCTTCTCCTGTCGTGACGTCACATTTTCTGAAACTAGTAATTTGGAGCTAATTTTATGCAAAAATTTATGTATGATCTATAAGTTATTGATATAAATATTGTTAAATTCTTATGATCTTGTGTGTTTTTACTTCAAGCTATCAAAATTTAAAGAAAAGAGAAAATATAACGAACTCTACCTGAATAAAAAACAAGTTTTTTTTAATGAACTATATTATAGTACTTGAAAATAATGTCTACCTAATTGCTTTCATATTTCACATGTTACTATTATTTTCCTTTGATTTATGGTAAAAATTATATGCTAAAATTCATGTATCATGGTAATTGATCAGCATGAGGATTTTCAACCAAGTTTTTTCACCAAAGAATCTGAAAAGAATAAAATAAAAAAATTATGGTTTATTTAAATTGAATGTAATATGTATATAATTGATTCAATTTAAATAAATGAATATATATAATTGATTATTAATATATTATCAATAGTAATGATAATTATTAAAGTAAATATTGAGCTAAATGTTTACATACTTAAAAAAAGTATTTTTTGTGATTTTTTCCCCCCTTTACTGAAATGTAATTAGTTCAGAAACAAAGACATTTATAAGAAATACAAAAATTATTTGAGAAAGAATTGTTTTCTTTCTGAGTTATCCTTATTTCTTTGCCACTTAGTAGGTATAGGTAATATTCTTTATCGCTTTTTGTTTTTATAGAATATTATCTTAAAAAAAAAAAAAGATTGAGCAAATTGGTATTGATAACAACTGTAAAATAACCTAATAAAAACTTTGTTATGACAGGACTTATTTTGTTGATATTTCATTTAGGGCATACTCAAATATTTAATTTTAAATGAAACCTTGCACATTCACAAACTCATTTTTAAACCTAAATACCTAAAATTTTCAGGCATAACTATATAAATGCCTTACTACATTTTTCTTTTTCCTCGAATGAGACATGTATTACATTGTGGTCATTTAAATGCTCGTAAAAAATGAAATTTGCAGATGTTATTATTTGAATACCTACAAATTTGTAGCATTTTTCTTTTATCTATTAAATGATACCATTATTGAATTGTAACTAGTATTTTTGATGACTGCCTTTTCAAGCTGTTGTATCCCAAAAATCAGATTAAAATTTAAATTTTGACAGTGTAGAAAAAAGAAAGACCCTAGCTTTTTTCATAGAAAAATAGAAAGTGCTATTTGACTTTATTTTTATCAAAATTAAATTAAAAACTGCAAATTTTATGTATTTATAGGTGAAAATGACTTTAAAAATGTATCAAAAGTAGCCAGTTTAGATTTGAAAACAGTATTAAATAAAAATTCATGAGGAATATGAAAGAAAATAAATTGAATTTATTTCATATACAAATTACCTACAATATTTAATTAAGTTATTTTCTAAATCATTATCACAAATTTGATACAGATTTGCTTGGAAAGTGTAAAATTCACCTGATAGAAAAATATAATGTTAAATCCAGATTTTTCCCTCAAACTAGTATTTTTTCTTCATAATTTTTTATGCGTATTTACAAATGAATATTTTTATTATAATTCATTAATAAAGAATTATTACTATATTTTCAAAAAAAGTCAAAGTCAAACTGGGCAAGGAGGCCTACCTTTCGGCTTTAGCTCAACTAGCCCAGCTCAGTATTTGCAAAAACATTAAACTAATAAAAGGAAAAACAACAGATGATATTTAAAAATCAGAAGGGGTGGGGGTTGTGCAATTACCCCAGGCTGTCCTTCCTAAATAATGCTTTTGATTTCTATTAATTTTATCTTAACTTGTGCAGTGGTGCATACTAAAACATTTCAATTAAAACTAGTGGTAGCTTGGACAGGTTACCACTATTTTTTAATAAATATGTTTTACTGTGCACTTCTGCACAAGTTAAAATAAAATTAATAGAAATTCGAGACATCATTTGGGAAGGGCGGGGTGGGGCAACTTAAAAAAAGAAAATTATTTTTAAAAATCAGGTGGGGGGGAATTGCCCTACCCTGCCCTTCTCAAATGATGTCTCGAATTTCTATTATTTTATCTTAACTTGTGCAGTGGTGCATACTAAAACATTTAAATTAAAAATAGTACTTGTACAGGTTACCACTATTTTTTAATAAAAATGTTTTACTGCGCACCTCTGCACAAGTTAAGATAAAATTAATAAAAATTCAAGGCATCATTTGGTAAAGCAGGGTAGGGCAATTCCCCCCACCCGATTTTTAAAAGTAATTTTCCTTTTTATATAAAGCGTCTACTACTGATCCTATGAGCATCCTATAAACGTCTAAAAATGACGCTTGCCGGACAAGCAGAGGATGCGCAATTGTATTATTAATCTCGTCCTATGAGCGTCCTACTGTCATCCTATACATGGCTGAAAATGACGTCCACAGGACGAGCATAGGAGTCTCTTTTTGCTCCCCACTGGACGTCCTCAGGACATGGATGGGATATTGTCGGACGTCCAACGGATGAGGCGTTATTCTACATATGACGTTCATCGTATGTCCTCAGGACGTTATTGTGCTGTATGGGATGCTTATTTGATATGTTTTTCGCCAATTTAGAATTAAATTTCTCTTTTCTCATTTAAATTAATTATAAGTATTAAGAAAGATTTGTTTACTGTAGCCATTACTGTATACCATTGATATTTAAATTGAAAATTAGTTAAAGACAAACTTCAATCCAGTTTTGTTAATACTTGAACATTCATGTTTATTCAAGCATGTAAACAAACTTTCTCTAAAATAAATAAGCCAATGTATTTTGTATTATCATGTTCTCTTTTAAAGGCGAATATATATACTACTAAATGCAAAACAGTTTGCCTTTTCAGAGATTTACTTGTTAACTTTGCTATATAAAGAAAACTCTGCTGTTCTATTTTTCTTTTTTTATGCATTTCACCTGCAGATGTACTATATATTAGAGTTCAATCTTTTTTGTTATTCCATTCATACTGAAACTTTTATGAAGATTTAAAACTTTGTATGAAATTTGAATCAATTGCAATCATATACAACTTTTTTAAATAGACATCTCTAAGAATTGGCACACATTATCATGTATGATTTGTTATTAATTGAGCAATGCTTTTGTGTGATATTTCATTTCGAATGACAACTAGCTAACAATATTTTTTCACGAAATTTTTACATGGGCTGTAAAACCGTTTATTTATCACCAATAAAGATTTCAAAGAGTTCGGACAAAAAGAGCTTTTTATTTTAAAACTATGAAACGACCATACGTAAACAAGAAAATGAGCGCTTTTATCACTAAATAAATATCAATATTTTTTTGCGAATTTTTCATTTTAAAATATGTCATACAAAATCCGGTTAAAGATAATAAAAACTTGATGTTTCTTTTAAAATTTATTATAGCCCGGCAACACCAGCCGGGGGTCAGCTAGTATTAATATTTAAAATATACATTGATACGGCACATTTATCACACAAATCTAAAAAATAATCAATTTATGCTTTTGTCTGCAAAAAATAAAAAAAAGGAAAATTTTCCTGCTAAGAAAAAATGAAAAGTTGTCAAATTTTGGTGATATGCATTTTCTGGTAAATTCTAGCAAACTTTTCCTTTTTGCTGGTGGTTCTGATGGAGAAGAGATAGTTTTCGTCGAACATGAATAAAACAAAAGTTGTACGGTGATGTCATCTCTCAAGTGACCTTAGAGGGTCGTTCAAGTATACCCGTAAGTAATTTTATACCCCATCGTTCCTTTATAAGAAAAAATAAACAAATAGTAGACCCCCTGCCCCCTTTTTTTTTGCTTATGCATGATTTTGAGTAAAATAAATTAGATAAAATTGTAATGGTGTACAAATTCTGTGCTTTTAAATTTTCCTTGTAACATAAGCAACATTTAAAATATAAAACTAATAATATAAGTTTAAAAACTGATTTTAAGATGCGTAACAAAATAATTAATATGTGTGCTCAGTTTTTTTTCTAGTGTTCCCAGTTTTAGCGAATATTCTTTCAAATGTAAAATGAAGGTTGGGTGGGGGGGGGGTACTAAAATAAGAAATAGAAAAAAAAAAGCATTTCTTTAAAAAGCGTTAAACTGATATATATAATTTTTTAACTATTTTGTGCTCATAATGCATGCAAATTTTGTGATGATATCTCCGATTTTGCTTTAGAGTGTTTTCTTCCCGCAAAGTTTGTTTCAGTTTGAGTAGCTATGCTAATATAGTGCAGAAATTTTAGCATGAGGATGTGTTTGAACTTTGAACTCATAATATAGCATGAATAACAGAAAATAGTTGTGAATAAAAACAGTAGTGGTTTTAATTTTAATGTCTTTTAACTTTAATTGCATATTTATTTTACATATACCTTTAAATCAATTACATTGTGTAATTTTCACAGATATTTATTTCTGCATGTTATATTGCAATAATAATACTTTCATGTCTGTATATATATGGTAAGTTTGAAAACTTATAGTGATCATGAATCTGCATAACTTAGAAATTTAAACTTTTCAAATCCTATTTAATTTCTGTATGAAATAAACCTGCCACACTTCTAGCATAAAAAGGTGTCTTAATCCCACCTAAAATTTAAACTTTGCATTATTTAATAATGGAATGATGCTCGCAAGCTAATGTTAAACCAGGGGAGTTTTGTTTAGAAATTTCTCGTTACATTTTAATATTTTGAAATGAATTTTTTAGATAAAATATCTGAGGTTGATGTCTATCGGAGTTTCTTTGTACTTTTCTGATTTTGGTTGATTTTTTTTTCTTTGAAGACACTTTTAGTTTTTATCACTTGAGATATTTCAAAATTATTGATTTTATTTATTTATTTATTTTTTTTAGAACATAATATTTTTCCCAACAGACTGTTTATCACTTATTAGTCTTGAATCAGTAAGTTCAGACTTAGATTCAGAATGAAGACAGTCAAAAAGATAAAATTAATAAATTGTTAATTTTATTAAACATTAAATTGATTTGCAGAAAGTTTTTGACCCAATATTTATGTGCACAGAAGGTTTTTGGTTTTATATAAGTCTGCTGATTTATGAATTTTGCTATTTTTTACATGAATGATTGAAGAATTTTGCAGGATTTTTTTTTTATGATGTTAGGCTGACAAACTTTGCACTTTTGTGGTGATCCACTGATGAATTTTGTACTTTTTTACTAAGACTGAATGATACATTTCACTGAAATTGAGAATTTGAAATGTTCTGTAAAGAAGCCCATTGTTCTATGACATACATCACACTTTTAACCATATTCTGCTTTTGGTAAAAACTACTTTCTAGGGAACATTTATATTATTTTTGACGTCACTTCTGCCAAGAACTAATATCTCAATCTATGAAAAGTGAAACAGATGAAGAAATGAATGTCTGATGGATATCCCCGGGTTTGATTGCTCTCTGAAGATCACGAGTGTGTAGTTTTATTGTGTAACAAACGACTACCATGAGTGATCTTCTACAAGCACGTAAAATTAGATGTTCCTCTGTGCTAGCTGCTACTTTTAAAAATATTTTGGATTGGAATTTTACCTTGAAGATCTACAATCTATTGAAAGAATAGGAGTATCGCTTCTGTGCCGAAAAAGAAGAAAATGGGAGTAAGTTTATTGAAGTAACGTCAAAAATAATATCGATGGGGAAACAAACTTTTTTTTATATATGTATATATATAATAAATTATTTAGCTAAATTACGTTTTCCTAAAAATAGCATGTTAGTTTCGATTAGTCTGCGGTTTTAAGATAGTAAAAATCAAATTTTGATAGTTGCATTCTGAATTATCCATTGGCTCATCGGTAAACATTTCCTTTTTTTAAAATAATTCTGCATATTAATTAATTTTAGGTACTTTGTTGTTGTAGTGCCCCTATCCCACACACTTAATAAGTGTCATTTATACTATAAACACACTAAAGCTAAACAAAACTATTTTGATTATCATTCATACATTAAAATTAAAAAAATTACATTTCTAACTCTGGTTTTCATGGTGAAAACCAAATTTTGATAATTGCATTCTGAACTATCCTGTGTTTCATTGGTAACCATTTCATTTTTATAAAAGTCTTGCTGCAAATTAAGTAATTTTAGGTACTTTGTTGTTCTTATTCACTATAATTTCTTTATATCTCTATAAATAATTATTGTATGTTCAGAAGATTGGCTTCATATTATGCAGAAAAATCTAGAATCAGTAAGTTCAGACTCTGATTCAGAGTGAAGACAGTCAAAAAGATAAAATATATTAACACAAGTTTGGTTAAATATTTCGGTTGAAAAAAAATAATTTTCAAGCTATAATTTTTTACTATTAAATTCAAATCTAGCATTTACATTACATAGTTTGTAAATAAAAAGGAAAATAAGTAAGCATAGTATAAGTAGTAATAAGTTATTAATTTTCATGATGAAAATTCACTTGGACAAATTTTGATTTTTGCTCATTCTACTTTTCTAGTGAGTGTGAAAATGAAGTTTGATAAAGCAAAAACAACTGTTAACTCCAGCCACATTGAAAAAGTCCTGTGAGATCTGCCAATTGGGATGGAAACTGTTTTCAAAGGAAAAGAAGGAGAACATAGGAACGAGAAATAGATGACTTGGAGAAAATTTGCTTGTAATATGATAATATAAATAGTGATAGTTTGTGAATAAAAAAAAGTTTAATTTGATATGTTGCGATTTCAAATAAATGCAGCGGCTGTACCCCCGCAATGGTCTGTAATTTTTTGCCATGTTTTATTTATCTTATTCACGACAGCAGGTCATTTAGCGATCAGAAGACATTAAGGAGGACTGTTCAATGATTCGAAAACACCTGCTAGCTTGTTAAAGCTATGGGCAGGTTCTTTTCTAATTTCCTGTTTAAATTTAAATATTTTTAAGTGATTTTTTTTTTTTTTTTTTTTTTTGCATTGGATAGTTGAGATTGACCTCAGCTATCTTATGCAAAAAAAAAAAAAAAAAAAAATGTTTAAAAATATTCAAATTTAAATTAGAAAAGAACCTGTCCATAGGTTTAACATTAGCGAGCAGTTGTTTTCGTGTCAGTGAAGAGTCCCCTTAAGCCTAACGCCAATCATTCTCCAGAAAAGAATTGCAAAAGGAAAGTTGCCATATAAGGTAAGGGCAAAGTGTCTTGCTTTGCCACCTGGCTCAAATGACTCAATTTTTAGGAAGTTTTATTTATTTATAATAATTGAGTTTTGTTTTAGCACTTTTAAAACTAGTGTTCCATGTTTGAGATATTTTAATAGAATACTATTTATAAAATAAATTTACAAATCTTTAAAATCATTAAAAATTAATTTTAAAGGCTTTGTGAAACAATTAATAAAATCCAATTAAAATTGGAATTTTAGTAAAACATACATAAATTATTGTGATATTTGAAAGCTAAGCTCTTTTAAAATTTCTATTTCAAATGCATTAATTGTACATAATTTCGAGAAAAGAATAGCTTTCCTGACTTTGTTTAATGCCTTTGTAAAATATTATTGACTGTTTAAATGGTCATTTCAGTGGCACTTTCTATTTAAAATTGCCATTAAAAAGTAATTTTAATTAAAACTTATTAAAATTTAATGAAAAATATGATATTCACTGAATAATATAGAATTCCAACCGAGTGTTTATCCCCTTGTATACATGAGTCTCTGATTCAGAATAAATATAGTCCTAAAGATAAGATATATTTTTTTTTTCAAAGAAAAAATTTGAAACTAATAAATTTTTGATAATTTTTAATATTCGCGATTCCAGCACTTGAATACGCCCTCTGGTGAGATTATGAAGAATTATTTCTGAGTCGTCAAACATTTCGAAAGCCTATTAAATAACATTGGAAATGTGCTGTGTTTTATCGCTAAAAACTTGAATTTATTTTGTGTGTAAATTACATTTTCAATGTATAATAGTTACAATATTGTGTATCATTGTAATTCTTGTGGATCTGAACATCCAACAACCAGTTTCTACTGATTTTCAAAGAAAAAATATTTATCCTCTGTAACGCCTTCGTGAAGAGTGGATTCGAGTGTTCAAAATCGGCAAGAAAGTTTCAAAAAGCATCGTCGTTTGTGACAAACATTTCCAGCCTTCATATTTTTATCCACTAGGTAAGAAAATTGAATATCTTTTATGTGTTGCTTTGTTAGATTTATTTTAACATTAAAAATTAATAACATGTCGCTGGAACACAATATGCTTCTAATTTTTTAAATGTCGAAATCAGGCTTGACAGAATTTTGATGCACTATATAGTTTTAACACTGGTCAAAAACCTGTAAAAAAGGCATTCCATATAATATTTATTTTTATGAGCATGTTTTTTAATTCAGTGAAAGTTTTAAATTAGGTTAGGTGATGGCGGTTTCTTGCTTCCCGTTTTAGTAGTTTTAAGTTTGTATGTTTATAAAACTATTTCAAAAGAGTACATGTAAGCAGTGATTGATTGAAAAATATACAGATGTCTTGGAATGCTTAAATTTAAAAGTTCATGCAGTATATATGTGATGCTAACACTAGCAAATAACTGTATGGTAAACATAAACTATATACTCTGCAATTAAGTTTTTTTTTTTTTTTTTTTTTTAAATACGATAGTTTGCATCTAAAATCCTTTAGTTATACTTGTATAATAAAACTTCACAAATTAAAGAAATATAATAATGAAAAAAATTAAAATTAAACATTTTCTTATGTAAATATTAATCAGAAACTTCATTATTCTAATAACATATTGTGACATTTTAAAATATGCACCTGTGAATACCTTAATTTTGTTCAGTCGCCTGTCAATCAATAAACTTTATTTAGTCGTGTTACATAAGATTAATTTTTCATCTCTAAACTGAATTTAATTTATAGATTAAAAGAGCTTTTATTATATAATAGATTTATAGATTAAAAGTTTGTTCCTAGATACGATTTAAAGCATAATACATGTTTCAAAATGAGAAAGAATGTTTATACATTTAAAAAATATCTTTTTTCTTTACTAATCTAGACAACCTTTCATTGATATTTATTATCCAATGCTTATTGTTATAATTAAAATTTGACAAATTTTGGTTCCTTTTACCCTCAATTTTAATTTTTTTTTTTCCTGTTTAAGAAAAAAACCTTGTAAGTTAAGTTTAAATTAAAAAAAAATTTTCAACTATCACATTTATTTTGTGTTGAAAATGAAAGTAATTTGAAATCTTTATTCTTTTCTAACTAATAATCTTTATTTTATGAAGATTTTTTAGAATTTTAAAAGTGTATACTTTGATTATTAATATCCATCGTATATTTTGCTGGCAGTGAAGTTTTCTTTTTTGGTAGGGTTGGGGGGGAGGGGATTGTTTATTGAATATTTAACATGTATATTCATTTTTATTTGAATTATAGTTTAGATTTTTATATGCATTTTACGTTATGTGTGTAACTATGCTAAAGTTAAAAATTAAAAATGTAGGTTATGTGAGAGCATTAATTTCAGCCATTTGCTACATTGTCTGAATAATACATACTATATAAAAATATTTTATGAAAAGAGTTTTTTTTCCATGTTTTGACATTATTGAAGTGTTATAAAAATTTTCAAGCAATGACAGATTGCTATTCTTGAATTATATTTTTAAGGCTGTTCTGTAGCTGTTTCATAAACAAAGCACCCTGAAGATATTCACAAGATAGTGAGTTTAAGATACAGTAGATGTTGCTTAATGCAATAACCTCAGGACTATGAAATTTTGATAACAATGAACGATTTAGTAAAATACTTAATTTATAGCATTGCTAAGTAAATATCTTACTCGTGATGAAATGATGATTTAAAAAAAAAATGTTACACATTTATTAAAAGAAATCCAGTAATTTTTGCTTGTTTACAAAATTTAAAAGATCATCATTTGTTTATGCTCACATTATATTTTAAAAGTCTGAGAGATGTTGTAAATAGGAAAACGAGCATTTGTTTGAATGTTACATATGAACATTCAATAAGAAAAAAAATCCATCTTCCAGTTTTTAAAATCTAATAAAAATCAATGCATCTTTTTAGTTTTTGATATTTTTCTGTATCTTATTAGAAATAAAAAACCTTTTTTTATAGTGATTTTTTTTTTTTTTATTACAACAAATTTAATGACAGTTTTTTAACATTTTCTTTTTTACTTTATTTTCAGGAGATGGGCCATTCTTCAGGACAAAACAACAACAACAAAAAGTGCTGTGCTCAACTTTCCATTGACTTCGTGAAAACAGAAAGAAATTAAATAGAAAAAAGGGAAAGAGCTATTGAGGATTTCTAAGAAAATTCAGGACAATAGCCTGGAGGACATCTCTAGTGAACAGAGCCTTTTTCAGTGAAATGTGGCCGTGCACTAGGGAATTCTCTCCCGGATCACTACTCAGAAAATGAAGCCGTGAAACCAGATGTACTTAGATGTCATTAATCCCAACAAATCGTAGTAATCCAATGCCTAACATAAAAACATTTTCACTGGTTACAGAAGAACCCTCACAGCAACCAATCAAAGACAACATTTTACAGTGCAAGTGTTACTCTTCTCATTTATGGATCAGCTGTCAATAAACAAATAATTGCTGGTTGTGTCATATTATTAACGAATATTTTGTATGGAAAATAATTGAACAGTTTTGACTAATTTTGCTACTTTAAGTCTTAAATAATGCCCACAAATCAATGTTTATCAAAGTTCCTGCTATCCATAAAAAAAATAAGAAAAAAATAACAATATTGATTTTTTTGTGCTTTAAACAAAACAATGCTCTATTATTTTTATAATTATTAATGACGCTCATGAATATTAAGATTTAGAAGTAATTCAGAATTGAATGAAAGCTCATTTTTCATTATATTAACTTAGTTAATAAATATATTAAACCAATTTTGCATTATATTTTACTTTTCTATTGTAATTTTTGTGTAATTGTTCCTAATTTATAGTGTAACTTTAAAAAATAAAATGTAAACAAAGATATGATCTGTAAATCGCAAAAATGTATAATCCACAAAACTATCACTAAGTATACGGATTTCACATTCACAGAGTTGACTGTATAAAAATAATTGGCGGTACTTCTCTATTTTCCAGTCGACCACTTTTCTTAACAAAAAACTATCACAAAACTATAGGATTTAACGCCAGAAATGCAGTCCCATTAACTTAACATCAGAAGCATTACACGTGTTTGTTATATCAAGTGATTTTTAATTCGACATTTACCTTTATAATTTTACTCTGATTTCACATTTGACACTTTGATGCTGTGTGCCATTCGATAAAAATAAAAGTATATTTCTATATTATTTGGTTGTGTTTTTTGAAATCGTACATACAGGGTGTTTCTGAAATGGACAACCATTTCAAAGTCAGGGAGAAACCCCAATTTTTGAAACGGTGGCCTTTTTCAAATCTTGGAATATTTATACTTATTCTGAGCACCACAATTTTTTTTACAATCAATGGTTCTCCATTGTTTCAATGATATGATAAGGCTGAGTATGCTTGCATACAATGTATTATTATTATTATTATTATTATTTTTGACAAAGTGACAACAATTTCTGTTTGTTAAAAAGCATTAACTAAAAATTATACAGCAGTCTGATAATTGAAGATTCCACAATTTTAATCTATTTAGGAAGTTTTAGTTCAATGAATTTTTTTCTCTTTAGTAAAAATCTACAAGTAATGAATTTAAATTTTAAATAAAATGTGCTTTTCATTTAAGGATATATTGTATACTTTTCTTGTAATTTTATTTATTTATTTTTAACTATATATTGTGCATGCCACTTCATATGACAGAAAAGAACCTCATTCATGCTAAAGAGATTGGCTACATGGATTAAGGAAAAAGTATCAGATTGTCAATTGAAAATGTTTTAGCTAATACAGCAGTTTTCTGAATACTTTTAAATGTAGCACAAAATGTTACTCATGATGGAAAGATAGGATTCCTGCTAAAAATTATGAAATTCTGTCTTTGAAGCATATTAGAATGGGAGACTCCTGCCCCGACTCTATTGGGCTAGGTCACATGTTCGAGGAATTTTGATTAGTGGTTCATGATGGGTCAAGCTATTTTTATCTTAAAAATGGCTCAGACGATTTGAATTAAATTTTGTATATGGTTTTTGGGCATGAAAAAAATCATTGAGCTAGGTCACAATGCTCGAGAAAATCCAATTAGTGGGTCAAGCTAATTTTATCTAAAAAACAGCCAAGACTATTTTGACTAAATTTTATATTCTACGGGTTTCGGGCATGAGAAGACAATTGGGCTTGGTCACATGTTCGAGAAAATTTTATTAGTGGATCATTTTGGTTATGGTATTTGAACTTAAAACTAATTTTGACCGAACAGAGCTTGGTCTTCCCTGCTCATAAAATCCTGATTAAACGAATATATGTTAATTGTGGGATTTGTAGAATACTGATGATAATGCAATTTTAGTATGTTGTTACAGTCACTTACAGTATGTTCTTCCTCGAAGAGGGTGTACATAGCATTAAAATTATTTTATGAGGCGCACAAAAGAATCTGAATATATAAAAAAAATATATGTTAAATGCTTGATTTTTGTAATGCTGATGGTAATGAAATTTTATTATGTTGTTACAGTCACGTTTTTCATCAAATAGTGTGTGTATAACATTTATAGTTATTTTATAGAACTGCACAAAAGAATATAAATATATATGTTAAATGCGGGATTTGTAGAATACTGACGGTAATGAAATTTTAGTATGTTGTTTAAGTCAACTACAGTATGTGTTTTACCGAAGGTGTATAGTATATAGCATTTATAGCTCTTTTACAGGCCTACACAAAAGAATACAAATATATGTCAAATGCAGGACTTGTAGAAAGCAGACAGTAATGAAATTTTAGTATGTTGTTACAGTCACCTACAGAATGTTTTTTTTTTTTTTTTTTGAAGAGCATGGCTATAACATTTATAGTTATTTTACAGGACTGCACAAAAGAATACAAATATATATGTTAAATGCGGGATTTGTAGAATGCTGAGGGTAATGAAATTTTTATATGTTATTACAGTCAACTACAGTATATCTTTTATCGAAGAATGTGTATATAGCATTTATAGTTATTTTACAGGGCTGTACAAAAGAATACAAATATAGGAAACAAATATATGTTAAATGCAGGATTTGTTGAATGCTGAGGGTAAGGAAATTTTAGTATGTTGTAACAGTCAACTACAGTATGTGTTTTATCAAAGAGGGTGTATATAGCATTTATAATTATTTTACAGGGCTGCACAAAATAATACAAAACGAATATGTATTAAATGTGGTATTTGAAGAATCCTGACAGTAATAAAATTTTAGTATGTTTCACAGTCAACTACTGCATGTCTTTCCTAGAAGAGGGTGTATATAACATTTATAGTTATTTTACAGGGCCACACTAAATAATGCGAATTTATTGCAAATGCAGGATTTGTAGAATGTGAGTGGTAATGTAATTCTAATATGTCATTTTACAGTCACCTACCACTTGTTTTTCCTAGAAGTGGGTGGTTATAGCATTTATAGTTAGTTACACATGGCAGTAGATATATAAAATGAATGTATGTTAAATGATGGATTTGTAGAATCCTGATGGTAATGAAATATAAGTGTATTGTTACAGTCACCTACAGGATCTTTTAATGGAAGAAGGTGTATATAGCATTTATAGTTTTTTTAGAGGCCTCATAAAAGAATACGAATATATGAAACAAAAATGTGCTGAATGTGAGATTTTCAGGTTGCTGACATTAATAAAATTTTAGTATGCTGTTACAGTTATCTACAGCATGTTTTTCTTTGAAGAGGGTGTATATAGCATTTATAGTTATTCTACAGGGCCGCACAAAGAATGCAAATATATGTTAAATGCAGGATTTGTAGAAGGCTGATGGTAATGAAATTTTATGATGTTGTTACAATCAAGTAATGGGGGTTTTTTTGTTGAAGAAGGTGTATGTAGCATTTATAGTTATTTTACAGGGCCACTCAAAAGATTACAGACATATGAAATGAACATATTTTAAATTCATGGTTTATGGATACTGATGTTAATGTATTTTTAGTATGTTGTTACAGTCAGATAGACAGGCAGTAAATAGTATACATACAGATAGTTAGCATGCAGACAGTAGTCAGTCATACAGCAGATAAGTAGACAAAGCAGACTAACAGACAGCTGATTGAGTATAGACAATCTGAGAAACAGTAGACAGATGATAGACATATATCAGACAGACAGAAAGAAGTCCTGCGATTGGTACTCAAAGGGGGCAGGGGGCAGAACCCCCTTGTATACATATAAAAAAAAGCTTAATTTTTGATTTTCTAATATTTTATGAAATTTATTTTAATGTGCCTTCTTACTGCAAATATATAATATATTTTTATTTCTTCCCTTTATTTATTTTGTCTTGTAATAAAGATAAATGCTGTAGGATTTTTTTGGGGGGCATAATAGAGATCTGGGGGGGGGGGGGATTGCACTTTCTGACAATTAAAAACATAAAATCTCAAATTTTCCAGAAGGAACATTTCAATCCTCCAGGGACAGAGGTAATATCCTCCTGGGCCACTCCCTGAATTCAACACTGCTACTTTTTTAGTTAAAATAAAATGATTAAACATTTGAACTCTTGTAGCCAAAAATGTCATATTAAAATAAAATGAAATAGGAGAAGTAATTGATATTTTGAAAGAACATGTTATTCAAAGTCAACTTTCATGTGATTTTATTGTAAGCTATCCCCAAATAACAGCGAGTGTATTAATTGTTATAAATGAGACTGAACATTCAGATTTTTACATTGTCTTAATGTTTTATATTTATAATATATTGCACATTCAATTGTGATTTATTTAATTATATACAATTCTGTTGAATTTAGGTAAAAGTGAGTTTGAAAAGCAACATTAAATTGGTAATTTATTTATATTACATACAGAGTAGTGTTTCCCCCAGAATAAAAAAGGGCAGGGTG
This sequence comes from Maratus michaelseni, assembly GCA_963931845.1. NCBI lineage: Eukaryota > Metazoa > Arthropoda > Arachnida > Araneae > Salticidae > Maratus > Maratus michaelseni. Next base: position 21,794,750 of record OZ007599.1, on the reverse strand, counting down.
CTGCTTCAAAAAAAGGGCACTTTATAAAAAGTGATATTGAAATTTTTTGTTTTAATTGCGGTTCATTCTAGAGCTGTTGCGTGTATCTGATGGACACAGCATGACTGTTTTGTTAAAATATTAAACTTTGCTTACTATTTGAAAAAAAAAAATCATATAATAAAATGTATCTTGCATCAAAATAAATTGCAATTTCATTTCTTATTATTTATTACAATACAATTTAATAAAAACAACGTAATTTTAAAACAAAATCAGCATGGAGTCCAATAGATGCCACGCAACCTCAGGCGCGAAAGTTTTAGAGCTGAGATTGCTATAGGATTAATGTTTCTCGTTTCTCAATATCGGGAGGGAATCATACAATTAAGATAAAAATCATCATTTTCTCAAAAACATTTAAAGAAGTTTTGTTGAAGAATTGATATGTCAGGAGTAAAATTGGCACATTTCATTATCTCTGTAATAAAACTGAAAATTCTCAAACAATAATATTACCTTTTAAGCCTAATTTAGTTAATTAGAAAATTCCATGAATTGTATTAACTAGTAGAAAAATTCTCAGGTAAAGTGAAATACATATGTAAAAAACAAAATAAAAATTAATATAAAGTTTGCAAAAATAAATGAACTTTTTGCAATAATTGCGGTTATTCTTCTTTACATGCCTCTTAAATGAATAATTCACAACTCTTTTTAATATCAAACATAATAGCATACAAAATTATTGCTTTAAAAAGGTGAGTCATAAAAATTAATTTTTAAAAATCTGGATTCACCAAATAAAATTTATTTTGTTAATAAAAACCATTTTAGCAATATGCAAAGAGAAGCATATGTACAAAAGAGGTATATTAGAGATGAGCCCCACCAATAATTTTCCAAACTCTACACCTATGGTTTGGTGTATTTTCTGAAATCGTGCCAAAATGGTATTTCTGAAATGGTCTACCATTTCAAGTCAGGGAGGAACCCCAGTTTCGTAAATGCCATTTCAAATCTTAGACTATTTATAGTTTTATGTTTGAGCATCATAGTATATATTTAAAAAATAACAATCGAAATAATTTAGAATTAAAAGAAAGCACATATATATTTACATTCTACGTTAGCTAGATTTCAGAAAGGACATCGAGGGCTAAACCACGCGAGTTTTGCCACAATTTTTAATACCTTAAAAATGTTAATATTAATAAAGTGCGATAAATACATACTTTTGGCAAAACTTTCATCCTGCTGTAGATGAGTTGCTGGTGAATGGAGCTTCCCCTATTTTACATGCCAGAATAGATTTCATCAATAGTCGAAAAAATATTGCTTGCGTGTAAGATTCAAATAAATCAGTACACTTCAGACAATATTTATTCAACTGTGCCAATGAAAAATGATGCTGTTTTGATACACCGTACCCATAAACGAAAAGCAGAAGATGCAATCAGTACTTCAGAGGATGACTCATGGGAATTCCTTGTCAATGCTACAGGCTAGCATGCAGAATCTCTCACTTGAAAATCAATAGATGAAAACCTTTAATCTAGTGCCTTTGGGACCTGATCCGATGTCTAGAGTCATCCAGGTAGAATAAGTCAACAACAAAATTGGCTCTACAAAAAAAAAAAAAAAAAGAAAAAAAAAATATATATATATATTTCAGATTTTAAATGCTTGGTTGAAGCAAAAATTTAAGATATAAATATTTTATAAAATTTCCAGTTTGATAATAATACTCAAATATACTTAAATGAAGTAGATAATGATAATTTCAGGGTCTCTTTAACATAAAAAATACTTTTACATTTTGTATATTTATTTAAAAATATATATATATATATATTATTTTTAAATACTTATGAGTATATCAAATAATATTTTCTAATCTATAATTAAAATTATACCATAATCATAGATAAATTACAGAGGATTACTTTTTTTCACACTACTTTACTACTCTACTGTCTGTAATCTTCAGATAATTTTAACCTATCTCTCGGGCTCAGGCATCATCACACAAGAATAAATTTTTAATCAACAGAACTACACAATACAACATATTGTATTACAAAATTATCATTAGAATATTGATTAAATTTTGTTACAAAACTTGTTTTTCCAATTAATAGATAGTATGTAATTTGTATGTTGCTATAAAAATGATAAACATCAGAATATGCAAAGACATATGCACAAATCTTGATAGAAATTCTCAGTAAACCTATATATTACACTATAATATGTGTTGAAAAGATTTTGACAATGAGTCTTTATTTGGTTGCAGAATTTTCAATCTTATGTCAATTTATGATTTTGTAAGCAATCTTAATTTAAAATAAAATTTAATCATATACATTGTTAAATCAGGCAGATAAGAAATTTCTAAGAATTAAAGATGCAACATACACAAACAGAAAAATCAGCAATATGATAGATGCAGACTAAAGCTAATTTAGATGTTTATGCTAACAATGTTTATTTATTTTATTTTTGCGAGAGGAGGAGGGACTAAAATTAAATTTTCTTAGATATTTGTAAAATAAATAACAAAATTCAGAAGATTCTAAAATTACTCAGTATAGTACTTTAAATCACTACACAACATAGTTTATTATTTTTAAATCTCAAATAACAAACTAGCATTAAATGGCCAAAAACATGCATCTTTAGAATTTTTTTTTCTTTTAAGAATATTTATATTAGCTACAGTAGTTTGCTTCATATTAAACAGAGATAACCTGATATTATATAAGATAACTATCCGTGTATAGGTTTCATTGATGCATATAAGAAATTTCAAATCCTTTTGGCAGTTTATGATTAGGGCCTTAATTTAAGTCTGACATATTTGAAAATTTTAATCTAACGAAATATTATTGCAAATTTTGCCGTAAACACAAGAAGAAGAACAGAACACAGACAAAATAAAGACACACACAATATAATTACAGAAAAAAATTAATTGGTAACTTACCGATAAAAAAAGCAACATGACAGCCGTTTTTACAGTAATACAAGTAACACTCTTTCATGGCACTTGTTTAGAGGCAAAGTGCTAAACTTTCGAGTTGTTTTTCAGTAATTTTACTGACTATTATTATTCATTACTGACTATTATGATATAATTATTACGTTTGAATTTAAAATTCTTTTTGTTTGACAAAATATTTCGAATTTACGTAATAAAATTACTGAGAAAAGATTTATATTTCAAATAGAAAAACACATACAAATAGCTTATGTCGTCCTTTGATTGCCGACTCAGGACAGCGCCAAAATTCCCCCTATAGTCCGTTTGAATCGCGAATAAAGTAATTCAATTTTAAAAGTTTTACAACAGGTGGATTTTTACATAAGTAATTTTAACGAATTGTTTTCAATTAAATTTTGCCAGAAGATTACTTTTTTTTTTTTTTCAAAGTTTATATAAATACAATTAAATAAATCTGAAGATCTATATTTATGGTAAGAGCAGAAAAGAATAAATTCCTACAGCTACATGTTATTTTTCTTAAATTTTTAATAATGGTTAAATATTTCTATTGATTATGTGAAAAAAAATATATAAAAAATTGGTAATATGGCAAAAAAAAAAAAAAAAATGCTGTATGTTACAATTTTCAATCTTACCACTTCCACAAATTCAAATTATTATGGATATAATATAATTTTTTAGTTTTAATGAGAAAAGTAACATTTAATTCTTTTTTACATTTTAATGTTTTCACATAGAACACTGAAACTGAAAAAAAAGAAAAAAACATCAAAATGTAGCTATTATAAAATTTTGAATAAATTATTTTATTAATATTAAATTTAATAAAATGCTTTTTTAGTATTATTTCATTCATAATCTTTAAATTATATCTAATGGATATAATAATAAAAACTGAGGCCTTTAACAAAACAGTTAATCCATGTGGCATTTCAGATGCTTATATATACATGGATTAGCTAATTCAAAGCTGGACTCATCAATATAAAATGGTAAAATCTTTTTTTTCCTAATGTAAAGAGTTATTGATTTCTAATACAGTCAAACCTCGTTAACATGAACATGCTTAACGTGAATTACTTTTAACATGAATTATTTTCATAGTCCCCTATAAAAATTAGTACAAAGATTTGATACTGATAACATGAATTATTGTTAAGATGAACAAAATTTTGATTCCCCTTGAGGTTCATGTTAACGAGGTTCGACTGTATTTTGCAGGTAATTAATATCTCCCTAGATGAGAAAAAAAAAAGATTTGCCATTTTATAGTGTTGAATCCAGTTTTGGCCAATATCGGTTGGTCTGACGTTCACCAATATCGGTCGGTCTGGGGTTCACCAATATCTGTCAATAATGGGTCCCGATATAGGCTGATATTGGAAAAAAAGCTATCCATGCAATATCGACCGGTCCGGTGTTTACCGATATTGCAAAATCGCTGTTTCCGATATTGCTGTGCTACCTGGGTTTGTACATCAACACTGTTTGCCAAGAAAAAACAGTTACTATTAATTTACACTATTAATCTTACAAATTTATATATAAATAGGCATATATATCAGTTGTGGTATCTAAAGAATGCAAAATGGTTTTAATATATTGTTATTTATCGCACTGAACAATAAAACTTAACAATAGGCCCTAACTTAATTAGGCATCATAACTAAAATTTTTAACAGGAATCATAGAAATGTTGTATGTTTGAAGTTCCGAGCGGACTGCAGAATGCTCATTTCCCATCATGCTTCTTTTTTTGTCGTTGCTGCGATTTAGTTGCTTGATTGTGTAATGCTTTCATAAGAATTGTCGTGACCCCACTCCCACCTGTCAGCAAAAATAATCAAACCTTGAACCCCTCCTTACTGCTTATATAATACTTGAATGGCCCCTTAGCGTTATTTTTTATTTTAAGAATTGTACATTTGAACATTCAAAGACACTTGTTTATAATTTGAAATCATCAGATTATTTTGCTTTGATGGATTTGAATTGCACCAGATGTTCAATATTATTGGGATATTTATTTTACATCAATTTTATAAGTGAATACCAGATATCTAGCAATCAAAACTTTCTTTTCCTACCAAACTGTCTTTTAAAAGTTATTTGAGAGCATGTAAAGATATGTTACTTTTATAATTAACGTATTAGCAGTGCTTAATTCATGCTGGAGCTCAGCTCTGGTACTTCTTTATTTTCAGTGAACACTTAAATATTAGCCAGAGCTTATAAATATTGTGCACCAGAATATTCGTGTATGTTGTATATTGTTGGTTGTTAAAAAAAATGCTTAGCGAGAAAGATTTTCTGAAATTTTTTTTTATAAATGTTTTTGCTATTTGTTCATTCATTCGATTTTACTGTATATATATATGCATAGTTACCAACTAATCCTTATTTGTGTTACCACTAAATCCGGATAGTAATATTGACCTTATTTAATAGCAAAATTCTGCGATTAAGCCATGTCAAGATTAAGCGAATGTAATCAAAGGGGATTTCGGAAGTAGCGGTAACAAAAAAGTGGAATAGTTAACAGCTATTTATATACATAGATATATTTTTAAAAAGATCTTTTTTGCTGAAGAAAAAATATGTTTTAAATTTTGCAAAGAATGTATGAAATACAAATATGTGGATGGAGGGAGTGTTATGCCACGTTGTTAGTGCAGCAGAATTTTAGGGCCCTGGTACTTTTTTCTTTTAAATTAAGACACGTGTATTAGCATAGAGTGGGCAGAGCCCCTCTGACAAGAAAATATTTGTTTATAAAAAAATATAATAGTACTAAGCTTTTCAAACCTGATATATATATATATTGTTCACCTTAATTATAAAATGATAAATGAATTTTAAGGTATTTTTCTATTAGCCACAGTAGATAAATCACCAAATATTCTTTATGGTTACAATAACAAAGTTTATTATGAACCAAACCACACTCACTAAAATATGCTAACTAGCTGTGAAATTGCAGCATAGAAATATTTTAAACACTAAAAGATAGAAAATAAAATATAAATAAAAAATAAAGAAAGTAATAATTTTTTATTGAGAAAACAATTTAGAAATCAAGGATGCACAGTTTAAAAAAATGCTTTTATTGCCTTTTCTGTTTTCTTAAAAAGAAAGCAAAAAATGCTTTTTCAATAAATTCAGTAACTCACACTTTTTATCAAGTGTAAATCAAAGCGGTGAATTTTCCATTGTTGGAGCCATGCCAAATTAATGCATTGTAAAAGAAGTTTTTTGAAACAAAATAAACAGAATCCTGAAATTAAGCGTGATTTTAATTATAAGCATTAAATGCTTTTAAAAGAATGTTTTTTAAAACTTTTTACTTTTATACTTATTCAGTAACAACTCTCCCACTTTTCTCCTATTTTAATTTTTAAACTATCTTAGGGCAACTCAGTGTACTTATTTGCATGTTACGGATGAAGAGACACTGAATAGTGTAAGCCTTGTACTGTTTGAACCAGTTGTTCAAATTCACAACACATTTGGGTACTTTATGTCAGCCTAACACATGAGATAAATTGCTAAATATTGTTGTTATCACCATTATTCGTATTCTATTCATTTCTTTTGAAATATGGACTTATCATTCATTTTATTTAAAATATGAATTTTTCATTTAAAATATATATATTTAAAGTACTATGCCTTTCACTCATTTATTTAAAATAATAATAATAATAAATGGAATAATAATAATAAAAAAATATTTTATTTCAACATCAAGGCATTGTTTTTAATTTAAGTAAATGAAAAATAAAAGGTGCTATGGCTGAAGGGGAAAAAAAAAGCTATTGATAAGATTTGTGCCCGGCTAACATAAAAGTACCCTTTTTTGTGATCTATTTGCAAAATCAGGGATTGCCCCTGGCAAAAATTGGGACCACTTCACAAAATTATTCTTAATAAAAGAAGTCCCTTCACAAAATTATATTTTTTATAAAAGCGAACACTTTAAATTTTTTTTTAATTGTTGGGATTTAAAATTTGTAATTTGCAAACAAAATAAGCTCACCAAAAAGGAAAACTTTAGCAGGAAAACATATATATATATATATATATAGCATAGTTTGAATTTAAAAGCAACTTGATTTTTTGGTACATCATTTTATTTTTCTCAAAACTATAATTAAAAAAAAAAAAAAGTACCCATGAGAGAGAAAAAAAAAAACCTGCATCAAACTTTGATGTGGAATCAATCATATAGAAAAAATTTACAATTTTTTGTACATTTATTTTGCATTTTACTGTGAAGACTTTTTTTTTTTTTTGGGGGGGGGGGGGGGGGGGGGTGTATCACAAAAAGTAGATGCAACTTAAAACAAACATTCGATAATTCTACATTGTAGTGATTCTATGATAAAACAAGCTGCCAGTGTGATCAACAGATACATGCTTAAATAGCATGTACTTTGAAGAAGCCTCATGTGTAATGACAATCCTGGAAGGGCCCTGGAGTGAGTGAAAGGGTTCCACTTATCACTGTTTCTTAGAAGGGAAAATTACTTCTGTGTTTTTAAATAAATGATAATTATTTTTATTTATTTCAAAAGTATAACTGTACTGGTACAAAATTTTATACACATGTACAAATAAAATGTGTAGAGCACTGAAGTAAATATAAAAAACATACATTTAGATTTTTAATTTAACTTGTGTAAAGCAGAAATATAATTTTTTATATACAAGTCATATGGCACAAAAAATACTCTCAGATAAAATGAGCTTCCACTTAATTCTGAGTGATTTCGAAATCTTATGATCGTCATTATTTATAAAATACAGTGTTTTATTTTTTGAAACCACAAAAAAAAATGAATAGTTATCATTGATTTATTAACAGGAGATTAATATTTTTGTGGATATTTAAGACCCTCTAACAGCGAAAACTAGTCAAAACTTTCGATTATTTCTATACAAAATATTTGTTATTAACATGACAAGAGTAACAAATAATTATTTGTTTATGTTTATAATCATTGACAGCTGATATCGATCCGTAATTACGACGCTTGCGCAGTAAAACCTTGTCTATGATTGGTTGGCGTTAGGGCTTCTCAGTAACCAGTGAAAACGCTCTTAGGTTAAGAACTTGGGTCGCTGTCGCTGGGATTTTTAGATCGTTGGGTCGACCAGTGAAAACGCAGCTTTTATTAGAGTTCCGGCAGTGATTCTTTGATTACTCTCGGGATATGAACGGTTTTTTTTTCCAGGGCAATTCACGCCGTTCGTTTAACATTCCCGTTTTATTCCCGTGAGCATGTACAGCATATTTTTAAAAGTTAAAGCCAGTATGGAAATTAACAATTAAGATATTAAGAAACAGTTAAAGGAAGATTATTTTATCAATCTCTTTTCGGTATGTAATGCTTTTATGAATTTTATTATTTAAATGTATTACTCTTTAATTATTGCCATGTTGGAGGTGGTGCACATATTTAGGCCTAACGCGAATTACTGTTGCGTTTCATGGTTTTGAAATTAAATTTATTTTACTGCCTGTCTCGGTAATATCGGCGATTTTCTTTATTAACAATTAGTACAGTTTGTTTCCATTACTATTATTTTTGTCTCGGGATTAAATAGATTCTACGCGTTCTATTCAAAATAGGTGTTATATATTTATTTATTAATGCTTGTTTATTTGTTTATCATGCAGTTTATATGATTCAGGGTTAGCAAGCTTTTGACATGCGACGGTTTAAACAATGGTTAACAGCTTTTAATATGCGGATAGTTTAAACTACGATTTAACCATGGTTAAAACTGTCGTGTCAATGTCCTAGTTTTAATAAAATAGTGCCAAAAGAATTATCTAGCAGAGTTAGATAGACTTTAATCAATAAATTCTAAATAAAACTGCATAAATACATTAAATCTGTGTGGTATAAACTGCACAAATGCATTCTTGAAACCTACTTGCATACGATCTGGTAAACTGCAAATTGATTGTTGCTGCATTTAATTTTTTTTTTTTTTTGAATGAATGCCTTTAAGATGAACAGTTAATAAATCCTTAATTATCTGTAATCAGTAAAACTAGGTAGGTTTAATCTAAATTTTACAGAGATAAGTAAATTGTTTCAGATTTTTTAATGGCTGGAAGCACAAAGTAATAATTTAAATATGTAATAATGTTATATTGTATATTATAAATATGCAATAATTTTATAATTATATGTAATCTATCTATCATGTGTCTTAAAAGTAAGTTCTTATAGTATTAAGTTTCTGTAATTTATACTTTTATACACAGAACAGGAATAATTTCATCATTTTGAAAGGTAAATATTTCTTTTATATATACTAGTTATGGTGAATTATATTCATTTGTTCCTGATTTCAAGAGAGATATAAAGGTACTTTTTGGTTAGCCGGGTGCCAGTGATATATGTACATACATATATATGTATGTATGTATACACACATATATTTATATATATAGATTAGATAGATACATATATGTGTGTATGTATGTATGTATATATATGTGTATGTGTATCTATACATATATGTGTATGTACAGAGTTTCCCCCAGGTTTAAAAAAGGGCAGGGTGCTGCTGGTGAGAAAAGGACACTTTTTTTATTCTTAAGGACATTTTGGATTTTTGAGGGCACTTTTTTTAATTGTTAAAGATATTCTTTTGGTTTTTAAAGCTACTTTTGATATTTCAAAGTCAAAACACTCTTTTTAAGACAACATTGAGTCAGTTTTTACAATGAAAGCAAATTTTTTAGTGCAAAAAGAAGAAAGGGCACTTTTTTTACTGAGGGCAAGAAGGGTGCTAATTATTTTATTGGAGGGGGCAAGAAGGGTGCTAATTATTTTTATGAGGGGCAAGAAGGGTGCTATTTTGTAAACCAAAGGGCAGGCAGGGTGGAGCACCCTTCTGAAACTGTCTGGGGGAAACTCTGGTATGTATACATGTAAATATATCACTGGCGCCCGGCTAACCGAAAAGTACCGATATAAATAAATAAAATCCTTAAATAAGATAATTTCATCAGTATGAGATGATTGTCAGTCAATAATAAACATTCGCACAGATGTCATATATGCACCACATATGCACGATTCCCCCCCCCCCCCCTGCCAATTTGCAGAAACAGATAAGGTTTATTTATTTTTAAATATTAATTATTAAATTGTAAATTAAATGTAATTTATGAGTACAATATAATATTTTATTTGACAAATTTAATAAGATAGATATAAAAAAGATAATATGAGCAGTAAGAAACAACGCTTTATGCACATTTCAGCAAAATTACATAAAAAGTTAATGATGTGCATGTACGATCGCTTCGCGAATATGAAAACAAAACAAAAGACAATATCACTGCTTGCAGCAACCTCGTTGTATTGGAATACCAAAAAATACTTGAAATTCATTAATACTGCTATCACTGTACCGCATGTATCATCGCTATGTGAACATGGGAACAACAAGAAAAAAAAAGAATTGGATGCAGCAACCTCATTGTATTGTAATCCCCAAAAATACAGAAATTTGTTAATGTCACGACCACTATACCGCATGTATCACAAAAAATAACCAACCTACTAGCATTCAAAACTAAAAAATAAATAAGCAGCAACATGTGCAGAGAGGAGTAAGACTAAATGTTAATTCTCCCCGCTTGATCTCCTCTTTTCCTCTGTTCAATCGCATATATTGGGATTTCTAAATGGATTAATCCGCTCCATTGTGCGTCACTCTTCGAAAGAGGTGCCAATTGCAGTTACCATGTAGAAAGAAAAAAGTAATAAGGGTTACTATCAGGGCTTGACAAATACAGTCGCCACTGGCGACCAAGTTATGTAATCTAATGGGGTTTTTGCTGTTGTTTTTTTTGTACAAAAATAGACCTAAACTTTCTTGAAATGAGCACAAATGCCATCCCCCCCCCCCTTTCCCAAATATTAAAAAATAAACTTTTGAAACTATATTTACACAAAAAATATTTTTAACTTTTGTTTTTAATTTGGCAAAAATAAGTTCATCAAATGTAAATTTTAAAATGATCAAATCAGAATTATTTGAGACTTCGACAGAAAAATAGGCGAAAACCTGTTTCTCCTGCTTCATTATTTCGTCGATGCAGTCTTAAGCAGATATAGATTTTGTAGCATTCAACTATCCGGACACTTGAAGCATTCGGCAATCTGCATTTTCTAAACATGCTGGTTAATTCACCCTTTACGTTTTTTTTTTTTTTTTTTTTTTTGAAAGATATATGATTTTGATAAGTTTCACTAGAAAACTTAGTTTATATTATCTTTCTAAACTACGTAACTAATAATTCTAAACAATGCCTGTCATTTTTTATCATCATTTAATTTCTAAAAACTTTTGTGCTTTTTGAAAATTAATGACGAGGAAGGAGGGGGTGGTAAATATTTTTTACTGGCTACTAGAATTTTTTTCTTGCTACCAGATTTTATCAAATTTGTAAAGCCCTGGTTACTATAATTAGTAGGTGCAGTTGGCTCAAACCTGGCCTGAATAATACGCAAGTACCGTAAATAATATTAAATAATAATAATAAATATATTATAACTGTTTCAGTTGATGTCATATATTAGTAAAATGGTATATTTATAATTAAAATTAGTAATTTTTTGTAATATTTTGCTGTAAAGTTGGTCAAATTTAACAAAAGCAATCTCTTTTTTTTTTTTGTTTTTACATATAAATTTTATTGTTATATATTGCATTACTACAAAAAGAAAATAATAAAGATTATTTTCAGCTTTTTATGAATCTCTAGCTCTGATACATAAAAACTGAATAATTTTTAATTACAATTCTGAAACTTCTTATTAAAATGAAAAACATTGCTATTCTTGTCTCTATATTTGTTTATTTTGTCTATATTTCCTTTAGTATTTATTTTTGAAAAATTAAAATTATTATAGAAAAATTTGGTCATTATAATCCCCCCCCCCCCCCTTCATTATTAGTTTACCCATAAACTATAGGTACATCAGGAAGTAATGTGCATGAATACCTTCATACTACATACATATTTCATGTCCATTTTTTTTCTATGTAATAATTTCCTAATAATTATTAAGTTGTTTATAATATTTTTATTTTTAACAAGTAATTGTAATACATATTTTTTTTTAATTAACATATAAGTTAAATATCAGAGCAGTTTTATTTAAAAATATTCTAAGATAATTTTAAAAAGGGTAAGAAATGTAACTAGTAATTGCTTTTTATGTGATAAGCCTAAACGTACAAACTATTTTATCCTGCTGTTTTCTGTCTGAAAAAAAAAAATCCTTAATTTCGTAATAAAAAGCAAACCATTAATTCTTAATAAATGTTTCATTCTATTTGATTGAAGAAAGTTACCCTTAATTTACAGTTAAGTTTTTCTTACCTTCAAACACAAGCCATTTCATTCACAAATTTCAAGATGTTTGTTTACAGTTACATAAACTAATCATGTTTTTATGGAATGATTTTTATCATACCATAAGTTAAATGTACAATATCCTAATTTACTATCAGCTTATGTTAAGGAAGTAGTTTCAGAGTAAGGATTAAATTCAACATCCCACTAATTATATCAGAAAATTGTCTAAGATTACTTTAAAAATGGCAAGATATGCAACTGTAATTTATGTAATAAGCCTAAAAGTACCACTATTTTATCCTGCAATTTTTTTTTTTTCTAAAATAAAAATAATTTTATTATAAAATTGCAAAGTTTTAACCATTAGTCAATGTTTTATTCTATTTTATTGATTTAATGAGAAGAAACTCACCATTTATTTACAGTAAATAATTTTTTTTCTTACCTTTATAAGCATGCTATGTCATTCTTAAATTTCAAGATGTTTGTTTACCATTATTTATATAAACTGACCATGTGTATGAATGATTGTTATGACTGTGCCATAAGTTAAATCTACAATATTCTAATTTATTAAATTAAATTAATTTTAATCAGCTAGGGAAGTAGTTTTAGAGTAACAAAAAATTAAATATCAGGCTAGTTGCATTTGAAAATATTCTAAGATGATTTTATAAAGGGTAAGAAATACAACTGTTTTTTATGTGATAAGCCTAAAAGTACCACTATTTTATCCTGTAATTTTTTTTCTGTAATAAACAGTAATTTTGTTATAAAAATGCAGAATTTTAATCCTTTAGTCAATGTTTTATTCTAGTTTATTGATTAAATAAGAAGAAACTCGCCATTTATTTACAGTAAATAAAGTTTTTCGGTACTTTTCGGTTAGCTGGGCGCCAGTGATATACATACATGCATATATACACACAAACACACATATATATACACATATCTACATATACATATATATACATACACATATATATATACATATATGTATGTATATACATATATATATATATATATACATATGTATTTATATATGTACATATATCACTGGCGCCCGGCTAACCGAAAAGTACCAGTTTTTCTTACCTTCACAAGCATGCTATGTCATTCATAAATTTCAAGATGTTTGTTTACCTACCATTATATAAACTGACCATGTGTATGGATGATTTTTATGACTGTGCCATAAGTTAAATCTACAATATTCTAATTTATTAAATTAAACTTATTTTAATCAGCTAAGGAAGTAGTTTTAGAGTAACAAAAAATTAAATATCTGATTAGTTGTATTTGAAAACATTCTAAGATGATTTTAAAAACTAAGAAGTGTAACCGTTTTAATGTGATAAGCCTAAAAGTACTACTATATATTATCCTGCAGTTTTTTTTTTCTGAAAAGAAAAAATCTTGTAATTAAAATGACAAATATTAATCCTTAATAAGTGTTTCATTCTATTTATTGATAAATGAGAAGAAACTTACCATTTAAAATTAATAGACAGACAGAAAGTAACACATTTTAAAATTACAGTAAATCAACTTTAATTATGAAAATTTAACAATAAACGATTTTGCAATATATCACGACATTTGTAATCCTCTTTTGAATATTTGAAAATAGCTAAAAACAAACATTCAGAATTTATCAAAATTTTCTTGATCATTTTGAAAACACCCTATTGAACAAATTTTTCCTGCAGACATAATAACTACTATTATACAACATTTCCTGGAAAGACGGATAAAAAATTTTAAATATTTTTCTAATAGAGATTTTGTTGAGCTGTACGAGAAGATTTTGAGTGACATAAGATTTGAAAAATCTGGATTAATTATACGTAAGTATTGTTGTTATTTTTTTTAAATTATTATAACAGATGGATCATAGTTCTGAAATTCAAACCTAATAACGTATGTCTTTTTAAAAATTAGTAATCATCATTTTGAACATAAAATTTGAAGAACAGCTTCTAGCTTATTTTTTAGGTAGTGTCTGGGACCTTCACCGGCAATTTACTAGAAATCACCAGCCCTGTGAGGCATGTAAAGAAAGCTATCTGTCCAGACACCTCTAAATATTAATTATTTATTGTTTATTTTCTAATTTGCTTATATTTTCTTTTATTCTTTTCAGTTCATACATTGTTGACACTGTAAGGAAGCCATGAAAATCAAAGGCATCTGTAAAGCATGTCATAATTTTGCTGATTTTAACAGAAATGAGGAGACATGCCTTAGTAGGTATTTTGCAACGAAAAACTGCTGTTCCACACCTATATTTTTGACTGCAGGAATCTGAAAAATAAACTGTCTGAAGACTGACAATGGAAAGTTCACAAAGATGGAGAAAGATAATGATGTCGAAAGATGGAGTAATATGTAAATAGATGCAATGCCTGGTGGGGCAGCCTTCTGCATTGTGCCGTTTCGGCCATGCAGTAGTGCTGAACTTCCTGGAAAAACATTGTCTATAGAATTTAAGTAAGTATGACTTACTTTGTAAATAAATTTTAATTAATAATTTAAACAACACTAAATTAATTTTAAAAGTGCTAATGCACATATTTATTATATATAAGTGAAAGCTAACCAGATTTTTTTTAAATGTAAAATATTAAAGAAACCACACAATATATAAATTTTATTCATTAATTTTGCTGAATTCATTGGAAAGTTCAGTTTTTAGTTCACCAGTACTTGTCTCATGTACTATTTTTGGTTCTGAATGCATCTCCATTTCAAAGTTTTCAACTCTTTGTTGCTGTTTATAAGTATCCCAAGGAAAAGAAGTGTAAACGTGAATTTTTATTTATTTATTTGCTGATCTGGTAGCTCATAATACTATAGTTTAGGTAAACTATTCTTTCAGACACTCGAATCAAAGTACCGTATTTTCGGGCATACCTGCCACATCCATTGTAAGCGCCGCACCAATGAAAATCTGTTTAAAAAAAAAGTATATCCACATATGCACCGCACCTAAGAAAATCTATTTTTTTAATGTATATCCACATAGGTGCCACACCCAAGAAACTCAAATTTATTTATAAATATTTTCGGTACTACTCTATTATCCCGTCGACTACTTTTCATAACAAAAAAACTATCACCAAACTGTAACGCCAAATAAATGGGAGAACTTTGTCATTGGTATATCAAAATAAATAAATAAAATATAAGAATTTAAGGACACAATTGTTATTTAAATTAATGAAATAAATAACTAATAAATCAGTAAAACATAATGAAAAATACACGCAAATGTCGAATTAAAAACCACTTGATGACATAATAAACATGTATGATGCTTCTGATATCAAGTAAATATGACTGCATTTTTGGCGTTTAATCTTACAGTTTGGCGATAGTTTTTTGTTATGAAAACTGGTCGACGGGATAATAGAGTAGTACCATATTTTCACTTAAACGCCTCAAAAAAATGAATTAAACTAGTTATTAAATATAAAGAAATATCGTATTATTATTAATATATACATATAAATTTTTGCACTTAAAGTGCCGGAAAAAAAAATTGGAAACTGACTTATCCTCAAAATAAATAAAAATGGAAAATGTACATAACGTACTAGCTTCGTATTTAAAATCAAACATTATTTTACCCTTTCGTTATTTTGGATTTAAATCCAACAGTTCTTAATTATTTTTTTTAATTATCATTTCAGCTTGTGGATAAATGTTTGTGACATCAGTTAAAATTGATAGAATCTACACATCACAATATTTTTGCAGTGTTTTTCTGTTTTATTATCATGACATCGTTTAATGACATTATTGTTATTTTAATTAATAAAATAACTAAAAAAATTAGTAAAACATCATTAAAAATACAGAGAAAACATCGAATTAGTTATCTCTTGATGACATAACAAACATGTGCAAACTATTTTTTTTTTTTTTTTCTGTGAAAAGTGGTCGACGGGATAATAGACAAGTACCAATTACCCTTATTTGAAGTTCGTCCCTATTGTCATTACCAAGATGCACAGTAATTTTTTTTTCAGCTCCCCAGTAGATGTTTTTTGATACGACAGTATTCTTACCTTGTACAGTACCACAAGATCTAACAAGCAGTAATGTCTATTTTTGATTAAATATGCAAAAACTTGTAGTGTGATTTTTTTTTTTTTATTTAATTATTTTAAAACTTTTACTAAGTAATGACTGTATGCATTAGAGTACTGTTGTAAAAGAAATTATCTATGAAAATTTCATTATTTTAACGCTAACCTGGAAATATCAGGGAATTTTAACATAAGATATTTGTGACCATCCTGTCAAAAATAAACAAATAACGTTTCACGGACATCCGAGGTTGGGAGACGTTTTCTAATGTTTTGGTACAAATTTGAGAGCATGTGACAGTTGATCAAGGAGGTAAAAATGGCATCGTAAGATATCAGTATGGAAAAAACAGCTATTATAAGACATCCCTATGAAAAAAAAAAGAAAGAAAAGAAATTACTGTACCCGCCGCCCTGGCGTAAGAGCTGCACTTAGAATATTTTATACTTTTAAACTTGTATGCACTGCGGCTCATATGCCCGAAAATACGGTAGCCTTTTCTCTTTCGCTCATTTTTTGGCAGACCATTAATAATTAAAAAATTTTCAACGATATAAATTAATGCAGATATTGAGACTTTATATAGACCCAGTGTTACTGTCAGGAATTGAAGATTTATTTTCTTGTGTGCTAGATATCTAGCATGCTATTCATCATCTAACTCTTTTAGGTAGCTTTCAATACAAAAAAGTATAAAGCTACCTTTTGCAGCCGTTCGGAGGAAAGCAATTCCGGAAAATTTCGATATATTTTCACTGATCATGACCACCAGACCCCAAAACCACCCTCCGTTCAAATGTTGATTTATATATATATCTGATCTATGTCATACGATAACGGTTGTATTTATAAATTAATTTGGATGAAACTAATTGTGTGTATTAAGCTCACCAATGCCTCGACTGAGTTCGTTGGCCAACTTGGTCCGCCATCTTGTTTCAAGATGGCTGCCACTGAAAATTTTAAAACTAAAATAAATATACAAAAAAGTTAAAAATTCAAATTTATTTTTTAATTAAGTGTTAGGCCTTGATACAAGGATTCAAATTTATTTTTTGTTTTACCTGTATCTTAAAAAATGGCTGAGATAGAGCCGTCTGAAATTTTAGGGTGGCTGACATTTTGAAACAAGACCAGCACATCACAAAAAACCAACGATTAATTTATGAGTTTTAGTGAACGCGATTTCTCGCAAATTATTTTCTTCATTGTTGTAATCATTTTCCTAATCATATGCAAAAAACTATGTATTCGTATCTGTTAGCGCCAAATTTGGCAACCAAAATAAGTCTTCATAAATGAAGTCAAATTGGCTATAGCTCAATAATTTGGCAAATTTCTTATTCAAATTCAGTATTAACGAATCTTTTGTAAACGGTTTCTTTGCATTTTAGCTTGCTGTTTTCGAGTAACATTAGCTAAAATTTTAAAACAAAGATATAGGAAAGCTACCTTTTCCTCCTGGTTCAGGCCGGAAGGACTTTTTTACATTTTATAGGGTCAATCACTTTCACAGCACATTTTCTGTGAGCTTCATAGGCTTTAATTTCATCATCCATTAAGTGTAATTTAACCATTAGATCTCATGAAGCATCTTTTATCATATCTTGAAAAACTTGTTCATCTTGTGAAGCATCTTTCAGCATTTCTGAAACATCCCGTATATTTGAGTTTCAACAGTGTACTATGCCAGAACTCTGGCTTTTTCTTGTCATATTTATTTTATAATATTAAAGAACCCTTCAGTAGCTATTTCTATCATTTGAAGCCAATCCATGATCTTTATTTTTTCCTGTAAGAAAGAAAAATGTGCAGGGAAATAGTTGGGTGATTTTTAAAATTATGAAAAGGATTGTGTGATACATTTTAATAATTGGGATTGCCATAACATTCTCTGATAAAATGAGGGCATTCTATTATAATTAGTCATCTTATTTTGTTCGGATCTCCTACCTTGCCATTTGGATTTTCATTATTTTCTTGTGCACCTAATAGAGAATTTCAGTACCTAATAGGGAATTATCCCAGAAATTTTATATAATATCTTCGTCCATTATAGATATTTCTGTATTCCCATAGTGAATGTTTTTGCTTTGTGTTGTTGTAATACCTTTTGAATAATTTCAATGCGATTATCTTTTTTTTAAGTCTGAAAAAATGCCTAAATCCGAAACCTGTAATTTTCACATATCCTTGTAGTAAAGAAATGAATTCCAATATATTTTATCAACCATGTAATATCACAAAATCTCTCTCGATACCTGAAAATGTTTTTTATTGATATGGAAAACATGGAAAAGTCCAGGAAATTTATAACTGAGCAAAATTAGACACCCTGTATCTTTTACATTACATCTTCTGTAAAATTATAACAGGTGGGTTATTCTTTTTAAAAGGAAGAATATATATATATATATATATATATATATATATATATAATATTTCAATCTATGTTCTGAATTAAACAGTATAATTTTATTTTTTGCAATAGGTTTCATCATACAAGGATAATATTTTCAAATTATTTATTCAGGTGCTAATCAAATTTTATCAACAAATATCGAAAAGAAAAAGAGATACTTCGGAGTAGAATCAAAAATGGTTCGGAGTATGGGAATGGTCGAAGAATTTGTAGGCATCTGAAATATAGGAAAATTGTTTTCGGTGGGACATAAGCATTTAGGTCCCGAGTGACGTATAGTGAATTGCATATGTTGTTTC
The DNA here is from genome assembly GCA_963931845.1 of Maratus michaelseni. Taxonomy (NCBI): domain Eukaryota; kingdom Metazoa; phylum Arthropoda; class Arachnida; order Araneae; family Salticidae; genus Maratus; species Maratus michaelseni. The sequence continues at coordinate 21,775,560 of OZ007599.1, read as the reverse complement.
CCGTAATAACTCAAGTTGACAACATCCTGCTGAGAACTGGAAAAAGTTTGTTTCGATGAGGAAGAATCAAGATGTATTTGATAAACATCTTTTCTTTATTTTAAAACGATGAAAAGAAGACATATCCATGTAGTTATTCCACAGTTAATAATTCACGGGTGTAAGGAATCACATCTTGTATGATGGAGTGACAATCCAAATTTTTGACAGAGGAGCGAAGTAAGAATATCGAGAATTTAGGCTGCATATCCGCATTTTAAAAAGAAGGAAAGTGTTTTGTGAGAGTACCATAAGGGTGGCCAAGAGGCCGGAATATTTTAGAGATGTTACATCACTGAGATCAGAGAGGAAAGTGTATTTTTGATAATGACAGCGTGCGTTGGAAAGTATGCCAAACCATTTACATTTTTAGAGCCAAGAGTATTGTATTTTGAGTGGGAATTGTAACCGTTACATATACATCATATCAACTTCATAATTGACGTCATTGGTAGGGAAATCTTTATTGGCGAAGATTGCACTTTGGCAAAAAAAGAGAGTGAAATAGAATTTTAGTGGTTAGTTGTTTTGAGAAAATGCAGGAAAGATATTTCAGAAATATGTTATAAGGCGTCACTCAGACGGAATTAACATCTGGATTCAGTATGAAGTCAAAACTGACCATGAGAAAGGAAACATTTTATGCCTTGGATAATTTCATTTACATTGATGTGTGGGAGACCGAATAAAGTACGTTAATGATAATTTACAAACAATATGTATGATTTTGACTAAAAGTTATCGTTGAAAGAGAATGATAAAAAGGGTGCGTGTTTTAACAGCCGGGAATGTATATAAATTACGATAATGCAGAAAAGGGAAAATATATTTAACAAAAATACTTAAAACATAGATTTCTTAATTTTTGAAAAAGATATATATGGTATCTTTACCATATATATATCACCCCTTCACAAGATTTTGAAAAATTTAGAATGTCACCCTGAAAATATAATACACAATAGCAATATATAAAAATAATAAAAATAAGTATGCATACAATTACGTGAATATATATATATATATATATGTAGTACTACCAAAAATCTTCATACTAGTATAATAAATGCCCATAAAATTTTCAAATTGCAGCAGCATCTATTTCAGTAGCTTTCAAAAGTTCCATTATCAACATAAATATAATTATTTTTGGCTGCATAAAAATATATCATTTTCTGAAAAATGGCATGCCCAATGATATTTTAATATTATTAGTGCACTTGTATAAATAGTCATATTTTGTCTCTCATTTTATTTCGAAGATTAGAATAAGCACAATTAAACTTTTCACTTTAAATTCTGGCCATAGTGAAATATAAACACAAATAATATTTCAATATTGAAAAATAGTTACAATTATACAATATAAGAGTGACACAATAGAGGTTACAAAAACACATATACCACAATAAAAATTTAAAAATTTTGTGTATTAATCGGGAAATGTGCATAAACAGTTTACAAAACCACCTTGTAATTTAATAATTGCATAAATAATCTTTATTTTATTTTTATTATTTTATATAACTGTGAAAACTATTAAATTATTATAGTACCTAAAAGGGATTATCTTTACCGAATATTAAAATAGCAATTGAATAAATAATTTTTGGAATAACCCATAATAGTTGTAATCATTCTAAAAAATATATCTAACATTCATTAATGAATTTCTTTATATAACAATTTTTAAGGCATCTCAAAAGAATTTCTGAAATATTTAAAATAAACTATACGATGAATAAATGTAGAAGAATTGTGAAAAAAAAATTTTTAAATGAAGGATCTGCTTCTACAAGTGAGAAAAATAAAAAATAAAAATGCCTAAAATATCACTATAATCTATACAGTGTGAAGTAAACGTGTTAACATTAGGTGTGTTCGATGAGAGAGAGATGTTTCCACCTGAAAAATATTAAGAAAAAAACAAAATGTACGTTATCGAAGTAAGAAGGCATATCATAGAATTCAAAAATTTTAACATAAGTCCAAATTTTAAGAACGATTATGGGAATTATACACAGAAATAAAGTTCAAAAATTCTTTCTAATTGATAAAGTGAAGGTGGCATGTAAAGTGATGTAACTTTGAAAAAAAAACGATGACATAGTGTATAAGTATATGTAAAGAGCAATAAAATTAATGTATACACTAACATGGGAAGTGTGAAAAATATAAACGGTATGTGTGAATGCTTGGCCATACCTATCAGTGAATACGAATCTTAAGTATAGAAATGTAGTAATAATGAATAAAGGAAAAAAAAAGAAAAGGTTTGGATTACAAAAGAATCAGACCGGAGAAAACGGTAAACAAAAAAAATTCTGGTTACAAAGGGAACCAGTCACACAAATAAAAATTTCTGATAACAAGGGGTATCAGAGCTCAATAAATTGTATATCTGAAAACAAAGGAATCGGACTCACCAAAATAATATCTGATAACAAGGTATCAGCCCTCAATAAGTTATATATCTGAAAACTAGGAATCAGACTCACCAAAACAATAATCTGATAACAAAAGTATCAGCCCTCAACAAGTTATATATCCGAAAACTAGGAATTGGACTCACCAAAACAATAATCTGTTACCATAAACAAACATGATTCATTAAAACGGAAATTATTGTATTTACAAACTGAGAAAATGTTTATGAAAATTGAAAAGATGCCTATAAAAACTGGTCACTTATTTCCAAGAAATTGCAGTATCCACATTATTCTGAATAAGCCCTAGGCTACATGACTGATACTTTCGTGTCACACTGCATTTATAGTCGCTACTGAAATAAAATTTAATACGGATATATATTTGATGTAAGTGAAAACAACGTTGTAAATGTTTCAAATTTTAATTTCTTCAATTTAAAATAAAATATTCATAAGGTCTATTTAATACTAAATAGTACCCGTCAAGAATTGACAGTAAATAACTTGAAAGTTTTATTAGACAAATGTTTGAATTTTTAATTAGTTGCTTTTACATTAATTAAGTATTGTAAACTTGAAGAATTTCTATATTGTAAAAGCCATTCCTATAGATATAAGACAATAGATGTTGCTCTCAGTCCAACATACTCAATTAATGAAGTGAAAGAATTTATAGCATATATTGTTTTTTAGCAGAAGTTTAACTAAAAATATTAATTAAATGGGTAGGGCATTTATTTTTACTTATTAAAATGTCTCGATGTTAAAAAAAAAAAACATTATAAAAATAATAAGCATTTTCTATTTTTTTAAAACTGTGTGACCTTTAAAAGTTTTCATTAATTTTATTTTTATTAGTCTCACTCTAAAACCCCGAAATTAAAATTTTCTGCTTGCAGCTAACGATTTATAATATATATTTTTTAATTACTTTAATTTAACATTTTCATACATTATTTAATTATTAAATGATGGATATCAAGAAAATTTATTTTATAGTTCTTAGAGGAATGCTTTTCCTTCTTTCTATTTTCTCTTCTGTTCTTTTATACAGAAAATAATCATATATTTTTCTTAGTATATATATATATATATACATATATTAAATATAATTTTGATAATAGTCATACAAATTTATAGCAAAAATTATAAATAAGTTCAATTTATTTAATCGATAATTACATGCAATTTTTTAAAATTTAAATATTTTTAATACAAATATTTTTTATTTATGTTATATTTTTAATTTGTAAAATTATTGTTGGGTGCTTAATAACTTTATTAACTTTACTTAATAAGCATTCAAATAAAAAATATATACAAATCATACAGCTTCTTTTCCTGAAAATATGACAGTAATTGAAATGAAATATAACCAGAAGTATTGATATCATTCTGTCTGGAGTAGGATTTGATCTCACCTTCTATGCAGAGAGCTTAAACTATTGACTTAAACCACTGGACTATGCTGATCAGGTTCAAATGTACCTTAAAACTTAACAGGTTTTAGATTTAATCTCACGCATGTGCAAATAGGTTGAATTTGCCTAGAAAATTTTTGCTGATCTTAAGAATTAGCTTAGCATTTTAATATACAAGATAAATGTTTTGATTCTTTAAATACATTTGCTAGCCTAGACAGTTCATATTTTTTTTTTTTTTTTTTAAAAGGATTTTTTTCTAAAACTAAAATATAATTCATTTAATTTAGTGTCATGTTTACATTGCAGAAATTTGGAGAAACATGATATGAAATATTGTCAATAAATATATAGAGTAAGTACGCCAACAATGGACACCCTTAGGGAATTTTTTTAGAAATTATTTTAATAATAATAAATATTATATTCCAATTTTTAAAAATATTATAGTAATCTATAAATAATATTTAACAAATCTCATACTGACATTTCCCATTGTGAATTACAATTTAATTTTAATAACAGAAATAAATCAAAACACCCAAAATTATACTAATGGACACCCGGCAAAAAGCAATGGATAATTGTTTTTTATTATACTTAGAATCAGAACTTAAATGAAGCATACTAATGAAACCAAAAAAGTCATTTTCAAATAAATTAGAAATAAATAAGAAGATAATTAATTATTCAAATTATTCTCATTATCACAAGATCAATATTTTAATTATTTTTGATAAGAAGATTTAAAATACTGAATTTTAGAGAATTACAATAATCAAACTATTGAGATAACAAACAGCGGAGTGGGGAGGTGCTAGTAAAAAAAAAAAAAAAAAAAAACTTGGAATATCAATGCATGGAATTTTAATTACAGTTTACAGTTCTTAAGAGCTAAATTTCCTGAAACTACAGAATATATTACTTGTAGTAATTAGTTATACAAAATTAAAGAAATGAAACTGCGGGTTGAATGTTTTTAAATACTAAAAATAATTTGAAAATAAAACTGCAGGACTGGCATTATCTGTAGATTTATTAGTTTGTGACCTGTATGTGCCTATGGTTACAATTTTGAATACTATTATGCTTTTAAACTTTTATTCGCTTTATTTAATTTCAGATGTTCTGTGAAATACAGAAAAGAAAGAATTAAAAAAAAAATTCATAATCCTTGGCACCTATGGTTTTCATTACTATAAATGTAATTAATATTTATAATATATTTTGCTACTTTTATGCTTACATCAGCCCTTGAGGATGCAACCAATATTTATCGCCAAATTATCAAGCATATGTGACCTTATAATAATACATGATAGCTATATATACTATTTCGTGATGTAGTATATGACCCAGTTATATGACCCAGTCATATATGATATATGTATAAGATATATAGGGTGTATATATATGAGACATAAATAACATGTACTTAATAACATCTATGGCAACATATTAGCATTTTGGAGTCATGATGTCCATATAAGTTTTGCAATGTTCTTGGCAAAACCGTAATTGCAAATATGACAATCGTAATTATGAAGGCCACTATAACAAAAGAAGTGCCTACTTTTTTTACGTACAAAGTTGTTTTGTCAGAGATGAATTATCAGACATTGAAGTGACAAGGTAAAAGATTTTTAACAAATCATGTGACTTAATAAAAGATTTTTATTTGAATGGCAAGAGCTGGATTTCCATGAGCCCTCCTTTTTATATGTCTTTAAACATTATTCTCTGCTTCCTAAGTGGTTTGATTGATTTTCCAAACATAAAATATGCAAGGCAGAGTTCAGGGTGCCATTTGGGGGAGGCTAGGGGCAGCAGTTGTCCCCCCCCCCCACACACACAAAGAATTTGAACTTAGAGAAAATTTATCAGTAGAATTCAGTTGAGTTCAAAAAATATCTGTAGAAATCATTAGAATATGAAATTCTAATTCAACCCGAAATGCATAAAGTTAACCCGACCCATAAAGAAACAAGTGGGTAAGTGTGATCAAAGATCGCACAAATTGTTTCGTTTAATATTCCTTTTAAAACATTTTATCCTTTCTTTAATAAAACCAAATAAATTTCATTTTGCAAAAAAAAAAAAAAAAAAGTCATGTTTTTTATAAAGTAAAAATTTACCGGTCTATTTTTCTTGTTTTTTCGAAAATCTGAACCGGTCCGATAGTGGGTGAAGTCCGCTATTATACTCTGTCATAGTAATATCTGTCATGTGGACTAAATGCGATTAAAAAAAAAATCAATTTCAAAATTAAACATGTTGTATGGAGACCTTCAAAATGTTAAAATATGCCGATATTTCCATAATCAGGTTTTTATCATGATTCCATACGTTCTTCAAACTCGTATGACATTATAATCACTTGCTGACATCATATCTACTTGCTATCTCCATTACTCATATTGATACTCTCTTTGTATTATTCTCAAACATTTGAAAAAGTCTGTTAAACTTCCAATATGATGTCAGATTAATTTTCTTTTTAATTCTCTAATGACATCATATTAACCTGCCTTCTCTACTTAGACATACTTATACTCCTTATATTATTGAGAAATGTTTGAAAATTTCTGTTTTATTACCAATATGACGTCATATTAATCTTTTTTTCAATTGGTGAAACTTTTTATTTCATTTTCATTTTTCACGTGGAAATCTTTCAATTGGGACTTAAAACGGCCTATAGAGGCGCTGATCGCAGCCGTCGGTACAGGAAAATTGTTTCTTTAACTAATGCTAACGTGCCATTGAAACCATTATTTTATTGAAACGCGTTTGAAAGTGTTCGATATTCAAATTTGGATAATTTTTACCTTGCCATATAAACACAGAACACAAATATCACATGAAATCTGAAATTGTGCAAAAATATAATCATTAGGAACAAAATAAAAATGCATGTAATGCAATGGGCTTGGAAAGGATTTTCCTAAAGCGAGAAGTTCTATCTTTTTTCCACCAGATGGCGTATTCAAGTATTTGAATTCCCAATAGAAAATTAATTATTATAGAAAGAATTTTATTGTGAATTTTTAATTGTTGGCAACTGCTATAACGAAAAAGCTTTAAATTTAATAGGAAAAGGCTGTTAGATTTTTGGTTTTTTTATCTCACTATATTAAAATAATAATTTTTTCAAAATTTTAAGATTTTCAGCGTCATAGTAGGTATTTAGCTATAAGTACACAAAATTTAAAATCTGTAAGTTATATAGTTTCTGAGAACCGGCTCTGTGATGGATGAATAGGGTTTCGTGAAATGAACGAAACCCTAAAAACAGCATCAACCCAACCCATCCTGCTTTTCGGGTAGCTGTTGCAGGACTGTAATTTCTAGTCAACCAGAAAACCATAAAAAAAATTTCATTGACCGCAACCTGACACAAAATGGAAAAAAAAAAAAAAAAGATTATATTTTAATAAGATTATGGGAAAGTAGTCTACAATTATACCTGTAATAACAATTTTATCTTTTATGTAAAAAAAATGAACACATACACACACACATATATATATATATATATATATATATATATATACTCATTAATGTTTAAATATATCGTTCATTTCATCTGAAAATATTCAGGTTTTCTTTGAAAAATCGAACAAAATTAACAATTTTTACATGACTAATTTGCCAAATTAGCTAGTTTTTTCCATGTCCAATTTGTCAAATTCGTTATTTTTTCCGAGATCGATTGATGAATTGACTTTGCATAACTCCACAAAAAATGATTAAAGAAAACGTGGACTTCCATGAAAATTTGAAAATATTCGCTGAAGAATAACATGCCTGTGAAATAATTTAAGAGGGCAAAATCCTGTACAGCATTTTTATTGTGCAGGATTTTCCTATCTTTGCGGTATACGAACAAACCTGCATGCAATTTCAAACCCTGTTTCTCAAAGAAAACTTTGCCTCTCCCCCCTCCTTTCCCAAAAAAGAAACTCTTGAAATGGTTCCCCTGCAGTAAAACCTGCAAAGAAGAAGTCGAAAGAGACTGGAAATAAGTTCTATTTTAGACAGGTCTCCATCTTAATAAGTATAACTAATTGTATGGTGCTTTTTTGTCGAAACTCGATTTTTTAAAAAATTATTTGAGAAATAATTCTGTTATAGACAGGTTTTGTTTAAACAAGGTTTACTGTAATGCACCTATGCTCTTCATAGTGTACTATAGAAAGGAAATTTTAACAGTCTTAGAGAATATCTGTAAAAACGGTACGTGTCTATTGTAGAAAACTTCATAATCAATATCTTAAAATTATACCTGCTAAGACGAAAACCTGTCTGAAAAGGAATTTTTCATCAGTCTTTTGTGATTTTGTATTCAAAGTTTTTACTGCTTTTGTATCCGTAATTCAGTAACCATTTCTTGTTCAAAGGTGGGGGGGAGGGGGTACAGCTTCACAAAACCCACTCTTGGGCTGTGCCACTACACTAAAAAAACTTCTCCTTCCCCCCCCAAAGAAAGTTCTGATCACTGACAGTTTAAGAAAAATATTAATATAATGAATTAATTAAAAGCAGCTGTTTATAAAAATGTGTTCAGTACATTCTGGTAATTGCAACTTACGAATTACACTCATTTTTCAATTACTTTTCAATTAAATCAAAATATTTTATGCACTATGAATATTAATGAAAAGTGCGACATTGACTCATTAAGCATTCCAGTAATGGACACTGGTTCTAAAATCCTAAAAATAAATAAAATTTTGTAAATGGTCATTAGTATATATAGTTTTGTATCACTATCAAAACTAAACCATGCAAATTTTTGCAAGAAAATAAAGATGTAAATTAAGTAAATAAAACTAGCTCTTAGCTTATTCATTAAAATCTTCATAGAAAAACATGTTCTGCTTCCTAATTGGTTTGATCAAGGTTGTCAACAATAATCCAGAATATAAAACATAAAAGGGAGAGTTATGACAAAAAATAGTAAAAGCATATTTTTTATTAACTATTTATTTTATAAACAAATCTTTGGGAACCCATTATATTACTGGCATACTTACCCTATATTTATTTATTTAAATCAAATACAACATTTTATCATTTTTATTGTCTATCGTCACGCACATAACATTATGAAATTCTAATGACTTTAAAATAAGGGTTTTGAAGTGTTATGCAGATCAGAGGTTGGACTGGGAAAAAAAAAAATCTGAATTTATAACTGTATGCAGGTACAACAATTAATGAGAAAAAAGGATTTAGATGCAATGCAGTTACAGAAAAGCTATTTAAAGATGCAATAATAACTGTTTACATCAAACAAATAATGTGCTTATTTCCTATCTCTAATATGATTATTTATTTTATAAATGATACTAATTGAAAATTTCCCAAAATATAAATAGAATGTTATAGTTATTTGGACTAGCTCTGGAATGATAAATTTCTAGACATAAAGAAATATTTGAACAATGTCCTATGCTCTGACAAATTATACAGACTTATTAATAACACTGACAGATAAACATGGTTTTGTCTGAAATTAATGAATAAAAATTGTTATCACTTGACCATCCCCAAGACTCGCCGCATTTGGCAGGGTCCAACATTGAATATTGTAATAAACTATTCACATTTGTGTGTTTTTAAAATAAGCAATAAATAATAATAATTACTACTCCAAATGTTAAAATCGATCTTTATAAACCCTCCCCCGAAAAAAGTGAAAGAAGGGCCTCATACTACTTTAAAGATTTATTTATTTTAAATAAAAGTGAGCAATAATATCAGCTAAAATATATTCATAGCTGTGTGTTTTCATAATAATATACTACTCTGAAAGTTGTTGTTGTTGTTGTTGTTGAAATGACCCAAAGGGCCCAGTTTTGCAGCTTTCTATTTCTATATAGCTGTCATAATCCACTACGCTTAATTCCATAAACCTGATACCTAAATCTCCTAATTTTGAACCAATTCCAGATGAGAGATACTCTGAAAGTTGAAACGTTGATTCGATCTTTATAACCCCCCCCCCCCCCCTTTCGGCTACCAAAATAAATAAATAAATAACATTTAAAAAAAATTAAAGACAAATAATACTTTTTAGTACTGCTTTAAAAGATTTTTTTAATCTTAAAATAAAAATGAGCAATAATATCAGCAAAAAGTAATCAAAATCAAATATTTTCAGATACATGGTTATTTAATGTAAACAAGCAGAATTTTGTTTTTGAAAACTAAATACAAATTAGTAAATCAATTACAATTTAATAATTTAAAATTTAAGATAATAGTTTCGGTACTAAGTACAAAGAAAACGGAAGTTTATATGCCTAGTTATACAGAATAAATAAAAAATACTAATATCTCTAAAATTAAGTTAACGTTGTTGGTTTTTCTTTCGGTTCCGGCAGTCTAATTTGATACGATCTTAGATAAAAAACCAGGGAGATAGAAAGAAGGAGAACAAAGATAATGTTTCTACTTATGGAGCTAAAAGCGGTACCTAGTATGGCGGCGTTTCTGGTCTTTTGGGCCTTTAGGAAGTGTAGCGCCCTCTATCTCTTTACCATGCTCGAAACCAAAATGCAGGAAGAGCAGACGACAATTTGTCATGTTTGACAGGTCACATGACCGGCCTTTGGGAGCACCAGCGCCACAAACTGGGTACTAATTCCCGGTCCAAGTTGTGATCTTGAAAGCCTATCTTCACTGTTCTCCTTCTTATTTCTATCTCCATGTAAAAAACACTGCCGGGAAAAAGAATCATTCAAAGAGTGATAGGAGCGACTAGGTATAGCGATTCCTCCTTCAAACAGCGCATGCGTCAACTGATTCTTGGGTTGCTTTCTGCCGTCGTCTTGGCGTTGAAATGCCAAGCATTTTGGGGAAGTGTTGACTGTTGAGTACATAGATATAGCAGGCACGTGCTTTGTTGATAACACCGGCTTGTGGACGATTTGGCTTAGTGGTTAAGGCAAGAGACGTTTAAGGCTTTATTAGAGTTGTAATCGTAAGGTTGCGTGTTCTGTACGTGTACTCGCTGAAAGCTTTTAGTGTTTTGTTTTGATTTTTATTAAGTCAGTTAATAAATTCAGCCGATCTTTATTACTTTTATTGTCAATTAGATAATTACATTAAATTTGAATTATAATTACGTTTATTTTTTTTAATTTATTATTTACTAAATTTAAATTGTATTAAATTACATATAATTTAATTTTAAATAAATTTCAGTAATTAAATTTTAAAATTCATTTAAGCTATTTTTTGATAATTAAAATAAACATTCTGAAGCTTTTAGTGTTTTGTTTTGATTTTTATTAAGTCAGTTAATAAATTCAGCCGATCTTTATTACTTTTATTGTCAATTAGATAATTACATTAAATTTGAATTATAATTACGTTTATTTTTTTTTAATTTATTTACTAAATTTAAATTGTATTAAATTAAATATAATTTAATTTTAAATAAATTTCAGTAATTAAATTTTAAAATTCATTTAAGCTATTTTTTGATAATTAAAATAAACATTTATTAAAATGCAATAATAAATCTCCTAAGCTTACGTTAAAAAAAATGTATGGTAGAAGTTTAGTAACAGAAAAATAAAAAAAAATGCAGAATTAATGTATTAAAGTTTTCATCTTTTAAAGTTATCCTTGATTATTATCATTATTATTATCATTATGAAGATTTTTGATTTTTTTCTATTTTTACATATAAATTTGTTATCAGTTGCCTTATTTTTATTTAAAATCAAATATTTTTAATGAAATTTTAATATTTAGTACTATTTACGAGATATTGTTAAATAATTAAAATAAAATATCCATTTCAATGCTATAACAGTATTTCTTAAAATGATATGGAAAACTGTTTTCATATAAAAGCCTCAAAAACTTATTTTTAGTTACACTGCTAGAAACTTAGCATTTATTATATACATCTGTGAAAGCAATTAAAAACTTTATGCTTTTTGTGATAGCAATCTCATTATTTTCTCATAACTTAACTAATTAAGTCATATGAAATATTATATTGTTTTGGAATTTTTTATCATTTTTTGACTAGAAAGTAAAAGTCTATTCGCCAAAACAAACGATAAATTGCCAAACTAGTCGACTTCACAGAGATAAGATTATTGCCAAGCTGTGACGCATGCGCTGTTTAACTGAGGAATAGCTATACCTAGTCGCTCGTCCCTTCCCCTCTCCCCAAAAAAGTGCAATAATGGGTGCACCAATGTGTATGTCATGCGAGCTTTTTCAAAAGGCAATTCCGTTATGAGAAGTAGAGTTGCCAATTCAGCAGAATTTTTTTTATTTAAAATATCTACCAGAATTTCTTCACTTTATTTATTCACAGAATGTCTGTCATTAAATAAAGCAAAAATTACTATTCAAAATTTCTGGTACATGAAAAAAATCAGCTAAATTGGCAACATTGGTGGGAATGGGAGAAGTGGATTAACTAGTTTGGAAGAGAAAAATCTCGCAAAACTTCTTGCACGTGGCCTCACTTTCACTAAGGACGGCTCTGGTTGTTCCCTTATATTTTAATTACACTTTACACGTATTGAAAAAAATTTGTCTTTTTTTTATGATTATTGTGCAGGATGCATTAATTGGAACTCGTGTTATGTGTACCTTTAAAAAATGGTGAGATACATAATTTAGGGCCCAGTTTATAGTTGGTTGATTGTATTGGCTCTTATACTTACTTTATAGTTAAATTTAGAGGACATCAATAAAAAACTGCCAGAGTCTTTTTATAATGATTACATGTGTATTCATATACACATGTAAAATTTATGTAGGTTCCGTTAATTAGAGCTCAGGTTATAGCTGTTTTAATGTATTGAGCCCTTATATTGTAACTAGCTTAACCGCCCGGCGTTGCCCGTGCTAACAGCCTTAAATGTACCTGAAATCAGCGTTGAACATTTTTTTATTTTTAAACATATCTAATGTTGGGGGCCCCACTACCTTAGATAGCATACACTGAGCATGCCATGCACACTCACATATGTTACTGTAAGTCGAGTCAAAAGAGCCATACCCCGTCGGGATCCAGTCCATAGAACCAGAGATAGGAAAGCACCAACTGGTGGTGAAACTCAGAACTAAAATTGGTAAGCTCTAGCAATGTCGAGTAGAAAGAGCCATACCCAGTTGTGATTCAGCTCATAGAAACAGAGATAGCAAAGCGCCCCCTGGTGGTGAGTGCAAGTTAATGTAAAATAAATACGATATTTAATAAAAAGTCGTCCCCCCCCCCTCATCTCGACATTCTCGCAAAAATATTACAAATATACAAATGTTTCTTAATTGCATCTAATGTCCCAATCTAATAGCGAGCAAAGCCCGCTTTTCCCTATCATAATACCTGGCTGGCACTCTAATAGAAAACTTTAATTACCCAAATGCAGTTTAAACATCTTAGCTCAGATTCTTCGATTATCATTAGGCATTTAATTTATTTATTATTTTAATCTGGAGATAGAGTCGCCTTTATGTCTGACATTGAAATTACATGTTTAAAAGACTGTACGAAAACGAAGGGATTAATTAAAAATTTTGGGAATTTCCATTCACTTATTTTTCTTTTACTAATCTTTTCTCTCCACTTTCACATATATTATGAATTTGATAAAAAATCTGAATGAAAACATATATATTGCACTATACTGCATGTTTAGATAGTGCCAGGCTTATCAGTTCAAAGCTTAGGCGAAGCTTATTTTCAATGAAGCGAAAATTTTGAGTATTTATTGTTATTTACATCTTTCTTTCTGTTGTTTTCGACTACATTTTTAGTCCCCAAGAATGGTGAACTGATAACATGTGATAAATTGTAGAACTGAATAGAAAAGACAGTGTTTCGTCAATAAATCGTGGAAAGAAGCATATTTTATCAAAGAATCGCTGGAAAATGTGAATTTTGTCAAAGGATCGTTGAAAAAACGTGAATTTTGTCGAAGGAAAGCTGAAAAAACATGAATCTCGTCAAAAGGCAGCAGACAAAACGTGAATATCGTCAAAGGATCGCAGGAAAAACGCAAATTTCGTCAGAGGAATACTGAAAAAACGCAAATTACGTCGTAGGATCACTGAAAAAACATGAATCTCGACAAAAAGATGTGGAAAAAACTTGAATTTCGTTAAGGGATCACAGAAAAAGCAAAGTTCGTCAAATCATTGCAAGAAAAACTTGAATTTCGTGAAAGGATCGCCAAAAAAAATGCAAATTTCGTCAAAGGATCCTGGAAAAAATGCGAAATTTGTGAAAAGGTCGCGGAAAAAATGTAACTGTCTTTATTACAAACAGCACACACACAAACATCTATACAAACCTCAGTACACACAAACATATTATAATAGGTATAGTTTTAATCTGAAATGATATACTGAACTAACTTTTGAAGAATCGGGTTATCCCGAATCCAAATTGCAGGAATCGACACTCAGTCTGAAATCGACCTGAACCGAAAACACAGTTAACCCAACTTGTAACAAAAATAATTATTGCCGAAGGGATTCACCCCTTCACCCTGTGCTGTAACCTTCTAGAAATTTTGCTGTGAATTTCAGATTTTTTTTTCTCAAAATCATCCCTGATATAGTAATATTTAAAGAAAAAAAATGAGGTAAAAGCGATGTTTTTCCGAACAGAACCAAAAGTTTCTCATATTATAAAGTTTTTCAGTTTCTGCTTATCAATTCCAGTATCTGAAGCAATATGCGAAGGCTGGGGTTCTGTGATAAGCAATATAATGCAGAAAAGAACCAGAGCAGATGATGGAAATGCACAAGAGATAGGCACAGCAGATATGCACGCTTTTATTGTACTCAATAATCCTTCTGCAGGATATAAATCTGTTAGAAAATTTTTAAAAAGCACATTTATTAATAGATATGGCACAAGTTTTTACAACCACTTCAAAAATATATCAACATTTGTATCATGCATTAAATCCACAGTTGTGTCAAGAATTTTGGAAAATGATAAAACAATATTGCCTTCTTTTAAATAAAGCATTGTCCAAAGTTCCATTTTTTATCTAATTTTCTGCTTAATGCTTGAAAATAAACCTCTTTGTGTGTCTCAAGCTTTTTTTAAAATTTATTTATGTAAATGACACAAACAGTTTGTATATATATACCTATGATGCCATAATTAATTAGTACTACAACAGCAGCAAGAATATATTTATATGATATATTGCATATTGCAGACTATTTTCGAAGACATTACTAGTGTTGCAGACACTTAAAGATAGTTCTGTCACTGGGCTACTCTGTATAGCTGCAAACTATTCATTTTTTGTGTTAACACTATTTCAGAATCATGATCCTGAGCTTATTTAATCGCAGAATTCTGATATTAATTAACATTAAGAATAGGAAAAGGTTTCTATTTGAAAGTTGTAAAAACTAAAAATTGGAATAGTTGATAGCTTACGCACTTAAAGTTTTGATTTTGCTAAATAAAAAAACAATGCTTTAAATTTTGAAAATAATGTATAAAATATAAATATGAAAATAAAGTGATGGGGGGGGGGGGGGGGGGTACGCTACGGATCTTAGACCTGCAGAATATTAAGTCTCCGGTAATTTTTTCTTAGAAATTAAGCCCTACTAGGGGGTGAAATAAGAATGCATCAAAATAAATGCAAAAGGTCATTTACAAAAATTTTAAAAAACAAAAATGCTCCACGTGATATTATACGCTAAAATCTTAGATGTAGCTGATCAACTATACCATGCATTGGAGGGTTAAATTATTCAAATCACTGTCCTAAAACTCCCTTGCAATAATTACAAATCACAATAGCTTCAAAATAAAAACTATCTGTAAGACTTCCTGTATTCAAAGCTCATCCCAAGTAAAAGTCTGCCCTTTATGTGTTAGATTATATATTTTTGTAGCATCATTTTAAATTTTAAGCTCGTAAACATTTAAGAAGCGAAGCCATTTTGTTTAAACTATCAATTCATAAAATATTTGAACGAGAATTACTTATAAATTATTGAAAAAAGGATTGTTTGTTTACGCGTACACGTTTACGATGCAGTAACGCTACAGTGTCTAGAAGTAACTAGTGTGCTTATCGCCAATACAACCATAAGGGAAAAAATGTGTCAGAAAGGAGGAAAACCAAATTCTCCCCCAGAGGGCGTCGAGTTCCCACCGTGGTTATTTGCATTTGAAGTTTCATTTAAAAGGCTTGATCCTAATATGAGTTTTGATATAATTACCTCTATATTTTCAAACGAACTATACGAATTTTTCTATTTCTCTAATATTTTAAAGTAAACATATATTATAACATATACTATGCTTCTTTAATAATAAATTAAAATGGATAATTCCGCAAATACTACGAAAAGAAAAGCTGATCGAACATGCTTCGTTTCTGGATGTTCAAGTGGATATAAAAGTAACAAAACTAAAATAACTCTATTTTCCACCCGTAAAAACAAAAACCAATTTAAAAAATGGTTAAAAGTCATTCCTCGAGCCGATAAAGACTTGAACCAATATTCAGTTGTGTGTGAATCGCATTTTGATGAGCGATTTATTGAGAGGAGAAATAACGATTTATTAATTATTGATATCCTAACTTTTAAATTTATTTTAACATGACTATTTTGTTTCATTAGTATGCTTTCATTGAATTAGGGTTTTAATACATTCACAAAATTAATTTCTTACTTTTTGTATCTATTACTGGAATTAAAATTGTTTGATTTATTTCTTTTATTAAAATTTTGATTCACATTGGGAAATGTGAGTATGAGAATGGTTAAATATTGTTGATAGATTAATATAATATTTAAAAAAAAAAACTAAAATATATTAAAAACTATTAATTAAAAGAATTTTTTTAAAGGATGATTAGCACATCTACCCAAAATTTAAAGAAAATGCATTCTTGTAATACTTTCAGGAGAATAATTTTTTTTTTCTAGATTTGAAAGAATCATAGATTTCTCATTTGACGTTTTGTTAGTATACCTTAAATTATTTTACCCAAAACTACCCTCTGAAACAACAGAAATTTTTAACAACTAATCATTATTAATTAAATTTATTATAGATTAAAATGTTTTGAGCTTGAATTTACATAGCTGTGTTATACAATTATTTTAAATTTAGTATTTTAACTTTTCTATCTAAATTAATTAAAATATTGATTTTGTGATAATGACAATAAATAGTTTAAAGAAGGAATTATTATCATAAATATTTTATTAATTATTGATATCCTAACTTTTAAATTTATTTTAACATGACTATTTTATTTCATTAGTATGCTTTCATTGAATTATGTTTTTAATACATTCACAAAATCATTTTCTTACTTTTTGTAAGGTGTCTATTACTGGAATTAAAATTGTTTGATTTATTTCTTTTATTAAAATTTTGATTCACATTGGGAAATGTGAATATGAGAATGGTTAAATATTGTTGATAGATTAATATATATATATAAAAAAAAAAAAAAAAAAAAAAAAAAAAAAAAAAAAAAAAAACTAAAATATAATAAAAACTATTAATTAAAATAATTTTTTTAAAGGATGATTAGCACATCTACCCCAATATAAAGAAAATGCATTCTTGTAATACTTTCAGGAGAATAATTTTTTTTTTTTCTAGATTTGAAAGAATCACAGATTTCTCATTTGATGTTTTGCTGGTATACCTTAAATTATTTTACCCAAAACTAAGCTCTGAAACAACAGAAATTTTTAACAGCTCAATTTACTTGTTAAGTGGATGTAAACAAGTTATGTAATAATAAATACCCATTAAAAAGTTGTCAGAATAGGGGTAAAATAATTTAACTGTATAAAAAAGGACATGTTTTTACAACAATATATCGTAGTATGATGTATTTATCCAATATATTGTTTTAGAAATAACTAAATATTGTTGGAAGAAAAACGTCCTATGATAAATTTTGTAACTGTTTGATTTCTTTACAATTAGTTGTTATGAAAGCAGTTACATTTCTCCCCAACTGCATTTTCATTATTAATATTTTTTTTCTTGTTTATTTTTTATCTAGAGCATTGTAAAGTACTAATTTATTACCGAAAAAATTAGATTTAAAACGATGTTTATGTACAAACGAAAGTTACCATAGCCGCGGCGAGAACACTAGCGCCATCTATCAGCGTCCTCTATTTCAGAGATATAATTTTGACGCCGATAACAACACTATTTACTTCTAGGCACTGTAGTAACGCTATACGGATACGGAGAAATGAAAAATTCCCCCGTTTCACGCACCCTACATGAGTGCAACCCCATTACCGGTTACTCGCGCCAAGACTTTTTCGCCAAATGCGTGAAACGAGGGAACTTTCCAAATTAGCCTCGCCGACGTGAAGTGTTCCCTATCCTTAAGGGTTTTTTGAATAATTTCTCCATTTTTATTTCATATTAGTGGGTATTATTCGTGTTTCTTGTATTGTGCTTAGTATTTATTTCCACCCGGGTGTGGTATGTTTGTGTTTTTTATTCAATTTTCCTTCCGTGTTACTGACTTGTTTCAGTTTGGTCACAGTGGCTGGCTCGCAGCACGTGGTGGTCACAGATAATGTGTTAAATAACTTCTCTCAGAAAACAACCATGGAAATCAGAAACGAGGCTACCCCTAACCCTTTCTTATACAAATCAAATAGCTCTCCGGAAGAAATTCTTGTCGAGGCCAGTAAGCTCGGCATTGGAGCAGTATCAATCACTCTCACGGCTAACAACGGCTCATCCCAAAATACTTAAGGAGGCCATCGCTTCGCAAATCCCCTCTCATAATAATATCGACTTCATGAAAAAAACTTCTGGTTCACACCCTGGATGCTGGAACGGCCATTTAGATTTTCAACATCCCAGTCTCCGCTTCATTCCAAACTGAATGCATTTCTACGAGACTCTTGCTTCATAACATCTCTCCCCTAGTGGACTGTACAGAAATTGCAGACGAACTCGCCTACGTTGGGATTAAACCGCTTGAGGTAAGACGTTTTCTTAGACAGGGCTCTGTTCCCACCTCCTCCGTCCTTGTCACCAAACTTGGCCACTCTCTGCCGTCCGACATCAAACTTTGGTATCAGGTACACCGCATAACTCTCTTCGTCGATAAACCCCGTCAATGCACCAACTGCCTAAAATTCACTCACAACACTCGCGCTTGCAAAAGCACTCGTGTTTGCGGCCAAACTCACGACGGCACCTGCTCTAACGACTCCCCCATGTGTGCCAATTGCAAAGGCAATCATGTATCCTCAGACAAGTCATGCCCACATTATAAACACGAAGCCAAACTACTCGCATTTAAAGCTGAGAATCACCTTACTTTCAGTGAGGCCCGACGTCAATTCCGTGTCAGTATAGCTTCCAAAGCCGAGTCATACCCCCACCCATGGATTACGTTACAAAAACCGACTTACAGGAACTCCTCCAGTGTTTAACATGGTCAGCTTGCTCCAACAGGTCGTGGACTCTCAAAAAACTAACTGTCAAGAACTGTTAAATTCGCTTACTACGACGGTCGTAGACGCCGTGAAAGATACGCTGACAGCCGACGTTCTCCCTCCCAAACCATCTCCCTCTGACAAAAGGAGCGAGGCGCCCTCACCTCCACACTGGACAATACTTAAATCAGAAAAAGCTAAAAAATTGAAAATGGCGTTATCGTCCAAGGGTTTGACAACCGATTCTCTTATGGACACATCTACCCCTTAGTCTTGGATCCCAGATGGTCCTGCTCTTCGCGAGGCGAACCTTGGATCTACTTCTACCAACACTTAGCGTGGCTGCGGCTGCCCCCCCCTTTTCCCCCCGCGGGGGTACCTTTTTTTGCTGTTTGCTTTCCGTCTTCTGGCTTCCTTGTCTTGGCTCTCTGGCTCCGCACTTCCTCTTTTTTTCCCACCTTTTCCGTTCATGGGTATCACACTCATTCATTGGAACTGACGCAGCATTCGAGCTAACGGCCACTGCCCAAACAGCACACACCCATCTATAAGACATCTACAAGCTGTAAACCCCAAAAAACCGACACATCTATAAGAAGTCTATAAATATCCATGATACACCCTTTTCACCTCTTATGGAGATGTTATGTGTGATCTCTCTGAGTTCTATTAGACGTCCAAGATATCCAGGTAGTCTATAAGACCACGTCTATAAGACGTCCAAGCATAGATCACTTTTCAACATGCAGTACTTCTTATAGATGTACTTAAGACTTGGATTGTAGATATCTAAGTACATCTGATATGCATCTATAAGACGTCTATTTACTGATATTCAGTATTTCTTATAGACATACTTAAGATATGCAAGAAATTTCATCAGAAATACAGCCTTGGGCAAAAGTATTGATCACCCCCATATTTATAATATATTTGTAAAAATAACAGTTAGATACTGTGACGATGCTATGTAAGTTTGATTCCAAAAGTCCAGATAATAAAACCAGGCAAATTAATGTTTCTCAATTTACAAGCAATCTTAACTAAACTCACATGACCGTTCGATAAATCCTAGAATGCTCTGGACATGTGAGTAGTCTAATCTATTATTCAGAGTATTAAGGTCCAAACATAAAGTCCACCTACATTTTAAGAATAAACAAAATAACCCCTTTCCCACTTGATATGACTGCAAGTATAATTAAGATTAAAGAAATCACGAGTGTTAATCAGTAAGAAGTAAATAGCCAGAGGTCGATTTGAAGTAATCCGTTTTGAGATAAATAAAAGTATATATACGCATTAACAGCAGTACGACAGGGCGAAAAGACATGATTATTAAGTGAAGTTAATTCACTGAGTGTTCACCTCTCCATACTATGGTCCTCATCTCCTGGGTAAGTGTATTCATGAGTCTCCATCTCTCTATATATTATCTCACTTGTATTTCTGATGATGTTAAATATCAAATAAAGTTGTTAAGTTTATAAATTGGAGTTATCGCCAATTACTATACGGTAGCAACCTAACATATGGTGCCGTTATGGCTGTTATCAGCCGGTGCTACTGTTGTTTTGACCGATGGGTCCTTATATCAATTTTAACAGAACTTTCTCACAATCAGAAATGATTTCCTTATATATATATATATATTTTTTTTTTGACAGAGATTATATATATTAAAATTTTACCAACTTTATTTTCCTTCTTTATTATATATTTTGATAAATTTTACCTTATTAATGTGCTACTTGCAAACTTTCATATTATGAAGCTCTGCTATCAGGATAATTTTATAAAACTGTAGCACATAGAGAAACAGTTATTTATATTAAATTTTGACTCAAATATGTACTTATTTAAACTGTTTATCATGACTATAACCTTTATCAGAGTGACAACTATTATGAGTGGGGGTGTTTTATGAATTAATGGGACAAATTAATTTTCTTCCATACTTTTTTTTCTTTCCCCTCTAATATGTTAAGTAAATGTGCTTTATTATTAATGTGTTGAGGCTATTTTATTGTTATCATTACTATAATTCCGCTATGGCAGAACCTACTAATAAAATTGCCGGATATCAAAATTTGATTAACAATTTCGATGGTGACCTGTTCTCGAATGTTAAGTATTTTTTTGAAAATATTGAATCTATTGGTACTCTCGCTGAATGGAAAGACCCTGAATTGATAGTAGTTTTAAAAAGTAAACTGCGCGGTCTTGCGTTGCAATTTTTTATTGACGACTCGGAACTAAACCAAGAAAAGGAATTTAAAAACATCAAAGAAAAATTCTTAAAATATTTTGATCAAAAAACAACTTTGAATCAAAGACAAATGCTATTTTCAAATTGCAGACAAGCACCTAGAGAATCAGTCAGGTCTTTTGCCACTAAAGTCGCAAATTTAACCGCGAAATACTTTGGTGCAGGTAATATCTCTAAACCAGATGTGGTTCCTATAGTTGATCAAACAAAACTCGCAAAATTTTTGGAAGGGTTACAACCTTCTCTGAAAGATTTAGCTATGAACCGGAATCATAAAACATTCGATGAAGCTGTAGAACAAGCTCAACTGGACGAAATTAATGCACAATTTTCAGCATCTGAGGTAGTTCCTATAAATAACTTTAATTCAACTCCGCAAGTCAATATTGAGGACAAACTAAATAACATAATTAGCAAACAAACTGAAATGACAGAACGTTTAGTTAATTCGCTTTCGGAACAGATTCAAAATTTACGGTTCCAACATCCCCCCCCCTGCCCCTCGGAATTTTACGCACATTTCCAGACATACTCGACCATCAAATTTGCATTGTGTACTGTGTGGACGAAATAATCACTAATCCCATAACTGTTATTCGCGGACTAGAAATACACATTTATACCAATCTAGGGTCCGTACGCCGCATCAGGACACAAGATCCAGAAACTACGCAGATAATACGCTTTATCAGCCGAGGTCATTTACACCGCGTCAACAACAGCATACGCAATATACTAGTAACAACCCTTTAAACTCGAACCGGGGTCGATAACAACTAAAGGGCCCCGATCACTGCAGGCTAAAACAAACATGAGAAGGAATACATCGCGATTATCAGGTACAGCGGAGTATACAATCGGAAAATACAGTCCTTTACCTATCGTCGAGATAAAAATAGGAGATGAATTTTTTAATGGTCTTTGGGACAGTGGAGCGAGCGCGTCTTTGTGTAGCTACAACGCTTTTAAGAAAATAGATCCAAACCTTATACGGAGTAATCATACAAAACCTTCTATTAAAATCGCAACTCTTACTGGTAATGAAATAAAAATTCATTCCACTGCGGATATTTCTCTTTCTATTGGAAATAAAAACCTAAATTATAATTTTTTAGTCACCCATTCTAATTTTAGCCCAGATTATGATTTTATTTTCGGTTTTGATTTCATGTCATCATTTAAATGTCAAATCAA
Organism: Maratus michaelseni; assembly: GCA_963931845.1. Taxonomy (NCBI): domain Eukaryota; kingdom Metazoa; phylum Arthropoda; class Arachnida; order Araneae; family Salticidae; genus Maratus; species Maratus michaelseni. Next base: position 21,752,749 of record OZ007599.1, on the reverse strand, counting down.
TTTTGATAATAGGACTGTCTCATTTCGAGGTAATCAGATACCTATATGCAAATTTGGCCAGCAAAAAATTAATGTGATGCATGTTCAATCTTATGCAAAATTAGTCCACAAACTGAAAATTCCTCCATTACAATCCGCAGTTGTTCAGATTAAATCTAACCAGAAATTGCCTATCGGTACGAGCGTATTATTAGATCCTTTACCTTCTCGTCATGACTTGGAATTGCACAATTCTGTTTCTACTATTACTAAAGATGGAACGATTCCTCTCATAATTAATAACCTCTCTACTAGTTCTACTCTCCATCTGAATAAAAATACAAAAATAGCACAAATTGATACCCATATTGATATCGCAGAGGATAAATCCATTTATGAAAAACGGAGGCAAGAATTAAAAATGTCTGACTTTAATTTCACGGGAATTCCAATCGAAGCTCAACAAAAATTAGAAGCGTTAATTCACGAATATGCTGATATATTCAGTAATTCTTTAAAAACTATCGGGAAATGTACCTTGGAAGCCCCACCTATTGAATTAACTGATTCTTCGCCCATTCAATGCCGACCATTTCCAGTTCCGATTGCGTTGCGTGAAACACTTCAAAATGAGATAAGACAATTGTCGGAAGCCGGTATTATAGAGAAATCTAACAGCCGATACTCCTTTCCTCTTATCTTAGTTAAAAAGAAAACTGAAGGTAAATATAGATTAGTAATCGATTATCGTAAGCTAAATAAAGTTACAATTTCTTCTAATTATAAATTACCACTTATTCCGGACATTTTAAATTCCTTAAGAGGTGCTAAGTATTATAGTACACTGGACGCGAACTCTTCTTTTCATCAAATAAAATTACGTGATGAAGATAAGCATTTAACTGCATTTTCAAGTCCTTATGGGCATTTTCAATATAATTTTTTAAGCTTCGGATTGAAAAATTCAGCTCAAATTTTTCAGGAAACAGCGGATACTGTACTTAATGGTCTCCAGCCGGAAAATATTGCTACATATATTGATGACATTATTGTCCCAGCAAACACCATTGATGATTCGATCCGTAAATTAAGATTGGTTTTCGATCGTTTTCGGCAATTCGGATTAACTTTAAATCCATCTAAATGTCAATTTCTCCAGCCTAGCATTAAATATTTAGGTCATGTTGTTGATAAAAATGGTTTGAAACCATTACCAGAGACACTCATTTCAATTAACCACTTTCCAGTACCTAACACAGTGCGTAAATTAAAGCGTTTTTTGGGTTTGGCAAACTATTACAGATCTTTCGTGGAAAATTTTTCTGAAGTTGTCTTACCACTAACAAACTTGACAAAGAAATCGTCAAAATTCCTATGGACGGAAAAGGCTCAGATCGCTTTTGATACGATTAAAGCTAAATTATTATCCGATGTAATGCTAAAACACCCTAATTTTAATGACATATTCTATTTAAACACGGACGCTTCCGGAGAAGCCGTTGGTGCGTCTTTATTACAGAAAGATGAAAACGGAATTTTGAGACCCATTAATTATTTTTCTTACAAATTAAAACCCCATGAAAAGAAATGGCCTGCTATTCAGCTTGAGGCATATGCTATCTTGCTAGCCATCAGGCACTATAAAGTTTATTTATATGGTCGTAAATTTATTATTCTCTCCGACTGTAAATCACTTGATTATTTAATAAAATTAGATTCCCCTGCCAGTAGACTATCTCGCTGGTTACTAGAACTATCAAATTATGATTTTGAATTTGAGCATATCAAAGGCTCAATGAATTTTTTAGGTGACTTATTATCAAGAGATATAGCCCATTCCGTTAATGTTGTTAAGGCGGACGTTCCAAATCTCGAAACCATACGATCCGAACAACGCACCGATCCCTCATTGAAGCTTATTATTAATTATTTGGAGAACAACTCGCAAACTTGTCCGTATAAAACAGGTGACTATTTCCTAGATAATGGTATACTTAAACACTTGTCTTATAGAAATAAACGTGCAGCACGGAACGACTATTTTGAGCAAATTGTAATACCGAGAAAATTAGTTCCATATGTTTTGGAAGGGTCAGAAACGGTGCATTTTGCATTCTTTAAAAATTATAGAACTATTAAAGAAAAATTCTATTGGAAAAATATGTACCGCGACATAAAAAACTTTTCAAATTCTTGTACTAAATGTATTGAAAAAAAAAAGGTTTTAATATTACTAAATCCCCTCTTATGAAATTTGACACACCAACTCAACCAATGGAACTTTTAAGTCTGGATATCCTCGGTCCCTTAAGTATGTCTGAGAAAGGAAATAAATATGTTCTTACAGTTATTGACCATTTTACGAAATATTCTGTTCTTTTTGCACTTTCTGATATAACAGCAAACACCATTTCGTCAAAATTATTACAGGTTATAACTACTTTTGGTGTACCTCGAGCCATTTTGACAGACCTCGGGAAAAATTTCCAAAGTAAATTATTTTCTGACCTAGCGAAAAAACTTAATATTCAGAAGCTTAAAACTACTCCTTATAGGCCTCAAACAAATTCCGCGTGTGAACGTCTGAATGCCAGCATTAAAAATAGCTTAACATGTCTTTCAGAAACAATTACTGATTGGGACACATACTTAGATTATTATAATCTTATCTACAATAACTCGTATCATGATACGACGCATGAAAAACCCTCCTTTCTTATGTTTAACCGAGACGTTAGTTTACCATTCCATTTATTGGAATTGCCACCGCGACATCATTATTTTCCATGTGAAAATTATGTTGAAGAAAATCTTTCTAAATTACATTATGTGTATGGAAACGTATATAAAAATTTGGAGAGAGCTTCAGAGAAACAATCTCAACTTCGCGAAAAGATTGCTAAATCTAAACAATTTTAATTAGGACAAAAAATATATTTACATACTCCTGCTACTACAAAATTAACGGGAAGAGCGTTGCGAAACATTTTAATGGTCCATATCGTGTAATTGAGAAACATTCAGATTTAAATTATACTATAATTCACGTGAATAAGCCTTTCGCGAAACCAGTTAAAGTTCACGTTGACAGAATGTTATCATATGTTGAAAGGCGGCCTGATCTGCAAATTCCCGATACCCCACTAAACACTGAACAAGAATCACCAATTCAGATCTCTAAAGATAAAACTCCCCTGCGTCCACCGCCGAGAAGTAATTGTCGCCTTTATGATAGTGAAACTGATGAATATATCCCACCTTTTATCCCATCCTCTACTGCACGTAGAAAAAAGAATGATAACCAAGTAGTTCAAACCCCCACAATTCTCTTATCAGAGCCTTCTTGCGTACCTACTGCAAATAATGCAGAGCCGCTAATTGATGCGCAATCTGTCACGCCGTTACGGTTACGCAAAAATGAAGAAGGGGTATGGAATTGTTCAAAGACGCAGCAGCAGAATCCTGTTTCTAGTTCGGATATAAACACTACTTCGTTCGCGGATAGAATAGTAAATTGGGCAATTGGTTCTAATTCGGACTCGCAAGACAATAGAAATATTATCGATAAAATTTCAGATGTGTTAGCAGACAAGCTGGATACTGTGGGAAATATCCAGACACAAATTTTAAAACCTCAAAAAACTAGATATTTTTATAGGCGAAATTAAATCTCATTTGATTATTTTTTATAATATTTTTTTTCTTTTCTACAGTTAAACAATTCGCTACTTAAAATTAGTCCCTGAAGGAAAACAAAAATAGAAATTCTTAACTTTTTCCTCTAATTTAATACATATATATATATAAAAATTTTACCGTATTTTATCAATTTTTTTTGTTCTATTGTTGTGAGTTTTGTGTTTTTCGATACTTTTTGTGAGATGCGGCCGAATCTTGCATTAGGTCTCTATTCAGTTTTTCAACCGGAAGATTTTTTTTATGCGGGCGTAGAAATTATTTTTTTGGTTGATTAATTGGTTAGGAAAATAGAAAACTGAAATTCGTACAATTATTCAACTACTGTTTTATATTTCATGAAATAGAACAAAACATGAAGCAAAATTAAATTAATGGGAATAATATTAGTTTTTGCAAACTATAATTTTTGACTGTTCTATACTCTACATTTTTAATAACACACATTTGCTAAACTACATTTTTTTTTCTTTTCTCTTTCTTCCTTCTGTTGTCTTTTAGTCAGTATTGCGTTCACGGGTAAACATTTAGTTAAGATAAGGCAGATCGGAACTGCTTAGTTAATCGAAAGGTAGCAGAAAGATAAAGACTTTCCTTCATTGTTTTCACTTTTGACTGATATGTTCTGAATTGTAGACAAATTTTGTTGTGAGTATAATTGTTGACTGTTCTTATTTTTTTTTTTTTTTTGTTTTACAAAGATTATTTTTTTTTATTAAACTTTCCTTGTTGTGTTTTAATTAAAGCTTTTAACAAGGATCACGATAATTTCCTGTAATTTTGTTCCCCCTTTCCCTTTTTAATCCTTTTTCTGAATATCAGGAAAACATTTCTGTTTTATTGTACTTAAACAACTTTACTATTTGTACTTTTTAAGTACTATCAAATGTTGGAAATTAAATATAATTTTTCATATGTTTAGGTTAGATTAACAAAAACGCAATGTACAACTCTATTTCAAAAACGCAATGTACAACTTCAATTTTAATGGAATATGCAATTTTAATTCTAACCTCATAGTAAATTTTCATTATATTTAAATATTTCAATTTTTTTGGTTTGAAGATTTTTTTTTCCTCTTGAACAAAAAAAAAAAAAAAAAATAATAATAATAAAGTTACTAGATGAAGTAATTAATTTAAATAAATACACAAGTTGTATACTAATTTAAATATGAATATTTTTTTTTTATCAAAAAAAAAAAAAAAGAGATGGAGCACTTATTTTATTCTTCTCAGGAGGTAGTATATACTTTGTTTTCCTTTACCTTAACTATTTTTAAGTTAACAGCAAGTTCGCTAGGATATTGATCAGCGCTGTTATTGAAGATGGTTTCCTGTTTGAAAAATCCCCAACTTACTGTGTTCTCACAAGACCACATATTCCTTCCTGTGTTAAGGATCATCATCATTCCTGATCTCAATGTTCCTTAGATGCAGACTTCCCGGAGAATTTATCCTAGTTGCGATTGTGAACTTAAGACAGAGAGCAGCACTTGTGATTGCTTTCAAGTGATCTACCGTAGGATTGATCTATTTTCCAAAACGTCCAAATTCCAGGTTCATTCTAGACCACCAGGAGTTGCCTATCATCTACAAAGCGTCATCAATGCCGTAAAAGTAAGCTGTGTGGAAACATTTACAGATCTACGTTTTCGTTACTGTCATCTATATAGTGTTTTCAGTTCGACTTAAGCATCTGTGCTCTGTGCACTGACTTTCTTACAGTGATGTGAGGTAATTACGAGAAACGGAATATGGATAATTTATCCTTCTCTCACTCATCGTCACATGCAAAACATTACTAGCATTAGAACAGCAAGGTTTCATCTATTACGAACTACTTTGTCCTCGAAATCATCATAGAAGGGACGAGTACTGCGACTTCATACCTTACGGAGTTAAGTAGTTATGATGACCTAAGACGAATTTTTTTACGATAGTGTACCGTTACAAGAACATTTCACAATTAAATATTACACTTTCAAAGTGACATCCATTCCATTATAGTTCATATGAACATTTTACATTACTGCTGCAATGATTATGGAACTTATTTTTAGGTGTTGTTATCAGAAAAGACTTTTAGATACTTTTCGTTACATCTTAGTTGTTATCGTAGTGTTTCTTATCATGGACACCATTCTTGGACTGATTGCCAAGTCATTGAGAAATTACTAAAACAATTCTCTTTGATGCTGCAGAAAGATATGCATACCTGCACTAGACTTTAAAAGATATAGTCACTGCATACTTTCTTATATCAATTATTATTTCTGATTATGCATTATTATTATTGATATCATCATGTTATATGTAGTTTGAAATAATATTTTTTTCTCTTCTAAATATATATATACATATCATACTTTTGTGTGTGCCTGTGTGTGTGTTTGCGTTTTTTTTTTCTCTCTCTCTTTCTCTTCTTCTCTTTCTTCTTCCATGGAAGATGCTGCATATTTAAATTTATCAACTGTATTCTATTTTTTTTTTGTAGAAGCCTTGGTACATATATAGTATACTTATTTTGTGTCATTAGTAGGTAGTTCTGCGTAACTACTATTATGTTTATTTTATATGTCTATATTTCAGAGAAATGGAGATTCCTATAGACAAAATTCTTTTTTTTTTTTTTTCTGCGAGGTGGGTGGAGATGTGACGATGCTATGTAAGTTTGATTCCAAAAGTCCAGATAATAAAACCAGGCAAATTAATGTTTCTCAATTTACAAGCAATCTTAACTAAACTCACATGACCGTTCGATAAATCCTAGAATGCTCTGGACATGTGAGTAGTCTAATCTATTATTCAGAGTATTAAGGTCCAAACATAAAGTCCACCTACATTTTAAGAATAAACAAAATAACCCCTTTCCCACTTGATATGACTGCAAGTATAATTAAGATTAAAGAAATCACGAGTGTTAATCAGTAAGGAGTAAATAGCCAGAGGTCGATTTGAAGTAATCCGTTTTGAGATAAATAAAAGTATATATACGCATTAACAGCAGTATGATAGGGCGAAAAGACATGATTATTAAGTGAAGTTAATTCACTGAGTGTTCACCTCTCCATACTATGGTCCTCATCTCCTGGGTAAGTGTATTCATGAGTCTCCATCTCTCTATATATTATCTCACTTGTATTTCTGATGATGTTAAATATCAAATAAAGTTGTTAAGTTTATAAATTGGAGTTATCACCAATTACTATACGGTAGCAACCTAACAATACAAATATTAAATTGTATACAATTATGAATTTTCTCTTTAAGAAATGTTGGCAAAAAAAATAGCAAACGAATAATTCATTTTTTAATAAAGCTATTTTCTTTAAAAAACATTTTTTAATATTTAATTTTGCTTTCTGGAAGTTTTGTTAGCCAGTTAATAAATAATCAAGAAAATAATTCTTGGATGAAAAGTCAAAATAAAGAGCTTAGTCTTCAAAAATAAAAATAAAGAAATCTCATGTTAAAAAAAAAAAAAAAAAAAAAAAATACATTTTTACATAATTTTTAACATGTGTTAATAATAAAAAATAATTAATTATTTACACTGCTGAAAAGTTTTATATTTTGGCTTTTACTACAAGAAAAGACAAAATAAAGAACTTAGTCTTCAAAAATGAAAATAAAATGTTATGTAAAAAAAAAAACAACATTTATACATAATTTTTAACATGCGTTAATAATATTTTTAAAAAAATTAAGAAATATTTACGCTGCTGAAGAGTAAGTTTTATATTTTGGCTTTTACTGTAAGAAAATTATTTCAATTTCCATGATTATCTGTTAACTTACATGACATAACAATGACACTTCCAGAAAACAAAGTAATTAATACTTTTTAAAAAGTAGGTTTTCAAAGAAAGCGACTTCATTAAAAGATGAGTTGTTCGTTTGTCTTCTTCTTTTTTTTTTTTTTAACAAACCGTAATAACTTAAAAAGAAAATTCCTAATGATATGCAGTTAAATATTTGCATATAACTATTACTTTTACAAATATATTAAAAATATGGGGGTGCTCAATACTTTCAGCCAAGACTGTATTTCCAGTGAAACGACATAGTTTTTTTGCACGTCTTAAGCATATCTATATGAAAATTAGTATAATTCTTGCAGAAAATGTTAAAATATAAAGAAATTGGTCTTCAACAAGGAAAATAGAGAAATCTTATGTTAAAATTACACTTTAAATTTTATAAATTTAAATTTTTAATTTCTTAATAAAAATGATACAAGTTTTAAGAAATATTTTCATTGGTGAAGATAAGTGCTTTATATACTTTGGCTTTTCCAGTAAGAATTATTCTAATTGTCATGATCACCTATTAACTTGCATAGCATAACAATTGCTATGGTATGAAAGTTTCAATTATGATATCTTACTGAAAAACAAAGTTATTACAATTATAATTGTAATAACTTAACCGTTAAAGACATAGACAGCAGTTGTGAATTCTAAAATAATTGTGTTGAACACATGCGCTTCATTTACCCTCTTACTAAATATCCTTCATAGTTTAATGTTGAAGTTCAAAATTTGTTCTACTCTTTCATTATTTTATCAGCAAGTTTCCATTGATGTACAAAATACACCGTCATTGAATTTTTATAAACTATTATTTTTTCGTTCTTAATTAAGCATTTTTTTACATATAAATGTGAGATCTATTACTAGAATAATATTATTAGACATAAGACACTATTATACTTTATCATCAAAAGTTTATATTTTATGCTTTCAAAGACACTGCTTGTGTCTTAACTATAAACTGTCCGTGTTAGATTAATTATAACTAAATTAGTTTTTTTTTAACAATTTGATGTTTATTGCTTTTATACTACTACTGGACATCGCATTAAACAAGGATATCATTAAAGGTTACTTAAGTTTTAAAAGCTGATGGTGCATAGAGTGTGCTGCTTGTGTCTTTATGTTGTACAAATCGTCAGTGGTGTTAAAGGTTAAAAAAGAATTTCATAACTGTATGTAGTTAAATATTTGCATTCGACTAATATTCAGGCTCGTGCTGGCACTTAGGGATAGGTGTCCCTGCACCCTCTGCCACCCTTAATGATGTTACATGATTTAGTGTGAAAGTGCCAACATGACCCTCTGTCCACCGCCCTTTCAAGACATCCAGCGTGGGCCTGCTAACACTTTTAAATCAGTTATAATAAAAATACAGCAGTGCTTAATAATTTTGGTAAAGACGACTGTATATAAAAATACTAAATGTTTCGTTCCGATAATATCAGTATTATTCCCATATTTATAATGGGATTTTTTTTTTATCAAAGCATCGACTAATTTTTATAATATTTCCAATGAAATATGAATGCTGTAATTCCCTCAAATCTCATAACTGAATTTTATAAACTACCATATTTACTTACTCCTGCATAATGCACACATTTTTACCAAAATTTCAGGTCTAAAAACCAGTATGTACATTATACACTGAATATTTCTAACAACCGTATACATCAAACCACACACGTTTTCACAATATATATATATATATATATACATAATGCAAAACCTTAATTTTAAGTTATTTTAATAAGAGGGCAAACTATACATGAGCAAATACAGAAGCAACTTAGGTTTGAGAAAAAGATTAAGTCCTGATTTCTAGTTTTTTTAAGTTAAAATAGCATGGTGCATATTATACATGAGAAATATTTTTTTTCTTATGTAAAACAAGGTACACATTATACACAAGTAAATATGGTATTTAAAATCAGTTTGCCAATTTTATTTTGGAAGAAATTTCTAAATCCTCCAGTATTTTGCAACAATAAAGAGGCTAACAGATTTGTTATTTCCCCTTATTATTTAAAATGAACAAATCTTCAGAGGATAAAGACTTATGGTAGATAAATTTTTATCTACCACCCCCCCCCCCTCTCCAACAACAAAAAAAAAACCTTTGCGATGATTGTTACACATATATTACACACAGCATGCATAAAATCCTTAATTTTTCATACCAATATTTTGGAATAGTAATTTTTTCTTTATTTTATCATATAATTTCTTCAATTAAATTAGGCCAAGTTTTCTATTTGGAAATACTATAGTACTTCCTACAGTGATAAAAGATTCAAAATTGTGTATGGGACACTTGTCGCAAAAGGATTAACACAAATTAATAAATTTATTATTCTGTTTATTTTGTTCTAGTTCCCCAATATAGACAAGACAGGTTTTTTTTTTTTTTTTAATTATTAGACAAATGTTTTAAAATCTATTTTGTATATAGAACTAAATTAAAAAAAAGTTATCAGTACAAAAATATTACTCCAATTAATATATTGTATGGAAGAACCACCCAGAATTGTTTTTTTAATCATGTCTGCCTACATCAAAAACTTATTTACAATTATCTGAGCTTCAGATACGTAAGGAAATTTACAAATTGACTGCCTTCTCAATTTTGCATTTTTAGAAAAGCAAGAAAAATTTTAAGTTAACAAAAAGGGTGGACAGTCACTTTTACAAAAATTAAATATTGCAACATGATTTAAATTAATGCTAAACATTATTGCATGCTTTCTCATTAGAATATATCATATTTTTCAAATGTGTCAGATCTACCACTCAATAACAATTTTAATAAAAATATAAGTATTTTTTTCTTATCAACAATATTAGACTAGGTGACAGTACTAGGTGGTACAGAATACAACTATAACAGAAAAAGGAAGAAAAAAAGGACTTTATTTGAAAAAAAAAATCTTTGGAACAGGCTGTAACAGGACAAACACAATTCTTTAAGTTTCAAATATATAGATTATTCTATTTCATTATCACTACAATAGTAAGAGCTGATTTCTTCGAGCAGCACCTATAATAAAATAATAAAAAGAAGAACACTGTTTTACTACATAACATTTTACGAATCACAAAAAATGACATTTTGTTAGGATAAAACATTTTACACACATCTAATGTCTTATATGAAAACTTACTAATTAAAACTGAATTAATCTTCAATGAAGCAATTATAAGTTACTCTCCCCACCCCTCCTCTTCATTAGGCCATGTCATTAATTTTTTGCAGGTTATTTCTAGTGATGGGCATAATGACTGATTTTGATATTTGAATGAATCATTCAGGCATGCACAAAAGCATAGCTGTCAAGGCTCTTAAAATTCTTTTTGTTTTAAAAAATTTCTGGCTTTAATTGATCACGAATAATAGGAATGTAAACAGCTATGCTTTTGTGTATGCCGGAATGTTTCATTTGAATATCAATCATTCATTATGTCCTTTGCTATGTTATTCTTAATTTTTAGGGTTTCACACTTAAGCAAAACTAATCTTAATTTTTTTAATGGCAATTCTTAAATTGGATCTGATGTCAGTTAAGAATAACTATTTATTGACTAGAGACATCAATAATAATAAAAAAAATTATAGTATCAATAAAATAGAGTTGGCTATAGTATCGATTAAATCGATAAAAAATATCGATAACGCCAATCACTAGCTAAACCTATGGGAGTGTTCTTTAAATTTCTCATTTGCATGTTGATATATTTTAATGATATATATTAATTAGGGATGCACTGAATAGTGATTTTGGCCGAATACCAAATATTCGGCCCATAGGTAAACCGAATACCAAATATTCGGCTAGCCGAATAGTAACAGTGAGGCCAAATACCGAATATTCGGGCAACCGAATAGTAACTATTCGGCTGAATACCGAATATTCGGGCAACCGAATAGTAACTATTCGGCTGAATACCGAATATTCGGGTGGCCAAATATTTTTATATTTTTTAGAGTTTTAAAAGTTATATTAAAAATTATAAAACATTTTTAAAATCAAATGAAAATTTAAAATGAATTAGAAGAAACATTTTACAGTGATATAGCATTTATTTGTCAGGAAGAAACTAACGTAAAACAATACAATATATTAAAATGGTGGCAAATTAGCAAGAATAATTTTCCTGTTCCTTTTGATTTAGCAAGGAAGTTTTTAAATGAACCAGTGAGCAGGTGTCTGGAATGGGAAATCATGATTATATTCAGCGGTTGTAAATATACAGGGTGTTCATATATCTTGGAACTAACTTTCTGCGTAGATAATGTGGTCAAGGCAAACATTTTTTGAGCAATAAGCATTATCTCAATCCACTTATTCTATCAAAAATACAGTACATTCAATCAAAAACACAGGGTATGTCACCTCAAGCTGAAACTGAATTTTCGTTCACAACTTTAACAACAATGAAAATATTTTAGCAAGATTTGCATTGTATTAATTTTATTTGTAGCAAATATGATGATATTATTGGAAGCATCTGAATTTTGGCCAGTGACACAGTATAAGTAACAGTGTCAGCTGCACTCTGAATAAAGGAATAACTAGCTCAGTTTTGTGTAGATATTAATAGTAGCAATTTCCAGCACTTCTCGTGATCGTGACTCACAGAAATCAAAGTAACAAACGAAAATTCAAATGAGATACACTTTATTTTTGATTGAATAAGTATGTTGCAATCCCGGTTTCCTGGACAAAAATTGTTTGTCTTGATGTCTATTGTCACCTGTGAAAGTTTTTTTCTTTTGTATAGAAAAACATGATGTTTGTGAAAAAACAAGAAACAGATTATTTACTAGACAATATTCAGGAACTTGCATTTATTTGTACATCATTAATGCCTATGAAGGTCATATTTAATGGTTAATTTTCTTAAGTGACACTTTTCAAGTGAATAAATAATGTAAAAGCATTCTCTTTCATTGGAGGTGCCAAGTCATATCTGTTAAAATACATCAATTGGTTGCAAACTCAATTACAGAACTTTATCATACATAGTCGGGGGTCAATATAGGAAAAATTTGGGGCCTATTTAGGGCCTCTTCAAAAAAACCCATTTAACAAAACAGGCTCCTTCACAAAATTCATTTTAGTAAAACAGGTCCCTTCACAAAAATCCTTTTAACAATACAGTCCCTTTCACAAAATTCCATTCCATAAAAAAATACTCTTCATTAATTATTTTTATTTTTTTATGTTGTAAAATGTGTAATTTGCAAATAAAACAAGTTTGTCAGAAATGAAAACTTTAGCAGAAGGACTTAGAGACGCAATTATTAAATGCTTTGTTTGAATTAAGAGTATAGCTAAATTTTATCTTTCGTTACAAAATGTTTTTTTCAAAAAAATATAATAAATTTCACAAAAATAACTTATTTTTCATAAAATGGGCCCCAAGAAAAAAAAAACCTGTATCGACCCCTGATAGTGTTGACTCTAGGCTAATTTGGCAGAGCGCAGCAACTTGCAGCCTTTTTTACTATTTTATGCCCCTGATTAGAGCAGTACCGAGTACTCGGTATACACTCGGTACTCGGTACTACACCGAGTAGTTGCAAGAATTTCATTTTTTAAGCATATTTAAAGACAAATTAATTTATAAGTGATCGATAAAAAGTTATTTGAATATAAATGTATAATATATGCCCTAATTCATAAATCTATTTACTACTTGGTACATAAAAATGTATCTATAAAACATAGAAAAAGGTAAGAAAAAACCCCCATGCAAAATTAATGTAAATTAAAGTTTAGTTTTATATTTATATTTAAAAAAAAAAAAGTCATTTTTAAACTGTAGGAAAAGATTGTGATTTTGGATAAAGAAGCAGTGTGTAGAAACAGAAAATACAATAAATGCAATTTAAAAAAATTAAATTTGCTGTATGGCAAATTATGGTACAAAAACACTATAATCATTCTACATTTTCCTGAGAAAGGGCATTTCTTTTATTCTTTTACATTTGGCCTGCTTCAGAAACCATGGTTAACCATGGTTACGTGCCCCTTTTTTCGAGGACGCCCAAGTCATCTGCCTCCAGGAAACTTACTTGAATTCTGACTCGTCCTTCTCTATTCCTAATATGACCACTTTCTTGGCTAACAGAGGCTGCGGTCGCGGAGGGGGCCTTCTCACGGCGGCCCGCACCTCTTACCCCTCATATCTCCTGGCTCTTCCTGCCGATCCCTCAGGAAGGGTCGAGGCCCTCGGTGTGATGTTCCATTCTCACGGTACTTGGTTCAGTGTGATTAATATCTATCTCCCAAGGAGTTCTTTTGCCGACACTTGGTTCGACGAGCTGCACCGTTCTATTGAGCCGCCTTTCGTCCTTTACGGCGACTTCAACATCAATCTTCTCCGTCGCCATCCTCCCTATCCTCTTGACCTTTAGCGGTTTCACTCCTGGGTTCTCAGTCACAACATCTGCATCTGTAATACCTCAACTCCATCGCGTATGGTTCATGGTTCTCCCCTCTCCCTGCTGGATCTCACTCTCTCGTCTCCGTAAAGATCGCGTCTCCGTATCTCCTGGAGACGAGAGATACGGAGTCCTGGTCCGTATCTCTCCTGCTCGGTCCTCTCCTGGACCGACCTGGAGGTCCAGGTTGGTCCAGGACTCTCCTGGTCGGTCTCTCCGGGTCTCTCCCGGAGAGACCGACCGCATAATTTCCCTGTCCACCGCCGATAGACGATTGGGATTATCATGCTTTCTGATTAGTTGTTAAACCGAACGCTTCTTAAGTCATTTCTGGTTGAACTCGGTTTTTTATATAATATCTATTAATTTCTATATAATCTAATTAATTTATAACTGTAATATAATAAATATTATAGTAATATAATCTAATTTATTTCTATATAATCTAATCTCTATATAATCTAATATTTCTATAAAATCTAATAATATATATATTAATTTCTTATATCATATCTTCTTATAAGGAAAGGGCATGTTTACAAACAAACAGTTCCATCAACCAATCTACCACTGCTTTTTTGTCGCAGCTATCATTGCAGGAAACGTCATGGCGACGTAGGCCAATCATATCATAGACAGGTTTAAAATAAACCAATCAAATCCCTCCATCTCATGTGTACTGTAGGAGCCGTAAAGAACGAACAGGTTTTTCTCCCAAACCAACAGTAGTTTAACCAACAGTGACGTCAGTTGCCCTTTCCTTATATCTTCATAATCCTCCAAAATACCGGAAATGACTTAAAAAGCGTTTGATTTTACAAATAATCAGAAAGCGTAAAAATCCCAATCGTCGATCGGCGGTGGAGACGGAAATTATGCAGACCGACCGACTCCTGGTCGGTCCATCTCTCTCTCCTGGTCGGTCCATCCGGACCCTTTCGATTCCGACCACTAGCCGGTTTCTATTCAGATTGATAATCTTGGTACGTTAGCTAGGCAGCACCGCCCTTCCGTCAACTGGTCCTCAGCCGACCGTGTCCTCAACTTGGCCCTAGATAACTCCACCGCCGACACCTCATACGACTCCTGGCAATCTTGCTCTGAAGCCATCTCGCTGAGTACCACTTTTCCACGCCGGTTTCGGCGCCCTAGTGCTCCTTGGTGGGATCTCACCTGCCGCAGACTCCTCGGTCTCAAGCGCCGGTATCTGCGCCTTGCTAGGTCCTATTGCTCCAGGGACTTCTGGCTACTTTACAAACAGACGGCCAATAAACTTCGACGGCACATTACGCTTGTTTCTCGTAATTACTGGAACCAGATTTGTCGGTCCAGGGGATCGAATGGTGAAATATTCAAACTGCTCAAAAGCCTCGCTCGCAAAGACTCGCCGCCTGGTGATAATATTCTGTGGTGCGGTGGCCCTGTGGCCTCCCCGCGTGTCCAAGCGGATCTCTTTGTCGGGACCTTCAGCCAGGACGACCCCCTACCTCCCCTTCTGTTTGACTTTAGCGATGGCAATGCCGGCCTTGACGCGCCTTTCACACTTCAAGAATTACTGCTGGCCATTCAGAAGACTCGCCCCACCACTCCCGGTAGAGATGGAATCTCAGTCAAGCTTCTCCAAGGCCTCTCTCATGCGAACACTGCGAAGCTACTCGCACTTTACAACGACCTGTTCGACTCTGGCGACGTGCCCTCTTCATGGAAGGAAGCCTCCATCGTCCCAATCTGCAAGCCGGGGAAACCTGCTCGCCACATCTCCTCTTATCGCCCCATTGCACTGACCGCCGTTTGTTCAAAGGTTTTTGAGCGCCTCTTACTCCATTGCCTCATATTTTGGGCTGGGTATAACAACATTTTCCAAGCCTCCCACTATGGGTTCATGCCGTTCAAAGACACTACAGCGGCCCTGTGTAAATTCTTTGACGACATCTCCGGACTCGCGCTTCCTGCCAGGCAGTCTTTGCTGTGTGTTTGGATATCCGCTCGGCATATGACTCGGTATGGATTGATGGCCTCGTCTATAAACTCGCCAGACTTGGTATCCGGGGAAAAGCTGGCCGCTGGATCGCCAACTTCTTGACAGACCGGTCAATCAACATTCGTTGGAAGGCCACGTATTCTGGCCGCGGGCCGTGTAGGAGAGGAGTACTTCAGGGTAGCGTTCTTTCTCCGTTCCTATTTATGATTTTCCTTTTTGATATCTTTGAAATCCTTGAAAGTGGTGTTTTCCTCCTTATCTACGCTGATGATATCCTCATATTTGCTTTGGGAGAGGACCCTTCCCGCACCTTGTCAAAACTCCAAAACTGTATTGATCGGCTGGTGCAATGGTGCACGGCCACCCACCTCTCCATCTCACCGGATAAGAGCACTGCCATCGACTTCTCCCGTCGCCGGCCGATGGATTCAAAGGTTTCCCTCAGGGGAGTTGAACTCGTGTGGAGTCCTACAGTCAAGATTCTTGGCGTTTAGTTCGGCAGATCCCTTCGTTTCAATCATCACTTTTCATACCTTCGGGCCAAGGCCTTTCGGAGACTAAACAACCTTAAAGCCGTTGCTTCACGTTCTCAAGGTGTTCATACTCTTCACATGCTAAGGATTGTCGACTCCATGGTTCGTAGCCTCCTTGAATATGCCTGCCCTCTCTTTCTTAAGGTCTGTCCTTCGACCCTGAACTCCTTGGAAGTCACTTACAATGTTGCTCTCCGGGTCGCCACCGGCCTCCCAAAGTGCACCCCCATTCCGCTCCTTCACCGCGAGGCTAATGCCTCGTGCATGCGCAGCCGTTTCCGTTGCATGACCAACAGGTTTCTTGTTCGCCAACTCTCTCTCCCTCACCCTCCGGTCCCCGCTGACTCTTCTTCCCCTGGACATCTTTCTGCTGCCTCCGCCGACCTCCTTGTTACATACAATATCCAGGCTCACTGCATTTTTCAGTACTCGTGGCCTTCACATCCCTTTCTCCATACCGCTTGCTATATTATCTTGGACGGTCTCCCTTTGCAGAATTTATCTCTCTCGCCGAGCGCTATCTACCAAGCCTGGAAATCGTGGTGTACGACAACCACACACAACACCCATAGATATAGGAATAACTATTTAGTTATATTACTATATCTATGACAACACCCTGCTCTCGACTGATGCCTCCAAAGTAGAGTTGCAAAGGCTGGAAAAAACCGGGTTTATTCCCGGGAATAAACCGGGTTTTTTGGGAAGGAAATTTTGAAAATTTCCGGGAGTTTTCAGAAAGTCTTAGAAATGAAAATTTTTAATTTATTATTTAATTTTTTTTTAATGATTTCAATTTTTGTCTTTTGTCAATTTTGTCTTTTTATTTCCATATTATTTTGTTTAACCCATTCGCGGTCAAGCTATTTCCATTTTTTTTACTTCGAAAGGGTTAGCCTGGGATGCACTCAGTATCTTTATAAATGGTCAAGGTTCTAACATTGTTAAAAGTTTAGCAGCAACATGGTGAAATTGCTTTCCCCCCCTTTAAAACACCTCTGGTAATGAATGGCCTATTGAAGTCCATTGTGGACGCATCTGGTTAGACTTGTCAAGTTTAGTTTCTGAGCGTGATTGATTTCCTTATAATCCCCCTTCGAAAAACTCCTTGTACTGTGTAAACAGGTAGGAGACATTCTATTCGCATTTACATAGAAGGAAAAAAAAAAGAAATAGAAAATGTTATATTTCCATTTGATTTTAAAAACTATCAAACAATAAATTCTAAACTATTTCGTAAATAACTTGCTTTATATTAATGAGTTACAATATAATGTGTTAATATTTTATCCCAGTAGGGATATTTCATGAAACACTGCATCTCATTCCACAAATAAAACTTGATTATTAACTAGTATATCATCACTGTAAATATGAATCTAGGAAAAAAAGTAATCGGAACAAAAGTAAACGGAAAAAAAGTAACTGAGTCAACAAAAGCGGAAAAAAAGTAATCGGAAAAAAAGTAACAAGGTATCGATGAATATTGAACTTATTGATAAATAAGTGTTAAAAGTTAACGAAGTAACATATGTCTGATTTATATAATTCCCGTAGGCGGATATTTGCGAATGCTATTAGGAATTGAGTAAAATCGCCCCCGGAAAAAAGCATCATCGGTAAAAAGCTCCCTGATAATAAAAAAGGGGGTGGGAGGGGGAAGGCTTCACGTTAAGATGGGAAAATACTACACATTTATGAATGACACGTGTTTGAATAATTTCGTGTAAAGCACGTGCTACCACGTGTATTTATTTACTAACCACGTGTACTAGGAACAATCAGAGCATTATATACATCATTTATGACATTTATTCTAATACGAGAGCAAATCTTGTTTGTGTGTGAGGGGGGTGGGGGGGTATATATATATATGCAAATTTTATGTTAAAAACGGCTCTAACGATTTTGACGAAATTTTGTATCCTACAGTTTTGAGGCACCAGAAAACCGTTAGGCTGGGTCACATGTTTGAGGAAATTCGATTAGTGGGTCATTTGAGTCACCATCGGTCAGGATCAAGCTAATTGTATCTAAAATACGGTTCAAACGATTTTAATTAAACTTTTATTACCATTTTTGGGCACGAGAAGACTATTGGGCTGGGTCACATATTCGAGAACTTTCTATTAGTGGGTCATTTTTGGGTCATCGCGGGTCAAGTTAATTTTATCTAAAAAACGATGTAACGATTTTGATTAAATTTTGTATTTTACGAGTTTCGGGCACGAAAAAATCATTGCGCTAGGTCACATGTCGAAGAAAACTCAAATAGTGGGTCATTTTTGGGTCACTGTGGGTCAGGCTCAAACTAATTGTATCTAAAAAACGGTTCAAACAATTTTGACTAAACTTTGTATCCTACCATTCTCGGCACAAGAAGACTGTTGGGCTAGGTCACATGTTCTGGAAAATTCGATTAGTGGGTCATTTTGGTCATGGGTCATTATGAGTCAAGCTATTCTTATCTTAAAAACAGCTCAGAGGATTTGAACTAAATTTAGTATCCTACAGTTTTAGGGAACGAGAAGACTATTGGGCTGGGTCACATGTTCGAGACTTTCGATTAGTGGGTCAACGCGGGTCAAGTTAATTTTATCATGATTTTATCATGAATCATGATTCTCAAATCTTACTTATATTTCAAAACACTGGGATAATTTTAAGTATTAATAAAAATAATTTTTAACCAGGTATAAAGTTGTTAAAACTGCACTGTAAACTGAAATGTCTGAAATTCAGACACTTAAGTGTCTGAATTTCAGACATTTCATTGATGGTTAATAAAAGAGACACTTTAAAGTGTCTTAATTTTTTAAGACACTTATTTGTGTCTGAATTTAAGACATTTGAAACGCCTGAATTGCGGCCATTTTCGTGCTCTGATCTGTCGACAATAAGTAGTCATTTCTGACCACAGTTTTTTAAAGCATTAAATGCAGCCATGTTTGACCACATTGCATCCTCAATAAATGGGACTATATATGACCACAAAGCAGGGCTGGTAATTTTTTAAGAAGAAGAACCTGATTAAAGCATGGGCAAACTGGCCCATGACACTACCTCCCCCGCCCCATCTCGATTTTATGGGGCCCAAAATTTAGAATGCAATTTTCGTAAAGCTGATATTTTAAATCTCTTTCGACATTGTACTGATTATATTCAATGTTTTGAGCTTTTACAGTAAGATAAGATTGAAAACAAAAATTATATTTATCTAAAAACAGTAAAATCTCTCAATAGTGGATACTTCGGGACCACAGAATTTTTCCGCTATTCGGAAGTGTCCGGTTTTAGAGGTAAAAGCGGATACCGCTATTTAGCGATACACCACCTTTTCAATCCACAACACATACATGTTTGAATATTTTTACTTCAGAAATGTGGACACCTCCGAATAGTAGACAAATTTTGTAGTCTGGAAATGTCCGCTATTGAAAGGTTTTACTGTTTTTAGATAAATATATATTTTTTGTTTTTAATCTTATCCTACTCTATACGTTTAAAATATTGAAAGAAATGTCAAATTTGGGAGGCACCTAAAATCAGAGGGGAGGGGGTCAAAGCCGTGGAAGAGTTTGCCCGTGCAATAATCAGGTCCTGCTTCTGGAAGCAACCCAAACCTGATTTATAGTTCGCTAAATGGAGGTATATTAGAGAACAAACCCAGCAGTCCCGAGGTATCTGTTATTGAAAATTTTAACTGCATAAATTCATTTTGCAGTTCATTTTCTTAGTAGAAAGTACAAGTTTCTATCACATTTAAGTATGCTTTAACTTATTTTAACATTTGAATAGAATAGTTTAATAATAATAATAATGAAAAATCAAGTTTTCATTCTTTTTCTAATGTTTTATATTTTTACTCAAATATTAACATCCATAAAAACCATGCTGGTGTTATGAGACCTTCTTATTAAAATAAATAAATAAATATAAATAAATAAATAAAAAAGATTTTTTTTTTTTTTTTTTTTTTGTAAAAATGTTAAGAGTATATTAAAATTTGCTAAAGAACTTTTATTTTTATCTTGTACATAGCATACTTAAATAGTTATACAAAAAGAACCAAATTAATCCTAAATTTTATAACAAAAATGAAAACAAAATATTTGTCTCTGCCATCGGCCAAACATGGTTCTTATCTACCCAATCCCCCTCCGCCTCCCCCAACAAACACACACACCAACACCACCACTCTTTTATTTTCTTTTTTTCAATTATCTTTATTTAGTTCCACATTATTTTGATTCTTTATTTAGAATCTTATTCAATATGACGTTTTTAATTTTCCCAGTTCATATATGATTAAGTAAACTAATTTGGATTCTTTGTTTGTGTTATATTTTTTAAATGGCTGTGTGTCTTGAAATTTAAATATGTTATTTAGATGGAACACAGTAAATACATATAAATACAGTTTTTGTATTTTGAACAAGTTTTCATGAGGAAATATTGAAAATCATTTATAAAATATTCAGAATTTCACAACAATTTGATTCGGATGCTTTTGTGATTCGTTTTCTTGTTCTATATTCCCCTTTAAGCAACAATGTTTTTAACAGTTTCCGAATATAAATTTAATTTTGTTTAACATGAAAACATTGACTTCGAAAATATAATCTGTAAAAGAATTAGCCGATCTGTCACTAAAATTAAAAATTCATATACAAAAATATAAATATATATCAATAATTCAAAATAACTGTGGGGAAAGAACTTTAAAAATTATTTATATATATATATATATATATATATATATATTATTAAGATGATCATATGGGCATATTTTTTTTTATATAGATAAGATGATAATTGTAAGAGCTATTTAATAGAAAGTGTTAGCTGTCCTTAAAAAATATATCTATTCTTTTTTAATAACACAAGGAAAAATTCATTCAAGTTTCAAAACTAATTAGGTGTTAAATATAATCTTAACTTTATGTAAGTAAATGTATTAAATTGTACCTTTTTTCTGATTTCCATTTTTTATTTCAAATAACTTTTTTATAAAAGAAAAAAAATAAAAGAATAAAAAATCAAAATTAAAATTAATTAATTTACATATTCTCCAGTTTTTATAGCGTAAAGCTTTCAAAATGAATTTGTGTCTTGAAATCTAAATATGTTATACAGATGGAACATAGGATCTAATTGTAGTTTTTATTTTTTGAGCAAGTTTTCAGATTTAAAAAAAAAAATCCTGCAACTAAATATAATAGTAATTTAATTTTTTTTATTAAAATTTATTTATAAAATATTCAGAATTTTATGATAACTTCATTCGGATGCTTTTATGATTATTTTTCAAGTTTTATGTCTCCCATCTGAAGCTAAAATGTCCATAACATTTCCCATATATATATTTCATTTTGTTAACATGAAAACATTAACTTCAAAATTATAATGTGTAAGAGAATTAAATGATTTGTCATTAAAAATAAAAATTCATATGCGAAATCATACCAGTAATACCTGTAACTGAAAATTACAATTGAAAAACATATTAATACAATATCATTTAATAACTTCATACTTTTAATTATATTGCCATGTTAGTAATTTTTTTTTATATACATCAGATGGTAATACCAGAGTTACTAAACTGTCATTAGAAAATTATATATATATTTTTCAACAACATGCAGGAGAAATATTTTCTAGCTTCAAGATCAGTTTTCCTTATATATAGTACAATTAATCATGTCCAATTGTTATTTTTTTATCTTTCATACAGATGCATAAATAAACTTTACAAAAAATCCCCAGCAATTTTATATGAAAAATGTAATTATGCAAGTAAATAATATAAAACACTTAACTTTTTCTAATTTCAAATTAAAATCTGAAATCACCTTTATACCAGAAGTAATCGGAAAATCAATATTAATATTATTTTTCAATATCTGAAGTTTTGCAAATTCAAAATATAAATGTGCTCGGTCAAAACTAGCTTTGAGTTCAAATATCATGACCCATGACCAAAATGACCCACTTATCAAATTTTCTCGAACATGCGACCAAACCCAATTGTGTTCTCGTGCCCGAAACCCGTAGGATGTAAAATTTAGTCTAAATAGTCTAAGCCGTTTTTTAAATAAAATTAGCTTGACCCACAGTGACACAAAAAGGACCCACTAATCGAATTTTCTCGGACGTGTGACCTAGCGCAATGATTTTCTCGTGCCCGAAACTCGTAAGATACAAAATTTAATCAAAATCGTTTGAACCGTTTTTTAGGTACAATTAGCTTGACCCTGACTCATGGTGACCCAAAATAACCCACTAATCATATTTTCTCGAACATGTGACCTAGCCCAATAGTCTTCTCGTTCCCTAAAACTGTAGGATACTAAATTTAGTTGAAATCTTCCGAGCCATTTTTAAGATAAGAATAGCTTGACCCATAATGACCCATGACCAAAATGACCCACTAATCGAATTTTATGGAACATGTGACCTAGCCCAACTGTCTTCTCGTGCCCGAAAACCACAGGATGCAAAATTTAGTCAAAATCGTTTGAACCGTTTTTTAGATACAATTAGCTTGACCATGACCCAAAATGACCCACTAATGGAATTTTCTCAAACATGTGACCCAGCCCAATGGTTTTCTGGTGCCTCAAAACGGTAGGATACAAAATTTCGTCAAAATCGTTAGAGTCGTTTTTAACATAAAATTTGCATATATATATATATATATATATATAAATTATAAGTGGCTTATTCAAACACGTATTATTCACAAATGTGTGGTATTTTCCCATCTTAACGTGAAGCCTTTCCCCCACCCCCCACCCCCCTTTTTTTTATCAGGGAGCTTTTTACCGATGGTGCTTTTTCCGAGGGTGATTTACTTTTTTTCCGTTTACTTTTTTTCCGATTACTTTTTTTCCGATTACTTTTTTTCCGCTTTTGTTGACTCAGTTACTTTTTTTCCGTTTACTTTTTTTCCGATTACTTTTTTTCCTGTTACCGTAAAGGTAAGCTAAAGAAGTATAGAATCTTCTAACATGTGGTGTCAGATTCAGTTAAATTCAGATATAGATTATTTTATTTAAATTAAATCAAACCTACAAGGAATAATTCTTTATGTACCTAAGATGCCTTAGATTGAAGACTTTCTAAATAAGATAATTTTAAAACAAATGGTTGTTATATTTTTTATTATTATTTACTCCCATTTCTTTCTTTTCTTTTCTCTTTTTTTCTTTTTTGAGCAATTTATTTACTTATTTAGTAGCTTCGGGATAATAAGCCTCTTTAGGTAGCTTTCAATACAAAAAGCTACATATTGCAGCCGTTCGGAGGAAAGTAATTCCAAAAAAATTTGGTATATTTTCACTGATCATGACCCCCAGACCCCCAAAACACCCTCCGTTCAAAAAAAAAAAAAAAAAAATATATATATATATATATATACCGTATATACTCGTGTATAAGTGGACCCCCTCCCCTCCCCCCAAATTCTTGCGCAAAATTTTGGAAAAAAAATAATTTTCGTGTATAAGTCGCACCACATTTCTGGTAGTATATTGAAAAATGATTTGTAATCGAGGATAAAAAAAAAAATTGTTCATTAAGTTAGCAATGGCAATCTTTTTTTTTTTTTTTTTTTTTTTTTTTTTTTGTTTACGTTTCTAATCAGACTTTCTTTTTTTTTAAATTCAACATTTTAAAATTTTATAATAATTATGTAAAACTAAAGAAGATTAAACTATTTTGAAAGCTATTCACATCAATTTAATAATTACATGCTTTTTTTTTTTTTTTGAAAATTCTATTCAAGCCTTATTTACAAGGTGTAAACAACTTCTTAAACTGCTAAAATATAGAATTTATTTGTTTTGTAGGACTTTTGGGAGAGAAATCTAGAAGCATTCTCAAGTTGAACTCTTTTTAAAAAGGGGCTTAAAATGTTGAAAGGAATGCCCCTTTATTGAAGGGAATTCTATCCCTAGAGAAAATGAGTGCAGCACAATTACAGAGACATTATTGTTGAGTTTTTTTTTTAAACCAATCACCACTGTCCGCTTTTATCTGTCGCTCCAACCTAAACCCATATGTGATTAATTAAAAGACTTGCACATTCACCAATTATTTGCGAAAACAATATGACTCCGGTATTGCACTCCGCTATTTTTTTTTCTTTTTTACTTACTCGTGTATAAGTCGACCCCCACTTTCAGCTCCCAAATTTTGTCTAAAATTCTTCCACTTATACACGAGTCTCTGGACGGTATCTGGAAAGGTTTTTTCAGAGTGAAGATGATTTCTAATTACATTGTAATTGTTATCTATGACCATTTGAATGCTATATTTTATATTAATTAATTGATATACGTTTAATTTACAAATGAGAATATTATAAAAATTCATTACCCTTATTTCTATAAGTATAAAAGGTGTTTTTTTTCTGGTGTGCCTTCCCGCTTTTTTCATTTTTATTTTTAAGAAATACATCTTTTTTATTCTAATTTATATTTTTTTCTCCTTTTCTTCCCATATGCGATCTAAATATCCAAATCAGTTACACGGTTTCCGTATGGAAAATGAGAAATAAGTATAAGCTAGAGAAACGGAAAAAAAATTGGAAATTTAATAAAAATCTTAAAAGAGGATTAAAAATTTTCAGTGGAAGGCTAGTATACTTTATTAGGAAAACTAATGAACTAGATATAGTCATGAATACTAATTGTTTCAATTTTAGTTAATGTTTCCTTAATTTATTAATTTGAACATACGTACAAAAATTTACAAACAATAATCAATGTTGTTTGTAGAAAAAAAACATTTGTACCCGCTCAACTACGCAAAACTTTATAAAAGATTCGCGGAATTGTTTTTACATATAGAAATATTAAATTTGCAGGCATGATTATTGAAATGATTTAGAATCGAACAGCATTCTTCATTTTTTTGATAAGTGGATTGATTTTCGTGCATTTAAGAATAAAAATGTTTTTGTGGTTGTGTTAGAAAATAGAGAGTTTCGCCTTGAGAATATTATTAATAGTTACTTATTTCCGTAAGTTTCAGTTTAAAATAGTAACTGTTGCTGTGTGATTCCCAAATAAATATGAATTTATTTCTTTTTTATTTCTTTTCTTTCTTTCTTTTTCTTTTTCTTTTTTTTTGGAGTTTTAAAAAGACAAAATGTTATCTGATTTTGAACATAAAACTTTCCTTTTAATAATTTATACAGAATATTCTTTTTTAGTTAATCAAATTTTATATTTTGACGATGGCTTTTATTAATGTTATATTATGTCATGATATGGCTTTTTTAATTAAATTTATTTATTATTTATTAAATTTTTTCTCAAAAATATTTGTCTGTATCTTTTTTAAACTTGACTAAAATCTGTTTTTTAATACTTGAATGCAATATTAATATAAACGAACATAAAATATGTATATTGCAATTCTGTGTGATACTGATTTCACAAACTTTTATCTTTTAAAACGGAGTAAAAAAAAAGACGTCAAAAGATATTCTCCACATTTGTTGAAAAGCCTCTAACAGCCCAGGATTATAGCAACCTTGCCAAGTTAACAATGACAAAAATACATAGTTGTAAAACATATTTGCTTGTTTTGGGGAGCCTATCTGACAAACCATGAAATAGTGAAACAACCGCGCCAGATTACAATAAATTTCATCCGTGGCAGTGACAGTTGTACAAAGAAAACGATTTTCACGAGCAACAGCTAATCAGTTTGAGTCAAATAGTTTACAGGATAATGTTTAAAAACTCTATTATTTTCTAAAGCCTTTAATTTGAGTCATTGGGGAGGCGGTAAAGTGGATTTCTAGAGAGCTAACAAAACCAGAAATGCCTTACGGAAATCGCAATCTCCATATCTTTTGGATTGAGAAAAAAAAAAGTTTTATACAAGGGTTTTTGGGATGGGTGTCTATGATTTCGGTCTTGTCTGGAAAAAGAAGTTAGAAAAAAAAAAAGAAAGAAAAAAAAGTTCGGAAAATTTAAAATGTTTTGATGAGGGGTCGAGTCAACCATGCTCGGACGGACAAAAAAAAAAAATTCCAGGTCCCCCCCCCCCCTACCCCCGCCTTCTTAGATACGGGCATGGAATTTTTGCTGAAATGTTAAAAAATTGCCAGCAATTGGACTAATAAAACCATATACAACTGCTTGCAGTCTTTAATTTGATCCCACCAGTTATAATGGTAATTTTGAACATAGTAATCAACTGAATGTTTCTAAAAATGAAAAATTTGTGCATAATTTTCTTACATCAAATCATTTCTGCAAGATATATTTAAGGCTCCTACAAATATTGAGGAGTATTAAAATTTAATCAAGTACACATTTTTTACACGAAGTATTTTTCTTTGGTTTCATATTCGAATAAATAATACCTGCAATTTATTTCTCTTTTTAAGAGTCAAAATTATAAATTCCTAATATTTTTCAATCACTTGTTCATGTAATTTTACAAACCTGATAAAAGTAATAAAAATATTATTTTTATCAGATTTATTTATACTGTACACTCTTTATATATTTATTTAATAATGCAAAATTCTGATTATTTATAAGAAATAAATTAAATTTCATTATGTAATTAGATAATTCTAGAAAGTTAAAATAATTTTCCATCTACATATATAATTCTAATAAATTTAAACTAATATTCCATCAATATATAATAATTATTCTACTATGTGAATTAATTAACATTCTTGAACTTGCCTATAAATGTAACCTCTCTATATTAATACTTTTTCTGGTCCTTTCAGTATTGTTATAGACAGGTTTCACTGTTTTATTTTTAAAGTTATGCTATAATTGGTATAGCAACAATAGTAAATTAGCAAATATTTTTTGAAGTGTAATATTAATTTGGTATTATTATTAATATTATTTGAGTATTATTAGATTTTTGTTACTATTACATTGCAAAACTGGTAAAAAAAAAAAAAAAAAGATTTCAGTTATTTAGTAATATATTTAAACAAAATAAATTGAAATACTGTTAGAAAAATAAGAACATATGTATTCATTAAAAGAACAAATTAAATAAATTTAACATGACTAAAGATTCAAAATAATAATAATTAATGTAATGAATTAGAATCGTATGGATAAGATTTTTAAAATAAAATAATAAGTAAACAATAATATTCTATGAAGTTGCTTCGTTTCATTTTAGGATCTGTTTTTAAATACAATGTTCATTCTTAGCCTGTACAGAAAATGAAATTCTCTAAGGCATTTTCTAACCAAATCTGTAAGGCATTCAACTAAAATACAATACAAATAATCCAGTTGACAAATGGTCTGCCCACAGACAATAGAACCCTTATCCTATATATCCTATTCTGTGGGTCTACCTATAGCCCCATTGTATATGTAGGAAGGGGAAGTGTGCCGATAAACGCCTTCTTTACCGCCCAGTGTGGAACAACGGGGGGGGGAGGGGTGTCAAAAACGCAGATAGACGGCCATGACCATTTTGAGGTAGAAAATCAGAACCGTTCATACGCGCCGATGACCATTTAGAAGTAAAAAATACTGACCGTCTATAAGCGCCCATGACCGTTTAGAAGTACAAAACGTTGACCGCGTATACGCGTTCATGACCACGAAAGGGTTAAATACTTCCTGCTGCATAGATTTTTTTTTCAAGAGTTTGAAGAAACATAAACCAATGTCAGTAAACAAAATTCAGTACATTTGTTGCTGTTGATAAACAAATGGAAATTTGAACCAAAATAACTTTATACATAGCTGCTAATTTTCCTTTTTTCAAATCATATAAAACCAGAGATTTTATTAAAGGAAACAAGTTAATAATCACATAGGAACAAGGAATATTTCTTTTGGATTAAATTATGTTTGACTTGAAAAAAAAAAAAATTGGAATGTTGGCAGCTATGTTAATGACAAAGTAAAAATTTTAAAAACTGGAAACATTTTTTAACATGTTTAGTTTTTAAAAAATCACATTATATATACATGTACCTCTGTGAAGAAACATAAAATTTAATGTACTTGTCTTTTTCAACTGATAGTTTTTAGTTATTAATTTATCTTGGATTAAGTAGTTGTTGCATAAAATATAAAATATTTAAAATCTGATTTAATATGTTACAAGCACATATTATTGATATACTCGACACTAATTTTGTCCAGAGCATATATATATACATACATATTTAATCCAATAGTCATAAAATTTACATCTGAAATATTAAAATTGATATAAACAAACAAAATTTTATGATATGTGGCAGACAGGTGAGGTAGAAAAGTTGAATCGACTTAAAGTGTGTGCTTTAAGTTTTGAAAACTAGCAAAACATTTCTTTTTTTAAAAAAGCATTTACAATTAATATGGTCAAAAGAAATATCCAGTGGTAAAACTCCTTCCATAACTCAATCAAAATATGATGCCTCATAATAGTAACGCAACACTCGACAGTGAAATGTAAACTAAAATGATTAATTTGATCAAAACATGAGAGCCGCCAACCTTCTCTTTTTTTCCCCTCTTCCATATCATTTGTATGTAGGGTATAACCTGGCAAACAATTTTTTTTATCATTTTAGCTAAAATGGTCAACAGATATTTTAGCTATTGGCGGGGGTTATATTATGACAATTCTTGCATAACTTCAGAAAACTTAAATCTAAAATTACAAATTAATATTGCGTAATTTATGACCCTGCTAACATTTGCACTAAAATTAGAAATTCACTTTTCTACATCTTTTATTTTTCTTTTGTGGCTTTTTAGCTAATATCTTATTGATATATTTTTGTAAAATTAAGAAAAACAAAATTGCAGTTTAAACCCTGCTTGTATATTTATTATATATTCAAATCAAGCTTGACCAAAATACAAATCTATATATTAAAAAATAATAATCATGGATAACATAATATTAAAAAAACTTCATATTAATCAATATGTGCAAGCACAGAGTTGAAATTGCACTAATTGTTTTCACATTGTAATTATGATAATTATAAAGGTTTTATTTAAATAACAAAATATTCTCATTTAAGTATGCATACATCCTAAGATCCAATATTCTTCATTTTTATATTTTAAATATTAAGTTAATGCATGTCTAATAGCAAAGCAGTTTAACATTCTATAATGCTCTGTTTTCTATTTGTTTTTATTTGTCACAAGATTGCTAACACATGCGATTATGCAACTATAATAGATCAGTCTTTAGAACTGTTTGCATATTACGAAACTTACTGATTGAGTACAAAAAAATATTTACGATTACAAATGTAAACAAAACAGCAGAGTTTATATGAAAACTAATGAAATACACGCTTAAGTAGCAGAAATATTCAATAAGAAAAATTTAAATGTATTACTTATAAATAAAAAGTGAGAGTGCAAATGAGATTTATTTATGAATGCAAACAACACCTCTGTTCTCCGAATCAGCAATGTAAACAAAAAAGAAAATAAACATTACTAAACATGATCAATACAATTTGAAAGAAAACTAATATAGAATATGTCTGAATAGTGGATATGTCAGCTGCCAGCTAACAGAAATTAAACAATTTAAAATTTTAAAGAATAATTCAAATCCTCATTAATTCACAGCCACCATTGTTGTAAAGGTGGTGAGTTTTTAACAAATTATAAAAACTGAAAGTGCAAAATCATAAGTTTTGTGAATTTCTAATGAAAAATCCATTTTAAATGTCTCAGAACAGTGCCTAGAATTTCTTAAAATAAAGATTTCCAGTTTAAAAATGGCTGATTTTGTTTTCCTTCAAAACTCCCTCAAAATTTCCAATATTCCCCAAAATTCCGGGTTTATTCCCCAAAAATCCCGGGTTTATTCCCGTCTCTCAAAAACTGCAGGTTTTTTTGCAACTCTACTCCAAAGACTCCTCCAAAACGGCCATCGCTGCCCACAATAGCCTCACAAACTCCAGTCTTGCCATGCTCGTTCCTCATCTCAATTCCATCTTCACTGCCGAGGCCCTAGCTATCTACATGGCCCTTACCTCGTTTGTTTCAGCCAGTGGTCACTACCTACTCCTCACAGATAGTCTCTCTGTCCTCCAGGCTCTACGTGTATACACTTTGGAGTATCGCGGTCCACCTACTCAGAAGCGATACTCCAAAATGTATACACTTTCAGCACTCTTGTCGCCAAGTGAAGAAATCCGCAAAATCAGAAATATCGCCAATGGCAAACTGCGCAGCGTACATTCAATATTACAACCCTAGCAACTCCCTGTCTCTGCGTGCCGTTTCTGTAGTCCACGTGTATTTTTCTGGGATTTATTTTATTTATACAATATATTTTTTTATTTATGATTTACTTATGAGTATGCTTTTTATCAAATGTTTTGAAGTAGCGGGGAATATATTCACCCGTTTGAGAAATTGCCACAGGAAACATCTGTATGAAGAAAAAGGTCAGTGAATTTGCAATGTGTGTCTTGTAATTTTGTAAAAATATTATTTGTAAGGTAAATTCTAAGATGTAGAAATTGTATGCTGTTCGCGATAAGACAGTGATGATTATACCAACACAAATGAATGTAAAGTTATCTTATCGGCGTTTATATTTTCTGAAACTTTTTAGTTTCACATATCTGTTACATGTTAAATAGTGGTGTTTTGAGTACTTGGTCTCGGCCAGCAAAATACTTTGTAGAATTTATTAAAGCAAAGTGATTTGCATCCTTATTTTCTTGCACAAATTGCATGTTTTTGTTTTGACAATAATTGAAAACTTTGAATTTTATATTCAAATGATAATTTACAAAATTTCATTTATTACTTACCCATCATACGTAGTATAGGGTAAGTCTTGTAATCGTTTAGAAAATCGAAAAAAAAATTTTGACGGATTTACACGTTTCAGACACTGGACATTCCGAAAAACATTTTTAGAAAAAAAATTTTGCCGTCCGTCTGTGTGTGTGTGTGTCTGTGTGTCTGTAAACGCTCTATCTCCCGAAAAAATTGAGATAGAGACTTGCAATTTGGTATGTACTTAGTATGTAATAATGGGAAGAAGCCTATTTCATTTCAATAACCTCGATTAACCGGAACAATTTTTTTCGGACTCTCGAAATATTCGTTCTGATGAAAGGTATATAAAAATTTTCGAAATTGTTTATTTTAAGAAATGAATATAAAAGACAATAAAAAAACATAAATTTTGAATAAAGCATGAAGTCGATCGGATAATTAGTTGCCGAGATATTTGGAATCCTATTTTCCACACTCTTCGATTTTTCATGACCCTGTATTTCATCCAAATTTCACTTCAAAGATATATTTTAATTGGAAATTTGACGCTTAATCAGATGCAATAAACCGCTAGTTAATAGGATTATTATTTTTGGAGTTATAAGGAAAAACCTCTTTCAAGCAATTCAGTAATCGAGCCTTTAAAGTTTGTGACGTCATCAAGCCACGATTTTATTTGAATTGCAATGCATTTTATAAGTAGTTTACACATTTTTATTTTAATATTTTACATTATGCATATCCATGATGGGTAAGTATTACGGTGGCCCCCAACGACTAGTTTTTAAGGCTTTAGGACCAGCGTCTACCGTGTATAAAATCTGCTGATTTAATTGAAAAACTAAGTGAACAAATTTAATTTTTAAATTGCACTTACCATAATTTAATAACAAATTTTTTTAATAAATAGCTGCTTTTATTAACATCACGTAATTTAAAAAAAATTTAACATTGTAATCAAATTAGATTATTTTTAAAAACCGTGCTATGCATATTTTATAGTCTGGCAATCAACCAAACCAATCAAGAAGCAAGTAATATTACAGGGCATAACGAATAGAGGGGTTCATGGGGCTCAAGCCCTCCTTATTTAAATAAAGATAATTTTTTAAGTCTCACAAGTTGTTAAAATTCTGTTATTTTCTGTCTTAATTGTTTGATTATTCATCTCTGACAAAACTGTGCATTAAAAAGAAAACAAAAAACAACTTAATATTAATTAAATTTACAGTAGTAAATAAACTAGTAAATCTACAGATCAAGAACTAAAGTGTCAATTCTGCAGTTTTACTTTTAAATCATTTTATTTAGTATTTGAAATACTCAGCCTCACATTTTCATTTATTTCATATTTGTAATGCTAATCACTAGGGATGCAATGAATATTCAGTATGTATTCAGCCATACTACCTACCGAATATTCGATTAGGCTGAATATCAAATTATTTGGTTTGCCGAATATCAAGATATTCGACCAAACCAACCATGTTAAAGAAAACGCTTTAAAAAATATTTTTAAAACTGTAGATTAACATTAATTTTTTTGCCATGCAAACAACACTAAGCTAGACATTCCATTATTCAGAATGCAGTTGACAGTACACATATACTGCGTCACTGACTAAAATTCAGCCACTTCCAATGATTTCAATGTTTATATGATGAAAATCTTGCTAAAATATCTTCACTATTATTAAAGTTGTGAACAAAAATTCAGGTTCAGCTTGAAGTGAAACACCCTGTATTTTTTATTGAATAAATGGATAACGATGCTGGTTTCCTGTACAGAAAATGTTTGTTGTGACTGCATTATCTCCCTTGAGTTTGTTCTAAAATTTTAGGAACACTCTGTACATTTCAAACCTCAGAAAATAATCATCCATTTTAGACCCTTCTGGGTACATTCAGAAACTTTATTCCTAAGTTGTCACTATTTGAATATTTTTTTTACTTGTTTCATGGCAAGCAAAACGTTATATGACTGTAAAATAGTCTTTCAAAATTTCTTTTTGATTTTAAAATATTGTCCTCTAAAAAAACCTCATTTTTTAAGATTTTCTCTATATAAAGCCTAATAAAGAATGCAAAAAAATAAAAATAAATAAATATTGCTAAATTTTTATAGCTTGTTTTGACTAAGATTTTAATGTTTTTCATTTTATTACTTTATTACAAAGTAACAGCCAATTAAGCCAGAATTTGGAAAAAAAAATAACTTATTACCAGGAAGAAGGAAAAAAAACCCCTGACAAACTCAGCTGAAAATGAAGCATTTTATTACATATTAATGGTTTAACATAAAAACAATTATAAATTTATATAGATCATTCTAAAATTCTATTATAATAAGACAATCTGTAAAAATGAAGCTCATGTTGT
Organism: Maratus michaelseni; assembly: GCA_963931845.1. Lineage (NCBI taxonomy): Eukaryota > Metazoa > Arthropoda > Arachnida > Araneae > Salticidae > Maratus > Maratus michaelseni. Next base: position 21,719,148 of record OZ007599.1, on the reverse strand, counting down.
TAGTTTAAATTATTTTACAACTAAATAAGTATTCCTTAGGTATTTTTAACTATTTTTATTTATTCTAAAGGGTGCATAAAAACGGAACAAAAAAAATTGACTTTAGTGAAATATTTAAAGTACTAAGTTTTTTTTTTTTTTTCCTCTCTCTAAGAAAACATTTTAATGTGGGTTTTTTTTTTTTTTAGAGGACAGTTGTTTTAGAATATTAGAAGATTTTATTAATGTATTTCAGTTCACAAAAGAAGCCATGGAATTCTTTTTAAATTAAAAATGTTTTAAAACTATCCTTAAATTAGTCAAAAAATTTATTTAATTTTTTTTTTTTTTTTTTTTTTTTTTTTGTAAAATTTAATTGTGAAAAGGTTTTGTTAATCAAAATTGTCTTTGTGTTAAATATGATGTAAAATTATTTTAAAATTTAACTTTTAAAAAGTTACAAATCCTGAAATATAGAAGTATTCGGCCAAGCACTTACTATTCGGTACATTCCTACTAATTACTACAAGTAATATACCAAGTAGTGTAACCAGGGAGTTTAACTGTTAAGAATGATGAGAAATAAGATTCCATTCACTAGTACCCCAAAACATTTTTTTAGTAACTCCTTTACTTCCCCCTTGTCACAATAATTGGATAAATTTAATTCCTTTAAAATTTAGTAATCTTCTACTTAAAAAAGACAAATATTGATCTTGTAATAATGACAATATTAATTTAAACAGTGAATTATTCTCATAAATATTTTATTAATTATTGATATCCTAATTATTATATTTATTTGAAAATGACTATTTTGTTTCATCAGTGTGCTTTCATTAAATTCTGGTTCTAAATACAATCATCAAACAATTACCTGTTACTTTTTGTTGGGTGTCCATTACTGGAACAGAGAATGCATTGTTGGAATTGATTTATTTCTGTTATTTACAATTCTGATTTACATTGGGATGTGTGACTATGAGAATGAATAAATATTGTTGATAGATTAATATAATATAAATAAAACTAGAATGTAATTATTGTAACTATTAATTAAAAATATTTTTTAAAGAAATTCCTTTAGGGGTGTCCATTACTGGTATATCTACCATAGCTGCTTTTTGTTAGTTAAGCCTAACTGCCTAATTCTTTTATCTTATTTGGTCTTATTTTTCGAAAATATATATAAATTTTACATTATTTTAAAGAAAAAAAATAGAAAATTTATTCAGAATAAGAGTTGCAAGCAATATGATGGACTAAAACTCACCTGTTATTTGAATAATCCAAAGTTTCTTACTATCATAACCAAATTACATCAAAAAATTTCAAAATGGCTTCTAAGCATAACAGTACAGCAGTAAATATTTTACTCTTGAAAAAATAACTGGCACACAAAACTGCTAAAAGTGAATAAAATTATCATTTGTATTAATCCCTTTTTGAATTATTAAACCTAATATAAATTAATAACTAAATGCCTCTGTTTTGAATACCAACAATAGTTTGCTTTTATAGCTAGCACATTTATCAAATGTTCACCATTTATCACATTATTTTACTTCATCTGAGTTTCTGGTCAGTGTACTGAATAAAGAACTGGCACATTTTTTTTTTTTTTTTTTAATATAGTGTGTGTGATAAGTTGTAAGATAATTATTTCTCACTTTACATATGGGTTGTGGAGCAATCTTATGATTTACTCATTAATATATATATATATTATGAAATTTTAATTTAATAAACAATATTTTAGAGAGATCCTGGAATGGTTATCTACTTCATATCTAGTATATTGTTATTAAATGCAAGTTTTACAATATATTTCTGTTTCAAACTTTTATTTATTTATTTAGATTCAATTTTGTTAATTTATGCCCATTGGAGAATGTAGACATCAGACCAGGTCCTGAAGTCATTGGATTGGATTCACCCAGATGTGCAGCTTCAATTTGACGAGACACCATGTGGGCAGCAGTCTGACCTAGCGTGGCACTTGTCTTTCCCTGCAACAGAGAGTACTCTCCGCACCACAGATTTTGCATGCCAGTATGTGGCATTGCCAGGAGCCATCGTCTAAAGTATTAACCACAGCTGATGCTGCTTAACTCTTGTGTTTTGATGGGAACAGCCACTGTCCAGCATTGTGACATGTTGAATAAATATTGCCTGCTGTGTATTAGTCTATTTGAATTTTATACGCAAGCAATATTTTTTCGACTACTGGAGAAATGTACACTATGAAGACAATGAAACAGAAATGTAAAATGAAGAAAGCTCTGTTCAGCAACTCATCTAGCAGGGAGAAACCTTTGCCAAAAGTAAGTGTTTATTGCTTATGTATGATTTACCACACTTTTATTAATATTGCTTAAGATTTTTATTGAACTTAATAAAAAATTGTAGCACAACCCAGGGGGGACCTGTTGCCCATTCTTATTTCTGGCCCAAGTAGAATGTAAATACATATATTTTTTCATATGTGAGATGTACATTTATTTATTTCATCAATTTTAAACCCTAAGTAAAAGTATGCTTGATATAAACTTTTTTAATTAACTTTTCAGCAATTACACAGTTTTAATTTTACAATTATGATAGTTCTTACACTATATACAGTGGATTTCTTAAAATTACACACATTGCACATCTTTACATCTGCACATTGTTGCAGATGTAAAGATTGAAACTTACAGTTGCATTCATTATAATTTCGAGTGCATTATTACATTCAAATTACTGTTTTAAAAAATATAACCAAAACAGTGACCAGAAATCTCTGTAAACTCTGGACCTGAATTGCATGTATTTGAGGGAGTGTACTGTATTCACATATGGCATGGAAGTTAAAATTCAATTTTTACTATGATTTTCTTCTAACTTGTCACTTTTTTACTATTATTAAATATCTTGCATTTGTGAAAGCGTAACTATTGTACAAAAAAAAGTACATGTGCTTACTCTTAGTGTGTCCACTGAAAAGTAAATTTGTGGTTTTTTTTTTTTCTAAAAACTGTTTAGGAAGACACTCAGTGTGACACAAGAAAATCACCATTTTGGCAGTCTGTCTTTGAGTGATTTCTATCCAGAATATTTACAAATTATCAAAAAATGTATTAAAATTTAACAAAATTTTTAATATGAATTTTCCTAGTTAAAGATAGCGGTGACCAAGATTATTGCCAAGTTTTATGACGTTATAATCATTTTAGATGTAGATGTTTGGTATATTTTGGACATTCATATTATATATATATAATGTATACAGAGTGTCCCTGAATTCATGGGCCAAACTGTAAGGGGTGGAAGAAGAACATGCCTGGACAGGTTCAAAACACTATACAATCAGAGCTGTAGCTAGAAGTAAACAATAGGGGATGCTCAAGAAAATGTAGGGGGGGGGGGGGCTCATACTATTTCTCTCTCTCTGACATATGCATGCACAAACACAGATATATATGATCAAAGTATTATGTAGAAAGGTAAATTAGTGTATATCCATATTGTAGGTACTATATTTCTTATTAAATTGTTTATAACTATATTTGATGCTAAGAAAAATAAAGGCAATAAAGGCTGCAGACAGGGATGTAATGGAGGATATGCAGTATACCTTTTGGATTATTTTAAGGAATACTGTATACTCTCTTCTCAAAAACACTATAGCATATACTTTTTAGGGTATACCCTCTACCTAAAGCGTATGTCCTCTGGTTTTTTTACTACTACATCACTGGCTGCAGAATGAACATTTTCAGCATATAATTATACTAGTGAAATAATAAGTGATGATGTCAATAAGTAAATAAAAAGCTGACAGTTCACCTGTTTCAAAAGAGTTACAACCTTTAATTTTATTCTGACTATTCCCTGCCCTTAAGGATTCTAAAGTTGTTTTTATATGATAAAAAACATTAGAACAATCAAGAGTGTATTTTGCATTTTAAAATTATTTTTGTGTCTAGTCAAAAGCTAAAACCACTTGTATTTAAATTGGCTATAACTCATTAGAAGAACTTTGTTTTATGCTAATAATGGAAAATGCTACAAAATGAAAAATTCCAGTATATAACTAATGCAAAAGTGAATGTTTGCATCAGCAAAAGATTGCTAATCCTGAGTATGTGCAGATAGGATGCGCACATATTGAAGCACTTATTTGCAGTTTTTAAACAAATGCTGCAATTTAGTATTAATGCAAAACTGTAAAAAGCCCCCAAAACTAAGTTCAATTTTTGAAGATAGTTTCATTTGGATTTTTGAAACAGAATTTCATTTGGTGGCCTAGGCAACTTTCCCACTGACACGGCTCACTGAAACCATAATTTTGCATCAGGCGAAAAAAAGGACTTTTTAAAAATGAAAGGTTTATGAAACTTTAAAACATACATATATGTCAAATACTCTCGGTCGAGCATTTTAATTAAATTTTGTAATAGATTAATTTTGTAATTCAAAAGAACGTTAACTATTTTAATTTTAAGGAATTCTTTCTTATTCCATTATTTCCCATGTAAATTTGCATTTAAAAGTAATTATTACTAGTAGAATGCACATTTATGAAAATATATGTATTTTCTAAAGTACAATATATTATGCTTTAAGATTGTACTCAAGTTCAAAGTGACAACTTTATGACTCATACCCAGTCTTTTTTTTTTTTTCAGTGCTGTGTGCACAGCTAACAATTCATGGATGTTTTGACAGAGCTTTAACATGATGTGAAAAATGATAGTGTAAATGAAGATGACCACGATCCTGAAAACCTTGAAGACAGCAATGTAATTCAAACATATCAAGACGCCTTATCAAAGAAATTATACTGATAATAACAGACTTACAATGTCTTACTGAAGAATGCATGCAAACCAAAAGAAAAAACAACTATCTATAAAAGATTACTTTTTAATTCTATAAACTACTATGTGAAATATGTAATTGTATTTGTTAAATAAATGATTTTCATTAAATTTCAGATTTGAAATAATTTTGTATTGGTAATATTTATTTTTGTGTTTAAGTGTTTTTTGAAATTATTTGAAATAATAAATTTAATAACAAGTCTAATAAAAAAAAAAATTTCCTTTTAAAAAATGGTACTGAAAGGTTACAAGTGTAAAAAAATATACGATTTACTCTTTTTTGGTGCGGGGGAGGAGGCTGTTTGCATAAGGTGGAATATTGTCTACCATGGAAAATTTTCTCGGTCCCAATCGATTCTGCCTTAGACAGAGTTTACTGTATTTAGTTGACTTATTTAAATGTTAATACAGTATGGAATTGTTTATCCAGAAACCAGATTCAGATTAATCTTTGATCTTGATTGAATCTGATTCTTAATCTGTGCAATCAAAGAATGAATTTGAAATCGGAGACAATGACGCAGCCACATGTATTTTAAAATCTGATCAAATGGATGTTGCTTTAATGCCTAACCAGTTATCTGAACTACAGCTGACCCCAACCATTCTGGATAAATGGTTCTATACTGTATTTAATATATTTGTGGTGACAAAAAATATAAAAGGTTAATTTTCTTAAGGTTTATGAGTTGTATTACAATTTAATAAATAATATTTTAAGATTCAGAGTTATAAAAATTAAGTGCTAAAACTTGAATGAACTTCTCTGGAAAAAAAATGGCCAAACCTCTAAATAATAAAATTTTACATTGCATTCTGTTTTAAAATTAATTTTCTGAAGGTTTATAAGGTGTATTAAAATTGAATAGATAATATTTTAAGATTCAGAGTTTATAAAAATTAGGTACTAAAACTTGAATGAACTTCTCCTGAACAAAAATGGCCGAACCAATAACTAATGAAATTTTACATTGCATTTATACCTCACTCCACCACCACCAAAAAAAAAAAAAAAAAAAAAAAAAAATCTCGTCTCTTTCCATTTCAAGGTGTTTTTCCACCCTAGGTGACAACTTAAAAATGCCATCTGATTTTTTTAATCCAGATTTGGCTGTAGAAACTGCAAGATCAGGCAGCTGCCCAGAACATGAAAAACTAAGGGGTGGAAAATTCACAAAATAAAAACATAATAGTTGTTGTTTTGTTGTGAAGTCGCACATAATTTTGAAAATTAGCGTTAGGCTCAGGAAAGTATCTAGACATATCAATCAGTCTATGGATAGGAAGAGCCAGTGTTGAATTTAGACATTTTTTTCTGGGAGGGATTTCTGTGTCTCTGGGGGGGGGGGATTGTACAGTTCCGGGGGGAGAGGAAATTGCACTTTTTAACCATTAAAAGCATAAAATCTTAAATCATCCAGAGGGGACATTTCAATGCTCCAGGGTGAATGTCCCCCAGGCCACCCCCTGAATTCAACACTGGGAAGAGCATTATAATTGACAGTTCCATGAAACTGATGTGGATATTACACAAAGATATTTTATTTTGCTGTAATGGAATTCATTGTTATGCCCACAGTATATCTTGGTCTTTGAGTTCTTACGACAATGAGACTCAAATCACTATGATTTTAAATGATTCAATTCTAATTCTAATAATTTGTAATTACTACAATTACAGTATCATTTGGGAAAATGAAATATTTCTACAATGGAATGTTGTCTTAAATGAAACAATTACATGGTACTAACAGAAAGAACTCTAACAATTATACCTGCTAAGACCGAAACCAGTTGGCAGGTTTTTGACAGTTTAAACTGTTATGTCAAAAACTTCAATTATACCTGCTAAGACTGAAACCTGTATAAAGCATAATTTTTTCCTATTCCTTTCGATTCAGTTTTCACAGGTTTTAATGAATAAATATTTGACAATTTGTATTTTATTATTACATAATTTTAATTTTAAATTAGTCATCTATTAGAAACGTAGTAAAATTCTCTTTGTAAATGTACTTTGCGGAGGAAGGTTTGGAAGGAGGGAGAAAAATCCATGTTTGCCCCATGTGAAAAAAAAAAACTAGTTTTGGCCCTGCGTGAATGGCAAAAACTATATATATGATAGAATCCTGAATTAGCAATAAAGGAAGTATTAAGTAATCATACTGCAATCATAAGCATAAAATTTTACATGCAAGTTTTGGTACTTTTATGTTAGCCTACACAAATTTCACCAACAGCAGCTAATATTTTTTGCATATGAAAATATTAAATTTGAAACAATGATTTGGTGTTGAAATAAAATGTTTTTATTTGTGGTATTCTCTACTTTTTTGTGTTTTTTAAATTAAATGAGTGAAAAGTTCATATTTTATATGAAATAAATAAAATACAAATGATAGTGATGTGAACAATATTTAGCTATTTATTATCTGTGCCTGGCTAACATAAAAGTACCCAAGTTTCTTTTAAAAAGAGGTAACATGCTACATACAAAACATATTTTAAAACAATTTTATTTGTCATCTAAATAGAATTATATATTAGAGTCATTTTGAAATGAACTACCACTTTATGATTACTGTTACACAGATAATTTGGTTTAAATGCAACAAATGGTTGTATTATTGCTTTCTTGAAGGTTAACACTCAGAAAGAAAGTTGATATTTTATGAGTTTCTCAATGTTTCAGGGAGGGGGGGGGGGGGGTTAATAACTGGTGATTTTGATTGAGGTTACTTTTAAAAACTGAATGTTTTTTAAAAATAATTTTGACCAAGAAAAATGTCAATTCTAAGGAAGATAATGTTAGGCCTAATGATCCTATAGTCAAAAGTATCTAATTAACATAATTATAATTGGATAAATAAGTAATTAAATATATAGCTAATACTCATGAAAGGTAATAAAAATACTTACTATTTTATAGGAACTTTTCAATAAATATAAATTAAGGTAGTAATTGTTTTTTTTTTTATTAACACTACTACTATTTTGCCACACTTTGTTTACATTAAATAAAGAACAACAGGGGTCGATCCAGGAAAAATTTGGGACCTGTTTAGGGCCCCTTCACAAAAATCTATTTAATAAAATGGAACCCTTCACAAAAATCAATTTGATAAAATGGGTCCCTTCACAAAATTTTATTCCATAAAAACTTACTATTTATTATTTATTTATTATTTTGTGATGTTTTAAAATGTGTAATTTGTAAACAAACAAGTTCACCAGAGCGGAAAACTTCAGCAAAAGGATTTAAAAAAGTTTTTATTTATAAATGCTTGGTTTGAATTTGATTAACTGGATTTCAACTTTCGTTGTAAAATGTTATTTTTCAAAAAAATATAATAAATTTCACAAAAATAACCTTTACTTTTCACAAAATGGGCCCCAAGAAAAAAACCCTGCATCAACCCCTGAACAATAAAGCTTCCTCTAGCTTTATTTTCAATTACAGATACAAAAGGTTTTGTAAAATAATTATAATACTCATGAGATGTCTAAAGACTATAGAAAAGACATTAATATTAATTTTTAAACTATTATATAAATATATATTAGAAGAAATATTTGTATTTTTATATATTTAAACTAGTCAAAAAGATTTATAAAAAACTTTGGTAAATCGATGTTTTAATTTTAAATTTCTGTAATTTGCTAATTACAGTAATCTAACACTCAAATACTTAAATGCATTTAAGTATTTTAGTGTTAGATTACTGTAGTTAGCAAATTATGTAAACCGTAAATTAATACATTTTATTATACATAGCGTGATATATTGTGTTATGTTATAACCATATCAAACCATGAACCATATTATCATGTAATTATGTTATGTTATAACCATATCAAAGGATATATATAGGGTAGTTGTGCCAGTAATGGGCCACTTTCAAAGTTTTTGATTTATAAAAAAATAACCAATGAAAATTTAGCCTTTTATATATTTTTTCATAATTCCTGTCCTCCTTGCTTGTTTTATATTCTAGGTTATTGTTGACACTCTTAATCAAACCAATCAGGAAGCAGAAAATAATGTTTCACAGTTCCACAGATTTTCTGTGAAAATCTTAATGAACATGCTAAGAGCTGGCTTCACTTAAACAATTCATATATTTTTTATTTTCTTGAAAAAATTGCATGTTTTCGTTTCGACAATAATAGAAAATTTTGAATTTTACATACCAATGGCAATTTATAAAATTTCATTTATTTTTCAAGTTTTATGACCATGGTCCATTATTGGAATGCTTAATTAGTCAATTTCCAGTAATGGACACCCCATGTGGACATACTGAAAAAGCAAATTCAGTAATGTCCGTACCGCATATTTTTTTTGTTATTTAAGTGAAAAGCTAAGTAATCAAATATAATTTTTGAATTTCATTTACCAGAATGCAATAATATATTTTTTTTATATAAATAGCTGTTTTTATCAATTTCACGTAATTAATAATTTTTTTTAAGATTGTTATCAAATTATTTTTTTGTAAGCCGTACCTTGCATATTTTATAATGCGGCAATCAACACCCATCAGGAAGCAGAGAATAATCTTTAAGTGCATGGGAAAATGAGGGGCTCATGGGGTTCAAACTCGCCCCATTTAAAAAAGGGCAATTTTTTAAATCGCACAAGTTCTTAAAAATCTATTATTTTTTGTCTTAAATGTTTCATTATTCATCTCTGACAAAAGAACTACATACATAAAAAATCACTATAATATTAAATTTAAAGTAGCAATGAAAGTAGTAAATCTGCAGATCAAGGGGCTCAAATGTCAGTTCTGATATTTTATTTTGAAATAATTTTATTTAGTATATAAAAAACATTCAACCTACACTTTCATTTATTTGATATATTTTATACAAATTGCTAAAAGTAATATATAAAGCAGTTTTAGGAAGTTTAACTGTTAAGAATAAAAATAAATATGATTCCATGCACTGGTACACCAAGACACTTAATTTTTTTTTTTTTTAACTAACCCTTCTAAACTCCCCTCTCCCCCTCAATGACTTAATAATTTGATAAATATAATTCTTTAAAATTTAGTATTTTAAACCTTCTATCTAAAATAATTAAAATATTGATCTTTTGATAATGACAATAATTAATTTAAACAGTGAATCAGTCTCATAAATATTTTATTAATTATTGATATCCTAATTGTTAAATTTATTTGAAAATGACTATTTTATTTCATTAATATGCTTTCATTAAATTTTGGTTTTAAATACAATCATAAAATCAATTATCTATTACTTTTTGTGGGGTGTCCATTACTGGAACAGAGAGTGTCCCATTACTGGATGAGAGGGTGTCCATTACTGGAATTTTGGGTGTTTTGATACATTTCTGTTATTTACAATTAAATTTTGATTCACATTGGGAAATGAGACTATGAGATTGATTAAATAATGTTGATAGATTAATATAATATTAAAAAAAGTGGGCTATAATAATTATAACTATTAATTAAAAAATATATTTAAAAAAAAATTCCTTAAGGGTGTCCATTACTGGCACATCTACCCTATATAATATATTTTAATGGAATATGTGTTCAAGGTATAAAGCATTAAACAGGCAGTCATTTTGAAAATCTCCCATTAATAAAATAGATTGAAATCACTTTTATTTTTTGAATGGATACCAGCATTGAAACTTTAAATGTAAACAGATATGTTATATAACTGTTTAATGTTATTATAATATGCACAAACACATTAGAAATAATACACAGGTGCTCAGAGTTATTCATAAGAAATACATATAAATGGACAGAAAAAACTCAGTGCTTACCAAACCTGAAATTGCTTTATTGCTCTCTGACTGTTTTTTTTTTTTTTTAAATGCGATATTAATCCATTAGTAAAATTTCTGGCTAGCAAGTGCACACTTTCAAAGCAGAAGAAGAAATTAAACTTCTACTTTCAAAGTGACACCAGCTGGGCAATTAATTCAAAAATTGAATTAAAAGAAAAGAAAATGTCCATATTTCCCTCTATACTGGATAAGTCTTAGAAAATAATCACTCCAATTCGTGAAACACACGGCAGCTACACAACTGAAAATAACTGCAAACTAAACGATGACTCTTCTTCTATTTAACTTATGATATTAAGCATTTTTCTTTAATAGCGCAACGAAATTATCAAAATAATCAAAAACAGAGCGGAAATCTATTTTTAAAATATCCATATCGTCACATGCAGCTCAATCTCTGTGTAAATACATAAACAAAACAGCGTCAAACTCAAAACTGTATACACTTTGTAGCATTGTTATGGGCAAATGCGCCAAATCATTTGGCGAAATATTTTTCGCCAAGGAAGTGCTGAAAGTGTATACACTTTGGAGTATCGCTACTCAGAAATCCTAACTGCTGCCCTCCACTCCCGCTTGGGTGTCACTGCCCTGTCTCGCTTTTCTTCTGCGGTTGCTCGCGGGTGACCTGTTTCTCTCCTGTCGGCTAGCACGCTAGCCTCCCTCTCTTTCTCTCCAGGAGTATTTGAGACCATGAACCTAGAAGAGATGGACCGGACTCCAACGTTACAGATATAGTCCTCTTTCAACATCGACAAACGTCGAAACTATGGCTGCGGGGCGCAGCGCCATCTACTGAGTTTTTTCTCATAAAATTAACATTATCAAATTAATCATTTTAAAAGTAAAATAAATGCATAAATTTGAGAAGAAAAACATATTTTAGACTTTCGTGAAATTTACATTCGAAGAAACTATTTAGCTTATGCTTCCCTTTACTTCCAGAACAATGAATTATGACTTTTATTATTATTATTATTTATTTTTATATTTTTATTTTTTTGCAAGAAAATTTTTAGATAAAGTCAGATTGTTTACTTCAACATTTTTATTGAGTAAACAATTAAATAATTATATTAAAAATGTAAGAATTTTAAACACAAAAACCGAAATAATTTAAAATTAGTAAAGTAAAGTAGGTTATATTCAACACAAACTTTTTAGCATGAAGTCTGTTTTGTAAGTTTTAAATGTGAATTATCATCTAACATTAATAGATAAAATATATTTACTATCTTTATCAATTATAGTTTCTCATGCAACATAAGATTTATTTGAATGATTTTTTTTTTTAGATGATGAAAGTTATACTTTACTCAAAATATTTCCTAAAATACCTGTATAAAACAAACTTGGATTATTTCCATACTTTTCTGGGTTTTTTTTTGTCTCCCCCCCCCCCAATCTTAAAAATAGATATAATAATTCCAATCTTTTAAATACATAATATTAACTTGAAGCTTTTTATAACTAATATTAAGAGTTACTGTTGCATTATAGTGTAAATCATAAAATTCACAACCCGGAGCAAAACAATTTCTGGCCATAATGTGTTTAAGAGCTCTTTAAATTAATTAAAATTAGAAAAAATTATAACTTCCCCTATGCTTTGCATTGCATGTAAATCTGCTATCGCTGCGCCCTCTGATGGCTTATAGATCAACTAAATTTCAAGGCCTACTTTTCAAGCTAAATCCCCATTATGGATTCCGGTCCATGTATCTAAGTTCATGTTTGAGACCACGGAGGAAGATAGATGGAGGGGAAAGTAACGTTGAAATTTTACAATACAGTTTTTCTCCTCATAGATGGCGCCACGGTAAACTGACGGCGATCCTAGCCTGCTTCTGCAATGCTTTTCAATGCGAAAAGCATTCATTTTTTAAATGTTTTTGATTGAAAATTTGAACTTTAAAAAAGTCAAACAAGTAGAAATTCCATTAAATAAAGTTTTCTTCACACCATGCATATATTTTAATAGATATTTGGCGTTTCGATTGCTTTTTATAACTCTTTAAATAAGAGTTCACCCTGACAAAAACATCTGAATAGTCATTTAAAAATAAATATCACGGATATTGTACTGCTAAGAAATACGGAATGGACGTATAATTTTTAGAGATTAAAAGTATTATTCAAATAAAAACAGCTTCAGATTACAGCCAAACAAATAGCACTCTATAAGAAATTTAAATAGCCATGTCAATTAGCCACAGACATTAGCATTCATTAAGTATAACATTTTAAAAACATATACACTAAGATCGATATACTAGAATAAAAAATTCTTAGTTTAAAAATGATTGCATGCATATAACTTTAAATTAAAGTATAATAATAAGCACTCCCCTTTGGAGCTCTAAACATACTTAATTTTTTTTCTCCTTCGATTTTTTTTTTGTTTATCTCATCATCATAGCCCGATCTACATCCCGGAACTCCGGCAGCCGGGTCTTTATTATAGTACCGACAGTCCTTCTGCGCAAGCGCAGTAGGCTCTAGGGAACGAATCACTCTTACGAGCGACTAGGTATAGCTATTCCTCAGTTAAACAGCGCATGCGTCACAGCTTGGCGATAATCTTATCTCTGTGAAGTCGACTAGTTTGGCAATTTATCGTTTGTTTTGGCGAATAGACTTTTACTTTCTAGTCAAAAAATGATAAAAAATTCCAAAACAATATAATATTTCATATGACTTAATTAGTTAAGTTATGAGAAAATAATGAGATTGCTATCACAAAAAGCATAAAGTTTTTAATTGCTTTCACAGATGTATATAATAAATGCTAAGTTTCTAGCAGTGTAACTAAAAATAAGTTTTTGAGGCTTTTATATGAAAACAGTTTTCCATATCATTTTAAGAAATACTATTATAGCATTGAAATGGATATTTTATTTTAATTATTTAACAATATCTCGTAAATAGTACTAAATATTAAAATTTCATTAAAAATATTTGATTTTAAATAAAAATAAGGCAACTGATAACAAATTTATACGTAAAAATAGAAAAAAATCAAAAATCTTCATAATGATAATAATAATGATAATAATCAAGGATAACTTTAAAAGATGAAAACTTTAATACATTAATTCTGCATTTTTTTTATTTTTCTGTTACTAAACTTCTACCATAAATTTTTTTAACGTAAGCTTAGGAGATTTATTATTGCATTTTAATAAATGTTTATTTTAATTATCAAAAACTAGCTTAAATGAATTTTAAAATTTAATTACTGAAATTTATTTAAAATTAAATTATATTTAATTTAATACAATTTAAATTTAGTAAATAAATTAAAAAAAATAAACGTAATTATAATTCAAATTTAATGTAATTATCTAATTGACAATAAAAGTAATAAAGATCGACTGAATTTATTAACTGACTTAATAAAAATCAAAACAAAACACTAAAAGCTTCAGAATGTTTATTTTAATTATCAAAAAATAGCTTAAGTGAATTTTAAAATTTAATTACTGAAATTTATTTAAAATTATATTATATTTAATTTAATACAATTTAAATTTAGTAAATAATAAATTAAAAAAAATAAACGTAATTATAATTCAAATTTAATGTAATTATCTAATTGACAATAAAAGTAATAAAGATCGGCTGAATTTATTAACTGACTTAATAAAAATCAAAACAAAACACTAAAAGCTTTCAGCGAGTACAGAACACGCAACCTTACGATTACAACTCTAATAAAGCCTTAAACGTCTCTTGCCTTAACCACTAAGCCAAATCGTCCACAAGCCGGTGTTATCAACAAAGCACGTGCCTGCTATACTCAACACTTCCCCAAAATGCTTGGCATTTCAACGCCAAGACGACGGCAGAAAGCAACCCAAGAATCAGTTGACGCATGCGATGTTTGAAGGAGGAATCGCTATACCTAGAGCTCCTATAATACAGGCTGAATCATACCGCCATTTAATGACCCAGCAGACCAAAAACCAAGCTAAAACCGGTTTGCTTACCGTACTAGTGGACCGCGAGTGACAGTAACAGGGACGGCAAACACCTGCTCAGACGGTTTCCTAATGCTGAGCTAAGTCACAATATGGCGGTTATTTTGGGCAACATAATGGATATGCGTCAGCTCGCCTTATAGGAGCCTTAGCTATACCTAGTCGCTCCTGGGGAAGGGTGGGAGTATTGTATTTTAGTAGAGGTATACACAGACTCTGACCAATTTTCTTTCATAATTCTCGGACTGGGTTCTAGTCTTGTTTTCTACCAATTTGGGTCAGCCATGTCAAAGAGGCATTTTATCTTCTTCTTTCTTTTTTAAAGTAGTGAACAGTCGTTAAAGAGAGAGAGAACATCCTCATGCTTTTTAATCACCAAATTGCCGCAGAGAGATGTTAAAGGTACTGTTCCACTGGGAATTGTGTCGACTTTTCAAATTTGATTTCAGATTTTGAAATGGGATATAATCTACATATTAAAAAATGTTACTAGTTAGCGAAAGAATCTAGAAATCCCTTGCTACACAGGAAGGGATTTCTGCAATTGGAGGCATAAGCATGGTACGTTTGGATTGGAAGAATGGAAAAGCAGAGAATGGCTTCTTTTTTCATATTCATTTGCTCTCTTGTATTGTAAATGGAACTTTTTATCTATTCGTCAATTTTAATGCACTTGGCTCAGTTTTTCTTTTAAATTTTTTAGTTGCAAGACATTTTTACCCGACTTTCATATACATTATAGGATCTATTATCTGGAATGATTGGGACCTGGAGTATTCTGGATAAGGTACATAAGGATATATCGTAATTCGCAACGCTTTATTATATGTATAAAAAATGTACAAAATAACTAATTTCATCATTTTTTAATATTTATTTATCGAATGCATACGAATACGATATTTATTTTCCTTCTATCAGTGGACAAATTTTATGGTTTTTACTGTGACCGATCGACAATTTTCAGAATTTTTCCCCGTGACTGGCTGCCAAATTTCATGTTTTACAGACTGACGGCGATATTTTCATCTGTACAACTGACAAATTTACATATATTTCCCTATGACTTACTGGGTTGCCCACTACTCGCGGGTGTTTATTCATGCATTTGACGAACGAATTTTGCAATTTTTTTAAACGTTTCTGAAATGAAACAAATTGAGCTTTGGTTATTATTTTGCATTCCGGTTTTCAGAGCGTTCTGGATTTCTGGATACGAGGACGTCAGATAACAGATCTGACACTGTATATATATATATATATATATATGTATTGTATCAAATGGCAAACCAAATCTTAATTTTGCATCCCCTTCGTCTCCCTTTAGTTTCGACAATGACTTCAGATCTAATTATTGAAACCTGTCCAAATTTTATATTATAAGAGGAGTCTTTGCTCCCCAAATTTTAGTACAGAATAAATATAAGGTCTAAGAAATTAAAACTAATACAAGTTACATGAAAAAAAAAGACTGGATTTAAACAAAAGTGTCTAATATTAAACATAAGTTTTTAAAAAATGTGACTTGAAGAGCTGACATTTAAGGCATCTGATCTACAGATTTACACATTAGAAATTTAATTCAATATTTATACTGCTTCTTTATGTACATAATTTTTTTTTTTTTTTTTTTTTTTTTTTTGCTAAGTTTTGGGATTCGCCCACAGTCAGCCATCTTGTTTTTTAAATCAAAACATTTTAACTTTTATTAATATAAATAAAATTAGTCAATAAAATTAAAAACATGTTTATAATAATACAATAACTTGTGTTTATAATAAAAATTGTATATGTTTTATAAAAAAATAAATATGTGTGTTTTATAAAAAAAATAAATGCGTGTGTTAAATCAAAACATTTGAACTTTTATTATGAAATGTAAATAAATTAGTCAATAAAATTAAATAACATGTTTATAATAAGTAAATATGGATGAAAATTATTTTGGAAATGAGAAACAAAACAAATATGTTTTGATTTAAAATACAAGATGGCGAACCGCAGGCAAATTCCAAAGCTGTTCCCTTTTTTTTTTTCGTTTCACAAATGTATTATCAAATACTGATGATGGAAAATAATATTTTTGCAAAAGCTGTTGCAACTTTAATTTTTTTTAATTATTATTATTATTTGAATACTTCTTTGAACACTCCGTGAGCTTCCCCCTTTTTTACTTTTAAATAAAATGTTAGACAGAATGTAGATAGGTGTAAACATTCATTATTTAATTCTAGTTTATTACAATTTGATTACATGTCTACTTTTATATAAAAAGTGAAGGAATCTAAATCACTTTAAGTGACTTTAAAAAAGAGAAGTTTATTTAGAAGCCAAAAAGTGAGTATGAGTGTTCTTGTGTTCTTATTTTAAAAATAAGTTATCAATTGTTATTATTGATAGCTTAAATAAAATAATTTCTCAAATGTTAAATTTTTGTTTTAAAAATATCTTTTCAATTAAAAGAAAAGAGAAAACTCAAATTATTCTGTAAAAAATGAATATTGCAATTTCTTATAATGATCATATTGACATTTTTATGGAACAGTTTTATAAATCATTGACATAAGAAATTTACTCTTTAAATATGAATATTTGTCCTCCCTGTATACAATGCTATTTAGAAGCATACTAAAAGTCACCAATGAAAAAAAAAAATCTACCAGAAATCTAAATGCAATATCTGTATTTTTTTGTAAAATATAGGCAAACGATTTCATCAAAATTTAACTGCTTGAAAATATCTTAGTAATTGCCTTCATAGTAAATAGCTATTTCTATTTATAAACAAAGCAACAATAAACACAGTTATTGTTTATTTAAACCAAATTCTATAACAGTAATTCTGGAAACAGGTATTTTTTCTTAATTATTGGTCGCCTACATTGATTTTTTCCCTGAAGTATTATTGAATGGCTGTTTAATATTTTTAAACAATTTATGATACACAATCACTAATAATCTAATTTCATGAAATATTATTTTTTATATATATTCAGTCTAATTTTAATTCTTAATTCTAAATATGAATAATTGTGTATTATTCTGTAATAAATAATTATATACAAAATTTGTAGGAATTTTGATTAAGATATATAAGTAAATAAAATAAACCAAATATACATTAAAAAATAATCTGCACAAGTATTTAGGGCTAACTCATTGTTAGCCCTAAATAGAAAGTTTATAAAGAGATAGAATTTTATTGAAAATGAAGTACTCTAAAAAAAAATAACTGCGGGGATATTTAGAAAACTGGACAAAAACTGATATTACTTAATCAATAATATCATGAAACAAAATTATACCTTGATTGAATGCTGAAGTAGAACGTTGATTCAATAACTGCCATTCCAAACTTTGCAGAAAATTCCAACTTTTACATTTCCACAACCATATCCCTACTACAGAATTAAGTGTAATTGAGAGAGTATTGCCAATGATATGATGAGCATAACAAATCATACAGCACAGGCAATACTCACTAAATTAATGAGCTGGGAGTTGCTGGTGTTGTTAATAGTGGTGAGCAGGAACTGTCACTGAAAAAAATAATCCATATTTTAAAAGAATGCAGAAAAATATATGAAATACAGAGTTTATTAAAAATATAACCCAAGCTTATTTTAAGAGTGACGCCGGAATACTATAAAATTAATCATACAAATTATTTTCTATATAAATCACTTTAAAAAAAACTTACATTTACACAGTTCACGGTAGTATAATTATTATTATTTTGTGTGTGTGAAAGAAAATGCAGTCTTTGAACTTTTTAAAAGTTATACATGAATTTATACACAGAAAAATCTTTTTGTTAAAATGGCAATCTAGGTAGTAAGTAGAATAAAAGAAAGAGAGAAATTCACTGAACGTATAAATTCTAGTATAAACAAACACGATTAGAAATTTTATTTATTTATTTGGTACGACTATTTTGATCGATGTTAAAGTTCGATGATTACAATTTGCCAACAATATTAATTATAATAAGCCAAATATATATACATATATATACTACAGTGATAAATAACAAATATCTTAAAACTTACTTTTATCAAATTGTTAAATTTCATTCCCTAAATATATAATATAAACAGAGGGCATAATTTCCGTCTCCACCACCGATCGACGATTGGGATTTTTACGCTTTCTGTTTATTTGTAAAATCAAACTCTTTTTAAGTCATTTCCGGTATTTTGGAAGATTATGAAGATATAATATAAGAAATTAATATATATTATTAGATTATATAGAAATATTAGATTATATAGAGATTAGATTATATAGCAATTAATTAGTTATATTACTATAATATTTATTATATTACAGTTATAAATTAATTAGATTATATAGCAATTAATTAGTTATATTACTATAATATTTATTATATTACAGTTATAAATTAATTAGATTATATAGAAATTAATAGATATTATATAAGAAACCAAGTTCAACCAGTAATGACTTAAGAAGCGTTCGGTTTAACAACTAATCAGAAAGCATGAAAATCGCAATCGTCTATCCGCGGTGGACAGGGAAATTGGCGAGAACCGAGCGACACAGCAAGCAATAAACAAATTCGCACTGCTGCCAAACGCAACCAACACATCCGAGAACTTCGGGCCAAAAACTCATGTAAAGTTGGGGCACAGATAATATATTCCATATGAATTATATATATATAAATATATAATTCAGAACTTATTTGCTTAGTTTCTAGTATTTGTATGATAAAATAAAATGCGTTTGATGTTTTAAATAGTGACAAACATCGCCGAAACTGCGGGGGAAAAAAGATAGATACTAAACAAATAAGATAAGTAATACCTACCTGTTTCGACACGCCCGAACCGTTTGCGACTGTTGTCACTAGGGGCTCTGAAGTTGCGATTCGGTTACCATTGAGCTTATGGAAGTGTCCTATCTGGTGGAATATATTATCTGTGAGTTGGGGTGCGACACTTGAGAAGCTGCAGCGCATGAATAGGGTTGCTGTATTAGGCAGTTTATCGCTTGTTTGGCTAACTGAATTTAATATTTGTATAGAAAATAAGCATATGGTAGAATTGGCTCCCACTGAACACGAAAAGAAAAAGAAAAAGGAAGCATTGATTCCTACTCTGCCAATGAGAGGAAAATAAGTGTTTCGTGTAGAAAAAAAGTGTTTATGTTTAAAGTTGTATTTATATTTTATCTTTAATAACATAAAAATATACTGAGCAAGAATAAGTTTATTTATGAGAATGTTAATGTTTAGATCAAGTAGTCTTACTTGGGGGGGGGGGGGGGGGGTCTGTTAAATTCTCTTCTGTTAAATAGTTTAGGAAACGTAATTTTTCAGCAGTTTTATTTTTAAGAAATAATTTCAATGCCAGATTTTTATAACATATAGACATTTTTTGTAGGTGATTGATAAGATAATACTGATGCATAAAAAATTAGTGTTAAATAATTTATAATTTTTTTTAGCAATTTTGATTTTGAAAATTTAATGTAACTCATTACAATTTTTATAATATGTTATATGGACCCTTTTTTCTTTCATTTAATACGAGAATAAATAAAAACTAAGTACGTTAGATAATTTAGAAATTTTAATAATTCTTTAATGTTTTCAGTGTTTAATTCAGGCATTCTTCTCCATAGGGGGCGGGGTTAAAGTTCTAACTTTGGTGGTGGTGGTGGTGCATGTGGAGAATTTGCACTTCAACACCATTAATAAGCATCAAATTAAAACTCTTCCGGGGAGGTTGGAATTTATCCTTGAGCATTTTTGTCTTATTTAAAGTTTTAAGGGAGAAAAAAAAAAGAGAAAAAATATTATGCACTACAATAAAACATATTTAAAAGAGAGCTGTTGAAAAGTTAGATTAGAATAATGCAAGTTTATTGTAAGAATGGAGCTTGTGGAGAAGAACTTTATATTTGTAATTTGTGTTTGACATATTAGGGATGGTTGTTCAGTACAAATTATGATTTAGAGCAAATACACTTTTTAAAAAACCTGGCATGTTTTATTTCATTACAAAAATGTTGATTAACAAGCAAATAAATAAATAAATAAATAAATAAATAAAAATAAAAAATAAATAAAAAGTTGCAGTAAGTTTTATATCTATTCTAGTATATGTCTGTTTGTGTCGTGATATTAATTGGGTACTTTTATGTTAGCCGGGTGCCAGTGATATATATATACATACATATATATACATAGATATAGATACAAATTTATATATATGTATATGTATATATATATACATATATTTGTATATATCATTGGCGCCCGGCTAACATAAAAGTACCATTGATTGTGTAGTATTTCAGTTTATATATGTATATTTTTTATCAGATATACAGGGATATTTTTTATGAGTCCCCTGTTTTTTAGATTTCAGAAATGCAGACAAAGTATAATTTTTCTTTCTTTCTTTCATCAGGGTAAAAGTAACAACTATTCCTAAAATAAAATATTGTAATTTTAAAAATCTTGCAAGTTATTTATCCAGTGAACTTTATTGAGGCTGCGAGGAATCTTTAGAAATTTTTGACAAAATGGATGTTTAAAGCCAATTATACGCTTGGCATGAAAAGGTGGACTTACTTTATGTAATAGATCCTACAGTATTTAATAAGGTATACTCTATGCATATCTAAGGTCTCTAAGGTGTACTCTATGTATATCTAATACTTATTTTTCCAAAATGAAATGCTGAAAATGACTTTTGGCTGAATCATGAAAAATTTTACACATAAAAAAATATTCAGGAATAAAAATAATATTTGTACGAACAAAATCATTTTGAATATTACTTTATCATATAAGATATTCACCTTCATTCAATTTTTTTTTATTTTATCTTAAAAAAAAATGAGTATATTTTATTTGCTTTAAAACTAATTTAATTTTTGAGTATTAAGTTAAAAATAATAAACTTAAATAAAATAAGCAAGCAAACAAACAGAAATGGAAGGAGATAGGGTTGAAAAAATTTCTAATATCACAATATTACAGAATACGAGAGTAACTTTTATGTAATTTAAAAGTAATTTAATTTCTAAATATTAAGTTAAAATCAATGAACACAACTAATCTACTGAAAGTAGTAATCTAATGAAATAAAATATTGCATTACTACTTTAAGTACTTATTAATATTTAAAGTTTGTTACATTATTCCCATTTAAATAATAAAAGCTAATTGTCACTTATATATAGAATGTATGCTAAACAATATTGTTGAAGAGAAATGTGGATATTTAAATTTTAGAGTATATGTTACGATTTGGGAACATCTCTACTTCACACTGCAAAAATTACCATATATTGGGTTGTATACAATAGTGCCGTATTCTTACTTATAATCTAAGGATAAAAATGTTGTATCAATCATGATTGTCCGATCACTGTAAGTTGATCTGTGAATTACTGTTCATTAATCAAGCAAAAAAATTCATCTTTTCTGTGAAAAAAAATTAATTTTTGTCCTTATTGAGGTAAACACGGATAGTGTAATTTCATTACACTAAATATACTACACTGTATAAAAATGAACTCTACTTTGTTTTTTCATAACTCAAAATAATAATAATAATAATAATAATAATAATAATAATAATAAACTAAGCTCATAAATTTATAAATATGTATTTATGAGCTTAGTTTATTATTATTATTATCATTATTTTGAGTTATGAAAAAACAAAGTAGAGTTTATTAAAACATTATAATATTATAGTATAGTAGTAAAAAAATTTCACTTGAGAAATATTCAATTATAAATAATTATATACGGTATTTAATAATTACTGTCTTCTATAAAGTTTTAATGAAATAAAAACATTATATTAAAAGCTATATTCAGTTACAAATAATTATATACGGTATTTAATAATTACTGTCTGTAAAGTTTTAATGAAATAAAAACATTATATTAAAAGTTATATTCAGTTACAAATAATTATACACGGTATTTAATAATTACTGTCTGTAAAGTTTTAATGAAATAAAAACATTATATTAAAAGCTATATTAATTAATTTTGAATACAATTATTGTATTGCTTTGAATGAGTAACATGTTATAACTATTAATGTACATTAACATTTACACTTGCAAATTATGTTACTGCTCTTGTTTCAAATTATGTAGGTGAAAATAAAATATTATATTAAGTAATATAATTAATGTTGATTTAAACGTATTCATGAAGCAAACGTGATAATACAAATTTATTCTCTTTTTTTTTTCTTTTTTCTCAACATATTTTGACGTTATTGCGCTCACCCTTACAATCAGCAGAGAGAAAAGTTTGGTTAGAGCTTTTCGCTCTTCAGCTCTTTGGCGAAGACTTCCGCAAATCGCCAAGTAATAAGGCAGCAAGCAACACGCGCAAGCGCCGTACATGCTCCCATCAAGAGCTCTTTCTATATTGAGCTTCTACTCTTATGTAGTGTGTCCAAAATACAACCAATATATAAAATCTCGAATGTTCCGTTCGAGGTAAAAAAAAAAAACAAAAAAAAAACAGGCTTCCTCATATCTTGGAAGTTTTTAAAAGAGTTGAAATATTTTTCCAATTTCTTGGATTAAAATGTGGTTTTTATTTCATTTTTAAGATTTTGTATTATTATGTCTTATGAACTGATGTTGCTTTTTTTTTCATATGATGTTGATTATCTAATAAAAAAATTCTCAAGATATTTACTTATTAATATTTCACAAGGAAAGATATATTTCAATTTTAGAAAAAGTCACTTTTCTCAAAAACACTGCAGCCAATTTCTTAAAATCAAAGAATAATGTAAAGTTAAAAAAAATTGCTGAAAAAATTACGAAAATATACCAAGCATGACAAATATGGATGATATTGTTCACAAGTTTTTACTAAAATTGTCAACATGTTCGCATTTATATCGATCCTTCCCGAAAAATGACCAAACTATAAGGATTATCTGCCATATGGAAAACAGAAAAAAATCATAAATTTCATAATATTTAAAGAAGCTGTGTTCATGACCTTTTATAAATGTTAGCTTCGGATTCAACATTTCATCACCAAAGTCTGATTACCGAAACTGTAAAGAAGGTTGTGGAAACAGGTAGAAATTACAAATATTAGAATGACTGGCCAAGATACCGGTTATTGAAACAATGAGAAAATTTTTCAACGCTCCCCATTGGCCAACTTTTGCTGGATCTTGTGTATAATAAATAAGCAGACATTTTGATTCTTAAATCTTAGTTTCTTGGATGTATTTATGGAAATGGGACAACCTTGTATTTTATTTAAGATTTTAATGAATGGTAGATATAGTGAAGGAATTATCCAATTTTTAAACATATCCTAAAATACTGTGAAGATTTCATTCAGAAATTACATGCTTTAATGACTTTTTTAGTTTGGAATCATTTAATTATTTATCAAAGAAGTTTTATTTTTATGTTGAATGTCAGTGTGACACGTCTTTCGAAACCTGATGGAAGTGTCATTTTTAAATTGGGAGTGGAGTCCCCCAGTCGTTTTAGCAAATAACCAATATGAGGCGGGTCAATCAACAGGAATCATTAAAATTATTGTTCTCAAATTTTATAATAACTTTAATATGCTTTTAAATTATAATAAAAATGTTAAAAATTTATTATTAATAATTTTGATCATTTTTATAAGCATACTTTATGAATTTATTAATTCTGATACCATATGTTACCACGTTATGCTTAAAAATGTCCGTAATCAAAAATTAAAAAAAATAAAATAAAATCGAAGAGTGTAGAGCCTGCTCAATTTAGTATAAAACGATATGTTACATGTATAAATAATTTTAATAGAATCTGTGAAATGTAAGTATTTCCTTATCCGATCATCGGCTAAAATATGCCAGCAATCATGTGCCGAAGACATTATAAGACCATTAATTAATAAAACTAACATATGTAAGCAAGATACAATTTATTTCAACTATCACACCAGTTTAAGCATGTTTAATGTATCCATCAATGACAGTGGTACATGAGCACTTACTTTGATAATCATGCCCTAAAATATATATTATACCAGACATTTTATTTAAAATTATTTTTAAGCAAAAAACAGCAAATTTTATCTGACATGACAAGATTATTCTATAGAGTTTACTTAAATGAACCGGCATCTGATATATTACAGCAGCCGGTTGATTTTTCAATTACAGAATATAAGTAGAAGCTCAATATAGAGTGAGCTCTTGACGGCAGCATGCACGGCGCTTGCGTGCGCGTGTTGCTTGCTGCCTTATTACTTGGCGATTTGCGGAAGTCTTCGCAAAGGAGCTGAAGAGCGAAAAGCTCTAACCGAACTTTTCTCTCTGCTGATTGTAAGGATAAGCGCGATAATGTTAAAATAGGTTGCGAAAAAAAAAAATGAGAATACATTTTTATTATCTGCATCAAAGTAAAGTAATGTTTTCCTGATTTTGTCATTTTAATGATTTATAGCCCAGGAGGCATTATCACATTTTGGAAACCAATTTTAGTGTCAACGATTCTGATATATGACAGATTAGATGTAGAAGCACCACACACTCTGCTGCAATGTGAAATGAATGGTAACCTGATTACTGATTATGTCTTCAAGACGGGGTAACATCAGTAATCAGGTGGGCTTTCATTACAGGGCATCTCTCACTCCAATCCGAAGTTGCATTTTTGTTCATAACTTTAATAGTAGTGAAGATACTTTAATAATATCCTTACAATTCATACAAAGATGAGTTTGATGCGAATTTTGTTAAAATATCTTCACTACTGTTAAAGTTATGAACGAAAACGTGACTTTGGATTGGAGTGAGATGTCCTGTAATTTTGACTAAATAAATGTATTTCTGACCCTGGTTTCCTATAGAATAATTGACTGTTGCAGTGCCCTGTACCAACCCTTAAAGTTTGTACCATGAATTCAGGATCCCCCTGTTTGCTCTTGAACTCCAGACTATCCATGTCTTGGGGCACCATCGGATGCTCTTGTTATATGTTGTAAGCTGCAATTTTTTGTAGCTCCATTCAGCAGTCGAAGAATCGCCTTTCATCTTCGAAGCAGTCGTCTTTTCAATTTTTCTCCTCCATATACATTTCCTCAGGAGTCGAAACAATATTGCTTGCGTATATTATTCAAATTGACTAATACACAGCAGACAATATTTATTCAACTGTGCCACTTTCAATCAGAAAAAGGCAAGCATCAGATGTAGGCTTCAAAGGATGGCTCCTGGGTATGCCACAGGCTTGCACTTAAAATCTGGGATGTGGAGTCTTCTTGCTTGGAGGTCAAAGATGACAAGCTAGGTCAGACTTCTGTCAGCGTGGTATCTGTGAAATAGAAACTGCACACCTGGGTGAACCCAAAGCCTTTAATCACATCGACCGGTTGTCCGGGAGAGACAACAAAACTGACTCTAGAAAAAAAAATTAAGATTTTAAAAGTTTGATTGAAATAAAAATTAAATTAATATAAAAATATTTTATAAAATTTCCAGTTTAATAATAAGACTCAGGTGTACATAATATGAAGCAGATAGTGATAATTTCAGGGTTTCGCTAAAATATTGTTCCATAAATTAAAATTTTCTAAAAAATATATTCATATTTTGCATATTTATTTCAAAATGAATCAGTTAAAAAAATTTCATTTTTAAATACTAATGAGCAAATCATAAAATTGTTTTCTAATCTATTATTAAAACTATACTTATTTATTTTTAAAAATCGATAAATTACAGAGGATTTGTTTTTTCATACTGGAAAGTTCACAGCACTAATTTATTGTCAATAATCTTCAGATAATGAAATTTAATCTAGCTCTCAAACATCATACAAACATAAGATTTCAATTAACAGAAGTTAGATAATACAACATTGTATCAGCTTACAAAATTATCACTAGAATATTGACTAAATTAAAATGCATTATTACAAATTTGATGAGATTTGATTTGTACAGACCAGGGTTCGTTGATATATATCAATGGATATATATCCGATATTTATTTTCAAAATATCAAGATGTTTGTTACTTTCAATATTTGATATTTATTTTCAAATTATCACTGTGTAAAATATTTTGCTATTTTAAGTCAAAACAAGTGTAAATGAAATTTTCAACTGATATTTACTGCCATTCTGTAAATAAAGAACATTTGCCTCTGGCAGTGATTTTTCTAGCTAAAGAAAAAAAAAAAAAGTTTTATTCAAGCTTTGTTTGAAAATTTTATTTTTAAATGTAGACTATATGGGACTAATAATTACGGGGGACCTAACTACTTCAGGACAGATATAAAAAGATAAACTGTCTAATTTAGATAATAGGTTCTATACAGCTTCATTAGAAAAGAATCAATTTCTGGTTTTGGAGTTGTTGAGCTTAAATTGCACAACATATTAAGGAATAAAAAATAAATAAGCTTACATTTATGTTTAATTTTCTCAATTAAAAAAAAAAAACAATTTTGTATTTAATTTTTTGTTTTATACATTTCTGATTTCTTGATAGTTGATACTGAATCTTATAGTTGTTATTTTTATAAGTGTATAAAGCAAATTTTTTTTTTTTTTTTTTTTTTTGATTAGTTGATCTTCAATTTTGTTCAGAGTGAAAAATAAAAGAAAAAGGAGAAGAAAAAAAAAGTATTTTTAGTATATTGTTTAAGTTTTGATGTTAAGTGCAATATATTTTAGTTTCTAATTCATATTATGCTTGAAAATATTTATTATCAGCAGTAAGTTGACTATTTTCAAAATATTGAAAATATCAGATATTTTTTATATTTTTGAAAATGTGATATTTACGAACCCTGGCACACACATCTAAAAATCTTAACCCTTCCCAAGGCATAACCCTGGTTGCACCATTGGACTGATAACAAACACGTATGATGCTTCGGACATCAAGTAAATGGGATTTCATTTTTGGCGTTTAATTTTACAGTTTGGCGATAGTTTTTTGTTAAGAAAAGTGGTCGACGGGATAATAGAGAAGTACCTCAGAAACTAATCTAACTTAATCTAAACTTAAGAATATAGCCTTAAACACTTTTTTTTTAAATTCAAAAATAAACAAATTATTTTCTATCTTTGAATACATTTAGCATTGGTAAACTGCAAAATTAATTTAGTGAAAAATTAATATTTACATTCATAAGTCATGCACATCATTCAGATTACATTTTTTAAGCTTTGAAATTATTAAAAAAAAACATGTTCAGATGAATGTTGTAAATAATACAATGTAATGTGAATTGTTTATTATACTAAAAGAAATGTTAATCAATAAACTTGTAGAATTGTTAATATTCCATTATACATTCAGAGGTATGCTTAGGAAATAATTAGGTACGTTAAAGGACCCTTCACCAAAGTTTTCACATTAAAACAACTCTTCGCAAAATTCATGAAACCTTTCACAAAACATTTCCATCTCCAAACTGAAACTTTCATAAATTTAATCATTTTAAAGTGAAATCTGACCTACTACAAAACACCGACATTGTATCATAAAAGGTAGAAAATACCAAATATTACACCTCCATTCTTCTTGGATCAAATATCAGTATATTTCCCTGAATTTAGCAGTAGAAAATTAATATTTTCTAATCACTGTATCAGAATATAAAAGTAACAACCGTGTCAAATGTTAACACAAGTAACCTACAAATTATATTACTATCCTTTAGAGCAAATCATAAATTATAATTTATTTTTCATTATTTAAAAAATCTGTTAATTAATTTTACAATATGTTAAAAAAATAAAAATCATTTATTTTGACCACGTAATAAACCTTTCAGCAAGCAAGCTATAATGTTAGATACGAGTATTTCTGTAGCATAAAAGACAAGCTGTTTCAAATGTTTTGTATTTCATAATAGCAACAACATATTAGGAAGGCGATTATGCATAACAGAAATTAATATCTATATAGCAATAATTTCGGTATAATATCAGAGAAAAGTATAAGAAAAATTACGTTTGAGGGAAAATTTAAGAAGACATGCTTACTGAAAGGTTGCATTTGCAGCTTGAAAATAAACAAATCACAAAATATATTTTGCAGTCATTGTAAGCAAAAGTACACTTACCTTTCCTATCACTAAGTGCATTCTACATTCTTGTTTGATATAAACGTCGAACACCAGCCACACTGAAGTATATGCTTTTAAACTTTTGTAAGATTTAAATTCATCGAAAGTGTAAGCGCTAATCCCGTACACTAAATAAAACTTCTAATTTAAATGAAAATTCATTGATCGATAATACATACAGATGTATAATGTTAATCGGCTTAATTTTATCTTGATACCTTGCCTCGTTCTGGCCGTTTAACGAATTAAAATATTCGGAAAACATATTTTTTTGAACACGTTCACGAATTTCAGATTGAAAATAATGGCGATGCTGTGGATTGCTTGACCTCCAAGCGGTTACCAAGCTGTTGCCAGATAACGTTGCTATGCTGCAAAACAGCTGATTGAAACTGCCCTATAGAGCAGCTATCACATGGCAGCTATAGTGCCTAGAAGTAAGTAGTGTGCTCATGAACATAGATCTAAAGAAGGACTTCTAACGAAATAGCCTTTCCAAGAAGAAAATCGTTCCTTGAAAAATGTCTTAAATAAGTGGCGCATGTAGTAAGACGGATTCTCCATACGTCACCAGTTCTGTGTTGTTATGTCTTACGATAATGTAGCGAACCGTAGAGGCTTCAATGAAGACACAATAAGTTAACTTGCATTAATATATTTCACACGTAACTATTCTATTTGGGTTACACAAAACACAACATCCCAAACACACAACATAAAACCAGCTAGCGTTCCATTAATCTAAGTTACAGTTAATGTTCTTGTACCGTGACGGTTTACAGTTAATGTTCTAATACCACATCTCCCTTCCTTCAAAGATCCATTCTCTGCGGAGGATGAACAACTCGTCCAGATCTGGTGGTATACTGATCCTGATGCTTACGTGGAGACATAACAAAATTATGTTTACGATCGTTACAGGATGAATGAAGATTATGATGGTTTGGTTTGGGTGGACTAGAAACTCTCTGTGGTGTTGGAGACTCCTTACTGGAAACCTCTGGTTGAAGGTCATCCACATCATCAGTCTTCTGCTGGAAATTAGCTGATGGGATAAGATGCATTCTATTTCGTCGATATACCCTTTCCCCAGATTTGATTATATATGAACGTGGATAATCCAATCTTTGCTGAACTGTACCAGTAGCTCGATTATTTGTGATCCATACTCCCTCTCCAACCTCAATATTAGTGAGGTCTCTCACTCCGTGACTTTCGTTATAGTTATCTTTCTGCCGTTCAATTCTCTTATCTTCCTTATTTTGAAGCTCAGTCCTATCCTCAATCCTCGGCTCCAGTTGTGATCTTGCAATTGGTAGGGTTGTCCTAATACGCCGATTCATAAGGAGTTCAGCTGGACTGAGGCCATTCTCTAATGGTGTTGCTCTATATACCATTAAGGAAAGATAAGGATCTTCAGATTTTTTCAGTCGCAACTTGATGGTTTTCACTGCAGATTCAATAAATCCATTACTTTGAGGGTACCTAGGACTTGATGTGTTATGAGAAAATCCATAAAGCTTTGAGAATTTTGAAAATTCAGACGAGTTAATTGGCTCAAATTGGGGACCATTGTCAGATCTGACCACGTTAGGAATCCCATGTCTGGCAAAGATTGATTTGCAGTGAAGAATTACTTCCTCAGAGGTTAATCTTTCCAGTCTTGCGATTTCTGGATATCGTGAAAAGTAATCGGTCACGAGTAAGTACCAAAATCCATGAAGCTTAAAAAAATCCATGCCAACAGTTTCCCATGGTCTTTCAGGAAATTTGGTAGGGATGAGAGGTTGATGACGATTAGTGATCTCCTTGATACATGATGTGCAATTTTTTATCGTTTCTTCCATTTCTTTATTTATTCCAGGCCAAAAGACGGACGATCTTGCTCTCGCACGACACTTTGTAATTCCCAAATGTCCCTCATGAATTTGTTGCAGAACCTTTTTTCGCTGACTGGCAGGAATGATGATTCGACAGCCCTTCATTATGAGTCCATCTTGGATTGATATTTCATATCGATGATTCCAATAGGGTAGACAACTTGGTTCTAAATTTTTTTCTGGATGGCCAACCGTTAAGGATTAAGTTTTCTAGATCTTTGCATGTTGCATCAGACTTTTGGGATTGTCGTAACTCTTCTAACCTGTTACATGAAGCTGGTAATGAGGAAACTATCATACGAATATAAGCATCAATTTCTTCCTCCAATTCTTCAACGTTTTCTTTAGTTTCTTGAGGTTTTCTTGACAAGGCGTCTGCTGCATAAAGTTTCTTTCCTGGTATGTGGAATATAGAATAAGAATATCTCATCTTCAACCTTTGCAACCGTGGAGATAAGTCTTCAAGGTTCTTCTTTGAGAAGATTGAATTAGAGGTTTATGGTCTGTTTCTAACCTAAAGGGAGTTCCAGTTAGATAATCTCGAAATTTTTCACAACTCCAATCTAGAGCAAGTGCCTTTTTTTCTATTTGAGCATACCTCTTTTCAGTAGGTGTAAGTGTTCTGGATGCATATGCAACAACAGAAATTTCTCCGTTCTCTTGCTCTTGTCTCAAGGTGGCTCCTATTCCATAAGAAGAAGCATCTGTTGTGATAATTGAAGTTTTTTGTGGATTATATACCTTTAAAACTGGTTGAGATGTTAAAACATTCTTCCAAGTCTGAAATGCTTGTTTTTGAGGTTCGTCCCAGACGAAATCATTCTTTTGACTCAACATAGACGTTAACGGTAAAAACATTTCTGCATAATTTGGAACAAATCTGGCGAGAAAATTTGCCATACCTAACATCTGCTTCAACTCAGTTTTGTTCTTTGGTGGTGGATATTCTTTCACCTCTCTGATTTTATCTTCATCAGGGTGGATGCCTTTGTCATCAATAATATGTCCCAAGAATTTGATTCTCTTGACTGAAAATTTACATTTCTTGTCATTTAGAGTAATACCTGCTTCTTTAAGTTTTTTCAGAATGATTCTCAATCTTTGGTCATGCTCAGTCTGATTTCTTCCCCACACTAAGATGTCGTCCATGTGACAAATAGCACCTGGGATATTTTCTAGCAACTGTGACATTCTACGTTGGAAGTGTTCTGGAGCAGATGAGATTCCAAAAGGTAATCTTAAAAATCTATATCTTCCGAAAGGAGTGATGAAAGTCGTGAGATATATCGCCCGGGCCGAAATTTCCAGGCCCGGGCCCGGCCCGACCCATACAAAAAATAATTTGGCCCGGCCCGGCCCGATACAAAAATTAAAAGTTCGGCCCGAGCCCGGCCCGGCCCGAACAAAAAAAATATTGGCCCAGCCCGGCCCGATTTAAAAGTTAAAAGTTCGGCCCGACCCCGGCCCGGAAAAAAGTTAAAATCTCGGCCCGAGCCCGGCCCGGCCCGAGTGAATTTCTACAAAAGATAATTTTACGTCGATTTGGTTAAAAATTTGCCCCATAGGAGGAGATCTAACCAAAAATTCCTATCTCAGCCTTTTTTTTTTATGTTTATAATCTTCATTTTTATAGAGGTGCCGCAAGCTGGAATATTTATTTTTTTAATAAATCTCTATTTGTTGTATGTATGTGTTTAAGTTATCATCGATATTGTTAATCCATATTCCATTTATTGAAGTGTTAAAAATCAGAAAAATGCTATACAGTAAAATCTAAGATGGAATTGCATAGGGAAGAAAAAAAATGAGTTATAGACAATTTGCCTTCTTAGCAGGTGTAAATGTATTATATATTCTTTTCTTACATATTAGTATATTCATTTTTAATGGATCAACACATTTTTCAATTTAAAAGAATGAAACCAGTCCCGGCTCTGTACGGAAAAAATAATTTAAGGCACGGCCTTATCCTTCAGGAAAAAAGTAGGGCCCGGCCCGGCCCGTAAAGAGTAATCACTAGGCCCGGTCCGGCCCGAGCCTTCAGAAAAAAATATGGCCCGGGCCCGGCCCGGCCCGAGTGCCGTGAAGAAAAATAGGCCCGAGCCCGGCCCGCGGGCCGGGCCGAGTACGGGCTTCGGGCCTTGGCCCGGCCCGTGCAGATCTCTACGAAGATTCATCAAGTGGAATTTGCCAAAACCCCGAATTAGCATCTAACTTTGAAAAGAACTTAGCCCCTGTCAGAAGATTCAATGAATATTCCACTGAAGGTAATGGATGAAATTCCCTTTCTACTGACTTGTTCAACTGGACTAGGTCGACACATAAACGAACAGTTCCATCACTTTTAGGAACGATAACCACCGGTGAACACCATTCTGTGGGCTTGGTTACAGGAATAATAACTTTTTGGGCAATCATCTTTTTGATTTCCAGTTCAGTTTTCTTCAGGAGTGGAATGGGTATTCTTCGTGGAGCTGAAATAGCAAAAGGGACAGAGTTCGGTTTAAGCTTAATCGTATAATACCCTTGTAGTAGCCCCAGGCCATTAAACAATTCAGGGAAATCTTGCTTAGGATTCATTGCGCTAATTTCTGAAATGTTTGGTCCTAATCCAAAAGCTAGTATAGCAGGTTTTCCTAATAAGTAGCTCTGCAGTCCTTCAATTACATGGATAGCTTCAGTAATTTTCTTTTCCCCATATTGGATTTCTTCGATAAGTTTTCCTGCTAGTTTTAGAATTTTCCCATCCGGGCCGCAAAGCTGCTTGTCTGGTTTTAAGACTTTTGAATCCTTCAAGATTGGCGATGTAGCAGGTATAACAGTGTGATCTGCCCCACTATCTATTTTGAAGCGAATGGTTTTACCTCTTATTTGAATAGGTACTGACCATAACATATCATCATTATTATTATTCGAGTGTGTATGCCTAATTGTTCCTGAGAAAGAAATTTCAGATTTACTTTAATTTTTCCTACAAACTCGAGCAAAGTGTCTTATTTTCGAACATTTTAAACATTTAGCATCTTTTGCTGGACATAATTTTCTATTATGTGGAGATTTTCCACATCATTTGCAAAGCTGAAAGGGTTTTTGGTTATCATTTTTCCCATAGTTCCTTTTATCAGTTTCTTTAAACTGCGGATTTTGACTGGATACCCTTTTTTTAAATTCACTTTTGATTTGTTTACACTGGAAACTATCTGGACTGAAGCGTTATTATTAGAAGTTAGAATTTCTTGTCGCTTTTTAATTGATTCCGATAAACGAACTTTTTCTACAGCTTTGCTTAAAGAAAGTTCTGGATCTAATTGTAACTTCTCACTTAAGGATTTATCTCTAATACCGACAACTATTCTATCGCGTATTCGTTCATCATGAAGAACTCCATAATCACAATGTTCAGCCAGGGAATAAAGTGAAGTTATAAAATGATTAACAGATTCCCTTTCATTTTGAATGCGTAGGTTAAATTGTGCACTCTCGAAAATTGTGTTTTTCTTTACTATGAAATGATCATCAAAACGTTTGAGAACAATTTCATATTTTTGCTGATCGTCTTCCGGCAAGTTAAAAGACGTAAAAGTGTCTTCTGCTTTATCTCCCATGAGATAAATAAGAGAATTTACCTGCTCTACTTCTGTTTGGTTTTTTAAACCGGAAGCGATTCGATACCGTTCGAAACGTTGCTTCCATTTCACCCAAAATGCGGGTGATGAAAAGGTAAATTTTTCTGGTGGTGTAACCTGAGATCTATATTCTATATTTTAGACATTATACTTCTTAACAAAATGTATATGTATGTGCCGTATAATTGTGCAAGAAAAGGAATGTTCTTACTTGAAGTTTTGGTTTCGTTTGAATATTCTACTGTAGTCAACATTCTTTTAACCGCTTGCCACCATGTGTTGTTATGTCTTACGATAATGTAGCGAACCGTAGAAGCTTCAATGAAGACACAATAAGTTAACTTGCATTAATATATTTCACACGTAACACACACACAAAACACAACATCACAAACACACAACATAAAACCAGCTAGCGTTCCATTAACCTAAGTTACAGTTAATGTTCTTGTACCGTGACGGTTTACAGTTAATGTCCTAATACCACAGTTCGTCTGCTTCTTCAAACCGTCTGTCGTCTGGTGGGTATCTGATATACAGTTTCGGTTTGATGTTGTAGATGACGCTGCCTTGGTAGGGATTCTCGGCGGCTGCGCTGAACCATGCACGTAGCTGTGCAGCTGCTATTTCGTTCCAAAGTCGCGACACGATATTAACACTATTTCGTTGGAAGTCCTTCTGTCCTTCTTTAGTTCTATGTTCATGAGTGTGCTTATCGAAAATACAACCATAATAAAAAAAATGTGTCTAAAAGGAGGAAAACCAGATTCTCCGCGAGAGGGCGTCGAGTTTTCACCGCTGTTATTTGCGTTTGAAGTTTCATTTAAAAGGTTTATCGTTTTAATTTAAAGAACTGTCAAAAGAACATTGTATTGTGTAATAAAAATGTAATAATAATATAGTTATACATTATTATACCGATGATACTTTATTATTATATTACGTAATCAGTCTTGCACAAAATTCTATCTCTGCAGTAACTGAATTTCCGTGTGCAATTTTCGCAACGCCCCCCATCCCCCCCCCCCAAAAAAAAACAAAAACAAATTATTTATTGCAAATATTTGATTTATGAATTAAATAAAAAATGAACATTTCACAGCTTTAAAACCTGATAATTTGAAAATTTCCTAAATAAATAATACCCCCCGCCGCCCCCTATCAACGACCAACCTCTTCTTACAGCGTCTAAAAATGTAATTAAAAAAAAAGATGACTATTTGTTAATTGTATTTCCAGTAAATAAATAACGAATCAAATGAATTCTTGTGTTAAATTTCCTCATTCCCCTCCCTCCAAAAAATAAAAGTTTGGAAAAAAAACCCCTGATAATGTATTACAAGTATTTAATGTATTTCAGAAAATATAAAAATTCGTATAATCTTAAATGTCGTATAATAAATCTTCGTATAATCTACTTCTAAGCACTGTAACTGTGTTAACCTGTAGAAAATATCTCCTATATTTGCTGAAAGGAAATTTAATTACATTCATACCACAAATTTTTAAAGAAGCAATTTTTAAATAATAAAACCTTGGCCAAGCCATTTACGTAGTATGTCCAAAATACAACCAATATATAAAATCTCGAATGTTCCGTTCGAGGTAAAAAAAAAAACAAAAAACAGGCCTCCTCATATCTTGGAAGTTTTTAAAAGAGTTGAAATATTTTTCCAATTTCTACGGTTAAAATGTGATTTTTATTTCATTTTTAAGATTTTGTATTATTATGTCTTATGCAGTGACCCGGAGCTGGAGCTCTAAATTTTCCCCTGCTCCAGGGCTCTTTTAGTTTTTTTTTAATATTCTTTTAAATCTTGTAAAAAATAGAAAATATGCCAAGACTCTTAAAAATGTTAGTCCATTTAAAGTAATTTCATTGTATCTTACAGATATGCAAGAGTCCTGACGCATTGTAATGGCATTGTCCATTAGAAAAGTTGCTGTAGACAGACAATTCTCTTCATTAAAATACATTTATAATGATTTAAGATCAAATATGAAGGAGGATTTATTAGATTCAATTCTTTTCTTAAGAATGAACAATTAACTCAACTGTGAATTTAATTAAATTTGTATTTTCAATGTGAGCTGATGAGTATGTTATTATTTTTTTAATGTTCTTTTCAATAATAAAAATTGCAAGTTAAAATCTGAAACTCAAAAGTGTGGAGTCGGAGCCGTTGCCGGAGCTGGAGCCATAGCTTATTATCTGGGAGCGGAGCTGGAGCTGGAGCATCAAAACATTTTCCGGCTCCGGGTCCCTGGTCTTATGAACTAATGTTGCTTTTTTTTTTCATATGATGTTGATTATCTAATAAAAAAATTCTCAAGATATTTACTTATTAATATTTCACAAGGAAAGATATATTTCAATTTTAGAAAAAGTCACTTTTCTCAAAACACTGCAGCCAATTTCTTAAAATCAAAGAATAATGTAAAGTTAAAAATAAAAAGAAAACTGCCCAGTTAAACTGAGGGCATTGAGCTCACAGGCTATTCACACTAATTGTATATTATACTCGTATTTCAAAGAATTTGAAATAAGCCCCTCGAAAAATAAAGAAATCGACAATATATTAAGGGGGGGGGTCATCCCCCCGTTACCCCCTCATAGTTAACTAATGAACCCCTTAAACTAATCAGGGAAGCCTCTTATTACAATGAATATATATATACAAAATCGGATAATGCTGCATGAAAAACCCATTTATCTAAATTAAGGGGAATTAGCCCCCCTTCCCCCTTTATACTTAACCAATGAACCCCCAAAAATATTCAGAGAAGCGCATTATCACAATGAACCTATAAACAAAATTTGAAGAAAATCGGATAATTCTGCTTGAAAAAACCATTTATATAAATTAAGGGGGGATTAGCCCCCGTTCCCCCCCTTTCTACTTAACCAATGAACCCCCAAAACTATTCAGAGAAGCGTCTTAACCCAATGAACCTATAAACAAATTTTGAAGCAAATGGGATAATTCTGCATGAAAAACCCATTTATATAAATTAAGGGGGGGATTAGCCCCCCTCCCCTTTATACTTAACCAATAAATCCCGAAAACTAATCAGGGAAGCGTCTTAACCCAATGAACATATAAACAAAATTTGAAGCAAATGGGATAATTCTGCTTGAAAAACCCATTTATATAAATTAAGGGGGGATTAGCCCCCCGTTCCCCCCCCCCTTTATACTGAACCAATCAATCCCAAAAACTAATCAGGGAAGTGTCTTAACTCAATGAACCTATAAACAAATTTTGAAGCAAATGGGGTAATTCTGCATGAAAAACCCATTTATATAAATTAAGGGGGGGATTAGCCCCCCGTTCCCCCCATTATACTTAACCAATCAATCCCGAAAACTAATCAGGGAAGCGCCTTAACACAGTGAACCTATAAACAAAATTTGAAGGAAAACGGATATTTTTATGAAGAGTTATCGCGTTACGTACATACGTACGTACATACATACAGAATCGGCGGGCACATAAGCTCTCAGGCTTTGATAGCCTGTGAGCTAAAAAAATTACGAAAATATACTAAGCATGACAAATATTGATGATATTGTTCACAGGTAATTTTACTAAATTTGTCAACATTTTCGCTTTTATACTATATACCTTAAAATTGTTTTATTAACCACATAAATATTTACAAATGTGTGTATTAAATGATATTAAATAAAAACGAAATTCGGGGCGGAGCTATTCAGATCCGAAAATTGAAGCTTTAAGAAATTCTGCCCGAAAAATTGGCATTTCTGTATCTACAATCATAATTTTTTTGAAGTAGATGTTCCATTACATTACACAGTTTAAAGTCATCCCTATTTTTATATATATTTATTTGTATGTAAACATTATAGAGTATTCAAGACACATTAGGGCCTTAGAGGGATATTTTAAAAAGCGTTCTGGATAATATTATGAATTTTTAATTTAAACAAAATCGTAGCATCTAATGTGACAGTAGAGTTAGATGTAAACATTGCCTCGGCAAAAATATCGAATCCCATATATTACCATTACTTCAAATACTTTTCAGGGATTGGCCTTTTTATATTTTACACGACTTTTTAACAGGAACTGGATACAATGCTTCACTAGCTTTATTTTTTAAGAATTTTATATTAATGTTTACTTTATAAATTAATGTATGGCATACTAACGACGGGCGGAGTTCAGTTAGAATAAACAATGAGAAGCGGAACAGAGATATATAAAACCGTAAATAATTAATTCCGGAGTACAATGCCTTAAAAAATTGTATGTAAAAAAAAAAAAAATAACAATGTTACAGTAAAAAAATTTTAGCCGATAAAATGGCATTTAAGAAAAATACATCTAAAAGAGACAGGCAACTGAAATTTAGAAAAACTGCTTTATGTGTGATAAATACCAAAGAATTGTGTTAATTTTTTTATATGTATTACTCAGGTAACACAAAAATATAATTTATACAAAATCGGGTTAAAGATATAAAATCATACAGACTTTAGATTTGTTTAATTTTATTATCACGGGCCCCGAGCAACGCCGGGCGGATCATCTAATATATATATATATATATATATATATATATATATATATATATATATATATATATATATATATATATATATATATATATATATATATTACAAAATTTTAAATTCCATACCCTATTAAATTTATTGTATAAAAAAATTCCCTTTATTAATATTCCATTACTGTCCATATTTTAAAACATTTTTTTATCCTAATCTAGTAAAATTCACTTTTTATTTCCCGATAAATAAGATGTAAAACACACTTTTTTATTGGAATCCGACTTATTTAAAGACTTGATTTAAAAAAAAAGTTAACGTTGTCTATTTAAAATCGATGAAAATAAGTTATTCCGAATGGAAATCTCCATTTTTCACAAATGTCACTTAACATGTTTATCCACAAAGCTCTTCAATTATCAAAATTTATTCCAAGCATGTCGAATCGCATGGTTAAGCGTCTGAAAAATAAAGGTGTTTACATTTGTAATTAAAATTGCATCTATTCGAACTGATAAGTAGAATCTTTATAATTATGAGATTTAAAAAATTGTAATTTTTTTTTCACATTTTTCAAAAATATTACCATGTTTTATGAAAATGATGCGATTTTAAAATGAGCTCTTTCGATTTTAAATACATAATGTTGCAGAGCCGCACTAAGTATGGTGCAGGTTCCAAGCGCTTCATAGAGCTGACGGGCGCTAGATCGACGCCATTATTTATTACTTCTGATGCAACAAGGATGGATAGAAAAAGGAACAAAATTTCACATCTGATTTTTATAACGGATGCAAAACATTACAACAACTTATTTGAACAGCAGCCTTCGCTTTATTTAATCGCAGAATTAAAAATACTCTTCAATTAAAAAAGGCGAAGTCCACTGATCAGAAAAAAGTGGTGGGATGCCTCCCTCTGGCTACGCCACTGCGAATCATATTTAAAGACTATGATTTTTCTGCTCATAAAAATTATTTCTTTATGTATGCAGGATGTTATCCGAACCCAGGCACTGAGAATCGGAAAGGGGCGGGGTGGTACCATTGCTACATATTTTGTGAACCTTTACTACACAAAATTAATAAGAAAATGACATGCATTTTAAATTAAAACGCACACCAGATATTTTTAATGGAAACATATTTACAATTTAAAACACTTATTTTAAACAATCGATTTCTCTCTCTTACTTTTATATAAATTTGTAATTTCTTAATTAAACTTATTCCTAGCCTTTACCGAAAAAAACAATTGTATGGCTTTTTTAAGTGTTTTTTTGTTAATGCTAAGCTTTGTCTGCCTTTTCAACCTGGCATTTATGTGCTGTTTTTGAACATGTTCCGAACCTTATTTTACACCTTTTCAACTTTTTTCAGTAGTTAATTATAACTACAGCTATACCATTTTACTTTTTTCCATT
Organism: Maratus michaelseni; assembly: GCA_963931845.1. Classification (NCBI taxonomy): domain Eukaryota; kingdom Metazoa; phylum Arthropoda; class Arachnida; order Araneae; family Salticidae; genus Maratus; species Maratus michaelseni. Next base: position 21,678,920 of record OZ007599.1, on the reverse strand, counting down.
TATTAGACTCTATCCTTAATCTCTTTTGCTTTACTTTTTTATTCCAAATTTATTTTAATCCCATTGTTTAATTTTCTTCTATTTTTAATTGTTCTTTCTTATGTAGTTAATACTACATTTAACTTTTCCCAACGGCTCAATATTTACAAGACACTTTACTCACAAATAGACTGGGCGTAAAGTTGATCGAACTCGGAAGCCCCTTAACCGACATCAACTGTTCGGCAACTAAACTATTGACAATTCCTGCACACTAACTACTTAAAGAAAATCTAAATTATGAGAGATAGTGACACACACACACACACACACACACACACACACACACACACACACACACACACATATATATATATATATATATATATATATATCCTCTTGAGACCCAAGCTCATATTTTTGGAGCAAATTTTACAATTTTTGAGAATTATGTTTCTTTTAAGTCTAGAAAGCAATACATTTTTTCATTTATTTAAAAAAAAATAAAAATATATTGTAATTTCTTAATTAAACTTATTCCTATCCTTTACAAAAAAAAAAAAAAAAAAAAAAAAATTGTATGGCTTTTTTAAGTGTTTTTTGTTAATGCTAAGCTTTGCCTGCCTTTTCAACCTGACATTTATGTGCTGTTTTTGAACATGTTCTGAACCCTATTTTACACCTTTTCAACTTTTTTCAGTAGTTAATTATAACTACAGCTATACCATTTTACTTTTTTCCATTTATTAGACTCTATCCTTAATCTCTTTTGCTTTACTTTTTTATTCCAAATTTATTTTAATCCCATTGTTTAATTTTCTTCTATTTTTAATTGTTCTTTCTTATGTAGTTAATACTACATTTAACTTTTCCCAACGGCTCAATATTTACAAGACACTTTACTCACAAATAGACTGGGCGTAAAGTTGATCGAACTCGGAAGCCCCTTAACCGACATCAACTGTTCGGCAACTAAACTATTGACAATTCCTGCACACTAACTACTTAAAGAAAATCTAAATTATGAGAGATAGTGACACACACACACACACACACACACATATATATATCCTCTTGAGACCCAAACTCATATTTTTGGAGCAAATTTTACAATTTTTGAGAATTATGTTTCTTTTGAGTCTAGATTGCAATGCATATTTTCATTTATTTAAAAATAAAAATATATTGTTTTTTAGCGTGTTCAATAGAATGGACATTGGGTCTTAGTCCTGTAAAAAGCTTGCTATTGAATTTAGATGAATCCAAATATAAAATTGTTAATACACTGCTCAAAACAATTAAAGGATATTGCAGTTTTAGGTGGATTTTGTATCTGGGAAACTTTTTAGCTGACTGATACATGGTCGACAGACATAGTAGGTTATATGAGAATAAATTACACATGTTTGGCAGAAAAAAATGCATTTTATTGCGCATTTGTGTACAAAAGGAAAAAAAACACAATTTGTGCATATGAGAAAAAAAGAATAAGAAAAGGTGTTTTCTTCAAAGAAAATCATTTTCAGTAGGGGGTATGGTTTCCACGGGCGGCCAGCAACGTTGAACACCTTTGAGGCATGGACTCAATGAGGCTATTAATGACGAGTTGGGGTATTTTGCCCCACTCTTCCAGAAGAGCTCTTTCCAGTTCTTGGAGAGTTTGTGGGGGTTGTTGGCGGCCAGAAACTCGTCTTCCTAGAGCGTCCCAAACGTGCTCGATTGGATTCATGTCTGGAGAACACGCTGGCCATTCCATTCGAACGATTCCTTCCTCGAAAAGGAAATCCTCCACCAGGTTTGCACGATGTGGCCTGCAGTTATCGTCCATTAAAATGAAGTTATCTCTGATTGCTGCAGCGTAAGGGACTACAATAGGTCTGAGGATCTCATCCCTATATCGGCGACCAGTCAGAGCTCCATCTCGAATGATGTAGAGGTCAGTGCGCCCGTCAATGGAGATGCCACCATACACCAACACTCCTCCACCGCCAAATCTGACACTTTCGTGCACGAACGTAGGATTATTCCTACTGCCACGGTCCCTCCAGATGAAAATACGCCTATTATCCGGATGCACAGAAAAACGGGACTCGTCAGAAAACAGAATATTGCTCCATTCATTTCCCCTCCAGTTGACATACTCGGTTGCCCACTCCCTGCGGTCGCGACGATGCCTTGATGTTAATCTAACACATACCATCGGTCGGCGAGCATACAGACCTACAGCATGGAGCCAGTTTCGGACAGTCTGAGTTGAAATCGTGGTGTCTGTAGCCCAAGCGAAGGTGTTGTTGGAGAAGAGTAGCGTTCATGTTTCGGTGTCTCCGAGATGTTAACGCTAAATACCGATCTTCATTGGGCGTTGTTGCCCGTCTACGACCTTGCCCTGGTCTTCGGCCTGCACATCCACTCTCCAATAAACGGTTCCAGATTCTGGAAATGACACTTTGTGACACTCCAATGGCTTGCGCTACTTCGGCTTGAGTTTGGCCCCCTTCTAACCTACCAACAATTTTCCAAGCTTCTGAATCTGTCAAATGACTTCGCTGAGACATGGTACTCATCGAAACAAAGCAATCACTGAATGCCGATCACCCTTGTCTTCATTCTCTTTTATCCAGTTAAAAGTCAAATTTCATTCGCTACCGCTGAAGCGACGTTTTTGACGTCGAACTCAAAATTTGCATACTCCACAGTTTGAAAACCAGAAAATTTTGCATTTGTGATTCTCTTCTTCTATTTTCGGCAAAAAAAATTTCGTTTATATCTTTATTTTATATAAAACTTCAAATATCCTTTAATTGTTTTGAGCAGTGTATTTGAGAAAAAAAAATGACATAAAATTGAATTATACATAAAATAATGATACAAAATTTAATTAGACACCAAATAAGGATAATGTAGGATTTGAATTAGCACTTACTACTCAGTGTACAACAGAGTGAAAAAATGTCCAGACCAGGCATGTTTTCACTCTGTTGGTTTTACGCTGAGTAATAAGTGATAAATCATATCCTTTGTTACATAAGTAATTTCCAGCGCAATTTCAGCTTTGATGAAAAATTTGATTAGCATATTAAATTAAATGTTTTAAAAAATGCCCTTGACCAAGTTCCGAAAGAGTTAAACAGTGACGTAGCCAGGGAGGTGGTCCAAATTATCTGGATACTAGTAATCATGTAAAGTTTTCTTGGCATTTATTATCGTAAGTTGAAAGTTTTGCGATTAGATAAGTCAAAGGAAACTTTACACAATTAGTGGTATCCAGAGCATCTTGATCCTCTCCGCCCCCCAACCCTGGCTACGCCTCTGCGTTAAATAATAAAACTGACTATATATAAGAAATAAACAATGTCTATTAGTAATCAAATCAAGTAAAATATGTTGATTGTGTGGATCACTGGCAGTAGTAGAAGTTCATTTACATGCAGAACCAACTAGATATATTTAGATATATGAACAAGATATGTCTTTGTTAAACGAAATCAGTAAAAATATTATGCGCATTTTACATTAAAACTCACACCAGAATTCTTTACCAAAAACGCGTTAAAATTGAACTGTTACATCAATACAAATGCTGCACATTCTCGTTTTCTGGAAGGCTGTGGCCCGTAGGAATGAGCTTCTAATAAACAACTATAGCTGAAAACCAATTCTTCAAATTAACGTGATGAACAACTTCCTGCAGGCGCAGCAATTACGATTGATGTCGAATTTCTATGAAAGTAGAGGAGGAGTTACTAATTTTAATAATTATAACTTATTTAACTGTTCGCTATGGCAATGTGGTCAGTGTTTTTTAGCCCTGGTCGTGATACTGACTGTCGGACAGACATTAATAAATATAAGCTTTATAAGTAAACAAATAGTTTTATTCTCAAATTCGTGATTTATTCAAAAACAAAATTTTAATTTATTTCATTTTATAATTGCATTAAGTTTTTTTTTCAATTATTAATCAGTCGTCTATATATTTTACATATTATAAGGCAACATAAATATTTTATGCAGTCAATTTATATCTTAAATGATATTATAAATTTTATAAAAATATTAAACAATATATGTAAATATTTGTACTATTAAACAAATTAGATTCTATCAATATTATTTATTGTTTGCGAATTACATTTAGTCTTTTGTGCATTTAAAACAACAAATATATTTAATTTCGCATGCTTTGATAATTTTTAAAATTACCTTACCCTGAGCAGTTCTTTCCCATAGCTTTTACAATTACGCATTCACTGTTGTGCAAATAAAGGTATTCTGAATTTTTTTAAAAGTCTAAAATGCTAATATTTTAAATTAACACATCAAAGGGGAGAAGATAAAGAAATTTAAACCTCTCCCAAGACACTAAAAAAAGAAAAAAAAAGAAAAACCTTTATGGTATGATGAGTATATGATTCTATCAGTATATGATTCTGGATATATGAAAACCAGAATAAAGAATAGCACAAACAGAAAGAATTCAGCAACTTTTTCAAAACTTTAAAGAAAAAAAAAACCTATCTTCGTTACTTGGGGTTGAGAGCTTTTATAAAGCTGGAAAAGCTGCACACAAAATTATGAGTATGCGATTGGTCTTTTCTTTACATTGCTTTTTGAATGTGACATATTCCATACAAAATATTTTTACACACAATAAGCAACCACTTTTGAACTTTTTGTAAATAACAATGATTCATAACTGTTCAAAGTTTGATTACAGAAAGTGTAAAGATGGCTGTGGAAACAGGTAGAAGTTACAAATATTGGAATGACAGTCCAAGATACCGAACCTTCCCGAAAAATGATCAAACTATAAGGATTATCTGCCATATGGAAAACAGAAAAAAATCATAAATATTACAATCATAAATTTCATAATATTTAAAGAAGCTGTGTTTATGACCTTTTATAAATGTTAGCTTCTCATTCAACATTTCATCACCAAAGTCTGATTACAGAAAGTGTAAAGATGGTTTTGGAAACAGGTAGAAGTTACAAATATTGGAATGACTGGCCAAGATACCGGTTATTGAAACAATGGGAAAATTTTTCAACACTCCCCATTGGCCAACTTTTGCTGGATCTTGTGTATAATAAATAAGCAGACATTTTGATTCTTAAATCTTAGTTTCTTGGATGTATTTATGGAAATGGGGCAACCTTATATTTTATGCTTTAAAATTTTATTTAAGATTTTAATGAATGGTAGATATAGTGAAGGAATTATCCAATTTTTAAACATCTCCTAAAATAATGTGAAGATTTCATTCAGTTAATGCTTTAATGACTTTTTTAGTTTAGAATCATTTAATTATTTATCAAAGAAGTTTTATTTTTATGTTGAATGTCAGTGTGACACGTCTTACGCAACCTGATGGAAGTATCATTTTTAAATTGGGGGTGGAGTCACCCAGTCGTTTTAGCAAATAACCAATATGAGGAGGGTCGATCAACACGAATCATTAAAATTATTGTTCTCAAATTTTATAATAATTTGAATATGCTTTTAAATTATAATAAAAATGTTAAAAATTTATTATTAATAATTTTGATAATTTTTATAAGCATACTTTATGCAGGGTTCGTACGGATCAAGGAATTTTCCAGGAGTGTTACCAGTATTTGCTTTATAGAAAAAGAAATCTAGGTGAAACTCGCGAAACTTCAACTTCTTTTAAGGAGAGATTTTCTGTAAGAAAATACTGGTACCGAAGAATTTCCTGGTCGCAAAATTCCAGGAGCCGTACGAACCCTGTTTATGAATTTATTAATTCTGATACCATATGTCACCACGTTATGCTTAAAAATGTCAGTAATAAAAAATTAAAAATAATAATAATAATAATAATTAGGGAATAAAATAAAATAGAAAAGTGTAGAGCCTACTCAATTTAGTATAAAACGATATCTTACATGTATAAATAATTTTAATAGAATCTGTGAAATGTAAGTATTTCCTTATCCGATTATCGGCTAAAATATGCCAGCAATCGTGTGCCGAAGACACTATAAGACCATTAATTAATAAAATTAACATAGGTAAGCAAGATACAATTTATTTCGGAACAGATTGCTTACACGCCCTCAGATCCGCCATCTTGTTTTGTTGGCGAAAAACCGTTTATCGCCAACAAGAATTTGTCGCCAAGTGGTTATTTTGCGCTATTTTAGGTTTTATTTTTTATTTAATTTTGGAATATATACAGATTAAACATAAAAAAGGGAAATTCAAGAAATTTTCACTGAATACTGAGCAAACGGCAGAAACGTAAATATAGTGATACTTAAAAAAAACGCAAAGATTCATTATTAAACCAACGTATCTCTAAAAATAAAGGCATTAAAACGTATATCCTATCGTTTAAAAAACAAACCTCGATACAAAATTTGAAAAAACAAACATCGACAAATAGAAAAATCAAAAATCCGTACATAAATATCTAAAATACATCTTAATAACAAACCTCCATTTAAAAAAAAACAAAAATAACACCAGAAATTGAAAAATCCAACCTGCGTTTGACAAATTCAACCTGCGTACATAAATTGCAAAAATACATCTTTAAACAAACGTAGAAAAAAAACCCACCAGAAAAACACCTGCAGAATTAATTTGAAAAATCAAACATGGATACAGCCATTAAAAAATAGAATCTCCGTGCATAAATTGCAAAAAATACTGAGTGATATATGAGTTCCAAAATTAAATAAAAAATAAAACTTAATTGCACTCCAAAAATAGGCCTAGGTTTCACGATATCTCGCGAAACCTTGAAACCGGCTTTTGCTTTCAAAATTTGCTGATATTTCAGCACATCAGCAACAACTGGTAAACTTTCATTATCAATCCAGACATTATCAATCCAGAAAAAAAATCAAATATTAATAATAATAATAAAAAGTTGGAATTATACAACCTGATCAAAGATACCACGTGTAATATTGCAGTCAAGAAATCAAGAATACAACCTCTCACTTGTACCCTCACAGAAGAAGTTAGAAGAAAAAAAAAGCCTGGTCTTTGCCTGGTCCAAAGAATATAGAATAGATGTTCTATTTCTTTGCCTGGTCGAAGATTATTTAAGGGTTGCCAGAAGGCAAAAGTCCGCCCGGTAGTCAGATCGGCAAATACATCGCCGCCAAATCTCGCCAAAAAATGGCCGCTTGATCTGAAGGCGAATAAGCAATCCTAGCCTTTATTTCAACTATCACATCAGTTTAAGCATGTTTAATGTATCCATCAATGACAGTGGTAAATGAGCACTTACTTTGATAATCATGCCCTAAAATATATAAGTACTACACTAAATAATTATTTTAAAAAAATGCACGCTTTATGTTAAAACTCATACCAGACATTTTATTTAAAATTATTTTTAAGCAAAAAACAGCAAGCTTTATCTGACAGGAATATTCTACAAAGTTTACTTAAATGAACCGGCATCTGACATATTACAGCAGCCGGTTGATTTTTCAATTACAGAATATAGATGAAATATAAACAAAACAGTTGTTAGTTGAAAAGAGCGGCTGGCTGCTGCGGATGACTTAAAAACAAAATCATTGCGTTGGCGATTTTAATCTTCGTGATTTCCGTTTAACTGTAACTCTATTACTCTATTCTGCTTGGCACCTTTTGCTGTTATTCATTTGCACATGTGCAAATTTTCGGCGTTCGCCATTTGATTTTTTAATCTTGATTGATACTTATAATTAAAATTATTCTTTGAAGATAAAATAGGTCATTGGAATTCTTCAAAATGTTACGAAGACAAACTTGTGTTGTTTGCGAAAACAAGACGTCAAAGTTATATTTTATTCCCAAGGATCGGTAAATTGTGATTTATTTTCATGTGTTATTTTTGTTCTTATTTTTCAAGCTCCATAACCATAATGTATGAAATATTTTATATATTTTCAGTGTTGGCAGATTTTTAACAACAAATTTTGATTTTATATTATCGTTAAAATAACTGTCATACCATAAATCTCATTCATGTTTAAAAATATTTCTATATATAAAATTTTATTAATATGCATTTTTTATCGCAATGTAATCATGGTTAAGTTTTATCCTATACTAGGCGCTCCTTGTTGTATATATTTCTTAGTTAAATAGATAAAAATGTGACACTGTATTGTAGTAATAATATTTAATTGTTTTTGCTGCCACACATTTTTTTATACTAATTTTCAAATGCACGTTGCATCTTGCTCGCTGACAAAATAAATCCTTAGCTGGTGAGATTTGCTGAAAATTCTCCCCTCTTGTCAAGAATCGATGCAGGATTTTTTCTTGGGACCCATTTTGTGAAAAGTATAAGTTATTTTTCTCAGAAATGTATTATTTTTTTGTGAAAAATACATTTTGAAACAAAAGATGAAATCCAGTTAGTACTCAAATTTGGACAATTATTAATTGTTAATAACTTCTTTAAGCCCTTCTACTAAAGTTTTTCTATCTGATGAATTTGTTTTGTTTATTAATGGCACATTTTAAAATCTAACAAAATAAAAATAATTAATGAATGTTTATATGAAATGGAATTTTGTGAAGGGACTTAAATTAAGCCTGGATCGAACCCTGCTTGTTTATAGTTAAAAAAAAATCTAACTTTTATAATTACACATAATAAAAAGGAAATTTATAGGTATTTTGTAATTATTGTTACAATAATTATTGAAATTATATGAAATTATTATTCAAATAAAAAAAAAACACTGTTGTAATCAGATAAAAAACTATAATGCATTTAAAAACTGAAAATATTTTCTGAATATATGAATACAGCCAAAAAACGACAGCATTTTCTGAAAAATTTAGTTTTTGGAGTTACGGCACTTTTGAAGCAAAAATGCAATATGTTTTCTGGTTGCACATTTTTAAGTAGGTTTCTGAAAAGCATATACAGTGCTCCACTGTGTTTGGTAATTCCTTAAAGATAATTGATTCTCAGTTCATATAAATATAGAAAGAAAATTGATAAAAATTGAAGCTATGCTATATCTGTTTCATTCTTCATTAATCCCTACTAAATAAAAAGCTGTCCTTTATATAGGAATGTATCCAATTGCAAAAATATTTCGAATGTTATTGAATTATTAAGAATTTTTTATTGTTTTCTAGCACTAAAATATGTTTTTAGTTGCGGAAAAAGTTTAAATTTCAAATTATCCTTTTTTTCCAATAAGAGAATAATGAATTTTATTTTCTATGTGAGAACCACAAAATATGTTTTTTGAAATAAAAATTCATAGAACCAAGGAACTAAATATGAACTTTTACAAAAATAAATATGTTGACTTTTGAATAACTTCTAAGATAATTAACAAAAATATTTGAATTTTTTTTTTTTTTTTTTTTTTTTTTTTTTTTTTTTTTTTGCAATTGAAAGTATCCCTCTAAAATTGACTGTTTTGGGACTACCTATTAAACAGTAATATTACAGAAACTCTACAGATTCCTTTTATCTAGAAAAATTAGATGTGCTTCATTTATATAATAGCATTAACGGATTATTCAAAAGAAATTAAGATATACATCAATTAAAATAGATCTAATTATCATAAATAAATATATATATATGCTCAATAGAACCTTTACTAAATCTAAAGTAACTTTTAAAATAATTTATTAAAGCCTTGGAATATCTTTGAAAACATTACAATTTATTTTAATCTTTGATTTATATATTTTTTTCATATTTTATAAATAAGATTATTTTATTTGGCTTATTTTTAGATCATAATTATTTTAATGTTCAGAACAAGTAAACTCGCACAAACAGCGCAGAATTATATGTAAATAGACTTTTATTTGATAAATATAAAAATATTAACCCATTAACGCCACAATTATTTTTCTCTTGAAAAATGGAAATATTCCATTTCAAACCGGTTTTTTACAATAGAATTTTTAACTTATTTTTGCAAGAAGTTTTTGGTTATTAAAGAAAGCGGAATTTTGTTTTCGAAATTGTTGGTGTGCAAACAACAAAATTATTATTATCTATGGTGTTGCATTAATGCCACGCTAGGCTTTAATGGGTTAATGCAAACAATATAAAATATGTTTAAAAAATCAAATTATCCTTTCAAACTTGAAAAAAAAAACTTTGTTTTACCACAACACTTATTTTAAAATAAAGTTGAATTCCGGTTGTTTCAGAACATGTTAAAAATAAATATGTTTTCATAAATTTCAAAACAAGAAGCAACAAGCAGTCGCCGTTTTTTCTTCTTCCCTCATTTGTCACCAAGAAAGCGATATATCGCGGTATTAGCAACCTCACTTCGGTTATTGCCGTAGTTTCCGCGTCATCTGCACCAATCACTGCTGTCTATGCTTAATCCCATGTTAAAAAAGTTGCCATTGCACTATAAGAAAGTGATTCTCTGTTAGATCTCCTTACTCTGTGAATAAAGTCAAACAAGAACAATGTGGCAGGTGTGACCTGAATATAACAAAGCATATACAGTGTTCCACTGTGTTTGGTAATTCATTAAAGATAATTTATTCTCAGTTCATATAAATAAAGAAAGAAAATTGATAAAAATTGAAGGTATGCTATATCTCTTTCATTCTTCAATCTTCATTAATCCCTACTAAATAATAAGCTGTCCTTTTTATAGGAATGTATCCAATTGCAAAACTGTTTCGAATGTTATTGAATTATTAAGAATTTTTTATTGTTTTCTAGAACTAAAATATGTTTTTAGCTGCGAAAAAAGATTTAATTTCAAATTATCCTTTTTTTTTCAATAAGAGAATAATGAATTTTATTTTCTATGAGAGAGCCACAAAATATGTTTTTTGAAATAAAAATTCATAGAACCAAGGGACTAAATATGAAGTTTTGCAAAAATAAATATGTTGACTTTTGAATAACTTCTAAGATAATTAACATAATTGCAATTGGAACGTATCCAATTGCAAAAATGATTCGAATGTTATTGAATTATTAAAATTTTTTAATTTTTTTCTAGCGCTAAAATATGTTTTTAGTTGCGGAAAAAGTTTAAATTTCAAATTATCCTTTTTTTTTTTTTCCAATAAGAGAATAATGAATTTTATTTTCTATGAGAGAACCACAAAATATGTTTTTTGAAATAAAAATTCATAGAATCAAGGAACTAAATATGAACTTTTGCAAAAATAAATATGTTGACTTTTGAATAACTTCTAAGATGATTAATAAAAATATTTGATTTTTTTTTTAAATTGTGCAATTGAAAGTATCCCTCTAAAATTGACTGTTTAGGGACTACCTATTAAACAGTAAAAATACAGAAACTCTACAGATTCCTTTTATCTAGAAAAATTAGATGTGCTTCATTTATATAATAGCATTAATGGATTATTCAAAAGAAATTAAGATATACGTCAATTAAAATGGATCTAATTAATCTAATTAATATTCATGTTTATAAATTAATTTTCTAATTAATTTTCTGTATTAATTTTGCGATTATAATGATCTATTAGAATTAGATCAATTGTACATTGATGTACAGGGTGATTATAAAAAAACTATCCCGACATTTGGGCACCTAACTATCATACCATTCACAGAAACTGAATGAAATTTTGGCAAAAGGTATTTTGAGGTATGCACTCAAGAATGATATGGAAAACAACAGTGTCACTCACAAAGTAACGGTTACAGTGAGAAAATTAAAAAAAAAATCAGATGGCAACACCCAGTTTTTTGTATTGGAATGTGATCTCCATTGTGAAAAACCCTAAATAGCGTTGGAACGGCAACTGTAGCATGAAAATCGCCGGCGGTAGATAGGCTAAAAGTGAGAAAAACCAATAAGGACAGAGAAACAGCATAAAATAAAGCATTTTATTGTGTTTCACAAATTTTCCACATGACCTCCTTCACACACGATGACACTTTGCATGAGGCTGATGGTGGATAGCACTACAGCACGTATCATGGCAATAGGAATCTCTTGAATCGCAGTTCTGATGGCATCTTTCAAATCAGATGCAGTTTCAGGACGAAACTGATACACTTTGGATTTCAGATATCCCCACATCCAGAAATCCATTGGTGTCAGATCAGGAGACCTTGGTGGCCACGTAAAAGGGAAATGACGGGAGATAACTCAGTCACCAAACTGTTGAGTTAAGACACGTTTGTCTGAAGACCCGACATGCGGAGGAGCGCCATCTTGCATCCACACAACTTCAGATAGAGCATTTTGCCGTTGCAATGCGGGAATCGCGTAATGAGTTAACATGTCCAGATAGAGAGCACTCGTTACTGTACACATTTGCAGATCACCGACAGTAACCTCTTCAAAAAAGTAAGGGCCGAGGATGAACGTACTCGTTATACCACACCATACAGTCACGTTTTCCTCGTGTAATGGACGTGCATGCACATCATGTGGATTATTCTCTGCCCAGTGCACACAATTTTTCGAATTCACGTTACCAGTTAACGAGAAATGCGCCTCATCTGTCCATAGAATGCGTAAAGGCCAGCTGCTATCTTCATCGTACCGGATAAGGAATCGATTTGCAAAATCCAACCGTAATTGATAGTCTCCAGCTTCCAACATCTGGACACGCTGGAATAGATACGGAAACATGTTTAGAACTGAGCGCAGAATCTTGCGTACAGTTAAATTCGGCAGATCCAGAACACGTGAAACACAGCATGCAGTGTCGGGACGAACTGTGCTTATGGTCTGATGGACTTCTGCAACAGCTTCCACAGGAACGGAAGGTCGTCCAGACCGAGGTCGATCGCATGTGCAACCAGTTTCTTCAAATTTATGAATCAAGTCCCGTACAGCTTTGACAGTGCACGGGCCTCGCCGTAATCCATGGTTTCTGCGGTAAACACGCAATGTCTCTGCGGCATTATGTCCATTCAGGTAATAAATCTTTACGATTTCCCCACGTTCTTTCCCTGAAAGCGGCATCTTGTTCGGAATGGCAGAAAGGAACGTACGCGGCTTGCATTTCTCAGTGCCTTTTCTTTCACCTAGCGTGACGACGTCAGCCATGACTGTGTCTTATGTAGAACCCGAAATTTGCGTTTCTTGGTTTCTTCTCGTTTTGTGGAGAACTAATGAGGCTGAGATATCAGCCAAAGAAACGATGCGATGTGTGACGTAAATGAAACAAAAATTAATGCTCTGGTGCACGGCAAAGTCCTTTTTACTTTTCCCTTGCCTAGTTCCGATGATTTTCATGCTACAGTTGCCGTTCCAACGCTATTTAGGGTTTTTCCCAATGGAGATCACATTCCAATACAAAAAACTGGGTGTTGCCTTTTGATTTTTTCGAAATTTTCTCACTGTAACCGTTACTGTGTGAGTGACACTGTTGTTTTCCATATCATTCTTGAGCGCATACCTCAAAATACCTTTTGCCAAAATTTCATTCAGTTTCTGTGAATGGTATGATAGTTAGGGGCCCAAATGTCGGGATAGTTTTTTTATAATCACCCTGTACATCAATGTACAATTGATCTAATTCTAATAGATCATTATAATCGCAAAATTAATAGAGAAAATTAATTAGAAAATTAATTTATTAACATGAAAATTAATTAGATTAATTAGATCTATTTTAATTGACGTATATCTTAATTTCTTTTGAATAATCCATTAATGCTATTATATAAATGAAGCCCATCTAATTTTTCTAGATAAAAGGAATCTGTAGAGCTTCTGTTTTATTGCTGTTTAATAGGTAGTCCCTAAACAGTCAATTTTAGAGGGATACTTTCAATTGCACAATAATAAAAAAAAATTCAAATATTTTTATTAATCATCTTAGAAGTTATTCAAAAGCCAACATATTTATTTTTGCAAAAGTTCATATTTAGTTCCTTGGTTCTATGAATTTTTATTTCAAAAAACATATTTTGTGGTTCTCTCATAGAAAATAAAATTCATTATTCTCTTATTGGAATAAAAAAGGATAATTTGAAATTTAAAATTTTTCCGCAACTAAAAACATATTTTAGCGCTAGAAAACAATAAAAATTTTTTAATAATTCAATAACATTCGGAACATTTTTGCAATTGGATACATTCCAATTGCAATTATTTTAATGTTCAGAACAAGTAAACTCACATAAACAGCGCAGAATTATATGTAAATAAACTTTTATTTGATAAATATAAAAATATTAACCCATTAACGCCACAAATATTTTTCTCTTGAAAAATGGAAATATTCCATTTCAAACCGTTTTTTTAGAATAGAATTTTTAACTTATTTTAGCAAGAAGCTTTTGGCTATTAAAGAAAGCGGAATTTTGTTTTCAAAATTGTTGGCAGCCAGATGAAATGGCCGCGGGGCGAGAGATGGCAGGCAAGCGGTCATGGCTTAGGAGTTTTTAATTCGTTTTTACCTTTTGAGTTGGCACAGAAGATGGAGCTTAAGGGCTTTGAAACAGCTGTTTGCCATTAGAAATGATTTTAATTTGTGCTAATTTAACGTTGCACATTTATTTTTAATATAACGGCACAAAGTTTTAATCCACCTTTTAGATGAATGTATTGATGTCAAGACACACATACATGTGTGTCTTGATTCTAATTGGAGAAACTTACTTAACAAATATACCAATACATGTTTAATATTAATCACAAATGAAAACTTGTTTATAAAAGTAATTTTAATATATCCTTTTAAACATTGTGATCATCAGGAAAAGCTTGGAAGAGACGTGGAAGTTCTATCTCTCTATTTTTTAGCAATCAGTTAAATTTTTTAGCGTTCCTTTCTGAGTAAAATTGAAATCTGTTTGCTTGGGGAATATTTTAAAGACATGAATTTGTCAAAAGTTCGGTATTTCGTAATTTAAGTTTATAGTTCTTTCTAACGACATACTTTAAAGCAGTGTAAAAATTTGGTGTCATACCTATTTTTACGACTAAACAAAATGTAGCAATAATAATGTATATAAAAAAATCCAATGCAATTGGTTAAGGAAAAAGAAAACGAAAGTATTATTTCTGATAGAAGTAAATTCATATAGATTGTAAAATATCCAAATTGTTTCGAGATAAAAATTTTAAGTATTTTGGGTGTTTTCAATTTTCATCCTGTATCATATAAATTTCTTGAAACACATTTTTAAATCAATCTAAAATTACATAAAAAAGTTTTAAAAAAATCACATAATTTTTAAATAAAATAAGTAGAAAATACAAAATTAGTTAGTAAAAAAAATAAAATCATAATTATTTTCGATTAAAGGTAGAATTCGTGTAGAGTGGAGAATATCCAGATTTTGATACGGAAAAGTACTAAATATTTGCAATTCAGTTTTGAATTTTAATAGGATATCTCCTGAATTCCGTGATACACATCTCTAACTAAATTTAAAGTTAGATACAAAATGGAAGTTTCTTCACTTCAGTCAGTATATCTTAAAATTTATAGTCTAAACTAAAAGCTTTCCGATTATAAATAAATACAGCTAGATCTCGATATCTCGAAGTCAAAGGGCACAGAAAAAAATTCGGAAAATTAAGGTTTTCGATCAAAATATCAAGGTTTCAAATAATATTAACATTGCTAGAATATGTATATAAATATCTTACTCGTCATATCAAGGTTTTCAAATTCTCACAATATTCGACAAATCAAACTTTTTCTGTGTACAAGGGCGCCCATATGATTAAATTTAGGGGGGGGGGCTGAGAAAAATCTCAACTTCCACCAAAGCTATCATACATTTTAGTAAATATTTAAGGTACTTTGCGTTTTTTTATTATCTTTTGGCAAAATTTGAGTTTTTTCCCGCGATCTTTTGACGAAATTTGCATTTTTTCGCGATCCTTTGGCGAAATTTGCGTTTTTTCCACAAATATTTGACTAAATTTTCGTTTTTTCCACAAATATTGGAATAAATTTGCGTTTTTTTTTTCGCGATTCTTTGACGAAATTTCGTTTTATTCCGCGATTCTTAGACAAAATTTGAGTTTCTTTTTCCGCAATCTTTTGACGAAATTTGCGTTTTTCTCTACGAATCTTTAACGGAATTTGTGTTTCTTCTGCGATTCTTTCACGAAATTTGCGTTTTTTCCGCTATTGGACAAAATTTGCATTTTTCTCGTGATCCTTAAACGAATTTGCGTTTTTCTGCGATTCCTTTAGAAATTTTGCGTTTTGCCCACGATTCTTTGACGAAATTTCGTTTTTTTCGCGATTTTTTGACGAAATTTGAGTTTTTTCCCGCGATTCTTTGAAGAAATTTGCGTTTTTTTCGCGATCCTTTTTGAGGAAATTTGTGTTTTTTCACGATTCTTTGACAAAATTTTCATTTTTTCCACGATTCTTATTTACGTTTTCTCCACGATTCCTTGACGAAATTTGCGTTTTTATCGCGATCTTTTGACGAAATTCGTCTTTTTCCCGTGATCCTTTGACGAAATTAGCGATTTTTTTCTGCGAACGATTGACGAAATTGGTGTTTTCTATGATCATTTGTCAAAATTTGTGATATTCTTCCGTGACATTTTTTATGTTCGAATTTTCGGAACCAAATGCCTTAAATTTTCAGACAATTCGGAACATAATCTCCATCACCACTGACCTGAGGGTACTGAATAAGGGGCTCACAACCATAGTAGACAAAGTCCATTTTGAAAAGAAATAATATAGTCCATTGAGAAGGTGCATGAAATCTGTTTTATCCACTCCCACATTAAACATAGTCTGTAAACAGATGACATATACAGGGCTGCCACGGGAGACTATTTTTCTATCCTATTTGCACCACTATTAAAAAAAAAAACAGATTTTGCAGTACATTTACTTTCTTCTATCTATAATAGAAGAAAGTATTGTAATCGAAATTTTTTTCGACTTCCGGTTTTTGACGGATTTACACGTTTTAAGGGTCAGAGATTTCGAAAAACATGTTTTTACAAAATGTCTGTCTGTCTGTCCGTCCGTCCGTCTGTGTGTCTTCATTGTACCATCTAAAAGTGTATGAAGTTATGCTTCAAATTGAACCACATTTTTTTTTCTAGGTTTTTGTCTATGGCAAGCAGGTTCTATCCGAATTTGGGGATATTTCGACGAAAGGGGGCGCTGTGATCGATATTTTTGTTCCATTTTCACTGTTGTATCATCGAAGAGTGTATAAAGTTATACTTCAAATTGAACCAATTTTTTTTTCTATGTTTTTGGCTATGGCAAGCAGGTTCTATTAGAATTTGGGGATATTCCGACGAAAGGGAGCGCTGTGATAGCCATTTAAAGATTTCAAATTCAAAAAGATGTGCAAATTCAAAAAAATTAGAAATCCTAAAACTTTTTTTCGTTAAATGTTCGGCCTTGATCCGGAGCAATTTTTGTTTTGCCTCTATTTTAAAAAATAGCTGAGATATAGCGGTTTGAAATTTTAGGGTGGCTAACATTTTCAAACAAGACAGCAGAATTCATCCATAAGCGGGTTTAATTTATGAGTTTTAGTTAACATGGTTTCGGCAAATTTTCTTTCATTGTTGTAACCATTAATCCTATTACATGCTTATCACTATTTATTTATATTCGCCAACGTCAAATTCTTGCTAAACTTGGCGACAGTTGGCGGAATATCGCCAAATTTGGCGACCAAAATAAGTTGCCGTAAATGAAGCCAACTTGGCTGTAGAGAACTAATTTGGCGATATCCTCATTGAAATTCAATGTTGACGAAAACTGGGATTGAATCTTCTTTATTTAGGTTCCACGCATTTTACCTTCGTGTTTTCCAGTAAAATTAGCTAAAATCGTAAAACCAAGGAATAGGGAGGCTATTTGTTCCTGTCGGCTCAGGCCAGAAGGACTTTAGTAGTTTAGTATACACCGGTTGTTCGCATCCCTGTAATCCGACGATTCGCAAGCAACTGACGTGCAACAGAATGACGAAAAATATTGATTTTATTGGCGATGTGATAGCGAATTTTGAAGTATTAACATGACTGAGATAGAAGAAAGTTTTGGGATTGGCACATCCGACTAGTTCTTTTGCATTCTTTTCCACAAATCAAGCCATGTTCTTGCTTCCGACTCCAAATTCTCAATATTATAAAAATGAGATAGCTCCTTGATTTCTTTGACAAAAACATTTTTTTTCATATTTTTCATCATATTGGGATGAAGTAAAATTGCTTTGAATGACGTTTCATTTCGATTCAAAAATCTTGACTCAAGTGATATAATTAAAGAGTCTAAATATGGATTTAGAAATGCTGCTCTGTAATATTCAAGAGGAGTGGCCATAGGAAGGTTCGAACGATAAGATTCTAACGGTAGACGTTCTAAACATTTTGATTTCGATTTCTTACAATAACAATTCTCCATTAGCTCCATGAAAATTTCTGAAAATTCTACTTCTGATTCCATTCTGTGCATAAGAAAAATCTCAAGAAGTTCCATCTTTATGTTCTGATAAACCGAATGCAAATCTTAATCTACAGATTGTAATATGTTTACAACTGGCTCCAGATAGAAAAAATATCGAGAAATTATTTTGAGATGTACAATAAACTTTATGACGTTGCAGCATCTAAATGAATGGCTTGTGAGCGTGTTTCTTGGTTCTTACTATTGTCTAGAGAAAGATTACAGAGATTTTCTTTAACAGTGGCAAAACAATTAGAGAAATATAGTGTGGACTTATACTTTTCTGACCACATTGTTTCACATAGACCAGGAAAGTGTGATTTACAAGAAGTCGACGAAAATTATTTTGTCTTGTTCTGTAGACTTAAGATAGAATTTTCGAGTTCGGGCTGCGTACAATCTGACACATTCAGGATTCTAATCTTTATTAGATTCGGGAAAAAGAATTTTTCAATTAAAAATTGCACTGTACCGTTCACATCTTATTATTAAATCTCTCTCTAATTTCTCCGCGTTTTGTTCATGCAAAATCAATTTTACCTGTGAAAATAGATCCTGTCTATAACAAAATCCTTCCTTATGCAGAAAAAGTGTTACCGTCTTGTAGGAAAAAACTACACAGTAACAACAGCTAAGATAAAAATCGTCTAAAACGGAATTTGTTTCCTATCTTGTGGTTTTTCTCTTTGTTAGAAGCAGACTATTGGAAAGGACTAATTAAAAACTTATGAAAACAGAACCTGTCTAAAACAGAATCCAGCTTTAAAAGAAAAAAAATAGGGTTGTGACAAAATGAATTCCCAACAATTATACCTGCTAAGACGGAAACCCGTCTAAAACGGATATTTCTTCCGGTGCCTTCTGATGTTGTCGAGTCATATTTTATTATGCTTTGTTCATACAAGATACATTTTCATATCTTGCAACTGATTTATATTAAAAAAATTTGACAAAACCAAAATCTAGGGGGGGGCTCAAGCCCCCCCTTGCCCCCCCATATGGGCGCCCTTGTCTGTGTACTTTTATCAGAAAAAGAAAATCCGTAATATTTCCAACTAACAATAAATTTATATAGGTTTTCTTCGTTCTAAAGAGTTTTTCTTATTTTTCTAATTAAAAACTACAAAAAATAAAAAATAAAAAATCCTACTAAGAATAAAATTCTATAGGTTTTCATCGACCTAGCTTGTTTTTCTTATTTAATTGAAAATTACAGAAACATTACTCCAATTCATAAGTTTTTATAGGTTAATACCACTTTTTTTTCCGACTAAACGAACTTTTTTCCGATCAAACGGGAATTTTTCGTTTTTCCAATGAATAAGTTTTTATAGGTTAATACCACCTTTTTTCCGACTAAACGAACGTTTTTCCGATCAAACGGGAATTTTTCGTTTTTCCAATGAATAAGTTTTTATAGGTTAATACCATTTTTTTTCCGACTAAACAAACTTTTTTCCGATCAAACGGGAATTTTTCGTTTTTCCAATGAATAAGTTTTTATAGGTTAATACCACTTTTTTTCCGACTAAACGAACTTTTTTCCGATCAAACGGGAATTTTTCTTTTTTCCAATGAATAAGTTTTTATAGGTTAATACCACTTTTTTTTCTGACTAAACGAACTTTTTTTCCGATCAAACGGGAATTTTCCATTTTTCCAATGAATAAGTTTTTATAGGTTAATACCACTTTTTTTCCGACTAAACGAACTTTTTTCCGATCATACGGGAATTTTTCGTTTTTCCAATGAATGAGTTTTTATAGGTTAATACCACTTTTTTTTCGACTAAACGAACTTTTTTCCGATCAAACGGGAATTTTTCGTTTTTCCAATAAATAAGTTTTTATAGGTTAATACCACTTTTTTCCGACTAAACGAACGTTTTTCCGATCAAACGGGAATTTTTCGTTTTTCCAATGAATAAGTTTTTATAGGTTAATACCACTTTTTTTCCGACTAAACGAACTTTTTTAAGATCAAACGGGAATTTTTCGTTTTTCCAATGAATAAGTTTTTATAGGTTAATACCACTTTTTTTCCGACTAAACGAACTTTTTTCCGATCAAACGGGAATTTTTCGTTTTTCCAATGAATGAGTTTTTATAGGTTAATACCACTTTTTTTCCGACTGAACGAACTTTTTTCCGATCAAACGGGAATTTTTTTGACTGATTTTTTCGTTTTTCCAATTAATAAGTTTTTATAGGTTAATACCATTTTTTCCGACTAAACGTACTTTTTTCCGATCGAATGGAAAATTTTCCGACTGACTTTTTCGTGGGGGGCGTTGCACCCCCTGTACCCCCCCAGGATTTACGCCCCTGATTTTCAGGTGTCATGACTGATCCACTGCATCCCACATTTCCGCCTAAATCATCGGCCACACTACCCGTCCGTTCAAACTTGTTGAATAAATTGCGAATTGTTTTCAAGTCTGGACCTTTTTTAACATTAATTTCTTTTTTGAAAACTTCGCTTTGTCATCGTCGGACTTCGATTTAATCGATGGTATTCAAGTACGATAAAAATTCGTTGTTCCAAGGAATACTGCATGATATTCTTGAATTCCGAATTATTCTTTAATTCTATACAACTTTTTTACACGTGTCAGCAATGAAACAGACGCACGAATGAAATTTCTGTACTTCTGAGTACCATTTAAAGTTCCATGTGCTTGTGCTGCCACCTATTATCCAATATTGGAACTATTTTTTCAAATTCGTGTATAACAAATTCCAGACCTATCTGTTTAACATTCAACTTGTTTCACATTTCTATCTGTCACTGTTTCGAAGTTATGTCATTTCAAAGTTGGGGAGTTCTTTCTAGAACACCCTGTATCCACTTAACATTTTATAGCGAGGATCTTGACGAAAATTTAAGAATAGAAATGAAACATTTCTCGGAATTTATAAAAATGTAGATATCTAATACTATCAAGATGCTGCGAAATATATTAATGATAAACAATTAATAACTGTTTTACTGCATGGGAATTATATCTAGTAATACCACTTACAAACTGTGAAGTAGTACGATCATTTTCTAAACTGAAATTAATAAAAACTGACTACGATCGTCTATGCCGGATCCCAAACTTAGTGGTTTGATACTAATGTCTCTAGAACACGACATCACTGAACGCCTTGCATTTGATGGTGTCCTGCAATCTAATGCAAATTTAAAGGCAGGTAATTTTTTTAATGAACTTAATTTTTAGTAACGGAAATCTAAAAAAAAAACAGAAATATCTAATTAAATTTATTCATATAAACTAAAGGATGTATAATAATTATTTTAAATGTAGTCAGTTTTTATACGACTGGAATATTTCTATTTTCTTTTAATGTTTTTAATGTACCTGCGCTTGTATGTTTGTATGTGTTTAAACAAACTTAATTAAGAGCACTGTTAAAAATAACAACTGATTAACAATATGCATATTTCAATTTCTAAGATTTGTAATTCAAGATTAAAAAGAAAAAATGTGTGTGTGGGGGGAGGGGGGTAAATATATTCAGTATCGTGGGGATGGGCACAACATTTCCAGTAGCAGGGGAAGGGGCCCCAAAATTTTCAGTAACAAGGGGCCCCAGAAATCCTTAATCCGGCTGGCTCTAAAACAGACAACCTCCTGACAAATGATGTAGCTGGATTCGACCTAACTGTGATTTTCGCTCTCCATTTTAAAATTTCGCCCCCCCCCCCCCCCAGCAGTCAGAGCTCTAACCAACCACGGTCACAAATTTATTCAATCTCAATCCTCCCTATCTGTTTGTTCAACGCCTTGATTGTTACGCTTTTACAGATGCGTGCAGACCTAGTGCTATAATTTTGTGTGTACAGTAAAAAGATGAAATCGTCTTTTGCCTGTACTTTGAAATATAGTATTTTAAAAGTCAATTTTCTTACGACTGAGCTATATGGGGACGTTTTTACCGAAACGGGATTTCCTCTATCCAATCGAGAAATCCAATGTTAAAAAAATGACAAATTTAAATAGGAAAAGATTTATTGCAACAGATGCCCTCTCATGGGCCTTCTTTCATTGACACCACTACATTTTCCAAAAATAACGATGTCATCTTAGTATACAGCTACATACATATTCTTAAAAGCTTGATTCCTTTAGTGCTGCCATCTACTAGGAATCAATTAATTTCTTGTAGGTTTTAGTGCTGCCATCTATTATTTTTATCTGGAAAATAACTTTAAGTTTTACAGGTAAAATTAAAAAAAAAAAAGGTACTAAAATTTTTTTCATTGGTTAAATTAAAGATTTCATTTGCTAAAATAAATCCGAAATATAATACAATATTTGTTTGAATCATTTGTTATTTTTATTATTATCTTTTTTCAAAAAAGACCTCTATTTAACCTGATATATATATTTTTAAAAACGGCCCGAAAAGTGGCATATAAGTTGTAAAATATATTTTACAGTGAGTATAAAATTATCATATAAAGGAATTATTGTCAATGATATCTTAAATAAATTTTACATTCTGGTAATGTTTAAGAACAATTATTTTGAAATATTTTACAAATCTATATTAATGGAAGAATGTTTCGTTCTGTGTGTGTGTTTGTTTGTTTGTTTGTCTGCGATGGCTAGCAAAATCTAGCGTATCTAGAAGCCTGAAAATTTATATTTAGGTAGGCCTGAACTGATTTTAATATTTTTTATATAATAATTTTAATATTTTGATAATTACCCAAGATATTAATTAGAATCTGATTAGACATCGCATCGAAAATGCCATCTTTTTTATCAAAATGGCTGAAGAAAAGAACCCCTGCTCTCGATTTGCATGAGAAAATTAACAAATTAGAAACTTATTTGCTAAGTACCGAATTTTAAGAAAACTAATTAAGATATCGATTTGAAAATTTCTGAGCATACGTAAAAAAAAAAATTCTACATCGGACAATGCAATTTTTTTAAAAATTCGGTTCGTTTTTTTTGCACAAAACTGTCAAAAAATGCCAGAAAGTTTCAGACAGGGATCTGTTTTCATTCAAAACTAACTAGAAAGAGATTTTTTTCACCTTCCGACTGAACTCCTCCTCCACCTTCCACTACCAGGGGACGCATTATTTTATCGAGTTCTATGGTCCTGATTTCGACGGGAATGTAGAAGTTGCACTCAGTTTAGATTATGCCTTCTTTTATGTTTATTTGATGAAGACGACTGTACATTCCTCAAAATTTAACTCGGAAACGCAAAAATAACATAAAATAACTAGTTATTGTAGTTTTAAAATCTTTTAAAAGCAAAACAAAACCACGTGATCTGAAAACGCGACGGAATTGGTTTGACGTCACTACACATGAAACACGGAATTCTCCTTAGAGTGGAGTGCGTGCAGGCTGTTTTAGATTACTTTCTATTTACTGTAAAAATCTTTTTAAAACTCGTTTACACGAAAACAAAAACACAAATTAAAGTCGAAAGATTATTTTATCATATCTAAATATAATGCACTATTAATTTATACATTTGCATTAATTTTCATTTAGAAAAGTGCTAAAGTTGGTTGGATTCGAAAATTACAAAATTATGGCTTTCGGAAATAGTTTTTTTTTTCAAATTTAATTTAGGACAGAAAAACTGCATTTCATGTGCGTAAAAATACAGGAAGCTAAGCTAAAAGGCACGTATATTTTTCACTTACTCTGATTTAAACGATAAAAGAATGATACTTTTATTACAAAAGAAATCGTAAGTAAAATCGCATTTATATAGTTCTTGAAATGCATTATATTCTTAATTCATTTTAATGCTTAATAATTCGTTTCGATATGAATATAATTTCGTGCTATGCAGGTTATATTACGGATAAAAAAATTATTCAAATTAATTATGAGCAAACTAAATTTTGAGCAATAATGCAGAAAAAAATCTTTATTTAATACTGATTTATTGAATCCATATATTTAAAGCTAAAGCTGAATTCTATGAACTCGTGCAGAAGTGGGTTCTACACGCATGCGTGAGCATTCAGCCAATGAGCTGAGGGCCGGTTACTATCCAGAAACAGAACTCCCTTAAAATTGTGTTGAATACGCATTCGTCGGCATTCAGCGAATAAGCTGACGGCTGTTGCTCTCCAGAAGCAGATTTGGATTGACGTCACTATCTACATGGCTTAATGCACGCTGATCTGTGTTTTGAAGGTATTTATTTTATTTATTATATAATTTGTATAAATAACTAGGTGTCGAAACTGAATTTTGGCTCATTTAATGTTAAGCATAAATATCTAGGTGTCGATTTCGATTCTAGAGTTTCGCCCAATCTAGATGGAAATCACCGTTTACCTTCTGTTTCTATAGTACAGCAAATAATTCACGCAATTCTTTGCTGCACTGTTTCTGCTATGAGGTTAATATTTAAGAAATATTTATATTGTATTGTTTTAACTAGGTGTCGAAACTGAATTTTGGCTCATTTAATGTTAAGCATAAATATCTAGGTGTCGATTTCGATTCTAGAGTTTCGCCAAATCCAAATCAATCTAGATGGAAATCACCGTTTACCTTCTGTTTCTATAGTACAGCAAATAATGCACGCAATTCTTTGCTGCACTGTTTCTGCTATGAGGTTAATATTTAAGAAATATTTATATTGTATTGTTTTAACTAGGTGTCGAAACTGAATTTTGGCTCATTTAATGTTAAGCATAAATATCTAGGTGTCGATTTCGATTCTAGAGTTTCGCCAAATCCAAATCAATCTAGATGGAAATCACCGTTTACCTTCTGTTTCTATAGTACAGCAAATAATGCACGCAATTCTTTGCTGCACTGTTTCTGCTATCAGGTTAATATTTAAGAAATATTTATATTGTATTGTTTGTATGTATACAAATCTTGAATGTTTTGATTTATTACATTCATTTTATACCAGATTGCATGTCCGTTTTTGGGCGATTTATATGAAACTCATTATTTGTCACAATTTGGTGATTTTATTGATTTCGTGCTTTGCCCATTGATCCGGCGATTTATCAGTGAACTGTAATTTTATGTTAGTGATTTTCGTAAATTAAACTTCATGTTAAAACAACAATTTATTTACAAAATAAAGATGAAGTGACAGGCAGCGGTTGGTGCGCTGCGCTTACGTCCAATGCTGATCACAGAACTGGCGGGATATCTTCCCGCTCATCATCACCGTTCATATGCGCTCTGTTGCGCCCTCTATTAAACAAATTTCTAGGCATGGAGGAAACACTCCTCCGGCGATTGAAATCCAACTTTCAATATAAAGTCAATATATAAATTTGCAAAAATTATCACACAAAGGAAAATTATAAAGTTACACACAAATTAGATACAACATTAAATGCACTATCACACTAGATTAAATACTGAATTATTGTACCGTACAGTTATACTTAAAGGAAGAAAGGAAATTTGTTACTCAACTGGTAAAATGCATACGCCTCCGACATTTCGCTTCAAAATTCGTCCGGTTGGCAGACGTAAATTTACAATTCTGATTATTTTATCTCTTTCTTTAAAAACCTCAATTATTCTACCAACCAACTATTTTGTAGAAGGTAAATATTCCTGCCTCAACAGTACCAAAGTTCCTTCTGTACATCATCTTTTTTGAATTTTCATTTACTTCTCTCTTGGAGATTATTTAAATAATCTCGTTTCCAGAGTTTCCAAATTCTCTGACTAAATTTTTATATTTTTTGCCATTTACCTAGTCTGTTCTCGTTGATATTATCTAATTGTGGTTCTGCGATCGAAGTGATAGCTCTTCCAATCAGAAAATGAGAAGGGGTTAAAGTCTCGAAATTTTCAAATTCTGAGGATAACGGGGTGAGTGCCCACGAGTTCAAAACACCTTCAATTTCGGCTAGTATCGTCAAGAATTCTTCTAAAGTTAAATTTTGATTCCCTATTACCCGTTTCAAATGAAACTTGAAGGATTTTACACCCGCTTCCCAGATTCCGCCAAAGTTTGGGGATTTTGGGGGAATAAACTCCCACTCGATTCCTTCATGGGTTAAAAAATTACACAATTCCTCATCTGGAGAACTAATCAATTTTTGTATTTTTTTCAATTCAATGTCCGCTCCAATGAATGTTTTTGCATTGTCCGACATAATTTTCGAACATTTGCCTCTTCTGCCAAAGAAACGTTTTAAACTAGCTATGAAGGCCTGAGTTGTCAAATCTGACTCAAAGTCCAGGTGTATTGCCTTCGTACATAAACATACATATACCACAACATATACCTTGTTTAATACACCCTTCCTTTGGTGTTTAAATTTTACAAAAAATGGGCCACAGTAATCTATGCCTGTTACGGCAAAGGCAAAATTTGGAGTTATACGTTCCCTTAGCAGGTCGGCCATTAATTGTGAATTAATTACAGGTTTGTTTTTGAAACAAGTGATACATTTATGAACAATTCTACGGCAGTTATTTCTGCCATTCAGTGGCCAGAATTTTTGCCTAACCTGGAAAAGCAAGGCTTGTGGGCCCAAGTGCAAATATTTTAAGTGAAAATATTTCAATACAATATCGGTTAATTTATGCCTTTCAGGCAAAATTATTGGAAATTTGGCGTTAAACGGTATATCTGTTTGGCATAAACGTCCACCTACTCTAATTAAACCATCATCATCCAAAAATACATTTAGCGATGAAAGTCTGCTCTTACCTTTAATAGGCTTACCCTTTTCAAGACAGGCGATTTCTTCACCAAACTTACCCCTTTGCGCTGACCTTATTAGAAAGATTTCGGCTTCTTTTACCTCAGTCACACTTAATGGACCACTTTTCTTTTAACGCGCGTGAGAGCAATTAAATATGAACCTAAAAATAAAACTAATTATACGAATTAATTTAACAAGGTTATTGCATAAAGAAAAAATATGTTCCATCATAGGAACTTCAGGTGAGAGTGTCAACGTTGTAAAGTCTCTGTTTTCTATGTTCTCACAGTTTTTTTTAGTTCGTTTATATATATGTCCTTGTTAGGAATCACTAAAGTCTGGTCGTTGTTACACAGATCTAAGTCTTTCAAAAACTCTGGTCTAGTCCACCATTTGGAATTCTGAACGAGAAGGTCATACTTGACACCTCTTGTTAGCAAATCTGCAGGATTCTCTGACCCTGAACAATGAAACCATCGTGATGGGTCTGTGAGTGATTTAATTTCTTGTACTCTATTAGACACAAACGATTTCCACCTATTTGCGGAGCCTTTGATCCAGTACAACACAATTTGCGAATCTGTCCACAAATACATAGAAGATGGTCCCTTGCAATCTAGTACCTTTTTTACATCACAGGTTAAACGTGCAGTAACTAATGCTAGTAGATAATAAACACCGGTTCTGCATCAGTGGTGGAGATGGTGGTGACCTTCTGTGAGTGTGAAGGTCACCGGAAGTCGCAGGTGCTGATAACAGGTATGTTGGAACATGAAACAGGAAGTAAGACCGGAAGGAATTAGAAAATAAGGACAGGACGAGACGTATTTTTTATGGGTTTTAATCAGATTCTTTCTTGATAGGGAAAAATTTTCTACACCAGATGTGCTAACCTCTCAAGGTTAGCGGAAGTGACAGGTGGTGATAACAGTCATGTTTATACAGGAGGTGATTCCGTAAGTAAGAAAGAAAAAAAAATTAGAAGATAACGTTCGGATGTTCTACACCAGATTTGCTAACCTCGCAAGGTCATAGGAAATGACAGATGTTGTTAATACACAGGTTGAAACAAGTATCTTTAGACAGGAAGTAATTCCGTAAGTAAGACCGGAAGGGATCAGGAGATAATGTTAGGATGTTCTACACCAGATGTGCTAACCTCGCAAGGTCATAGGAAATGACAGATGTTGATAATACACAGGTTGAAACAAGTATCTTTAGACAGGAAGTAATTCCGTAAGTAAGACAGGAAGGGATCAGGAGATAATGTTAGGATGTTCTACACCAGATGTGCTAACCTCGCAAGGTCATAGGAAATGACAGATGTTGATAATACACAGGTTGAAACAAGTATCTTTAGACAGGAAGTAATTCCGTAAGTAAGACCGGAAGGGATCAGGAGATAATGTTAGGGTGTTCTACACCAGATGTGTTGACCACACAAGGTCATAGGAAATGACAGATGTTGATAACACACAGGTTGGAACAGATATCTTTAGACAGGAAGTAATTCCGTAAGTAAGACCGGAAGGGATCATGAAGTGAAATGTGATAAGACTTTCTGACTTTATAAAAGGTTAATATGAATTTTTTTTCTATAAAAAGGGTTTTAATCAGGTTATTTCTTGAGAGGGAAAAACATTTAGTTTTTTAACTATAGTGAAACTTTTTTTTTTTTTTTGTTAAGATAAAATTTTTAATAAAAGAATTTTTTTTTTTAAAGTAATGTGAAACTTTTTCTAAAAGATTTTTTTTTATAAGTTTGTAAATAATAGATCTTAATGAAATAATAGGTGCTCTGATGTAATACAATTTGTACCATAAAATGGAAATAATATTAGAAGAATACCAACAGTGGTTTTAGTCGAGTGGAGTTGAGTTGTAGGAATCCTGCTATACAAAATAATATTAGCAGAATGTTGATTTTTTTTTCTTATTTAAACATTAACTTAAATATGAATGAGATTAAAATAGATGTGAGGGCTAAATTTTTAGATATTTAAGAAAATTCACTGTGAGTTATGTTAGAGTTGTTAAAGAAAAGGAGGTGATTGACTTTGACAGCATTTTTCTAAAAGTTTTCAGTGTGATAAGGGAGAAAGGCTTAATTTTTTCGTACATGTGAGGGAAAAACGGTATCGCCCTCTATCGTTGGGAAAAGGAAGTGTGAAAAGAAAAATGAAGATTGAAAAGAAGGTTACCTTTGAGTTTCGAACCCGGGAACAAAATAGCCTCATGGTTTGATCATTGACGAGGGGTTTAATGATCAAGCCATGGGACTACATCGTTGAGAGACGATGTAAGCTATTTGTGAAAAAGAAATCACCTGATCTTGGGCGTGTTTTAAGAATCATGTGGCATTTTTAGAGAAAAAATTAATTCAAGTCTTTGAGACTAAACCTTTACGGGAAAAAAGAAATTGTCATACTTCTTTCTGTTACATTATCTCTTCCGTTTTTTAAGTTTACAAATTTGTGGAGTAACATAAATAATCGTTTTTATGCTAATTAAACAAGATATTTTTTTAATTATATATTTTTTAAATTAACTTGTAATAGCTTTTTTATTTCTTACTGGGTACTCTCTAGGTTTCTTAAAGGGTACTGTAGAATAACTTATATCACAATTACTACATCCTTCTTTAGTTAAATATGTTTCACTTAAGACATGACAAAGTGTCTTAGAAACATTTCATTTTGGAGTTAAGTGATTAAACAAGAAAAATATTATTTATAAAAACACAACACATAAGACTAGCGGCTGAGAGGTTCTACTCTCAAAGCTGATAGATGGAAGGTGTTATGTTTAAACCTCTCTCACGGTCGTCGACCTAACCGTTCGAAGTTTTCTTCGAAACTTGTCAATATGGGTAAGAACACCTTAGAAAGACCTACATGGAGACACTTATCCCTAACGCAGATAATCAACCCTATATTTAACCAACCAGTCATAACACGCAAGACATAATCATTACATTCAGTCAAGAAATGATTTGACATGCAAAATATTATTTATAGAAACATACAATATGATATATCACACTAAACATACAATTTTAAAGATTTTTCCCTTTCATATGAAAAAATTTTAACAAGAATTTAGTGACTATTTAACTTATTAAAGAGAGCGAGTATTTTGTTTTGGTTTATACCATAAAAATAAATTTCCATTAGAATTGATTTTATACAACCAACATTAAAAAAAAAAAAAAAAAGACTGGAATCTAGTTTTTATAAAGTAACGTACTTCAATTTTACAAATACTTCAAACCCCCCTCTTTTTCCCCTATTTTGGTAGACTTTATACACATAAGACATAAAAGGCGTTTTAGAATACATCATTTAGAAATTAAGCGACTTGATAAGTAAAATATTATTTATAAAAGCAATAGATACGAGAGTAATAAGGATTTTTACTTACAAATGTATGAACTTCTGATAGGTAAGACTGTCTAAATCATTGTGCAAGAATTAAGTGGTTATATAACTTCTAACATTATATGATGAAATAATCACGTGACGTATTTTTAAACCAATAAAATGTCAGTATTTTTAAACCAATAAAAAGTTAGTATTTTTACACGAGCGCCCTCTATCATTATATAAATTTCAATGAAACGAGTTCATAACATTCTACTGTGACCTGATATCGTTGTTATAGGTTGTATTTTTCGTTAAGTTAGTTTTCATTTAAGTTATTATGGAACGAGTTATGAATTCTTATGTTGGTGATGTAACCAACTTGGAGTGTCAACACTCATCACCAAAGTTAAATAATCAAGAGATGGATTCTACACTTTTATCCAAAGAAGGACTCGTTTCGAATTATGAAGTGAAACCCACCTCATCAGGACTAAAGAAACAGAAGTTACCCCATATGTGTAAGATGTGTAACAAAGCATTTCCTCGAAAAGTTAACTTAGTGTTTCATATGAAAAGCCATCTAAAGGAAAAATCTTTTTGCTGTGAAGTGTGTGCTGAAGTTTTTTCACAAAAGAGTGATTTACGTAATCATCAAAAGATTCACAAATCGACCAAACAATACAAGTGTAGTGATTGCAACGAGATATTTTCAAGAATGGCTGACTTATTGAAACATAAGAAGACCCATAAGATTCGTAAACAACATACATGTACGAAGTGTAGCGAAATGTTTGATTGTGAATCAGATTTAGTACAACATTGTGATACTTTTCATAAAGTTGTGAAATCACCCTATTCAAAAGATTTGTTATTTGAAAAAGTGAAGCATTTTAAAAGACAAAATGATGTGCGAAATATTTATACTAAAACTATCATTGTGTCCAATGAGATGAATCAAAAAGACTTTCGTTCATTTTTTAACAGTGTTCGATCAGATGTTTTAAACGAATTAAATTATCAATTGCAAATGAAAAAGTCAATAAAATGGTATGCAGCCGTTAAAGTGGATGTATATCGTGAATCACAGGATGGTGACTTAGAGAGAGCAACCCCCTTTTTCCTTTCCAAAAGTGAACTAGAATTAACAGAACAAAACATACATATGCATGTTGAGAATGCCTTTCTAAAGTTGTACAACGGCTTTGAAGATTTCACAGAACGAGTGTTTAATTGGACATTACAAAAAATTTTGAAATTAGAATTGATTACAGCTCAATATGACAGGCTTATTTGATTTGTATTATTTTAAATGATTAATAAATAGTTTTAATATGAAAAAGTATAGTGTTTTTTTAGTTTATGTAAATTACTTTGAAAAGTTTGACAATGCAATATAAACTACTGTTTAACATTTTGAATGTCTTAGACAAAATGGGAATGAATTTGTTGAAATTATGTAAAACATGATGAAATTCATAACTTTTAAAGTAAATTCATGATGAAATTAATACAATGTATTTATTATATGTTACTTAAACTACAAGAGAATTGGTTTGAAGTGTGTTATTTTAAATTTGTGTTACTTTTAATCACTAATAAGATAAGTCATGACGTTATGAATCATCGATGGGTTTTCCTTTGAATAGGTATTAATCTTACATATTGATACGAAAGTTGAAATTTTCTCTTCGTTTAAACAATGACATTGCATGTTTTGATAATTTTCTCCCAAACAGTCAAGATCAATGTTTTTTAACCTAGTTAAGAAAATGTTTAACTTAAACCGTCACCGTGTTTATCCTAGATAAGTAAATGTTTATATTTAGCTTACATATAAATTAAATGATTAACTGTAACCATGACTGTTTTTTAATCTAGATAAGTAAACGTTTTTATGAAACACATTCAGTTTTCTGTTGACTTTTGTCGAGATTACACCAGTTAGTGAATGCGGATTAAATTGTACAAAAATATTTTATGAAATGAATATGCGATCCCACGAAGAAGTGTTTCCATTTTCAAAGCGTCCACGCTTAGAAAAAGCTATGGAAAATTCAAATACCTGTGAGAAGGAGTTAAAAGACCCAAGATTAAAACTTTCTAAAATGGACAATGACTGTGTAACTATATCACCAGTGGCGTAGCCAGGGTGGGGGTCCAGATGCTCTAGATACCACTAATTTTGTACAGTTTTCTTTGCTTTATATAATCGGAGAACTTTCTGCGATAATGAAGGCGAAGAAAACTTTACAATTTTACTGATATCCAGAGCGTTTGGACCCCCTCCCTGGCTACGCTACTGTATATCACGTGATATATCCTCTACTGAGGACTTACCCGATGTGAAACCCGAGATCGCTTTGAATTTTTCAAACTTTACCGGTGGTTATGATGCAAATTC
This sequence comes from Maratus michaelseni, assembly GCA_963931845.1. NCBI lineage: Eukaryota > Metazoa > Arthropoda > Arachnida > Araneae > Salticidae > Maratus > Maratus michaelseni. Next base: position 21,646,126 of record OZ007599.1, on the reverse strand, counting down.
TTTCGAGAATCCACACCAAGAGTCAATTTTTGCCCAGGACAATTTAAATATATTTTTCAAAGACTTGAACTTTGAAAATTTAGATTGTTCTACCCCCTTAAGCTCGCTAAAGGATGAACCCTTTCAAGAACCTACGAATAATATCTTACAGACTACTGTTAAACATGAGGTGAACGAGCTACAAGCAAACAGCCTTTCGCAAGTAAGTGGTGAAATACAAAGCATCCCTACACCTACATTTGCCACTAAAAGTGACAAATTATATAATTCCCATGTGTTTCACAAAGAACTAAGTGACTGTTTCTACTTAACTTTAGTTAGCTATAAGTAATATTATTTTTACAAAACTTGTATGTACTGGGTGCTTACAATATTTATTATTAGTGTTAAAATTTTACAAATTTGGGGAATTTATCTTAGACTTCGATTTAAAATCGGGCTTTACCATATTTTTGAACGAAAATTACATAGTAAATGTATCAGAAAAATAAGAATTTGATGAAATTTATAAATAATTAATATTTTTATCAAAGTTTAAGTAAGTTGTGACAAGACTTTTATATTTAAGTGATTGGTGTAAAGTATATTCAAGCTATGACAAAAGACATGAGGTGGTGGATACTAGACAAGTTCAAACAAGTAAAGCAAGATAAGCGAACGATGACTGACCCAAATAGACGTGCCACACAAAAAAAAAGTTTGGACAAGTCAACCAAGATAAGCGAGTGATGACTCATCTAAATAGACGTACTGCATAAAAACAACACTGGACAAGTTTAGACAAACACATGATGACGTCATTCAACAAGTTTAAACAACCAAACAATGAGCCAGCAGCAAACGGTTGTTAGCAAGGTAGAGAGAAGCAAGAATAACTGAGCGAGTGTAAGTTGGATTTAAAGTTTATTCTTATCACACACCGGAAGACTGCTAACGCCTCTCGCGGCGATTGCAGCGCCCCCTAGCAAAGATAAGGGAGAAACGTTAGTTGAGTGAAAGCAAGCACAAGAAGTTGACGTGTTTTTCGGTAAGTGTTAATTTCTGTTTTGTTTCTGAAAGGTGTTTTGTGGGAAAGGTAATCGAGTTGTATATAGTAATTAAACTTCAAAGTTGGCAAAGAATTTAAAGTCGAACTTAAGTTAGTGTAAATGTCTATGTTTTTCTGCGCATATGCAGATACAGAGTATATAGTTGATATGCACCAGTTGGTTGCGAGGATAAACAGTTAGATCATGGTCTCTCAATAGTTAAAAGTAAAAAGTTAATTTTGATTAACTTGAAGACTTTAAAAAATTTTAATTTAAAAACTATATTTTTGTTTACTTTTCATTGTTTTCTTAACTTTTCAATATAACTTATTTTTTTTTGGTTAACTTTTAACATTTATAAACTTTTTGTTAACTTTAATGTTTTTAAGCTGTTTTGTTAACTTTATTTTATTTTATTATTTTTATTTTTGTTAACTAATAATTTTTTCAAATTTTTTTTCTAACGTGAATATTTTTATTCAATAGTTTAATCTTTTTTGCAATTGTTGAAATCTTTGAATTGGAATATACAAAAAAGTTAAATTACATCTCTTCACTTAAAAGTTCGATTGGATAAAAACTAATAAATTCACACAGAGACACTTTGTAGAAATAAACACACACAGATCTTTAACAAAACATCATTTATTTTGTCTTAAACAATTCATTATAAACAGTTTGTTCATGAAGCTTATATAAAAAGTGTTCATTAACACTATAAACTCCATTCAAAAACGTTGAAATTACATAATCGAAATCGATGAGCATTAACAAAGCTTCACCTAGTTGATTAAATTTTTCCTTATTATTAAATGCGAAGCATGAGTGAAGGCTCTGACTTGCATGTCGAAAAATACATCCAGTACATTCATACAACTGGTTAAGTATTGTTACCATATTATTCTCGATACACGTATTAAGTTTAGACCATAACACAGGTTCTTTTTCTGTGGATCTGTTACTCACCACACATTTCTGTTTTATGAGAAAGGGTAAGATTGCATGTCCGTTCTTGGGCGATTCACATGAAACTCATTATTTGTCACAAATTGGTGATTTTATTGATTTCGTGCTTTGCCCAAGAATGCGAAAAAAAAACTATTTTTGACTTCAGGTGAAGTGAATGAGGTTATTTCGGTTTTTCTTTTGTATATAAAAAAACCTGGCCATTAATCACATTATTTTTTGTATATTTAAAGACGATTACTTATTCTTTGTAATTATTTTTTGTTGGGGGTTTTTGGGCGAAATAATATACTTCATAGATAGAACCAGTTCTGCAAATCATTAATATTTACTTAATCATCTGACCGGCAAAATGAATGGGCAAATTTGTAATATCTTTTCTGTTATTTTTTTTAAATGTCAAAAAAAGATGAATTTTCAAACTTGGTATAAAAAACTTAATTACGTATATGAGTATAAAATTACAAAGAATAAGTAATCGTCTTTAAATATACAAAAAACAATGTGATTAATGGGCAGGTTTTTTTTATATATAACATTTTTTATATACAAAAGAAAAACTGAAATAACCTCATTCATTTCACCTGAAGTCAAAAATAGTTTTTTTTTCGCATTCATGGGCAAAGCATGAAATCAATAAAATCACCAATATGTGACAAATTATGAGTTTCATATAAATCGCCCAAGAACGGACATGCAATCTGGTATAAAATGAATGTAATAAATCAAAACGTTCAAGATTTGTATACATACAAACAATACAATATAAATATTTCTTAAATATTAACCTGGTAGCAGAAACAGTGCAGCAAAGAATTACGTGAATTATTTGCTGTACTGGATTTGGCGAAACGCTAGAATCAAAATCGACACCTAGATATTTATGCTTAACATTAAATGAGCCTAAATTCAGTTTCGACACCTAGGTATTTATACAAATTATATAATAAATAAAATAAATACCTTCAAAACACAGATCAGCGTGCATTAAACCATGTAGATAGCGATATATGTTTCGTCAATCCAAATCTGCTTCTGGACAGTAACAGCCCTCAACTTATTGGCTGAATGCCGACGCATGCATATTCAACACAATTTTAAGGGAGTTCTGTTTCTAGATAGTAACCGGCCCTCAGCTCATTGGCTGAATGCTCACACATGCGTGTAGAACCCAATTCCCAATTTTTTCAGCGATCCTTTGAAGAATTTCGCATTTTTCTCGCGATCCTTAACGAAATTCGCATTTTCCAGCGATTCTTTGATAAAATACATTTTATTCCGCAATTTTTAGACGAAATTTAGTAAAAAAGCGTGATCTTTTGGTGAAATTTCCTTTTTTGCGATTCTTTGACAAAATTCGCTTACCTTTTGCGATCGTTTTGCATATTTCACGTCTGCAGGTGCCCTAAAAAGTCTGTGATGCCCGTTGCTGCATCGCACACATTCTTCCATGGGGCATCGAACGAAGGGAATTCATCCTAAAGAATCATTGTTTCATTCCTCACTTTTCTGGAAAGAAATAACGTTCACTCATTGGCTGAATTGTAAAGGGTGAAATGTGTCAAACATTAGCGGAAAGAAAGTGCGCAATTTGTTCGTTCATGGAAAAAATCGTGAAATTCGTTAATCGATAGTCGATAAATTGCGAAATTCGTCAATCGATAGCGGAAAAATAGTAAAATTCATTAATCGACAGTGGAAAAATCGCAAAATTGATCAACTGGTTTCGGAGGAAAAAGTTTTTGAATATCGTCGAATGGCTTCGAGAAAAAAAAATCATAATCCGTCAATTTCGGGGAAAAAATCGTGAAATTCGCCAAATGGTTTCGAAATTTGTCGAGCGACAGCAGAGAAAAAAATCTTTTTCCATTCAATCATCGCAATTGGTGATTGTGACTATTATGTTTGACCAGTGGTGGCAATAAAGTCCATTGCCAAATTTTCAGTATTATTCGCTGTTTGGCAAGTGCTAATTTTGTCCTATACTTCAAAACCCTTTTGATCATCACATCAGTGTGCTGGACAATTTTTTTACAGGAGAACATTTGATGAATTTCGTGATTTTTCCGTTATCGATTGACCAATTTTACTGCTATCGATTGTTTGAATTTTATAATTTATCAACTATTGATTAGCGAATTTCATGATTTTTTCCATGAACGTTTGACAAATTACGCAAAAAAATTAAGAATATCGTTAAATTGTCTTGGGTAAAAAAAAAAATTAATATTGTCAAATGCCTTCGAGAAAAAAGTTGCAAGTTGAAACGCCTGTGACCTCTTTTTCATGTTATGCATCTCTGGGGTCCATCCCCCCACTCCCCCCCCAAGTGGTACACTTTTCTAAATTTTGCACACACCCCTCATGTGATATATCGCTGGAAAAGTCTTTGACCGCTTATTCATGTTATGCATCTCCGGGACCATCCCGCTACTCCCCCCCCCCTGCTAAGCTAAACCCCCACTTTTCTAAATTTTGTTGACACCCCTCATGTAATATATTGTTGGAAAGGTCCGCGACTGCTTAATCATATTATGCATCTCCGATGTCCATCTTCCCACTTTGCCCCCCCAAGGGGTACTTTCTAAATTTTGCACACAACCCTCATGTTATATATCATTGGAAATGTCTGTGCCCACTTAATCATATTATGCATCTCCGATGTCCATCTCCCCACTTTGCTCCCCCCCAAGGGGTACTTTTCTAAATTTTGTTGACACCCCTCATGTCATATATTGTTGGAAAGGTCTGTGACTACTTAATCATATTATGCATCTTCGATGTCCATCTCCCCACTTTGACCCCCCCAAGGGGTACTTTTCTAAATTTTGTTGACACCCCTCATGTCATATATTATTGGAAAGGTCTGTGACTACTTAATCATATTATGCATCTCCGATGTCCATCTCCCCACGTTGCCCCCCCCCCCCCCTAAGGGGTACTTTTCTAAATTTTGTTGACACCCTCATGTCATATATTATTGAAAAGTCTGTGACTGCTTAATCATATTATGCATCTCCGATGTCCATCTCCACACTTTGCCCCCCCCCCCCCCCAAGGGGTACTTTCTACATTTTGTACACAACCCTCATGTTATATATCATTGGAAAGGTCTGTGACCACTTAATCATATTATGCACCTCCCATGTCCATCCCCCCACTTTGACCCCCCCAAGGGGGTACTTTTCTAAATTTTGCACACACCCCTGATGTGATATATCGATGGAAAGGTCTGTGACCGCTTAATCATATTATGCTCCCCACTATGAAATTTGTCAAGTTAAAGCAACTATAAATTTTAATATTATGGTACTATCAAGTTGTTTGCCGTCAAATTTTGACGGGTTCCATCTAGTAAAATCTTTAAATTTAAGTACTGACAATAATAATTGTGTACTTAGTGATCAGAAAAAAAATACTGAAACATACGTGAGTAAATTTATCACTATTGTCTTTCATTTTCTCTTTTTTATGTGCTTACTTAAAAGTAAGTATTAAAGTAAAAATATATTTTTTAAATACACATCTTTTATAAGCATCCAGTGTTTATCTTGATAATCACGCCTCATTTTATGATTGCAATTCATGATTTTTTTTTAAAATGTCCAATATAATACTGTAATTTGGCGTGGCCACCGAACCCGATCATGGAAAATTCACCGCTTTTTTTACGCTTGGTAGCAAATGCGAGCTAGTAAATTTATTAAAATAAATGTATAATCTTCGCTTTGTTTCTGTTTTAAGGTATGGTAAGAGGAAAAAATAAAAGCATTATTTAAACTATATTTTTAGGATTTCTAAATTGATTTCTCAAAGTGTAATCATAATTCAATTAATATGAAACTGTTAATTTATTAAATCGTATTTTTTAAAAATATATTACGCTATAGTTTTTATTTATAATTTCCACTTTTTAGTGTGTAAAATATTTGCATCTTCATAGCCATTTAGCCTTTTTTTGGCGAACGCGGTTTAATGCATAATAAATCCACTGTTGTTGTATAAATTTGTAATTATATAAATATTTATATAAATCATATATAAATATTTATATAAAAATATTCTTTTATATAAATTTGTAATTTCTTAATTAAACTTATTCCTAGCCTTTACCGAAAAAAACAATTGTATGGCTTTTTTAAGTGTTTTTTTGTTAATGCTAAGCTTTGTCTGCCTTTTCAACCTGGCATTTATGTGCTGTTTTTGAACATGTTCCGAACCCTATTTTACACCTTTTCAACTTTTTTCAGTAGTTAATTATAACTACAGCTATACCATTTTACTTTTTTCCATTTATTAGACTCTATCCTTAATCTCTTTTGCTTTACTTTTTTATTCCAAATTTATTTTAATCCCATTGTTTAATTTTCTTCTATTTTTAATTGTTCTTTCTTATGTAGTTAATACTACATTTAACTTTTCCCAACGGCTCAATATTTACAAGACACTTTACTCACAAATAGACTGGGCGTAAAGTTGATCGCAACTCGGAAGCCCCTTAACCGACGTCAACTGTTCGGCAACTAAACTATTGACAATTCCTGCACACTAACTACTTAAAGAAAATCTAAATTATGAGAGATAGTGACACACACACACACACACACACACACACACATATATATATATATATATATCCTCTTGAGACCCAAGCTCATATTTTTGGAGCAAATTTTACAATTTTTGAGAATTATGTTTCTTTTAATTCTAGAAAGCAATACATATTTTCATTTATTTAAAAAAAAATAAAAATATATTGTAATTTCTTAATTAAACTTATTCCTATCCTTTACCAAAAAAAAAAAAAAAAAATTGTATGGCTTTTTTAAGTGTTTTTTGTTAATGCTAAGCTTTGCCTGCCTTTTCAACCTGACATTTATGTGCTGTTTTTGAACATGTTCTGAACCCTATTTTACACCTTTTCAACTTTTTTCAGTAGTTAATTATAACTACAGCTATACCATTTTACTTTTTTCTATTTATTAGACTCTATCCTTAATCTCTTTTGCTTTACTTTTTTATTCCAAATTTATTTTAATCCCATTGTTTAATTTTCTTCTAATTTTAATTGTTTTTCTTATGTAGTTAATACTACATTTAACTTTTCCCAACGGCTCAATATTTACAAGACACTTTACTCACAAATAGACTGGGCGTGAAGTTGATCGAACTCGGAAGCCCCTTAACCGACATCAACTGTTCGGCAACTAAACTATTGACAATTCCTGCACACTAACTACTTAAAGAAAATCTAAATTATGAGAGATAGTGACACACACACACACACACACACACACACACACACACACACACAGATATATATATATATATATATATATATATATATATATATCCTCTTGAGACCCAAGCTCATATTTTTGGAGCAAATTTTACAATTTTTGAGAATTATGTTTCTTTTAAGTCTAGAAAGCAATACATATTTTCATTTATTTAAAAAAAAATAAAAATATATTGTAATTTCTTAATTAAACTTATTCCTATCCTTTACCAAAAAAAAAAAAAAAAAAAAAAAAAAAAAAATTGTATGGCTTTTTTAAGTGTTTTTTGTTAATGCTAAGCTTTGCCTGCCTTTTCAACCTGACATTTATGTGCTGTTTTTGAACATGTTCTGAACCCTATTTTACACCTTTTCAACTTTTTTCAGTAGTTAATTATAACTACAGCTATACCATTTTACTTTTTTCCATTTATTAGACTCTATCCTTAATCTCTTTTGCTTTACTTTTTTATTCCAAATTTATTTTAATCCCATTGTTTAATTTTCTTCTATTTTTAATTGTTCTTTCTTATGTAGTTAATACTACATTTAACTTTTCCCAACGGCTCAATATTTACAAGACACTTTACTCACAAATAGACTGGGCGTAAAGTTGATCGAACTCGGAAGCCCCTTAACCGACATCAACTGTTCGGCAACTAAACTATTGACAATTCCTGCACACTAACTACTTAAAGAAAATCTAAATTATGAGAGATAGTGACACACACACACACACACACACACACACACACACACACACACACACACACACACACACACACACACACACACACACATATATATATCCTCTTGAGACCCAAGCTCATATTTTTGGAGCAAATTTTACAATTTTTGAGAATTATGTTTCTTTTGAGTCTAGATTGCAATGCATATTTTCATTTATTTAAAAATAAAAAATAAAAATATATTGTTTTTTAGCGTGTTCAATAGAATGGACATTGGGTCTTAGTCCTGTAAAAAGCTTGCTATTGAATTTAGATGAATCCAAATATAAAATTGTTAATACACTGCTCAAAACAATTAAAGGATATTGCAGTTTTAGGTGGATTTTGTATCTGGGAAACTTTTTAGCTGACTGATACATGGTCGACAGACATAGTAGGTTATATGAGAATAAATTACACATGTTTGGCAGAAAAAAATGCATTTTATTGCGCATTTGTGTACAAAAGGAAAAAAACACAATTTGTGCATATGAGAAAAAAAGAATAAGAAAAGGTGTTTTCTTCAAAGAAAATCATTTTCAGTAGGGGGTATGGTTTCCACGGGCGGCCAGCAACGTTGAACACCTTTGAGGCATGGACTCAATGAGGCTATTAATGACGAGTTGGGGTATTCTGCCCCACTCTTCCAGAAGAGCTCTTTCCAGTTCTTGGAGAGTTTGTGGGGGTTGTTGGCGGCCAGAAACTCGTCTTCCTAGAGCGTCCCAAACGTGCTCGATTGGATTCATGTCTGGAGAACACGCTGGCCATTCCATTCGAACGATTCCTTCCTCGAAAAGGAAATCCTCCACCAGGTTTGCACGATGTGGCCTGCAGTTATCGTCCATTAAAATGAAGTTATCTCTGATTGCTGCAGCGTAAGGGACTACAATAAGTCTGAGGATCTCATCCCTATATCGGCGACCAGTCAGAGCTCCATCTCGAATGATGTAGAGGTCAGTGCGCCCGTCAATGGAGATGCCACCATACACCAACACTCCTCCACCGCCAAATCTGACACTTTCGTGCACGAACGTAGGATTATTCCTACTGCCACGGTCCCTCCAGATGAAAATACGCCTATTATCCGGATGCACAGAAAAACGGGACTCGTCAGAAAACAGAATATTGCTCCATTCATTTCCCCTCCAGTTGACATACTCGGTTGCCCACTCCCTGCGGTCGCGACGATGCCTTGATGTTAATCTAACACATACCATCGGTCGGCGAGCATACAAACCTACAGCATGGAGCCAGTTTCGGACAGTCTGAGTTGAAATCGTGGTGTCTGTAGCCCAAGCGAAGGTGTTGTTGGAGAAGAGTAGCGTTCATGTTTCGGTGTCTCCGAGCTGTTAACGCTAAATACCGATCTTCATTGGGCGTTGTTGCCCGTCTACGACCTTGCCCTGGTCTTCGGCCTGCACATCCACTCTCCAAAAAACGGTTCCAGATCCTGGAAATGACACTTTGTGACACTCCAATGGCTTGCGCTACTTCGGCTTGAGTTTGGCCCCCTTCTAACCTACCAACAATTCTCCAAGCTTCTGAATCTGTCAAATGACTTCGCTGAGACATGGTACTCATCGAAACAAAGCAATCACTGAATGCCGATCACCCTTGTCTTCATTCTCTTTTATCCAGTTGAAAGTCAAATTTCATTCGCTACCGCTGAAGCGACGTTTTTGACGTCGAACTCAAAATTTGCATACTCCACAGTTTGAAAACCAGAAAATTTTGCATTTGTGATTCTCTTCTTCTATTTTCGGCAAAAAAAATTTCGTTTATATCTTTATTTTATATAAAACTTCAAATATACTTTAATTGTTTTGAGCAGTGTATTTGAGAAAAAAAAATGACATAAAATTGAATTATACATAAAATAATGATACAAAATTTAATTAGACACCAAATAAGGATAATGTAGGATTTGAATTAGCACTTACTACTCAGTGTACAACAGAGTGAAAAAATGTCCAGACGAGGCATGTTTTCACTCTGTTGGTTTTACGCTGAGTAATAAGTGATAAATCATATCCTTTGTTACATAAGTAATTTCCAGCGCAATTTCAGCTTTGATGAAAAATTTGATTAGAATATTAAATTAAATGTTTTAAAAAATGCCCTTGACCAAGTTCCGAAAGAGTTAAACAGTGACGTAGCCAGGGAGGTGGTCCAAATTATCTGGATACTAGTAATCATGTAAAGTTTTCTTGGTATTTATTATCGCAAGTTGAAAGTTTTGCGATTAGATAAGTCAAAGGAAACTTTACACAATTAGTGGTATCCAGAGCATCTTGACCCTCTCCGCCCCCCAACCCTGGCTACGCCTCTGCGTAAAGTAGAGGAGGAGTTACTAATTTTAATAATTATAACTTATTTAACTGTTCGCTATGGCAATGTGGTCAGTGTTTTTTAGCCCTGGTCGTGATACTGACTGTCGGACAGACATTAATAAATATAAGCTTTATAAGTAAACAAATAGTTTTATTCTCAAATTCGTGATTTATTCAAAAACAAAATTTTAATTTATTTCATTTTATAATTGCATTAAGTTTTTTTTTCAATTATTAATCAGTCGTCTATATATTTTACATATTATAAGGCAACATAAATATTTTATGCAGTCAATTTATATCTTAAATGATATTATAAATTTTATAAAAATATTAAACAATATAAGTAAATATTTGTACTATTAAACAAATTAGATTCTATCAATATTATTTATTGTTTACGAATTACATTTAGTCTTTTGTGCATTTAAAACAACAAATATATTTAATTTCGCATGCTTTGATAATTTTTAAAATTACCTTACCCTGAGCAGTTCTTTCCCATAGCTTTTACAATTACGCATTCACTGTTGTGCAAATAAAGGTATTCTGATTTTTTTTTAAAAGTCTAAAATGCTAATATTTTAAATTAACACATCAAAGGGGAGAAGATAAAGAAATTTAAACCTCTCCCAAGACACTAAAAAAAGAAAAAAAAAAGAAAAACTTTTATGGTATGATGAGTATATGATTCTATCAGTATATGATTCTGGATATATGAAAACCAGAATAAAGAATAGCACAAACAGAAAGAATTCAGCAACTTTTTCAAAACTTTAAAGAAAAAAAAAACCTATCTTCGTTACTTGGGGTTGAGAGCTTTTATAAAGCTGGAAAAGCTGCACACAAAATTATGAGTATGCGATTGGTCTTTTCTTTACATTGCTTTTTGAATGTGACATATTCCATACAAAATATTTTTACACACAATAAGCAACCACTTTTGAACTTTTTGTAAATAACAATGATTCATAACTGTTCAAAGTCTGATTACAGAAAGTGTAAAGATGGCTGTGGAAACAGGTAGAAGTTACAAATATTGGAATGACAGTCCAAGATACCGAACCTTCCCGAAAAATGATCAAACTATAAGGATTATCTGCCATATGGAAAACAGAAAAAAATCATAAATATTACAATCATAAATTTCATAATATTTAAAGAAGCTGTGTTTATGACCTTTTATAAATGTTAGCTTCTCATTCAACATTTCATCACCAAAGTCTGATTACAGAAAGTGTAAAGATGGTTTTGGAAACAGGTAGAAGTTACAAATATTGGAATGACTGGCCAAGATACCGGTTATTGAAACAATGGGAAAATTTTTCAACACTCCCCATTGGCCAACTTTTGCTGGATCTTGTGTATAATAAATAAGCAGACATTTTGATTCTTAAATCTTAGTTTCTTGGATGTATTTATGGAAATGGGGCAACCTTATATTTTATGTTTTAAAATTTTATTTAAGATTTTAATGAATGGTAGATATAGTGAAGGAATTATCCAATTTTTAAACATCTCCTAAAATAATGTGAAGATTTCATTCAGTTAATGCTTTAATGACTTTTTTAGTTTAGAATCATTTAATTATTTATCAAAGAAGTTTTATTTTTATGTTGAATGTCAGTGTGACACGTCTTACGCAACCTGATGGAAGTATCATTTTTAAATTGGGGGTGGAGTCACCCAGTCGTTTTAGCAAATAACCAATATGAGGAGGGTCGATCAACACGAATCATTAAAATTATTGTTCTCAAATTTTATAATAATTTGAATATGCTTTTAAATTATAATAAAAATGTTAAAAATTTATTATTAATAATTTTGATAATTTTTATAAGCATACTTTATGAATTTATTAATTCTGATACCATATGTCACCACGTTATACTTAAAAATGTCAGTAATAAAAAATTAAAAAAAAATAATAATAATAATAATTAGGGAATAAAATAAAATAGAAAAGTGTAGAGCCTGCTCAATTTAGTATAAAACGATAGCTTACATGTATAAATAATTTTAATAGAATCTGTGAAATGTAAGTATTTCCTTATCCGATCATCGGCTAAAATATGCCAGCAATCGTGTGCCGAAGACACTATAAGACCATTAATTAATAAAATTAACATAGGTAAGCAAGATACAATTTATTTCGGAACAGATTGCTTACACGCCCTCAGATCCGCCATCTTGTTTTGTTGGCGAAAAACCGTTTATCGCCAACAAGAATTTGTCGCCAAGTGGTTATTTTGCGCTATTTTAGGTTTTATTTTTTATTTAATTTTGGAATATATACAGATTAAACATAAAAAAGGGAAATTCAAGAAATTTTCACTGAATACTGAGCAAACGGCAGAAACGTAAATATAGTGATACTTAAAAAAACGCAAAGATTCATTATTAAACCAACGTATCTCTAAAAATAAAGGCATTAAAACATATATCCTATCGTTTAAAAAACAAACCTCGATACAAAATTTGAAAAAACAAACATCGACAAATAGAAAAATCAAATATCCGTACATAAATATCTAAAATACATCTTAATAACAAACCTCCATTTAAAAAAAACAAAAATAACACCAGAAATTGAAAAATCCAACCTGCGTTTGACAAATTCAACCTGCGTACATAAATTGCAAAAATACATCTTTAAACAAACGTAGAAAAAAAACCCACCAGAAAAACACCTGCAGAATTAATTTGAAAAATCAAACATGGATACAGCCATTAAAAAATAGAATCTCCGTGCATAAATTGCAAAAAATACTGAGTGATATATGAGTTCCAAAATTAAATAAAAAATAAAACTTAATTGCACTCCAAAAATAGGCCTAGGTTTCACGATATCTCGCGAAACCTTGAAACCGGCTTTTGCTTTCAAAATTTGCTGATATTTCAGCACATCAGCAACAACTGGTAAACTTTCATTATCAATCCAGACATTATCAATCCAGAAAAAAAATCAAATATTAATCCATATATTTAAAGCTGTTTGGTAATTCTGTCAAATCTATTCCATCGAAATTCGATCGAATACGCATGCGTCAAAAAATCACCGGCCAATGAGGTGAGGGTCTATGACTGTCTCTACAAACGTGTTTGGGATCGTATCATCTGTTGTTTTTTTCTGTTGTCACGTTGCGTAAACCTAGGAAGATATTTATCTAGAACTCACTGTGGAGTGTTTAGAAGGTATTTATTTTATTTATTTATTTTATTTATTGTAATTTGTATGAATACTTAGATGTCCATTTCGGATTTACTGTTTAAAAATGAATTTAGGCTCATAAGTTGGCGAAATCCCGATGGAAATTTTTTTTTTAGATCTCTATCATTTTGTTTATATAGTACAGAAAATAATTATTCAAACGTGTAGAACACGTAATACAAAATTGGACCACTTATGGTCTGTTTATTATCGGGAATGAATCTTATGGTGTTCCGATTGATAATGAATTCGATTATGTAAATATAATGTCAAAAGACATTATACGGTAGTAATAGCACGGTAGTAATATTTTTATTATTATGTGTTCGAAAAAAGCAGAATCTGAGCATCTGAATATAAGTTATAAAATAAACAGAAATATATTATCTCTATTCGATTTAAAAGTTTTTTCATTACATAAGTGGGCTATTTTATTTGTAAAGAGTATGTATGCATTATATTGTTTGTATGTATACAAATCTTTATAATGTTTTGATTTGCAAACTCTTAATATTTGAATAATGTTTACATTATATTTGTTTGTATGTATACAAACAATATATGTATACAAATAAGTATATATACAAACAATGTATAATGTATCATGTAACAATATTAATATTTACATTGTATTGTTTGTATGTATACAAATCTTTAGAATGTTTTGATTTGCAAACTCTTAATATTTGAATAATGTTTACATTATATTTGTTTGTATGTATACAAACAATATATGTATACAAAGAAGTATATATGCAAACAATGTATATAATGTATCATGTAACAATATTAATATTTACATTGTATTGTTTGTATATATACAAATCTTGAATGTTTTAAATGGGCAAATTTGTAATGTTTTTTTATGTTATTTTTTTTAAATGTCAAAAAAAGATAAATTTTCAAACTTGGTATAAAAAACTTGAGTACTTCTCTATTATCCCATCGACCACTTTTCATAACAAAATACTATCGCCAAACTGTATGATTAAATGCCAAAATTGCAGTCCCATTTACTTGATGTCGAAAACATTATACGTGTTTTTTATGTCATCAAGTGGTTTTTAATTCAACATTTGCGTGTATTTTTCATTATGTTTATTTGATTTATTAGTTATTTCATTAATTAAAATAACAATTGTATCCTTAAATTCTTATATTTTATTTATTTATTTTAATATTCCAATGACAACGTTCTCCCATTTATTTGGCGATAGTTTTTTTTTTTATGAAAAGTGGTCGATGAGATAATAGAGAAGTACCAAAACTTAATTACGTATATGAGTATATTCTTTGACAGTATTAATCATTACTCGATATTTTAAAACTGCATCATATTTGTAGAATTATATTAATTTAAACAATGCTTCTATTGAAGTGTGAAGAACCATATACCTCTATGAAGAACCATATATTTACATAATTGTCTTCATTAGCAATCGGAACACCATAAGATTCATCCCCGATAATAAATGGACTATAAGTGGTCCAATTTTGTATTACGTGTTCTACGATATTTTTACATACATTTAAATAATCATTTTCTGTACTATATAAACAAAATGATAGAGATCTAAAAAGACAATTTCCATCGGGATTGATTTCGCAAACGTTAAAAAAGCCTAAATTCATTTTTAAACAGTAAATCCGAAATGGACACCTAAGTATTCATACAAATTATAATAAATGAAATAAATAAATACCTTCTAAACACTCCACAGTGAGTTCTATATAAATACCTTCCTAGGTTTAACGCAAAGTGCAAGAAAAAAACAACAGGAGATGATCCCAAACACGTTTCTAGAGACCGTAATAGACCTTCACCTCATTGGCCGGTCCTACCGGAAGATTTTTTTTATGCATGCGTATTGGGTCGAATATTGTTGAAACATTTGACAAAATAAGCAAACTGTTTCCACCTAGGTATTTATACACAATACAACAAATAAAATAAATGCCTTCAAAACCCTTTTGATCATCACATCAGCGTGCAAGACAATTTTTTTGCCGGAAACCGTTTGATGAATTTCATTATTTTTCCGTTATCGATTGACAAATTTTACGATTTTACCGCTAACGATTGCTGAATTTCACAATTTATCGACTATTGATTAACGAATTTCATGATTTTTTCCATGAACATTTGTCGAATTGCACAAAAAAAATTAAGAATATCGTCAAATTGTCTTGGGTAAAAAAATTTTGAATATTGTCAAATGCCATCGAGAAAAAAGTCTCTTTGTCAAATGATTTTGAAGAAAAAATCGGGAAATTCACAAAATGGTTTCGGAAAAAACTTAGCCAAATGGTTTCAAAATTCTTTGAGTGACAGCGGGAAAAAAAAATTCATTTTACATTCAATCATCGCAATTGGCGAGTGTGACTAAGTTTAGCCAGTGGTGGCAATAACATCAATCACCAATTTCCAGTATTACTCGCCGATTGGTGAATGTTAATTTTGTCTTATATCACAAACTGTATTTACATATACTACTAGATATAATGATTATGAACCATGATTTTTCTGTTATTGGGCGAGATTCATGTTTTTTCAGCAATTCTTTGACGAAATTAGTGTTTTTTCAGCGATCCTTTGAAGAATTTCGCATTTTTCTCACGATCCTTAACGAAATTCGCATTTTCCAGCAATTCTTTGATAAAATACATTTTATTCCGCAATTTTTAGACGAAATTTAGTAAAAAAGTGTGATCTTTTGGTGAAATTTCCTTTTTTGCGATTCTTTGACAAAATTTGCTTATCTTTCGCGATCCTTTTGCATAATTACGTTTTTTCTGTGGTCTTTTAACAAAAGTCATGTTTTCCCATTATCCTTTGATAAAGTAGTGTTTTTTCCTCAATCATTTGACAAAATCTGTTACTTTCCCCCCGCGAAGATTGGTTAGATGTTTTTAGTCTGCAGGTGCCCTAAAAAGTCTGTGACGCCCGTTGCTGCATCGCACACATTCTTCCATGGGGCATCGAACGAAGTAAATTCAACCTAAAGAATCATTGTTTCATTCCTGACATTTCTCGAAAGAAACAACGTTCAACTCATTGACTGAATTGTAAAGGGCGAAATGTGTCAATTAGCAGAAAGTGCGCAATTTGTTCGTTCATGGAAAAAATCGTGAAATTCGTTAACCGATAGTCGATAAAATTCGAAATTCGTCAATCGATAGCGGAAGAAGTGCAAAATTCATTAATCTACACAGTGGAAAAATCGCAAAATTCATCAACTGGTTTCGGGAGAAAAATTTTTCGAATATCGTCGAATTTCTTCGAGAAAAAAATTCACAATCTGCCAATTTCGGGGATGAAATTTACCAAATGGTTTCAAAATTTGTCGCGCGACAGCAGAGAAAAAAAAATCTTTTTCCATTCAATCATCGCAATTGGTGAGTGTGACTATTATGTTTGACCAGTGGTGGCAATAAAGTCCATTGCCAAATTTTCAGTATTACTCGCTGTTTGGCAAGTGCTAATTTTGTCCTATACTTCAAAACCCTTTTGATCATCACATCAGTGTGCAGGACAATTTTTTTTACGGGAGACCATTTGATGAATTTCGTGATTTTTCCGTTATCGATTGACCAATTTTACTGCTATCGATTGTTGAATTTTATAATTTATCAACTATTGATTAGCGAATTTCCTGATTTTTTCCATGAACGTTTGACGAATTACGCAAAAAAAAATAAGAATATCGTTAAATTGTCTTGGGTAAAAAAAAATTTAATATTGTCAAATGCCTCCGAGAAAAAGGTTGCAAGTTGAAACGGCTGTGACTTCTTTTTCATGTTATGCATCTCTGGTGTCCATCCCCCCCCCCCCCCCAAGTGGGACACTTTTCTAAATTTTGCACATACCCCTCATGTGATATATCGGTGGAAAAGTCTTTGACCACTTATTCATGTTATGCATCTCCGGGGTCCATCCCGCCCCCCCCCCCTAAGGGGGGCACTTTTCAAAATTTTGTTGACACCCCTCATGTCATACATTGTTGGAAAGGTCTGTGACTGCTTAATCATATTATGCATCTCCGGTGTCCATCTCCTCACTTTGCCCCCCCCCCCCCCCCCAAAGGGTACTTTCTAAATTTTGCACATTACCCTCATGTTATATATCATTGGAAAGGTCTGTGACCACTTAATCATTTTATGCATCTCCAATGTCCATCTCCTCACTTTGCCCCCCCACCCCCCTAAGGGATACTTTTCTAAATTTTGTTGACACCCCTCATGTCATATATCATTGGAAAGGTCTGTGACCACTTAATCATATTATGCATCTCCGATGCCCATCTCCCCACTTTCCCCCCCCCCCCCCCCCAGGGATACTTTTCTAAATTTTGTTGACACCCCTCATGTCATATATTGTTGGAAAGGTCTGTAACTGCTTAATCATATTATGCATCTCCGATGTCCATCTCCCCACTTTGCCCCCCCCCCCAAAGGGTACTTTCTAAATTTTGCCCATTACCCTCATGTTATATATCATTGGAAAGGTCTGTGACCACTTAATCATATTATGCATCTCCGATGTCCATCTCCCCACTTTGCCCCCCTCCCTCCCCCAAAGGGTACTTTCTAAATTTTGCACACAACCCTCATGTTATATATCATTGGAAAGGTCTGTGACCACTTAATCATATTATGCATCTCCAATGTCCATCTCCCCACTTTGCCCCCCCACCCCCCTAAGGGATACTTTTCTAAATTTTGTTCACACCCCTCATGTCATATATCATTGGAAAGGTCTGTGACCACTTAATCATATTATGCATCTCCGATGCCCATCTCCCCACTTCCCCCCCCCCCCGAAGGGGTACTTTCTAAATTTTGCACATTACCCTCATGTTATATATCATTGGAAAGGTCTGTGACCACTTAATCATTTTATGCATCTCCAATGTCCATCTCCCCACTTTGCCCCCCCCCCCCAAGAGATACTTTTCTAAATTTTGTTGACACCCCTCATGTCATATATTGTTGGAAAGGTCTGTAACTGCTTAATCATATTATGCATCTCCGATGTATATCTCCCCACTTTGCCCCCCCCCAAAAGGGTACTTTCTAAATTTTGCACATTACCCTCATGTTATATATCATTGGAAAGGTCTGTAACTGCTTTATCATATTATGCATCTCCGATGTCCATCTCCCCACTTTGCCCCCACCAAAGGGTACTTTCTAAATTTTGCACATTACCCTCATGTTATATATCATTAGAAAGGTCTTTGACCACTTAATCATATTATGCATCTCCGATGTCCATCTCCCCACTTTGCCCCCCCCCCGTACTTTCTAAATTTTGCACACAACCCTCATGTTATATATCATTGGAAAGGTCTTTGACCACTTAATCATATTATGCATCTCCGGTGTCCATCTCCTCACTTCCCCCCCCCCCCAAGGGGTACTTTCTAAATTTTGCACACAACCTCATGTTATATATCATTGGAAAGGTCTGTCACCACTTAATCATATTATGCATTTCCCACGTCCATCCCCCCACTTTGACCCCCCAAGGGTGTACTTTTCTAAATTTTGCATACACCCCTCATGTGATTTATCGATGGAAAAGTCTGTGACCACTTAATCATATTATGCTCCCCACTATGAAATTTGTCAAGTTAAAGCAACTATAAATTTTACTTTTATGGTATTATCAAGTTGTTTGCCGTCAAATTTTGACGGGTTCCATCTAGTAATAATAATAAAAAGTTGGAATTATACAACCTGATCAAAGATACCACTTGTAATATTGCAGTCAAGAAATCAAGAATACAACCTCTCACTTGTACCCTCACAGAAGAAGTTAGAAGAAAAAAAAAGCCTGGTCTTTGCCTGGTCCAAAGAATATAGAATAGATGTTCTATTTCTTTGCCTGGTCGAAGATTATTTAAGGGTTGCCAGAAGGCAAAAGTCCGCCCGGTAGTCAGATCGGCAAGTACATCGCCGCCAAATCTCGCCAAAAAATGGCCACTTGATCTGAGGGCGAATAAGCAATCCTAGCCTTTATTTCAACTATCACATCAGTTTAAGCATGTTTAATGTATCCATCAATGACAGTGGTAAATGAGCACTTACTTTGATAATCATGCCCTAAAATATATAAGTACTACACTAAATAATTATTTTTAAAAAATGCACGCTTTATGTTAAAACTCATACCAGACATTTTATTTAAAATTATTTTTAAGCAAAAAACAGCAAGCTTTATCTGACAGGAATATTCTACAAAGTTTACTTAAATGAACCGGCATCTGACATATTACAGCAGCCGGTTGATTTTTCAATTACAGAATATAGATGAAATATAAACAAAACAGTTGTTAGTTGAAAAGAGCGGCTGGCTGCTGCGGATGACTTAAAAACAAAATCATTGCGTTGGCGATTTTAATCTTCGTGATTTCCGTTTAACTGTAACTCTATTACTCTATTCTGCTTGGCACCTTTTGCTGTTATTCATTTGCACATGTGCAAATTTTCGGCGTTCGCCATTTGATTTTTTAATCTTGATTGATACTTATAATTAAAATTATTCTTTGAAGATAAAATAGGTCATTGGAATTCTTCAAAATGTTACGAAGACAAACTTGTGTTGTTTGCGAAAACAAGACGTCAAAGTTATATTTTATTCCCAAGGATCGGTAAATTGTGATTTATTTTCATGT
Source organism: Maratus michaelseni (assembly GCA_963931845.1). NCBI lineage: Eukaryota > Metazoa > Arthropoda > Arachnida > Araneae > Salticidae > Maratus > Maratus michaelseni. The sequence continues at coordinate 21,625,908 of OZ007599.1, read as the reverse complement.
GTTATTTTTGTTCTTATTTTTCAAGCTCCATAACCATAATGTATGAAATATTTTATATATTTTCAGTGTTGGCAGATTTTTAACAACAAATTTTGATTTTATATTATCGTTAAAATAACTGTCGTACCATAAATCTCATTCATGTTAAAAAATATTTCTATATATAAAATTTTATTAATATGCATTTTTTATCGCAATGTAATCATGGTTAAGTTTTATCCTATACTAGGCGCTCCTTGTTGTATATATTTCTTAGTTAAATAGATAAAAATGTGACACTGTATTGTAGTAATAATATTTAATTGTTTTTGCTGCCACACATTTTTTTATACTAATTTTCAAATGCACGTTGCATCTTGCTCGCTGACAAAATAAATCCTTAGCTGGTGAGATTTGCTGAAAATTCTCCCCTTTGTCAAGAGTCGATGCAGGATTTTTCTTGGGACCCATTTTGTGAAAAGTATAAGTTATTTTTCTCAGAAATGTATTATTTTTTTGTGAAAAATACATTTTGAAACAAAAGATGAAATCCAGTTAGTACTCAAATTTGGACAATTATTAATTGTTAATAACTTCTTTAAGCCCTTCTACTAAAGTTTTTCTATCTGATGAATTTGTTTTGTTTATTAATGGCACATTTTAAAATCTAACAAAATAAAAATAATTAATGAATGTTTATATGAAATGGAATTTTGTGAAGGGACTTAAATTAAGCCTGGATCGAACCCTGCTTGTTTATAGTTAAAAAAAAAATCTAACTTTTATAATTACACATAATAAAAAGGAAATTTATAGGTATTTTGTAATTATTGTTACAATAATTATTGAAATAATATGAAATTATTATTCAAATAAAAAAAAACACTGTTGTAATCAGATAAAAAACTATAATGCATTTAAAAACTGAAAATATTTTCTGAATATATGAATACAGCCAAAAAACGACAGCATTTTCTGAAAAATTTAGTTTTTGGAGTTATGGCACTTTTGAAGCAAAAATGCAATATGTTTTCTGGTTGCACATTTTTAAGTAGGTTTCTGAAAAGCATACACAGTGCTCCACTGTGTTTGGTAATTCCTTAAAGATAATTGATTCTCAGTTCATATAAATATAGAAAGAAAATTGATAAAAATTGAAGCTATGCTATATCTGTTTCATTCTTCATTAATCCCTACTAAATAAAAAGCTGTCCTTTATATAGGAATGTATCCAATTGCAAAAATATTTTGAATGTTATTGAATTATTAAGAATTTTTTATTGTTTTCTAGCACTAAAATATGTTTTTAGTTGCGGAAAAAGTTTAAATTTCAAATTATCCTTTTTTTCCAATAAGAGAATAATGAATTTTATTTTCTATGTGAGAACCACAAAATATGTTTTTTGAAATAAAAATTCATAGAACCAAGGAACTAAATATGAACTTTTACAAAAATAAATATGTTGACTTTTGAATAACTTCTAAGATAATTAACAAAAATATTTGAATTTTTTTTTTTTTTTTTTTTTTTTTTTTTTTTTTTTTTTTTTGCAATTGAAAGTATCCCTCTAAAATTGACTGTTTTGGGACTACCTATTAAACAGTAATATTACAGAAACTCTACAGATTCCTTTTATCTAGAAAAATTAGATGTGCTTCATTTATATAATAGCATTAATGGATTATTCAAAAGAAATTAAGATATACATCAATTAAAATAGATCTAATTATCATAAATAAATATATATATATGCTCAATAGAACCTTTACTAAATCTAAAGTAACTTTTAAAATAATTTATTAAAGCCTTGGAATATCTTTGAAAACATTACAATTTATTTTAATCTTTGATTTATATATTTTTTTCATATTTTATAAATAAGATTATTTTATTTGGCTTATTTTTAGATCATAATTATTTTAATGTTCAGAACAAGTAAACTCGCACAAACAGCGCAGAATTATATGTAAATAGTCTTTTATTTGATAAATATAAAAATATTAACCCATTAACGCCACAATTATTTTTCTGTTGAAAAATGGAAATATTCCATTTCAAACCGGTTTTTACAATAGAATTTTTAACTTATTTTTGCAAGAAGTTTTTGGTTATTAAAGAAAGCGGAATTTTGTTTTCGAAATTGTTGGTGTGCAAACAACAAAATTATTATTATCTATGGTGTTGCATTAATGCCACGCTAGGCTTTAATGGGTTAATGCAAACAATATAAAATATGTTTAAAAAATCAAATTATCCTTTCAAACTTGAAAAAAGAAACTTTGTTTTACCACAACACTTATTTTAAAATAAAGTTGAATTCCGGTTGTTTCAGAACATGTTAAAAATAAATATGTTTTCATAAATTTCAAAACAAGAAGCAACAAGCAGTCGCCGTTTTTTCTTCTTCCCTCATTTGTCACCAAGAAAGCGATATATCGCGGTATTAGCAACCTCACTTCGGTTATTGCCGTAGTTTCCGCGTCATCTGCACCAATCACTGCTGTCTATGCTTAATCCCATGTTAAAAAAGTTGCCATTGCACTATAAGAAAGTGATTCTCTGTTAGATCTCCTTACTCTGTGAATAAAGTCAAACAAGAACAATGTGGCAGGTGTGACCTGAATATAACAAAGCATATACAGTGTTCCACTGTGTTTGGTAATTCATTAAAGATAATTTATTCTCAGTTCATATAAATAAAGAAAGAAAATTGATAAAAATTGAAGGTATGCTATATCTCTTTCATTCTTCAATCTTCATTAATCCCTACTAAATAATAAGCTGTCCTTTTTATAGGAATGTATCCAATTGCAAAACTGTTTCGAATGTTATTGAATTATTAAGAATTTTTTATTGTTTTCTAGAACTAAAATATGTTTTTAGCTGCGAAAAAAGATTTAATTTCAAATTATCCTTTTTTTTTTCAATAAGAGAATAATGAATTTTATTTTCTATGAGAGAGCCACAAAATATGTTTTTTGAAATAAAAATTCATAGAACCAAGGGACTAAATATGAAGGTTTGCAAAAATAAATATGTTGACTTTTGAATAACTTCTAAGATAATTAACATAATTGCAATTGGAAGGTATCCAATTGCAAAAATGTTTCGAATGTTATTGATTTATTAAAATTTTTTAATTTTTTTCTAGCGCTAACATATGTTTTTGTTGCGGAAAAAGTTTAAATTTCAAATTATCCTTTTTTTTTTTTTTTGCAATAAGAGAATAATGAGTTTTATTTTCTATGAGAGAACCACAAAATATGTTTTTTGAAATAAAAATTCATAGAATCAAGGAACTAAATATGAACTTTTGCAAAAATAAATATGTTGCCTTTTGAATAACTTCTAAGATGATTAATAAAAATATTTGAATTTTTTTTTTTAATTGTGCAATTGAAAGTATCCCTCTAAAATTGACTGTTTAGGGACTACCTATTAAACAGTAATATTACAGAAACTCTACAGATTCCTTTTATCTAGAAAAATTAGATGTGCTTCATTTATATAATAGCATTAATGGATTATTCAAAAGAAATTAAGATATACATCAATTAAAATAGATCTAATTATCATAAATAAATATATATATATATGCTCAATAGAACCTTTACTAAATCTAAAGTAACTTTTAAAATAATTTATTAAAGCCTTGGAATATCTTTGAAAACATTACAATTTATTTTAATCTTTGATTTATATACTTTTTTCATATTTTATAAATAAGATTATTTTATTTGGCTTATTTTTAGATCATAATTATTTTAATGTTCAGAACAAGTAAACTCGCACAAACAGCGCAGAATTATATGTAAATAGACTTTTATTTGATAAATATAAAAATATTAACCCATTAACGCCACAATTATTTTTCTCTTGAAAAATGGAAATATTCCATTTCAAACTGTTTTTTACAATAGAATTTTTAACTTATTTTTGCAAGAAGTTTTTGGTTATTAAAGAAAGCGGAATTTTGTTTTCGAAATTGTTGGTGTGCAAACAACAAAATTATTATTATCTATGGTGTTGCATTAATGCCACGCTAGGCTTTAATGGGTTAATGCAAACAATATAAAATATGTTTAAAAAATCAAATTATCCTTTCAAACTTGAAAAAAAAAACTTTGTTTTACCACAACACTTATTTTAAAATAAAGTTGAATTCCGGTTGTTTCAGAACATGTTAAAAATAAATATGTTTTCATAAATTTCAAAACAAGAAGCAACAAGCAGTCGCCGTTTTTTCTTCTTCCCTCATTTGTCACCAAGAAAGCGATATATCGCGGTATTAGCAACCTCACTTCGGTTATTGCCGTAGTTTCCGCGTCATCTGCACCAATCACTGCTGTCTATGCTTAATCCCATGTTAAAAAAGTTGCCATTGCACTATAAGAAAGTGATTCTCTGTTAGATCTCCTTACTCTGTGAATAAAGTCAAACAAGAACAATGTGGCAGGTGTGACCTGAATATAACAAAGCATATACAGTGTTCCACTGTGTTTGGTAATTCATTAAAGATAATTTATTCTCAGTTCATATAAATAAAGAAAGAAAATTGATAAAAATTGAAGGTATGCTATATCTCTTTCATTCTTCAATCTTCATTAATCCCTACTAAATAATAAGCTGTCCTTTTTATAGGAATGTATCCAATTGCAAAACTGTTTCGAATGTTATTGAATTATTAAGAATTTTTTATTGTTTTCTAGAACTAAAATATGTTTTTAGCTGCGAAAAAAGATTTAATTTCAAATTATCCTTTTTTTTTCAATAAGAGAATAATGAATTTTATTTTCTATGAGAGAGCCACAAAATATGTTTTTTGAAATAAAAATTCATAGAACCAAGGGACTAAATATGAAGGTTTGCAAAAATAAATATGTTGACTTTTGAATAACTTCTAAGATAATTAACATAATTGCAATTGGAAGGTATCCAATTGCAAAAATGTTTCGAATGTTATTGATTTATTAAAATTTTTAATTTTTTTCTAGCGCTAAAATATGTTTTTAGTTGCGGAAAAAGTTTAAATGCCAAATTATCCCTTTTTTTTTTCCAATACGAGAATAATGAGTTTTATTTTCTATGAGAGAACCACAAAATATGTTTTTTGAAATAAAAATTCATAGAATCAAGGAACTAAATATGAACTTTTGCAAAAATAAATATGTTGCCTTTTGAATAACTTCTAAGATGATTAATAAAAATATTTGATTTTTTTTTTTAATTGTGCAATTGAAAGTATCCCTCTAAAATTGACTGTTTAGGGACTACCTATTAAACAGTAACAATACAGAAACTCTACAGATTCCTTTTATCTAGAAAAATTAGATGTGCTTCATTTATATAATAGCATTAATGGATTATTCAAAAGAAATTAAGATATACGTCAATTAAAATGGATCTAATTAATCTAATTAATATTCATGTTTATAAATTAATTTTCTAATTAATTTTCTGTATTAATTTTGCGATTATAATGATCTATTAGAATTAGATCAATTGTACATTGATGTACAGGGTGATTATAAAAAAACTATCCCGACATTTGGGCACCTAACTATCATACCATTCACAGAAACTGAATGAAATTTTGGCAAAAGGTATTTTGAGGTATGCGCTCAAGAATGATATGGAAAACAACAGTGTCACTCACAAAGTAACGGTTACAGTGAGAAAATTAAAAAAAAAAATCAGATGGCAACACCCAGTTTTTTGTATTGGAATGTGATCTCCATTGTGAAAAACCCTAAATAGCGTTGGAACGGCAACTGTAGCATGAAAATCACCGGCGGTAGATAGGCTAAAAGTGAAAAAAACCAATAAGGACAGAGAAACAGCATAAAATAAAGCATTTTATTGTGTTTCACAAATTTTCCACATGACCTCCTTCACACACGATGACACTTTGCATGAGGCTGATGGTGGATAGCACTACAGCACGTATCATGGCAATAGGAATCTCTTGAATCGCAGTTCTGATGGCATCTTTCAAATCAGATGCAGTTTCAGGACGAAACTGATACACTTTGGATTTCAGATATCCTCACATCCAGAAATCCATTGGTGTCAGATCAAGAGACCTTGGTGGCGACGTAAAAGGTAAATGACGGGAGATAACTCAGTCACCAAACTGTTGAGTTAAGACACGTTTGTCTAAAGACCCGACATGATGAGGAGCGCCATCTTGCATCCACACAACTTCAGATAGAGCATTTTGCCGTTGCAATGCGGGAATCGCGTAATGAGTTAACATGTCCAGATAGCGAGAACTCGTTACTGTACACATTTGCAGATCACCGACAGTAACCTCTTCAAAAAAGTAAGGTCTGAGGATGAACGTACTCGTTATACCACACCATACAGTCACGTTTTCCTCGTGTAATGGACGTGCATGCACATCATGTGGATTATTCTCTACCCAGTGCACACAATTTTTCGAATTCACGTTACCAGTTAACGAGAAATGCGCCTCATCTGTCCATAGAATGCGTAAAGGCCAGCTGCTATCTTCATCGTACCGGATAAGGAATCGATTTGCAAAATCCAACCGTAATTGATAGTCTGCAGCTTCCAACATCTGGACACGCTGGAATAGATACGGAAACATGTTTAGAACAGAGCGCAGAATCTTGCGTACAGTTAAATTCGGCAGATCCAGAACACGTGAAACACAGCATGCAGTGTCGGGACGAACTGTGCTTATGGTCTGATGGACTTCTGCAACAGCTTCCACAGGAACGGAAGGTCGTCCAGACCGAGGTCGATCGCATGTGCAACCAGTTTCTTCAAATTTATGAATCAAGTCCCGTACAGCTTTGACAGTGCACGGGCCTCGCCGTAATCCATGGTTTCTGCGGTAAACACGCAATGTCTCTGCGGCATTATGTCCATTCAGGTAATAAATATTTACGATTTCCCCACGTTCTTTCCCTGAAAGCGGCATCTTGTTCGGAATGGCAGAAAGGAACGTACGCGGCTTGCATTTCTCAGTGCCTTTTCTTTCACCTAGCGTGACGACGTCAGCCATGACTGTGTCTTATGTAGAACCCGAAATTTGCGTTTCTTGGTTTCTTCTTCTCGTTTTGTGGAGAACTAATGAGGCTGAGATATAAGCCAAAGAAACGATGCGACGTGTGGCGTAAATGAAACAAAAATTAATGCTCTGGTGCACGGAAAAGTCCTTTTTACTTTTCCCTTGCCTAGTTCCGATGATTTTCATGCTACAGTTGCCGTTCCAACGCTATTTAGGGTTTTTCCCAATGGAGATCACATTCCAATACAAAAAACTGGGTGTTGCCATTTGATTTTTTCGAAATTTTCTCACTGTAACCGTTACTGTGTGAGTGACACTGTTGTTTTCCATATCATTCTTGAGCGCATACCTCAAAATACCTTTTGCCAAAATTTCATTCAGTTTCTGTGAATGGTATGATAGTTAGGGGCCCAAATGTCGGGATAGTTTTTTTTATAATCACCCTGTACATCAATGTACAATTGATCTAATTCTAATAGATCATTATAATCGCAAAATTAATAGAGAAAATTAATTAGAAAATTAATTTATTAACATGAAAATTAATTAGATCTATTTTAATTGACGTATATCTTAATTTCTTTTGAATAATCCATTAATGCTATTATATAAATGAAGCCCATCTAATTTTTCTAGATAAAAGGAATCTGTAGAGCTTCTGTTTTATTGCTGTTTAATAGGTAGTCCCTAAACAGTCAATTTTAGAGGGATACTTTCAATTGCACAATAATAAAAAAAAAATCAAATATTTTTATTAATCATCTTAGAAGTTATTCAAAAGCCAACATATTTATTTTTGCAAAAGTTCATATTTAGTTCCTTGGTTCTATGAATTTTTATTTCAAAAAACATATTTTGTGGTTCTCTCATAGAAAATAAAATTCATTATTCTCTTATTGGAATAAAAAAGGATAATTAGAAATTTAAAATTTTTCCGCAACTAAAAACATATTTTAGCGCTAGAAAACAATAAAAATTTTTTAATAATTCAATAACATTCGGAACATTTTTGCAATTGGATACATTCCAATTGCAATTATTTTAATGTTCAGAACAAGTAAACTCACATAAACAGCGCAGAATTATATGTAAATAAACTTTTATTTGATAAATATAAAAATATTAACCCATTAACGCCACAAATATTTTTCTCTTGAAAAATGGAAATATTCCATTTCAAACCGTTTTTTTAGAATAGAATTTTTAACTTATTTTAGCAAGAAGTTTTTGGCTGTTAAAGAAAGCGGAATTTTGTTTTCAAAATTGTTGGCAGCCAGATGAAAAGGCCGCGGGGCGAGAGATGGCAGGCAAGCGGTCATGGCTTAGGAGTTTTTAATTCGTTTTTACCTTTTGAGTTGGCACTGAAGATGGAGCTTAAGGGCTTTGAAACAGCTGTTTTCCATTAGAAATGATTTTAATTTGTGCTAATTTAACGTTGCACATTTATTTTTAATATAACGGCACAAAGTTTTAATCCACCTTTTAGATGAATGTATTGATGTCAAGACACACATACATGTGTGTCTTGATTCTAATTGGAGAAACTTACTTAACAAATATACCAATACATGTTTAATATTAATCACAAATGAAAACTTGTTTATAAAAGTAATTTTAATATATCCTTTTAAACATTGTGATCATCAGGAAAAGCTTGGAAGAGACGTGGAAGTTCTATCTCTCTATTTTTTAGCAATCAGTTAAATTTTTTAGCGTTCCTTTCTGAGTAAAATTGAAATCTGTTTGCTTGGGGAATATTTTAAAGACATGAATTTGTCAAAAGTTCGGTATTTCGTAATTTAAGTTTATAGTTCTTTCTAACGACATATACTTTAAAGCAGTGTAAAAATTTGGTGTCATACCTATTTTTACGACTAAACAAAATGTAGCAATAATAATGTATATAAAAAAATCCAATACAATTGGTTAAGGAAAAAGAAAACGAAAGTATTATTTCTGATAGAAGTAAATTCATATAGATTGTAAAATATCCAAATTGTTTCGAGATAAAAATTTTAAGTATTTTGGGTGTTTTCAATTTTCATCCTGTATCATATAAATTTCTTGAAACACATTTTTAAATCAATCTAAAATTACATAAAAAAGTTTAAAAAAAAATCACATAATTTTTAAATAAAATAAGTAGAAAATACAAAATTAGTTAGTAAAAAAAATAAAATCATAATTATTTTCGATTAAAGGTAGAATTCGTGTAGAGTGGAAAATATCCAGATTTTGATACGGAAAAGTACTAAATATTTGCAATTCAGTTTTGAATTTTAATAGGATATCTCCTGAATTCCGTGATACACATCTCTAACTAAATTTAAAGTTAGATACAAAATGGAAGTTTCTTCACTTCAGTCAGTATATCTTAAAATTTATAGTCTAAACTAAAAGCTTTCCGATTATGAATAAATACAGCTAGATCTCGATATCTCGAAGTCAAAGGGCACAGAAAAAAATTCGGAAAATTAAGGTTTTCGATCAAAATATCAAGGTTTCAAATAATATTAACATTGCTAGAATATGTATATAAATATCTTACTCGTCATATCAAGGTTTTCAAGTTCTCACAATATTCGACAAATCAAACTTTTTCTGTGTACTTTTATCAGAAAAAGAAAATCCGTAATATTTCCAACTAAGAATAAATTTATATAGGTTTTCTTCGTTCTAAAGAGTTTTTCTTATTTTTCTAATTAAAAACTACAAAAAATAAAAAATAAAAAATCCTACTAAGAATAAAATTCTATAGGTTTTCATCGACCTAGCTTGTTTTTCTTATTTAATTGAAAATTACAGAAACTTTACTCCAATTCATAAGTTTTTATAGGTTAATACCACTTTTTTTTCCGACTAAACGAACTTTTTTCCGATCAAACGGGAATTTTTCGTTTTTCCAATGAATAAGTTTTTATAGGTTAATACCACCTTTTTTCCGACTAAACGAACTTTTTTCCGATCAAACGGGAATTTTTCGTTTTTCCAATGAATAAGTTTTTATAGGTTAATACCACCTTTTTTCCGACTAAACGAACGTTTTTCCGATCAAACGGGAATTTTTCGTTTTTCCAATGAATAAGTTTTTATAGGTTAATACCACTTTTTTTCCGACTAAACGAACTTTTTTCCGATCAAACGGGAATTTTTCGTTTTTCCAATGAATAAGTTTTTATAGGTTAATACCACTTTTTTTCCGACTAAACGAACTTTTTTCCGATCAAACGGGAATTTTTCGTTTTTCCAATAAATAAGTTTTTATAGGTTAATACCACTTTTTTCCGACTAAACGAACGTTTTTCCGATCAAACGGGAATTTTTCGTTTTTCCAATGAATAAGTTTTTATAGGTTAATACCACTTTTTTTTTCTGACTAAACGAACTTTTTTCCGATCAAACGGGAATTTTTCGTTTTTCCAATGAATAAGTTTTTATAGGTTAATACCACTTTTTTTCCGACTAAACGAACTTTTTTCCGATCAAACGGGAATTTTTCGTTTTACCAATAAATAAGTTTTTATAGGTTAATACCACTTTTTTTCCGACTAAACGAACTTTTTTCCGATCAAACGGGAATTTTTCGTTTTTCCAATGAATGAGTTTTTATAGGTTAATACCACTTTTTTTTCGACTAAACGAACTTTTTTCCGATCAAACGGGAATTTTTTTGACTGATTTTTTCGTTTTTCCAATTAATAAGTTTTTATAGTTTAATACCATTTTTTCCGACTAAACGTACTTTTTTCCGATCGAATGGAAAATTTTCCGACTGACTTTTTCGTGGGGGGGTGTTGCACCCCCTGTACCCCCCCCAGGATTTACGCCCCTGATTTTCAGGTGTCATGACTGATCCACTGCATCCCACATTTCCACCTAAATCATCGGCCACACTACCCGTCCGTTCAAACTTGTTGAATAAATTGCAAATTGTTTTCAAGTCTGGACCTTTTTTAACATTAATTTCTTTTTTGAAAACTTCGCTTTGTCATCGTCGGACTTCGATTTAATCGATGGTATTCAAGTACAATAAAAATTCGTTGTTCCAAGGAATACTGCATGATATTCTTGAATTCCGAATTATTCTTTAATTCTATACAACTTTTTTACACGTGTCAGCAATGAAACAGACGCACGAATGAAATTTCTGTACTTCTGAGTACCATTTAAAGTTCCATGTGCTTGTGCTGCCACCTATTATCCAATATTGGAACTATTTTTTCAAATTCGTGTGTAACAAATTCCAGACCTATCTGTTTAACATTCAACTTGTTTCACATTTCTATCTGTCACTGTTTCGAAGTTATGTCATTTCAAAGTTGGGGAGTTCTTTCTAGAACACCCTGTATCTACTTAACATTTTATAGCGAGGATCTTGACGAAAATTTAAGAATAGCAATGAAACATTTCTCGGAATTTATAAAAATGTAGATATCAAATACTATCAAGATGCTGCGAAATATATTAATGATAAACAATTAATAACTGTTTTACTGCATGGGAATTATATTTAGTAATACCACTTACAAACTGTGAAGTAGTACGATCATTTTCTAAACTGAAATTAATAAAAACTGACTACGATCGTCTATGCCGGATCCCAAACTTAGTGGTTTGATACTAATGTCTCTAGAACACGACATCACTGAACGCCTTGCATTTGATGGTGTCCTGCAATCTAATGCAAATTTAAAGGCAGGTAATTTTTTTAATGAACTTAATTTTTAGTAACGAAAATCTAAAAAAAAAACAGAAATATCTAATTAAATTTATTCATATAAACTAAAGGATGTATAATAATTATTTTAAATGTAGTCAGTTTTTATACGACTGGAATATTTCTATTTTCTTTTAATGTTTTTAATGTACCTGCGCTTGTATGTTTGTATGTGTTTAAACAAACTTAATTAAGAGCACTGTTAAAAATAACAACTGATTAACAATATGCATATTTCAATTTCTAAGATTTGTAATTCAAGATTAAAAAGAAAAAATGTGTGTGTGGGGGGAGGGGGGTAAATATATTCAGTATCGTGGGGATGGGCACAACATTTCCAGTAGCAGGGGAAGGGGCCCCAAAATTTTCAGTAACAAGGGGCCCCAGAAATCCTTAATCCGGCTGGCTCTAAAACAAACAACCTCATGACAAATGATGTAGCTGGATTCGACCTAACTGTGATTTTCGCTCTCCATTTTAAAATTTCGCCCCCCCCCCCAGCAGTCAGAGCTCTAACCAACCACGGTCACAAATTTATTCAATCTCAATCCTCCCTATCTGTTTGTTCAACGCCTTGATTGTTACGCTTTTACAGATGCGTGCAGACCTAGTGCTATAATTTTGTGTGTACAGTAAAAATATGAAATCGTCTTTTGCCTGTACTTTGAAATATAGTATTTTAAAAGTCAATTTTCTTACGACTGAGCTATATGGGGACGTTTTTACCGAAACGGGATTTCCTCTATCCAATCGAGAAATCCAATGTTAAAAAAATGACAAATTTAAATAGGAAAAGATTTATTGCAACAGATGCCCTCTCATGGGCCTTCTTTCATTGACACCACTACATTTTCCAAAAATAACGATGTCATCTTAGTATACAGCTACATACATATTCTTAAAAGCTTGATTCCTTTAGTGCTGCCATCTACTAGGAATCAATTAATTTCTTGTAGGTTTTAGTGCTGCCATCTATTATTTTTATCTGGTAAATAACTTTAAGTTTTACAGGTAAAATTAAAAAAAAAAAAAGGTACTAAAATTTTTTTCATTGGTTAAATTAAAGATTTCATTTGCTAAAATAAATCCGAAATATAATACAATATTTGTTTGAATCATTTGTTATTTTTATTATTATCTTTTTTCAAAAAAGACCTCTATTTAACCTGATATATATATTTTTAAAAACGGCCCGAAAAGTGGCATATAAGTTGTAAAATATATTTTACAGTGAGTATAAAATTATCATATAAAGGAATTATTGTCAATGATATCTTAAATAAATTTTACATTCTGGTAATGTTTAAGAACAATTATTTTGAAATATTTTACAAATCTATATTAATGGAAGAATGTTTCGTTCTGTGTGTGTGTTTGTTTGTTTGTTTGTCTGCGATGGCTAGCAAAATCTAGCGTATCTAGAAGCCTGAAAATTTATATTTAGGTAGGCCTGAACTGATTTTAATATTTTTTATATAATAATTTTAATATTTTGATAATTACCCAAGATATTAATTAGAATCTGATTAGACATCGCATCGAAAATGCCATCTTTTTTATCAAAATGGCTGAAGAAAAGAACCCCTGCTCTCGATTTGCATGAGAAAATTAACAAATTAGAAACTTATTTGCTAAGTACCGAATTTTAAGAAAACTAATTAAGATATCGATTTGAAAATTTCTGAGCATACGTAAAAAAAAAAATTCTACATCGGACAATGCAATTTTTTTAAAAATTCGGTTCGTTTTTTTTGCACAAAACTGTCAAAAAATGCCAGAAAGTTTCAGACAGGGATCTGTTTTCATTCAAAACTAACTAGAAAGAGATTTTTTTCACCTTCCGACTGAACTCCTCCTCCACCTTCCACTACCAGGGGACGCATTATTTTATCGAGTTCTATGGTCCTGATTTCGACGGGAATGTAGAAGTTGCACTCAGTTTAGATTATGCCTTCTTTTATGTTTATTTGATGAAGACGACTGTACATTCCTCAAAATTTAACTCGGAAACGCAAAAATAACATAAAATAACTAGTTATTGTAGTTTTAAAATCTTTTAAAAGCAAAACAAAACCACGTGATCTGAAAACGCGACGGAATTGGTTTGACGTCACTACACATGAAACACGGAATTCTCCTTAGAGTGGAGTGCGTGCAGGCTGTTTTAGATTACTTTCTATTTACTGTAAAAATCTTTTTAAAACTCGTTTACACGAAAACAAAAACACAAATTAAAGTCGAAAGATTATTTTATCATATCTAAATATAATGCACTATTAATTTATACATTTGCATTAATTTTCATTTAGAAAAGTGCTAAAGTTGGTTGGATTCGAAAATTGCAAAATTATGGCTTTCGGAAATAGTTTTTTTTTTCAAATTTAATTTAGGACAGAAAAACTGCATTTCATGTGCGTAAAAATACAGGAAGCTAAGCTAAAAGGCACGTATATTTTTCACTTACTCTGATTTAAACGATAAAAGAATGATACTTTTATTACAAAAGAAATCGTAAGTAAAATCGCATTTATATAGTTCTTGAAATGCATTATATTCTTAATTCATTTTAATGCTTAATAATTCGTTTCGATATGAATATAATTTCGTGCTATGCAGGTTATATTACGGATAAAAAAATTATTCAAATTAATTATGAGCAAACTAAATTTTGAGCAATAATGCAGAAAAAAATCTTTATTTAATACTGATTTATTGAATCCATATATTTAAAGCTAAAGCTGAATTCTATCAACTCGTGCAGAAGTGGGTTCTACACGCATGCGTGAGCATTCAGCCAATGAGCTGAGGGCCGGTTACTATCCAGAAACAGAACTCCCTTAAAATTGTGTTGAATACGCATTCGTCGGCATTCAGCGAATAAGCTGACGGCTGTTGCTCTCCAGAAGCAGATTTGGATTGACGTCACTATCTACATGGCTTAATGCACGCTGATCTGTGTTTTGAAGGTATTTATTTTATTTATTATATAATTTGTATAAATAACTAGGTGTCGAAACTGAATTTTGGCTCATTTAATGTTAAGCATAAATATCTAGGTGTCGATTTCGATTCTAGAGTTTCGCCCAATCTAGATGGAAATCACCGTTTACCTTCTGTTTCTATAGTACAGCAAATAATTCACGCAATTCTTTGCTGCACTGTTTCTGCTATGAGGTTAATATTTAAGAAATATTTATATTGTATTGTTTTAACTAGGTGTCGAAACTGAATTTTGGCTCATTTAATGTTAAGCAAAAATATCTAGGTGTCGATTTCGATTCTAGAGTTTCGCCAAATCCAAATCAATCTAGATGGAAATCACCGTTTACCTTCTGTTTCTATAGTACAGCAAATAATGCACGCAATTCTTTGCTGCACTGTTTCTGCTATCAGGTTAATATTTAAGAAATATTTATATTGTATTGTTTGTATGTATACAAATCTTGAATGTTTTGATTTATTACATTCATTTTATACCAGATTGCATGTCCGTTTTTGGGCGATTTATATGAAACTCATTATTTGTCACAATTTGGTGATTTTATTGATTTCGTGCTTTGCCCATTGATCCGGCGATTTATCAGTGAACTGTAATTTTATGTTAGTGATTTTCGTAAATTAAACTTCATGTTAAAACAACAATTTATTTACAAAATAAAGATGAAGTGACAGGCAGCGGTTGGTGCGCTGCGCTTACGTCCAAAGCTGATCACAGAACTGGCGGGATATCTTCCCGCTCATCATCACCGTTCATTTGCGCTCTGTTGCGCCCTCTATTAAAGAAATTTCTAGACATGGAGGAAACACTCCTCCGGCGATTGAAATCCAACTTTCAATATAAAGTCAATATATAAATTTGCAAAAATTATCACACAAAGGAAAATTATAAAGTTACACACAAAATAGATACAACATTAAATGCACTATCACACTGGATTAAATACTGAATTATTGTACCGTACAGTTATACTTAAAGGAAGAAAGGAAATTTGTTACTCAACTGGTAAAATGCATACGCCTCCGACATTTCGCTTCAAAATTCGTCCGGTTGGCAGACGTAAATTTACAATTCTGATTATTTTATCTCTTTCTTTAAAAACCTCAATTATTCTACCAACCAACTATTTGGTAGAAGGTAAATATTCCTGCCTCAACAGTACCAAAGTTCCTTCTGTACATCATCTTTTTTGAATTTTCATTTACTTCTCTCTTGGAGATTATTTAAATAATCTCGTTTCCAGAGTTTCCAAATTCTCTGACTAAATTTTTATATTTTTTGCCATTTACCTAGTCTGTTCTCGTTGATATTATCTAATTGTGGTTCTGCGATCGAAGTGATAGCTCTTCCAATCAGAAAATGAGAAGGGGTTAAAGTCTCGAAATTTCCAAATTCTGAGGATAACGGGGTGAGTGCCCACGAGTTCAAAACACCTTCAATTTCGGCTAGTATCGTCAAGAATTCTTCTAAAGTTAAATTTTGATTCCCTATTACCCGTTTCAAATGAAACTTGAAGGATTTTACACCCGCTTCCCAGATTCCGCCAAAGTTTGGGGATTTTGGGGGAATAAACTCCCACTCGATTCCTTCATGGGTTAAAAAATTACACAATTCCTCATCTGGAGAACTAATCAATTTTAGTATTTTTTTCAATTCAATGTCCGCTCCAATGAATGTTTTTGCATTGTCCGACATAATTTTCGAACATTTGCCTCTTCTGCCAAAGAAACGTTTTAAACTAGCTATGAAGGCCTGAGTTGTCAAATCTGACTCAAAGTCCAGGTGTATTGCCTTCGTACATAAACATACATATACCACAACATATACCTTGTTTAATACACCCTTCCTTTGGTGTTTAAATTTTACAAAAAATGGGCCACAGTAATCTATGCCTGTTACGGCAAAGGCAAAATTTGGAGTTATACGTTCCCTTAGCAGGTCGGCCATTAATTGTGAATTAATTACAGGTTTGTTTTTGAAACAAGTGATACATTTATGAACAATTCTACGGCAGTTATTTCTGCCATTCAGTGGCCAGAATTTTTGCCTAACCTGGAAAAGCAAGGCTTGTGGGCCCAAGTGCAAATATTTTAAGTGAAAATATTTCAATACAATATCGGTTAATTTATGCCTTTCAGGCAAAATTATTGGAAATTTGGCGTTAAACGGTATATCTGCTTGGCATAAACGTCCACCTACTCTAATTAAACCATCATCATCCAAAAATACATTTAGCGATGAAAGTCTGCTCTTACCTTTAATAGGCTTACCCTTTTCAAGACAGGCGATTTCTTCACCAAACTTACCCCTTTGCGCTGACCTTATTAGAAAGATTTCGGCTTCTTTTACCTCAGTCACACTTAATGGACCACTTTTCTTTTAACGCGCGTGAGAGCAATTAAATATGAACCTAAAAATAAAACTAATTATACGAATTAATTTAACAAGGTTATTGCATAAAGAAAAAATATGTTCCATCATAGGAACTTCAGGTGAGAGTGTCAACGTTGTAAAGTCTCTGTTTTCTATGTTCTCACAGTTTTTTTTAGTTCGTTTATATATATGTCCTTGTTAGGAATCACTAAAGTCTGGTCGTTGTTACACAGATCTAAGTCTTTCAAAAACTCTGGTCTAGTCCACCATTTGGAATTCTGAACGAGAAGGTCACACTTGACACCTCTTGTTAGCAAATCTGCAGGATTCTCTGACCCTGAACAATGAAACCATCGTGATGGGTCTGTGAGTGATTTAATTTCTTGTACTCTATTAGACACAAACGATTTCCACCTATTTGCGGAGCCTTTGATCCAGTACAACACAATTTGCGAATCTGTCCACAAATACATAGAAGATGGTCCCTTGCAATCTAGTACCTTTTTTACATCACAGGTTAAACGTGCAGTAACTAATGCTAGTAGATAATAAACACCGGTTCTGCATCAGTGGTGGAGATGGTGGTGACCTTCTGTCAGTGTGAAGGTCAGCGGAAGTCGCAGGTGCTGATAACAGGTATGTTGGAACATGAAACAGGAAGTAAGACCGGAAGGAATTAGAAAATAAGGACAGGACGAGACGTATTTTTTATGGGTTTTAATCAGATTCTTTCTTGACAGGGAAAAATTTTCTACACCATATGTGCTAACCTCTCAAGGTTAGCGGAAGTGACAGGTGGTGATAACAGTCATGTTTATACAGGAGGTGATTCCGTAAGTAAGAAAGAAAAAAAATTAGAAGATAACGTTCGGATGTTCTACACCAGATTTGCTAACCTCGCAAGGTCATAGGAAATGACAGATGTTGTTAATACACAGGTTGAAACAAGAATCTTTAGACATGAAGTAATTCCGTAAGTAAGACCGGAAGGGATCAGGAGATAATGTTAGGATGTTCTACACCAGATGTGCTAACCTCGCAAGGTCATAGGAAATGACAGATGTTGATAATACACAGGTTGAAACAAGTATCTTTAGACAGGAAGTAATTCCGTAAGTAAGACAGGAAGGGATCAGGAGATAATGTTAGGATGTTCTACACCAGATGTGCTAACCTCGCAAGGTCATAGGAAATGACAGATGTTGATAATACACAGGTTGAAACAAGTATCTTTAGACAGGAAGTAATTCCGTAAGTAAGACCGGAAGGGATCAGGAGATAATGTTAGGGTGTTCTACACCAGATGTGTTGACCACACAAGGTCATAGGAAATGACAGATGCTGATAACACACAGGTTGGAACAGATATCTTTAGACAGGAAGTAATTCCGTAAGTAAGACCGGAAGGGATCATGAAGTGAAATGTGATAAGACTTTCTGACTTTATAAAAGTTTAATATGAATTTTTTTTCTATAAAAAGGGTTTTAATCAGGTTATTTCTTGAGAGGGAAAAACATTTAGTTTTTTAACTATAGTGAAACTTTTTTTTTTTGTTAAGATAAAATTTTTAACAAAAGAATTTTTTTTTTTAAAGTAATGTGAAACTTTTTCTAAAAGATTTTTTTTTATAAGTTTGTAAATAATAGATCTTAATGAAATAATAGGTGCTCTGATGTAATACAATTTGTACCATAAAATGGAAATAATATTAGAAGAATACCAACAGTGGTTTTAGTCGAGTGGAGTTGAGTTGTAGGAATCCTGCTATACAAAATAATATTAGCAGAATGTTGATTTTTTTTTTCTTATTTAAACATTAACTTAAATATGAATGAGATTAAAATAGATGTGAGGGCTAAATTTTTAGATATTTAAGAAAATTCACTGTGAGTTATGTTAGAGTTGTTAAAGAAAAGGAGGTGATTGACTTTGACAGCATTTTTCTAAAAGTTTTCAGTGTGATAAAGGAGAAAGGCTTAATTTTTTCGTTCATGTGAGGGAAAAACGGTATCGCCCTCTATCGTTGGGAAAAGGAAGTGTGAAAAGAAAAATGAAGATTGAAAAGAAGGTTACCTTTGAGTTTCGAACCCGGGAACAAAATAGCCTCATGGTTTGATCATTGACGAGGGGTTTAATGATCAAGCCATGGGACTACATCGTTGAGAGACGATGTAAGCTATTTGTGAAAAAGAAATCACCTGATCTTGGGCGTGTTTTAAGAATCATGTGGCATTTTTAGAGAAAAAATTAATTCAAGTCTTTGAGACTAAACCTTTACGGGAAAAAAGAAATTGTCATACTTCTTTCTGTTACATTATCTCTTCCGTTTTTTAAGTTTACAAATTTGTGGAGTAACATAAATAATCGTTTTTATGCTAATTAAACAAGATATTTTTTTAATTATATATTTTTTAAATTAACTTGTAATAGCTTTTTTTTTTCTTACTGGGTACTCTCTAGGTTTCTTAAAGGGTACTGTAGAATAACTTATGTCACAATTACTACATCCTTCTTTAGTTAAATATGTTTCACTTAAGACATGACAAAGTGTCTTAGAAACATTTCATTTTGGAGTTAAGTGATTAAACAAGAAAAATATTATTTATAAAAACACAACACATAAGACTAGCGGCTGAGAGGTTCTACTCTCAAAGCTGATAGATGGAAGGTGTTATGTTTAAACCTCTCTCACGGTCGTCGACCTAACCGTTCGAAGTTTTCTTCGGAACTTGTCAATATGGGTAAGAACACCTTAGAAAGACCTACATGGAGACACTTATCCCTAACGCAGATAATCAACCCTATATTTAACCAACCAGTCACAACACGCAAGACATAATCATTACATTCAGTCAAGAAATGATTTGACATGCAAAATATTATTTATAGAAACATACAATATGATATATCACACTAAACATACAATTTTAAAGATTTTTTCCCTTTCATATGAAAAAATTTTAACAAGAATTTAGTGACTATTTAACTTATTAAAGAGAGCGAGTATTTTGTTTTGGTTTATACCATAAAAATAAATTTCCATTAGATTTGATTTTATACAACCAACATTAAAAAAAAAAAAAAAAAAAAGACTGGAATCTAGTTTTTATAAAGTAACGTACTTCAATTTTACAAATACTTCAAACCCCCCTCTTTTTCCCCTATTTTGGTAGACTTTATACACATAAGACATAAAAGGCGTTTTAGAATACATCATTTAGAAATTAAGCGACTTGATAAGTAAAATATTATTTATAAAAGCAATAGATACGAGAGTAATAAGGATTTTTACTTACAAATGTACGAACTTCTGATAGGTAAGACTGTCTAAATCATTGTGCAAGAATTAAGTGGTTATTGAACTTCTAACATTATATGATGAAATAATCACGTGACGTATTTTTAAACCAATAAAATGTCAGTATTTTTAAACCAATAAAAAGTTAGTATTTTTACACGAGCGCCCTCTATCATTATATAAATTTCAATGAAACGAGTTCATAACATTCTACTGTGACCTGATATCGTTGTTATAGGTTGTATTTTTCGTTAAGTTAGTTTTCATTTAAGTTATTATGGAACGAGTTATGAATTCTTATGTTGGTGATGTAACCAACTTGGAGTGTCAACACTCATCACCAAAGTTAAATAATCAAGAGATGGATTCTACACTTTTATCCAAAGAAGGACTCGTTTCGAATTATGAAGTGAAACCCACCTCATCAGGACTAAAGAAACAGAAGTTACCCCATATGTGTAAGATGTGTAACAAAGCATTTCCTCGAAAAGTTAAGTTAGTGTTTCATATGAAAAGCCATCTAAAGGAAAAATCTTTTTGCTGTGAAGTGTGTGCTGAAGTTTTTTCACAAAAGAGTGATTTACGTAATCATCAAAAGATTCACAAATCGACCAAACAATACAAGTGTAGTGATTGCAACGAGATATTTTCAAGAATGGCTGACTTATTGAAACATAAGAAGACCCATAAGATTCGTAAACAACATACATGTACGAAGTGTAGCGAAATGTTTGATTGTGAATCAGATTTAGTACAACATTGTGATACTTTTCATAAAGTTGTGAAATCACCCTATTCAAAAGATTTGTTATTTGAAAAAGTGAAGCATTTTAAAAGACAAAATGATGTGCGAAATATTTATACTAAAACTATCATTGTGTCCAATGAGATGAATCAAAAAGACTTTCGTTCATTTTTTAACAGTGTTCGATCAGATGTTTTAAACGAATTAAATTATCAATTGCAAATGAAAAAGTCAATAAAATGGTATGCAGCCGTTAAAGTGGATGTATATCGTGAATCACAGGATGGTGACTTAGAGAGAGCAACCCCCTTTTTCCTTTCCAAAAGTGAACTAGAATTAACAGAACAAAACATACATATGCATGTTGAGAATGCCTTTCTAAAGTTGTACAACGGCTTTGAAGATTTCACAGAACGAGTGTTTAATTGGACATTACAAAAAATTTTGAAATTAGAATTGATTACAGCTCAATATGACAGGCTTATTTGATTTGTATTATTTTAAATGATTAATAAATAGTTTTAATATGAAAAAGTATAGTGTTTTTTTAGTTTATGTAAATTACTTTGAAAAGTTTGACAATGCAATATAAACTACTGTTTAACATTTTGAATGTCTTAGACAAAATGGGAATGAATTTGTTGAAATTATGTAAAACATGATGAAATTCATAACTTTTAAAGTAAATTCATGATGAAATTAATACAATGTATTTATTATATGTTACTTAAACTACAAGAGAATTGGTTTGAAGTGTGTTATTTTAAATTTGTGTTACTTTTAATCACTAATAAGATAAGTCATGACGTTATGAATCATCGATGGGTTTTCCTTTGAGTAGGTATTAATCTTACATATTGATACGAAAGTTGAAATTTTCTCTTCGTTTAAACAATGACATTGCATGTTTTGATAATTTTCCCCCAAACAGTCAAGATCAATGTTTTTTAACCTAGTTAAGAAAATGTTTAACTTAAACCGTCACCGTGTTTATCCTAGATAAGTAAATGTTTATATTTAGCTTACATATAAATTAAATGATTAACTGTAACCATGACTGTTTTTTAATCTAGATAAGTAAACGTTTTTATGAAACACATTCAGTTTTCTGTTGACTTTTGTCGAGATTACACCAGTTAGTGAATGCAGATTAAATTGTACAAAAATATTTTATGAAATGAATATGCGATCCCACGAAGAAGTGTTTCCATCTTCAAAGCGTCCACGCTTAGAAAAAGAAATGGAAAATTCAAATACCTGTGAGAAGGAGTTAAAAGACCCAAGATTAAAACTTTCTAAAATGGACAATGACTGTGTAACTATATCACCAGTGGCGTAGCCAGGGTGGGGGTCCAGATGCTCTAGATACCACTAATTTTGTACAGTTTTCTTTGCTTTATATAATCGGAGAACTTTCTGCGATAATGAAGGCGAAGAAAACTTTACAATTTTACTGATATCCAGAGCGTTTGGACCCCCTCCCTGGCTACGCTACTGTATATCACGTGATATATCCTCTACTGAGGACTTACCCGATGTGAAACCCGAGATCGCTTTGAATTTTTCAAACTTTACAGGTGGTTATGATGCAAATTCTTTCGAGAATCCACACCAAGAGTCAATTTTTGCCCAGGACTATTTAAATATATTTTTCAAAGACTTGAACTTTGAAAATTTAGATTGTTCTACCCCCTTAAGCTCGCTAAAGGATGAACCCTTTCAAGAACCTACGAATAATATCTTACAGACTACTGTTAAACATGAGGTGAACGAGCTACAAGCAAACAGCCTTTCGCAAGTAAGTGGTGAAATACAAAGCATCCCTACACCTACATTTGCCACTAAAAGTGACAAATTATATAATTCCCATGTGTTTCACAAAGAACTAAGTGACTGTTTCTACTTAACTTTGAAGTTAAAAAATAAACAATATTCTATACATATACAAGAATTTAAACGCAATGTATCTACTAATGAAGAAATCCCGACCAAAAACGGGGTTAATATGGATATTCATAGTTGGTATGAGTTTCAATATAAAATCCTTGCATTTAATTTAAGATACAAAAGTGCATCCTTTGTTTCTAGTAACACGATTTTAGTGTTAAATCAAGATTCTATGATGCGAATTAAAAATTTGAAGAATTTTTCTCATGTTGACTTAAACGAACAACAAATGGAAAAATTAAAAGAAAGTACCTCACACTTAAATACTGTACCATATTTAAAAACGATTCACCATGATTTAAAAGCTTAGTAACATATTTTAAAAATTTAAAAATTTAAATTAAAACATATTTTTATAAATAAACAATTATAAATACTTAAGTATTTTTAATTTAAATTTATAAATTTTTAAAATATGTTACTAAGCTTTTAAATCATGGTGAATCGTTTTTAAATATGGTGAACCGTGTGTTGAATATTGCAACCTTGTAAATAAATTTTTTACTAACAAAAATACAAGAACTATTCTAACTACTCCTTATATCATTCGTTTCGATATAATATTTTGCATTTCAAAATAATATATATAGACATGTGATTAGATTTTCGTTTAACACTGATTTTAGCTATATTGAAGTTTCGTATCATGGGACTGAACGAGTTAGCTATAAGTAATATTATTTTTACAAAACTTGTATGTACTGGGTGCTTACAATATTTATTATTAGTGTTAAAATTTTACAAATTTGGGGAATTTATCTTAGACTTCGATTTAAAATCGGGCTTTACCATATTTTTGAACGAAAATTACATAGTAAATGTATCAGAAAAATAAGAATTTGATGAAATTTATAAATAATTAATATTTTTATCAAAGTTTAAGTAAGTTGTGACAAGACTTTTATATTTAAGTGATTGGTGTAAAGTATATTCAAGCTATGACAAAAGACATGAGGTGGTGGATACTAGACAAGTTCAAACAAGTAAAGCAAGATAAGCGAACGATGACTGACCCAAATAGACGTGCCACACAAAAAAAAGTTTGGACAAGTCAACCAAGATAAGCGAGTGATGACTCATCTAAATAGACGTACTGCATAAAAACAACACTGGACAAGTTTAGACAAACACATGATGACGTCATTCAACAAGTTTAAACAACCAAACAATGAGCCAGCAGCAAACGGTTGTTAGCAAGGTAGAGAGAAGCAAGAATAACTGAGCGAGTGTAAGTTGGATTTAAAGTTTATTCTTATCACACACCGGAAGACTGCTAACGCCTCTCGCGGCGATTGCAGCGCCCCCTAGCAAAGATAAGGGAGAAACGTTAGTTGAGTGAAAGCAAGCACAAGAAGTTGACGTGTTTTTCAGTAAGTGTTAATTTCTGTTTTGTTTCTGAAAGGTGTTTTGTGGGAAAGGTAATCGAGTTGTATATAGTAATTAAACTTCAAAGTTGGCAAAGAATTTAAAGTCGAACTTAAGTTAGTGTAAATGTCTATGTTTTTCTGCGCATATGCAGATACAGAGTATATAGTTGATATGCACCAGTTGGTTGCGAGGATAAACAGTTAGATCATGGTCTCTCAATAGTTAAAAGTAAAAAGTTAATTTTGATTAACTTGAAGACTTTAAAAATTTTTAATTTAAAAACTATATTTTTGTTTACTTTTCATTGTTTTCTTAACTTTTCAACATAACTTATTTTTTTGTTAACTTTTAACATTTATAAACTTTTTGTTAACTTTAATGTTTTTAAGCTGTTTTGTTAACTTTATTTTATTTTATTTTTTTTATTTTTGTTAACTAATAATTTCGATTGGATAAAAACTAATAAATTCACACAGAGACACTTTGTAGAAATAAACACACACAGATCTTTAACAAAACATCATTTATTTTGTCTTAAACAATTCATTATAAACAGTTTGTTCATGAAGCTTATATAAAAAGTGTTCATTAACACTATAAACTCCATTCAAAAACGTTGAAATTACATAATCGAAATCGATGAGCATTAACAAAGCTTCACCTAGTTGATTAAATTTTCCCTTATTATTAAATGCGAAGCATGAGTGAAGGCTCTGACTTGCATGTCGAAAAATACATTCAGTACATTCATACAACTGGTTAAGTATTGTTACCATATTATTCTCGATACACGTATTAAGTTTAGACCATAACACAGGTTCTTTTTCTGTGGATCTGTTACTCACCACACATTTCTGTTTTATGAGAAAGGGTAAGATTGCATGTCCGTTCTTGGGCGATTCACATGAAACTCATTATTTGTCACAAATTGGTGATTTTATTGATTTCGTGCTTTGCCCAAGAATGCGAAAAAAAAAACTATTTTTGACTTCAGGTGAAGTGAATGAGGTTATTTCGGTTTTTCTTTTGTATATAAAAAAACCTGGCCATTAATCACATTATTTTTTGTATATTTAAAGACGATTACTTATTCTTTGTAATTATTTTTTGTTGGGGGTTTTTGGGCGAAATAATATACTTCATAGATAGAACCAGTTCTGCAAATCATTAATATTTACTTAATCATCTGACCGGCAAAATGAATGGGCAAATTTGTAATATCTTTTCTGTTATTTTTTTTAAATGTCAAAAAAAGATGAATTTTCAAACTTGGTATAAAAAACTTAATTACGTATATGAGTATAAAATTACAAAGAATAAGTAATCGTCTTTAAATATACAAAAAACAATGTGATTAATGGGCAGGTTTTTTTATATATAACATTTTTTATATACAAAAGAAAAACTGAAATAACCTCATTCATTTCACCTGAAGTCAAAAATAGTTTTTTTTTTCGCATTCATGGGCAAAGCATGAAATCAATAAAATCACCAATTTGTGACAAATTATGAGTTTCATATAAATCGCCCAAGAACGGACATGCAATCTGGTATAAAATGAATGTAATAAATCAAAACGTTCAAGATTTGTATACATACAAACAATACAATATAAATATTTCTTAAATATTAACCTGGTAGCAGAAACAGTGCAGCAAAGAATTACGTGAATTATTTGCTGTACTGGATTTGGCGAAACGCTAGAATCAAAATCGACACCTAGATATTTATGCTTAACATTAAATGAGCCTAAATTCAGTTTCGACACCTAGGTATTTATACAAATTATATAATAAATAAAATAAATACCTTCAAAACACAGATCAGCGTGCATTAAACCATGTAGATAGCGATATATGTTTCGTCAATCCAAATCTCCTTCTGGACAGTAACAGCCCTGAGCTTATTGGCTGAATGCCGACGCATGCATATTCAACACAATTTTAAGGGAGTTCTGTTTCTAGATAGTACCCGGCCCTCAGCTCATTGGCTGAATGCTCACACATGCGTGTAGAACCCAATTCCCAATTTTTTCAGCGATCCTTTGAAGAATTTCGCATTTTTCTCGCGATCCTTAACGAAATTCGCATTTTCCAGCGATTCTTTGATAAAATACATTTTATTCCGCAATTTTTAGACGAAATTTAGTAAAAAAGCGTGATCTTTTGGTGAAATTTCCTTTTTTGCGATTCTTTGACAAAATTCGCTTACCTTTTGCGATCCTTTTGCATATTTAACGTTTTTTTCTGTGGTCTTTTAACGAAAGTCATGTTTTCCCATGATCCTTTGATGAAATTAG
The DNA here is from genome assembly GCA_963931845.1 of Maratus michaelseni. NCBI lineage: Eukaryota > Metazoa > Arthropoda > Arachnida > Araneae > Salticidae > Maratus > Maratus michaelseni. Next base: position 21,599,146 of record OZ007599.1, on the reverse strand, counting down.
TGTTTTTTCCTCAATCATTTGACGAAATCTGTGATTTTTTTCCCCCGCGAAGATTGGTTAGATGTTTTTAGTCTGCAGGTGCCCTAAAAAGTCTGTGATGCCCGTTGCTGCATCGCACACATTCTTCCATGGGGCATCGAACGAAGGGAATTCATCCTAAAGAATCATTGTTTCATTCCTGACTTTTCTGGAAAGAAATAACGTTCACTCATTGGCTGAATTGCAAAGGGCGAAATGTGTCAAACATTAGCGGAAAGAAAGTGCGCAATTTGTTCGTTCATGGAAAAAATCGTGAAATTCGTTAATCGATAGTCGATAAATTGCGAAATTCGTCAATCGATAGCGGAAAAATAGTAAAATTCATTAATCGACAGTGGAAAAATCGCAAAATTGATCAACTGGTTTCGGGGGAAAAAGTTTTTGAATATCGTCGAATGGCTTCGAGAAAAAAAAATCATAATCCGTCAATTTCGGGGAAAAAATCGTGAAATTCGCCAAATGGTTTCGAAATTTGTCGAGCGACAGCAGAGAAAAAAAATCTTTTTCCATTCAATCATCGCAATTGGTGATTGTGACTATTATGTTTGACCAGTGGTGGCAATAAAGTCCATTGCCAAATTTTCAGTATTACTCGCTGTTTGGCAAGTGCTAATTTTGTCCTATACTTCAAAACCCTTTTGATCATCACATCAGTGTGCTGGACAATTTTTTTACAGGAGACCATTTGATGAATTTCGTGATTTTTCCGTTATCGATTGACCAATTTTACTGCTATCGATTGTTTGAATTTTATAATTTATCAACTATTGATTAGCGAATTTCATGATTTTTTCCATGAACGTTTGACAAATTACGCAAAAAAATTAAGAATATCGTTAAATTGTCTTGGGTAAAAAAAAAATTAATATTGTCAAATGCCTTCGAGAAAAAAGTTGCAAGTTGAAACGCCTGTGACCTCTTTTTCATGTTATGCATCTCTGGGGTCCATCCCCCCCACTCCCCCCCCCCAAGTGGTACACTTTTCTAAATTTTGCACACACCCCTCATGTGATATATAGCTGGAAAAGTCTTTGACCGCTTATTCATGTTATGCATCTCCGGGACCATCCCGCTACTCCCCCCCCCCTGCTAAGCTAAACCCCCACTTTTCTAAATTTTGTTGACACCCCTCATGTCATATATTGTTGGAAAGGTCCGCGACTGCTTAATCATATTATGCATCTCCGATGTCCATCTTCCCACTTTGCCCCCCCAAGGGGTACTTTCTAAATTTTGCACACAACCCTCATGTTATATATCATTGGAAAGGTCTGTGCCCACTTAATCATATTATGCATCTCCGATGTCCATCTCCCCACTTTGCTCCCCCCCCCAAGGGGTACTTTTCTAAATTTTGTTGACACCCCTCATGTCATATATTGTTGGAAAGGTCTGTGACTACTTAATCATATTATGCATCTTCGATGTCCATCTCCCCACTTTGACCCCCCCAAGGGGTACTTTTCTAAATTTTGTTGACACCCCTCATGTCATATATTATTGGAAAGGTCTGTGACTACTTAATCATATTATGCATCTCCGATGTCCATCTCCCCACGTTGCCCCCCCCCCCCAAGGGGTACTTTTCTAAATTTTGTTGACACCCCTCATGTCATATATTATTGAAAAGTCTGTGACTGCTTAATCATATTATGCATCTCCGATGTCCATCTCCCCACTTTGCCCCCCCCCCCCAAGGGGTACTTTCTACATTTTGTACACAACCCTCATGTTATATATCATTGGAAAGGTCTGTGACCACTTAATCATATTATGCACCTCCCATGTCCATCCCCCCACTTTGACCCCCCCCCAAGGGGGTACTTTTCTAAATTTTGCACACACCCCTGATGTGATATATCGATGGAAAGGTCTGTGACCGCTTAATCATATTATGCTCCCCACTATGAAATTTGTCAAGTTAAAGCAACTATAAATTTTAATATTATGGTACTATCAAGTTGTTTGCCGTCAAATTTTGACGGGTTCCATCTAGTAAAATCGTTAAATTTAAGTACTGACAATAATAATTGTGTACTTAGTGATCAGAAAAAAAATACTGAAACATACGTGAGTAAATTTATCACTATTGTGTTTCATTTTCTCTTTTTTATGTGCTTACTTAAAAGTAAGTATTAAAGTAAAAATATATTTTTTAAATACACATCTTTTATAAGCATCCAGTGTTTATCTTGATAATCACCCCTCATTTTATGATTGCAATTCATGATTTTTTTTTTTAAATGTCCATTATAATACTGTAATTTGGCGTGGCCACCGAACCCGATCATGGAAAATTCACCGCTTTTTTTACGTTTGGTAGCAAATGCGAGCTAGTAAATTTCTTAAAATAAATGTATAATCTTCGCTTTGTTTCTGTTTTAAGGTATGGTAAGAGGAAAAAATAAAAGCATTATTTAAACTATATTTTTAGGATTTCTAAATTGATTTCTCAAAGTGTAATCATAATTCAATTAATATGAAACTGTTAATTTATTAAATCGTATTTTTTAAAAATATATTACGCTATAGTTTTTATTTATAATTTCCACTTTTTAGTGTGTAAAATATTTGCATCTTCATAGCCATTTAGCCTTTTTTTGGCGAACGCGGTTTAATGCATAATAAATCCACTGTTGTTGTATAAATTTGTAATTATATAAATATTTATATAAATCATATATAAATATTTATATAAAAATATTCTTTTATATAAATTTGTAATTTCTTAATTAAACTTATTCCTAGCCTTTACCGAAAAAAACAATTGTATGGCTTTTTTAAGTGTTTTTTTGTTAATGCTAAGCTTTGTCTGCCTTTTCAACCTGGCATTTATGTGCTGTTTTTGAACATGTTCCGAACCCTATTTTACACCTTTTCAACTTTTTTCAGTAGTTAATTATAACTACAGCTATACCATTTTACTTTTTTCCATTTATTAGACTCTATCCTTAATCTCTTTTGCTTTACTTTTTTATTCCAAATTTATTTTAATCCCATTGTTTAATTTTCTTCTATTTTTAATTGTTCTTTCTTATGTAGTTAATACTACATTTAACTTTTCCCAACGGCTCAATATTTACAAGACACTTTACTCACAAATAGACTGGGCGTAAAGTTGATCGAACTCGGAAGCCCCTTAACCGACATCAACTGTTCGGCAACTAAACTATTGACAATTCCTGCACACTAACTACTTAAAGAAAATCTAAATTATGAGAGATAGTGACACACACACACACACACACATATATATATCCTCTTGAGACCCAAGCTCATATTTTTGGAGCAAATTTTACAATTTTTGAGAATTATGTTTCTTTTGAGTCTAGATTGCAATGCATATTTTCATTTATTTAAAAATAAAAATATATTGTTTTTTAGCGTGTTCAATAGAATGGACATTGGGTCTTAGTCCTGTAAAAAGCTTGCTATTGAATTTAGATGAATCCAAATATAAAATTGTTAATACACTGCTCAAAACAATTAAAGGATATTGCAGTTTTAGGTGGATTTTGTATCTGGGAAACTTTTTAGCTGACTGATACATGGTCGACAGACATAGTAGGTTATATGAGAATAAATTACACATGTTTGGCAGAAAAAAATGCATTTTATTGCGCATTTGTGTACAAAAGGAAAAAAACACAATTTGTGCATATGAGAAAAAAAGAATAAGAAAAGGTGTTTTCTTCAAAGAAAATCATTTTCAGTAGGGGGTATGGTTTCCACGGGCGGCCAGCAACGTTGAACACCTTTGAGGCATGGACTCAATGAGGCTATTAATGACGAGTTGGGGTATTCTGCCCCACTCTTCCAGAAGAGCTCTTTCCAGTTCTTGGAGAGTTTGTGGGGGTTGTTGGCGGCCAGAAACTCGTCTTCCTAGAGCGTCCCAAACGTGCTCGATTGGATTCATGTCTGGAGAACACGCTGGCCATTCCATTCGAACGATTCCTTCCTCGAAAAGGAAATCCTCCACCAGGTTTGCACGATGTGGCCTGCAGTTATCGTCCATTAAAATGAAGTTATCTCTGATTGCTGCAGCGTAAGGGACTACAATAAGTCTGAGGATCTCATCCCTATATCGGCGACAAGTCAGAGCTCCATCTCGAATGATGTAGAGGTCAGTGCGCCCGTCAATGGAGATGCCACCATACACAACACTCCTCCACCGCCAAATCTGACACTTTCGTGCACGAACGTAGGATTATTCCTACTGCCACGGTCCCTCCAGATGAAAATACGCCTATTATCCGGATGCACAGAAAAACGGGACTCGTCAGAAAACAGAATATTGCTCCATTCATTTCCCCTCCAGTTGACATACTCGGTTGCCCACTCCCTGCGGTCGCGACGATGCCTTGATGTTAATCTAACACATACCATCGGTCGGCGAGCATACAGACCTACAGCATGGAGCCAGTTTCGGACAGTCTGAGTTGAAATCGTGGTGTCTGTAGCCCAACCGAAGGTGTTGTTGGAGAAGAGTAGCGTTCATGTTTCGGTGTCTCCGAGCTGTTAACGCTAAATACCGATCTTCATTGGGCGTTGTTGCCCGTCTACGACCTTGCCCTGGTCTTCGGCCTGCACATCCACTCTCCAAAAAACGGTTCCAGATCCTGGAAATGACACTTTGTGACACTCCAATGGCTTGCGCTACTTCGGCTTGAGTTTGGCCTCCTTCTAACCTACCAACAATTCTCCAAGCTTCTGAATCTGTCAAATGACTTCGCTGAGACATGGTACTCATCGAAACAAAGCAATCACTGAATGCCGATCACCCTTGTCTTCATTCTCTTTTATCCAGTTGAAAGTCAAATTTCATTCGCTACCGCTGAAGCGACGTTTTTGACGTCGAACTCAAAATTTGCATACTCCACAGTTTGAAAACCAGAAAATTTTGCATTTGTGATTCTCTTCTTCTATTTTCGGCAAAAAAAATTTCGTTTATATCTTTATTTTATATAAAACTTCAAATATCCTTTAATTGTTTTGAGCAGTGTATTTGAGAAAAAAAAAATGACATAAAATTGAATTATACATAAAATAATGATACAAAATTTAATTAGACACCAAATAAGGATAATGTAGGATTTGAATTAGCACTTACTACTCAGTGTACAACAGAGTGAAAAAATGTCCAGACCAGGCATGTTTTCACTCTGTTGGTTTTACGCTGAGTAATAAGTGATAAATCATATCCTTTGTTACATAAGTAATTTCCAGCGCAATTTCAGCTTTGATGAAAAATTTGATTAGCATATTAAATTAAATGTTTTAAAAAATGCCCTTGACCAAGTTCCGAAAGAGTTAAACAGTGACGTAGCCAGGGAGGTGGTCCAAATTATCTGGATACTAGTAATCATGTAAAGTTTTCTTGGCATTTATTATCGCAAGTTGAAAGTTTTGCGATTAGATAAGTCAAAGGAAACTTTACACAATTAGTGGTATCCAGAGCATCTTGACCCTCTCCGCCCCCCAACCCTGGCTACGCCTCTGCGTTAAATAATAAAACTGACTATATATAAGAAATAAACAATGTCTATTAGTAATCAAATCAAGTAAAATATGTTGATTGTGTGGATCACTGGCAGTAGTAGAAGTTCATTTACATGCAGAACCAACTAGATATATTTAGATATATGAACAAGATATGTCTTTGTTAAACGAAATCAGTAAGAATATTATGCGCATTTTACATTAAAACTCATACCAGAATTCTTTACCAAAAACGCGTTAAAATTGAACTGTTACATCAATACAAATGCTGCATCCCTCAAGGTTCTCGAATCTCCCCAAAATTATTTAACATTTTTATTAATGACATGCCAACCTACCCCCATACCCATTTGGCTAAATTCGCAGACGACACTTGTGTTTTCTGCGTCAAAAATAACAGAAGGTATGCTATTATTGCAATCAGTCATCACCTCAAATTACTGTCAGTATGGTTCAAAAACTGGCGTATTGCAGTCAACACGGACAAGACCCAGGCCATGCTTTTCTGTAATTTGAGGAAAAATAATCTTGATAAATATAACATTAAATTTAATAACTCTGCCCTGCCTTGGTCTTCAAGTTGCAAATACCTTGGTGTCATCTTTGATCAGCATTTAACTTTTAAAGAGCACATTCTTGCTTCGCGTACTAAATTTAGAGCTGCTAAAAATAAATTATTCCCCCTTTTGGCCCGTAATAGTGAATTATCTACTAAAAACAAAATGCTCCTGTATAATTCCTGTTTAAGACCTATATTAACTTATGCTTGTCAAGTATGGAGTCTCTCCAGTAAAACTAATATCAAATTACTTATTCAATCTGAAAATGCAGTTATTAGACTTATCTATGATGTACCCTATTATGTTCGTAACTTTCATTTTTTCAAAGAGCTTAATTTAATTAGACTTGGTGAATTTATTCAAAAACTTAACTCAAATTTCCATCTTTCAATTTGATAACTCTGATAATATTACCTTAACTTCTCTTCCAAAGTACGACATACTTGACAATGCAAATCGTAAAAGGCCCAAAGTGGGTCTAATACTAACCACTCTCATTTAATCTTTATTCTTTTTAAAAATTGTGTTTTGTTCTATCAATTCTCTGCCTTTTTCTAATTGTTCTGAGTGGGCTCACACTTGCCGTTGCTGGTACTTCTACTGGCGACGGATTCTCTGGAACCCAGTGCTCTGATTGGCCAAGAGAGAAGTTCGCACTCGAATCCGAACGGGATCAGTCAAGCGTACACTCTGCTCCGGAGGAGTGACGCAGTAAGGAAACCCCGCCTACCTCATCACGAGACCATATAAGGGACTGTTTTTCTGGCTGGTTATCAGCCTCGCCCTCGGTAGGCCTTTTTCAAGGCCAGTTTTACCGGAGCAGGTCTCCGCTGCCCTAGCAGAAGATGACAAACGAAAACAGCCTTCTCATAAACGGCACAGTGCCAAGCACATCAACACCATTCACTCAGAACCCTATTCCTTTCCTCACTAATCCTTACTAGCATCTTTGTTTAAAAAAAAAAAAAAAAAAAAAAAAAAAAAGTATTAATTTCTTTAATTAATCATGTAAAAATTACTATCTGTTGTAATGCTATACTTAAACTTCCTTTTATTATCTTTTCTATTAGCTCATGTTCCCTTTTTTAGTGTTGTTTTTCTACCCCCCTTCCCTTTTTTTAAGTTGTTTATTTTTTAGTACCAACAATATTTCAGTACTCTAACCAGCCAGTTTTCTCCACTTATCATGAACCCCGGGGATGCGTGGTATAGACCACAGGTGCCTCGGTCAAAGTCTTTAGAAGTCGCTGGTTATCAGTTGTGAATGCAGTCCCTTGCAGCGTGAGCCCTCGCCCTCGGTAGGCCTTTTTCAAGGCCAGTTTTACCGGAGCAGGTCTCCGCTGCCCTAGCAGAAGATGACGAACGATAACAGCCTCCTCATATACGGCACAGTACCAAGCACATCAACACCATTCACTCAGAACCCTAATCCTTTCCTAACTAATCCTTACTAACATCTTTGTTTTTGAAAAAAAAAAAAAAAAAAAAAAAAAAAAAAAAAAAAAAAAAAGTATTAATTTCTTTAATTAACCATGTAAAATTTACCATCTGTTGTAATGCTATACTTAAACTTCCTTTTATTATTTTTCTATTAGCTCATGTTCCCATTTTTGTGTTGTTATTCTCCCCCCCCCCCTTTTTTTGTGTTAGTTTTTTATTTTTTTTGTACCAACAATATTTCAGTACTCTAACCAGCCAATTTTCTCCACTTATCATGTACTCCGGGGATGCGTGGTATAGACCACAGGTGCCTCGGTCAAAGTCTTTCGAAGTCACAAATGCTGCACATTCTCGTTTTCTGGAAGGCTGTGGCCCGTAGGAATGAGCTTCTAATAAACAACTATAGCTGAAAACCAATTCTTCAAATTAACGTGATGAACAACTTCCTGCAGGCGCAGCAATTACGATTGATGTCGAATTTCTATGAAAGTAGAGGAGGAGTTACTAATTTTAATAATTATAACTTATTTAACTGTTCGCTATGGCAATGTGGTCAGTGTTTTTTAGCCCTGGTCGTGATACTGACTGTCGGACAGGCATTAATAAATATAAGCTTTATAAGTAAACAAATAGTTTTATTCTCAAATTCGTGATTTATTCAAAAAAAAATTTTAATTTATTTCATTTTATAATTGCATTAAGTTTTTTTTTCAATTATTAATCAGTCGTCTATATATTTTACATATTATAAGGCAACATAAATATTTTATGCAGTCAATTTATATCTTAAATGATATTATAAATTTTATAAAAATATTAAACAATATAAGTAAATATTTGTACTATTAAACAAATTAGATTCTATCAATATTATTTATTGTTTACGAATTACATTTAGTCTTTTGTGCATTTAAAACAACAAATATATTTAATTTCGCATGCTTTGATAATTTTTAAAATTACCTTACCCTGAGCAGTTCTTTCCCATAGCTTTTACAATTACGCATTCACTGTTGTGCAAATAAAGGTATTCCGATTTTTTTTAAAAGTCTAAAATGCTAATATTTTAAATTAACACATCAAAGGGGAGAAGATAAAGAAATTTAAACCTCTCCCAAGACACTAAAAAAAGAAAAAAAAAAGAAAAACCTTTATGGTATGATGAGTATATGATTCTATCAGTATATGATTCTGGATATATGAAAACCAGAATAAAGAATAGCACAAACAGAAAGAATTCAGCAACTTTTTCAAAACTTTAAAGAAAAAAAAAAATCCTATCTTCGTTACTTGGGGTTGAGAGCTTTTATAAAGCTGGAAAAGCTGCACACAAAATTATGAGTATGCGATTGGTCTTTTCTTTACATTGCTTTTTGAATGTGACATATTCCATACAAAATATTTTTACACACAATAAGCAACCACTTTTGAACTTTTTGTAAATAACAATGATTCATAACTGTTCAAAGTCTGATTACAGAAAGTGTAAAGATGGCTGTGGAAACAGGTAGAAGTTACAAATATTGGAATGACAGTCCAAGATACCGAACCTTCCCGAAAAATGATCAAACTATAAGGATTATCTGCCATATGGAAAACAGAAAAAAATCATAAATATTACAATCATAAATTTCATAATATTTAAAGAAGCTGTGTTTATGACCTTTTATAAATGTTAGCTTCTCATTCAACATTTCATCACCAAAGTCTGATTACAGAAAGTGTAAAGATGGTTTTGGAAACAGGTAGAAATTACAAATATTGGAATGACTGGCCAAGATACCGGTTATTGAAACAATGGGAAAATTTTTCAACACTCCCCATTGGCCAACTTTTGCTGGATCTTGTGTATAATAAATAAGCAGACATTTTGATTCTTAAATCTTAGTTTCTTGGATGTATTTATGGAAATGGGGCAACCTTATATTTTATGTTTTAAAATTTTATTTAAGATTTTAATGAATGGTAGATATAGTGAAGGAATTATCCAATTTTTAAACATCTCCTAAAATAATGTGAAGATTTCATTCAGTTAATGCTTTAATGACTTTTTTAGTTTAGAATCATTTAATTATTTATCAAAGAAGTTTTATTTTTATGTTGAATGTCAGTGTGACACGTCTTACGCAACCTGATGGAAGTATCATTTTTAAATTGGGGGTGGAGTCACCCAGTCGTTTTAGCAAATAACCAATATGAGGAGGGTCGATCAACACGAATCATTAAAATTATTGTTCTCAAATTTTATAATAATTTGAATATGCTTTTAAATTATAATAAAAATGTTAAAAATTTATTATTAATAATTTTGATAATTTTTATAAGCATACTTTATGAATTTATTAATTCTGATACCATATGTCACCACGTTATGCTTAAAAATGTCAGTAATAAAAAATTAAAAATAATAATAATGATAATAATTAGGGAATAAAATAAAATAGAAAAGTGTAGAGCCTGCTCAATTTAGTATAAAACGATATCTTACATGTATAAATAATTTTAATAGAATCTGTGAAATGTAAGTATTTAATTATCCGATCATCGGCTAAAATATGCCAGCAATCGTGTGCCGAAGACACTATAAGACCATTAATTAATAAAATTAACATAGGTAAGCAAGATACAATTTATTTCGGAACAGATTGCTTACACGCCCTCAGATCCGCCATCTTGTTTTGTTGGCGAAAAACCGTTTATCGCCAACAAGAATTTGTCGCCAAGTGGTTATTTTGCGCTATTTTAGGTTTTATTTTTTATTTAATTTTGGAATATATACAGATTAAACATAAAAAAGGGAAATTCAAGAAATTTTCACTGAATACTGAGCAAACGGCAGAAACGTAAATATAGTGATACTTAAAAAAATGCAAAGATTCATTATTAAACCAACGTATCTCTAAAAATAAAGGCATTAAAACGTATATCCTATCGTTTAAAAAACAAACCTCGATACAAAATTTGAAAAAACAAACATCGACAAATAGAAAAATCAAAAATCCGTACATAAATATCTAAAATACATCTTAATAACAAACCTCCATTTAAAAAAAACAAAAATAACACCAGAAATTGAAAAATCCAACCTGCGTTTGACAAATTCAACCTGCGTACATAAATTGCAAAAATACATCTTTAAACAAACGTAGAAAAAAAACCCACCAGAAAAACACCTGCAGAATTAATTTGAAAAATCAAACATGGATACAGCCATTAAAAAATAGAATCTCCGTGCATAAATTGCAAAAAATACTGAGTGATATATGAGTTCCAAAATTAAATAAAAAATAAAACTTAATTGCACTCCAAAAATAGGCCTAGGTTTCACGATATCTCGCGAAACCTTGAAACCGGCTTTTGCTTTCAAAATTTGCTGATATTTCAGCACATCAGCAACAACTGGTAAACTTTCATTATCAATCCAGACATTATCAATCCAGAAAAAAAATCAAATATTAATAATAATAATAAAAAGTTGGAATTATACAACCTGATCAAAGATACCACGTGTAATATTGCAGTCAAGAAATCAAGAATACAACCTCTCACTTGTACCCTCACAGAAGAAGTTAGAAGAAAAAAAAAGCCTGGTCTTTGCCTGGTCCAAAGAATATAGAATAGATGTTCTATTTCTTTGCCTGGTCGAAGATTATTTAAGGGTTGCCAGAAGGCAAAAGTCCGCCCGGTAGTCAGATCGGCAAATACATCGCCGCCAAATCTCGCCAAAAAATGGCCGCTTGATCTGAGGGCGAATAAGCAATCCTAGCCTTTATTTCAACTATCACATCAGTTTAAGCATGTTTAATGTATCCATCAATGACAGTGGTAAATGAGCACTTACTTTGATAATCATGCCCTAAAATATATAAGTACTACACTAAATAATTATTTTAAAAAAATGCACGCTTTATGTTAAAACTCATACCAGACATTTTATTTAAAATTATTTTTAAGCAAAAAACAGCAAGCTTTATCTGACGGGAATATTCTACAAAGTTTACTTAAATGAACCGGCATCTGACATATTACAGCAGCCGGTTGATTTTTCAATTACAGAATATAGATGAAATATAAACAAAACAGTTGTTAGTTGAAAAGAGCGGCTGGCTGCTGCGGATGACTTAAAAACAAAATCATTGCGTTGGCGATTTTAATCTTCGTGATTTCCGTTTAACTGTAACTCTATTACTCTATTCTGCTTGGCACCTTTTGCTGTTATTCATTTGCACATGTGCAAATTTTCGGCGTTCGCCATTTGATTTTTTAATCTTGATTGATACTTATAATTAAAATTATTCTTTGAAGATAAAATAGGTCATTGGAATTCTTCAAAATGTTACGAAGACAAACTTGTGTTGTTTGCGAAAACAAGACGTCCAAGTTATATTTTATTCCCAAGGATCGGTAAATTGTAATTTATTTTCATGTGTTATTTTTGTTCTTATTTTTCAAGCTCCATAACCATAATGTATGAAATATTTTATATATTTTCAGTGTTGGCAGATTTTTAACAACAAATTTTGATTTTATATTATCGTTAAAATAACTGTCATACCATAAATCTCATTCATGTTAAAAAATATTTCTATATATAAAATTTTATTAATATGCATTTTTTATCGCAATGTAATCATGGTTAAGTTTTATCCTATACTAGGCGCTCCTTGTTGTATATATTTCTTAGTTAAATAGATAAAAATGTGACACTGTATTGTAGTAATAATATTTAATTGTTTTTGCTGCCACACATTTTTTTATACTAATTTTCAAATGCACGTTGCATCTTGCTCGCTGACAAAATAAATCCTTAGCTGGTGAGATTTGCTGAAAATTCTCCCCTCTTGTCAAGAGTCGATGCAGGATTTTTTCTTGGGACCCATTTTGTGAAAAGTATAAGTTATTTTTCTCAGAAATGTATTATTTTTTTGTGAAAAATACATTTTGAAACAAAAGATGAAATCCAGTTAGTATTCAAATTTGGACAATTATTAATTGTTAATAACTTCTTTAAGCCCTTCTACTAAAGTTTTTCTATCTGATGAATTTGTTTTGTTTATTAATGGCACATTTTAAAATCTAACAAAATAAAAATAATTAATGAATGTTTATATGAAATGGAATTTTGTGAAGGGACTTAAATTAAGCCTGGATCGAACCCTGCTTGTTTATAGTTAAAAAAAATCTAACTTTTATAATTACACATAATAAAAAGGAAATTTATAGGTATTTTGTAATTATTGTTACAATAATTATTGAAATTATATGAAATTATTATTCAAATAAAAAAAAAAACACTGTTGTAATCAGATAAAAAACTATAATGCATTTAAAAACTGAAAATATTTTCTGAATATATGAATACAGCCAAAAAACGACAGCATTTTCTGAAAAATTTAGTTTTTGGAGTTATGGCACTTTTGAAGCAAAAATGCAATATGTTTTCTGGTTGCACATTTTTAAGTAGGTTTCTGAAAAGCATATACAGTGCTCCACTGTCTTTGGTAATTCCTTAACGATAATTGATTCTCAGTTCATATAAATATAGAAAGAAAATTGATAAAAATTGAAGCTATGCTATATCTGTTTCATTCTTCTTTAATCCCTACTAAATAAAAAGCTGTCCTTTATATAGGAATGTATCCAATTGCAAAAATATTTCGAATGTTATTGAATTATTAAGAATTTTTTATTGTTTTCTAGCACTAAAATATGTTTTTAGTTGCGGAAAAAGTTTAAATTTCAAATTATCCTTTTTTTCCAATAAGAGAATAATGAATTTTATTTTCTATGTGAGAACCACAAAATATGTTTTTTGAAATAAAAATTCATAGAACCAAGGAACTAAATATGAACTTTTGCAAAAATAAATATGTTGACTTTTGAATAACTTCTAAGATAATTAACAAAAATATTTGAATTTTTTTTTTTTTTTTTTTTTTTTTTTTTGCAATTGAAAGTATCCCTCTAAAATTGACTGTTTTGGGACTACCTATTAAACAGTAATATTACAGAAACTCTACAGATTCCTTTTATCTAGAAAAATTAGATGTGCTTCATTTATATAATAGCATTAATGGATTATTCAAAAGAAATTAAGATATACATCAATTAAAATAGATCTAATTATCATAAATATATATATATATATATATGCTCAATAGAACCTTTACTAAATCTAAAGTAACTTTTAAAATAATTTATTAAAGCCTTGGAATATCTTTGAAAACATTACAATTTATTTTAATCTTTGATTTATATATTTTTTTCATATTTTATAAATAAGATTATTTTATTTGGCTTATTTTTAGATCATAATTATTTTAATGTTCAGAACAAGTAAACTCGCACAAACAGCGCAGAATTATATGTAAATAGACTTTTATTTGATAAATATAAAAATATTAACCCATTAACGCCACAATTATTTTTCTCTTGAAAAATGGAAATATTCCATTTCAAACCGGTTTTTTACAATAGAATTTTTAACTTATTTTTGCAAGAAGTTTTTGGTTATTAAAGAAAGCGGAATTTTGTTTTCGAAATTGTTGGTGTGCAAACAACAAAATTATTATTATCTATGGTGTTGCATTAATGCCACGCTAGGCTTTAATGGGTTAATGCAAACAATATAAAATATGTTTAAAAAATCAAATTATCCTTTCAAACTTGAAAAAAAAAAACTTTGTTTTACCACAACACTTATTTTAAAATAAAGTTGAATTCCGGTTGTTTCAGAACATGTTAAAAATAAATATGTTTTCATAAATTTCAAAACAAGAAGCAACAAGCAGTCGCCGTTTTTTCTTCTTCCCTCATTTGTCACCAAGAAAGCGATATATCGCGGTATTAGCAACCTCACTTCGGTTATTGCCGTAGTTTCCGCGTCATCTGCACCAATCACTGCTGTCTATGCTTAATCCCATGTTAAAAAAGTTGCCATTGCACTATAAGAAAGTGATTCTCTGTTAGATCTCCTTACTCTGTGAATAAAGTCAAACAAGAACAATGTGGCAGGTGTGACCTGAATATAACAAAGCATATACAGTGTTCCACTGTGTTTGGTAATTCATTAAAGATAATTTATTCTCAGTTCATATAAATAAAGAAAGAAAATTGATAAAAATCGAAGGTATGCTATATCTCTTTCATTCTTCAATCTTCATTAATCCCTACTAAATAATAAGCTGTCCTTTTTATAGGAATGTATCCAATTGCAAAACTGTTTCGAATGTTATTGAATTATTAAGAATTTTTTATTGTTTTCTAGAACTAAAATATGTTTTTAGCTGCGAAAAAAGATTTAATTTCAAATTATCCTTTTTTTTTTCAATAAGAGAATAATGAATTTTATTTTCTATGAGAGAGCCACAAAATATGTTTTTTGAAATAAAAATTCATAGAACCAAGGGACTAAATATGAAGGTTTGCAAAAATAAATATGTTGACTTTTGAATAACTTCTAAGATAATTAACATAATTGCAATTGGAAGGTATCCAATTGCAAAAATGTTTCGAATGTTATTGAATTATTAAAATTTTTTAATTTTTTTCTAGCGCTAAAATATGTTTTTAGTTGCGGAAAAAGTTTAAATTTCAAATTATCCCTTTTTTTTTTTTTTTTTTTTTTTCCAATAAGAGAATAATGAATTTTATTTTCTATGTGAGAACCACAAAATATGTTTTTTGAAATAAAAATTCATAGAACCAAGGAACTAAATATGAACTTTTGCAAAAATAAATATGTTGACTTTTGAATAACTTCTAAGATAATTAACAAAAATATTTGAATTTTTTTTTTTTTTTTTTTTTTTTTTTTGCAATTGAAAGTATCCCTCTAAAATTGACTGTTTTGGGACTACCTATTAAACAGTAATATTACAGAAACTCTACAGATTCCTTTTATCTAGAAAAATTAGATGTGCTTCATTTATATAATAGCATTAATGGATTATTCAAAAGAAATTAAGATATACATCAATTAAAATAGATCTAATTATCATAAATATATATATATATATATGCTCAATAGAACCTTTACTAAATCTAAAGTAACTTTTAAAATAATTTATTAAAGCCTTGGAATATCTTTGAAAACATTACAATTTATTTTAATCTTTGATTTATATATTTTTTTCATATTTTATAAATAAGATTATTTTATTTGGCTTATTTTTAGATCATAATTATTTTAATGTTCAGAACAAGTAAACTCGCACAAACAGCGCAGAATTATATGTAAATAGACTTTTATTTGATAAATATAAAAATATTAACCCATTAACGCCACAATTATTTTTCTCTTGAAAAATGGAAATATTCCATTTCAAACCGGTTTTTTACAATAGAATTTTTAACTTATTTTTGCAAGAAGTTTTTGGTTATTAAAGAAAGCGGAATTTTGTTTTCGAAATTGTTGGTGTGCAAACAACAAAATTATTATTATCTATGGTGTTGCATTAATGCCACGCTAGGCTTTAATGGGTTAATGCAAACAATATAAAATATGTTTAA
Organism: Maratus michaelseni; assembly: GCA_963931845.1. Lineage (NCBI taxonomy): Eukaryota > Metazoa > Arthropoda > Arachnida > Araneae > Salticidae > Maratus > Maratus michaelseni. The sequence continues at coordinate 21,583,097 of OZ007599.1, read as the reverse complement.
AAAATCAAATTATCCTTTCAAACTTGAAAAAAAAAACTTTGTTTTACCACAACACTTATTTTAAAATAAAGTTGAATTCCGGTTGTTTCAGAACATGTTAAAAATAAATATGTTTTCATAAATTTCAAAACAAGAAGCAACAAGCAGTCGCCGTTTTTTCTTCTTCCCTCATTTGTCACCAAGAAAGCGATATATCGCGGTATTAGCAACCTCACTTCGGTTATTGCCGTAGTTTCCGCGTCATCTGCACCAATCACTGCTGTCTATGCTTAATCCCATGTTAAAAAAGTTGCCATTGCACTATAAGAAAGTGATTCTCTGTTAGATCTCCTTACTCTGTGAATAAAGTCAAACAAGAACAATGTGGCAGGTGTGACCTGAATATAACAAAGCATATACAGTGTTCCACTGTGTTTGGTAATTCATTAAAGATAATTTATTCTCAGTTCATATAAATAAAGAAAGAAAATTGATAAAAATTGAAGGTATGCTATATCTCTTTCATTCTTCAATCTTCATTAATCCCTACTAAATAATAAGCTGTCCTTTTTATAGGAATGTATCCAATTGCAAAACTGTTTCGAATGTTATTGAATTATTAAGAATTTTTTATTGTTTTCTAGAACTAAAATATGTTTTTAGCTGCGAAAAAAGATTTAATTTCAAATTATCCTTTTTTTTTTCAATAAGAGAATAATGAATTTTATTTTCTATGAGAGAGCCACAAAATATGTTTTTTGAAATAAAAATTCATAGAACCAAGGGACTAAATATGAAGGTTTGCAAAAATAAATATGTTGACTTTTGAATAACTTCTAAGATAATTAACATAATTGCAATTGGAAGGTATCCAATTGCAAAAATGTTTCGAATGTTATTGAATTATTAAAATTTTTTAATTTTTTTCTAGCGCTAAAATATGTTTTTAGTTGCGGAAAAAGTTTAAATTTCAAATTATCCCTTTTTTTTTTTTTTTTTTTTTCCAATAAGAGAATAATGAATTTTATTTTCTATGAGAGAACCACAAAATATGTTTTTAGAAATAAAAATTCATAGAATCAAGGAACTAAATATGAACTTTTGCAAAAATAAATATGTTGACTTTTGAATAACTTCTAAGATGATTAATAAAAATATTTGATTTTTTTTTTTTAAATTGTGCAATTGAAAGTATCCCTCTAAAATTGACTGTTTAGGGACTACCTATTAAACAGTAACAATACAGAAACTCTACAGATTCCTTTTATCTAGAAAAATTAGATGTGCTTCATTTATATAATAGCATTAATGGATTATTCAAAAGAAATTAAGATATACGTCAATTAAAATGGATCTAATTAATCTAATTAATATTCATGTTTATAAATTAATTTTCTAATTAATTTTCTGTATTAATTTTGAGATTATAATGATCTATTAGAATTAGATCAATTGTACATTGATGTACAGGGTGATTATAAAAAAACTATCCCGACATTTGGGCACCTAACTATCATACCATTCACAGAAACTGAATGAAATTTTGGCAAAAGGTATTTTGAGGTATGCGCTCAAGAATGATATGGAAAACAACAGTGTCACTCACAAAGTAACGGTTACAGTGAGAAAATTAAAAAAAAAATCAGATGGCAACACCCAGTTTTTTGTATTGGAATGTGATCTCCATTGTGAAAAACCCTAAATAGCGTTGGAACGGCAACTGTAGCATGAAAATCACCGGCGGTAGATAGGCTAAAAGTGAGAAAAACCAATAAGGACAGAGAAACAGCATAAAATAAAGCATTTTATTGTGTTTCACAAATTTTCCACATGACCTCCTTCACACACGATGACACTTTGCATGAGGCTGATGGTGGATAGCACTACAGCACGTATCATGGCAATAGGAATCTCTTGAATCGCAGTTCTGATGGCATCTTTCAAATCAGATGCAGTTTCAGGACGAAACTGATACACTTTCGATTTCAGATATCCCCACATCCAGAAATCCATTGGTGTCAGATCAGGAGACCTTGGTGGCCGCGTAAAAGGGAAATGACGGGAGATAACTCAGTCACCAAACTGTAGAGTTAAGACACGTTTGTCTGAAGACCCGACATGCGGAGGAGCGCCATCTTGCATCCACACAACTTCAGATAGAGCATTTTGCCGTTGCAATGCGGGAATCGCGTAATGAGTTAACATGTCCAGATAGCGAGCACTCGTTACTGTACACATTTGCAGATCACCGACAGTAACCTCTTCAAAAAAGTAAGGGCCGAGGATGAACGTACTCGTTATACCACACCATACAGTCACGTTTTCCTCGTGTAATGGACGTGCATGCACATCATGTGGATTATTCTCTACCCAGTGCACACAATTTTTCGAATTCACGTTACCAGTTAACGAGAAATGGGCCTCATCTGTCCATAGAATGCGTAAAGGCCAGCTGCTATCTTCATCGTACCGGATAAGGAATCGATTTGCAAAATCCAACCGTAATTGATAGTCTCCAGCTTCCAACATCTGGACACGCTGGAATAGATACGGAAACATGTTTAGAACAGAGCGCAGAATCTTGCGTACAGTTAAATTCGGCAGATCCAGAACACGTGAAACACAGCATGCAGTGTCGGGACGAACTGTGCTTATGGTCTGATGGACTTCTGCAACAGCTTCCACAGGAACGGAAGGTCGTCCAAACCGAGGTCGATCGCATGTGCAACCAGTTTCTTCAAATTTATGAATCAAGTCCCGTACAGCTTTGACAGTGCACGGGCCTCGCCGTAATCCATGGTTTCTGCGGTAAACACGCAATGTCTCTGCGGCATTATGTCCATTCAGGTAATAAATCTTTACGATTTCCCCACGTTCTTTCCCTGAAAGCGGCATCTTGTTCGGAATGGCAGAAAGGAACGTACGCGGCTTGCATTTCTCAGTGCCTTTTCTTTCACCTAGCGTGACGACGTCAGCCATGACTGTGTCTTATGTAGAACCCGAAATTTGCGTTTCTTGGTTTCTTCTTCTCGTTTTGTGGAGAACTAATGAGGCTGAGATATCAGCCAAAGAAACGATGCGATGTGTGACGTAAATGAAACAAAAATTAATGCTCTGGTTCACGGCAAAGTCCTTTTTACTTTTCCCTTGCCTAGTTCCGATGATTTTCATGCTACAGTTGCCGTTCCAACGCTATTTAGGGTTTTTCCCAATGGAGATCACATTCCAATACAAAAAACTGGGTGTTGCCATTTGATTTTTTCGAAATTTTCTCACTGTAACCGTTACTGTGTGAGTGACACTGTTGTTTTCCATATCATTCTTGAGCGCATACCTCAAAATACCTTTTGCCAAAATTTCATTCAGTTTCTGTGAATGGTATGATAGTTAGGGGCCCAAATGTCGGGATAGTTTTTTTATAATCACCCTGTACATCAATGTACAATTGATCTAATTCTAATAGATCATTATAATCGCAAAATTAATAGAGAAAATTAATTAGAAAATTAATTTATTAACATGAAAATTAATTAGATTAATTAGATCTATTTTAATTGACGTATATCTTAATTTCTTTTGAATAATCCATTAATGCTATTATATAAATGAAGCCCATCTAATTTTTCTAGATAAAAGGAATCTGTAGAGCTTCTGTTTTATTGCTGTTTAATAGGTAGTCCCTAAACAGTCAATTTTAGAGGGATACTTTCAATTGCACAATAATAAAAAAAAATTCAAATATTTTTATTAATCATCTTAGAAGTTATTCAAAAGCCAACATATTTATTTTTGCAAAAGTTCATATTTAGTTCCTTGGTTCTATGAAATTTTATTTCAAAAAACATATTTTGTGGTTCTCTCATAGAAAATAAAATTCATTATTCTCTTTTTGGAATAAAAAAGGATAATTAGAAATTTAAAATTTTTCCGCAACTAAAAACATATTTTAGCGCTAGAAAACAATAAAAAATTTTTAATAATTCAATAACATTCGGAACATTTTTGCAATTGGATACATTCCAATTGAATTATTTTAATGTTCAGAACAAGTAAACTCACATAAACAGCGCAGAATTATATGTAAATAAACTTTTATTTGATAAATATAAAAATATTAACCCATTAACGCCACAAATATTTTTCTCTTGAAAAATGGAAATATTCCATTTCAAACCGTTTTTTTAGAATAGAATTTTTAACTTATTTTAGCAAGAAGTTTTTGGCTATTAAAGAAAGCGGAATTTTGTTTTCAAAATTGTTGGCAGCCAGATGAAATGGCCGCGGCCAGATGAAATGGCCGCGGGGCGAGAGATGGCAGGCAAGCGGTCATGGCTTAGGAGTTTTTAATTCGTTTTTACCTTTTGAGTTGGCACTGAAGATGGAGCTTAAGGGCTTTGAAACAGCTGTTTGCCATTAGAAATGATTTTAATTTGTGCTAATTTAACGTTGCACATTTATTTTTAATACAACGGCACAAAGTTTTAATCCACCTTTTGGATGAATGTATTGATGTCAAGGCACACATACATGTGTGTCTTGATTCTAATTGGAGAAACTTACTTAACAAATATACCAATACATGTTTAATATTAATCACAAATGAAAACTTGTTTATAAAAGTAATTTTAATATATCCTTTTAAACATTGTGATCATCAGGAAAAGCTTGGAAGAGACGTGGAAGTTCTATCTCTCTATTTTTTAGCAATCAGTTACATTTTTTAGCGTTCCTTTCTGAGTAAAATTGAAATCTGTTTGCTTGGGGAATATTTTAAAGACATGAATTTGTCAAAAGTTCGGTATTTCGTAATTTAAGTTTATAGTTCTTTCTAACGACATACTTTAAAGCAGTGTAAAAATTTGGTGTCATACCTATTTTTCCGACTAAACAAAATGTAGCAATAATAATGTATATAAAAAAATCCAATACAATTGGTTAAGGAAAAAGAAAACGAAAGTATTATTTCTGATAGAAGTAAATTCATATAGATTGTAAAATATCCAAATTGTTTCGAGATAAAAATTTTAAGTATTTTGGGTGTTTTCAATTTTCATCCTGTATCATATAAATTTCTTGAAACACATTTTTAAATCAATCTAAAATTACATAAAAAATTAAAAAAAAAATCACATAATTTTTAAATAAAATAAGTAGAAAATACAAAATTAGTTAGTAAAAAAAATAAAATCATAATTATTTTCGATTAAAGGTAGAATTCGTGTAGAGTGGAAAATATCCAGATTTTGATACGGAAAAGTACTAAATATTTGCAATTCAGTTTTGAATTTTAATAGGATATCTCCTGAATTCCGTGATACACATCTCTAACTAAATTTAAAGTTAGATACAAAATGGAAGTTTCTTCACTTCAGTCAGTATATCTTAAAATTTATAGTCTAAACTAAAAGCTTTCCGATTATAAATAAATACAGCTAGATCTCGATATCTCGAAGTCAAAGGACACAGAAAAAAATTCGGAAAATTAAGGTTTTCGATCAAAATATCAAGGTTTCAAATAATATTAACATTGCTAGAATATGTATATAAATATCTTACTCGTCATATCAAGGTTTTCAAGTTCTCACAATATTCGACAAATCAAACTTTTTCTGTGTACTTTTATCAGAAAAAGAAAATCCGTAATATTTCCAACTAAGAATAAATTTATATAGGTTTTCTTCGTTCTAAAGAGTTTTTCTTATTTTTCTAATTAAAAACTACAAAAAATAAAAAATAAAAAATCCTACTAAGAATAAAATTCTATAGGTTTTCATCGACCTAGCTTGTTTTTCTTATTTAATTGAAAATTACAGAAACATTACTCCAATTCATAAGTTTTTATAGGTTAATACCACTTTTTTTTCCGACTAAACGAACTTTTTTCCGATCAAACGGGAATTTTTCGTTTTTCCAATGAATAAGTTTTTATAGGTTAATACCACTTTTTTTCCGACTAAACGAACTTTTTTCCGATCAAACGGGAATTTTTCGTTTTTCCAATGAATAAGTTTTTATAGGTTAATACCACTTTTTTTCCGACTAAACGAACTTTTTTCCGATCAAACGGGAATTTTTCTTTTTTCCAATGAATAAGTTTTTATAGGTTAATACCACTTTTTTTTCTGACTAAACGAACTTTTTTCCGATCAAACGGGAATTTTCCTTTTTTCCAATGAATAAGTTTTTATAGGTTAATACCACTTTTTTTCCGAGTAAACGAACTTTTTTCCGATCATACGGGAATTTTTCGTTTTTCCAATGAATGAGTTTTTATAGGTTAATACCACTTTTTTTTCGACTAAACGAACTTTTTTCCGATCAAACGGGAATTTTTCGTTTTTCCAATAAATAAGTTTTTATAGGTTAATACCACTTTTTTCCGACTAAACGAACGTTTTTCCGATCAAACGGGAATTTTTCGTTTTTCCAATGAATAAGTTTTTATAGGTTAATACCACTTTTTTTTTCTGACTAAACGAACTTTTTTCCGATCAAACGGGAATTTTTCGTTTTTCCAATGAATAAGTTTTTATAGGTTAATACCACTTTTTTTCCGACTAAACGAACTTTTTTCCGATCAAACGGGAATTTTTCGTTTTTCCAATAAATAAGTTTTTATAGGTTAATACCACTTTTTTTCCGACTAAACGAACTTTTTTCCGATCAAACGGGAATTTTTTTGACTGATTTTTTCGTTTTTCCAATTAATAAGTTTTTATAGGTTAATACCATTTTTTCCGACTAAACGTACTTTTTTCCGATCGAATGGAAAATTTTCCGACTGACTTTTTCGTGGGGGGGTGTTGCACCCCCTGTACCCCCCCAGGATTTACGCCCCTGATTTTCAGGTGTCATGACTGATCCACTGCATCCCACATTTCCGCCTAAATCATCGGCCACACTACCCGTCCGTTCAAACTTGTTGAATAAATTGCGAATTGTTTTCAAGTCTGGACCTTTTTTAACATTAATTTCTTTTTTGAAAACTTCGCTTTGTCATCGTCGGACTTCGATTTAATCGATGGTATTCAAGTACAATAAAAATTCGTTGTTCCAAGGAATACTGCATGATATTCTTGAATTCCGAATTATTCTTTAATTCTATACAACTTTTTTACACGTGTCAGCAATGAAACAGACGCACGAATGAAATTTCTGTACTTCTGAGTACCATTTAAAGTTCCATGTGCTTGTGCTGCCACCTATTATCCAATATTGGAACTATTTTTTCAAATTCGTGTATAACAAATTCCAGACCTATCTGTTTAACATTCAACTTGTTTCACATTTCTATCTGTCACTGTTTCGAAGTTATGTCATTTCAAAGTTGGGGAGTTCTTTCTAGAACACCCTGTATCTACTTAACATTTTATAGCGAGGATCTTGACGAAAATTTAAGAATAGCAATGAAACATTTCTCGGAATTTATAAAAATGTAGATATCCAATACTATCAAGATGCTGCGAAATATATTAATGATAAACAATTAATAACTGTTTTACTGCATGGGAATTATATTTAGTAATACCACTTACAAACTGTGAAGTAGTACGATCATTTTCTAAACTGAAATTAATAAAAACTGACTACGATCGTCTATGCCGGATCCCAAACTTAGTGGTTTGATACTAATGTCTCTAGAACACGACATCACTGAACGCCTTGCATTTGATGGTGTCCTGCAATCTAATGCAAATTTAAAGGCAGGTAATTTTTTTAATGAACTTAATTTTTAGTAACGAAAATCTAAAAAAAAAACAGAAATATCTAATTAAATTTATTCATATAAACTAAAGGATGTATAATAATTATTTTAAATGTAGTCAGTTTTTATACGACTGGAATATTTCTATTTTCTTTTAATGTTTTTAATGTACCTGCGCTTGTATGTTTGTATGTGTTTAAACAAACTTAATTAAGAGCAATGTTAAAAATAACAACTGATTAACAATTATGCATATTTCAATTTCTAAGATTTGTAATTCAAGATTAAAAAGAAAAAATGTGTGTGTGGGGGGAGGGGGGTAAATATATTCAGTATCGTGGGGATGGGCACAACATTTCCAGTAGCAGGGGAAGGGACCCCAAAATTTTCAGTAACAAGGGGCCCCAGAAATCCTTAATCCGGCTGGCTCTAAAACAAACAACCTCATGACAAATGATGTAGCTGGATTCGACCTAACTGTGATTTTCGCTCTCCATTTTAAAATTTCGCCCCCCCCCCCCCCCAACAGTCAGAGCTCTAACCAACCACGGTCACAAATTTATTCAATCTCAATCCTCCCTATCTGTTTGTTCAACGCCTTGATTGTTACGCTTTTACAGATGCGTGCAGACCTAGTGCTATAATTTTGTGTGTACAGTAAAAAGATAAAATCGTCTTTTGCCTGTACTTTGAAATATAGTATTTTAAAAGTCACTTTTCTTACGACTGAGCTATATGGGGACGTTTTTACCGAAACGGGATTTCCTCTATCCAATCGAGAAATCCAATGTTAAAAAAATGACAAATTTAAATAGGAAAAGATTTATTGCAACAGATGCCCTCTCATGGGCCTTCTTTCATTGACACCACTACATTTTCCAAAAATAACGATGTCATCTTAGTATACAGCTACATACATATTCTTAAAAGCTTGATTCCTTTAGTGCTGCCATCTACTAGGAATCAATTAATTTCTTGTAGGTTTTAGTGCTGCCATCTATTATTTTTATCTGGAAAATAACTTTAAGTTTTACAGGTAAAATTAAAAAAAAAAAAAGGTACTAAAATTTTTTTCATTGGTTAAATTAAAGATTTCATTTGCTAAAATAAATCCGAAATATAATACAATATTTGTTTGAATCATTTGTTATTTTTATTATTATCTTTTTTCAAAAAAGACCTCTATTTAACCTGATATATATATTTTTAAAAACGGCCCGAAAAGTGGCATATAAGTTGTAAAATATATTTTACAGTGAGTATAAAATTATGATATAAAGGAATTATTGTCAATGATATCTTAAATAAATTTTACATTCTGGTAATGTTTAAGAACAATTATTTTGAAATATTTTACAAATCTATATTAATGGAAGAATGTTTCGTTCTGTGTGTGTGTTTGTTTGTTTGTTTGTCTGCGATGGCTAGCAAAATCTAGCGTATCTAGAAGCCTGAAAATTTATATTTAGGTAGGCCTGAACTGATTTTAATATTTTTTATATAATAATTTTAATATTTTGATAATTACCCAAGATATTAATTAGAATCTGATTAGACATCGCATCGAAAATGCCATCTTTTTTATCAAAATGGCTGAAGAAAAGAACCCCTGCTCTCGATTTGCATGAGAAAATTAACAAATTAGAAACTTATTTGCTAAGTACCGAATTTTAAGAAAACTAATTAAGATATCGATTTGAAAATTTCTGAGCATACGTAAAAAAAAAATTCTACATCGGACAATGCAATTTTTTTAAAAATTCGGTTCGTTTTTTTTGCACAAAACTGTCAAAAAATCCCAGAAAGTTTCAGACAGGGATCTGTTTTCATTCAAAACTAACTAGAAAGAGATTTTTTTCACCTTCCGACTGAACTCCTCCTCCACCTTCCACTACCAGGGGACGCATTATTTTATCGAGTTCTATGGTCCTGATTTCGACGGGAATGTAGAAGTTGCACTCAGTTTAGATTATGCCTTCTTTTATGTTTATTTGATGAAGACGACTGTACATTCCTCAAAATTTAATTCGGAAACGCAAAAATAACATAAAATAACTAGTTATTGTAGTTTTAAAATCTTTTAAAAGCAAAACAAAACCACGTGATCTGAAAACGCGACGGAATTGGTTTGACGTCACTACACATGAAACACGGAATTCTCCTTAGAGTGGAGTGCGTGCAGGCTGTTTTAGATTACTTTCTATTTACTGTAAAAATCTTTTTAAAACTCGTTTACACGAAAACAAAAACACAAATTAATGTCGAAAGATTATTTTATCATATCTAAATATAATGCACTATTAATTTATACATTTGCATTAATTTTCATTTAGAAAAGTGCTAAAGTTGGTTGGATTCGAAAATTACAAAATTATGGCTTTCGGAAATAGTTTTTTTTTTCAAATTTAATTTAGGACAGAAAAACTGCATTTCATGTGCGTAAAAATACAGGAAGCTAAGCTAAAAGGCACGTATATTTTTCACTTACTCTGATTTAAACGATAAAAGAATGATACTTTTATTACAAAAGAAATCGTAAGTAAAATCGCATTTATATAGTTCTTGAAATGCATTATATTCTTAATTCATTTTAATGCTTAATAATTCGTTTCGATATGAATATAATTTCGTGCTATGCAGGTTATATTACGGATAAAAAAATTATTCAAATTAATTATGAGCAAACTAAATTTTGAGCAATAATGCAGAAAAAAATCTTTATTTAATACTGATTTATTGAATCCATATATTTAAAGCTAAAGCTGAATTCTATCAACTCGTGCAGAACTGGGTTCTACACGCATGCGTGAGCATTCAGCCAATGAGCTGAGGGCCGGTTACTATCCAGAAACAGAACTCCCTTAAAATTGTGTTGAATACGCATCCGTCGGCATTCAGCGAATAAGCTGACGGCTGTTGCTCTCCAGAAGCAGATTTGGATTGACGTCACTATCTACATGGCTTAATGCACGCTGATCTGTGTTTTGAAGGTATTTATTTTATTTATTATATAATTTGTATAAATAACTAGGTGTCGAAACTGAATTTTGGCTCATTTAATGTTAAGCATAAATATCTAGGTGTCGATTTCGATTCTAGAGTTTCGCCCAATCTAGATGGAAATCACCGTTTACCTTCTGTTTCTATAGTACAGGAAATAATTCACGCAATTCTTTGCTGCACTGTTTCTGCTATGAGGTTAATATTTAAGAAATATTTATATTGTATTGTTTTAACTAGGTGTCGAAACTGAATTTTGGCTCATTTAATGTTAAGCATAAATATCTAGGTGTCGATTTCGATTCTAGAGTTTCGCCAAATCCAAATAAATCTAGATGGAAATCACCGTTTACCTTCTGTTTCTATAGTACAGCAAATAATGCACGCAATTCTTTGCTGCACTGTTTCTGCTATCAGGTTAATATTTAAGAAATATTTATATTGTATTGTTTGTATGTATACAAATCTTGAATGTTTTGATTTATTACATTCATTTTATACCAGATTGCATGTCCGTTTTTGGGCGATTTATATGAAACTCATTATTTGTCACAATTTGGTGATTTTATTGATTTCGTGCTTTGCCCATTGATCCGGCGATTTATCAGTGAACTGTAATTTTATGTTAGTGATTTTCGTAAATTAAACTTCATGTTAAAACAACAATTTATTTACAAAATAAAGATGAAGTGACAGGCAGCGGTTGGTGCGCTGCGCTTACGTCCAAAGCTGATCACAGAACTGGCGGGATATCTTCCCGCTCATCATCACCGTTCATATGCGCTCTGTTGCGCCCTCTATTAAACAAATTTCTAGACATGGAGGAAACACTCCTCCGGCGATTGAAATCCAACTTTCAATATAAAGTCAATATATAAATTTGCAAAAATTATCACACAAAGGAAAATTATAAAGTTACACACAAAATAGATACAACATTAAATGCACTATCACACTAGATTAAATACTGAATTATTGTACCGTACAGTTATACTTAAAGGAAGAAAGGAAATTTGTTACTCAACTGGTAAAATGCATACGCCTCCGACATTTCGCTTCAAAATTCGTCCGGTTGGCAGACGTAAATTTACAATTCTGATTATTTTATCTCTTTCTTTAAAAACCTCAATTATTCTACCAACCAACTATTTGGTAGAAGGTAAATATTCCTGCCTCAACAGTACCAAAGTTCCTTCTGTACATCATCTTTTTTGAATTTTCATTTACTTCTCTCTTGGAGATTATTTAAATAATCTCGTTTCCAGAGTTTCCAAATTCTCTGACTAAATTTTTATATTTTTTGCCATTTACCTAGTCTGTTCTCGTTGATATTATCTAATTGTGGTTCTGCGATCGAAGTGATAGCTCTTCCAATCAGAAAATGAGAAGGGGTTAAAGTCTCGAAATTTTCAAATTCTGAGGATAACGGGGTGAGTGCCCACGAGTTCAAAACACCTTCAATTTCGGCTAGTATCGTCAAGAATTCTTCTAAAGTTAAATTTTGATTCCCTATTACCCGTTTCAAATGAAACTTGAAGGATTTTACACCCGCTTCCCAGATTCCGCCAAAGTTTGGGGATTTTGGGGGAATAAACTCCCACTCGATTCCTTCATGGGTTAAAAAATTACACAATTCCTCATCTGGAGAACTAATCAATTTTTGTATTTTTTTCAATTCAATGTCCGCTCCAATGAATGTTTTTGCATTGTCCGACATAATTTTCGAACATTTGCCTCTTCTGCCAAAGAAACGTTTTAAACTAGCTATGAAGGCCTGAGTTGTCAAATCTGACTCAAAGTCCAGGTGTATTGCCTTCGTACATAAACATACATATACCACAACATATACCTTGTTTAATACACCCTTCCTTTGGTGTTTAAATTTTACAAAAAATGGGCCACAGTAATCTATGCCTGTTACGGCAAAGGCAAAATTTGGAGTTATACGTTCCCTTAGCAGGTCGGCCATTAATTGTGAATTAATTACAGGTTTGTTTTTGAAACAAGTGATACATTTATGAACAATTCTACGGCAGTTATTTCTGCCATTCAGTGGAAAGAATTTTTGCCTAACCTGGAAAAGCAAGGCTTGTGGGCCCAAGTGCAAATATTTTAAGGGAAAATATTTCAATACAATATCGGTTAATTTATGCCTTTCAGGCAAAATTATTGGAAATTTGGCGTTAAACGGTATATCTGCTTGGCATAAACGTCCACCTACTCTAATTAAACCATCATCATCCAAAAATACATTTAGCGATGAAAGTCTGCTCTTACCTTTAATAGGCTTACCCTTTTCAAGACAGGCGATTTCTTCACCAAACTTACCCCTTTGCGCTGACCTTATTAGAAAGATTTCGGCTTCTTTTACCTCAGTCACACTTAATGGACCACTTTTCTTTTAACGCGCGTGAGAGCAATTAAATATGAACCTAAAAATAAAACTAATTATACGAATTAATTTAACAAGGTTATTGCATAAAGAAAAAATATGTTCCATCATAGGAACTTCAGGTGAGAGTGTCAACGTTGTAAAGTCTCTGTTTTCTATGTTCTCACAGTTTTTTTTAGTTCGTTTATATATATGTCCTTGTTAGGAATCACTAAAATCTGGTCGTTGTTACACAGATCTAAGTCTTTCAAAAACTCTGGTCTAGTCCACCATTTGGAATTCTGAACGAGAAGGTCACACTTGACACCTCTTGTTAGCAAATCTGCAGGATTCTCTGACCCTGAACAATGAAACCATCGTGATGGGTCTGTGAGTGATTTAATTTCTTGTACTCTATTAGACACAAACGATTTCCACCTATTTGCGGAGCCTTTGATCCAGTACAACACAATTTGCGAATCTGTCCACAAATACATAGAAGATGGTCCCTTGCAATCTAGTACCTTTTTTACATCACAGGTTAAACGTGCAGTAACTAATGCTAGTAGATAATAAACACCGGTTCTGCATCAGTGGTGGAGATGGTGGTGACCTTCTGTCAGTGTGAAGGTCACCGGAAGTCGCAGGTGCTGATAACAGGTATGTTGGAACATGAAACAGGAAGTAAGACCGGAAGGAATTAGAAAATAAGGACAGGACGAGACGTATTTTTTATGGGTTTTAATCAGATTCTTTCTTGACAGGGAAAAATTTTCTACACCAGATGTGCTAACCTCTCAAGGTTAGCGGAAGTGACAGGTGGTGATAACAGTCATGTTTATACAGGAGGTGATTCCGTAAGTAAGAAAGAAAAAAAAATTAGAAGATAACGTTCGGATGTTCTACACCAGATTTGCTAACCTCGCAAGGTCATAGGAAATTACAGATGTTGTTAATACACAGGTTGAAACAAGTATCTTTAGACAGGAAGTAATTCCGTAAGTAAGACCGGAAGGGATCAGGAGATAATGTTAGGATGTTCTACACCAGATGTGCTAACCTCGCAAGGTCATAGGAAATGACAGATGTTGATAATACACAGGTTGAAACAAGTATCTTTAGACAGGAAGTAATTCCGTAAGTAAGACAGGAAGGGATCAGGAGATAATGTTAGGATGTTCTACACCAGATGTGCTAACCTCGCAAGGTCATAGGAAATGACAGATGTTGATAATACACAGGTTGAAACAAGTATCTTTAGACAGGAAGTAATTCCGTAAGTAAGACCGGAAGGGATCAGTAGATAATGTTAGGGTGTTCTACACCAGATGTGTTGACCACACAAGGTCATAGGAAATGACAGATGCTGATAACACACAGGTTGGAACAGATATCTTTAGACAGGAAGTAATTCCGTAAGTAAGACCGGAAGGGATCAGGAAGTGAAATGTGATAAGACTTTCTGACTTTATAAAAGTTTAATATGAATTTTTTTTCTATAAAAAGGGTTTTAATCAGGTTATTTCTTGAGAGGGAAAAACATTTAGTTTTTTAACTATAGTGAAACTTTTTTTTTTTTGTTAAGATGAAATTTTTAATAAAAGAATTTTTTTTTTTTAAAGTAATGTGAAACTTTTTCTAAAAGATTTTTTTTTTATAAGTTTGTAAATAATAGATCTTAATGAAATAATAGGTGCTCTGATGTAATACAATTTGTACCATAAAATGGAAATAATATTAGAATACCAACAGTGGTTTTAGTCGAGTGGAGTTGAGTTGTTGGAATCCTGCTATACAAAATAATATTAGCAGAATGTTGATTTGTTTTTCTTATTTAAACATTAACTTAAATATGAATGAGATTAAAATAGATGTGAGAGCTAAATTTTTAGATATTTAAGAAAATTCACTGTGAGTTATGTTAGAGTTGTTAAAGAAAAGGAGGTGATTGACTTTGACAGCATTTTTCTAAAAGTTTTCAGTGTGATAAGGGAGAAAGGCTTAATTTTTTCGTACATGTGAGGGAAAAACGGTATCGCCCTCTATCGTTGGGAAAAGGAAGTGTGAAAAGAAAAATGAAGATTGAAAAGAAGGTTACCTTTGAGTTTCGAACCCGGGAACAAAATAGCCTCATGGTTTGATCATTGACGAGGGGTTTAATGATCAAGCCATGGGACTACATCGTTGAGAGACGATGTAAGCTATTTGTGAAAAAGAAATCACCTGATCTTGGGCGTGTTTTAAGAATCATGTGGCATTTTTAGAGAAAAAATTAATTCAAGTCTTTGAGACTAAACCTTTACGGGAAAAAAGAAATTGTCATACTTCTTTCTGTTACATTATCTCTTCCGTTTTTTAAGTTTACAAATTTGTGGAGTAACATAAATAATCGTTTTTATGCTAATTAAACAAGATATTTTTTTAATTATATATTTTTTAAATTAACTTGTAATAGCTTTTTTTTTTCTTACTGGGTACTCTCTAGGTTTCTTAAAGGGTACTGTAGAATAACTTATGTCACAATTACTACATCCTTCTTTAGTTAAATATGTTTCACTTAAGACATGACAAAGTGTCTTAGAAACATTTCATTTTGGAGTTAAGTGATTAAACAAGAAAAATATTATTTATAAAAACACAACACATAAGACTAGCGGCTGAGAGGTTCTACTCTCAAAGCTGATAGATGGAAGGTGTTATGTTTAAACCTCTCTCACGGTCGTCGACCTAACCGTTCGAAGTTTTCTTCGAAACTTGTCAATATGGGTAAGAACACCTTAGAAAGACCTACATGGAGACACTTATCCCTAACGCAGATAATCAACCCTATATTTAACCAACCAGTCACAACACGCAAGACATAATCATTACATTCAGTCAAGAAATGATTTGACATGCAAAATATTATTTATAGAAACATACAATATGATATATCACACTAAACATACAATTTTAAAGATTTTTCCCTTTCATATGAAAAAATTTTAACAAGAATTTAGTGACTATTTAACTTATTAAAGAGAGCGAGTATTTTGTTTTGGTTTATACCATAAAAATAAATTTCCATTAGATTTGATTTTATACAACCAACATTAAAAAAAAAAAAAAAAAAAAAAAAAGACTGGAATCTAGTTTTTATAAAGTAACGTACTTCAATTTTACAAATACTTCAAACCCCCCTCTTTTTCCCCTATTTTGGTAGACTTTATACACATAAGACATAAAAGGCGTTTTAGAATACAACATTTAGAAATTAAGCGACTTGATAAGTAAAATATTATTTATAAAAGCAATAGATACGAGAGTAATAAGGATTTTTACTTACAAATGTACGAACTTCTCATAGGTAAGACTGTCTAAATCATTGTGCAAGAATTAAGTGGTTATTGAACTTCTAACATTATATGATGAAATAATCACGTGACGTATTTTTAAACCAATAAAATGTCAGTATTTTTAAACCAATAAAATGTCAGTATTTTTAAACCAATAAAAAGTTAGTATTTTTACACGAGCGCCCTCTATCATTATATAAATTTCAATGAAACGAGTTCATAACATTCTACTGTGACCTGATATCGTTGTTATAGGTTGTATTTTTCGTTAAGTTAGTTTTCATATAAGTTATTATGGAACGAGTTATGAATTCTTATGTTGGTGATGTAACCAACTTGGAGTGTCAACACTCATCACCAAAGTTAAATAATCAAGAGATGGATTCTACACTTTTATCCAAAGAAGGACTCGTTTCGAATTATGAAGTGAAACCCACCTCATCAGGACTAAAGAAACAGAAGTTACCCCATATGTGTAAGATGTGTAACAAAGCATTTCCTCGAAAAGTTAACTTAGTGTTTCATATGAAAAGCCATCTAAAGGAAAAATCTTTTTGCTGTGAAGTGTGTGCTGAAGTTTTTTCACAAAAGAGTGATTTACGTAATCATCAAAAGATTCACAAATCGACCAAACAATACAAGTGTAGTGATTGCAACGAGATATTTTCAAGAATGGCTGACTTATTGAAACATAAGAAGACCCATAAGATTCGTAAACAACATACATGTACGAAGTGTAGCGAAATGTTTGATTGTGAATCAGATTTAGTACAACATTGTGATACATTTCATAAAGTTGTGAAATCACCCTATTCAAAAGATTTGTTATTTGAAAAAGTGAAGCATTTTAAAAGACAAAATGATGTGCGAAATATTTATACTAAAACTATCATTGTGTCCAATGAGATGAATCAAAAAGACTTTCGTTCATTTTTTAACAGTGTTCGATCAGATGTTTTAAACGAATTAAATTATCAATTGCAAATGAAAAAGTCAATAAAATGGTATGCAGCCATTAAAGTGGATGTATATCGTGAATCACAGGATGGTGACTTAGAGAGAGCAACCCCCTTTTTCCTTTCCAAAAGTGAACTAGAATTAACAGAACAAAACATACATATGCATGTTGAGAATGCCTTTCTAAAGTTGTACAACGGCTTTGAAGATTTCACAGAACGAGTGTTTAATTGGACATTACAAAAAATTTTGAAATTAGAATTGATTACAGCTCAATATGACAGGCTTATTTGATTTGTATTATTTTAAATGATTAATAAATAGTTTTAATATGAAAAAGTATAGTGTTTTTTTAGTTTATGTAAATTACTTTGAAAAGTTTGACAATGCAATATAAACTACTGTTTAACATTTTGAATGTCTTAGACAAAATGGGAATGAATTTGTTGAAATTATGTAAAACATGATGAAATTCATAACTTTTAAAGTAAATTCATGATGAAATTAATACAATGTATTTATTATATGTTACTTAAACTACAAGAGAATTGGTTTGAAGTGTGTTATTTTAAATTTGTGTTACTTTTAATCACTAATAATATAAGTCATGACGTTATGAATCATGGATGGGTTTTCCTTTGAATAGGTATTAATCTTACATATTGATACGAAAGTTGAAATTTTCTCTTCGTTTAAACAATGACATTGCATGTTTTGATAATTTTCTCCCAAACAGTCAAGATCAATGTTTTTTAACCTAGTTAAGAAAATGTTTAACTTAAACCGTCACCGTGTTTATCCTAGATAAGTAAATGTTTATATTTAGCTTACATATAAATTAAATGATTAACTGTAACCATGACTGTTTTTTAATCTAGATAAGTAAACGTTTTTATGAAACACATTCAGTTTTCTGTTGACTTTTGTCGAGATTACACCAGTTAGTGAATGCAGATTAAATTGTACAAAAATATTTTATGAAATGAATATGCGATCCCACGAAGAAGTATTTCCATCTTCAAAGCGTCCACGCTTAGAAAAAGCTATGGAAAATTCAAATACCTGTGAGAAGGAGTTAAAAGACCCAAGATTAAAACTTTCTAAAATGGACAATGACTGTGTAACTATATCACCAGTGGCGTAGCCAGGGTGGGGGTCCAGATGCTCTAGATACCACTAATTTTGTACAGTTTTCTTTGCTTTATATAATCGGAGAACTTTCTGCGATAATGAAGGCGAAGAAAACTTTACAATTTTACTGATATCCAGAGCGTTTGGACCCCCTCCCTGGCTACGCTACTGTATATCACGTGATATATCCTCTACTGAGGACTTACCCGATGTGAAACCCGAGATCGCTTTGAATTTTTCAAACTTTACCGGTGGTTATGATGCAAATTCTTTCGAGAATCCACACCAAGAGTCAATTTTTGCCCAGGACTATTTAAATATATTTTTCAAAGACTTGAACTTTGGAAATTTAGATTGTTCTACCCCCTTAAGCTCGCTAAAGGATGAACCCTTTCAAGAACCTACGAATAATATCTTACAGACTACTGTTAAACATGAGGTGAACGAGCTACAAGCAAACAGCCTTTCGCAAGTAAGTGGTGAAATACAAAGCATCCCTACACCTACATTTGCCACTAAAAGTGACAAATTATATAATTCCCATGTGTTTCACAAAGAACTAAGTGACTGTTTCTACTTAACTTTGAAGTTAAAAAATAAACAATATTCTATACATATACAAGAATTTAAACGCAATGTATCTACTAATGAAGAAATCCCGACCAAAAGCGGGGTTAATATGGATATTCATAGTTGGTATGAGTTTCAATATAAAATCCTTGCATTTAATTTAAGATACAAAAGTGCATCCTTTGTTTCTAGTAACACGATTTTAGTGTTAAATCAAGATTCTATGATGCGAATTAAAAATTTGAAGAATTTTTCTCATGTTGACTTAAACGAACAACAAATGGAAAAATTAAAAGAAAGTACCTCACACTTAAATACTGTACCATATTTAAAAACGATTCACCATGATTTAAAAGCTTAGTAACATATTTTAAAAATTTAAAAATTTAAATTAAAACATATTTTTATAAATAAACAATTATAAATACTTAAGTATTTTTAATTTAAATTTATAAATTTTTAAAATATGTTACTAAGCTTTTAAATCATGGTGAATCGTTTTTAAATATGGTGAACCGTGTGTTGAATATTGCAACCTTGTAAATAAATTTTTTACTAACAAAAATACAAGAACTATTCTAACTACTCCTTATATCATTCGTTTCGATATAATACTTTGCATTTCAAAATAATATATATAGACATGTGATTAGATTTTCGTTTAACACTGATTTTAGCTATATTGAAGTTTCGTATCATGGGACTGAACGAGTTAGCTATAAGTAATATTATTTTTACAAAACTTGTATGTACTGTGTGCTTACAATATTTATTATTAGTGTTAAAATTTTACAAATTTGGGGAATTTATCTTAGACTTCGATTTAAAATCGGGCTTTACCATATTTTTGAACGAAAATTACATAGTAAATGTATCAGAAAAATAAGAATTTAATGAAATTTATAAATAATTAATATTTTTATCAAAGTTTAAGTAAGTTGTGACAAGACTTTTATATTTAAGTGATTGGTGTAAAGTATATTCAAGCTATGACAAAAGACATGAGGTGGTGGATACTAGACAAGTTCAAACAAGTAAAGCAAGATAAGCGAACGATGACTGACCCAAATAGACGTGCCACACAAAAAAAAGTTTGGACAAGTCAACCAAGATAAGCGAGTGATGACTCATCTAAATAGACGTACTGCATAAAAACAACACTGGACAAGTTTAGACAAACACATGATGACGTCATTCAACAAGTTTAAACAACCAAACAATGAGCCAGCAGCAAACGGTTGTTAGCAAGGTAGAGAGAAGCAAGAATAACTGAGCCAGTGTAAGTTGGATTTAAAGTTTATTCTTATCACACACCGGAAGACTGCTAACGCCTCTCGCGGCGATTGCAGCGCCCCCTAGCAAAGATAAGGGAGAAACGTTAGTTGAGTGAAAGCAAGCACAAGAAGTTGACGTGTTTTTCGGTAAGTGTTAATTTCTGTTTTGTTTCTGAAAGGTATTTTGTGGGAAAGGTAATCGAGTTGTATATAGTAATTAAACTTCAAAGTTGGCAAAGAATTTAAAGTCGAACTTAAGTTAGTGTAAATGTCTATGTTTTTCTGCGCATATGCAGATACAGAGTATATAGTTGATATGCACCAGTTGGTTGCGAGGATAAACAGTTAGATCATGGTCTCTCAATAGTTAAAAGTAAAAAGTTAATTTTGATTAACTTGAAGACTTTAAAAAATTTTAATTTAAAAACTATATTTTTGTTTACTTTTCATTGTTTTCTTAACTTTTCAACATAACTTTTTTTTTTTGTTAACTTTTAACATTTATAAACTTTTTGTTAACTTTAATGTTTTTAAGCTGTTTTGTTAACTTTATTTTATTTTATTTTTTTTTTATTTTTGTTAACTAATAATTTTTTCAAATTTTTTTTTCTAACGTGAATATTTTTATTCAATAGTTTAATCTTTTTTGCAATTGTTGAAATCTTTGAATTGGAATATACAAAAAAGTTAAATTACATCTCTTCACTTAAAAGTTCGATTGGATAAAAACTAATAAATTCACACAGAGACACTTTGTAGAAATAAACACACACAGATCTTTAAAAAAACATCATTTATTTTGTCTTAAACAATTCATTATAAACAGTTTGTTCATGAAGCTTGTATAAAAAGTGTTCATTAACACTATAAACTCCATTCAAAAACGTTGAAATTACATAATCGAAATCGATGAGCATTAACAAAGCTTCACCTAGTTGATTAAATTTTTCCTTATTATTAAATGCGAAGCATGAGTGTAGGCTCTGACTTGCATGTCGAAAAATACATCCAGTACATTCATACAACTGGTTAAGTATTGTTACCATATTATTCTCGATACACGTATTAAGTTTAGACCATAACACAGGTTCTTTTTCTGTGGATCTGTTACTCACCACACATTTCTGTTTTATGAGAAAGGGTAAGATTGCATGTCCGTTCTTGGGCGATTCACATGAAACTCATTATTTGTCACAAATTGGTGATTTTATTGATTTCGTGCTTTGCCCAAGAATGCGAAAAAAAAAACTATTTTTGACTTCAGGTGAAGTGAATGAGGTTATTTCGGTTTTTCTTTTGTATATAAAAAAACCTGGCCATTAATCACATTATTTTTTGTATATTTAAAGACGATTACTTATTCTTTGTAATTATTTTTTGTTGGGGGTTTTTGGGCGAAATAATATACTTCATAGATAGAACCAGTTCTGCAAATCATTAATATTTACTTAATCATCTGACCGGCAAAATGAATGGGCAAATTTGTAATATCTTTTCTGTTATTTTTTTTAAATGTCAAAAAAAGATGAATTTTCAAACTTGGTATAAAAAACTTAATTACGTATATGAGTATAAAATTACAAAGAATAAGTAATCGTCTTTAAATATACAAAAAACAATGTGATTAATGGGCAGGTTTTTTTATATATAACATTTTTTATATACAAAAGAAAAACTGAAATAACCTCATTCATTTCACCTGAAGTCAAAAATAGTTTTTTTTTTCGCATTCATGGGCAAAGCATGAAATCAATAAAATCACCAATTTGTGACAAATTATGAGTTTCATATAAATCGCCCAAGAACGGACATGCAATCTGGTATAAAATGAATGTAATAAATCAAAACGTTCAAGATTTGTATACATACAAACAATACAATATAAATATTTCTTAAATATTAACCTGGTAGCAGAAACAGTGCAGCAAAGAATTACGTGAATTATTTGCTGTACTGGATTTGGCGAAACGCTAGAATCAAAATCGACACCTAGATATTTATGCTTAACATTAAATGAGCCTAAATTCAGTTTCGACACCTAGGTATTTATACAAATTATATAATAAATAAAATAAATACCTTCAAAACACAGATCAGCGTGCATTAAACCATGTAGATAGCAATATATGTTTCGTCAATCCAAATCTGCTTCTGGACAGTAACAGCCCTCAGCTTATTGGCTGAATGCCGACGCATGCATATTCAACACAATTTTAAGGGAGTTCTGTTTCTAGATAGTAACCGGCCCTCAGCTCATTGGCTGAATGCTCACACATGCGTGTAGAACCCAATTCCCAATTTTTTCAGCGATCCTTTGAAGAATTTCGCATTTTTCTCGCGATCCTTAACGAAATTCGCATTTTCCAGCGATTCTTTGATAAAATACATTTTATTCCGCAATTTTTAGACGAAATTTAGTAAAAAAGCGTGATCTTTTGGTGAAATTTCCTTTTTAGCGATTCTTTGACAAAATTCGCTTACCTTTTGCGATCCTTTTGCATATTTCACGTTTTTTTCTGTGGTCTTTTAACGAAAGTCATGTTTTCCCATGATCCTTTGATGAAATTAGTGTTTTTTCCTCAATCATTTGACGAAATCTGTGATTTTTTTTCCCCCGCGAAGATTGGTTAGATGTTTTTAGTCTGCAGGTGCCCTAAAAAGTCTGTGATGCCCGTTGCTGCATCGCACACATTCTTCCATGGGGCATCGAACGAAGGGAATTCATCGTAAAGAATCATTGTTTCATTCCTGACTTTTCTGGAAAGAAATAACGTTCACTCATTGG
Source organism: Maratus michaelseni (assembly GCA_963931845.1). Lineage (NCBI taxonomy): Eukaryota > Metazoa > Arthropoda > Arachnida > Araneae > Salticidae > Maratus > Maratus michaelseni. The sequence continues at coordinate 21,559,990 of OZ007599.1, read as the reverse complement.
CTGAATTGTAAAGGGCGAAATGTGTCAAACATTAGCGGAAAGAAAGTGCGCAATTTGTTCGTTCATGGAAAAAATCGTGAAATTCGTTAATCGATAGTCGATAAATTGCGAAATTCGTCAATCGATAGCGGAAAAATAGTAAAATTCATTAATCGACAGTGGAAAAATCGCAAAATTGATCAACTGGTTTCGGGGGAAAAAGTTTTTGAATATCGTCGAATGGCTTCGAGAAAAAAAAAATCATAATCCGTCAATTTCGGGGAAAAAATCGTGAAATTCGCCAAATGGTTTCGAAATTTGTCGAGCGACAGCAGAGAAAAAAATCTTTTTCCATTCAATCATCGCAATTGGTGATTGTGACTATTATGTTTGACCAGTGGTGGCAATAAAGTCCATTGCCAAATTTTCAGTATTACTCGCTGTTTGGCAAGTGCTAATTTTGTCCTATACTTCAAAACTCTTTTGATCATCACATCAGTGTGCTGGACAATTTTTTTACAGGAGACCATTTGATGAATTTCGTGATTTTTCCGTTATCGATTGACCAATTTTACTGCTATCGATTGTTTGAATTTTATAATTTATCAACTATTGATTAGCGAATTTCATGATTTTTTCCATGAACGTTTGACAAATTACGCAAAAAAATTAAGAATATCGTTAAATTGTCTTGGGTAAAAAAAAAATTAATATTGTCAAATGCCTTCGAGAAAAAAGTTGCAAGTTGAAACGCCTGTGACCTCTTTTTCATGTTATGCATCTCTGGGGTCCATCCCCCCACCCCCCCCCCAAGTGGTACACTTTTCTAAATTTTGCACACACCCCTCATGTGATATATAGCTGGAAAAGTCTTTGACCGCTTATTCATGTTATGCATCTCCGGGACCATCCCGCTACTCCCCCCCCCCTGCTAAGCTAAACCCCCACTTTTCTAAATTTTGTTGACACCCCTCATGTCATATATTGTTGGAAAGGTCCGCGACTGCTTAATCATATTATGCATCTCCGATGTCCATCTTCCCACTTTGCCCCCCCCAAGGGGTTCTTTCTAAATTTTGCACACAACCCTCATGTTATATATCATTGGAAAGGTCTGTGCCCACTTAATCATATTATGCATCTCCGATGTCCATCTCCCCACTTTGCTCCCCCCCCCCCCAAGGGGTACTTTTCTAAATTTTGTTGACACCCCTCATGTCATATATTGTTGGAAAGGTCTGTGACTACTTAATCATATTATGCATCTTCGATGTCCATCTCCCCACTTTGACCCCCCCAAGGGGTACTTTTCTAAATTTTGTTGACACCCCTCATGTCATATATTGTTGGAAAGGTCCGCGACTGCTTAATCATATTATGCATCTCCGATGTCCATCTTCCCACTTTGCCCCCCCAAGGGGTACTTTCTAAATTTTGCACACAACCCTCATGTTATATATCATTGGAAAGGTCTGTGCCCACTTAATCATATTATGCATCTCCGATGTCCATCTCCCCACTTTGCTCCCCCCCCAAGGGGTACTTTCTACATTTTGTACACAACCCTCATGTTATATATCATTGGAAAGGTCTGTGACCACTTAATCATATTATGCACCTCCCATGTCCATCCCCCCACTTTGACCCCCCCCAAGGGGGTACTTTTCTAAATTTTGCACACACCCTTGATGTGATATATCGATGGAAAGGTCTGTGACCGCTTAATCATATTATGCTCCCCACTATGAAATTTGTCAAGTTAAAGCAACTATAAATTTTAATATTATGGTACTATCAAGTTGTTTGCCGTCAAATTTTGACGGGTTCCATCTAGTAAAATCTTTAAATTTAAGTACTGACAATAATAATTGGGTACTTAGTGATCAGAAAAAAAATACTGAAACATACGTGAGTAAATTTATCACTATTGTCTTTCATTTTCTCTTTTTTATGTGCTTACTTAAAAGTAAGTATTAAAGTAAAAATATATTTTTTAAATACACATCTTTTATAAGCATCCAGTGTTTATCTTGATAATCACGCCTCATTTTATGATTGCAATTCATGATTTTTTTTTTAAATGTCCAATATAATACTGTAATTTGGCGTGGCCACCGAACCCGATCATGGAAAATTCACCGCTTTTTTTACGTTTGGTAGCAAATGCGAGCTAGTAAATTTATTAAAATAAATGTATAATCTTCGCTTTGTTTGTTTTAAGGTATGGTAAGAGGAAAAAATAAAAGCATTATTTAAACTATATTTTTAGGATTTCTAAATTGATTTCTCAAAGTGTAATCATAATTCAATTAATATGAAACTGTTAATTTATTAAATCGTATTTTTTAAAAATATATTACGCTATAGTTTTTATTTATAATTTCCACTTTTTAGTGTGTAAAATATTTGCATCTTCATAGCCATTTAGCCTTTTTTTGGCGAACGCGGTTTAATGCATAATAAATCCACTGTTGTTGTAAGTCGTATACAATTGTAACCACAAAGAATATTTGTTGATTTATTAACTGTGGCGGGCTAACGGAAAAACGCGACGAAATTAATGTACTAATTTATAATTAAGTTCTAAAAATATTAAAATGTTGTACTGTCATCGGAAACACTCCTTTGCACATAACTTTTATATTTCTTCATTTATCAGAAATTGTGTAAAAACTGATTACAAGTTTTCATCTTTATATACAAAAACCAAGTTGAGTTAAATAAAAAAGTGTAAAAATAATTTAATTACCGTTTTATTATTATTCATTTACGTATAATTTTATTGGGGATGCAGTACTTTTGGGTTGTTTGGGTTGTTTGTTTGAATTATAGTTTCTCAGAAAGTCCTATATTTAGATTTATCAAGTTCTAAAAATTTTATATCAGTCTTTTCCTCAATGTTCTAACTTTCGTAAAAAAAAAAAATAATGAAAATATTTGAATATCTTGTTGAAGAAAGCAGTATCTTAATTTTGAAACTAAATATTCTACTGTACAAAGCTTTTTAAAAAAGAGCGAGATGTGGTGAGAATTTGAATATGTTGTTGAAGTAGAACCCACTCTTTGAAAACAGCCATCTCATTACAAATAAACTTTTATAGTGACATGTAAAGAAATAAAAATATATTATCATTCAAGGTTCATTATTTGTTTGAATAATGCATTAGTATCATAACATTATATTAAGAGATATTATGCTATAATATCACAATATTTTAAATTCAATTCACAGGTAAGGCATGAATTTGCATGATTAATTGTTTAAATTATTTGGAAGGTATGGATTATACATTAATTTAGCAACAAAAATTTAACATAGAACCAAAGAATAAAAAAACAATTATATCATGAACCAAAATTCAAACATACTACCATTCTTTTAATGTATAAAATGTTAATAACAACAATAAAATTTAAATATACATAACGCTGCTTCAAATAAATTTAGAATTATTATATTTCTGCATAATATTTTCTTTTGGTCATTTTAATTTTCGTAGAAATATTGTTAATTTATAACAAATATAAAAAAATAATTTATAAAATAAACATATCATTTGTAATCTGCAAAGCATAAAACCTTCAATCCCACATTCTGAAAATTTCACAAAACTGACAAAATTTTAAATAATTACTTGATTTTTTTGCCTGTGTATAGTCCAGGGATCTTTTTAGGAAGAAATTGGGTCCTTTAAAGGACCCTTCACAAAATTTTTCATATTAAAACAGGATCCTTTACAAAACATTCCACCTTAAAACAGAATCCTTCACAAAATTATTTGTCTTAAAAATAGGCCATTCAATATTTGTTTCCATCTCCAAACTAAACCTTTTACAAAGTTAATTATTTGAAAAAGTAAAATTTGACCTGGAAAAAACAACTGAAGTCGTCAAAGAATCTATTTATGTAGCTTTTACACATATAAAGGATCTTGTCAAAAATTTATAAACAAAAACCTGAATATAACAGTTATGTCAAATTCACAAAACTAAAAAATTAGTTTTTTCTCAAATATAAAATACTTTTCACAATTTCACTACAACAAGACCATGTGAGAAAAGTCTGGATAGACCCCTGGAAACATTTTTTGAAAAAATTATTAAACTTTTCTCGTGTATTGAAAATTATTGAACTTTTCTCGTATATTTATATAAAAATTCTGTAAGGCTGTCTTAAAGCTACCTCAGCACATTTCGCTTTTTCTAATAAGTTTAAGTTTAGCTGTTTTTCAAAGATTCAAAACAGTTTATTTAATAATTGAAGAGATAAAACATACAGTGAAACCAAGCCAAATTCTTAATTCAAGTATAAAATATAAATACAAAAACCTTTTTATAAGTTGATCTCACCCTCCCTAATGAAATAAATTCTATTTGTACAAGTTTATTTTATATTGTGCAATATTAATACATAAAAAAATAAATAAACGTTTACATTATTCTATAAAATGCAATATTGTAGTACGAGTATTAACTTGTACCGATACTTTATTTCTAAATCGATATCTGGAAATGAAAATTCTTAGAAACGCAGTTTAATAAAAAATCTCACCTGGAATTCACAGTATTATTTATTCATTACAGCAATTTACACTACTTTTAATTTGTTATACTAATCCTTTTTAAGAAAAGAAAGCAAGCCATTCCCATAGAAAATCACAGATAGAAATGCAGCGAGGGTATGTTTACATGTGTAGTGACGTCAGAACAGCTTTTATCATGTGACGCGGCTTTTTTCCGCCACGACAAAAACTGCGTTTTAAAAGTTAATTTAATGAATTATACAAGTTTCAAATGTAGGTAAAAGTGGTATCAAAATGTTCGTATTTTTACACTTTATCAGATGCAAGTTAAATTGAAATACGTGCAATTTTCCCATTGGTTCATTCAACTCCTTTGATACAACGGGTATCCGTGTCGGATATTCGTATAGAACAAATTACGCCCTGGCGGTTTAAAGTGGAACTAAAGAATTTTTCAGCGTGTGCGCAGCTACTACATGGTATACTATACCTGCTATATGGTGCCTGAGGCAGCTGGGACACGAGTTGGAGTTTCGTTCGGAAGGTGGTTTCTTTGGAACAGGGTGCGCCCCCTGCGGCGAAAAGTTGAACTAAAAGATTTTGCAGTGCATGCGTTGCACGCTTACTATGCGGTGCCGCAGGCAGCGGGAACACCTGTCGGAGGTTCGTTTATATCAGAATGCAGCCCCTTTCAGCGGAAAGTGAAAATAAAAGATTTTCAGTCGCATGCGCAGTACTTTTAAATAAATAATTTCATACAAAATCGGGTTAAAGATATAAAATCATACAAACTTTAGGTTTGTTTAATTTTATCATCACGGGTCCGGGCAATGCCGGGCGGGTCAGCTAGTCTGATATAAAATTACTTATTGAGCTGTCACATTTTTCTGGGTAATCAAATCACTGTAATTCATCGTCTGTATAATTCTGGATTAGTTTACAATAGCTTGAAAACTCATATAATGTTGCTATAACTATCAAACATTTCTCAGGTAACGTTACATTTATCTAAAACAAGAGTCTCAGTAAGGGCGGTACCGGGCACTAACCTTTGGAAGTACGCTAGTTACTATCATTAATGCACCTTCAAGCGGTACGAAAACAAAGGTTATTTTCTGCACCAGGTGCTAAATATTGGGTTGGTCGAAAAGTTCGGAAAGTTACTTTTACAGTTGCATGTAGAGTTAAGTGCTATAGTTTTATTTTATACAAAAAATATGCCCATCTTCTTTTTCCTCTCCTGTGAAATGCGGTATTTTTGAGTTATGTCGCTTTTGTTGCGGGTGAACGATATATATATTGCTATTGCCATATTTTTTAAGACCATATTTTTTAAAGGGATCTGGGGGTAAAAATTTTATTTTCTTTATTTAAAAGCATTTGTTAATGAGTTATTTTTTTCTTGAAATGTGTCTTTTTATAAAAAGTATTTTCAAGTAAACAGTTTTTGATTACTTTGAAATGTTTTCTAAATTTACAATTTTAAACATATCATTTTTGACTTAACTAATGAACCTCTTGGCCGATTTCATTACTTTTTCACAAATGTGTTCAGAAAGGTTTCCTGTTAATTTGTCTTCAGGATATGTATAAAAAATTTACTTAAAAAAATTATAATAAATTTAAAAGTAGAGTGACTTTTTCTTCACGGAATATATAATCACAATTTTCATATGATATTAAAATTTCTATTAGGAATTTCTTATAACCATATCATAAAAACACTGTACAAAACTTCATATATATCTTGCAAAAAAGTTTCAATATCATATAATCTAATACGAGCAAATCTTGTGTGTGTGTGTGTGGTTATATATATATATGTATATATACGAGGGCAGTTTGATAAGTCCGTGACTTTGAAATGAAAAAACCAATATACATACCAAAATGCATTTTATTTTTCGACATAATCTCCTTTCCTAATGATACACTTTTTCCAACGATGTTCTAACTTTTTTAACCCTTCCAAAAAATAAGATTTCTCAAACTCCTCAAAATAGGCATTTGTGGCTTTAATGATCTCAGAATTTCAAGAAAACTTCTTTCCACCAAGCCATTTTTTTAAATTTGGAAAAAGAAAAAAGTCACTGGGGACCAAGACAGGAGAGTAGGGTGGAAGAGGGAGCAATTCGTATCGTAATTCAACCATTTTAGCGTCTGCGATTGCAGACGAGTGCTCTGTCGCATTACCGTGATGAAAAAGAACCTTTTTCTTGGACAAATGGGGCCGCTTTTCTTTCAATTTTGCATTAAAACGGTCTAATAAATCAGCATAATACTGTCCGGTGATCGTTTTTCCCTTTTCCAGATAGTCAATGAGGATTACGCCCTTTGAGTCCCAGAAAACTGTGGCCATAATCTTTCCGGCCGATGGAACTGTTTTTGCCTTTTTCGGAGAACGTTCATTAGAAGAAGTCCACTGTTTAGACTGTTCTTTCATTTCTGGTGTGTAGTAATGTATCCATGTTTCATCAACTGTAACATAACGCCGCAAAAATTCGCTTGAATTGCGCTCGAACTTGTCCAAAGATTGTTTTGAAATGGTTACACGAGTCCGCTTTTGATCCACTGTCGCCAATCGCGTCACCCATCTTGCTCATAACTTTTTCATGCCCAAATCTTCATGCAAGATATTGAATACACGTTCATTTAAATGTTTACCTTCTTAGCTATCTCACGCACTTTCACACGGCGGTCTTTTAACACCATATCATGGATTTTGTTGACCATTTCTTCAGTCGTGATCTCAATTGGACGTTCAGAACGTTCTACATCAGTTGTGCTCGTACGGCCATAAAGAAATTCTGTAAACCACTTGTGATCCATACCATGTAATGGAGCAGAATTCCCATAATATTTTTTCAACTTTTCTTCAGGATCGGTATTTATTTTCGGGGGAAAAAATAGTGTTTTATCAAAACACGAAAGTCTTTTTTCTCCACAATCAAAAGAAACACGCCAATCGTTTGCTTTCGAATCCAATAGAACACCATGTATTTAAAATATCGTCTGCAAATTGCACGAATTTTGCCGCAGATAATAATAAATTGAAAACATAATAATAACAGTGCGATCAGATCGCCACCTTTTTTAAAGTCACGGAGATATCAAACTGCCCTCGTATGTATATATATATATATATATATATATAGATATATGCAAATTTTATCTTAAAAACGGCTCCAACGATTTTGACGAAATTTTGTATCCTACCGCTTTGGGGCACCAAAAAAATGTTGGGCTAGGTCATATGGTCTAGAAAATTCGATTAGTGGGTCATTTTGGATCACTATGGGTCACGGTCAAGCTAATTGTATCTAAAAAACAATCCAAACGATTTTGACTAAATTTTGTACCCTATCATTTTTGGGCACGAGAAGACTATCATATTGGGTCACATGTTCAAGAATTTTCGGTTAGTGAGTCAACGCGGGTCAAATTAATTTTATCTAAAAACGGCTCTAACGATTTTGATTAAATTTTGCATTCTACGAGTTTTGGGCACGAAAAAAATCATTGGGCTAGGTCACATGTCCGAGAAAATTCGATAAGTGGGTCATTTTTGGGTCACTGTGGGTCAAGCTAATTTTATCTAAAAAATAGCTCGGACTATTTAGAGTAATCTTTGCATCCCATGGTTTTCGGGCACGAGAAAACTGTTAGGCTAGGTCACATGTTCGAGAAAATTCAATTAGTTTGTCATATTGGTCATGATTCATTATGGGTCATTTTGGTCATGGGTCATTATGGGTCAAGCTATTTTTATCTTAAAAACTCCTCAGAGAATTTGAACTAAATTTCGTATCCTACGGTGTTTGGGCACGATAAAATCATTGGGCTAGGTCACATGCCCGAGAAAATTCTATTAGTGGGTCATGTTTGGGTCACTGTGGGCCAAGCTAATTTTATCTAAAAAACGGCTCAGACTATTTTGACTAAATTTTATATCCTACGGGTTTCGGGCACGACAAGTAAATTGGGCTTGGTCACATGTTCGAGAAAATTTGATTAGCGGGTCATTTTTTTCATGGTCATGATATTTGAACTCAAAGCTAATTTTGATCAAGCATAGCTCAGTCTTCCCTGCTCGTATCATTTTAAACGTAACAAATTATGACAAAATCCATTCTGAGATAAATGCACTTAAAATTTCAGTTACAGGCAGGGCAGAACTGTTAATACAACTCAAAAATTGTTATATCTCCTGATGTAATCATATTAGAAATACGCGGTTTGCCTTATTTAATTTATTTAGTTTTGTTGAATTTTCGAAGCAAGAAAATAAAAAATACAATTTTTGAGAATTTTGACCCTCAGACATTAATTAAGGCTGTTCTCAAATCCAGATTGGCTACTTTATGACATATTTTGTTTTTCATTTTTGTTCGGAAACGCATGAAATTGGCAGATGTTCTTATCAAGAAACTTTGTAATCGAAAGACGTTTTCCATTTTTTGGTAAAGGCAGAAGATCTTTCAGAAAATACTGTCAAAGTCGCCGTTTTGAACCAAATTTCTGATGCCGCAGCATGAAAACTATTGAAAAATGTGTCGTCACGTGACACAAATCACTTATAACTCGATAAGTTATTTATTCATAAAAAAAAATAGAAAACTCATTTCGATTCCATATCGCTGCAATAGTCAGGCCTGCGTTTAAAAATGAGTCAGAAAGTTTCGCGTTGTTGAGCAGGTCAGTTGAGAACCACTTTAAACATGAAAACGTTTTCATGAGAATGAATAGCATACGAAAAACTGATATTTCGTGTTGGTACCGGGTTGAGAAAAGTGATTAATGCACTGTAAAAACTATTTAGTAACGTTTCCAAACATACAGTTTAATGGTGAAAATCTATTTTGATAATTAGATTACGTCATACTGAGGCATTACCTAATTTAATTTTCCCATAAGTTGTAATGAGATTTTGCGATCGGCATAGATGAAGCGTCCCTTTAGTAGAAATGTGTCATTTGTCGAGGAACGATTCCGGCAGTAAAATTGAACGAACGATTCCAGCCTAGAAAAATGAATCAGTCCTTTTTGGAACGATTCCTCGGAATCGGTCCAAAATGTACCGACTCCAAAAAGGAACGATTGCCAGGAATCGGTCCAGAATGTATAGACTCCAAAAAGGACAGAGTCCTCGGAATCGGTCCGAAATGTACCGACTCCAAAAAGGACGGATTCCTAGGAATAAGTCCAGACAATTAGGAGCTTACAGTAGTCACGAGAAAACAATCGCCAGTTAATGTTAAACCAATGGTAGCGTTCTTTTCAAATTTCTCATTTGCAATTCAGTATTTTTAAATGATTTTTTTGCGCATAGAATAGTGGAGATCGATCTTCAGTCGGCTCTTTTTTTACTTTTTTGATTTTGGTTGCAGATTTCTTTTTCATGAGGTCATTTTTTGTTTAAAAATTGAAAGTGTTCTCATAAAAAAACTGCCACCAAAATGAAAAAAGTATACAGTAGTATACCTCAACTATCCTCAGCCCAAAATAAAAAATAAAGAAAAAAACTGAAATGCTAACGAGAAATTTTTAAATAACGCTGACATTGGTTTAACATTATCTTGTGAGTGTCTTCACATGACTAGTGCAGGTACTTAACCCTTTCAGGGGAAGTAATTATGTTGCTTGAATGTTGAGAACTCACCAGAACTTACGAACAATTTCATTTGAAGATAAATAAATGCAATTTAAAATTTTCTTGACGCAAATTATTAAAGCAAAATTTTATTTTAAAAAATATGGTACAAATATGGATTAAAATTAAGCGGTATAAATATGTAATATAACTACCGCCCTTCAAAGTATTAAACTTATTTACCTTTAGTGCTGCCATCTATTATGAATAATTTAATTAAATTGTGGCGCTGCCATCTATTATTTTTATGCGGAACAAAAGTTTTGGTTTTAACACTTTGTTTCCAGAAGTATTTTTAAAGTTTCTTTGTACTTTAAACATACAGCTCTTTTCTTTGTAATTTATTTTTAATGCAAAGGACATATTTGGTATTAATTGTTAAATTATTCGTTTTTTACCTGGTAGGAAAACTTGCCAGTTAGAACAGCAAGGTTAAATGAACTGAAAATTCATGGGACAATGTCAAATATACTAATTGGACTTTAACAGGGCCCGATTTAGACTATCTAGTTCTAGGGCAACGGGGCAAGCAGCATTCTGGGGTTCCCCCTTCTATCCATAGAAACTGTTCATGAATTACGCTGAAGTGACTAGTACTAACTTGATACCTGTTGTATGTATACATAAATTTCGTACCAGGTACTATTCACATCTGTATATAGGGTATTAGAAGAAAGATGGTCAAGATGGAAAAGATAGGTTCCTACTGGTACTTTAAGAAAAAGTACTAGGGTAGTGGGAAACTAGTAGAAAAAATGATGAATTGGTTGACGGGAATATTTGTTTGCAAATTTTCCTTTAATTATCTACGTTAGTGATATGATGTCCGAAAGAAAAATGCCCTCAATGGGTCATCATGAATGCTTTTAGGAAAATACCAATAATGAATATATTTTGATAACAATGGACTACTAAGTTGTTATAATAAAACTTTAATCATTAGTATTCTAATACTATAATTTGTTCTTTTTTGCGCAGGGGAGGGGGGGAAGGTTATAGGGAAAGCAAAAGGGAGAAAGGGAAGACCACACTACCTTCCTAAATCTTTGAAAATGCAAGAATACTGGTCACTTTTGACCAATTTTAACCATTCGGCAACCTCTTAATAAACTCCTGACTACTCCCATGCCCAGGGGTCGGAAAAACTACTTTTTGTTTGTAGCAAACTACAACTACAACTACTTTATGAAAAATGTAGTTAAATACAACTACAACTACTTGTTTTAAAAAGTAGCGACTACAAACTACTTTTCAAAAGTAGTCACTACTTCGCTACTTTTCGCTACTTTAGTTATCATCGTTAATTAAATGCTGGGGGTGGGAGGAAAAAGGGAGAATAAATTAGTCAGATAAAGACTTAACATAGCCGTACGACTATATTTTGATAGAAACAATCGTAGTCGTATAAAAATACATTATATTGAAAATATTTCTATGGATTTAAATGACAATACACGAAGTTTCTGACACCCAAACTGTGAAAATGACAGTTAATTTGTGACCGTGGCTGTCATCTATGGAAAAGACTATGACACCGCAACTGAGATTTTTCACTGACATTCGCAAATTATTGCAGAGAATATATTTCGCACAAAAGAAACGAGTTATAATCATGTGATTTGAAGATTGACACTTTTTCCCCCCTCCTAAAGTAGCGTCAAAAGTAGCGTTGATGCTCGCTACAAACTACTGATACTTTGTATCGTGCTACTCGCTACACTACACTTTTTAAAATGTAGCGCGCTACACTACAAACTACTAGAAAAAGTAGCGGCTACTGTAGTTTCGCTACTTCCGAGCCCTGCCCATGCCCCTGCGTTAGTCAGGCCCCGGACTTTAAGCAGAAACTAAAAACTAAGTGTAATAGTGGAGAAGTAAATGTAAATAGTTAGAAATGAGTGGAAAGTTGAATTGTTGTTGCTTTTATATTTTATGTATCTGACATAGCTGTAAAAAAGAGGTTTGGTATGGTTTTAACTTTTGACTACCATTATATTCAAATAGAAATATTCGTCTTATTTAATCGTAATTTGATGTCATTAAATAAGGCAAATATTACTTTTCGAAAATAGTGGCGCAAACCCTGAAAATGTATGGTGAAAGGATATCCTGTCCAGCGAATTAATTGGGTTAAAGGGGGGAGGGGACTTAAATTATTTTCATTGTATAAATGTATAATTTCACTTGTTATAAAATAAATCCGAAACGTAATTAGACTATTTGTTTTGAATCATACAATATTTATTTTTAAGAGTTTTATTTAATCTGAATTATATTAAAAGAAAGAGCAGAGGTTTTTTGCAGGGAATTTAAACAAAATTATGATAGGAAAGGATATTTTAAATTATATCTTAAATTCAGTTTTTTTAAGGATATTTATTTTAGAAATTTACCTATACAGCTGTTGGTCTTCTGATTAATATCTCAAACATCCCCCTTGTTTCATTGTTACTTTACGAGTAAGTGTAGCTATATATATATATTAGTACTAGCCATCCCTATTGAATGCAGTAATCATAGAAAAGTTCTTGCGGGGGCAGCACAAAATTGAGCTGTGTTAATTGATTTCCAAACATTCATTTGATGTCGTCAAATGGTCATTGATAATATTTCTAATTTTGGTATAAACATTAAAATTACTTAAATTGTGGGATGAAAATTTGTCTTCCAATATTTCAAAAACACGACTTTTCATAGATGCACTGGGACAGGGCCGTAACCAGATGAGGGCAGGGTGAGCTGAGCCCCCCCCCCCCCTCCTAGCAACTTCTTGAGCCCCCTCTAGGCTTCATAATCTTTCAATACGAATAACATAATTTATTACATTTAAGAATTTTTAAAAAACATTATAATCAAAAGTTTTATAACACTGGGGAAGCAAGCACAAGAAAGCAGGTACTTTCTTCTCTTTATATATAGAACAAGAACGAAAAATCATGCGTCAAGCATAGATTATGTAGCACTTTCCAACGCTTCCAAAATAATTTTACAAAACATACCGTTTAATAAACTAAAAGATAACATCTAAGTAAACAATTTGGAAAACGCATATTTAAAAACATAATTTCAGGAATTTCCAACAGATACAATATTCGGAAAAATATCCGAATACTTTTATTCAGCCCTGTATATGATCTATAGATTTGTACATGCTAGGATGCTAAATTTTAGTTTAGTTAGGAAACGCGTAGCTCAGTTTAAAATTATCTTTCTGGAGTTTCTGTCAATAAACGGAAATGTGTTCGCGAACTTTTGTGCTGCCCTGTATAGGATATACAGAATTTATACACACCACGTAATAGACAAAAAGCGAGTTAAAATTAAAATCGCGTTTAGTAACTTAAAACGCACTTCCAGGAATTAGTGTTAACAGACAGTAGAGAATTCTTTTGTGTGTCCCTGTAAATAAACGATGACTGCTATACACACACTATTCTGTAGTAAGCCTCTTGTAATGCACCTTAGATATATATATATAAATTTCAATGCGTTTAAAATTGTGAAACATTATTTAAATAAACCGCAGACGATTTTTCTCCATAGACGTCATGTAACAGAATTCTTTTGACTGTCCCTGTAAAGTAACTATAAGTGTTATGCACATCCTATTCCATATTAAGCTTCTTCTAATGCACCTTAGTGATATATATAAATTTCAATGTGTTTAAAATAGTGAAACATTATTTAAATAAACCGCAAATGATTTTTCCTCATAGACCGCAATGTAACGGAATTCTTTTGAGTGTCCCTGTAATAAAACTATAAGTGCTACACACTTCCGTTGAAATAGGGAACATGCTATAGATAACGACAATAACATATAAAATTTGCAGAGCAATCCGAGCATATTTACGGGAGTTAGAGTACGGACAGACGGCCAGACGGCAGACGGCAGACGGCCATACGGCCAGACAAACCGAAGTCATAAGCACTTTTCAACTAGGTTGGAAAGTGCTAAAAAATAGAGGGAAAAGACAAACTGTGAATTAGCCCCATCGAAACAATTCAAAGTCCCCTCTGATTTTGCCGATTTTTTACGGCCCTGCACTGAGATCATAAGATTTTGACACGTTGCCATATAAAGACTTGAGGCCACCACCATTGGTCCACTGTATTGACGCATGGAACACAGTCACCCAAGTCAAAAAATCTCACACGTTCTTAGCCCCTTCAGCACCAAACGTATACTGCGTACGTCATGATTTCATCGTACTCTCCTATCAGACGTATTACCCGTACGTCATGTATAATATGGAAGTGTGTGCTGTTCAAGGAGAAAAGGGTTCGTTTCACATGTAATAAACATAATAATATATGACAATTTGAAAAAAAAAAACATGAAATAAACATTTGGGATAAATAATCTGGTGCTGAAGGGGTTATTTATGAAAACACTCGAGCGTGCGGGTTTCAATTTAAGTTTTAGTGTTAAGTCAATGACACTTATGATCTATAAATTTGTTTTCCTGGCACCAATAATTTACTATTATAACGTATGTTCAGGGGTCGGAAGTAGCAAAACTACTGCAGCTTCTACTTTTTACAGTAGTTTGTAGTGTAGCGCGCTACATTTTGAATAATGTGGTGTAGCGAGTAGCGCGATACAAAAAATCCATAGTTTGTAGCGAGAACCGACGCTACTTTTAACACTACTTCAGAGGGATGGGAAATGTACCATTCTGCAAATCACGTTGCTGAAATTTTCTTCTTTATTGCAAAATTTGTTCTGCTCAACAATTTGGAAATATCAGCTGCAGCGTATAAAAACGTATCGCATGAAGTGATAGATTTTTCCCACTAGCACTTGCTGCTAAAATCAAGTACTAATCCACCAAATGAATTTTCTTTCTGGCAACACTTGTCTATTTACTCATTATTAAGTCTTCATGTTTTAACGCCGGTTTCTTAATATTCTGAATTTCTTGAGGAATTAAGACGATTTATAATAAAAATATAAGAGGATTTGATAGCTCGTGAATTGACAAAGTTATGAATTTTTTTCTTCTTAAACCCCTATATCCCCCCCCCCCTTGAGAACATTTTTAATGATATCAAAAATCTATCCTACATACATTTTCGGCCCTTTTCCTAGAAGTAATAATAACTTTAAACGGATTCGATATCATATCATATATTATAATACGAGCAAATCTTGTGTGTGGTTATATATATATATATATGCAAATTTTATCTTAAAAAGGGCTCTAACGATTTTGACGAAATTTTGTACCCTACCGTTTTGGGGCACCAGAAAACCATTGGGGTAGGTCACATGTTCGAGAAAATTCGATTAGTGGGTCATTTTGGGTCATGGTCAAGCTAATTGTATCTAAAAACGGTTCAAACGATTTTGACGAAATTTTGTATCCGAACATTTTCGGGCACGAGAAGACTATTGGGCTGGGTCACATGTTCGAGAACTTTTGATTAGTGGGTCATTTTTGGGTCAACGCGGGTCAAATTAATTTTATCTAAAAAACGGCTCTAACGATTTTGATTAAATTTTGTGTCCTACGAGTTTCGAGCACGATAAAATCATTGGGCTAGGTCACATGTCCGAGAAAATTCGATTAGTGGGTCATTTCTGGGTCATTGTGGGTCAAGATCTGAAAAGCGGCTCAATTTACACTAAATTTTGCATCCAATGGTTTTCGGGCACGAGAAGACTGTTGGGCTAGGTCACATGTTCGAGAAAATTCAATTAGTGGGTCATTTTGGGTCATGTTCAAGCTAATTGTATCTAAGAAACGGTTCAAACGATTTTGACGAAATTTTGTATCCGACTATTTTCGGGCACGAGAAGACTATTGGGCTGGGTCACATGTTGGAGAACTTTCGATTAGTGGGTCACTTTTGGGTCAAAGCGGGTCAAATTAATTTTACCTAAAAGACGGCTCTGACGATTTTGATTAAATTTTGTATCCTACGAGTTTCGGACACGCGAAAATCATTGGGCTAGATCACATGTTCGAGAAAATTCGATTAGTGGGTCATTTCTGAGTCATTGTGGGTCAAGATCTAAAAAGCTGCTCAATTTACACTAAATTTTGCATCCAATGGTTTTCGAGCACGAGGAGACTGTTGGGCTAGGTCACATGTTCGAGAAAATTCAATTAGTGGGTCATTTTGGTCATGGGTCATTATGGGTCAAGCTATTTTATCTTAAAAACGGTTCAGAGGATTTGAAATAAATTTAGCACCCTACAGGTTTAGGGAACAAGAAGACTATTAGGCTAGGTCATATGGTCGAGAAATTTCGATTCGGGGTCATTTTGGTCATGGGTCATTATGGGTTAAGCTATTTTATCTTAAAAACGGCTCAGACTATTTACACTAAATTTTGCATCCTATGGTTTTCGGGCACGAGAAGACTGTTGGGCTAAGTCACATGTTCGAGAAAATTCAATTAGTGGGTCATTTTGGTCATGAGTCATGATATTTGAACTCAAATTTAATTTTGACCGAGCATAGCTCGGTCTTCCCTGCTCGTGTATCATAATTAAGAAGTTATGGGTTTTTCCCGTTTTCACAAAAAGCCCCCCATTCCACCACCCTTGCTTCGATTTTGCTCATTAACGAACTTGACTGACATTTTATGCCCCTTCATTTTATGTATCAGTTTGGAAGAGATTTGTGCAGAATTATGGAAGTTATCGTGTCCATAAAAAAGTGATATAGATAGATAGATGGTCTTGGTTTCTGGGAGTCATGATCGGTGTAGATTTTCCAGAAATTCCAACATAGGGGAGAATATAGTAGATAGTATTTCTTACAGAATCTACCTACAAAGTGAAATGATATTCAGGACCTTCTAAAACGTATAGATACGCCGAAATACGGGAGTCAACATTTTTCACGAATCTAATAGAAGAAAAAAAAATCGATTTCAATCACTTCATTAGCCATGCCTGAAAGTTTCATGCTTTTTCATTTAAAAATAAGTCTAAATGCATCAGAAAGGTTAGCGGGGACAAATATTTTTTTGAGAACACCCGTAAAGCTTTTCTAATTATTCCAAATAATTAGTTTTTCCATTCCTCAAACAACTGTGGCAGCCTTGATCTATGGCAGTGACCTGACCTTCTCACCTCACCTCCAAACTCATACCTTGCATTTCAGAGAAGATGGAATCATTTGTATGTTTCTTATTTTTTACTGCACTTATGAGAAAAAAACGATGCTGACAAGATTTTCCTTCTTTTTTTCAAGAAAGAATTCCGTTCACAAATGACCTGCTTAACAACGCGAAACCTTCTGGCATATTTTCTGACTTACTTTTAAACGCAAATTGGTATTTTTAAACGCAAAATTGGTAGTTCTAACTATTGAAACGATTTGGAATCGAAATTAGTTTTCCATTTTTAAGATAAATAAATTACTTATCGAGTTATAAGAGATTCATGTCACGTGACAACATGTTTTTTAGCCGTTCTCGTACTGCCGCGTCGGGAATTTGGTTCAAAACGCCAACTTTCACAGTATTTTCTGAAAGATCTTCAGCCTTTAACAAAAAATGGAAAACGTCTTTCGATTACAAACTTTTTGAATTAGAACACCTGCTCAGTTCATGCGTTTCCGAGCAAATAAGAATTTAAAAATGTGTCAGAAAGTAGAGCCTTTAGATTTCAGATCAACCTGGCTCCTCATGAGTGAAATTTCAAATTCCCCTCGCTAATGTAAAAACCTATGGGCTTGTGATGCATTCGCTTTTTTAAATATCTCCTTAGGAAATTTAAAATTTTAACTAAATTTTTTCTGTGTTCTATTCTTAAAGGACGTCTCTTTTTTTTTTCTTAGTTGTCAAACTATTTTTAAAATATATACTAAATTTATAATTTTATGTGTTAAAATTTTAGCGAAATTCATTAAGATTTTAACATTTCACATAAAATTAACTATATTATACATATATATATTTTTTAACGATATTATATATATATTTTTTTTTGTTTAAAAATATCAGTTCAATTCAATATCAGATCCATTTTTTAAACGATCCCTTCTTTTATGTAGTGTGGTGATTAATTAAGTAACTTTATAGATCATAATATGATCTATATTCTATATGGTACACATTATGTACCTATAACACGATGGCCGCCGTATGAGGAAAATGATTCACACTACATACGGTTCACTAGTAAATGTAAATATTATAACGGTCAAATTGTTAAATTGAATAAAAAATCAGATTTCGTTTTACTCACTTATTCATAACTAATTAATTTGTACTATTCTAAACAAAAGTACTTGTTGCATTCAAAATTTACAATTTGAATAAAATATACTTGACGAACTGTTCTTGAACTTCTGGGACACGTTTAAGGCTATTGGACAGTGAAATCTCAAATTTCCCTCGCTAATGTTAAACCTATGGGTGTAGGATGCATTAGTATTTTTAAAATATATCTTCTTAAGAAATTTATATTTTTTCTATGTACTGTTCTTAAAAGATAATACTTTGAGATTAATTGCTGATACATTAATTTCATTCATTTTAAAATAATTGCAATTTTGAATCAAACAACGTGTCATTACGGAACGTGAGTGGTCTATGTCAAAAGCTTGTTCAAAAACTTTTCGCATAATGCCTCATTCATTGTGAGTTTTTTATGTGCATATAAAATGAGATGTTGACATCAGAAATAATATATATGATTTGGGAAATGAAAAAAAAAAAGCGAATTTATTTGTGATTTAATCCAACACAATAGATACACCCTGATTTCGATGAAACTTTGATCATGATGGGATGAAGAATGAAACGGCAATCGTCAAAGAAATATTCCATTCATTTCAAACAACGTAATCGTCGAGAATTAAGTAAAACACGAACAATCTTTACAATTTTTTCATATTCATGACATTCGGATCCATTACTTGTAAATCAAAAAATCCCTGACAGCACAGGTGGATTTTGAAGACGCAGACCGTGGGGCGCCTGTTTATTGAAAAATGACCTTTTTGCCATGATGTGGCAGTTGGTACTGCCCACTTTGAAATCTACATGTATTTGCAGGCGGAGATTTTTTTTTCTGTTTTTTTCCTATAAAAAACTTGTCAGTGTAAAAGCCGTAGATAATATTAAGAAGATTTATAATAAATTTAAGCGGGTTTGATATCTTGTGAATTGACGAAGTTATGAATTTTTTTCTTCTGAAACTCCTTGAGGCCATTTTTAATGATATCAAACATCTGTCAGACATAAGTTTTCGGTCCTTTTCCTAGAAGTAATAATAACTTTAAACGGATTCGATACGCATCATAATTAAGAAGTTAATGGGGTTTTTTTTCACAAAAAGCCCCCCCCCCCCACCTCCTGGTCTGATTTTGCTCATTAAAGAACTTGACCGAGAGTTTATGTCCCTTGATTTTATGTATCAGTTTGGAAGAGATTTGTGCAGACTTATTGAAGTTATCGTGTCCATAAAAAAGTATATAGATAGATAGACAGACAGATATATAGTTTTGAAAGGGAAAAGGTGGTTTTGGGTTCTGGGAGTCATGATCGGCGTAGATCTTTAAAAATTTTCCAGAAATTCCAACATAGGTAAGAATGTAAGGTAGTATTTCTTACGAAATCTACCTAAAACCAACAAGATTCTCGAAAGTCGAGGGCTCTTCTTCAAGATATCCACAAACCAGGCATATTTACTAAATAAATAAAAATAGTACTCAACTATAATACTGACATATAATAATAATAAATAATACTTCAAAATACTAAATCTTGACGATGGCCGAAAAAATTGGTATAATTCTTCTTCAGATCATGAGTACTCTCTAATGTTAAAAGTTTCATAGAGTTCGTGGTGTACTTTTTGTGTAGCGTCCCTTGCAAGTAATTGTTGTAAATATTTTACAAAAATGATTTATAATTGCCGATTTAATAATTCACTTTTGGTAAACAAACCATTTTTAAATGTCATTATCATCATTAGCATCATATAATTTTTTTAATGTATCTTCATATACTATGAGGCACTGATCCTCCCGAATGCAAAATTGAGGGGGTCGGGGCAAGAAAGTTCGAAGCCACATTTTTGGTGATATAAATCTAGCACTGTAATCTGTTGCTTAATATTGTACATTATAATATCCAACATATCATTTGTATCTAATGTTACTTGGTAACAGCCTATGTGACAGGCTTCATTTTTAACCGAGATGTTTATGCCCCCAATGAAGATAGCTAATTTACAAAAAAGTTATAGTAATATCATTAAAGTAATGCCATATTGTTACTCAAAATATCTCAAATGTTACTAAGACATTGGCGAAAACATTTTAGGTTATATATCTTGATTTGAGTATTGGATCCAATTTTCAAATTGAAATACCTCAGAAGTTGAAAAATGTGGCTTAGCACTCTCTTACCCCCGACCCCCTCAATTCTATGTTAGACTATTGGAAAAACTAATTAGGTGATGTCTTAGTACCTAATACAGTTATCAAAATTAAATTTTTTCCATCTTTATAAAAAATACTTCGAATTGAAGGAGACAGTTTTTAAAAACGCACTACTAGTGAAAACCATATTTTGATAACTATATTAGGTAACAAATCAGCACCTAATTTAATTCCCTCTATTGATCATTGAGATATATAATTCCCCTGGCTAATGTTAAACCTATTTACGTGTAATGCATTCATATTTTTGAAGCATCTCTTTAGGATATTAATATTTTTGAACTTGAATCTTTGAACTTTTTATCGTAAACTATGGGCTAAAGCCTTTTTAGCAACAGATTTTCAGATTATTAGCCATCCACAAATAGTATGTTTAGGAAAAATTTTAAATGTTTTCTTTTTGTCAAAAATACATTTCTTTTAATTGGAGGTATTGGATTTATCGTCGAAAATGCTCTGCAAAAATATGCCCTATTTCCGAATCTACTGAAACTAAAATTAGGAAAAATTTAGAACTTTATTTACTAGGTAACATAGTTTTTGAGAAAAACTCATTTTTCAGTTACACATAAACTTTAGTTTTCGGTTGGTCATCGGGGGAGTTGACGGGCGCTCGAGGTATCTATCGACGCAGAATCAACCAAGAATATTTCATAATGATTTTCTAAGAAAATGTCGGTAATTAGCCGAGATATTAATGAAGTTGCTTGAAAAAAATTGTTTTTATATATCGTGTAGAGCAGCCATACTCAACCTACGGCCCGCGGGCTGCATATGTGTGGCCTGAGACACATAATCATTAATCCATATTTATAAAATTGAGATCAGTATAAAAGAATTTAAGTACTTCACTGTTGTTTTATATGTTTCCATAGGAAGACAAAATCTACCCTGTTATTTGTAATTAATTTAAAACTATGTTAAAGCATCTTAAATGCCACTTTTTTTGTTCTTTTACATCTAGTCTTATTTGTGCTTAAAGTTACAGTGATGTCAAAATTTATTAATCAACCATTATTCCAAAATAATTAAATTTGCATTACATTTCTACAATAATAAAAAATAAAAATTTTTGCATTGAGCAAAAGACTAATTTATTAGAGAAAATTTCCTCATTTATTTTTCTTTAAAACTTGGAAATTCCGCATAGTTATATTATTACGTTTTGTACCTATCCTATGGCAATTCATATCCTATAAGTCAGAATGTTTTTCGCAGAAAAAAATTGTCACGACATATTTTTTGCACCACTATTTTCGAACAACAAACTTCAGGGCATATTTCTACAACATTTGCAATAAAACCCGATCTCGAAGTTTATTGCTTGGGAATAGTGGTGTTGTATTTTTTTGGTAACATTTCATCTACGACAATCGTTCAACCGTACTGATAAAATTGTTACTGATTATTTTAACTTTGTTGTACTACTTATGTTATTTCGCTATTTTAATTACTTTTCTTTTTACCATTTTATAAGTCTGTTGCGGCCCCCACATATGTTTGCGGCCGAAGGGTAAAAATGGTTTAGTATGGCTGGTGTAGAGCGTTTTTCAAAAGAGCTCGTAACAACGAACTCAAAAATATATTTGTTTTAATTTATTATATTTTCAGAGATATCGTCGAAAGAGCTGGAAAAACATGCCCTCCCCCCCCCCCTCCTATTTTCGAATCTACTGAAACTAAAATTATGAAAAAATTAAGGATGGTAGGAGTTTATTAATTAATAAAATGGAATTAATAAAACCTTAATAATTAATAATTAATAATAACTTAATTACTAATAACCCTTTGAGAGCGAGTTGTACTCGCACCTGACCGATTTATTAACTTCTTTTTTTCTGAGTACTGATATTAAAATATGTCTCTGTTTTTTTAGCTGTCGAAATATATCTAATATATTTAATTTATAATTTTACGTGTTAAAATTTAAGAGAAACTGAGTAAGATTTAACAATTCACATAAAATTAAGTATATATTTTAGAAATATTTGGACAAGTAACAAAAAAAAGAGACATAATTTAAGATACACGGATAAAAGAAGTAAAAAATATCAATTTCCGGAAGCGATATTTTAAGAATACGAATGCATGACATGCCCGTAGGTTTAGCATTAGCGAGAGGAATTTTATATCTGACTGACCAACAGCCTTTTGGGTGATCCTTAAGGCTGTTGGTCAGTCAACTCCCGAATTCCACTCGCTAATGTTAAACCTATGGGCGTACAATGCATTCGTATATTTATAATATCTCCTCAGAAAATTTATATTTATAAATTTTTTTTCTGTGTATTCTTAAAGAACGTCTCTTTTTCTATTAGTTGTCAAAATATTTTAGAAATATATTCTTAATTTATTATTTTATGTGTCAAAAGCCTTTGTTAAAAGATGAACTTTGAGTAAGATAACACGTTAAATCAAATTAAGTATATATTTTAGAATGTTTTGACAACTAACAAAAACAAGAAGGAAAAATCATGCGTCAAGCATGGATTATTAAACACTTTCCAACACATTCAGAAAACTATTAAAAAAACTTCCGTGTTTAACAGGTGAAAGATGATGTCTCAGTAAACAATTTAGAAAACGCATGACACATTTGAAAACCCAATGTCAGGCATTAACGTCAAAAGTCGAAAAAGCATCCAAATTCTTTTGTGCAGTTCTGTATAGGAAATTTGTATAGATACTACATAGAATTCTTCAGTTAGAAAACGCAAAGCACAGTTCAAAATTACCCTACAGCAAATTCCGCCCTATAACGGAAATGTGTGCAGCTCTATATGAACTGAAAATGCACTTCCAGCAATTAATATTGATAGACAGTAATGCAACCGAATTCTTTTGTGTGACCCTGTAAAGGACAGATACACCTTATTCTGTAGAAAGCATCTTCTAGTGCACCTCAGTAATATATATCAATTTCAATCTGTTTGAAATAGTGTAACATTATTAACGCACACCGCAAGCGATTTTCCCCTGTAGACCGTAATGTAACGGTATTCCTTCCAGTGACCTTGTAAATGTACGTTGAATGCTATGCGCATCCTATTCTATATTAAACATCTTGTAGTGTAATATGAATCACTTTCAATATTTTTGATATAGTGTAACATCATCCGAAAAGTATTTTTCCCTGTAGAACGTAATGTAGCGGAATTCTTTCCAGTGTCTCTGTAAATACACTATAAATGGTACACACTTCATTTTCAATACCAAATAAGCCATAGTAAACATCAATGGCATGGAATCCGAGTATATTTACGCGAATTAGAACACGGACAGACGGCAGGTAGACAAACCGAGTTCATAAACACTTTTCAAATACGTTGGGAAGTATTAAAAAGAGGCATTTTTTAAAAAGAGTACACAAAAATAAGTTAAATATATTCATTTCCAGAGGAGATGTTTGAAATATATTCCACACCCATAGCCTAAAAATTAGCCAGGGGAATCGGGGAGTTGACTTAGCAATAGCTTTAACATGGTGATCGGTGAGGACAATACCTGTTTTAGAGAAGCGTCCCTTTAGTGTGATGGAATTCTTCTTAATTCATAATTTGGGACACAATGGTTAAAAAAACATTACTCAAGGCATTTTCGCTGCATTATGTGAAAGCATCCATATAAAATATCATTATCTATGTAACTTTAGCGATATCTTACGCAACTTAAAAAATTCTATATGCAAGGAAGCAAACTAATCATACAACCAGAACATCACTCTCTTGACATCCTAAATTCAGGTGGGAAAATTATCATCCGCGATTTACCAAACTTTTCGGATTATTTGATCATTATCCGTTATACTTAAAAAATCGATCCATACCTTAGCATCCACTTAATTTCATATTGCATATCTAAATAAGAGTTGAAAGTGCAGAAAAAGCAACGGGAGATTCGAATCGGTAAAAACGGATCGGCCATGCATAAGAATTAATCTTCTTAGATAATTCGTAACTCTTTATTTCTCCCGGCACATTTATTTCCTGTTTCAATTTAGCAATTCTTTTTATTTTCTTTTAATAGATCTGATTCTTTCGTAGAGTTCTATAATTTTCAAGCGCGGCTTAGCTAACTAACAGGATGTCATTTGAAAAGGCGCTTATTATATTGCTTAACTGATCGTGCTTTTGCTAAAACCCGGATTTGTTCATTTCGTGCTCACAATATACTTCACTTTACTTATTTTTAAGTTCAAGAATTAGAGCGATGAGTGAAATTTTTTGAGATGTCTAGACTTACATGGCGCTATGAGGCAACGATTTCTTTAAGTGCATATTTCACGAGTAATATTTAAAAGCAAAAGTTGTGACAAGCAGAGTTAGAAAAAGTAGTACACTCCAACCTTTCTCAAAATTTGCTCATTTAAAGCTCTAATCTAAGTATAAAAACGAACGAAAAATCATATATTATAAAACACTTTTTAACAGATTCAGAATATTATAACAAAACTTCACACTAAAAATATATCTCAAAAACACACAAAAAAAAAAAAAAAAAAAAAAAAAAAGAAAGAATAAAAGAAAAGAAAAAAAATCAAAATATATACTAAAAAACTTTAAATGCTTAAAAGACGTCAAAATATCAATGAAAACATTAAAGATATTAAAATTGACATGTTTCGATTGATTCACTCAATCATCCTCAGAATACACAAAACACAAACACAATGTACACAAAACTGCAATGCATGATCTGTCCCTATAATAAAGGACCCTATATTATAGGTCTACTCTATATTATAGGTATACTATCCCTATATATAACAATGTGTCAGAAAGTAGCTCTTTTGGATTTCAGAAAAGCCGTAACTGCTGTTAGCGGCCCCACAGACCGCTGCCTTTTTCAAATTTCACAGTTTAACTTGTAATTTCCAGTTTAACTTACTAAAGAAATGGTGTTTCCTTTGGAGCTCTAGTACTATCGCTAGAGACTTTTGAATAGGTTAATTTTAATATTCCTGTACAAAAAGTTTAGTACAGAAACAGTATCCTATGAGTTAATCGAGCCTATTTATCTTTCGATCGAGCGGTCTCACACATCTCTCACAGTATGCGATTTTTTTTTTTTCACATCAGTTAAGGAACTATTGTCCAGATACATTTGAAAAAATGTATATGGAGGTTCATTTCTCCTTCCTGTTCAAATGTCCGAGACTCCCTAATTATCGGTTTAATAAATTCAGTTTTTATGAACGAATCCAACTTTGATATTATTGTGATATAAATTTTCTTATCTATCTTCAAAGTTATAGCAGAAAATATTCTAGGTAGAATTCTTCTTAATCCTTTATTTCCGTTGGCAGTCTCATAGATCGCTCCTTTTTTCCAATCTTCACAGTTTAACACCTAACTGCTGTGACAAAAATTGTCTCATACGTAGATACTGTGAGCGGTCTCTGAGATCGCCTGATTGAAAGATTAATAAAAGACTCGATTAACATATAAGATGTTGTTCTGTATACTAAACTTTATGTACAAGAATATTATAATTAAAATTTCCCTATTCTGAAGTCTATAGCGATAGTACTAGAGCTCCAAACGAAACAAAATTTCAGTAGTATCTAAAATTAAACTGAAAGTTGTAAGTTAAACTGTGAAGTTTGAAAAAAGCAGCGGTCTGTGAGACCGCTAACAGCAGTTAAGGGTTAACTTGGAACTTTCAGTTTAACTGTAATTACTAGTGCAATTTTGGGAACAGATGTGTTACACTCACGCTAAAATGTAAACAAAAGATTGGCGACTGTTTGGTTGGCGCGATTTCCAAGACTGCGCCAAACGAATAACTTAATACAATGGCTAGGTTGCCATTAAAGGAAAAAATCCCCTAAATTTGGCGACTTTTTTCTTTTTTTTAACCGATTAATTTTTTTTTTTTTTTTTTTAGCGTGAGTGTAAAGCATCTAAGCCCAATTTTGTTTCGTTTGGAGTTCTATACTATCGCTAGATTATTTTTGAATTGGTGAAATTGAATTAAAGAATTAATTTTAATTAGTACAGAAACATAATCCTATGAGTTAATATAGCTTTTTATTTATCTTTCAATCAAGCGGTGCCAGACACCGCTCACAGTAACTATATGCGACAATTTTTGTCACAGTAGTTAAGGGTTAATTCTTAGTTTAGAACATAAAAGTTTAAAGGAGAATTGTCTTTGAAATAATACATCTACGAGGAAAGATGAATCTCACAATATAAATTTCATTTTACAAAATCAAAAAGATAAATTCTAATTTTTCTTTTCTAACGATATTGTCTTCGGTATTTCCTCAATCGGAAACATACAGGAAATAGAGCTCCTGTAAAAGGCAAACGTGCTTCAAACTGTAACAAAAAATATTTGAGGTACAATTTTTCTTAATTTTTAATTTTGAACATAAAGGTTTAAAGGAATTTTTTTTAATAACATATTTATGAGAAAAGATGAAGTTCAAAATGTACATTTCAGTTTTCAAAATTAAAAACATAAATTCTAATTATATTTCCTTACTAATAACATGAATTGTCTTCGGAATTTCCTCAATCGGAAACGAATAGGAAATAGAGCTCCTGTGAAATTTTGTAGCCAGGTTGTAAGAGGCAAACGTGCTTCAAACTAAAAGCGGAACAGTTCAATCAGTCCCATGCATCTTTTTCATCTGCGGTGCAATTATTCTTCCTATCGCTTCGCTGACCTTATCCACACTAGAGTAATTTTTGACACTGGTAAGAGTTGGGATCTATTCACCTAATTCTTCGGTACTGAATAACCAATTCCACTATGAAATGAGGCGTTCAGAAGTAGAGTGGTGTAGGTTACTAATTTGAAAAAATTCAGCCTATGCACTAGTCACGGGCAGAAACGCTCAAGCTAATGTTAAGTCTATGAGAAAATTATTTTCAAATTTCTCGCTGGCATTTTAATATTTTTAAATGATTTTTTATTTATTTATTTATTTATTTATTTATTTTTTTTGCTTAGGATAGCTGAGGTCGATCTCTAACGTAGTTAGTTTTTACTTTCTCGATTTCTGTTGCAGTTTTTTTTTATAAGCGGACATTTTCAATTTTGGAACCAGTTTGAACCGGTTCTGAATGTAAAAGTACCCCTATATATAAAAAAAAACTGGAACCAAAATCGAAAAAGTTAAAACTAACAACGTTAGAGATCGACCTCAGCTATCCTATGCAAAAAAAAATCATTTAAAAATATTAAAATGCGAGTGAGAAATTTTATAATAACCTTCCCATAGACTTAACATTAGCTTGCGCGTTTTTTCGCATGACTGATGTTGACTTTTAAGAGCCTATACACAAGTCACGGGAAGAAACATTCAAGCTAATGGGAAGAATAAGCCTATGAGATAAAGCCTATGGGAAGAATATTTTCAAATTTCTCGCTCGTATTTTATTATTTTTAAATGATTTTGTTTAGGATAGCTGAGGTTGATCTCTAACGTTGTTAGTTTTCACTTTCTCTTTTTTTTTTTGGTAAGCTGACATTGTTAATTTTAGGACGGGTTTGAACCGGTTCTGAAAGTGAAAGTACCCGTATATAAAAAAACTTGAACCAAAATCGAAAAAGTAAAAATTAACAACTTTAGAAGTCGAACTAAGCTTTCCTATGCAATATATATATATATATATATATATATATATATATATATATATATATATATATATATATATTAAAATATTAAAATGCGAGCGATAAATTCGAAAATAACCTTCCCATAGACTTATCATTAGTTTGCGCGTTTCTTCGCATGCCTAGTGTATAGGCTCCTAACTGAATTTTTCCAAATTAGTAACTTACACCACTCTACCTCTAAACACTTCATTTCATAGGCTCCAACTTTCGAATTCCCCTGGCTAATGTTAAACCTATGGCGTTGATGCAACCATATATTTAAAATATCGCTTCAGGAAATTAAATCTTTTTAACTATTTCTTTTCTCTGTACTCTTCTAAAAAGGTGTCTCTTTTTTTACTTAGTTCTCAAAATATTTCTAAAATGTATGCTTAATTTAACCCTTAGTGGGACACTATGTTCCAGTGCAATTTCAAAATTTACCACTGGATACAGGATTTCCTGAAACGCTTGGAAAAGCATGTCTGTTCTGTGGCTTTTAAACCTTATTAAAAACACTATTTTAACCTTCTAAAAACACTAAACAATATTTTATGTGTTAAAAGCTGACGAACTGCGAGTCAAATTTTAACGCTTCCCATAAAATTTTAGAAATATTTTGAGAACTAAGAAAAAAGGACATCTCTAAAGAGGAGTCCACAGAAAAAAGAAATTAAAAATATTAAGTGTCTGAGGAGCTATTTTAAATATACGAATGCATTCTATACCCATAGGTTTAATATTAGCGAGGGAAATTCGGAAGTTGACTGACTAACAGCCCTTTGAGTACATGGGGAGTATTTGGACATATCAATCTTACATAGGAATCTAAGTGATAGTCCCATTACACTGTCTGTAAATATCTCCGGAAGATATTTTGTCCTATAGGGAATCACTATTGTGCGTCTAGAACATCCTTGTTTTTGAGCATTTAAAGCAGTTCTCAAGAACAACAATGCAAAACTTCTTGAACCATTTCTGTACTCATTTTTAAACGTAAAAACATGACACTTACAGGCAAAATGATTAAAGTGATTTGGAATAGAACAATTTTTCTTTCATTTTTCGAGAAATGAATGACATCTTGAGTTATAAGCGATTGTTGTCACATGACAGCAATTTCTTTTCCTTTTCCGCGTTGTCGTG
This sequence comes from Maratus michaelseni, assembly GCA_963931845.1. Taxonomy (NCBI): domain Eukaryota; kingdom Metazoa; phylum Arthropoda; class Arachnida; order Araneae; family Salticidae; genus Maratus; species Maratus michaelseni. The sequence continues at coordinate 21,530,674 of OZ007599.1, read as the reverse complement.
TACGAAAATTAGGTTCAAAACTCCAATTTTGACAGCATTTTCTGTAAGATCCTCTGCCCTTTACCGAAAAATGGAAAATAGTTCGATTTCATAGTTTCTGAATAAGAGTATCTGAACATTTTATGAGTTTACAAAAAATAATTAAAAAAATGTGTTAGAAAGTAGCCAGTTTAAATTTGAGAACAGCTTTAAGCCCATATAATGATTGATATTTAAGTATAAATAAAACTATTTAAAAGAAAAAAAAGCTAAAATTTTGTATATAAAAACATGGGTGCTAACTTCTACACTTTTCCAACACCAATTTTTCTGAATAGCAATCTTCGTATTATTTTATCGCAGAATTTCTGTCACCGATTGCTGTCTCATGAGGGCAATTGTTTCCCTTTCCCACTCTGGTCGTACCCAGAAATTCGATTCAAAACGCCAAGTTTGACACCATTTTCTGAAAAATCTTATTTTTACAGAAAATATTAAAACAGTTTGATTGCATAGTTTCTGAATAAGAGCACCTGCCAATTTTATGCTTTTGCGAACAAAAGGAAATTTAGAAAATAGCCACTTTGGATTTGAGAACAGCCTTAATGTATCATAGGACTTTTAAAACGTCAAAAAGTAAAAAAAAAAATGACCATTTTTTTGTCATTTTATATCTTAAAAAGTATACATTACAAAAACACAATTTTTAAAAGAGGTAACAGATGCATGTTTCTTCGGGGTTTTTTTTTCAGATCATAATGAGGAAAATTAGTTGTTATATACGGAGTTTTAAACGTGTCGAGCAAAAAATTGCAATCAGAGGTTGCGCGCATGATTACAAAAGAATTGCTGCATGTAAAACAAAATTTTTGGTACTTGAGAGTCTTGTGCTTACATTAAACCTTAAAAAAAGGGTTTATTTACAACATTTTTATGTTTTAAAAACAAAAAAATGTATCATGCTTATAAAAATTTTTCAAAAGTTTAGCAATATAACACCAAAAAAAAATATGTTTCCAAACAAAAAAGATGAAAATATAGGCTTGCATTATAGAGCTCACTATGCACTATATGTATATCCTACAACTGTCATGAAAAAATATCGAAAAGTTTTTAATTACTTTGCTCGCAATGCCCCCAAAATCAAATTTAAAAAAAAAAAAAAAATTAAGTTCTCGCTTTGAAAATATTCCATATTTAACAACTATTAAGTGTGTCATTTATATTGTTTTAAAGTGTTCAAAAATTATAACTCTTTAATATATCTATGTATTTCAACGATTTAATGTTTTGAAGGTTTAAAAAGTCCTATGACTCCTTAAGAAAACGTGACTTATACCACTCTGCCTTTAAATGACTCAAATCACTTGCTACCATTTCACGGATAACGATTCCCAACTTGTAAACATTCAGTAACAGACGTTTCCTTTTACTGAAACATTCCGGTAATTTAGTGTGTTTCATGCAACTAAACACACCCCCTACGGTTTCGAGAAGTGCTTTGATAGTCTCATCGAGAGCAACATTAATAGCAATGCATAATCTTTAAGATTTCTCGCTTGAGAGCTTTAGGCGATCGAATTCCAAAAGAGGTCGGATATAGTCGCCAACCTGGATGTAGATTCATTTCCGAACTCAAAGAATCAATCCCTAGAATTCATTTGTGAGTGATTATTTTGATCTTCGGCTTGCATGAGAATTTTGCTGTCTGTCTGAGCCTTAGTTACGCTCTGCCGTTTTAATTCACTTGTGAGGTTACGCAACAGTAATTTTCCTCGTTCCTTTTTAACTAGTTTAGCGGAATGGATGGTCTTTTCGCTTTTCCATTTGAAACTTGCACTGCTTAGAGTACATTCTTTATTTTTGAAAAGCGTGTGAAATTTTTAAAAATGTGTTTGGGTGGACTCCTAAAAGATAAACATTTGCGAAGTGCTTCTTGGATACAAATTCTTATAACATGCGTGTGTTTATCGAAAGTGGTTATGGTATTTGGAGAAAACAGGCGCCCTCTCTATATTGTAGCTCACATGGTGAATTCAATCTATGAAATGAATGATTACATTGAAAGAGGAGCTAATGCAATTGAAGCCGATCTTACTTTCAATTCTAATGGAACGATACGAAACATTTATCATGGATATCCGTGCGATTGTTTTCGGGTGTGCGATGAAAGAGAAAACTTTGCTACCTATTTAAACCATGTTAAAGAGATAAAAAATCCAAACAGTGCGCACTATCAAGAAAGTTTGACTCTTTTATTCCTTGATCTGAAATTAAATGAAGTGCCTCGATCGTTAAAATATACTGCTGGTGAAGAAATAGCAAAGCATATTATTTCTCACCTATGGAATGAAGACCTCGCCAATCCTTGCATAAGCGTTCTACTATCGATCGGTCATACATCGGATGCGGAGACTATTAGAGGAGTCAGAGACACCTTTCAAAAATCTAACCGAGGGTCATCTATGAAGAGACTTGGTTTTGATGTTGGACTGAATGATGATTTGGACAGTATCAAACGCATGTGGACTTCTTTAGGAGTCCGACAGAATCGCTGGCAAGGGGATGGTATTACCAATTGTTTACGTATGTTTCGAGATATGCGACGACTTCGAAGTGCTGTTCGTATTAGAGATGCAGAAAACGGTTACATTGATAAAGTATACGATTGGACAGTGGATATAACAACGAATATCAGGCGTTCGCTTCGACTGGGAGTTGACGCCGTGCTTACGAATTTTCCCGAAAGAATATTGTCTGTTCTTCAAGAACAAGAATTTAAAGATAAGTACCGTCTGGCTACTATGAGCGATAATCCTTTCTCAAGAGTTCATGTATCGTCGCCTGTGAAAAGCACGGTACCAGCTGTTACTATGAATACTTATATGGCATCAGTAAGAGAGATGACTGTTGCTTTGATGGGATATGTATGGGATTTTTACAAGCTAAGGTTAAAAAGACCAGGAAAATTATTTCCTATAGTTGAACAATTTTTCGGAAGAGCTGTAATGCCTGCTTTACGAAGATATTCTACACTTTTGACACGAAATTATAAGTAATTTATTATATAGAAATATGCTGGTGAAGTTTTTTATGAGAAGCTTCGTGAATAGCTTATTTAAAACTCAGTCGCATTCGTTTCAAGATTAAACTTGATTGTGTTACTTGATTTTATTCCTTCCTGATAAATTCATCGGCTTATATTGATTGCGAATATTTTGCTGGTCAGAAATTTCATAATCATTGTGACATATTTATTGATATTAAGCTGATTGAGATCAGGATTTTATTGCCATTTGAATGTTTGTGTTTGTTACTTTCAGATGGAATTGGATCGAGAAATTTGTTTTAAAATTTATAGGACTTTTATAAACAATTTCATTTTATTTTGGTATCATTGTAAATGAATTTCATGTTTTGAATCTCAGGAATATTTCACTTACATTTTAAAGGGGGTAATTTATTTTTAAATGTGATGGAGTCGATTATGTCATGAAGTAGTATTTGAAAATAAAAAAAATAATATTCAACTTTTGTATATATTTGTTTCTCAAGTGTTTTATGAAGAAGTATTGAAAGATCAACCCATACAAAAGTCTTATTATATGGATATAATGGCGTGCACATTTTCAAACCATTGGTAAGTATGATATAGTTAAACGTGAAATACTTTTTTTTCATATAAATTATGTGTTTCTTACAGTTTCAGATTCATAATATCCTTATTCCTGTGCATGTCTCAAATGATATATATATAATTAATTCGTGTTTAAAAAGAAAACGGTGCATAAGCAAAAAGATATTTAACTTTAAAACACATTTAACTCATTCCGGCAATAAATTGAATTCAAAGAATACAAATAATAAAATTATTAAACATCTTAAATATGCTATAAAAGTATAGGGGGAGTCTGGTACATTTGACCAAGGAAAAGACATGAACAATCGCATATATTTTTGATATTTCATGCTACTTGGGTTATTGTTAATTCTTAATGTCAATTACAGAATCTTATTAAACTCACCTAGATGACAAAACTGTATTGCAAAGTGCAGTTTCATGTAAATCCACTGAATCGTGTTTTGATGTACTACTAATTTTTTTTTCTGTTTTCACGTCGTTTATTTAAATTATGAGATATGTATATATGTTATTTTTTAATTATTTCCCGATTCTTTGCTGTTTCCTTATCTATAATTTTAATCTATTTTATTTTACTTTTTTATTCTATAAATTAAAAATATCGAAGTAGTTCAGAGTGGGACATTTGAACCACGTTGTTTAGGGAAATTAAAACATTGATTCAACTCTGTGTGTGTGCACATACTATAGACAAGTCTTATAACTTTAAATTTAAATTATTTTAATTTGATTTCAGAAAAAACAATGAAATATATATAACAATGTAAGATCCAACAAGGAAATACAAAACAAAGAAAAGTGATACCGAAAAAAAAAACTTCTACAAAACAGCAAATTTTCAATGCATTTGGATGATGTTGGAAAAGCGATGTCGTTGAGAATTACTCTCTAGGAAGTAGGATATCGATAAAACTATGCTACGCCGTTTTTGAGGAAAAAAAATTAATTTTTCATAAAACATTTGATATTTGTTATTATTCTTGATGACTTTCTTTGTTATGGTCAAATCTCCCGGTCACAAAGTTTAAATCTCCCACACACAAGGGAAATTTGAGCGATTTTCAAACTTTTCAGAAAACAAGAGCAGCTCTTTTGTTTATTAATTTAGAAAATAAGGCATTTTTTATTTTGTAGCGAAGTAACCATACTTTCTATACATATAGATTCCATTTATCTGTATCGAATATAAATGGGAATATATTCATTTCTATAAAAAAGTGGTTCAATTGTCCCGGTTTTCTTCTACTATAGCATATTTAAGATATGATAATGTGTATGTGTGCTAAAACACGCACATAATCAAAGTTAGGCAAATTTGTAATTTCAATTATCTGCAATTAATTGTATTTAATTATAGTTACAATTACATGCCGTAAAAAATTCTTTCCGCATTGTAGCCGTTACCCCCCCCCCCCCCCCATTTCACATTATTTGATGAGATTTCAGTGCTTGAATGTGTGAAATTATAATCAATTACGTACAATTAAATTGTAATTATATTGCAGATGATTGCAATTACAAATTTGCCCAACTCTGTTTTAAACTAACACTTTGTAAAATACAAAAGTGAATTCTCTTCATTGCTTTATACATAATTGCCAACATTCCTATTTTATTTTCGAAGCACTGTGTCTATTTAGACCCAAGTCAAATATATTTTGAATTAAAATAAGTCTTATTTCTATGTGGAACTTATTTTATTTCGTTTATTACATAAAATTTCTGGTTCAAAATATGTTTGACTTAGGTCATATTGTCGCAGTGCTCGGAAAAAATACCGGAATGTTCGAATCTATGCTTTACATATATAATATCCTAGTGTAATGTAGTATTTTAGTTAATTGTCTACTTTCGAATTGCTATTTTTAGAAAACTAGAATACATTAACAAAATGAATTGATTTGTAGTTATTCAGATATTTTAAAAAAATTGTAAAATTTTATTTATATTTTGCCTTCATTTTTAAAAATATTCAATTTTCAAAGTGTAGGTGACTTTTTGTAAAATACAAGAGTACATTCCCGCTCATAACTTTATTTATACTAGTAAATCTACAGATCAGAGGCCTCAATGACAGCTCTACAAATCATTGTTTATTAATCTCACTAATTTTTAATATAATCTTCATAATATTTGATATCCTAAAATTCAATTTTTCAAAGTTATTTATACATTTATAAGAATATAAGATTTATCCAAACTACCGGAAATTTTAGAAGTATCCCATTAAACACAATTTTATGCAATGATAGGATAAACTACTTATTACTGTGTTTCTTTTTTCTGGATAAGAATACATTCCTTCGGGGATCTTCGCCCCCCTGAATCCTCCGTTGTCGCTTTAATTTTATATTCTCAATTTCCGTAATGGTGCTATTTCATTATTAGAGTATGTCTGAATGCATTTACTATTGTAATTTCATTAGATTAACCATCTCTTTGTAGAGGAGATTTTATCCTATCCTTAAAAGAATACTTACTTTTCAACCACTAAACATTTCATATGTTGCTGAAATTGAATAAAATTTCTTGTATTAAATATACTCGTACAAATGTAAATTCCTCTTATGAGACTTGTATTCAATTTACGCTTTCAACGTTTTTATAACTTTCGTTTGGAAAACCGATTTGGTCATCTTTCTTTAGTAGTTAAAATAAATCTTCATCTATTTCATTAAAAAAGCATATTAAAAGCTATCAACTGAAAATTAGCTATTTTGTTAATAAAATTTCGCGTCAAAATAATGAGATTCACTTGAATTTTCTTTTGTTGATATTCTTTGAAATATAGTTGCTTGGCAACCATTTAATGAAAGAGAGAGAAAAAAAAATGCGTTGGAAATTTTTGTTAAAAATGAGAAATTAAATGTTTCATATCTAACATTCATTAAGATACAACTAAATGTAAATATATTGCTTGAAGGTGCGTTTTTACGCACCTTCAAGCAATATATTTACATTTAGTTGTATCTTAATGAATGTTAGTTATTAAACAAGGTGTTTCATATCGTTTCAAATTAATGTGTAAAATTTTCCAATAATTTACAGAATTTCGAAATTGTAAAAAAAAAAATCTTGGCAAATTTTCAAAGCGATCGGACTAAATTAAGATCTCCATTTCGTCCAATTATTCCAATGCGTGATTTTCTTTAGGGTGAATTTTTAAATTTAAAAATCGCCTGACTTCTCATTGAAAAGCATGATGACTTAAAAGAGAATGTTTCGAACGAATGAACCAAATTTAACTACAAACTATACAGCTAATTCCGGGTACCTCACCAACATACCCACCAAAAGTCAACGTAATCGGATGATTTTTGTGGCAGTTAACGCGGAACAGGCAAACAATCACACAGAAAGAAAGAAACCAAAAACGTTTTGCGTCTCCACAGTGATCTTTTAATGACGTTTCCGTAATAATATTGCAGTGTAATATAGTATCGTAAATGTTTGCATACGTTCGGAGAACGTTTTATACAAAACTGCAATACATAGACAAAACAAAACGATTTAAATTCCGATATAAAAATAAGAAAAAAAGTAAAATTTTATTCATTTTTCCAAATTTTTAAAAACAAGCAATTTTAAAAGTTTAGATAATGTTTTATGTTTGCACAGCTGAATTCACACTGAATTCTACTTAACATTATTTATGAGGAATTAAAATATTGACATCTTTTGTACAATAAATTTAAAGTTTTGAAATATTTCAAAAACAGTAAAGCATTGATTTTTTGTACAAAATGTCGAGCTTTTCGTTATTTTTTTTTAATCTTCTTTAAATGTTAGTAAAATAAACAATATTGATTTCAAAGCTTAACCTTCAATGCATTTCAAAGACAGAAATACATAAATGCATGTGGGAAATATTCAAAAGAATAAATATAAAAACTTTTAGAATTCTCAGTGTTACGGAAAACTTAACTTGTTACAAAACAAATTTTTCAAAAAAAAAAGCATTTGAAGTTAAACAACAAACAAATGTTAAATGTTTAAAAAAACAAGCGTTAAAGTTTTGTACAATAATTAAATCTCTCAAAAATTAAAATATGTTAAAAGTATTTTCTAATACTTAAACATAACTAAAACTCGAAAAAAACATATACAATGTTTACATTTATTCTGTAATTTCCACTTGTAGTTCCGGGTTATCAAAAGTTCATTTTCCGTTTTTCTAAAATAACAGTACTTTAGCAACTAATAACCATAATGAATGCATAAATGTTTCCGAGGATATACCTAATCCCAGGAATACCTAACTGATTATTTTAATCACTTAATTTTAGGGGTTAAAATCTTAACGAAACTCAGTAAGAGTTTAACACTTCCAATAACATTAAGTATATACTTTAGAAATATTTTGACAACTGAAGACATCCTTCAAGAGTACACAGAAAAAAAAAATATTAATTTCCTAAGGAGATTTAAAATATACGAATGCATCACATGCATTAACATGTTTAACATTAGTAGAGGGAATTTGAGATCTCATTGATCAACGCCCTTACGGTTAAAAATATAGATAACAGTTCGAAAGTACTAAAACAGATTTAACATCCTTATACCCCCCCCCCCCCCACAAAAAAAAAACCCGGTTTAAAATACCGTATATACTCGTGTATAAGTCGACCCCCCCCCCGCCAATTCTTATGCAAAATTTTTAAAAAAGTTGAACCACATTTCTGGTAGTATGAGTAAACTTTTTTTTTTAACGTTTCTAATCAGACTTTTTTTTTAATTCAACGTTTTGAAACAAACTGAAGAAATTTAAACTATTTTGAAACCTATTCACATCAATTTAATGATACTTAAAAAGAAAAAATTCTTTGAGAAATCTATTCTAGCCTTATTAACAAGGGTAAACAACTTCTTAAACTGCTAAAATACTTCTTTGTATTGTAGGACTTTTTAGGAGGGAAATCTAGAAGCATTCTCCAGTTGAACTCTTTTTAAAAAGGGGATTAAAATGTTGAAATAAATGCCCCCTGTAATGAAAGGAATTCTATCCTAAGAGAAAATATGTGCAGAACAATTACAGGGACATTATTGTTGAGCTTTTTTTTTTTGTCAATCACAAGGAAATGACCATTGTCCGCTTTTATCTTTCTCTCCAATCTAGACCTGGTGACTCCGGTATTTGTTTATTTTTACTACCTCTTATATAAATTGACCCCCCCCCCCCCCCCATTTTCAACTCCCAAATTTTGTCTAAAATTCTTAGACTTATACACGAGTATATACGGTAGATGTATTTAGTCTATAAAAAACGCAAAAATACTTGCTATATAAATTATTTTATTTTATATGTCTAATTTTTACTTATCAGTGTCTATAATTATAGATCATTTGCGTACATTTCTCTGAAAAAAGTATTTGAGGTAATTTCTTCTTATTGAATGATAATAAGCATTTTTCTCACAAATAAATAAATTTAAAAGATAGTTACGGAAACTTTTAGAAAATTGCAGACAAAAATATTTCAGTATATCTATAATATTATAAATGCAGAATTATAGTTGGATTCATAATTTTGGTTAATTAAAAAAATGAAGAAATGATTTAGATATACAAGCATGTCATTTTTAATAAATTTATGCCTAGTGCCCCCAAATTGGGACATTGTGATTTCTCGGAAATAAATTTATTTTTAGATAGAATTATTTTTCAATTGTTCTACAATTATTTTACCCAATTTAGAAACAGAATATATTGTAATAATTGTTCTGTTATACGCTAGTGTGCAAAACTTAAGCAACAACCCCAAAATGCTAATTTCTGAACACGTGAGTACTCAAAAGGAAATTCTATGAAGAGCAAGTGTAAAAAATTGGTACAACCCTAAACAGCACAACTAGTCAATGCGAAGTCTTTGACGTCACACATGGTCACAAGTGTCACAGTCACTACAATGAACTGAAATTTGATATCCTTCATTCCGCTCATTTATACTCTCATTTGGTCACTCCACTGAGAAGTCACCATGACTGCTGCTTTTTTACGAGTCACCAGGTGACTTTACAATAAAGTCCCCTAGTAACTCTCATGTGACTGTCATTTGGACACTCCTTTGTCAAGCTATCATGATTGCTGTTCTGTGACGAGTTCCCAAGTGACAGAAAATAAAATCATTTGGTGACTTTTCACAAAGGAGCGCAATGTTGACTTCACAGTACAGTGTCGGTCACCTGAAAGTCGGTGTGCGTCTTCATTGTGGCATTAGTTGGTGACTCATCACAATGCAATGCTCACAATGACTTCAAAGTTGAGTCTTTAACTAACAGTCACGTGAGAATCACAAGGTGACTACATTGTAACGTCACCTAGTGATCCATCACAAAGCAACAGTCACAGTAACTTTTCAGTGGAGTTACCTTATAACAATCATTTGAGAGTAATAATGAGACGAGTGAAAGATCCCATATTTTGATTCAGCGTAGTGACTGTGACACTTGTAACCATGTGTGACGCCAAGGAGACTTCACACCCACTGGATGTGCTGTAAAGGTCGTAACTGTTTTCTATTCTTGCTCTTTACAGTATTTCCTTTTGAGTACTCACGTCTTCCGAAATGACCATTTTGTGTTTGTTGCTTAAGTTTTGCACACTAGTGTATATAAAGCAGTTATAATTAAACAAAGTACTGAGAACGAAAAAATATGCAGATATAAATGGGTTAATATAGTTTATTAAAAAAAATTACCTAAATGTGTACAAAATGCCAAGAGGAATGAAAGAAATTACACAATGCTTGGCACTGTTTTTTTAGAAGTAAAATGCTCTGTTTTATGATTTTATTTTTTTTTATTTTTTAAAACATTACATTGAAGACATGCGTATTATATTTTATGTATGCGTTATTGAAAATATGCTCGATATATTTAGGTTGTTCTGTAAACATTTTTCGGAGAATTTCTTTTTGAAGTTTTTGGAAACCTATATATTTTAAACTATAACTTAAAATAACAAGAAAAAAAATGCCCACGGCATAGATTATGAAACTTTCCAACACTAACAGAATTTATTTCTAAGATTTAATGTTTCTAAGAAATTTCATCTCTTCATAACACAAAATAAAAGATCTTTTAAAAAAATTTTAAAAACGCATAATGAAGTAAAAATTATTTTCTTGCAATTGTTATCCATATCTGATAATGTGCGAGACTTCTTTCGTGCATATCTATATGTAATGTATAGAATTTAAATACACAAATTAATTTAGTAAAAATTAGTTACATTTAAAATTATATACCAACTGAAACTGCACTTCCAGCAATTATCGATCATATCGTTCAGTGTTGAATTCAGGTGATGGCCCGGGGGGGAACAATCCCCCCGGAGCATTGAAATATCCCCTCCCCCCCGGAAGATTTCAGATTTTGTGCTTTCAATGGTCAAAAAGTGGAATTTCCCCTTCCCCCCCCCCCCGGAGGCACAGAAATCCCTCCCGGAGAAAAGTGTCTGAATTCAACACTGATATCGTTCTGTTACCGAATTTTCTTGTGCGTCCCTGTAAATGAACTATAAATGCTACTTATTCTATACTCCGCAGAAAGCATGTTGTAGTCTACCTCAGTGATGCTTACCAATCTTAGCATGTTTGAAGTATTGAAACATCATTACAATTCACCGCAAACAATTTTAAGGGGGGTCCGGGACACATTTTTGAAAAAAAAATTATTTATTGAGTTAAAATTTTGAATTTTTTTGTGATGGTTAACCATATTATTTTTAAACAAAATCACATGATAAAACTTCTCATAACTTAAAAAAAAATTATTTACAATTTATTAACCCATTAACGACGACTTATTTTACACTTCTTTTAATACTTCGATACCAGTTTTCCCATACTGTTATTTTAACTGATTGAATCTCTGATAATTTCACATTAGATAATGATTTTTTTTTTTTTTTTACTACGACACTGGTATTAATATTTAAAAATTTTGTATCACTTAAATGGTACATTTTCGTACCAACCGGCATTAATGAGTTAAAAAGGTGGGGTAATTTAAAATCGTTATAACTCGAAATATTATTTGTAGAATTTCAATTTTTTTCATTTAAATAAACAGAAATATATAAAATTTAATTTTGATTTAGCATTTTTAAAAATATTAATTAAAAAAAATTAAAAATATTTAAAGACAAAACTTTAAAAAAAAAAAGTGATGTAACTTTAAAAAAAAAAAAAAATCAAAAGTAAATATTTCTTTTCAAATTTGCTGAATCAAAGTTAAAGTAAAGCAATTGAAAAAGACATGTTCCAAGTTAAAACATTTATCTTTAACGGTTCTAGACTTATAACAACTTAAAGACGAGAAATGGTGAAATGACGTAAAAAAGTTTCTTTGGATTTGAAAAGAAGTAGTTTCCTTGACAACCACTGATTGAAAGCTAGATTTCGGAACAAACCAACACAAAAAAATATCACCTGTTCTAATAAAGATAGAAACATGATTTAAACGTCATTTTAAGCAGAAAGAAACAGGAAATTTTTTAATGCAATAATTATTATTTTTAAAAATTTGAAAATTTTTGTGTGTCTGTAATTTTTTGTGTGTCCCTGTAAACGTACTATAAAGGATACACACTTCATTTTCAATGCCGAACATTCTATAGTGAAGACGTACCTCAATGTATAAAAATGACATGGCAATCAGAGTCTATTTACAAGAGTTAGAACAAGGACAGACGAGCAGACAAACTGTATTCCTAACTATTTTTCATTTATGTTGGAAAGTGTTAAAAATGAAATTCCAATTTAAAATTGGTTCATTTGGACAATAGAGAGACGACTCATAATGGCATCCCCCTAACCCCTAAGGTGGTGTTAAAATTGTAATTATTTTTCTCATTCTGTGTGTTATTGTCTCCTTATGTGAATCAATTTCATAGGTTCGAGGTTCCTTTTAACTAATAAAACAAATGTTCCGTGCAGAGGGTTAAAGGGCGTTTCGAAAGCTTTAGAACATTTTGTCATATCTCAGCTACAGTTTTAGGAAGGAGGCCTGTTATAGGGATTGTTGCATTGATGGTTTAGAAACATGAAGTGAACGGAGCTCTGGCATCTCACAAGATAACTGACAATGTTAACCCATAATTGCTGTTAGCAGTTTCGCAGACCGCTGCTTATTTCATTTTTCACACTTCAAATTTTCATTTTCAGTTTGTAGATAGAGTGAAATATTGTTTCGTTTGGAGCTCTAGTATACTATCAGTAGAGACCTCTGAATGGGTTAACTATAATAGTCCTGTATATACAATTTAGTACGGAAACAGTATCATTTGAGTTAACACTTAACTGCTGTGACTGAAATTGTGATAAAACTACTGTGAGCGGTCTCGGAGACTGCTTGATCGAAAGATGAATAAAAGGTTCAATTAACTCACTGGACACCGTCTCTGTACTAAACTTAATGTACGGGACTATTATAATTAAAATTCGCTTATTCAGAAGTCTCTAGCGATATTACTAGGGCTCCGAACAAAACAAAATTTTATTAGTATCTATAGTTAAAACTGGAAATATAAGTTAAACTGTGTAAATTAAAAAAAGCAGCTGTCTGTGAGACCGCTAATAGCAGTTAAGTATTAATCTAACATTTTATTAATCTTTCGATCAAGAGGCCTCGGAGACCGCTTTCAGTAGCTATGCGACAATGTCTGTCGACAGTTAAGGGTTAAACTTATTCTTATGACCTTTCAGATACCCACCATAAAACCACAAAACTCTAATTCGGATTAATTACCTTAATTTCCGGCCTGTAATCCGCGGATCAAAAAATCCTGTTTAGACCCGGAAATTTTATTTCATTAAAACGTAACTTCTTAAATCGCTGTCAATATTTCACTTCCATTATTGAATAAAATTTCTGGATCGAAACATAATTGTTTGATCTGCAAATTATAGGCCGGAAATTACGGTGCTTGAATTTTTAGACATAATTGACTCTGTCTATTATGCTGCTTAACCCTTAAATACTATGACAGAAATTGTTGCATAGCTACTGTGAGCGGTCTCTGAGACCGCTTGATAGACAGATGAATCAAAGGCTCGATTAACTCATGTACTTTATGTGCAGGATTTTTATAATCAAAATTCACCGATGGAGAAGTGTCTAACGATAGTACTAGATCTCCAAGCGGAACAAAATTTCGCTAGTATCTGTTGTTAAACTGAAAGTTACAAGTTAAACAGTTTAAAAAAGCTCGATCTGCGAGACTGCTAACAGCAGTTGGGGTTTTGTACCTTTTTAAACGCGACGAATATAAACACTGTTTGAATTAGTGTATCTGCAAAACCTTTTTATGTATGAAAATGAAATTTTGACTGCTGATTAATCATATTCAGCTTTTTAATATACTACCATTGGGAAAATGACTGGCCTTTTATACAGAATTTGTTCATTATTGAAATTAAAATAACTCATTTTTTTGCTCCTTAAGTCATTGCGCTCATATCTTGAGAACGTAAGTATGGATTGTTATGCAATTTGATGTAGGTAATAAGCACATTAATGTGTTTAAAATGATCTACTTTTAAGTATTTACAGTGATAAGATTTTTTGATATGATTATTTTTATTCAGTAAAAAATGTAAAATTTTGATTTTTTTTTCTTAACATGATTAATGAAATATTTTTGACCTAGTAGATCATTTTAGAAATACATATGTGCTTATTATCTATATCAAATTTCATAACAATCCATGCATACGTTCTCAAGATATAATTACGGAGTAAAACAAAGAGCTATTTTAATTTCAACAATACACAAATTCTGTAAAAGACTAGTCAGTTTCTAATGATAGTATATTAAAAAGCAGAATATGTTTAATCAGCAATCAAATTTTTGAATTTATACATAAAAAAGCTTTTGAAGATACACCAATTCAAACTTTGAATGATTTTGTCGATTTTTGGCGAGTTTATAACGATACAAAGACAAGGGTTAAATGATAATTTCAAAATGTTCGGCTAAGCTCTAATTCTACCATCACTTTCTTACAACTCGTTTCTACCTCAAACTTTACAATAAACAACTTTAAAATAGTTTCATTTTTAAAATGATTGCAAAAACAATCTTTTTGTTTACTGACTAATAAGGAAAAACAACCTTGCCTAAGAACACGGAGCAATTCCTTCAGGTGGATTAGATTTAGTTGCAACATTTGTCGCATAACTACTGTGGGCGGTCTCACTGACCGCTCAATTATCTTATAAGATACTGTTTCTCTACTAAACTTTTTGCACATGACTATTAGAATTAAATTTCATCTATTCAAAAATCTCTAGCGATAGTACTAGGGCTCCAAAGGAAACAAAATTTCGCTAGTAGCTATAGTTAAACTGGAAATTACAAGTTAAACTTTGAAAATAGCAGCGGTCTGTGAAACCGCTAACAGGAGTTAATGAACCTTTAACTGCTGTTAGTGCTCTCACATTTTTTTTTATTTTCACAGAGCCGGTCAGTTTAACTAGATACTACTGAAATTTTGTTTTGTTTGGAGCTTTAGTACTATTGCTAGGTACTTCGGAATAGGTGAGTTTTGAATATGATAATGATGTGCATAAATATTTTGGTACAGAAACAGCATCCTATCAGTTAATCGATCCTTTTATTAATATTTCGATCGAGCGCTCTCAGAGACTGTTTACAGTATTATCTGTGATAGTAGTTCAAAGTTAATTATAAAATATTTTCACATCCAAACTGTAAATTGTTAAATATTCGGTTATAAAATTTTTCAATTAACCCCTTATGTACCAAATTAATGAAAGTTTCGCCTTCCAAAGCATTTTTCTGAATATTTGAAAATATGTTAGTAAATTTCTGCAATCATTAAATACATTTTAGGAATTTTTTAATTTATTAAAATGTAATTAACTAAATCAGTATTTACAGGGATTTTGTAGATTATTTACAACACTGCCGAAATCATTTATTCAGGGCATTTTATAGAATTAGGAAATGTACAAAAGTAATGGCCTTGCATGTAACCATAGAAATTTTCCTGAACTTAAACTTTGAATTGGTTATCCTTACGTAAATACGGGTTAGGTTCCCTTAGAAAGACCCCCCCCCCCCTCCATGGGCCTATATCCCTTGTGCAGATAATAGGCCATCATTGTTACACCAACAGAACGGAAACTTTAAACTGAATGTCTTTCAACATCAAAAAAGCTGAGCAGTTAAATAGAAAATATTCATTTAAAAATACTTTTGCTTTGTACAGCGAATAATGTTTTTGGAACATGATAAAGTAAAGTGATTAGAACTCGTGTTAACTTGCATTAATGTATTAATGACGATAGATGGGTTAAATGAATTTTATAACAAGTTTCTTTTAATGGTACCTTAACCGTTTGACGGCTATGCAGTGCTATCGCGCTTCCAAATAGATGGATAGCTGTCAAACGGTTAACGTGACTGGTGTAGCGTCTACCAGTTGCGTGTGATGTAGCTGAGGATGTTGTCACAAGATGGTGACTGTTGTTTGTTTAGCTTAGCTTGTTGAAGCTTAGCTTGTTTGGACTTGAAATCTGGAAGCGCGACAGCGCTGCATAGCCGTGTCAAACGGTTAAGGTACCGTCTGTGTATAAAGGGTTAAAGAAGCGATGTTTACTAGGTTTATAATCGCATTATTTTATGTATTTCTGACAATACTTTTACCAATCATTTTCGTAAAATTCTTTAAGATGGATTAGATTTTCACTACATTAACATCACAAGGTTTTGATTTTCTCAGTTCTTTAACACAATATTACCATCCTTGTATCAGTAAGATACAGTATCTTTTTTTTCTGGCTTTAAAGGAACTTTACATATGTAACTATCAACATTTTGGTAATTTTGGACCCCCCCCCCCCTCCCTTAATGATATCGTTGTCAATGTCTAAAAATTCTTATTTTTACGTTTTTTTTTTCTTTTTATACGTTTTCAGTGATATACAGATAGGGTTATACATTTATTATTCGCATACTTTATGGATTCAAATGAAGAGAAAAAGTCAATAAAATATCACTATTATACATGAATTAACTTTATAAGAAATAACATCTAAAAGAGATAGCATTTAAAAGTATTTAAAAATAGCTTATTGTGACATAATACATCCAACAATAACAATACTAATAATTGTCTTCTTGCACTTGACCCCTGCACGGGGAGGATGAAAACAAAACTTCTTATCAACAAAACAGGTGGACAACATTCTTTCTCTACTAGTAAACACAAGTATTTCAAACATAGGTCGCATTTGGTTTCTCCATCAGAGAATAATATACTCGGAAGAACAGGAATGCCGAACGTTGGGGTTATTCCATATTGTGGAATGAAAGGAATTTAAAGTCATTTTATGGCATTAATAATAACTTTGTACACTTATTAATTTTCAGCAGAGTGTGTAAATATAAGTGTCTAAATAATAAGTGTATAAATATTCACTGATACTGGGTTTAATTTGTCTCATGCATGCCAACGGTGTTGTGCTCATGATTGACTTTCCATCTTGTGCTGCGTGTTTGTAGCCTTGCCATATAAGAGTGAGAAAATGCTAGACTGGATGTCGTCTGGATAGCTTAATTGGTAAAGCACTTGGTGCGCTAAACCAAGGGATCCGGGATCGAACCCCGGTCTGGACATTTTTTCACTCTAATGGTTCCACGCTGTTCAGTAAAGTGATATTACATTCTTTGTATTTCAATAACTTTGTATTTTTTTTAACTTTTTGTATTTTTCCAAAAATAGATAAAACCTAGAAAAAAAATCAGACAATTTTAATGTATAGAAAAAGTTACAGAAATATATATATATATTTTGTTGCGATCAAAAATGATAACGATATCAAGACACATTCCCCCTCCCCTTGAGATATCTTCCACTATCAAGTATCAGGACCCCCCCCCCTCCCTGCCATTTAAAGTGATAACGTTATACAGGGTGTCCATAAATGATTGTCCCAGTTTCCTTACCTCATAACTTTTGATTTAAGACTATGAAGAAAATTATTATTACATATTCGTAAATTATAACTCAAAGTTCTTTAATAATATAATTTAAGTTACATATGCGTAATGTTGCAACTGAAAACGTTATTAAGCAAATAACTATTATAATCAAATAATAATTAATATTAAAATTTTATCAAAGTTATTAATGAATTATATAATATCTAATTTGTACTCATAATTCATTGACAGCTTTTTGATAAATTTTATAAAATTTTAATATTAATTATTATTTGATTATAATCGTTATTGGATTAATAGCGTTTTAAGTTGCAACTTTACCCATATGTAACTTACTTTGTATTATTAGAAAAAACTTTTTGAACTGTAATTTACAAATATGTAATATTTTTTGTCCTATTCTTAAATCAGAAGTTATGAGGTAAGGAAACCGGGACAATCATTTATGGACACTCTGTATATGTACAGCCCCAAAGGTTTCTTTGGAGATGCTAATTTGGTACAATATTTTTAGTTTTTGTGATTTAAAAGCATTGAACATGCATTTCTAGTTAATTACTTACCTTCCCGGAAATATCGCTCTATGAAGTGTGTAAATATGCAAATGACGTCATGTGATCTCAGTTAGCCTCGATCTCACAAGTACAATGAAAGCAATAACGTAATTTTTTTGAGGATAGCAATCGAGTGTTAAAGTCATTTACAAGAGGAAAGAATCAACAAACTATTACATAAGGGGGAAACCCGTGTGGCTATACTAAACGGAAATTTCACGACAGTAGCAAAATGTGATTAAGTGATTATCTAACGGATTAAAAAAAATAATATCCCTTTTGTAAAAGGAAAAAGTAAATCAATCCTTATCGCTATTAGTGTTGCGCAACAAATCTTATTTTAAATGGTTGCGAGAAAGTAATTAAAATGTTTCTTGCTTTCTGATATATTTTTTTAAAAACTTAATCCTTAACTGTTGTTAGCGATCTCACAGTTCGCTGTTTTTACCATATTTCACAGTTTAACGTGTAATTTTCAGTTAAACTATAGATACTAATGAAATTTTGTTTCATTTGGAGCTATAGAACTTTCGCTAGAGACTTCTGAATAGGTGAATTTTAATTATAATAGTACGTAAAGTTTAGTACAAAAACAGTATCCTATGAGTTAATCGAGCCTTTTATTCGTTCTTCGATCAAGCAGTTTCAGAGACCGCTCACAGCATCTATTCCACAATTTTTGTCGCAGCATTTAACGGGACTTTATAACCTTTGAACTAATTTTTTTGAGTTTTTTATACCTTTTTGATATATTAAATAGTTTTATGAAGAAAAATGATTTAATCAAGAAAATATGCAATACTTGTGGTAATTTTTAAATTTTTTTTAAAAATATTAAAACCCCTACTTCTACAATTTTTTACAATTTTTAAACTTTTTTTTCGTGTTCTTCTGAAAAATGTGTGCTATAATGGTAGGGGTCAGATTTCCAAACAGTTAATTGGTTTAAGAGAAAACATGATATATGTAAAAATTTAAATGGAATATTTACTTAACATTTTTATTTAAAAAAAATAAAATATTTATAATACGGAAAATACGATCTCTAATTTTATGAAATGCACCTTAACCCTTAACAGAAATCGTCGCATAACTACTGTGAGTCAGTATATGAGACCGCTTGATTGAAAGATGAATAAAAGGCTCGATTAACTCCTAGTATTTTGTTTTTATACTAAACTTTATGTACGGGGCTTTATAATTAAAATTCATCTATTCAGAAGTATCTATCGATAGTACTAGCGCTCTAAACGAAACAGAATTTTACCAATATATGTAGTTAAATTAAATTACAAGTTAAACTGTGAAAATTGAAAAAAAAAAAATAGCGGTCTATAGAGATCGACGTCAGCTGTCCAATGCAATAGAAAATCATTTAAAAATAGTAAGAGATTTTTTTTTAAATCTCCCATAGGATAAGCATTAGCGAGTGGATGCTTTTGCGTGAATGAAGTAGCTTCTTAACCTTTTGGTTATGGACTTGAACTGGCGAGTATTTTTATATTCACTTGTACCACAATTTATAAAAGAATTGCTTTGTGGTAGATTTCTGTTGAAATTATCTTGGTATAAGTGTATGTATGGCAGGTATTAGTATTGAAAAAGTTGTGAAAATAGAATAAAGAAAAAGTCCTTCCGGTTTGTACCGGGAGGAAAAGGTAGCTTTCATAGTCCATGTTTTTAAAAGTTCAATTCATTTTACTCAAATACCCAAATCTAAAATGCTTGGAACCCGATTATAGAAGATTCAATCCCGGTTTTCGTTAATACTGAATTTGAATGCGAATTTCAGCATAACAAATATCAGATTGTTTCAAAATGTCAGCCACCCTAGAATTTCAAACTGCTATATCTCAGCCATTTTTTAAGATAAAGCCAAAGCAAAAAAATGTTCCGGAATCCTTGTATCACAATCTAACACTTAACGGAAACATTTTTTTCAATTTATAATTTTTTTTGTACATCCTTTTTTGAATTTAAAAAAATTAAAAACATTTAACTGGCCGCCATTTGAAACAAGATGCCGGATGAAGCTGGCCAACGAACTCGGTCGAGACCTTGGTATGTTATGTACACATGATCAGTCACATTCATATCGGTCATATACGAGAGTTAAAACATGACAAATGTCAGATATATAAATCAACATTTGAACGGAAGGTGGTTATTTGGTCTGGGGGTCATGATCGGTGAAAATGTACCAAAGTTTTTTTGAACTGCTTTCCTCCGACGGCTGTAATAGGTAGCTTTTTGTAATCAAAGCTACCTAATAGTCTCTGGGACGACATATGTCCCATCCCCATAATCAAAATGTTAATAGATGCCGTCCTAAACAAAGATAATTTTAGGCACGTAAAAACAGTTTTTGTTATTTACATTCAATAAATCCAATAAAATGAAATCTATCGGGCAGTAAATGTATTCATAACTTAAGTGAAGGTTGTCTTAACAAATCCGCTATTTTAGAGGAAGCAATCGCAGTAGTTTTGGTTACATTTTTCTTAAACTTGAATATCTCGAAACTTTTATTTAGTTATTTGCCTTGTTTTACATCAAGATACCTTCAATTAATGACCTATATAAGAGTAAAAAACCCACACTTTTCTCCTTTCGCTACGAAACATGAAAATCTGTGCTCATTGAACTGGGAAATAATTTTATGATATATAATTCGTATCTCGAAGTCTGTGAAAGCTTTAAAACTCACTAAAATTCCTGCATAAAATGATGCATAATAAAATCTGGAACTGGTTATTTCCTATTCATTTCCGTCCAACATTTAAATTAACCAAACTAGGAAACTGCATTGTAACCCATTTGTTCCGAGAATTATTTCTTGAGATTCTTTGCGCTTTAAACATAAAACTCTCTCTTTTGTCTGCTATTATTGCCTGAGGACATATTTGACATTTATTGTTGAATTATTGATTTTTTTTTTTGCCTGGAAGGAAAATTTGCCGGTGGGAAGCAGCATAGTCAAAAGAAATGAAAATTCATGGGACAACACCAAACATGTAGTAATTAGACTTTATGCGGAAAATAAAAACTAAGTGTAATAGTGGATAGTTACAAATCACTGGCAAAATGAATTATTGTTGCTTTTACCAGTGTTGACAGTACGTACTTAAAAAAAAAAAAAAAAAAAAAAAAAAAAAAAAAAAATTCAGATTGTTTGATTCCCACCACTTTTTAAAAATAGTGTAATTGGCCTTATTCTCGTATTATATAACTGTCATTAAATAAGGCCAATTACACTATTTTAAAAAAGTGGTGGGAATCAAACGATATGAATTAAAAACAAGTGGGTAAGAGTGGTGTAATATCGCATGAAGGGTTTCGTTTAATATTAAGCATCCCCTGCCGCTGGAAAGTGGAGCTAAAATCTGTAAGGCGATGGAAAACCAAGTTGAATGAGCCAAACTCCGTTGTGATCGGGCCCATAGAACCCGAGATAGCATTGCGCCCGCGCCCCTGGCGGTGGAAAGCATTGTTTATAATCTTTTATCTGTTGTATTCAAAAGTAAATAAAATGAAAAAAAATGACCAACCGATGTTTTTATTTCTTAATCAGCATATGATTTTGCGTATGTATACCAATTTTCAAATCCGTATCTTATATAGTTTAAAAAAAATTGTATATACCTTAAAATTGATGAGTACATTTTAATTCTGTCAGCGCTGTTTCCGGCAACCTTCTTCTTTCATTGAGTTAAAACGGGTGTTGTTTTGAGTTTAAAAAAAAATTATTTTCCAATGGGAGATTAATAAAATTTTAATCACAGCAGTTGAGGGTTAATCACATATTTGTGTCAGTAACCTTCAAAAACACGGACGGCGCAACTCGGTGAAAGAACAGTTGTAAATTCCAAAGTAATTAAGTGATTAAGTAATTAAGTTATTAATTGTAATTAAATTAGACTTTAAAAAATTATGTTTATTACTCTTGTACTACTACTGGACATTGAACTAAACAAATATATCATTTAAAGCTGTTATTTACAATTTAAAAACCGTTGTCGCATAGAGTTCGCCGCCCGTGTCTTTATTTTAGTACAAACCGCCCGTGTATTTAAAGATTAAATAAGGAAAATATTACTTTATTACTTTTCGAAACTAGTGGTATGAACCCTGAAAATATAAAACGTTGTCAGGAAATCCTGCCAATCGTATTAAATGGATTGAGCAAGCTTGGAAAGTACATTCTAGTATTCTTTGTTTGAAAAAGAAGGGTCCTTTTCATACGGAAATCGTATATTTCCATACAAACACATGTTATGACTTTTTCGGTAAATTTTGCCAAACAGGAAGTCATTAGTTCATGTATTTTACGATTTATGAAGGTTTAAAGTTTGGGACTATATTTATGTTCAATTCATTCGTAATCGTTACAAAACAGCATGCAATGTGTGTAGTTTTTTAAGCAGAACTCGAAAAGCATTTGGCGAAATTAACTGTCATTTTGGATTTGTACATTTGAAGCTTCTAGAAATCCATTTATTTAAAAAATATATAGGTTACAATTCATATTGTTTTCGAAAGTTAATTCAAAAAAATATTTTTTTCAAAATAAATTTGAAAAACATTTTGGATTTATTTTAACAAATATTGATTTTTAGAAACTTCAAATAGGCTAATCTAAAACTTCAACACATTCCGCGAAGTAGTTCTTGAGTTATGGTTAAATAACTTCTTGTATTGCAATTGTTTTGCAACGATTAGAAATAGTTAACATCGGGAGTTCCAATTTTTAAACCTTGATAATTCCTAAACTATTTGACCGAAAGACTTTCGGTTTGGCATTCTAAGGTAAAATTTACTGAAAATGCCAAATAAGACGTCAAAATTAGGTATTCGTATTGAAATTTTCAGTGCTTTTTATAATTTCAGTATGAAGACAACCCTCTCCCCCCCCCCCCCCCCCAGCTTAATTTTTTAACATAAATTCAAAGAAGACATGGTTTTCATTTGAATGGTTATTGGGAAAATTTGGTGATAACAGATTAAAAATCATGACACATAAATATGTGTTCCAGCAATATTTCCCAGAGCGCCATACCACAAGAATACGTGTGTCATTAAGAATAAGGGTGCCATTTTCATTGAAGACAATTTATTGCTATGAAACGGGACTATTGATAATTTATTGATATGTGTTTAAAAATTAACCCCGTAGCACCCCAGGCATGTTTAGTGATTTCAGTTTGATGTTCAACGCGCAAAAATAATTAAAATTGGATATTTTTGAATTCAAAATATATAAAGTTAACACTTTGTGTAAATTATAAAACATTGCCACGATTGATAATTGAAAACCGTCTTGATAAACTGTGAAAACCGATTTGTAAACGACTGCCAAAACAGTCACTTAATGTATTAAATATAGATGTTCTCTCTTTTTTGGCCGACAGTACATTTTGTGAGAACAAAGTGTAGAAAAATCACGTTTGTCGTCAAATTTGCGCGCTGAAAGGTTACTTATGTGTGGTATCCCGTTCTAGCTACTTCCTGTTTTATATGCCCACAGTACTTTGACTCGATACAAAATGGAGACTTGGGAGAGATCAGAGTAGCTGGTATCTATGGAGCACCTAGAGAAATATACAGTCGTTACATGACTACCTGCAATAACGAAACAATCTGGTCCTCCAAACGAAAAAGTAAAAATCCCATAATTCGAAAGATATAGACCATAGACAAGGGTTCGGCAGTCTACGCCACGTGTGAACGTATTTTCAGCGGCTCGCAGAAAGAAGCTTTCTTTTTCTGGTATTATGACTTTATTTTTCACTTAATTTATAAATGAAATTATTAGTATTATACTGTCAGGGGTCTGTCCAGACTTTATCCCAGGGACCTGTTTTTGTGAAATTGTGAACAGCTTTTTACATATGTGAAAAATCTAGACATAATTTTGGGAATTTGAAATGATCCTTATATTCAGGTTCTTGTTTATAGATATTTAAGAAGATATATATATGTAAAATACACATTTTCTTTATATGTGTAAAAGGGATAGTCAGATTTTACTTTTAAATGATTAAATTTGTGAAAGATTTGGAGAGGGAAAAGTTTTGTGAAAAATCCATTTTTAAGACAAAGAATTTTGTGAAGAATTATCCAAAGAATTATCTTAAGAGTGCAAAGAATTATCCTGTTTTAAGGTGAAAAATTTTATCAAGGGTCCTGTTTTGGGATGAAAAATTTTATGAAGGGTCCTATTTTGGGATGAAAAATTTTATGAAGGGTCCTATTTTGGGATGAAAAATTTTATGAAGGGTCATATTTTGGGATGAAAAATTTTATGAAGGGTCCTATTTTGGGATGAAAAATTTTACGAAGGGTCCTGTTTTGGGATGAAAATTTTTGTGAAGGGTCGGTCCTGTTTTGAAATGAAAATTGCAAAGGGTCCTTTAAAGGAAGCAGTTTCTTACTCAACGGATCCCTGACTGTATACATAAAATATTTTATGCTAATATTGGTGTCGTACCTTTTGGTTGTAGAAATGAATAAGGAATTTGTTAAATTACTTGAGAATCGTATTGGACATTAGTAATTAATTTTTTATTGCATTATAAACTAAGAAGGTTTAGTAGCGAAGATCCCGCAGTGCTTGAAAAATGTAATAGAAAAACTTTTGTGAAAATTATCTTCATAGTGGAGAACTTCATTGGCTCGCGGGGAATTTAACAAGTTCACTGCCGGGTTAAAATTACCGGAATTTTATTTTATTTAGAAAGTTCGAATTCATATCAGAAAATACCAATAGCAATATTTACTTTATTTAATTACAGACATTTCGTGATTACATAAAATAAAAATCTTTATTTCGAAATTTCCGGTATGAATTCGTAATTTTGAATTAAAAATTGACTGGCAAAAACACGAGTATACTCGCTGTTGGCAGCGAATGAGTTAAATTGCTTTCAATTGCGGATATATAGATATTCCCCTCTACAACAATATAAGTTCGCTTAGTCGAGTAAACATTTTGAACTGATTTATATCATTTATTGAAGAAATTGTGATGTTTCTTGATGATTGAAAAATGACATTTGAAGCAATTAAATTATAAAAATTGCTTATTCAATTTTATATTTCTAAATCGGGGGTTTCGAATTATATTCGAATTGATAATATTCAATCTTATCCCCATCTTTTAGAACAATAAGGGCTCTAACAACTGAACCGCGGGGCATAGAGCTACCAATTTTATGGTATTGTAATATTCGCCTTATTTAATCGCAGAAAGTTCATTCAAACTCTACTATTAAATAAGATGAAGATTACCCTATAAAATTAATGGTAGCTCTGCGACCCGCAATTGAGTTGTTGGAAATGATGGTGATAAGATTGAAAATTATCAATTCGAACTTTATAAGAAAACTAGCTGGCTTCGCCCGCCAGCGGGCCCCTAATTTACATCGGTGCCTCGAAACTTTTGTATCCTCCGGCTCGCATCCCCCTCGAACCGAACGAACCTCCGACCCGGGTCCCCGCTGCCTTCGGCACCGTACACCGGTCGTGCTACGCACGCACCGGATAATCCCATAATTTGCACATAGAATAGTATAAACCTGTCACTGAACGAACCTCCGGCTCGGGTCCCCGCTGCCTGCGGCACCGTATAGCAGTCGTTCCGACCCTGGTCCCCGCTGCCTTCGGCACCGGATAATCCCTTAAATTGCACATAGAATAGTATAAACCTCTAACTGAACGAACCTCCGGCTCGGGTCCCCGCTGACTGCGGCACCGTATAGCAGTCGTGCTGCGCACGCGTTGCATTATACGTTAGTTCCACCTTCCGCCACCAGGTGGCGCAAATAGAAAAAATAAACCTCGAATAAGATAAACCTCGAACTGAACGAACCTCTAGAACCCCACAGTTAAGATAAAAAAACTTGAAGGGGGGGGGGAGGACACTGCTTTTCCTTAAACAACTGAATTAGACTGCCGGAAAAAAAAAATCTGATGTCAAACAACTTATTTAGACTACCGGACTTCTTGTTCAAAGACAGGGACCTGTAGGAAAACTTAAAACTGAAAAAAAAAATCGATAACGGGCCGAAATCCGCTTTTCCCTATCATAATATCTGGTTGCCACTCTAAAACAAAAACTTAAGATACTCGTTATGGCAGTTTTTAGACGCGGCCTACTTCTTAAAATCGTAATATCTAGCCGGCACTGTAATAGAAATCTTTCTTTTGCTTTAATTATACAAATAACGATGATTAATTACACAATAAAATAATATATCGGCTCCTAATGAAGATATGAGAATAATTTTTAGATATTCTGAAAGCAGAATCCATTTTGAGTCGCCCTGTCAAAGTTTGGAATTAATGCGCCCTTTAGATTCGGAAATGGGCCCCTCCCTCCGAAAGACCGCAGTTGAAAGTCACGTGACTATTTTATCTCTTTCAGAAATGACTTATCCACAGACGATTCGTCTGCGTTGAATGTTGAAATAAAAAAGAAGCTGTCTCTTCGGAATAGAAATAAATTCATTTGCCGTGTCATTAATGAGTTTTAATTGATATATTCAAAAATTACTGGTCGATTTTTACGAATTTTTTTTTGTTGAATTCGCGATTTTTTTATACACGTGTTAGCAAATTTTCGCGAATGTAGAGTCATTATTTCCACTTGTTTCAAAAAGGAGTGGGGCGATTTGATCTCGGATCTGTCGACCCTGCATTCTTTACGGCAACCTTTTTTTACGTCTGAGGTCGATGTTGGATGTCTGGTCAGTTTTTGGCCGAAATAAAGAAAAGTTACGGTCCAAATTTCAAAAAATTTGACGTTTTGGAACGACAAAAATCGGCCGCGTGTGTACCCCGATTTTCGGATCGATACCTCCGGTACAGTTTTTTTTATTCGATGATGCGTTAAAAAGCGACGATTTGGATGTCTGCGATTATCAAAACGGAAATTTTTTTCGATTCTTTTTCCAGTTCGGTTTCGGTCGGTAATTAAAACACTTTCGCTCATTAATAACTCCCCGGGTCCGGGTCGGAATCCCGACCCGATCGAAACTTGAGCGTCGCGCCTTTTTTGCGAATTTTTCGGTCCGCGTCCGCCGTCCGTGCGTCGCCTGGTCCCGGAGCCTTTGCGGGTACAAAGGTGGAGTGCACAGACAGACAGAAAGAAAGAAAGAAAGAAACACACACAGACGTTTACCGTCCTTAATATTAGGAACTAGCTGGCTTCGCCCGCCAGCGGGCCCCTAATTTACATCGGTGCCTCGAAACTTTTGTATTCTCCGGCTCGCATCCCCCTCGAACCGAACGAACCTCCGGCCCGGGTCCCCGCTGCCTTCGGTACCGTACACCGGTCGTGCTACGCACGCACCGGATAATCCCATAATTTGCATAATCCCTTAATTTGCACATCGAATAGTATAAACCTCTAACTGAACTAATCTCCGACCCTGGTCCCCGCTGCCTTCGGCACCGTATACCGGTCGTGCTACGCACGCACCGGATAATCCCTTAAATTGCACATAGAATAGTATGAACCTGTCACTGAACGAACCTCCGGCTCGGGTCCACGCTGCCTGCGGCACCGTATAGCAATCGTTCCGACCCTGGTCCCCGCTGCCTTCGGCACCGTATACCGGCCGTGCTACGCATGCACCGGATAATCCCTTAAATTGCACATAGAATAGTATAAACCTCTAACTGAACGAACCTCCGGCTCGGTAGCAGTCGTGCTGCGCACGCGCTGCAGTATACGTTAGTTCCACCTTCCGCCACCAGGTGGCGCAAATAGAAAA
The DNA here is from genome assembly GCA_963931845.1 of Maratus michaelseni. Classification (NCBI taxonomy): domain Eukaryota; kingdom Metazoa; phylum Arthropoda; class Arachnida; order Araneae; family Salticidae; genus Maratus; species Maratus michaelseni. The sequence goes on along the minus strand of OZ007599.1, from coordinate 21,502,751 downwards.
AATAAACCTCGAATAAGATAAACCTTGAACTGAACGAACCTCTAGAACCCCACAGTTAAGATAAAAAAACTTGAAGGGGGGGCGGGGAGGACACTGCTTTTCCTTAAACAACTGAATTAGACTGCCGGAAAAAAAAATCTGATGTCAAACAACTTATTTAGACTACCGGACTTCTTGTTCAAAGACAGGGACCTGTAGGAAAACTTAAAACTGAAAAAAATAAAAAAATCGATAACGGGCGAAGCCCGCTTTTCCCTATCATAATATCTGGTTGCCACTCTAAAACAAAAACTTAAGATACTCGTTATGGCAGTTTTTAGACGCGGCCTACTTCTTAAAATCGTAATATCTAGCCGGCACTGTAATAGAAATCTTTCTTTTGCTTTAATTATACAAATAACGATGATTAATTATACAATAAAATAATATATCGGCTCCTAATGAAGATATGAGAATAATTTTTAGATATTCTGAAAGCAGAATCCATTTTGAGTCGCCCTGTCAAAGTTTGGAATTAATGCGCCCCTTTGATTCGGAAATGCCCCCCCCCCCCTCTGAAAGAACGCAGTTGAAAGTCACGTGACTATTTTATCTCTTTCAGAAATGACTTATCCACAGACGATTCGTCTGCGTTGAATGTTGAAATAAAAAAGAAGCTGTCTCTTCGGAATAGAAAGAAGTTCATTTGCCGTGTCATTAATGAGTTTTAATTGATATCTTCAAAAATTACTGGTCGATTTTTACGAATTTTTTTTGTTGAATTCGGGATTTTTTTATACACGTGTTAGCAAATTTTCGCGAATGTAGAGTCATTATTTCCACTTGTTTCAAAAAGGAGTGGGGCGATTTGATCTCGGATCTGTCGACCCTGCATTCTTTACGGCAACCTCTTTTTACGTCTGGGGTCGATGTTGGATGTCTGGTCAGTTTTTGGCCGAAATGAAGAAAAGTTACGGTCCGAATTTCAAAAAAATTGACATTTTGGAACGACAAAAATCGGCCGCGTGTGTACCCCGATTTTCGGATCGATACCTCCGGTACATTTTTTTTTATTCGATGATGCGTTAAAAAGCGACGATTTGGATGTCTGCGATTATCAAAACGGAATTTTTTTTCGATTCTTTTTCCAGTTCGGTTTCGGTCGGTAATTAAAACACTTTCGCTCATTAATAACTCCCCGGGTCCGGGTCGGAATCCCGACCCGATCGAAACTTGAGCGTCGCGCCTTTTTTGCGAATTTTTCGGTCCGCGTCCGCCGTCCGTGCGTCGCCTGGTCCCGGAGCCTTTGCGGGTACAAAGGTGGAGTGCACAGACAGAAACACACACACACACAGACGTTTACCGCGCTTAATATTAGGGACTAGCTGTTTAACCCGTTCTACGCACGGGAGTTCATGAATTGAATTCTAAAATTAAAAATGAGTACAACCAAATGTATCTATGTAATATGTAGAAAAATATTTTTCTACTACTATGCGTTTTTTTTGAATGAAATTTATCATGTTGCTATGGCAGCAGACGATAAAACGATATCTTTGGAATAAGGGAATAAATAGAATAAAAATTTTTGTTGATGTTTGTGATAAAATGTTTTTCTGTATTTTTTTTAAAAAGGTAATAATTAAACGCAATTAAATAATTTCTAATTATTTGCATGCGAGGTAAAAGAATGATCGTAATACCCGCTACAGCTTCTTAGTATTGCAGCATGTGGCCTACGTAATATATATATATCCAGTGGCGTAGCTACATATTTAGTGCCCTGGAGCAAGTAAAATTGGCGCGCCCCCTTGTCGCTTAAAAGAAATGTATCAAAATTTGTTTTAAAGTTTAAAAAAAAATTCTCATTTCGATTTTAAATCTTATTTTTAACAAAATAAACTATCATTCTTTAAGTGTGGGGTAGGGGAGACCGGGGCAAGAGGAAGAGTGGAGCAAGATGACGAATGTGTTAATTTTTTCGTTTTCAGCTAGGTGGCAGCATCAACCGGACACTACTGGCTCTCCTATCGGCCGTTCGTTAAACAATACTATAGAGACGCTGAAATCGCCATTTTTGTGTCAGTTGTGAAGCTTTGATTGTTTTCCGCTGCCACGTTATAACTTTACGCATGTATAAATAAGCTCTGCTACAGATACATGTAAGATATATCGTTTCTCTTTAATATTTATGAGTAACTTAGTTTAAATACTACCTATTACCATGAATAAATGTCAATTAATCGCCTTCCTTCATGGCAATGAAAACGAATATTTTTAAAAAGGCAGTCCGGGGCCAGATGACGAGCTCGTCATCTGGCCCTGTGTTTCGGAATTTATTAAACGAACTATGTTGTCCATTCTATTTAAATCCTGTAAACGCTTGTTTGTCTGTGTGTTTGTTCGCACGACCTTGCGCTTCTATCTCCTCTGGGGCTAAGGGGCGCATGGGATCGTTGAAGGTGTCGTTCGAAAGGGGGCGACCAGAGGAAGACATTTTTGCCATCCGCTAAGCCCCCCCTAGCCTCCCGAAAGAAAAACCCTATCGGGGTCCGTATCTCCACTTCCAAGCGTCCGATCGGTACGAGGAGAGTACCGTTCGACGGGGTCAAGACCTCCCCCCTCCTCCCAAAAAATTCAAAAAGAGTTTAAGGCCAACTTCTGGCATTGTGCCCCACCAACAGAAGAATGAATCCAGTGCTGTAAATGCCAAGAGTGGTGGCATGAGGAATGTTCCAATTATGAAAATTGCATTTGTATTTGTGACTATTGTTAGCTGCACAACTAAACACTTCAAAATTACGTTACGATCAATGCATTATGCTTAGTTTGATACTTTGTAAGATGTAAAAACACAGTTATCATTTGTTAAACCATGTAACATATTCAAAAGTTAAAATATGTTCAATCTTTTTCAGTGTTGTCATCTTGCCCCAAGACCAAAGTCATCTTGCCCCAGTACTGGGGCAAGATGACGATTTGTTAATGTTATGAAAAAATAAAATTATCCTTTATTTTTTTTATTTGAAAAATTAAATGGTAATGTATTTAATACTACAAAGGTATACTCTATCAGTTCATGTAAAATTAATTTTACTATTACTTCAAAATAAATTAATAAACAACAAAAATTGTTAACATAGTCATCTTGCCCCGGTCTCCCCTACATACTAATATTTATTACTAATTGGACGGGATTTCCGTTTTAAATGCGCTCATGGGCTAAGAGCGCAATCTGCGCTTCAATTCTTTCGAACAGCAGTTCCTTTCAACTATATCGGTTCTATAGTTCCTTTCGACTATAGAATGCGAAAAAATAAACACACAATTTTCAAGAAATTTTTACTTTTGACCTGTCGCATTTGGATGAAATACATTTTTCCGTTTTAAGTGCAAGTAATCTCTGGAACTAACGAACCGATTTCAAAAGTAATGGTGGCAAATTGATTGTGACAAATCCCTGCTCCAACATAGGGGCTATATTTTATGCCGACGCCACCACTCACAAAGGGGGGGGGGGATGATGCAAGAGTGAAAACGTTCTAAAATTGCGATTTTGTGATACTGAAGGACTAAGAAACTGGAAATTTGGCATGGTAGTTATACTTATAAGATGTAACTGCTACTGCTCCCTTAGAACAATTTCTAAATAAATCGAAATTTGAAAAGGTGAAATCGCGAAAAACGTTCTAAACATATTCTAAATTACGATTGATATGGAATTATTTAGAAAAATGACATGGCTGCTCCTTCTAAGACAGAACAATTTTGTTAAAAATCCGAAAGTTAAAAGGTAGCAAGAGAAAAAAAAAAAACGTTCTAAGTTACGATGTTTGTGATACTGAAAGGATTAGGAATTAGAAAATTGGCATGGCGGGTACTTTTAAGATACAAATGCTCGCTAAGAATAGTTTAAATGGGTAAATATTTAAAAGGTAGAAATTTAAAATGGCAAAAAAGGGCTTTTTAAGCGCAAAAAAGCGTTCTAAATTACGATTTCTATGGAATTGTTAGGGAAATAAACTTGAAATTTGACATAAGTGTTAGTTTTAAGACGTAAATTGCCGCACAGAACAGTTAAAAAAATCGAAATTTAAAAGGCAAAATGAGCAAAAATGTTCTAATTTACGATTTCTATGGAATTCTAAATAATATTTGTTAGTTAATACCACATCCATTTCAAATATAGCCGACCTATTTGCAATCCTGACTACAAATCACTATAGCAATTTCATCTCAAGTGTTATTAAAATATTACTATCTTCATTACTCTCTTGTCATTATTGAAAAATTAGTTTATTTATTAAATTCTAACTAAATTAAATGTCTTTAAAACTAATTAAAAATCATTCAAAAATGTGCAGTTTATAGAGTGCTTCACTATATAAAATCCGATTTTGGTAAAAAAAAGGCCAATTTTGCCCCCCCCCCCCCCCAAAAAAAAAAAAAAAAAAAATCTGGTTAAAACCAATAAAAGCCCACTGCCGTGGCTTTTTAGGTAGATTTCGTAAGAAATACTACCTATTACATTCTCACCTAAGTTGGAAATTTTGAAAAATTTTTGCAGATCTACGCCGATCATGACTCCCAGAACCCAAAACCACCCCCAGTTCAAAACTTTATATATCTATCTATCTATCTATCTATCTATCTATCTATCTATCTATGTCACTTTTTTCAGACCACGATAACTGGAAAAATTCTGCATAAATCTCTTCCAAACTGATACATAAAATCAAGGGTCATAAATTCTCGGTCAAGTTCGTTAATGGGCAAAATCGAACCAAAGGAGGGGGGGAATGGGGGGGCTTTTTGTGAAAACAGAAAAATCCTCATAATTTCTTTATTATTATACGTATCGAATCCGTTTGAAGTTATTATTACTTCTAGGAGAAGGGCCGAAAATTTATGTATGACAGATTTTTGATATAATTAAAAATTGCCTTAAGAGGAGGGGGGGAAGGGGGGTTTTAGAAGAAAAAAATTCATAACTTCGTCAATTCCCAAGATTTCAAATCCGCTTAAATTTATTATAAATCCTCTTAATATTATCTAAAACTTTTATATTGACATGTTTTTTATAGGACCAACTCTTATAACAAAAAAAAAAAAAAATCCTTGCTGGCTCCACCTGCAAACAAGTTTCGTTTCGAAGTAGGCGGTTCCAACTGCAGCATCATCACAAAAAGGTCATTTCTTCCGCAATTCCCGACAAACAGGCACCCCACGTTCTGCGTCTTCGAAATCTACCTGTGCCTGTAGGCCGAGCCGTCAGGGATTTTTTAATCTTAGCCAGCTGTTTTGCAACCTTGCAATACAGTAAATTTTGTGCTCTGCTGTTTATTATTTTTTTATGATTATTTATTTGATTTTTTGTCGCGCGGGTCAGCTAGTGGTTAATATATTTTTTCAATTTGTCAAAATATTGTTTTTTCAATCGATAATGGAAATTTGAATAAAATAATTTGTTCTAATGATCAGATTTTGACGAAATTGAAATGGGACCACCTTGGACCCTTACTCTTTCAAACAAAATAAAAATTATCAAAATCGATGCCCATTTACGAGAATTATGCGTGAACAACATAATACATACATACGGGTCGAATTGATAACCTCCTCCTTTTTTTAAGTCGGTTAATAAAATAGCTAGATAGCTAAAGCAATGCTGTTGTTATACGTTGCTTTTTAAATACATGTTTCTCAGTTATATTTTTGGCTACCGCTATTTCCGTAAAGTAATGATTACGATAAATTTCTACAACATTTACAATATAAAGGCACCAGGAAGATTATTCTTTGGAAATAATAGTGCCCGATAAAGTGACCGCTAAGAGCTCTGTAAATAAGTTTTGATTACTTTAAAATTTGAAAAACTTTTGCCAACGACAAGGTTAAAGAAAAAAAATCAGACATGTTAAAAGAGTGTTGGTGAAGTTACTTGTGGTTGTGATATGGTATGAAATAACATTAAAACTTCGCGAATAGAAGTAATTTCTTTTGAGTATAAAAACATGTTTTAAGTCGAAGTTGAAAATAAGGTAAAATATCATAGGAATATACTGATTGTAACAATTCAGATTCACCCATAATATCTGATTAATAATTTTAAAAAAAAAAAACGTGTAAATATTAAAAAAAAAATCTTTAGTCCGACTTTCCTAATTTTGCGCCCTTAGAATTCGTGCGCCTGGAGCAATTGGCTCCAACTGCTCCACGGTAGCTACGCCCCTGTATATATCTCACATTGCAGAAAACATTTAGAATTGGTTAGAGCTCGCACAATTATGGGTTGAACATAAAAAACGGCAAAAATTTGACAAAAATATAAAATTAAAAAAAATCTATTTAAAGTTTTTGAATTTTTTGCCCCAATCGTTCATGAGGCCCCCTACCAGCAACCCGTGTGCCAAATTTTGTAGCTCTACGCCCTGTTGTTTCCGAGTTTTTGTGGTTACTTAGATAGATAACGAGCACGGATTTTAATAGGGTAGATGTACTACAATTGGCTTGGGACGTAAAGTAATTTTTTAACTTAGGTTGAGCACAACACTGGGTAAAAGATTACTGAATCCTATAGACAGTATATAGATCACATAAATGCACAGAAAGACGTGGAATTTTTAAATAATGAAATATTTTATTACTAGAATTGATGAATAAAAAATTAGCGCCACGTCCAACAAATAAGAGTGAATTCTGCCAGCCAGGATACCGTTGGGATAGTTCAGTAGGAAGAGCTTTCGCACGGTACGTCAAAGTACCCAGGTTCGAGTCCTGGTCCTGGCATTTTTCGCTCTGTTAGAATAAATCTCAACTATTATACTGCAACCACTGAATATGATTTACCTAGATGAAGAAAACTTTCCTCGGTTCATTTCGTCCTTTAGATCCTTTCACAAATTTAATCTTTTACCACCAGTATTTCCAAACAGAAATCTTTCTCAAATTAAATCCCAGAAATTCTGCGATTAACGCTTTCGGCACCGAATTGTTTTTTTTTTTAATTGTGGTGCAAAATTACTTTAGGTTAAAAAATTAAAAGTAGTATCTAAATCACAAAAGTTGAGGTTTACAGAAATTTAACATATATAGTTATTTTGCATACTATTAATATGACACTAGGCTAATGAAGATTTTTTGAAGACGTGTGGAAAATGTTACAAAAGGATTAAACAGATTTAACAACTTTTCCGTGTTTTTAATTTTTTATCAGAACTTATTGGTTCGGAAAAGTAGCACCTATTATTATAAATTTAAAGAAAGAAAACGTGTTTTAAAATAAAAGAATCGTCAACGATGCAAAGAGATTTAAATATACGTTATATTTTTTAATTACTCAATTCGGAAACATATATCAAGTGATAATAATTAAATATATAGACATATACAGGGTGTTCCAAAAACATTGACCTCGACTTTTATTCCTTAAATATTGATCATAGACATATATTATAAATTACAGAATTACGTAACAAAAGGTACAGAATTTTATGAAATCGATTAAACTTTTCAGGGGATTAAATTTGAAGAAATACTAAATTTTTATACGTTCACTGTACAAAACATTTTCCAATGAGTAAAATGTGCCCCATACATTAATTAGGTCATGTACAAAATTTCAACATTTTATCATGAAAAGTCGCAGAGATATGTTTAAACAAAGTTGGTGAGGGGTTAATCATAAATTAAAATGTAAATGTTTACAGCTAGAGTGCAGAGGACGCGATGCAGAAATACATCATAAGCAAATAAAATAGGGCTCTTATCTTTAGTTTGATTCTCTGAAAAATATCTCAAAGTGTTACATGATGAATTACAGAATAAACTTGGAAATGACACAGACAATGAACATTAAAACCGTTTAGAAATGTTTGCATATGCATATATCTATCTCTGATCGGTGCGTTGGTATAGATGGAAAACATTTTGAACAAGCTTTGTATTAATCTTTGCATAATGTAATTATTTCTACACAGTTCAGATACTTTTGTACCAATAAATAGCACAGTTATTATTTATTTGTGCAATAATTGTTTTATTTCGTAATTTGTGTACGACCCCTGACACGCGATCACCCGACATAATTTTTCTCCTTTGCGAACTCATATCCCGCATCGAAAAGTTGTTTAATTCAGCATTTAAGTATTTTCATATCTCTGCGACTTTTTTTGATAAAATGCTGAAATTTTGTACATGCCATTATTAGTGTATGGGCACATTTTACTCACTGGGAAATTTTTTTGTACGGGGACCGTACACAAATTTAAATTTTGTATTTCTTCAAATTTAATCCCCTGAAAATTTTAATCGATTTCATAAAATTATGTAATTTTTTTTACGTAACTTTGTAATTTATAATATATGTCTGTGATCAATATTTAAGGAATAAAAGCCGAAGTCAATGTTTTTAGTGACAGCCTGTGTACTATCATTAACTACATGCGAGATAATAACAAAAACAATTGTTAAGGGGACTCGGTACAAAGCAAATTTATTCTGTAAATAACGCCTATATAAAAGTGTTTTGATTATGTTTCAATAAAGAAATCTAATTACAGATAATTAAATGCATTAAATTGTTAATAAATTAATATTTTTTTTTAACAATTTTTAAATTTCTTCTTGTTTTCCAATTTTGGTATTTCAAACTAGATTTTTTTTTATATCTCATACTCAGGATTCTTTGTTCTATAAACCTAAAAATCGGATTTTTGTTACAAGGATTAGATCAGAAGAAAAAGAAAATAGTAATTGGATATATATGAAATAAACCGTATATATGAGGATCGCATATATTTATTTAAGTTCAGACTATTTTTAAAACAAAAGTTTCAAAGATATCAAAAAATTCGATACTTTGTACTATCTCATAGAATCTACAATCAAAATACATTCAAAAATTTTCAGACAGTTTGCTCAATTATTGCGGAAGCCTTAGCAATTTGATTACTAAGAGAATATGAAAAAATACGAACTGAAAAATATGAGATTAAACATTTACAAAAAAAAGTGATATTAAAGAGAGATACATAAAATTAACCATATACCCCTCCCTTTTCCCCTTTTGTATATCTCCCTTTTTTTTAAAAACCATATCTCTTTTTATTAACCATATATCAGATTATTAAGAAATTTGGGCACTTTGTTCTAGGATGTTAAGGATAAAAATATCAAATTCGCCATTATGTCATTTTTTGACAAAAATTAGAGGTATTGAGTCCCCTTAAAACAAAATAATCTATATATTTAAATTAAAAAGCGCATTCTGTCAAATCCACACTATCTTTTCCATACGAAAATCGTCTCTTTGCGCATGCTTCAACTTTTTTTTGAAGGCTTTTACCCTCAGAAACGGGAAACCTGATTCATGAGCCCTTACCTGTTTAGCCTAGAAGGATTGAAAAGGGTTGATTGAAAACGGATTGTATTGAAAGCATAAACCTTCTAATAGATTTTGAAAGTGAAAACTTCAAAAAAAGGAAAGACAGCTTGGATACAGTTAGATTTACAACCGATGAAATGTCAGACAGTTCGGAAGATGAGAACCATTTTTTTATTGCTATGTTAAAGGAGCCGACGTGAAAACAAACAAAAAAGCGAGGAGAAAACATTTCTTTTACAACTAGATAACACTATTTTTACACGGGCTGTAAAACCGTTTTATTTATCACCAATAAAGATTTCAAAGAGTTCTGATAAAGAGAACTTTTTATTTTAAAACTATAAAACGACCCTACGTGTAAAAAAAAAAAAAAAAAAAAGCGTTTTTATCACTAAATATCAATATTGTTTCACGAATTTTTCATTTTAAAATATAATTTCATACAAAATTTTAAAGAGAGCTTGAATACAGTTATATTTATAACTGATTGAAATGTCAAACAGTTCGGAAGATGAGAACTATTTCTTTATTGCTATGTTAAAGGAACCGATGCGAAAACAAACAAACAAACAAAAAAGCGAGAAAAAAACATTTTTATTGCGAATTTTTCCTTGTAAAATATAATTTCATGCAAAATCGGTTTAAAGATATAAAATAATAACTTGATATATACAGTCGAACCCCACTATAATGAACCCGGGATATAGTGAACACTCGGATATAGTGAAATTTTTTGCTGGTCCCGTCCGAATACCCATTTAACTAATGTTATTTTATACGCTTATAGTGGACAGCTGAGATTTTGATAGTTCGTTTATAGTGAACTCAAATTTTATTTCCCCAAATTTTTTTTTCAGTTCTCCAACTTTAAACTTGCACTAGTTGTGACTGCAAATGATGACATGGCTTTATATTGTGTCAAATTTCACTCTTTCACGCTCATCGCCTAAACAGCACATGCTTCTTCTTCCCCTCCTCTCCCTATTACAGGTACAGGAAAAAAAACCTCTCTTCTTCGTTTCTCTCTAATTCTAGGAATAAGCTCTGGTGTTCATTTGCTAACTTCATCCCCTGCCCCTCGGTATAATCGGAACAGTCCACGAATGTCCCTTGTTTTACAGTGTCTCTCTTCATTATTCTTTTGTTTGATTTGAGATAAAAAGACGTTCTTTCAAGAGCAGCTAAAAATTTGTAAAAATGGCGAATTCTTTGAAAAGAAAAGCATTTTCGATTGATGATAAGGTTAAAATAAGTAAACGTATTGAAGATGGAACAAATCAATCGGCATTGTGCAAGGATGTCCTTGTCAAAATCTACAGTTTCGAACATTTGGAAAAATCGCAGTGCGACTCTTGCTGCACACAATAAAAATTTGGATTCTTCGAAGAAACTACGTCGGGCTGAAAGAGAAAATGTGGAAGAAGCTCTATTAAAATGATTCATCATTCAGCGGGATAGAAATCTTCCTGTGACCCGACCCATGCTTCAAAGTAAAGCAAAATGAGTTTGCCGAAAAATTCGGAGAAAACAGTTTTTTGTGCTCTAATGGATGGCTGGATAGGTTCAAAAATCGGAACAATATTTCTTGTGGAAATATTGTCGGTGAATTAGCAAGTGTTTGTGCATCGGATGTGGAAAAATTGAAAGCTCAAGTGTGGCCTGATGCAATCCAGGGTTATGAAGACAAGGATATTTTTAATGCTGACGAAGCTGGTTTTTTTTACAAAATGACTCCCGATCAGACGTTAAAATTTAAAGGAGAAAAGTGCACTAACGGGAAGTTCTCGAAAGTGAGAATAAATAACAGTTCTTGTATGTGCAAATATGAACGGATCAAAAAAGCGAAAATTAACTGTCGTGGGTAAATCCCAAAAACCAAGGTGTTTTAAAAATGTTAAAAAACTGCCCGTCAATTACAAAGCTAATCAAAAATCCTGGATGACTTCCAGTTTTTTTGAAGAACTTCGACAATGGGACAATGATTTGTTGAAGCAAAAACGTAAAATCGTTCTCCTTGTCGACAATTGCACAGCTCCCCAATTGCTCGACAATTGCAGCTGTCCCCACTTAGAAAATCTGAAATGCATTAAGCTCGTTTTTTTGCCTCCAAATACGACTTCTGTGTTACAGCCCATGGACCAGGGCGTTATTCGCAGCCTGAAGTCCCACAATAGGAAACAGCTAGTGATGCGTATTTTGGAGAACTATGAATAGAACAATACGGAATACAACATCTCACTTTTGGAAGCAGTCGTTTTGTTGGAAAAGTCGTGGAGACAGGTGACATCAGCAACAATTCGCAACTGTTTCCGACGCGCAGGTCTTTCGAAAGATGTGTTGTGGGAAGGAAAAGATGCCAACGTGGAGGACGAAGATGATGAAGAAATCTTACCAATATCTCTGTGGCTGGAAAAGCATAATGTGAACATTTTTCCAAGGAACGCTACTGCGCACTTCGAATCTTGCGATAATGAAGTGTATATACTTCTGGTACTCCTACAGATGATGACATTGTATCAGAAGTTAAACAAAAGAGTGATGTTGAAGAAGACTTAGAAGATGATATTGAAGAAGAATTTGAAATTTCGGCACTTTCTATCTCAGAAGTGAAATCGGCAGCGAATATCTTGAACATTTTTTTTTTACTGAAAATGTGGACCAAAAAATATTAGATTCATTACTAATTGTTAAGAAAATTGATGAACTCTACATAAAATTGAACTGCATTCAATCAAAAATCACAAATCTCTTCCATCAAATGTAAAAATAAAATCAAGTTTTAGTAAGTGACTTTTTCCTTTTTATTATTTGATTTATTGTCAATTTAATTAGTTAATAATTTGTAAGTAAATAACGTATTATAGCAATCATATTTTTAACAATACATCATATACTAAAAAATCAATAACAACAATCATATGCAATTTTTTTTTCTTTTTAAAGAATTTGGATATCGTGAACCATCGGTTATAGTGGACATATTTCTGGGTCCGTAGACGGTTCACTATAGCGCGGTTCGACTGTATATATTATTATTATTATCACGGGCTCGGGCAATGCCGGGAGGGGGGGGGGTCAGCTAGCAGTCATTTTAAATTGGCCTGTACTTCATAGTCCGGAAAGGGTTCAAAAAGGCAAAAATTACTATTCGAAAATTCTGGGAGGAAAAATTAAGGCTTATACGTCCAGTATATGCAGAAAAGGTAATCGGAGAACATTATTTTTCAATTATACCTCTAACTATTTTGAAGTGAGTAAAGTTTCGTCAAAAAAGATGATGGATAAGATTGAAAGGATCTGATGGATAATGGTCCTTTTTTTCTGTCTAAGTAACAAAGTACAAAAATAACTGTCCAAAAGTTGTAAAAAAAGTCAAACAGGATGTCGATCGAATAAACGCACGTAAAGATGCATTGTTTTCTATTTTTTTAAGTAGCGTGCTTGTAGTTTATCGTACGAAATTCACATGTGGAAGAAGATAAAAACATGCATGATTTTGATTGTATTAGCCGTTACAGATCAGCAGTTAGTGAATTTTCTTTTGTTCAACTAAGCGTAAAATGGTAATCCAAATTTTTAATTCGTGGATGTCACCGTAAACATTTGACGTCGTTAACGTTACAGGTATACATTTGATTATCTCAAGAGATTTAAGGATTAATCGTTCTTTCATTTTATCTAAACCATTTGTAGCTTTCTATGAGAAATCTCGTATCCGTGATCTCTTGAACTGATATCCATGTAAAACGACAAGGCATTTAAAAGTTTGGACGAACATTGAACTTTCTTTGAACCTTTTTAGGAATGTTTTTAAGTTCAATGACGTGAGCTCATGTCTTTTTTAGACTCTTCAATATGTAATTTAATTTTGTGGCTGTTCTCTGTTAATCCAAATTCTCGTAAACTTCTTTCAGACAACGCACAGTGCCAATTTTGTCCCGAAATCTTGGCCAAAATTTGTATCGTTTTCTACTTTTCTGAATTTTCTCTAAAAATAAAGAAATATCGAGAATTGTGTTTTTAAATTTCTATGGATGTATATTTCATGAAACATAGACATGTTGGTGACATTGTATGAACTTCAGTATAAAATTTAAGTAGTTTAGTGAGTTTATTAAGTAAAATAATTAACAAAATTGCATTTTTTTTAAATCACTTAGAAAGCAGTTAGAATTATTATTGTTGTTAAGGTAACTAGGGCATCCAACCCGGGCTTCCCGGGATGGAGAATATATGAAAAAAACATTTTTTTTTTGTTATTGAAAACTCTAATAGATTTTTTACTTATAATAATTATTTTTAGTCTACCCGCTAACAGCACCAAAGAGCATTTTTATATGAAATATGCTTTCGTTATTAGCTTGAAACAAATGCTGAACTTTTTATGTTATTTAAAGTGCAAACAGGTTAATATTTTGAAATCGTCTGCAAGAGATAGATATAGATTTTTTTAAAATCATGCTTGAAATTTAATTTAAATGCTATAATAAATCAGTCAATTAAGATACAGTTTTCAAACAAATTGCATTTGAAAGTAGAATTTTTTCCCTATATAAGGGTATAAAAATTAAAAATGTGCAATGTTTAGAAATTAAAAAAATTGCAGTAGCAAAAATCACAGAACCGAAATTTTATCGTCAACTGTTGCCATTCGCAAAATGACGTCAGCGTTACACACGGACACGTTTGTCCTTTATAATATAGATATTACCAATTTTTCTAAACATTCATTATTTCTACGAACTACGGTGGAATTTCACACCTTTTTGGGGGAAATAGGTATACATAAATGTGAATCTACTCATTCTTTAACGGCTTTTCTTAACACTAACAGTAACACACTTTTTTTTTCACCGATCATGCCACACTCTAGGCTTCTGCAATGAGATTCATCAAAATTTCTATAATTTCCATTCCATAATAGGTTATTAGGAAAAAATATTATCAACATCATAGAACTGTGAGGCGTATAAGTCGTTTAACCCTTTCCGGCGCGGAATAAATCTTTTTGTAAAATAATGAAATAATGAACTGACACCAGATTTTACAAACGATTTCCTTAGAAAAGAATAACTTGCTGATTTTCCCTTACTTTATAAAAGGAAAATTTTAATTAAATATTCTTGGTGCCATTTGTCAGTTTTGGAATTAAAATTAGGTGTCCTTTTTTGTGACCACCGCCCGTTAAAGGGTTAATCAGCATCATAGGCCTCAATGGCCTGTGGTGTTACTGTCAGAGTTAAAATCTTTATATATTGAAACTCAAAATCTACTACAGTCTTTTTGAAACACAATCCATCTCGAAGCACAAAAAAAATTCTCTAAAAGTATAAATGTTTAGCATATGACTTTAAAATGTGAAGATGTCAATTTTCTACGTATTCACACTAAAAAAAATGAAGTACTCAAAAATGAGTAAGTCCATGTACTCATATCGAAATGAGTATTTTTGGATAAAAAATGAACATATGTATTCTCAAAAATGAGTAAGTTCATGTACTCATTTCGAAATGAGTATTTTTGGATCAAAAATGAACATATGATCAAACCCAACATACTTGTATATTTCAGAATGTGTAATGACGAAATTTTGGAGCCTAAAAAGCTATTATTTGAAGGAAAAACGAAGAATAAGAGAAATGAAAAGTGGATCTGGTTGTTCGGGATTTTCATCAAAGTGGATCCACTACAACACATTTACTCTTTTTTTCCCCTCACATTTTACACATCTACTTTTGTTTTTTCCTTGATAGTACTTCAAAATTATGATTTTTTTTCCCGCTAATTTTTTTTTAAAATTTATTTTAACTTTTTTAACGTGAGGCAATATTGTGTTATTTAAAAGTTTCATAACATAATATCTTTGCAAATTATAGCTATGCAAATTGGTATTAAACTAAGCTGATTTGGCTTACAAATTTATGAATTACGCTAAAATTTATTATTTTATAAATTATAATTTTATAAAGTTTATAATTTTTTCCTTAAATTTATAAAATTAGTTAATATTTTTTCTTTACTTTTATAAAAAATAAAGTTTTTAACTTTATAACGTTTTTAATTTATTTCTTTAGCTTATATTTTTATAAATTAAACTAATTTAATTTAAATAAAATTAATAAGTCCGGATTTAAACCTACCTATCCCAAGGTCATTAATTTCAAATTTGTCTCTAAAAATCTTTTTTTTTTTTAACTATTTAGTTTAACCAAACCGTACGCAAAAGCTCTCAGCATAGCTGAACTATAATAATTTAATTTATTATAAAAAAAAAATTACATAATTTTTTAAAAATAAGACATTAAAAAAAATATTTTAATAGCATGTAATAAACACGTCTGATTAAGATAATTGTTGTTTTTATTAGAATTGATAAATAGATAATCAGGCAAATAATTTAAAAAAGTATATGTTCGAATAAAGAAATTGTTGGTACTGTTGCAAAATGAAGCAATCAGTATTCTTAATGCAATGTTTTACGCATATAATACATAATAAATTGAAATTTATCTGTTATAAAGCACCAAATCATACAGCAAAATATTGAAAATTATGAAAAGAAAATATTAAAAACATTGGAACTGAAAAAATCCATCTATAGATGAAACCTCAAGTTTCTGCAAGTTTTGCAAAATAATTAACAACATTTGAGAAGGAGGCGTGACCACTCATGGCGCGTTGGTCTGAGTCGTCAGGTTAGTACACAGGACATCACTGGTTCGAGTCCTCTCATAGGCAAGGGTTGGTTAATTACTATAAACTCACGCAGGAATGAAAAAAATGAGCAGAAATGTATGTATCCCTTATAAGGTTATCCTCGCGAAGTAACTTTTTTCTTTTTTTTTTTTTTATCCTATAAATTTTATTTTAACGACATAACAATTTCTAAATTTGAATCATTCATGGGATCAAAAATGAGTACATAGCAGTTCATATTTGAATACATCCATGGGATCAAAAATGAGTTCATGTGTTTCTCAATTTTGAGTACATTTGGATCGGAGCTATTTTGAGTATGTGACGTATTCAAAATTGAGTACTTTTTACTCAATTTTGAGTACCCATTTTTTTTCAGTGCAACCATCACCAACGCATGACCTAAAACATACTCTTATATATTTTTGCAACATCAAAAGAATAAACTAGACATATTCTAAGGAATTAATCTGCAATTATGTGAAGTTATGCATAAAAAGAAGGCTACTTTTATTTTCTGGTTTCACCAGCTTTTGGGTAAATTTCGACAGTGTTCAACGACAGATATGCTCCTAAAAACTTACCGGATCAATTCTCGTCATTAACAATTTTTTATGAAGCAGCACATTGTTAATGTTGTTGTTGTTGTCTTCCTACACTGTAAAAAAAATTCAGGAACGTTCCTGGAAAATAATGGGCAGCTAATGTGCCTAATTTATACCAGTAACATTTCTGGCAAAAAATAGAAAACTTTTTTAAGAATTCAGAAAAGTTAATATTAAAAGTCAGTAACTTTCCTGGATTATAGTGGTAAGGTTTCTCAATTCTTCAGAAAGGTTCCAGGTTTAAGTCGGTAACCTTCCTGTAAAAAACCATGAACATACTAAAATCTTCCTGAAATAAATCAACAATCTTCCAAAAATATTTAGATATGTTCACATCCTGTCATCTTCCTGGTAAAAACCTGGAACATTCTTTAAGAATTTAGAAAAATTCCACCGAAAATCAGTAATAGTACTTGAAAATCTAAGGAAACATCCTATATATTTCAGGGATGTTTCTGATACATCAATTTGATTTTTATTGATATGTAGCTCACAATTTAATTAGCTTAAAATTTTTGCAAAGTAATTTTTGTATGTTTTAAGAATATTTAAAAATATTTAACTCATAATATATATATATTTTTTTATTTAATATTTATCTTATAAACATATTTGTTTAATTATAACATCAAATTTGTCTGTATTTTTTTTTTTTTTTTTTTTTTAATGTCACTGTATTTAAATTTTTTCTTACAAAATATAGTTTGATGTTAAAAATAAACTTTTTTTTTTTTAAAGATAAATATATGTTGTTTCATTTTAAAATTGTATAATGTTTTCTTTTTTAAGTTAAATATTTTGAGTTAAATTAGTTGACAAAACTTTAAAGCTAATCGATTTTCTGACATAAGAGCAATCAATTACTCATAAAAATATTATATTTTTATGAGTAATTGAAAATTCTCAAAAATGGAATGCTTTTATGAGTAATTGACTGAGCAGTCAATTACTAACAAATGTTACATTTTGGATTATAAAGAAATATAATTTAGTTTTTATCCATGCAATGATCACCCGATATTAAATGTGGAAAATTTTGCTTTTTTTTCTGCAACGTCTTTTAAAAGAAATTGCTCGCAATATTTCTATTAAGCTACTGTATATTTTTTACAAATAAACTTTACAGTTTCAGAGATTATATCTATGTCTTAAGATTGGGCCAAAATGTGTTTATAATTCCAAACACAGAAAAAAAAAAAAAGCATAGATAGAACTCTGAAAATTCTATGCAACCTGTTTAATTTTATTTTGAAACAGAAATTTTGCTAAAATATACACAAATTTATCTTCAGTCTTAATATAATAAATTCACAAAGATTGCAGGTAGAAACATTATCTAATTTAATAAAATTACTATGCACAATTTAAATAAAGTACGTTTTTAACATTTTGAGATAGACCATTTTAAAGTATCTTTTTTAATCACTGCTTACAGTGAGAACAACAGATATATTTTTCAGCCATAACTTGTGTAAATATCGGGATTTTTTAATACAGGTTATCTCAAAATGCTAAAACAATGTTGTTTTTTCGTGTTTCTTTTCTTTTTCTTTTTTTTTTCGAAAAAGTTAATTTTTTGAAGATTAAAATTTAATTCCTTTTAAAAAGCGGATATACTTCAAATATACAAACATAGTAATATTTTTCATGTATGAGAAAATGTACATTTAAAATAGTATAATTCTTGCAATATAGGTTTAACTCTTTTTTCCGATTGTCGGGTGATTTTTAATAGGAAAGAAAAATTATTTTATACACTTACATTCTGTTGCTCTCAATGTATGCATCAAATTCTACAAGTAATAATAATAAAAATAATAATAATAAATTATTATTATTATTATTATTTTACACTTCCATTTATGGATTTTATTTGGTACAAAAAGTTATATGTACAACTTTAAAAGTCAGAAGCATAAAAAATAATAATGTTTTTAAACAGTATGTAAAGTTTACTAATTTTTAGATTGTAGAAGTTAAAACCCAGAATTGTAAAAAAAAAAAAAAAAAAAAAAAAAAAAAATGTCATTTATTGATTTAAAATATTTGTAATTATATTAAATTACGTACATACCTTTCTTTTGTTTATCCAATAGTTTTTCTCGGTAATCCTAAGAATAATATAATCCAAAAATGAAGTAGAAGTTTAAATAAAGCTAAAAGGTATTCCAGGTAACAGTGAAAGGATTAATTATTAACTTCGCAAAGCTACCCAGTACAATTTGACTAATACGTGCAATTAGATTAAAATACAATAGTTTTCCTCCGTCTTCCTAGAGAACCTTCCTTCTAGAACGCCTTTTGCCTTGTGGTTGAAATAATAAAATGGTAGGTTTTCTGTCCAGCGGCAGCTGTTATTTATTCATTGTTTGTCTAACGCAGATGATTTGATATTGCAACGCATTTTCAGAAAGTTTTCATTTCAAGTACCGCTTTCAATAAGATATTTTTTAACTCAGGAAGCTGTAAGCATAAGTGCAAGGGTCCCCAAATTTGTAAATCGGCTCCTGGATATATGTCGAGAATCCAAGATGGCGGAGCTAAGAGCTAGAGACGTTGCCACGCAAAAAAAAGCTTAATCCCTGAATTCAGGAAACTATAAACTTGTTTTTTCCAGGAATCTGATAGAAACGTGTAAAAATCCGGAACGTTTCTGGAACATTTGCGTAACGTTACGGATTTTTTTTACAGTGTATTTCCACCAATCTCCCATACTATTAAAAATGTTTTTCTGTAAATTTATGCCAGTACTTGGTTCAAAACCATTTCATCAAGATTTTTGATCGTTAAATTAGATTCTTGATATTTTTAGGTAGATTTCGTAAGAAATACTACCTATTACATTCTCCCCTATGTTAGAATTTCAGAATTTTTTTTTGCAGATCTACGCCGATCATCACTCCTAGAACCCAAAACCACCCCCCAGTTCAAAACTTTATCAATCTATCTATCTTTCTATACCACTTTTTTATGGCCACGATAAATTTCATAATTCTGCACAAATCTCTTCCAAACTGATAAATAAAATCAAAGGACATAAAATCTCAGTCAGGTTCGATAATGGGCAAAATCGTTCCAAAGGGAGGGGGAAAAAATGTTGGACTTTTTATGAAAACAGAAAACCCCCCATAATTTCTTAATTATGATACGTATCGAATCCGTTTAAAGTTATTATTACTTCTATGAAAAGGGCCGAAAATTTATGTATGACAGATTTTTGATAAAATTAAAAATGGCCTCAAAGGAGGAGGGGAGATAGGGGTTTAAGAAGAAAAAACTTCATAACTTCGTTAATTCACAAGATATCAAATCCGCTTAAATTTATTATAAATTGTCTTAATATTATCTACAACTTTTATATTGACAAGTTTTTTATAGGGCCAACTTTTACAGCAAAAACAAATTAAAAAATATCCTTGCCGGCTCCGCCTACAAACACAGGTAGATTTCGAAGTGGGCGGTCCCAACTCCCGCATTATGGCAAAAAAGTCATTTCTTCTGCAATTACCAATAAACAGGCGCCCCAATGTTTGCATGTTCGAAATCTACTTGTGCCTGTAGGCCGAGCCATCAGGGATTTTTTTTTATTATACTGCGGTGTAATAACTTTTCTATTAACTCGTTTTTTTCATCATATTTTGTATAGAGAAGGGTAGGATTTTTAATCCTATTCAATTCAATTTACAAATTTTATTTTTATGTCTTATATTTTACTCGTGTTGATAACAAAACCATAATCATCGTTTTTTTTTTTTTTTTTTTTTTTTTTTTTTTTTTTTTTTTCATATAAAGTTACAAAGTCTTCCTTTTTTTAATGCATGTAAATTTACAGGGTCTTAGGTATTTTTAATAGGTAAAAATCGGAGTTGTTGGGGATGGAAGAAGAAGAATCAATTGAAAGGAAAAGTGGGTGAGGAGAAAGTTGAAAAGCATGATGAAGGGGGCATGAAGGGGGTAGAAGATATAAAGAACAGAATAAATTTGATGAAGAGAGCTTAAAAAGAAGCTAAAGAAAAGAGAAAAATTAATTTTAATTATTAATTTATTCTTATTTTTTAATTAAATAATTTATTAATTACAAAAAAAAGTAGAAAAATGCATAAAAATGATGGAGATAATTTCTTATCAAGAAATAGTTACTTAATAATTGTTTTCTTGGCAAAGAAAATAATTATTTTTTTTGAGATAACAAAATGTTTGCAAAAAGAAGCATGTAAAAAAAAAAACATTTATAAACTAGTGGGTTGTTATGTAAAATGTAGAAGTATCAATATTTTTAGGTTATCCCAAGTAAATTATTTTCATAACATATAAAATGACATAATGGAAAAATTTAGTGCCCCCTAAAAATTCCGAGCACAAGGCACAAGCTCCAGTACACCGGACGATAATCGGGTCCTGTTAGTACCTGTTAGTATACTTTCTTTATTGGGTAAATAAAGCTGTCAGAAAAAAAACTCAAGCAACTTTGCAAAAGTTTTAAATAATTTCGGAATTGTTTAAATAGAATATATAAACTTACACGACGAGTTTTCTCAAAAGTTCAAACTTCATTAAATTATTGCAAAAGCAAATGGAGCTCTAAAAAATCAGGCTTTATTATTATTATTTAATGATCGCAAATTATGGTTACGAAAATGCCATGCATTGAATTCCGGGCGGTGTCATTCTCTGGAGTTTTCACTTCAATGTTATGTTTATGTGCTGTTTTTACCTTTTTTTCACGAACTCGGAATTTTCAAAACGAATTTCACCCGATCAGGTCATTCCGTTTTTTAATTTTTCAAATATCGCATGCAGTGCTCATTACCCATATAATTCCTATTTTCTATTAACTTTTCGTTGCATTATGTGTCATATAATACATGTCCAAAAATGCCCATAGATCCCCAAAATTTCTCATGTTCCATGAATTTTGTAATGTTTGTATTGTCCCACATCTGAAGGAAACCGATGTATTAATTGACACCAATATTAGGCTATTATTTGGCACTATTGTATTAAATATAATACATTACGTTTTACAAAAACATATAAGTATGAATAAAGGGTTAATAGTAATATCATTTTCTTTATTCATAAATACTCTAAAAAGTTAAATATTATCATGTAATTATGTTATCTCTTTCATTAGATAGTGGCTTTGTATCCTATCTGACAAGCTGCTTCAAAAGAAAAACATACTTCATATTTTCTTTGAACTAAACTTTAAATTCAAATTTCGACCGTTTGCCGATCATTTTGGTCACCATTATGGTCGAAACCGTGCTTTGATATGTCAGTTTGAATATATCTATGCATTTTTTTAAATCTGAACGGACTTATGGAACCCTTTGAGCTATTTTTTAGCACTTTCCAGATACTTGAAAAGTGATTATAAATTCGATTAGCCTGTCTGTCTGTCTGTTCGTACACTAACTCGCGTAATTATACTCGGATTGCCGTGCAATTGATATACAGTGTGTTTATAAAATCCCGGACCCATTTTGATGTTTAATAACTCATAAAATAATAAAGATATAAACAAACTTATGGCATTTATTGATGGAATAACTCATATATTTTCCTTTTCAGGTTTGAATATCTTTACTTTTGTAAATATCGTCTGCGCGTGTGGTTAATTTCAGATAATTTCATTTTCCAGTCTAAATATCTGTACTTTTCTAAATATCGTCTGCTTATTAATTGCATTTTTCTCTCTTTTGTTTTTGGCAACTATTGCAATGATATGTTTGCTTTTGATGTGTTTGTTCTATGTTACTTTTGTATGTGATGTTTTATTCGAGCGGATATTAAGGAGAATGCATACACCACAAGAGAAAGCACAGATTTTATGGTGGTTCATAGAAACAAAATTGATAGTGCAAGCACAGAGAAATTGCAGAAGGAGTTTTTCCTTTGGGGATTTGTAAAGGACAATGTTTACAGGAGGAGAGTGTCGAACATTGATGACTTAAAAGCCAGAATTACAACCGCAATATCCTCTGTGGATGCCGACATGCTTGCCGCTACCTGGCGTGAAATTGACTATCGACTTGATATTCTCCGTGCGACGAAGGTGGCACACGTGGAAGTTCATTGACAAGGGTCATGAAACTTTTTGAGTCTATCTAACCATTTATGTTATTAATTTTAATCTATCTTTATTATTTTATGAGTTATTAAACATCAAAATGGGTCCGGGACTTTATAATCACCCTGAATGTTAATCAGGTTTACTATCACATGTTCAGTATTGAAAATGAAGCACGCAGCGCTTATAGTTCATTTGCAGTGGCACTCAAAAGAATTTCGTTACATTACGGTCTATGGGGAAAAATCGTTTGCGGTGAATGTTAATGATGTTACACTATTTCAACCATATTGAAATTGATATATATCACAAAGGTGAACTACAAGGAACTTACTATAGAATAAGGTGTGTATAGCATTCATCGTTTATTTACAGGGACACCCTAAAGAATTCTGTTAGAGCACTGGTGTCAAAGCACAATAACTTCTAAGTAGTAACTAATAAGTTGTGGTATGTTTTTAAATCAAACTAATTTTTTTGCCTATTACTTGGTGTGCCTAAATACTACAGATGATATACAGGGTAGCATAAAAGATCTCCAGTACATTCTTGTTTATTGACGGAAATTGCTGAAAGGGAATTTACAACTATGCTATGCGTTTCCAAACTGAACTAAAATTTTAGCATACTATGTGTTATATATACAAATCTATAGATCCTATACAGCGCTGCACAAAATAATTCGGATATTTTTCCGATTATTGATGGTAATTCCTGTAATTAAATTTTCAATTGTGTTATGGAATTGTTTATTCTCATAAACTTTCGAAGTATTGTGTAAAGTATTGTAGACGTTTTGGAAAGTGTTTCATAATCTATTTTCGACGCATAAATTTTCGTTCTTGTTTACTGTTGCCACGAAAATTTTCAAATTTTGAAAAATTTTATGATGTAAACCGCACAGCGATACGACAATTTGTTAAATTTGTATAAGTTATTGAAATAAGAACTTACTTTTGTGTTTTCATTAAAAAAAAAAAAAAAAAAAAAAAAAAAAAAATCAGATTCGTTAACAAGCTTTGTGTTGCAAATCGCACTCCGATATGACAATTTATTTGTTTATAAATTTCTCAAATGTGAACGGATTTATGGAAGACCCTGTAGTTTTTATTCTGTAAAGGTTTAACCCTTAAGAGGCTACTTCACTCAGGCAAAAACACCCGCTCGCTAATGTTAATCCTATGGGGGAATAATTTACGATATCTCGTTCGCATTTCAATATTTTAAATGATTTTTTTAGCATTGGATTGCTGAGGTCGATCTCTATGCACGCTCTTTTGTACTTTTTCGATTACACGTTTTTTTGATTAAGATACTTTCACTTTCGAAAGGGAAAGTATCCTCAATAAAAAAACTGCAATAAAAATCGAAAAAGTACAAAAGAGCGTGCATAAAGATTGAGCTCAGCTACCCAATGCAAAAAAAAGTCATTTAAAAATATTGAAATCGTGAATTATTTCCCCCATAGGATTAACATTAGCGAGCGGGTGTTCTCGCCTGAGTGAAGTAAGCCTCTTAACTGCTGTGACAAAAAATGTCGCATTGCTACTGTGAGCAATCTCTGAGACCGCTTAATCGAAAGATGAATAAATGGCTCGATTAACTTAAAGGATACTGTTTCTGTACTAAACTTTATGTACGGGACTATTATAATTAAAATTCACCTATTCAGAAGGCTAGCAATAGTACAAGGGCTCCAAATGGAACAAAATATCATTAGTATCTACAGTTAAACTGAAAATTAGAAGTTAAACTGTGAACATTGAAAAAAGCAGCGGTCTGTGAGACCGCTAACAGCAGCTAAGTGTTAAACAATCATGCAGTAAAAGGTTAAAGTCATAGACAATCAGGAGTCATGTAGAGAAGAAGTTGGATCAATGATGCAAGAGAAACTTCCTATTACTCTCCCACTGCTAACGTTTATGTTCCCATAAGAGACCTTTTGTTACATCGATCGCCTTCGCTCAAAGTTATTCAGGCCTGACGTAAACAATTTAAGAGAAACTTTATAAAAAGCATGCTGGGAGAATAACATCAACAACAATTGCAATGTTCGTTTTAGTATTAAAAAATGATTGAGTAATCTACTTTGACATAGAAATGCAGTACTTTTACCCACCACACCAGGAACTACTTGTCAGATTCGTTTGAAATTTTTATATTGGTAATTTAGATTCATTCTAAGTTTGTGTGCAAAATTTTGGGCTGTTGTGTAAAATATAAGTGGAGATACAGGTATGTTCTACTTCTGCAATATGGCATTCAAAAGAGCATAAAACAAACCATGGGATAAATCATTCATTTATATATAAAACTGCCTAAAAAACGGTACGTAATTATATTACTTCATAATAGTCATCATCGCAGCACACACTTTTAAATTCTAAATGCATAGTTAGAATGAAAGACACAGCCCTCTTGTAAATGTACAATTTGTTTAAATTTCAACAAGCACCAACAAGCAATTGTTAAACAATTCTTTACAATATGTTAGAACATGTCTTCAAAAAGATACATTTAAAATTGCAAACATATTCAATACTTAAACAGTTACACAGTTGCAGTATCACAAAGCTGATGTTCCATTTGTGGAACGTTAACGGGTAAAGGGTTTTAAACCTTTAAGCGTCCGGCAGAATTTTTCACGTATTTTTAACGACTCATAAAATAATAGATATGAAAAGAATTGGTATGAGGATTTACATTTAATAACCTTAAATATCTATATTTCTTATGCACTGAAAAAATTAACATTAATATAAAATTTTTGTTAATTCAGACATTGAATTCGAAATTTACGTGACAGAAAAACACGATTAGGACGCTTAAAGGGTTTTAATACGAACTCCAGTCAGATAACCAAATATCCGGATAAATATTAGGAAATTAAAAAAAAAATGCATTTAACGAAAAGAAAAATTATTGAAATACAAATTTATATATTCATTCGTAAAAATATAATTTCCTTGAATATCCTAAACAAACCTTAAAATTTATATTTCATTGGAATTTTCTAAGTCTCTGGGCTCGTTCACGGACCGAACCTCGAGTTACATAGGGTAACATGTGGGTAACCCGAAGTGTTCAGAGACCGATATCACGTGACATTTTGCGGGTTACCCGTAGCGTTCAGAGCCAGAAATTACCCAGACTTCGTGTAACCCACATTACATGGAGAATTTTGTTGGGTAAATTGATCATGTGGTTGGGAAATCTGATTTGTTCGTTTGCTTTATAGCTAACTGCAACTGTTAACTGTCGTTCTTTATAACTCCTACTGTACACGTGAGTCCTGACCATTTGATTGGTCTACCTTTAACAGGACTACGATGTAATCGACCAACGTTGTTAGGATAGTTTCTGCGATGTTCCTATGATCAAAATGTATGGTAGATTGGTTGACGGGAGTGTTTGATTGTAAACATGCCCATAACTTTAGCAGGGCTACACTAGTTACCGGGCTTGCTCATTCATTATCATGACGTCACAAAAGGTGGCTGTCCGCGACGAAAGACATACAGCGATTGGCACAAAACGATGGGCGCGTCGCTTTGTACCAATCACTGGTCGCGGTCAGCCACTATTTGAGACATTATGAGAGTGAATTACCCTGTATCTAGTGTTGCCTTGGCTTTACCCAAAAGCGTTCACAGCTGTTTTAACCCATCTTTACCCTGAGAAAATCAGATGACGTCATTCCCCAATTATACAAGTAACACGCGTTTCGAACACGCCCTCTATGTTTGGATAATTCTAAGACGGTAATTTTCACCCCCTACTATAGCGTCTAGAAAATATAGTGTGCCAACCGGCTGTTTCAGTAATACTTTAAAAAGTGCTAAAAAATTGAATCCCATAAATGTTGAACGAGGTTGAAGGACAAATTTTGATCGCAGCGACACCATGACCGAAACACTTTCTCAACTGAATCCTTATACAATGTTTAGGTTTGAAATACCAGATGTCGCTGCGATCAACATTTATGGGATAAAATTTTGATTGCCCCACTGTATCTTCTAAACACTATACCTCTACTAACTTTGCCGCAAATTCTTGCATAAAAATGTTTCGGGTACCAATCGATTAGTAATACTAATGCTTACTTTGCTTACTTAAATACTAGTGCTTACTAATTAATATTATACTTAAATTTCACTTAGAGGGTTATACTTAAATTACACTTAAATTTCACGCATTAAATTTCATTATATATTAGAAATTGTAACTTTAAAATTTCCAATACTGACACATAATTTTGACATCCTATTTGGATTGTTCGATAAATTTTACCTTCGGATACCAAACGGGAATTCAACTGGTACAGTAGTTTAGGAATTATGCACGTTTAAAGTTTGGAACTCCTAGTTGCAAATTATTTATTAATCGTTGGAAAACAGATTGCAATTCGAGTAGTTTTTATGTATCACCCAAAAACTACTTGGCGAAAAGAGCTGTAATTTTGGATTCGCTTATAGTTATTTAGGATTAGCTTCTAGAAATCGATTTCTGTTAAAAAATTTATAGGTTACAATTCATATATATATTTTTTAAATATATATCTTTTGAAATTAATATTCGAAAGAATATATGAATTGCAAATTTCAAAAGATATATATTTTCAAAAAAAATATGAATACCTATATATTTAAAAAAAAAAAAAATCGATTTCTAGAAGCTTCAAATATGCGAATCCAAAATTACAGCTCATTTCATCAAGTAGTTTTTTCGTTATGCTTAAAAGACTACCTGCATTGCAATCTGTTTTACACCGATTAAAAATGAATTAACATTTGGTGTTTCAAATTTTAACTCTCATAATTCTTTAAGTACTTGACTGAATGACATCGTTTGGTGTAGGAATGTAAAATTTACCGAAAAATCCAAATATAATGCTAAAATTAGGTGTTAGTACTGATAATTTAAAAGCTGTTACAATTTCTGTATGTAGGCGACCCACTAAGCAAAATTTCATTAGAACATACGTTATAATACTAATTGATTTGTACCAGGAAAAGGAATAATTATAGATCATAAGTGCTGATAAGACTTAACATTAAAACTTAAATTGAAACCCGCGCGCGCGTGTGTTTACATAAATGATATTCTTCAGCACCAGATTATTTATCCTAAATGTTCATTTCATGGTTTATTATTTTTTTTCAAATTGTCATGTATTATTATGTTTATTACATATGAAATGAATCCTTTTCTCCTTGAACACCACACACTTCCATATTATACATGACGTACGGGTAATACGTCTGATAGGAGTGTACGATGACGTGCGCAGTGTAGATTTGGTGCTGAAGGGGTTAAGAACGTGTGAAGTTTTTTGACTTGGATGACTGTGTTCCATGCGCCAATACAGGTGGTAGCCTCAAGTCTTTATATGGCAACACGTCAAAATCTTATGATCGCAGTGCAACTATGAAAAGTCGTATTTTTGAAATGTTGGAAGACAAACTTTCTTTCCGCAATTTAAGTAATTTTAATGTTTATACCAAAATTAGAAATTATCAATGACCGTTTGACGACATCAAACGAATGTTTGCAAATCAATTGACACAGCTCAATTTTGTGCTGCCACTTCCCTACTATTACTGCATTCAATACGAATGGCTAGTACTAATATATATAGCTACACTTATTCGTAAAGTAACAATGAAAAAAGGGAGATTTTTGAGATATTAATCAGAAGACCAACAGCTGTATAACTAAATTTATATCGGATTTATAAAATAAATCAAAATAAATATACTTAAAAAAAAAAACAGAATTTAAGACATATTTAAGATAGAATTTAATATATCCTTTCATATCATAATTTTGTTTAAATTCCCTGCAAAAACCTCTTTTGAAAAAGCAAAATTTTTCTCTTTCTTTTAATATAATTCAGATTAAACAGAATTCTTAAAAATAAATATTGTATGATTCAAAACAAATAGTCTAATTACGTTTCGGATTTATTTTATAACAGGTGAAATCCTCAATTTATACAATGAAAATACCCTCCCCCCTCTTTAACCCATTTGATCCGCTGGACAGGATATCCTGCCGCCATACATTTTCAGGGTTCGCACCACTATTTTCGAAAAGTGATATTTGCCTTATTTAATGACAAAAAATTACGATTAAATAACACGAATATTTCTATTTGAATATAATGGTAGTCAAAAGTTAAAACCATGCCAAACCTCTTTTTTACAGCTATGTCAGATACATAAAATATAAAAGCAACAACAATTCAACTTTCCACTCATTTCTAACTATTTACATTTACTTCTCCACTATTACACTTAGTTTTTAGTTTCTGCTTAATGTCCAGGGCCTGACTATGTCCCGGGCTCCCATTTGAAGGGGGGGGGGGCATGGGAGTAATCAGGATTTTATTAAGAAGTTGTCAAAGGGTTAAAATTGGTCAAAGTGACCAATATTCTTACATTTTCAAAGATTTAGGAAGGTTCTTCTTAGGACGGTCTTCCCTTTCCCCGTTTTGCTTCCCCTATACCACCCCCCCCCCCTTCGCATAATAAAGAACAAATTACAGTATTAGAATACTAATGATTAAAGTTTTATTATAACAACTTAGTAGTCCATTGTTTTCAAAATAAATTCATTATTGGTATTTTCCTAAAAGCATTCATGATGACCCATTGAGGGCATTTTTCTTTCAGAAGTCATATCACTAACGTCTGAAAAATTAGCAATTCATCATTTTTTCTACTAGTTTACCACTAATACTTTTCTTAAAGGGCTAGTAGGAATCCATTTTTTCCATCTGGACCATCTTTCTTGTAATATACCCTATATACAGATGTGAATAGAATGTACGAAATTTATGTATGCCATGAAGTTTAGTACTAGTCCCTTCATGAACAGTTTCTATGGATAGTTAGATGGGGAGCCCCAGAATGATGCTTGCCTCGGGGCCCTAGATAGTCTAAATCGGGCCCTGTTAAAGTCTAATTAGTAGATTTGGTATTGTCCATGAATTTTCAGTTCATTTAACCGCGCTGTTCCAAGTGGCAAGTTTTCCTATCAGGTAAAAAACGAGTATTTAAACAATTAATACCAAAAATGTCCATTGGCATTAAAATAAATGATAAAGAAAAGAGCTGTATGTTTAAAGTACAAAAAAACTCTAAAAATACTTCTGGAAACAAAGGCTTAAAACCAAAACTTATGTTCCGCATAAAAATAACAGATGGCAGCACCACAATTCAATTAAATAATTCATAATAGATGGCAGCACCAAAGAAAAATAAGTTTAATACTTTGCAGGGTGGTTGTTATTATGTATTTATACCACTTAATTTTAATCGAAATTTGTACCAGATTTTTTAAAATAAAATTTTGCTTTAATAATTTGCGTCAAGAAAATTTTAAATTACATTTATTTATCTTCAAATGAAATTGTTCGTAAGTTCTGGTGAGTTTTCAACATTAGAGCAACATAATTACTTCCTCTGAAAGGGGAAGTAATTATGTTGCACTAATTACTGCCTGCACTAATCATGTGAAGAAACTCGCAAGATAATCTTCAACCAATGTCAACGTTATTTAAAAATTTCTCGTTAGCATTTCAGTTTTTTTGTTCTTTATTTCTTTATTTTTTATATTTTGTTCAGGATAGTTGAGGTCAATCACCGGGTTATCAGAAGGAAAAAAATTCATAACTTTGTCAATTCACAAGATATCAAATCCGCTTAAATTTATTATAAATCCTCTTAATATTATCTACAAATTTTTATATTGACGAGTTTTTTATAGGACCAACCCTTACAGGAAAAAAAAAAAAATTCTGCCGGCTTCGTCTACAGACACATTTGGTTTTCGAAGTGGGTGGTCCCAATTGCCGCATCATGGCAAAAAGGTAATTTCTTCTGCAATCCCAATAAACAGGCGCCCCATGATCTGCGTCCTCGAAATCTACCTTGTGCCTGTAGGCTGAGTGGTCAGAGATTTTTTTTCATTTTGGTGGCAGTTTTTTTATGAGAATACTTTCAATTTCGAAACAAAAAGTACCTCATGAAAAAGAAATCTGCAACCAAAGTAAAAAAAGAGCCAATTAGGGATCGATCTAAACTATCCTATGAAAAAAAAAATCATTTAATAGCTGAATTACAAATGAGAAATTTGAAAAGAACGCTACCATTGGTTCCACTTCAGCTGGCGATTGTCTGCTCGTGACTACTGTAAGCTCCTAAGGGGACGCTTCACCAATGTGGGTTTTCACCAAGCCGATCACAAAATCTCATGACAACTTATCGGAAAATTGAATTTGGTAATGCCTCATTATGAGGATATGTAATTATCAAAATAGATTTTCACCATCAAAGTGCAAACGTCCGATGCCAATAGAATGTGTTTATATATTATTTTTTTTGTTTGTTTTCCTAAATTTTAAGCATTTTGAAAAGCGCGATAAATTTTCAAATTTTTACTTGAACAAAATTTTCAAAATTTATCTTCTTTAAAATACTTAAAATTGAAGGCGACATTTTTAAAAAACGCACTTTGTTAGCGTCTACTTTGCTAGTAATGATGAGCACCATATTTCGATAATTATATTAGGTAATGAGACATCACCTAATGAAATTTTCCCATGGTATTTCGCAATCAAGGAGGAATTGTGAAATGGCTTCTTAATTTTAATCCAAATTTGTACCAGAATTTTTCAAAAAAGTGTTTCTTTTATAACTTACGGGATTTTTTTTAAAACTGCGTTTAGTTTATTTTCTTATGAAATTGTTTGTAAATGCTGCTGAGTTTTCAACATTACCGCAACAGAATTACTTTTCTCTATAAGAGTTAAAAAGGTACACAAAATTGTAAGAGCATCTATTTCACGACTATTTACATACATCAGTAAAACAAACTAGATATACTGGATATAATCGACAGATGAATAAAAAACTCGATATGCAAGGGATACAATGAAGAATATACAATGGATATACTGTATCTCTTCTAACTTTTATGTACGGAAACAGAACTATTATACTTAAAATTAACCTATTCAGAATTCTCTATCGATAGTACTAGGGCTCCAAATGAAACAAAATTTCACTACTGTCTGTAATTAAACTGAAGTTAACTGTCATTCTGTTGTTAACTGTAGTTAAACTGAAAATAACAAGTGAAAATTGAAAAAATCTGTGGTCTGATAGACCGCTAACAGCAGTTAAGGGTTAACATTGCAAAAAAAAAAAAAAAAAGGTTTTGGGCAGAACGGATCAAAGTCTACGGAAAAGTTCGGACTAATATTTATTGAACCCTTGGGGACGAGCGACACGTATACGTGACGCATAAGATGCTCAGAATCCTCGATTATTCCCACCAGTTATTTTTTACTGTAAGCTTTGCCTTATTTAATGTTAGCATTTCTGCGATTCAATTAGGCGAAAATTTCTGTTTTGGAAAACCGGTGGTAAAAGATTAAAAATTCTGTAAAGGACGCTCGACGCGAAGGGGTTAAGAAACTTCAAAAAAAGGAACTTCTATGTATGTATGTATGTATGTCCGCAATTTTTCTAAGCAACCACTGAACGTATTTGAATGAAACTTTTTATATTACAATTCTAGTACACCAGGAAAGGTTTTGAGTTAAGAATTGTCATTCTTAACTCAAAACCTTTCCTGGTAC
The DNA here is from genome assembly GCA_963931845.1 of Maratus michaelseni. Taxonomy (NCBI): domain Eukaryota; kingdom Metazoa; phylum Arthropoda; class Arachnida; order Araneae; family Salticidae; genus Maratus; species Maratus michaelseni. Next base: position 21,470,367 of record OZ007599.1, on the reverse strand, counting down.
AATTTTTTTTACAGGTACACGTAGAAAATTTAAATATAGGATTGTCTGCCGCAATTCAAACGTGGGCGATGCTCGATATTATGACGGTAAAATTTCATTTATTAACCTTCTTACCCTGAATAAGTTGAAACGACCCATTTCTATTATTTATTTCATTTGATTAGAACTAGAAATTTTTTCATATAGTAAGTTAAGTAAAAGCAACAGATAACAAGGTCAAATAAATTTGTTAAATAATTTTAAATAAACATTCTGGTGTGGAGTGTTTTTATCAAGGTTGAGTAAAATTTCAACAGGATAGGAAGGTTAAGACTTTTGGACGTCTCCAGGCTTTTTAATTTGACAAAATTTACAAAGTTCATTTTGGCAATAACGATGCTAAACTACTCAAATGATAAATGAAACTTCGGCTCGAAAAATGAACTCACAAGGAGAGGGCCAAGCTTGGTAATCACAGATTTTGATTATTTTTTTATATATTGTAGGGTAGAAGCCCCTTAGTCTCAGGTTCAACGGATTTTATACAACGCCCCTTAGTTCTCGAGAAATAGGGGGGTCTAATATTATAACACTACTTAAATAGTTACTTTGTAATAAAGTTATTCTGTTGGTTGTAGCTGCTCGATGATCTGTGGATTCGGGTGACCGTTATTCCCTACATTTGTTTATTTCAATTTTTGTTTTATAAAAATATACTTGTAATTATAATTTAATAATCTCACAATTAAAAATGTTAATATCGTACATTAATTATAATGTTAACATATTTAAATTTAATTTAGTATTTTTGATTTTTAAACCATTATTAAAAAATTTTCATCATTTAAAGAGATTTAAAAAAAATGGATCAATTATTAACTAGTAAAAATTCCAAAATCGTTACAAAATCATACCTTATTTTATTAATAACATCATACAAATTACAATCTTTAATATGAAAAAAATATGTTGTAATTTAATTCTTATGCTATTTTTCAATATAATTGTGCTTCTGGCTTTAAAAACAATAGTATTATCATCGCATTGACTTCCCTTGTTAAGGCAATATATAAATTATGTTTCTTTAAAATCACAAATTGACACAATTGTTCAATATCATTGCATCGATAAAGCATATATGAAATACATTTTTATAAAGCAAAAAAATGAGAAGAAGAAACGTAGCGCGTTCCGGTCTCGAGCCCGGGCCCGTGAATTAATGAGCAGATGCCATAACAACTGAGCTACGAGCAACACAGTAATAGCATTACAAAGTAACTACTTAAGTTGTGTTATAATATTAGACCCCCTATTTCTCGAGAACTAAGGAGCGTTGTATAAAATCCATTGAACCTGAGACTAAGGGACTTCTACCCTACAACATATAAAATAATTAAAATCTGTTCTTACCAAGCTTGGCCCTCTCCTTGTCATCATCGCCGTCTGTTGAGAATTCTGTGAACAATTTCTATTAACTGCTGTGGTGGAAGATAGCAGCAGTAAGTAAAATCGTCTTTTAAATAAAACCCACTGTATAAGTAACAATGACTTTTAGGTATGTTGCAGATATGATGAATGATGAATGATATGATAAAAATGGTTAAGTGGTAATTCATTTAATGAAAAAAAATATATTCCAAATCACTCCAGTAGTCATGCTTGCAAGTACCATATTTTTGCGTTAAAAATGAGTCGGAAATGTGTCAAAGTTTCGCGGCGAAAAATATTTTATTGAGATCACCTTTAACCTCTTCAGTCCTGAGGTAAACAAATGTGAACCTCTATTCTTTCCCTCATCAAAACTAAACTGTTTGATTTTTTTACATTTTTACTTTACTTCTATATAGCTGAATGTTTTTTGCTTGATTTGATTGCTTAAGAGGAACTGCTCAGACAGGAAACCAAGTCTGTAGAGCATAGTATCCCTCCCGTTTCCTTTATTAAGGTCTTAAAAAATACAGTGTTAAGCCGTAGCTGAAGCTGCCAAAAAACGCGACAATGGGCGGCAATTTCAAAAATACAAGTATGAAAGCAAATTGGCTTACATCCAGCCGTGCCAGGAATTCCAATTCCAAGCAAGTGACAGGGACTGATCGAGGCTTTACATAGTGGTCCATCACTGCCAGAAAACAGATTTTCCCTCGCAACACTGGGCAGCAAGGAGCATCAGTACGCTGTGGAAGTTTTGGGTGCGCTGGAGAAACCCCCTCGTGACAGGCGCGGGGAATGATTTTTGTAGAGATCGACCGAAATTTCGGTTTCGGTTTCGGCGCAAACTCGGAGTTTCGCCGAATATTCGGTTTCGGCGAAACTGCTGCCAAAATTTCGGCCTGACCGAAACTCGACCGGAACTATCTGTATTTCAAATTCTCGTTCCTTCTTTCGAAAATTTTCAACTTTACTCATTGGTATGAGTTGCATCGGCTCAAATGAGACACTGTTTATTGCTGTGAACTCCACTGTTTATCCTTATCCGTCATGACTGATGTATGATGTAAGAGTAAATTATAAAGCAAGCAATCCATATATGACTAAACTTAAAGGACGCTTATCACGTAATCTTTAAATGCTGCAAACTTAACAGTAATAGAAAATTTTTACTTTGAAACTCCAGATTATTTTGAATGCTTTATGAGAAAGGTGTTGCTAAAACATATGAAGATTTACGAAATTTATTACAAAAGATATAGCGAGGTATGTATACTTAAAATATTTTTTTATTAGATGAAATTCGTATAATTGGAAAGTATTTCTGTCTTTTTGATAAATTAATTACGTTTTATTTTATATGAAAATAAATAGTTTTGGATAGAGGCACAGAGAGTCAACTTAGCACCGGATATAAAATTTTCAAACAGGGGTGCCATTTTAATACTTTCTTAGGGAGACAGGGAGTGGCAAAGCTTTTTTTTGGGGGGGGGCGGGGGAGCGGTGAGTGAACAAAGATTTATTTTGATCTTATTGTGCACATCCTAAAAGAAAATTGACAACTATTACATTTTTATCATTATATATATATTTAAAATTAGCTAAAGTACAAAATAATGTTAAACCTATCTCACTTTGAGAATATTGAAATGGAAAATAAAGTTTATAATGAATAATTTCTAGGCTTAAAATGTTGTCTTAATGCTAATTTTCCTTTTTTAGTAAAATTGAACAAATTATTTTAGCTTTTGTGCCCTTTACTTAAACTAACCTATAATGATTCATACTTTCTTATCTCATTCTTTGAGGGGTAAACTGCCCCCCCCCCCCAACCTTCTCAAATAATACTCCTGTTTGTAAAAAATTGCACATATGGGTGCATAAAATGTATTAATAATATTGATTAAATGCATTTTTTTTTAAATTACATTATTTTATGTTAATTTTATATGCTTATAACATCTTATATTTAATTAATTAATTTCAATAAATAACTTTTACTTAAATTCATTTTTAATAAAATTAACGGTTAATTAATAATTATGTATTCTGCCGTTTGTATGCAAAATATTGTTCAGGTAACATGCATAGCAAAGTAAATGCAATATTCCGCATCAATTTAGATAAAAGTTCTACATTCATAAATGTTTTCTTGAGAGGTCTATATCAACCATAAATTTTAAGAGCGATCGTTTTAAATTAAAACAAATTTATAAATTGTTTTGAGCGGTGTAAATTTCAAAAGTCAGTTGTTATTAGAAGTTTAAATTTCAAAAGTTGGTTGTTATAAAATGATAAAATATAAAAGTTGTATTATTTATGTTTCATTTTTGTTTGAAACTTGTACACACACACATATATATATGTACGTTTGTTTGTTAGAAATGTGGCTCAATACACGTATAATTAATAAATTATTAACGTGATTAGTTATTATTAAGTAATTATTAATTATTTGTTATTAATTAATTAACTAACTAATAATTATATGCAGTTACACTGCAAATAAAGGAGTCTTAAAGTAAAACAAAAAAACCACTGAAAATGCATTTAAGACACGTAAATGTCTTAATATAGAGCTTAGACATAATAGATACCTTAATTTAAGACACTTGTGTGTCTTAATCGACTGGTGGTAGAAATGAACCAATAGGGTTTCTGTGGCCAGTGTCTTAATATGGTAAAATGTTTTAAATTAAGACATTGCTTTTGTTGATCACATCTGAAATGAGAAGGGAGGGAGGTCAGGGCAGGCAGGTGTGGTGATGAGTATCACAGATAGGGACGCCGGCATTACATGACGACGGAATGCATTCACAAATATAATAAATACAAGAGCTCCTTGGATTATAAAAGAAAATATGTTAAAGAATAAAGGTAAGTTTTATCTTTAGGTTTTCTTATATCTTTGTTTTAATAACGTCACATGATTTTTATTATATATTTGTCAAATACGAATTTAGTTTTTATTACGTGTATATTTATATAATAGCTTTCAAGTCACTTGCCTAGAATAAGTATTTTATCTTAAATCATTAAAAAATGATGATTTTGCTTGGGTTATGTGGTTGTATTGTAGTCTACTTTAACTGTTACGTGCATTTTATCACAGGACTTTTTTATTATTTACGTATGATATGTGTCTAAGTATAGAAGGTAAATTTTATCCATGCAGATATTTTTTTTTATAAGATTCTTGTTCTTTATTTCGATATTATTATGCATTTTTCCAAATTCCATTTTATGCGTTGGTATTCAAATATATTTTCTAAATCATATAAATTTTGTGCTCGCTAACAGTTTTCGGTTGCCTTTCGGCGTAGTTTAAATATTTATTTATTTAATATACTATTATAATTCACTAAATTTTCAAGTCTTATTACCACTAAGTTGAGTTTCGGCCAGTGATTTATTTTCGATATTTTTCGATTCGGCAGCGTATTACTGCTTATTTTACTGTTTATTACTGTTAATTTTACGTTATAATACTAGCAGCTGGGGTGCCAGTATTATACTGTAAAACCAAAACTTTTTTTTTTTGCATTGTACACTCTCAGAAATAAAACACTCAATTTTGACCATTCGGTAATCCTTAAGCCCTATTTCGTTATTTTTGACAATCATTTCGTCACAGAGTCACGTGGTTTTTGACGAAACGGGAATCCTCAATTATCTGACGAAACTGTTTCCTCACTGTCAAAAATAACACTCTCACTATTGACTATTCCGCAACTCTTGAGCTATATTTCAACATTTTTGACAATTATTTCGTCTCGAAATTAAGTGATTTCTAATGAAATGGAAAATCTCAAATATTTGACGAAAATGTTTCCCCATTCACGGCCAGATTATTTTTGTTGTTACAAAATCGTTCAAAAAAAATTACACGAAAGTACCAAATTTACAATATATTAATGAAAACAGAAACAAAAATATGTCATCCTTGGGGGCCGCTATAACACGAAATTACTAAATTTCTACTTTATTTTTCATATCTGATATTTTGCGTATATCCTTTTTGTAACTTTAACATTTTTGTAACGATTTTATGCATTTCTATTGCCTATTCAAAGACAAATTTTGCTAAAGTTATAGAATTTCGTTAAAAATGCTTAAAAAATTCTTCTAAAGTTACAGAATTTCGGTTAAAATAGTAAAATGCGAACATCATTTGGTCCACTTTCAACCGAAAGCAACAACCATTTCCCCAAAAGTAAAAAAAAAAAAAAAAAAAAATTAGAGCTTTTTTTTTTTATTTAATAAATATATTCATATAAAAATCAAATTTAAAATATGCCCCTTTAAAATTGATTCCTTTCCCCTCTATAAACAGTAACGTGTTAAAATCGCTCCTCCAATATGCAATTCGCGTTTGTAACGAAATGCTCTCCCTCTGGCGGTCTAAAGGGGAATTACAATACCACTGCTTCTTTCATCCCGTTAGCATTGCTTATTGCGTGTCAAACATCGTTAAAGACTTATAAATATTAATGAAAATGAGCAAACCTGCGAAAAAAGACAACACCTATTGCTGTGTACCACAGTGCAACTCTAGGGGATCCAAAAATCCAGATTTGAGTTTTCATTTATTCCCAAATGAAAAAAGTAAAGTATCTGTCATCTCTGCAAATGGTAACAAAACTTTGGCCAGCCGAAAATCAGAGTGGATTCGGATATTGAGAATTGGAAAAAATGTCTCGTCCAGGATGGTAATTTGCTCAAAACATTTCAAACCTAGTGATTATACTTTAACAAGTAAGTAAAAAAAAATAAAATGTTTAATTTGCTATGAATTTTTTTAAAAAAGTGTAAACAAAAGCTAGCCGTTTTCTTCACTTGAATATTTTATAAACAAATGCCGATTCAAGCACAGTGTGTTGCTATTTTATGATGATATTTTAAATATTTGCATATATTTTGTCTGTTTTATATCTATAAGAAATTTAAACAGAATAATAAAAAAAAGACATTAGTAGTAATATTAAAAGATTGTATGTTTAATGTTAGTAGCAAAAAAGGACAATCTTAAAAATATTATTCTGATTAAATAAAATTATCTCCAAAAATTTTTGTAAAAACATGCAGTATTTTGGCTGTGCTCAAAACAAAAGTATTTTGTCAACTGAAGGAAAAAACAAAATTTAGCTTGAAACTAGATCACTTTAAAACAGATCTCTTTATAAAATTAGTAACAATATTAAATGTGATATTAGTAAGAGTTGTATGCTTAATACATTAAAATATTATTCTAATAAAAAACGATTGTCCTAAAACTAAAAAGGATATGACATTTAAATTAAATATCTGACATTTAATAACACAGAGTTTCCCCCAGGTTTAAAAAAGGACAGGGTGTTGCTGGTGAGAAAAGGGCACTTTTTGGATTTTTGAGGGCACTTTTCAGATTCTTACGGCGACTTTTTTTAATTGTTAAAGGTATTCTTTTGGTTTTTAAAGCCATTTTTGATATTTCAAAGTCAAACACTCTTTTTAAGACAACATTGAGTCAGTTTTTACTATGAAAGCAAATTTTTTAATGCAAAAAGGAGAAAGGGCGCTTCTTTTACTGGAGGGGGGCAAGAAGGGTGATAATTATTTTTATGAGGGGCAAGAAGGGTGCTATTTTGTAAACCAAAGGGCAGGCAGGGTGCAGCACCCTTCTGAAACTCTCTGGGGGAAACTCTGATAATATATTGACTGATACCACATATGAATATTCTTAACAATTTGTATGTCTGAAACATAAAAACAATCCTGGCTTTAAAATGATCGGAACTCTAACCAAAACACGGTTTGAACAAATAGAAATGAAAATTTACATGTATTTAAATTTAGAAACATTATTAAAATGTCATTATTGAAAAGTCTTTAAAAGGAACATTATTAATTTATAATCAAAAGTTGACAAACTTTGCTGTTATATGACCCATCTTAACGTTTTAAACAACCCACTTAATATGTAGGCATATAGAGCCTTTTATACAATGAATTATTCACGTAGTCTATGAAAAAATATTTAACTACTAGTATATAACCCCGTCAAAAATGACGGATTGTCGATCCGCGTTTCATTTTCATAAGACTTCATACAAACAAACAGCATGAAGATTTATTATTGAAAGGTTTGTATTGTAGAAAAATACATTTTAAAAATGACAAATGATTTCTACAAATAAAAATAATGAATATATATATATATACACACACACACACATATATATATGTATATATATATATATATATATATATATTTACTTAGTATTACATTTCTAAAATAGTTCAACGATTGGACAAAACATTCAAATTAAATATTAACAAATAATCCATGTGTGAAAGTTTTTGTAAAAAAAGTGTTATCAATCAGTTTCTAAACAGCTAGACTCACCACATAACTGATTGTTTGTTTATATAAGCAAAATTAAATGCAAATTACGCTGTACTATGTGTTTCTTATATTTTAATTACGTTTGGTAAGAAATAATCATTTTACAGTTTATGACCCATTATCCCGAAATCCAAAATCCGGAAGGAGAAAATTCGAAAATTTTCTAAATTGAAAATTTTTACTAAATTTTTAGATTTTCTGAAAATTTTCGAAAATTTTACCAATTCTTAATTTTTTTTTTCAGTCCATTGTGTTTCAATGTCTAATCACTCAAATATTGTTACTTCGGTGGCGGGTGAACACGGTCCCCTTTTCCCGAAATTAAAAACAAATCATTTTTCTCTTAAATTTTATTTTAAAATTAATTTATATTACGATTCGTTAGAAACAAAAAAAAAATAGTTAAATATTTATTTCATCAGGGGTGATTCGGTTCAAGTTTTCCTAAAAATTTAAGGCATTCGGTTTCGAAAATTTTTGTCTTCAGTCCAAAAATTCGAACATAAATATCTCGAATTTTGAACGATCGTCGCCGGAAAAATCAATTATGTCTATCGTTCACAGAAAAACAGTAGACAATTTCTTCAAATGATTGTGGAAACAACGTGAATTTCGTCAAAGGATCGAAAAAAAAAATGCAAATTTTATCGCAGAATTGCAAAAAAAAAAAACGCTTATTTTGTTCACAAATCGCAGAAAAACGTGAATTCCGTCAAAGACTTGCGAAGAAAACGCAAATTTCTTCCAAGGACTCCGAAAAAGTGTAAAATTTCATCAATGGATCACAAGAAAAAAAAAAAAAAAAAAAAAAATTGGTTAAAGGAATGCAAAAAAAATCCTCGAATTTCGTCAAATAATCGCGGAAAAACATGAATCTTTTCAAAGGGTCGCGAAAAAAAAGACACAAATTTCTTCAAATCACTGCGAAAAGATTTCTAATTTCGTTAAGGGATCGCGAAAAAAGTGAAGTTTCGTCAAAAGATCGGAGAAAACGCTAATTTCGTCAAAGAATCTCAGAAAAAACTCGAATTTTCTCAAAGGATCGTGAATAAAAGGCAAATTTCGTCAAAGAATAGCATAAAACGCAAATTTCCTTAAAGGATCACAAAAAGAAAAATGCAAATTTCTTCAAAGGACTACGAAAAAACGAAAATTTTGTCATCGAATAGCAGAAAAAAATGCAAATTTTGTCAAAGAATCACGAAAAAAACATGAATTTTGTCAAATAATCGTAAACTTCGGAAGGACCCGAAATCCGGAAAATTCCAAAACTCGGAAAGCCTTTTTGGTCCCGAGTATTCCAGATAATGAGTTTTTACGATGGAAGTTAATTTCAAAATCCGCCAGTAGATGGCGCCTGTATACTGAATCAACCTCAAATCCTCCCTACGAAATAAATCTCCGCTACTTCTGAAAAAAAAAACTTGCTTACAGAATTTTTTTTTTACAGAAATGGTGATATATATGTTTTATATGATATAGTTTTTGAAGGTTTTAAACATAATTAAAATATTTAAAAGCTTTAATATGCTTTTACAAATATTTTAACAGCAGAATCGAATGTAGCATAGATTTTTTAGTAAGCCTAACATGGCGTTTAACTATGGTTGATTCGCAAACCGGAGTGGTCGCACCCGGATGCGTTACAGACAGTTTCTTGCCTTTGGATTTTATTATATGGGAGATCGCAAACCGGAGTGGTCGCACCCGGATGCGTTACAGACAGTTTCTTGCCTTTGGATTTTATTATATGGGAGATGTTTTTGCATGTTTTCCTTTAAAGTTGTTACATTTTTGCAGCTGATAAAATTAAGTATGCATTTCTACAGCTACCATACAGATCATTCCCCAACCCACCAAAACATCACCCACATAGGGCCATAACCCATACTTCAGAAATTGCTGGTTTAAATTGTCAAAATATTCCAAAAAAAATTCTTTGATTAATTACAATGCCCGAAAGTTCCTTAATTAAAACTCCAAATCAAGAGAATGGTACTATTAAATAATAAATAGCACCCCTTATAAGCATATTTCAAAAGGGACATGGCATTATTACGTATTATTAACAAATTGACACTTATTATAATTACATGAGGTCTATGCTTGCATGGGGTTTGGAGGGGGGGGGGGGCAGTAATTTGAATTGGTATTTAAATAAAATTAAAATACCTGTTACTTATTACATGTTAAGTTAAGATTTTAGTATTTGTTCAACGCTCGAACCAAAGTAAATACAAAGAAGATTTGCGAGCTCAAAATGTTATTTATGAAAATATAAATAATATTATACATGTAAAAAAGAAAGTTCTAGTGTATATAAGATACATCTGTACATTTATACGAAATATTTAGGAAGTTAGTTAGGTTGAAATGTGTTTTACACCAGTCCAGTATCTAAATTGAAAAAAAAAATGTATTTAGCGAATTTTATATAGAACAAGTGAATTAAGTACTTAAGTTATAAATGTAAGTTCATTTTTTAACTTTGCTAATTACAAATAAGGATAACCTGTACCAAAGTTATATTATTATAACGTTTTTTGTATTAATATTTTACTGGTGGATTGGAATTATGTCAGCCAAGTCTATGTTTGTTTAGCTGGTGTAATTTGATATATGAATCAAATAACAAAGACATAAAAAAGCAAATTGTAGTACAGTAGACTCCTTTAAATCTGCATAGTTTAAAACTAGAGAGATTTTGCAGATTTTTTATCACTTTTTTGTTTACATTTTTTAAACAATAATAAGAATTTAATAATGGACTCAAAATTATAGTGGATGCTTACAATAAAGTAAAATAATAAAAATTAAGAAAATTTGAAAATATCCAAAGTAAAGGTAACATAATTAATTAATAATGCCTAACGCTATATGCATAATAATTTTTTCTTGAATTATTCAGTGAAACTCTCCTTATAAATGTACACTCATCATTCACATCCAAATATATTAAAATAACAAAGTTTTATTTCATGTTTAACCATACTTAGTAACCAAAAAGCTTGATTAATACATAAATGTATTGGGTAAAAAGATTGTGACTGCCACTGATATAAGCGCTATATCTTGATTTTTTTTTCAGAAATAAATTTCTACTTCCATCACGAGAAAACATGAGTGCAATCATATTGCTATGTATATCGAGAAATTTACTTTCTCTCAAAATAGCATGTAATATGCAACATGTATTCTGTAATAAATATTTATATATTTAATATACCTGGTATACTTTACATGATAAGTTTTTAAAACTTAAAAAATTATGTATTTTTTTTTAGCTTCTATATCCCAACGGCCTACGTTGAAACCCTATGCAGTTCCAAGCTGCTTTTTACCAACTCTTTCAATAGATAAACAAAAAAAACAGCCTACAGAAGAGTAAAGCAGTTGAAAGAGAACTTCGTTATGGAGAAATCAATAGGTAAAAATTTTCTTTTATATATTTGTGATGCAAACAATCACTTAGAGCTCTCCTTATGGGTGTGCAACGTGTGTCCCATTGTACACAATCTCATGCCCAAAAGGGGAAAAAATGAATATTTAAAAATAATTAGCTTTATTTTTCCTTCATATTATATAAATATCCTTGTTCATATCTACATGCATATGTATATTATGCAAGATTTTAAAAAAAGGTTATTTCATTTTGGGAAAAAAGAGAAGTGTAATGCTTTATCATGAAATGCTTTATAAAGTGTGTGATCTTGATAGAAGACTGGTCTAATTGTTAATGTGTTTTATTACCACCCCCCCCCCCTACAAAAAATCTTTGGTTGGTATGTGTTTTCACCCACCCCTTGAAGGAAATTTTTGACTGTGTCCATAAGTATGCCAAGGTTGGTTTCTTTGTTTTCATGTTCCCTAGTGTTCTTGTTTCGTTATATTGTACATTTATTAAAGTATATCTTAATTCAGTTTTATTTACATGACATACCTTGTGTTTTTACCATCCACAAGTTTACAGTAAAGTACATTTAAGCACCATTTCATGCTGGCTCTCTGGTAAACGCGTGATTCATTCACGCTCTGTTGCTGCAATTGCCGAATCTCTATTTACGGTGGTCGATTGTAAGCTTTGGTGTCATCACCCGTGAAACAGTGGCATATTGCACACGATTTTCGCTTTCAGGAATGCAGGGGCCGTGCTAAGATTTTCAAAATGCTAGCCAATAAATTAGCCAAATTAAAATATTTTTAGCCAAATTTATCTATAATTAGCCAAAAGTATATATTTTTTATCATTAATTCTTTCAGGCCTGACTTTATTGAATGGGTAAAAAAGCATTTTCTCACTGCATTACATTTGCTGTGTGTCCAAAAATTGTGCCCATTTTTTAATTTTTTTTAATTATACTCCATCCAAAAATAAAAGTATTACCTTAAAACATGGCTGCCAACTGTTCCAATTTTTGGATACCACTGAAATTTAATAGAAATTTTAGTAGTATCTAAAAATCAGAAGAGTTGGTAGTTCTGCCTTAAAGTAAAGATTAAAATTAAACTGTCGCCAACTAAAAAAAACCCAAAAAACTGCTAATTAAATTTGAACTTAGTACCGTTTTATTATTGTTACTTTTGTGGGCATAGCATACATATTTTTTACTACAAACGTTGTTTAAAAATCATCCGCGTTTCAAAACATGATTACAAGAACGAAAAGCTCCCGATAAATTATTCGCCTGTCTTTTCGCCATAATAATTTTTTATTCGCCAATTTCATGATGTATTCGTATTTGGCGCATAGGCGAATGACGAGCGTGGTCCCTGGTAATGGCAATATGTATTATGTTGATTCACAGAACAAACTTGTATAAATGATGATATAAGTTGACTTTGACAGTATTTTCTAAAAAATATCCTGCTTTCACCAAAAAATAGAGAAGGTCTTTCAATTACAAAGTTTTTGAATAAGAACACCTGCCAATTTCATACATTTTTAAACAAAAATGGATTAAAAAATATGTCATAAAGTAGCTAGTTTGGATTCGAGAACAGCCTTAATAGACATTAATGATAAGATTTAGTATTGAGGAAATTTTGAAGAAAATTTCTTTTATCCTTCCTGTTTTTGCCACATGTTGTTAAAGGGAGTGGGGGGGGGGCTTATTTTCAGAATTTTATGGTATTAAAAAAATGAGTGGAACTTTTCACCTAATATCAGGAATGTCCTGAGAAAGCTTTAAAAAAGATCTGGTTGTCTCATTAAAAGGTATAAATTCAAATTTTGTTTCATTTACACTTAATTTATGAAATTTTGTTTTCATTTCAGAAAGAAAGAATCTGTGGGGCCTGAAAATGCAGTAAGCTCTACATCTCATGATGCAGGTAATTCTGCCCACTGCAGTGAAATAATACATGATTGTATTACAGTGGACATAGAGGGTGAGAAGTTAGCTGTTGAAGCTTTGCTGCAGTTAAACGATCCAGAAAGCCTCAGTAATACAACTGATAAAGCAACACAAGTTGTAAGTGGTGACATTCAGTTACCGTACCTTATACAGGCTTCAAGGCTGACTAATAGCCAGTTAAATTCTTTAACTGGCTTGCCTAGTTTAGGCTTTTTAGGTACGTTAGCTGAGGCAGTGGCATCACTTATAAAATTCACCAATAAGCATGTTTTACCAGTAAAAGAGAGAATAATTTTAATTTTCATGAAAATTAAGTTGAATATATCTTTTCCATGTATTGCACTTTTATTTGGCTGTACTACCAAGACAATATGCAATATATTTCAAGATTTGGTACCAGTCTTATCAACTCTATTAGGAAAATTGATAGAGTTCCCAGCAAAAGAAGTTGTTTTGGCAAATCTGCCAAAATGCTTCAAAAGATTTCTTGACACACGTGTTGTTCTAGATTGCACAGAGATATCTGTGCAAAAATCTAACTGTCTGCATGAAAGAATATTGACATACTCTCAATACAAAAGTAGGCATACTGTGAAGTACTTAATAGGTACTTCACCTGGTGGTGTTATTACTTTTGTAAGTAAAGGGTATGGAGGCAGAGCCACCGACAAAGGTATATGTGAAAGCAGCCAAATTATTCAAATGTTGCAACCATGCTCTGATGCATTGATGGTTGATAAGGGCTTCCTTATTGATGACATGTGTCAACGTAATTGTATCAATTTAATTCAGCCACCTTTTTTAACTAAAAAGAAACCCCAGTTTTCTGCCTCAGAGGCTAAATCATGCAAAAAAATTGCCCGTGCTAGAGTACACGTTGAAAGAACGATACAACGTTTAAAAATATTTGGCCTGCTACAAGGACCAATTCCATGTAGTATGTTTGATTTGATCGATAAAATTGTTATCATTGTAGCAGGCATTACGAATTTAAGTCCTCCTATCCTTAAGAACAATAAATTTTAAAAAACAAAAGGATTTTGGAATTTTAGTATTATTTTACTAATCATTTTTTTAATTATTATCTGATAGTTAAAATTATTATCGTTAAAATTATTATAGTTAAAATTATTATCTGATAGAAAAATAAATTGAGCATTTGAATTTAAATTTTGCTTTTCAATCATAAATATACAAAAAAAAAACCATGTAGCAACAACGTCCTACTTTATCTTTATTGATTTTTTTTTTAATTGTTGTAGTATTTTATTTTTGTGGAAACAGTAATTTTTTGGAAAACCTTTAATTTCATTTGTAAAAACAATGCTGATTCAATGTCTAATTAACTGTAATTTTTAATCAAATACACCTTTTAAAGAAGTGTGAGTGTCCTATGTCAAAAGCTGTTTGAAAAACCTTTCCAATCATATCTCATTCATTGTTGTGCATTTTGTAAATGTACAAAAAAATGCATGTTGACAACAGAAATTATATATACCAGTAGACCTGTGCGAAGATTTGGCACTGCAGTCTAATAATTTTTAGCAATTCTAATATTTTTTAGATGCAGGTTTAAACTTCTAAAAAAATTAAGGACTAAAAATATCTGCAAACAGCATTAATCAAGCCAGAATATCATCTCATTTATTCCGTCAAAGAGGCAGTAAAAACTGACTAAAGATAGCAAACTCACACAAAAAAAAAGTATCAATTGTATTTTAACTGTATTAAGAGGGTGACATCATCTGTTGGAGGGGAAAAAAAAAAAAAAACATGCCATAAAGAGAAATAAATTGAGCATTTGAATTTAAATTTTGCTTTTTAATCCTACGTATGATATGGCCGAAACGGTTATACGTATTATACGAGAAACAGCATATACAGTACATCATACATACGGATCTTACACCAGCGGTTAAACGTATAAGCGTTTAAGCGGTTTTCGTTCATTGCTTAAAAAATTATTCCTTTCTCCTGCTGGTCTGCGAATCAGAAACTTTTAGAAACACCCGCTGTGTCTTCTGCAGTCAGTACTTGCAAAAAAAAAAATTTTTTTTTAATTGGAATATTTTTTTCTTTACTTTAGATTTTGTACCCCCCCCCCCCCCCAAATCTTTAATCTATTAATTATTAAATGATTTACTATGAAATGATTTATCTTTCGCATATCTGTAACACATGCACATAGCTTATTTTGATTTATGGCGTGGACATTTCACCCGAAACATTTGTATTGCAGAACACAAACTTACATTGACTTCATATTTTATACTGACATTGATCAATCCAACTTCTGGGAAGTTTCATAATCTTATTTTTATTTTAAAGACATTTCACCCGAAACATTTTATTGCAGAACACAAACTTACATTGACTTCATATTTTATACTGACATTGATCAATCCAACTTCTGGGAAGTTTCATAATCTTATTTTTATTTTAAAGACACCCATGGAGGGCAGTCCCCCCCACCGGCCTATATCCTTAGTGCAGATAATCGGCCGTAACAAATAACTAACTAAACATAGTTTATTTTATTTAAGAATACTTTTTTCTATATTAAAAATATGAGGGGGCTGGGGCAAGAGAGTGCCAAGCCACATTTTTGAACTTCTGAGATATTTCAATTTGAAAATTTAATCCAATACTCAAATCCAGATATATAGTCTAAAGTTTTTTCGCCAATGTCTTAGTAACAATTGAAATAGTCTGAGTAACAATATGGCATTACTTTAATAATATTACTATTATGTTTTTTGTAAATTAGCTATCTTCATTGGGGGCATAAACATCTGGGGCAAAAACGAAACCTGTCACATATGCTGCCAGTAAGTGACATTAGAAACAAATTATATGTTGGATATTATAATTTACAATATTAAGCAATAGTGTTAGATTTATTTCACCAAAAATGTGGCTTGGCAATTTCTTGGCCCGACCCCCTCATATTTTGAAAATACGTTTTACAGCAAAAAAGAAAAGATAAGACAAGTCATTTTAAGCTTTCTGAAACCTGCAGTGACGATTATTTGTCAGGCTATAAGTAATAGAAATTTATAGGTACTAACACAAAAAATGAAATTTGTCAAGACTAACAACAATTCTTAAAACGTAATATCTTGTAATGCACATACACTTTGTATAAAAAATACCAGGAGTGTTATGGTTAAAAAAATGAAATTGCGTTAGACATTAACACAGAGTAGAAAACATTAGCACCGTGGAAAGAACAATATTTGACCTCCTGGGTGCAATTTGAGTATACGCACACAAAAATAAATATTTAAAAAAAAAAAATTTAAAACAGAAAGAATATACTTAATAAGGATTAACAATAAATCTGAAACGTGTATATTCTCCTTATTTGCTCAAAAAGTCTTTATTTTCGTTATATATTTGCAATAATCATTTATAGGGAAAAATAACAAGATTCTATGTATGAAACATAGTATACAGATTGCTAAAGTCACGCCACAGTTTTCCAATTTCTTCTCCATTCAGTGACGTAACACTGATGACATCCATTGGCATTAAAAGTAAATACGATACTTGAAATATACGTATACTTAAACGTATACTTGAATTATACGTTTAACCGATATCAGCGATTAGTGTCACGTGACGACCGTTTTTTCTCCTTTATCGCGCTGCCACATCAAGAATTCGGTTCAAAACGCCAACTTTGACAATCTTTTCTGAAAAATCTTGTATCTTACCAGAAAAATGGAAAACGTATTATGATTACAAAGTTTTTTAATAAGAGCACTTGCTAATTTGATACATTTATTTGCGAACAAAAATGAATTAAAATTTTTTTCATAAAGTAGCCAGTTTGGATTTGAGAACAGCCTTAAATTACAACATTAAAAAAATTTAAATGTTCTTAAAAATATTCAACTCTTCCCTCCTCCCCACCCACTTAAAAGTGGTGTATGTTATTCTAGTTTAAAAGGCATGTATTCATGTTAGGCTGTATATAACCAATTAAGTAGTATATTTAAAGTTTTGAAAGAATGCAAAAAAAAATCTTGCAGTATATGTATGTTAAATCCCAAACGTGATTTCCTACACACCAAATCAACGCAAATCGCCCGATATGGTCATCCTACTAAGGTCAAACTGCATAAAAAGCCTTTCTCTTCACCGCCAACATAACTTTGCCTCAACTTTAGTATTCATGAAAACACTGAGTATAACATTTTTTTAATACATTAAACTTATTATATTTATTACTTATTTAAATGGATTTGTTTAATAAATTTGTGTCTAACAAAAGTACATTCTTCTGTAAAAATATTTGATATTTATTAATATAAATGTTATCACGCAATATAATCCAAAGATTAATATGTGTTGTGAAAAATAAATTTTGTAAAATCTGTATATTGTTTTTATTTTACTTTTGACATTTCACAAATTAATTTAAATTGAAAAGTACAGAAACTTTATCAAGAAAAAGAGCTGATTAAAAAAAAAAAAAAAAAAAAAAAAAAAAAAAAAAAAAAAAACGGTTGCTGTATTTTATTTTTTATTTCATATAAATAGTAGAAAATGTTGCAACTGCTTCCATAAAGTAACAAAACACTTAGCTATAAAGTACAGATATAAGATATAGTTAGTATATAATTGAAATAGGCAATAAAACATAGCAACCGTTTGTAATGGAGTGAGAAATTATAAAAGTAGCAAGTACTTTTACTACTTTTGTTCTAAAACATGTATACCAAGGTTTGTCAAAAATTTTAGATTTGTATAAGGTTCATACACTATAACATTCATTCATATACATAAAGAGAAAGACTAGAGAAAAGTTCAAGCTTTTTTTTTAAAAAAAAACCCCAAGCCTGACAGTTATTTAAAGTCTAATCTCGATACCAGAAGTACACAGAAGAAATTACTTGATATTTTAAAATTGTTTCAATATTAAAAATTTTTCATTTAAAAATCTTTTCTTACATACAATAAATATTAATCTTAAATACTTTCTCATGTTCTCAAAATTTTTATTCTTTTAAAATATTGTACAACTATAGCAGAAAGACACAACTGTTTTCCAGAAATTCTGGAAAAGGACTTCAAACAGAAAAAGAGGATAGACAAGAGATATCCCACAGCTTCTTCATATTACTAACTGACAATGCCAACACTTTTGAATCAGATCAACATTTTCAGATAAAAAATTTCTTTGTTTGTGAACTTAAGAAATAATTCAAGTATTTTTTTTTTTTAAGTTAAAATTTTTATTTGATTTCTCAAATATATACATTTAACTACATTATAATAGCAATAGGTGACACAATAGTTTTAATATCAATATATTTTTATTTTTTTAGGAAATAATAACTTATTTTCTTTGTATATATGACTCATCGATCAATTGTAATAAAAAAAATGTAGATAACTTCAATTTATTTAATCGATTATTACATGAGCAAGCTTTCAATTTAAAATTTTAAAAGTTGTGACAAAAAAAAAATAATAATAATGATTTACAAGGTAGTAGCAGCAATATCACAATTTTTACATTTAAATGTTTAAACTATCTTGGCTACACATTTCACACCCTTAAATTTGTATGTTTAAAGGAAAAATTAGAACAGGCTAATGAGTCCCCCAGAACTCATGTACAGTCCTCAGAGAGGAAAAAAAAAAAAGGAACTCTGTGGCAAATCATTATATAAAAATGGCACTGATGCCAATCGATTAGTAATAATATTTACTAACTTAAATTCACACTTAGTAGTGATCGATTGGTACTAGTCTCATTTTTATACAATGATTTGTGACAGAATTTGTAGGTACTTTTTCATCTCCTACGACTGTACATTATACCAAGTGTGCCATAAATTCATTAAAACTTTAAAAATTCATTAAAAAGGTAAATGATGCTAAAAGATTGTGGTTTGCACGAATGGAATTAGAGGAAAATTTTATTTTTTTAATAAGAAAAGAATGAAGTTGAAAGAAATTGTCGATAGATTGTGCTGGCAAGCATATTATGAAGTAGATTTACGCATATAAGGCTGTCAATAAAACACTTCGATGCACACAGATTTTTTATTAGATGCTAACAGTATGCGAGCTCAGGTGTTGTTGGTTAAGCTCTTTTATGAAAAGGGGAAACAGCGAATTGCAAAAATACTCAAGACAAAAAAAGGGTTCGTTTTATGTGCTGGGATGCTGAGACTTGTCAGACACTTCGAAGAAAGGTATCTTTTACTATAAACCTAATTTGCACACATCTGCTTCATATTATGCAAGCCAGTGCGATCTATCAGTAATTTTTTGAACCACGGCTTTTTTTGTTATTTAAAAAATATATATCTGACCTTCCTCTAATCCCATTCGTGCAAACTGCAATTTTTTAGCATCATTTCTTCCCTTTTAAGGAATTTTTACAGGGCATCTGGTAGTTCTGTATTAATCACATTAATGCGAGGGTTTCGCCCTTGCCAAAGGGGCTCATTGTTGCCCAATTTGTTCTAATTTTTTCTTCCCAAAATTTATTTTTTTAATTTAATTATATATCTTAACTTTATTTATTTTATGTATTTATTAGAGATGCTTAAACAATTAATTTGGCCAAATACCAGTAAATCTAATATTTAAAACTGAATATAGGTTATAAACATTTATATTGAATATTGCAATAATTACTAGGCGTTATCAAGAGAATTTACAATTGCGGGAAGCATAATATAGAAATATGTTTGTACAAGGGTATTCAACATATTTTGTAGGAAGTAAGGATCTTTTTTGACAATAATTTTAACATAACTGTTGTCAAAGTTAGAAAAGATTATAAAATCACAAATATCAGCTCCTGTAAGATAAAGGCCAAGCTGAATTTGCCCATAATATGCGTGTCTTTCTTTCAAAGAATATTTGCACGTGTCATCAACCACAAGATAGTCTAAATTAGGTATAACATCTGCAGCTGATCTATGTCTTCCAAGAACTGGGCATTTGATCTCCAGAAGTTTCAGCTTGCCTTCATCATAAACAAGTCCATCAGGGCTGTATCCAAAAAAAGGCATAGCAGGATGGACAATTAATCCACACTGAAATACTTCAGCTGAAGAATTTTTGCCATATTCATTCCTGGCTGCTGCTTCAGACCAGAGACCCATATGCAGTGTCTGAATTGCCCTGGAAGTTTGGCTCTAGAATTCTGCTCATTTTTTTTTCCCATTGTGCCTTTTTATTCCTGCTGTATGTGAACAGTTCATAGCACTTGCTGCCTGTAATTCTTTTCTTCCTTTCTTTTATCCAGAGTTGCGAATTCTGGTCCACAGTTGCAACTGCAATGTTAATAGCTTGTTCGGTAGAAACCTGGAATGAATTATAATATATTTTAAGTTCAATTACAATTATATCCAAGAGCATTTACATCAATATATGTAGCACCAAATTTCAAAACAACCAAAAACTTCATCCAATCTGCAGACACATTACAGAAAATTCATACTACTTAAATAATCAAAATAACGATTTTTCATTTTGTAAAAAAATTAAACTGAAACCCCTCATCAATGTTTTTTTAATCTCTTCATATTTTAACACATCACATTCAGTTATTTATTACAGCATTTAACAGATTTCTGTACATACTGCAAAGAAGAATTAATTTTTTTAAATAATACAAGGGGACTTTCACTATGCACACCAACCCCCATTCTGACACATTCATTTAATTATTATGTAAAAGATTTATTTCTGCTTTTTATAGTTCGTGTAAATACATTGTTTAATTGATTCGCAACAATACAAATAAATAGCCTTTTCAAAATATGAAATAAATCTCAGTTAAAATGATGAAAATTAAAAAAAAAAATTCAATAGATTAGTCAAACTGGTAAAAATAATTCCACACTACACACCCCAAACTTGTCAACTATATCTCTTCAAAAGACAGTTAAATTCCTATGCATAGTTTTTGTTACTATAAATACTTTAAGAACTATTTTGACCAACTAATATTAAATATCATTCTTCGATTTAAAAACTGTCTGCTTCAGTGTACTCAATAATTTACAAATTTTAATTTTTTTATATGCCATAGTTTTCTTAATATTAGCCAAGAAAGACCTCCGGAAATTCATTGTCAGCTGGGGTTATTATTTTTTTTAAATATATAGAGGGATAACAAATATTTTCTAAGGAAATATCTATGCTACTTAATTGTTAATTTATCAGCAAATGATATATATATTAAACAACATAAACTCTTTTCTAGTTAAAAATTTTTGAAAAAATATTGTACAAAGAATTAGTTATATATGCTAGTTTAAATATTTTAAAGTATTTACTTACTTGAATAGAACTTAAGAAAAAGGACTTTTCTTCCATTTTTACATCATTCAGATCAAATTGTACTGGAGGCTCAAGCTTGCAGTTAAAAATTAATTTTAACAAATCTTTGATATTAACACTCCTCAATGCAGTAGATTCATCAATACTGGATGCAACAACAATGTTGGAGTCCAAACATTGCCTGAAAGAAAACAAATCCTTTATTACATGAAATATATAGTGGTATCATATCTAATATTTCACATGATAAATGGCTAATCTTGCCAGCCTATGTTAAAGATCACCACTGTTCATGATATCATTCAATCTTCCATAATAAGGTAATCTTTTTAAAATACCAAATTAACGTGTTTTAGAGATTGCAGGATTTGGATGGGAGCTGGCGAGCATAGCTCATAAGGTGCACAGCCGCCTAATATATAATAAAAAAATTGTAAAAATCTTTAATATTATATCTTTGAAAATTAAAATACTCTCTTTTAATGTGCATTTTTCTGAGTAAAACAAACAGGAATATTAATAATTTGAAATAGGCAACAAGATAATTTATTTAGAAAATTAAATTACTGAATTTGAAAATAATTATTGATAAAAAAAATCTTTTAAAAATTATAATTGACAATCTGTATCTTTATTAACATATATATATATTTATATATAGCATTAAAAACAACTTACAATTTCTTGGATTCTTTTTCCAGATATCGTGCCTCTTGTTTTGCGAGTGCAGAATTAGGTAATATTTTTAATACATCTTCTTTGAATTTATTCAAAAAGCTCTCAGAGATATGAAAATCTTCAACAGGTTTCACGTGGCAGAAGTCGGCTATTGGGATAGGGTGTACATATGAAGGAAATTGCGAAGAAAAATCACTCCATTTACACTTTGTCTGAGTTGATGATAGCATTTCCATTTTATTTATGTCATTCCTATAGAGAGAAAAATACATGATTTTTAATTCATCCATTAAAAATATATCTATTGTTAGATTCATTGGTGTTTGACATTTTTGCTTATGCCATCTACTGATAAATTGTTATTGACAATTTTCACGCCTTTCTTCAGATTTGTAATTCAACATAGATAATGAGAGGAACAAAAATTATATTAGGGTGTCAGTATTTTTTTTTTTAAATTTATGATGTGAAAATGTATTAAAATCAAAGATGAAAACGTAACAAAACTTTTTCTTTTAAATTCAAAGAACTAAATACCAATAATATCTGCTAAATGAGGAATAATATTTGAATGAGGAATTATGTTTAGAATTTAGTAATAATAATAATAATAATAATAATTTTCATAATTATTAGCAAGCCGTTGGCATTTCTTTTAATTAAAACATACGTTTCACTCAAAATTAAAATTTGGGAATCCTTTTCCAAATTAGTAATTTGTGATAAAAGATAAAAAATATTACTAAATTTTTATGCTTGTTTAATTTAGTTGTAATACGACATTTTCCTTAATTCTTGACAAAAATTCTTCCTTAGACTATTGTTATTATGAAAAACACGCAAAATAACTACATTTGTGAGGTTTTGGTAAAGAACACATTCGTTAACTTTCATTAAACCCTAACTTCTGTGATTACGATAGCTATTTTTAATTTTGTTAGCATAACAGTAATTTTTTCTAAAAATTGAAAAAAAAATCAGCGCCGAAGGGGTTAATAATTCTGCATTTAAATATATAAACTATTTTTCATTTTCTTTTGTCCAAAATCATCTGAATAAATCAAATTATATATTTGGTATGTTGCTACATCATAAGTGAACATAATCATTAAGCAACTCTATTCTTTAGTGACTTTTAAAAAAATTTAAATTGATTAATTTTCCTACCTTAAAATTTTAAAGTGGCAACATTCTTCTATTTGTAAAATTAGTCAACAGAATAATCAAATAATATCATAGATTTGATGTTAATTTGAGACCCCTTTCATATACTGTCCAGAAAATTTAAACATTTTATGATTTATAATATACAGGATGTTTCTACGATCATGGGACAAACTTAGAAGGGTGGTACAGGACACCATATAACAAACAATTTTTGTAAAGGAAAGCACGGTTGGAAATCCATTTATATAGTCAAAAATACGTTAAATGGTCTCTAAATACTAAAAGTACTCACTCCAATCCGAAGTGACCTTTTTCGTTCATAACTTTAACAGTAGTGAAGATATTTTAACAAAATCCTTACAGTATGCTTACAATTCATACAAAGATGAGTCTGTTGTGAATTTTGTTAAAATATCTTCACTACTGTTAAAGTTATGAATGAAAACACAACTTTGGATTGGAGTGAGATGCCCTGTATTTTTTACTATATAAATGGATTTCCGAACCTGCTTTCCTATACAAAAATTGTTTGTTACAGTGTTCTGTATCACCCTTCTAAAGTCTGTCCCATGATCGTAGAAACACCCTGTATATAATAGATAAATAAATAGGGGAGACTGGTACACAGTGGACCACTTTTTCAGTTAATTTTTTTTTCTCTTTAACGGACAAACTGATCTACATGAAAATATTTTTTTATATTCCTTAAACCTTTATACATTCATCATAATTTTCTCAGAACATAGTTTTCAATACATTTTTTAGAATTTTTTTTTTTTTTATGCACCCGTACTTTATTTTACAATTAAATAACTACTTTAAAACAATATTTCTTGATAGAAAATAAGCAATTATTAAATATTTTGAACATTCTGCATTACAGGAGCAGCGTGGATTATGGACCACTGTGCCCCATGTTGTAGTTCAATAAATAATCATATTAATATTGTTTATAGCTTTCTTTTAAACATATTAACTTTAAAGTTAAATAAAAACAAGTATCTTAGCTTTACAAAAAAGTTGTTTTATCTTATTTATCTACAACTTTTAATTACTAAAAAACAAAAATATGATGATGAAAAATTTTACTTTTAAAAGCTCAAAACAACCAATCAGGATAAAAAAAAAGTTCAATCTGAGCTAAACATATTTTCTGAAGGCTATAAATAATCAGCTGTTGTCTATTAGGAAAGAAGAGAAGCTTTAAAAAAATTTAAATAAATAAAATATTAGGGGGTGGTCCACTGTGCCCATAGGTCCAGTGTGTACCGGTCTCCCCTACATACTTTGAAATATATATTATTAGTGTTTAACACTATCCTACTTTAAAAGTACAAAATGTTGATTATAATCAATACAGGGTCAAAAATAGATTTAAAAAAATTCTGCACATAAATATTGTAATGGATTAAGAAGTAAAATACGGATAGATAGCACAAAAACATATGTCACATAACAATGTTATAATCAAAAAGTATTTCGATATTACTGGAGAAAATTTCAAAATTCTTCTCATTTCAAGGTATAAAAAACATATTAACTATCAAATAGTCACATATTAATGAAATATTACAATATCAACTGTAATGCAAGCAAAAACAAAACAATTTATCTACACATGGCTTTTTGTGTGAGAATAACAATTAATTTGAAAAAATAAAATAGTCACATTTTTTACTAAAAGTGAGTGAACCAGCTACTGTAGCTCACTCACTTTTAGTGATTTTATCTCTTCTTATCAGAAAAAGTGACTTTTTTTTTTTATGTGACAAGTTTTTAAAAAAATAACACACTTGCATCCTTGTGTGGAAGGCTGACATGAATATGAGTATGTTTTACTCCCTGTGTATGTATGAAATAACAGATATAATTCTTTTTTTCTTTTTTTTTTTTTTTTTTTTTTTTTGTTAATACATGTACAACTCTAAATGCTTAGAATTATAAATTTACAAAGTACAAGAAGAGCAGCCATGTCATTTTGTAACTAATGAAATAATTTATTTGCAGTTTTTATTATTTTTCGAATTACTAATTATAATTTTATGAACTTAAAAATATAGATTCTCCTTATTACCATCTCCTTAATACCATCTAATTACATGTTAGATTGTTTTAAAAACCTACAATTCTTGATGGCCATTCGTTGTCTTAACACAGGAAAACAATCATAAAAATCAGATTTTAATTAAGAAAAAACCTTGTGCTTTCTTTTTTAAATCATGATTATTTTTTTTTCACATATTACATTATAAATGCTTCAAAATTACATGACATTACATACATAATCTATGTTATTATTGTCAAGATTGGAAAAGAAAAAATATATATTTGAATGTAATAGAAAATTACCCTTTTTGATAATTTTAATAAATTATGTATACAAATATTAAAACGAAATACCAGAATTTTCTTCAAATTCAATCTGCTTTCACTAATAAATTTGTAATTTACCCAATACCATGATACATAGCTACATGAGCTTATATATACTGAATTAAATTTTCTTGAAGTGCATTGAAACGTTTTGCATGATTGTAAAACACTTCTTTAAATTTAAATATATTAGTTAAAGAAATACATACAAACTAAATTTATACAGACGATGTATGAAATAAACAAAATAGTACTCACCTGTTACAATATAACAAAACTGCAACACAGTGTTTACAGCTCTTGCTTTTGCCAGCTTTGCAGGAGCATTCAACATCTTTTATTTCCCATTCTTTTTTATTTTTAGATAAAAAACACTTTATTGTATGCGGATTTTCTTTAACTGAAGATGATCGAATGCACACAACTTCTATCTGCACATCGTTGTTCTCCTTCGACTTTATTCCACACATCACCAAATGATTTGAAGCTAAAATCTGTTCACCTTCAGTCAAACATCTACTTTGGGTAGAACTTTGCACAAATTTTAAAATCTTTACTAAACTCACCCTATTTTCCATTATGATGTTAAAAAACAAACAAAATAAAACATTTACTTCTCAATCAACAAAATGACAAAATTACACGAGCAAAAGCAAGCAGTGCAATGATAAACGCGTACACGTGGAGTGGAATTGTTTACCAATATTAGCAGTTCAAAAAGCGCCACCTGTCGTTGATTACAAACGCGAATTCAAAATTTATTATTTCTGATCAACAAATTAACTAGAGCATATTCTAATCATCCATTGAACAAAAGCAATTTCTCTAATAAATTATATTAATCAAGCCATATTCTAATCATTTATTAACCATAGAAAAACCATAATAATAATCTAGCTTTATTAATTAAAACATGCTGATATTATAACAGCACCGATAAAAATACAATCTGCTTTCTAAAAATATAATCACACATCAACATCCGGTAGATACATTTAAAATCAAAATCACACAAGGTTTCACTGGCAAAGCAGGCAGCACGTTCGAATCCCGTTCAAGACTTGAGAAATGCGATGTAAGATTGCCCTCCTCCTGCCAATTCGAGATGCTTCTAAAATTGTCAATAGATGGTGCCATCAGTATTTTTTTTTTCGAACAAACAATTTGACGAAACGGCGGCTTTTTCAGACATTTCAAGTGTTTTAAAAATGGCGGCGTTTTAAGACGTTTCCAATGCCTTAACTTCAGATGCAAAAAGGTGTCTTAAAAAGTAAGACAGTTTTTTTTTCACTTAAAATGTGACCATCCATTTAAGATACTTTTTAACTGAATTTCAGACGTTTGTGTTTACAGTGTACAGGCCCTTATTACCGAATAGGCACAAGAAGCACGTGCTTCCCCTAGAAAATTTTAAAGGGGCCCAAAACTGAGAGAACAGGGGGCCCTTTTTATTGAATTAATTCCATTCAAAAAATTTATCTAATTTATTTTCAAATTAATATTTTAAAGTGTTTCATAACAAATTAATTTTTCATATAATAGCCAGCATGATTACAATTCTCCAATTTGTCCAACCAATCAAAGTCGCAAGCAGTATTATTGTCCATCCAATCAATATCGAGAAAATCCAGTGGGCAAGCAAAATGCCCACCAGGTTGTTAAGTTGGTTGCTAGGGTATGACGTCAGTTGAAACTGATTTATTGGCTTCTCGGGAAAAGTAAAAATGTCACTTAAATTGTTCCTACGAATTTTCTTGCATGTATTACGAAACAGCTTATCAATTTTGTTGCAGTGAATTGACCTTGCGATTTGCGAGTAGAGTTTCATAAAGCGGCAATGAAATCTCTCAACTTTTAGACGTGTAAAATATTATTTGTGTTCGACGCCGCTCGCTCACGTGCTGAGTTTAACATATACGGTGCATGCATATTTTATTTATTGCTTTATAGTTAAAATTTTGCAGATTCTTCTTATATTTAATTTAATTATTTATTCAGCATGGCTAAAACTAAGCCTCAAGTACCGTCAGAAAGCAATAAACGAAAAAGGAACTTAGCTAATAACTATAAGAAGTTATTTAGAATGTTTCTGTATCAGATTGTGGATATTTATTGTATCTTATTTCTATCCCAGATATGTATTAAATTTTTCTATAAATTAGTTATAAAAAAATTCTGCAATTATTGAATTCCACCACTTAATATTTTTAAGTTCATTTAAAAATTTGAAAAAAAAAGATGAAATGCACTGAAAGAAACCTGCAAAAATGTGTCTTAAATCTCATTTTGTCTTACATGTTTACAATAATAATTAGATCCATGCTGTTGTATTAGCTTCGAGCAGCAGATTCAAGAATTAAAGAAGTAAATATTTAAAGATTACAATGTATCAAAAAATACTTTATCATTAATCAGTGAAAATTTAAGTTTATTTTTTCCTTTAATATTTCTCATTGTTTCATAATATTTTATTTAATTTCTTAAAATTATTTAAGAAAACTAATGACTTAGTTTTTAACTGTTTAGTTTTGATCTAATGGCATGAATAATTCTTGCTAGAACTTATTTTTTCAAAACAGCTCATTGCAGATGATTCAAAAAGATTTTGCTTAAATGTATAAGAAAAAACTTTATCATTTATTTCATTAATGTAGGAGGAATGATTTATTTTATTTTTTTTGATTTAAAAAAAAATGTCAGTGACCATCCTCATATTCAAAGTGAAAATGTTTATAATTATTGTTTAAGCTTTCCAAATATTCTACTTATTTTTAAGTGCGAATTTTCTATTTTAATGAATAATTTTATGAACATAGCTAATAACTATAAAAAGTTATTTTGAATATTTCTGTATCAGATAGTGGATATTTATTGTATCCTATTTCTATCTCAGAGATGTATTAAATTTCTCTATAAATTAGTTATAAAAAGTTTCTGCAATTATTGAATTCCACCATTTAATTTTTTAAAGTTCATTTAAAAATTTGAAAAAATGTGAAATGCACTGAAAGAAACCTGCAGAAATTTGTCTTAAATCTCATTTTTTCTTAAATGTTTACTACAATAAATAGATCCATGCTGTTGTATGAATTTGTTTGTCTCTTCACAAAAATCTATTTTATTAAAAAAATGTGTTTCTGAGGTTAATATGAGAGGGAAAAAAAAAAAAAATAATAACAAAGACTAAAATTAATTGTGCCTGTTGTTAAGTTTCCAATATAATGTATGTTTAATGTACAAAATTAGCTTTATAATATGTTTCTGTTCTGAAAAAATAGCGAAATGAATTATATCCCTCCCCTTCTACTGTTCCTTGTACAAGTAAAAAAAAAAAAAATGTGATAGTCATCTGGTAAAATTTCTAGTTGCTGGTGAAATACATATGTGCCACCCCCTTTCCTTACACACCCGGGCGCAGAATCGGCGCAACGCTGCGACGCACGTCGCAGACTTTTGAGAAGGTCTGCAGCCTAATTTTTAACTGTTAGAATCGGTTCGCGATCGGACATGAAAAAATCGTGAATTTCTCCGATCGGCTGCGTAAAAGTCGCGATTTTGCCAAATTTCGCCGATTGGACGCATAAAATACGCACATTTCGCCGATTGGACGCATAAAATACGCAAAATTTGCCAATCGGGTGCATATAAATCGCAAATTTCATCAATCAGGTGTGTAAAAATTTTAATTTTTGCCCATTAAGCATGCAAAAATCATGAATTTCGCCAATCGGATGCGTAAAAATCATGAATTTTGCCGATTGGGTGCGTATAAATTGTAAATTTCGCCAATCGGGTGTGAAAAGATCGCAAATTCTGCCGATCGGGTGCGAAAAAACACGAATTTCGCCGATCAGGTGCATTAAAATCGCAATTTTCGCCGGTTAGGCGGGTAAAAATCACGAATTTCATCGATCGGAACAGGTAAAAATCACGAATTTCGTCAATCGAGCACGTATAAATCGTAAATTTCGCCGATCGATTGCGTATAAATTGAAAATTTTGCCTAACGGACCCCCAGCACCTCAAAACAAAATTCTCTCTGTGCTATTAATGGTGGCCTTCGACAGCCCAGTCATTTTAGTAAGTGGCCCTTCGCTTAAAATGTTGTGTACCCCTATGTTAGAGTTTAGAAAAATAAAACTCTGCTAGAAATTATTTGCCTTGTGCCATAGGTAATACGATCCTTGCCACATGCGATTGACGAGCTCCGATTCCCGAAACCGAATTCAACTGACATGCTCATTCGAACATCACCACCACTGAATTCCGGTGATGTGGCTGCTCCAACTCAATCGAAAACCACTTTTCTTCCTGCTCCATCGACATCTTCTGCAGTGCAAGTGCTGCCACCCGATTTGGGCATGGCAAAATTGCTGCAAGTAACATTTAATATTATCCCATCTATATATAAATTTTGATATTATCACATTATATTAATCTTTAAAAAAATTTTAGAAGTTGGTGTTCAGGTGTTATTTTTACTGTTATTGTATTTTCTAACTTCAGAAATTTTGACAAATTTTATGAAAGATTTTTCAGACAATGTATGGGTGTTAAAAATTCTGAGGACAAAGGTAAATTATTTTTAAAAGTACTTTCCTTTTATGTTAATCACAAATAATTGCGGGGGGGGGGGGGGGGGGGGGGGGGGGGGTTGAGTGCATGTAACGTAATGCGAGGGACGTTTGTCCTTAAGTTCTGCAGACTGTTTTTAAAGTTTCTACTTGTGTTGCAGACTGTAGAAAAAAATTCTGCTGCTGGGCTTACACATACAAAATATTTAATCATACATAAAAAAAAACATTGATTATAGAAGAATAATTACTATTATAGTAATGATATATCATGAATTGCTTTAACACTTCCACTCGGTAAGTGAATTAATTTAAAAAAGTAATATAAACACATTTCGCCAGTTGATATATTTTATCCAAGTGATTGCATTTGTCGAATCCTTGTTCTACAAAAATATCCTACTTGTTTCTGTTTTGATGTTTCCTACGATGTGCATGTGTTAAAATGCTAATTGGTTGCCTAATTTTGACTAAAAATAATGTGATCAGAATCTTGATAATTATTTAAATTCATTTTGTGCAAATAATTAAAAAAAAAAAAAAAAAAAAAAAAAAAAAGTCGGGAATACAAGTAAAAAGTAAATTATTATTTTAGATTATTTTACGTATTGGATTTGAATATTATTGATTTTGGCTGGTATGCACAACGTAAAATATAAATAATTTAAACTATTACCAAAATTGAAAGAAGCATTTTAAAATATTGATATTTTATGTTGTGCATGCATGCTGAATTCAACCTTTTTATCCAACTTACATTATTCTGCTAATACTATGCAAAGTCATTTGTCATATTTTTCTTGATCCATTTTTTGTATATAGGAGAACGTAAAAAAAGCTGTTTAATGAAATGGTACGTTTCGGTTAGCCAAGCGCCAGTGAAATACACACACACACATATATATATATATATATATATATATATATTTTTTTTTTCACTGGCGCCTGGCTAGCCGAAAAGTACCAGTGAAATATATGTGAACTGAGCCACTATTTGTAGCATTGGTGAGTTTGCGGGTATGTCGAATTCAGAAAACTCTTCTAGAATGAAATGGGGGGGGGGGGGGGGGCCTGAAATGACACTGTGCTTCCCATAGCTTCAGAGGTTAATCGGGCCCTGACAGTGTATGTATGTACTAATCAGTTTTTACTTTTTTTTTTACACTTTCGGTTTCGGCCGAAAGTGGGAAGATCACCGAAATTCGGTTTCGGTTTAGGTTTCGGTCGATCTCTAGTTTTTTGCATGGGAACAAAACCAATAAATGATGCTTATTTCTTAAAATAAATGTTATTTCAATCTGAGTTTTAAAAATGCCTTCAAGACAGTGTGGCTAAGAAAATAAGAAATTTTCATAATTATTTAACTTAAACGTTTAAAAAAAAAAAAGAGGATTTGTAGATTTTTCATTTGTTTAAAGCTCTTCAATTTGTTGTTGCGTGAATTTAGGTTATTGCTAATTAAATTAATATTTAAATGGACAAGTAATTTTAGATCAATATTTGTGAACCTAAATCACCAGTCCCCTAAAGTATCAATTTCGGAAAAAAGGATCTTTCTGTCATCTATAATTTTGCATTTTGTTTGTGCAAAAATAATGAATGTGTATTTGTATAGTGTTATTTTAACTTCACGTCTGAAGAACTTAAAGTAAACTTCATACATATTTATGGAAATATTTTTATAGCAAATTTCAGACTGTATGTCCGCGAATAATGGAATACCGAAAAGCAAGATTCATGATCACTTAGGCTATCACATTCAAATAAAGATTGCTAAAAAATTATGTAAGTTAGAATAAAAGAAAGAGATTGATAAAGAAAAATATTGTGAAGCTCTATGGTTTAAAAAAGAAATAAATTTCAAAAAATATTTCTCTGCAATTTATTAAACTAGAGTAAATTACCAAATATTCCGTTGATAACACTACAATGTCACTATTATTTTTAGAAAAAAGGGTACACTGCAAACTGAAATTTCTGAAATTCAGACACTTAAGCGCCTGAAACGGATGGTTCAAAAACACATTTTAATGTGTCTGAATTTTTCAGTCATTTGTAAGTGTATGAATTTTTCAGATGTTTGAAATGTCTGAAATATCGCTATTTTTTTTTTTACCCGGGCAAAAAGTGTTAACAGATGGAAGCAGTAGCGCTTATTGAAGCACTTTGATTTCATGATACGGGAGAATTAGTATTTTCGCCAAGGCGAGCCTCGAACCGCTGATTCAAGGATTAGAAAACTAACGCCCTTAACGATCGCGCCATTCGTACCACGGGAAATTTTCATTTTAAATGCTTGTAATTTAATAATTGCGAACTGGCTGCGTGTTGATATTCTTATACATGGTTCCTACAGGTCAGGGAATTTCCCTGACTTTTGGCCAGATAGACACCAGTATTTACTTAGAGAAAAACTCGTCGTGTGGAATCGCACGATTTCATAAGTTGAGTTTTTCTATAATAAAATACTGGTATCTCCGCTGAAAGTGTAGGAACTCTGTTATAGGACTGATTGTAATTTATCGGCGTTGTTATAGTAAAACTTGTTAATTTTAATTAATGAGGTGGGAAGAGTTCCGTATCCTGTGCTGCTTGGCGAACTTGGCGAATTTTTTTTCGCCAAACTGCCGTTTTGGCGACATGAAAATTTTTCCAAGACGGCAGAAAAACATCATTTTTAAATATTTATGTTATTTATAAATCAATGATTTTGCACCATTTTTAAAAACAGAAAATGATGTAAAAACATGGATTTATAAATAACATAAAGATTTAACGAAGTTTTTCCGCCATCTTGAAAAAATTGTTACGATGCAATTACACAAATTTTAGCAGCATTCTGAATAAACTAACGAGTAAAAAACTAAACAAATGTGCTTTTTGAAATAAATATTTGTTATTGTCAGGGGGGCTCTCCAAAATAATTTTGGACATTGAAAAAAGAAAACAAACTTAACAGAAACTTTTAATGCATGTAAAATCTCGCTACAACTTACAAAAAAAAAATGATTAAATATAAAGATAAATATAAATAAATAAAAATAAATGAGACGGCGATTCAGAAAATAAAGGGAAGTTGCATTAAAAAAAATAAATATATGTAAAAAATTTAAATTATTTACACAAAAAACTAACAATCAGTTAATATATGAGGTTTTTAATTTTTTCGGCAGCCGTTGTTAAATGATCTAGCCTTTACGGTGATTTGTAACTTCGTTGCCTGACTGAAGAATAATTTTGTAATGGTATTGTTTGCCGGAATCTGTATAGACAATGCGGCAAAACGTGCAACATAAGGTCATTTTTTAAAAATATCTACCCTAAAAAACAACCCCTCTTTAATAAAGGAAGCATTATAAACAGCTAATGCAAAAATCCTAATAAAATACAAAAAGAAAAAAAAAATCGCCGGAATCTGTATAGACAATGCGGCAAAACGTGCAACATAAGGTCATTTTTTTAAAATATCTACCCTAAAAAGCAACCCCTCTTTAATAAAGGAAGCATTATAAACAGCTAATGCAAAAATCCTAATAAAATACAAAAAGAAATTAAAAAAAAAAATAAGTAAACGGCAAAACAAGAGGCTTACCCAATTACCTTACCTTAATAGCAGCACACACGCTAATGCGATCTAACAGAATTTCAAAATTTAGCTGCGTAACTACTCACGTGGTACTAATTAACAAATAAGCTTCAAGCTCACCGTCTTCAAACGTGATTTCCGAACTAAAGCAACCCCAGGGTCGGAGAAGCCGTTGAAAGTAACGAATAAACGTAAACAAGAACAAAATATCTATCGCCCATAAAATCGCGCCAAATTCTCCAGCACAGGTTATGGGACTTGTCCCAATGAGGTTAATTTATTACTAGAGGTTTTCTATGGTTAATGGATATTTAGAATGTAATTTGATTAATATATGTTATTACAGAAATTTTCTTTGCTGAACAAATGGTTAAAACATGATTTTATTTATTTGTTGATCAGAAAATTGGAAATTTTGAAGAGTATTTTGTGGAAATTTGGTCAGTTAGAGATTGTGGTTATGATTGTAAAACTTTATGATTTATGTGGGGAGAGGAGATATGAATTATACAAATTTTCATAGATTGTTATGAATACATTTCTTAAATAAAAATCCGTAAATCCACCATGGATTTTTTTTTCTTTTTAATGTTTGTGTTCAAAATTTGTCACAAACGAGTGGTTCAAGGCAGTTTTGCATTCAGTCCCTCCCACCCAGGTTTTGAAATTTAAATGTGATTAGTAAAAATATAAGATTTAATCTTCCAAGTGACTTCAGAATGATTATGTATTACTCATTAACAGAAGAAGTAACTGCGCATTTTTGGCAGCGAATATTTTTTGTCAGTTTTCATACCTGAAAACCTCTTAAAAGACAATTTTAATTTATGTATTTTAATGTTATGCGTTTTTTATTTTAGCTTAGGAGATCGAAGCCTCCTGACAAGAAAAAAATATACAGTTTCATTTATTTATATTTCTTTATTTCTTCTTTTTATTTCTTTATTTATATGTTGTTAAAAACATATTCAAATATTTTATATTTCTTAATTGTTAAATTTTAAATCACTTCTAAATTAAAATTTGTTTGCGCAAGGAGCTCTAACACAAAACTCATAATTTAGCTTACTTATAGTTGTAATAATATGTGTCGCCATCTGTTAACAGTTTTCAAATATTTCCGTGCTTTAATGTATAATTTTGACATTCGATATTAATAAATAATTAATGGATGAAAAAGTAATTTAAACAACATTCATCAATATTCTCTGATGTTGCTGGCATATTACAGTGGTACGATTGTATCACAATCATTCCGCATATACCATTATATCAAATCAGCAAAGTAATCAATTGGCAGAGTCAGGAAAGGGGCGGGGGGGGGTTGACATTTTTTTTTGATGGTGCAAATTTATAGCTTTTCTTTTACCCTTCTATTTTAAAGAGATATAAATATAGACAGAAGAAAGCAAATCCCCACTATCATAAAACTTTTGGTTACAATATTATAAAATTCTTAAATGTAATAAATGATGTTATTCGTATTGAAAGATTATGAAGTCTAAACGGGGCTCAAGACATTGCTAGGAGAAACTCAGCCCACCCTGCCCTCATCTGATTGCGGCCCTGTATCAAATTCAGACACTTAATTATCTTAATTTCTAAATGTCTTATTTTCAGACATATCGTTATTATTCAGACATTTTTCTCAGTTCTTTTATAACCTGATCATAAATTCAGACATCTATGATGTCTGAAATTTCACATTCAGACACTTAAGTGTCTGAATTTAAGACGCCTCTATTTGCAGTGTAAAAGAAAAGAAAAAAGAAAGAAAGAAAACAAAACAAAACAGAGAAAGAAAAAAAGATGCTGGATCGACACGTTACTGGAAATAATTAAGTGCAGGTCCGACCCGACCTGAGTATGTAGAAAAATATCGGGCCCAAGTCTGCTGAAAAAATTAAGCCCGGGCCTAGCCCAACGTGTGGGCAATGAAAGAAAGTTGGCCCGAGCCGGCCCGATGTAGATCCCTAGTCCAAATGTATTTTGTGGATGGAATATTCAGAAAAGGTGTGTTTCATCACCCATTAATCAATTCTTCAATTGTAAAAATTTCATTATGCAGTTGTAATCCCCCTATTATGCAATTGTAAAAATTTCAGAGCTACCTTTTGATTGACTAAGTTTCTAAGACTCATGCTTGTCTGTCTGTTGCACTTTGCCTCATTCGCTGGAAAATTACATACTTCAGATATTAATTTTAACCCTCGGAAGCAAGAAGTGTTTGAAGGGAATGGAAAACATACTTTACACTTAAAATAGGTTTCAAAAGAACAAATAAAGTTGATTTATTAAAAATCTTCCATTTAATACAAAATTACAAAATGATCCTACTAAAACGTTTACAAGCATTAAAAAAATTATTATTAAGAATTATTAAATACACTATTAAAAATCTGCAGCAAACTGTCCAGTCATTCAACCGTTTTTATAGAAAACGATTACACAAACGTAAATTATTTCTATTCTGACCAATGGGAACGCTTTATAATAGGGTCACGTAACCATTATCTATAAAAATGGTTGAATGACCGGACAGTTTGCCGCAGATTTTTAGCAGTGCAGTCGCTTGTGATAATTTAAACTTTAGGCACCTTACTACAAAATAAAAGAAAATGTGATATTTTTGTTCAGATCCACGAGCAGAAATTCTTTGAGAAAACCTTCTCTCGTGCAGAACAGAAAACAATTTGACAAAGACGGATTTTCCAACTGAATATTCAAAACGAAAATCGTTCTGTCATCTATTGCTGTATTGCACAAGCATCGTGAAACTTGATATAAAGTTTCTTTGTGATACAGAAATAAAAATAACGTACGCACGGTTCGCTGGAGATCGTTTTTTACTCCAATTTCATATGAGGTTGCCATGCTTGAGAGAGTTAAATGCAGAGAAAACAAACATTTCTGATTATCTCCATAAATAGAGAATAAAAGACTAAATCTGCTAAATTTTTCTCCGATTTCAATTTTTATTATTGAATATTATATGTAATATTAGATTATCCTCTATTTTATCATCGTTCTGTATACAAAACATCTTACGTGTGTTGAATTTTCACACGTAATGTAGCATTGTATTTTGTAAAATAGATTTTATGCTTGATAAGTGTTAATTGTTATCATTTTAGGTTCAATTTTAATTATATATTTTTGAGTTTAGCTAACTTTTACTATTTTATCTTTATTATTATTATCTATATATATATTACGCTATCGTACGTGGCACAGAAATCGCAATTTTTGTTAATTGTTTAATGGCAACGCCCGAATGAAACGCATCTCATTGGTTGGTGCTGCCATCTACAGGAATAAAAGCGAAACAAACAATGATTTATTGATTATAGTGCAAATAAATTGTAATTATAATTTGTCAACATTAGCAATTAAATAGATATACTTTTATACATTTTCTTTTGAAATATTGATTTTTGTATAAGCATTTAATATTTATAATTTAAAAAATACAATTAGCAATATAAAATTAAAAAGGGATTTTTAGTAAAAAGGGGAAAGTAAGTGTAATAATTTTCCCTGGCCGTTTAATTTTTTAAACGTAACTGTTATAGTTTTGAAATTTTAGCTCTTATTTCATTTTTTTTACATGCTTTTAGTACAAATAAATATTATTTAGTCTTTTTTTTTTATGAAGTCCACTCCACTGTTATATTTTTCAATGACAGTCTGCCCATGCAACGCCAGGCGTGTCAGCTAGTTATTATTATTATTTCAATAACTGTACGAAAAAATTCCAAAATTTTCTTCAAGTTTAATCATGCTAACTTTTATATATAATTGTTGAGGCATTGGAAAACAGATGTACAATACAAGCAGATATCTTTACAATTTATGGTAGTGGATTGTGGGCAATTATTTTTTTCATTACGGCAACGGCAATACGACAAGTTTTACAAAACCCTTCATTTCTCCAATTACTAAATATTGACTTCCTCCACTGTCATTCTAACCCCTTCATATGTTATTTAGGATTGCTATAGGATGTTCGGTATTGAAAATGTGTAGCATTTATAGTTCGTTTACGGGGACACTCAAAAGTATTCCGTTACATTATGGTCTATGCAGAAAAATAGTTTGTAATGTATTTTAATAATGTTACACTATTTCAAATATATTGAAATTGACATACATCACCGAGGTGCACTACAAGTTTTCTTACAGTATTCTGAATGTGTTATATGTTTTTCCTAATCTATGCTTTTCCTTCTTGATGTAATAAAATTTGAAAAAAAAATAATCTTTTCAAAATTTAAAAGGCATTTCATCTACAATTTTGAAAGTTTTAAAACATCTTTTGTTTTACACTTTTCTTAGAGGTGTCCTGTATAACTGTAAAGATCAGACTTCCAAAAAGTTAATTAGTAGTTTAAGAAAAAATAAAATAAAATATCATGACATACGTTTTTACATATATAATGACATTTATTTTATTTTTTCTTAAGGTAATTCACTTTCTGGAAATCTCAATGCATTAAAAATCGAATACATTAAAAAATGGCTATTTACTTAATATTTTTATGTTATTTTTAAATAAACTATTTATGTTACTGAAAATCTTAAGTCTCAATTTAATTCTTACGAATCGCCCAAAAATATAGAGAATGAATTCAAAAATATTTGTTGAAGTTTTGTCGCTTAGAACATAATGATTTATTGAACAAACATAAACTGAGAAAAACGAATTTTTAATTTTTTAATCTAAATCATTTGAAAAGAAATCGATGCAATAAAAAGCCTTTTTCGCCTATTTTTATTTATTGGATCTTTACGGGACTCCGTGTGGCTGTGCTACGAATGTTTAAACTAATTTTAAGCAACAAGTTGGAAATTTAATGGTCATTTTTTGCAAAATGAAGGGTAACTAGTTCCCCTAAAAAAGTAGTAATTTAATGTAATTTTAAACCATTGATAATTTTCCATCAGATACAAAAATGGTTAAAATTTGTTTTTGATACCTATTGATACCTATGATATTACCAAGAGATTTCTCGGAATAACGCAACTGAGCAAACATTCACACAAATTAGTAATTTCTAGCAAAAATCACGGAAGGGTTCTGCAATCCTGTGGGAAATGTGTCATCTGGAAATCTGTTATCTTAAATTTTTCTAATTTAGAAGCATATGCTTAGATAAAATGTGAAAAATGAAATCTGTATTTTTTGTTTTGTATAATATCAACCCAACTGTTTCAGTTCTCATTGCCTCATTTAAAACAATAATTCTAATTAAAAAAGCTGTGCTATTGTAAATTGTTAAAACATTTCATGATTTAATATCGGCTCTCTATTAATGTGATGATATTTTATAATTAAAGCCTTTCTTATATGGGTTTTAAATATTAGCAAAAATGCCTTTTATACGAAAATAAATTTTTTTAACTAAATATTGTAGTTACCCCTTTGCTTTAAATATTAAAACATACTACATAAGCAAACTTAATGATAGCGTATAGTAATTAAATTTTCCTAATTATAGTATTTTTGTTATAACGATATAAACACACTCAAAATGTTTTTAAAATAGAAGTCCAAAACAGACTCCAGTGTCTAAACGCAACTGAAGCAAATACGGTATTAGTAAACAAGAACGAAAAATCATGCGTCAAGCATAGATTCTGAAACACTTTCCAACACATTCAGAAAACTGTAAAAAAAATTTCACCGTGTAATTAGGTAAAATAAGATATGTAAGTAAACAGTTTAGAAAACATATACGAAATTGAAAAACACAGTTTTCGATGCAGCCCTGTATATTATCTGTAGATTTGGATATATAATACATAGCATGATAAAATTCAGTTCAGTTACAAAATTTACATTTAGTAATTTTCGCCAATCGATAGAAACGCACACGAAATCTTTTGTACAGCCCTGAATATTATCTAAACCCTTTTGTACACACCACATATTAAGTTAAAATTTAATTCAGGTAAAACACACATAAGGCAACTTATATCTCACTTCCAGCAATTACCAACAGTAAACGACAATGTATTTTGTTATTTGTGTAGCCCTGTCCTGTACATAAATTTATTTATATTCCACAAACTTATATTAGTCTACTAAATATAGTTCAGCAAGAAAATGCGTAACACAATTAAAAACTACCCTTAAGCAATTCACTTTCATAGTCTGTAATACTTACGAATTCCCTTGTGTAGCCCTGTATATGATCAACCGAATTTATACACACCACGTAACATGGAAAAAAGTCAGTTAAACTTAAAAACGCAAACCAAACTTGAAAACGTACTTATCGCACGTAGACTATAATTATCGCACGTATACTGTAAGCGATATATTTTGTGTGCCTCTGTAAATGAACGATAAACTCAATGCACACCATACTTTTAATCGAGCAATTTATAGTGCACCTCAGTAATGCATATAATTTTCATTCTCTTTGAAATAGTGAAACATCATTAAATTACACTGCAAACGATTTCCCCCCGTAGAACAATGTGTACCATATTTATGTTATTTGACCCTGTAAATGAACGATAAACGCAATGCACACCATACTTTTAAGCGAGCAATTTATAGTGCACCTCAGTAATGCATATAATTTTCATTATCTTTGAAATAATGAAACATCATTAAATGACACTACAAACAAATTTTTCCCGTAGAGAAATGTGTAACAGAATTCTTTTGTTTGCCCCTGTAAATAAATAATAAATGCTTTGCACTCCATATTCTAGAAAAAGTATGTTTAATGCGCTTCATAATTATATATCAATTTCGTCATGTTTCAAATAGCGTAGCATCATGAAATTGCACTTGAAACAAATATTTCCCATTGACTGTAATGTAACGGAATACTTTTGATTGTCCCTGTTAAAAAATTTATAAGTGCTACCCACTTCATTTTCAATAGGGAACATGCTGTAGTAAACGACAATAACATACAAAAATTTCAGGACAATCTGAGTATATTTACGGGAGTTAGAGTACGGACAGACGGCCAGACGGCAAACAAACCGAAGTCATAAACACTTTTCAACTGTTGGAAAGTGTTAAAAAATGTGAGTCCCCTTAGAACATGCAATCGAGTGAAGAAAAGCTTAGAATAGGATGAAAGCGTTCAGTTGAAATCTACGTTTAGTCTACAATTAGTGTACATTTAGTCTACAATTAGTCTACATTTATTCTACAATTTAGTATACAATTTAGTCTACGTAAGTTAAAGTACAATTTGCATTCTAAGATCGACGACGTCTGGAGCAATGTACAGCTTTTCATCCAAAATACAGCCTGTAAATTATTGGAAAGATTGCAAATTCAAACATAATGGAGAACGTTTTACGATGGATTTTTGATAGAATCTTGAAAGATATTGGATATTTTAAATGGGTCCCCGAAAATATACCAAACAGTAGAATTTTTTGTGAATCAACACTTTAATAGACCCTGATCTTATCAAACTTAAGTACCACTAAAATGTAGCGAATAAAAGCGCGACAAACTCTTTCTATTGAGAATTCAACCAGTATTATGAAATGAAAACGCCTTGCTGTCTTAAATGTCCTAAATGTTAGGGCTAAATGTTCCATTACATTTTGGATTTTTTTTATTTTAAATAGTATAAGAAGAATGTATTTCCCGAAATCGTGAAAATATTAAAAAAATAAAAGATTGGTGAGTTTCTAGAACAAAATAATCTGAAAAACAACTTTTCAAAAGTAAAAAAAGCCAAGCGTAAAAAAAAAAAGTTGTGGCTAAAAAATGGTGTGATATCAAATTTCCAAGCTATTATATTGCTTATTTAACTTTTTTCCATTAAATAAGTTATCATATATATAAGTCGAGTGCCTACGTATATGTTAATAGAAATCGTTTTCTCCTGTACTAAATACATCCTAACGAGTTTCTGAAAATTCAATTTTTTTCAAATTATGCATGATGGGCTTGGCGGCCATCTTTTCTTATTATTCACAAAATTCTAACCACCCAAATCCGAAGTTCAAAATTGTTATT
This sequence comes from Maratus michaelseni, assembly GCA_963931845.1. Taxonomy (NCBI): domain Eukaryota; kingdom Metazoa; phylum Arthropoda; class Arachnida; order Araneae; family Salticidae; genus Maratus; species Maratus michaelseni. Next base: position 21,428,531 of record OZ007599.1, on the reverse strand, counting down.
TAAGTAAATATTTAAGAGTTTCATTTACAGATTTGTATGCTCTGAAAATTGTGTCTTAAGATAATGATGACTTATCTTAAAGATTATCTTATGATTTATTTTTTAGAGTAATTATTAATTTCAAACTAGTAAAAATCAATTTATCAAAATATCAGTCTTATCTAATTTATCTGTCCGTAGTTAGAATCTGAAGTTCGAAATTTTTATAAACATATTACATTGCAAACATATAACGCTTTTACTTTAGAAATTTGGGTGCTTAGAAATATGGAAAGATGGCCGCCAAGCCCATCATGCATAATTTGAAAAAAATTGAATTTTCAGAAACTCGTTAGGATGTATTTAGTACAGGAGAAAACGATTTCTATTAACATATACGTAGGCACTCGACTTATATATATGATAACTTATTTAATGGAAAAAAGTTAAATAAGCAATATAATAGCTTGGAAATTTGATATCACACCATTTTTTAGCCACAACTTTTTTTTTTTTTTACGCTTGGCTTTTTTTACTTTTGAAAAGTTGTTTTTGTAGATATCATTTCTTTTTTTTGAAATATATATTGAACGTAAATTAAATAATCTAAACATGAGATATAATTTAAAATTACATTTTACTTTCAGTCATTGTTTAAAGGGTTAACTAGAAATACCAGTAGATTTTTCAATTAAACTAATTACACTCTTAAAAACAACATACTAAATGTGGCTTATTATAACACTTGTTATCCTCCGTTAAAAAATATCACTGACTAATCTATTAAATGAATAAAAATGGAATACGTACATAGCGTGTCAGCGCTGCATTTGAAATCAAACGTGATATCACGCTCTTTTATTATTAGCACTAGCTGGCTTCGCCCGCTAGCGGTCCCCGAATTTAGACCGGGGCCTCAAATCTTGTAAAACCTCGAATAAGATAAACCACGGATCTCCGACCTGGTTCGCCGCTGCCTTCGGCACCGGATAATTCCTTAATTTGCACATCGAATTGTATAAACCTCTAAACAAACGAACTTCCGACACGGGTCCCCGCTGCCTTCGGCACCGTATAGCAGTCGTGCTGCGCACGCTCAAGTTCTATCTTCCACCACCAGGTAGCGCAATCTGATCTATATGAACCTCGGGCACTGAAATCGTTAAGGCTATAGATGTCGAGTTGAATGAGCTATATCCCGTCGTGATCTAGCCCATAGAAACAGAGATAGGAAAGCGCCCACTGGTGGTGAAAGCTAATCGCGTTTGGGGGGGGGGGGCAAATTGGGGGATGAACACCGGAGATGCATAATAAGATTAGGCGGTCACAGACTTTTCCAACGATGTATCACATGGGGGATATGTGCAAAATTCAGAAAATACCCCCCCCCCTGCATAATTTGATTAAGCGTTCACAGACCTTTCCAACGATATATCACATGAGAGGTGTGGGCAAAATTTAGAAAAGTGCCCCCTTTGGGGGGGGGGGGTGAAAGTAGGAGGATGGACCCCGAAGATGCATAATATGAATAAGCGGTCACAGGCCTTTCGAACAATATATTACATGAGTAGTGTCGGGGGGGCGCAAAATGTGGGGGTTTCACCTGTGGTGTATAACATGAATAAGTGGTCACAGCCCTTTGTAACGATATCTGACATGACGGATATCGTTAAAATTTAGAAAAGTGTCCCCCACTTGTGTAGGCAAAACGCGCTCCGCCCCTCCCTATAATTTTTGACGCAGCTTTATTTTTAAAATTTATGTTATGTGTTATAAAATATCGTAAAGTTTCAAACAGATAGCCTTATTATACTTCCAAATTTTGTTCACGCCCCTCCCCGAACTGTGATGCGCCATTCTTTTTTATAAATTTTTTAACATGTGTTATAAACTATCTTAAAGTTTAAAACAGATCGCATTGGAATTTAATATATTTGCTGAAATTACTATTATATGTAGAATAATATAGAAATAAACCCTCCTTTAGATTGTAATTAAGATATATGAACAATTTTTATAATTTCTGAAAGCTGATTTTTATTTATTTATTTATTTATTTATCTATTTATTTATTTTTTGTTTATTTATTTATTTATTTTACATAGACCTGTGCATGTTTGGAATTTCTTAGCAATTTCTTAGATTTACATTATTTTATTCAATTAAACATTGTACTGTTACAATAAATTTAAATGGAAACTTCACTTCTAAAGCAAAAATAATATCATTAATTTATAGAAAAATGACGTAAAAGGTATTCCTGCGAACGAAATGCCTGTCCTTTACCATGTTTTTTTTCTTTTTTTTTTCTTTTTTTAAAATATATGAATCTTTTAAATGCCGATAACTCTTAATGTATACATTTTAGAAGGTACACCTTCCCTCAAAAACTAATTTATTTTTAAAGATCTTTCTAAAAACGTAAATTATATATTTAAAATATTTTTTAAAGCACAAACACTACGTCTGATTACTTTATTTTACAATATTATAAGAACACGCATTTTATCAGACAATTAAATGCACTAAACAAACACGAGTTAAAAATTGACCTGTGCCAGGACTCGAACCTGGGACCTTACGTATAGCGTGCCGACGCTCTGCGACTGAGCCACCCAGATCGACGCGCTTGACGGGAATTTCTCATACTTATTCTTGTTGGAAACAGTCATCTGCCACAGTTTGCAGTCATATTTAATAGTTTGATAAAATGTGTGTCCTTATAATTATGAAGTTATTTAAAAAAAAAATATCTTCAGAAGAAAATGGCTGACTTGCAGATGAAATTTGATGTTGTTATAACTTGTAACTGATTTGTGCTATTATTATACAGATGGTACATGGTCGTTGGCATGTTTTATCTCTGTTTTGGCATAATTTTTTAATCGCCATGTTAATTAACAGTTTTTTGCTAATTAAGGATAGAAAATAATATTTTTTTTTTTACACTGGATTTTATAAAAGCACATAGATTACGTAATTACTTGTCCAAAAATGTAATCCTTTTTTTATTCTGCCGAATATTAAGGTCTGTAGGTAGTTTGAAAAAAAAAGTTTGACGAAGAAAAAAGTTATCATTTTAAGTAACTCGACGTTTTTTTTAAAAATCTATATCTCTGTTTATAAATCACTTATGAAGATGAGTTTGGTCTTAAATTGAAGAAATTCTTCATTAGATTCTTCTAGTTTTCGTTTTTCTTTCTGCGACGCTTGGTTTATTTGATATCTGATATTTTAATCTGGCATGTTTTGTCGATTTAACATTGCGAAGTTGATTTCTGTAAGTAAGCAGTAGCGGTCTAGTTCAGTTCTTGGCGTTGTTTGTGTGGCGTTTTTTTTAAAAACTTGGCTTGGCAGAGCGACCGCCCTGCTTGCTTATATATATAGAATAATATATAAATAAACCCTCCTTTAGCTTGTAATTAAGATATACGAACAATTTTTAGAATTTCTGAAAGCTGATTTTTATTTATTTATTTACCTATTTATTTATTTTTTGTTTATTTATTTATTTATTTATTTATTTATTTTGCGTTGCCCTGTGCATGTTTAGAATTTCTTAGCAATTTCTTAGATTTACAATATTTTATTCAATTAAACATTGTACTGTTACAATAAATTTAAATGGAAACTTCACTTCTAAAACAAAAATAATTTAACAATTTGATTTCTTTAATTTATAGGAAAATGACGTGAAAGGTATTCCTGCGAAACGTTTGGAAATAAATTTTAAATGCCGAAAAGTCTTAATGTATACATTTTAGAAGGTACATCTTCCCTCAAAAACTAATTTATTTTTAAAGATCTTTCTAAAAACGCAAATTATTAATTTAAATTATTTTTTAAAGCATAAACACTACGTCTGATTACTTTATTTTACAATATTACAAGAACACGCATTTTATCAGACAATTAAATATACTAAACAAACATGAATGAAAAGTTGACCTGGGGAAGGACTCGAACCCGGGACCTTGTGCATGCCGTGCTGACGCGCTGCGACTGAACCACCCAGACCGATATCCTTGAGCAGCAATTTCTCATACTTATTTATGTTGGAAACTGTCATCTGCCACAGTTTGCAGTCATATTTAATAGTCTGATAAAATATGTGTTCTTATAATTATGAAGTTTTATTTTTTAAAAAAATATCTTCAGAAGAAAATGGCTGACTTGCAGATGAAATTTGATGTGGTTATATTATAACCTGTAACTGATTTGTGCTATTTTAATACAGATGATAATGGTCGTTGGCGGGTTTTATCTCTGTTTTGGCATCATTTTTTAATCACCAAGTTAATTAACAGTTTTTTGCTAATTAAGGATAGAAAATAATTTTTTTTTACACTGAATTTTATAAAAGCACATAGATTACGTAATTACTTGTCCAAAAATGCAATCCTTTTTTTATTCTGCCCAATATTAAGGCCTGTAGCTTGTTTGAAAAAAAAAGTTTGACGAAGAAAATAGTGATCATTTTAAGTAACTCGACGTTTTTTAAAAAAAGCTATATCTCTGTTTATAAATCACTTATGAAGATGAGTTTGGTCTTAAATTGAAGAAATTCTTCCTTAGATTCTTCTAGTTTTCGTTTTTTTTTTCTACGACGCTTGGTTTGTTTGATATCTGATATTTTAATCTGGCATGTTTTGTCGATTTAACATTGCGAAGTTGCTTTCTGTATATAAGCATTAGCGGACTTTATTCCAGTTCTTGGCGTTGTTTGTGTGACGTTTTTTTTTTTAAGCTTGGCTTGGCAGAGCGACCGCCCTGCTTGATGTAACGTTGTTGCAATGAATGACTTTCTAAAAGAAAAAAAAAAAAAGTGTTTATTAGTGTTTGCTATATTTTCTGTTCCCTACCCGATTTGAGTGATGTATAAAAAATAACTTTTAAACTATATATATATATATTACTTCAAATTTTTGGTTAAAATTGTGAAATTTGTCATTTGTGATACGAGTAGTATACAAAATATAGTTTATCTATTCCATGGAGTGTGACAAATAAGACACAAACCCCACTCTATTTAATAACAGATCACATATTTATCGGGGCATCTATAGATCTATACTATTAAAAGAAATATGTGTGTCTGTGTGTCAATCCGCGATGGCTAAGAAAACCGATTGCATGTAGAAATCTAAAAATTTGGACGAGGATAGTCTAAGGCAGGTTCAAATGCATCCGAGGCTCAGATTTTTCATTTTTTTATAATTAACCGTGATAGTAATTAAACCCCACAACTAACATGGCCCCGTAGAGTAAAATTCGCGGTGGTCTGGCCCAAAACCATGTTCCGAAGATTTCCGGAGATCTTACAGGATGGAAGAAACGAGACGAGAAAAACATTTTTTTTTTTTTTTTTTTTTCGCGTTTTTACAAATCCGAAATACGAAAAATAAAAAAATACTCATTTAACTATCGTACTTTTCCCTTTCCAACGCTGTTATCCGTTTAACAAAATATTAATATTTACCTTTTTAAAAAATAATTTTTGAAACTTCTATTTCGTGTTTTTTTTTTTTTCTTTAGCACCTGTATCCGCTCTCCTACTTGAAATACGAAAAGCAAAAAATGTCCACTTAATCTGGGTACTTTTTCATCTCTAACGACATCTACGGTTAAACAAAATATTAACATTAACACTTTCAAAAAAAATATTTTCGTGATGCTATTTTCGCGTTTTTTTTTTTTTTTTTTTTTTTTTTTTTTTACCTGCATTCACCCTGCAAATCGAAAAAAAAAAAAAAAAAAAAAAATCCAAATTAACCTAGGAACATTTATTTTCTTATCGACTTAAAAATTATATTAATATTAACACTTTCAAACAGTTATTTTTCGAATGACGATTTTGCGATTTTCGTTTTTTTCTGCAATTTTTTAAAATCTACATTCGCTCTGCTGGACGAAATGTGAAAAATATCCACTTAATCAGCGTACCTTTACTTTTCTAACGATGTCTTCTGTTTAGAAAATAGTAATATTTACTGTGTCAAAAAAATGCAAGGAAATTTTAAAACCACACTTCTACGATTTTGAACTTTTAAAAATATTTTTTTATTTTTCTATTATAAATTTTTTTTACAAATAGTAACTTTAATAATACTTTTTCTTTAATAATAATATTAATTTTTCTTTAACTGTAAGGACCAGAATTCCAAAAAGTTAATTGAAGAAAAAATAAAAGGCTATTTTCCTTAACATTTTTATTTTGAAAAAATGAACTATTTCTATAATTCTGAATTGCATTGCTAAAACACACCATAAGGAATGTCCAGAAAAAATATCAAGTGAATTGAGAAATATGTGTTGAAGCTTTAACATTTTGAACATACTGATAGATTGAAAAAACACAAACTGGGAAAAATGAATTCCAAGATTGGAACTGCGAATTATTTTAAGGGAAATAGGCGCAGTAAAATGCCTTTTTCACGTATTTATTATTATCATATCTTTACTTAACTTCGCCAAAATAGACTAGGGATTCCTAAATACAATTTAAGCAAAATATCGTCAGTTCTTTTTTTTTTATCACTAGCTGACCCACCCGGTGTTGCCCGGGCAGACTGTCATTGAAAAATATAACAGTGGAGTGGACTTCATAAAAAACAGACTGAATAATATTTATTTATACCAGAAACTTGTAGAAAAAATTAAATAAGAGTTAAAATTTCAAAAGTATAACAGTTACGTTTAAAATTATCGCACTTATTTTTAAAGAATGAAAAGGTAAGGGAAGTTCTTACGGTTGTACCTAAATGGCATATCGGTATAAGATCGAGGCTCTATATATGGCAAAATAAGATTTGTGAAATGCTAATGTGATGCACTTCATAAAACTTCAGGCTCCATCAGAGATTGCACCGAAAGAGCGAAACGTAAATAAATGCCATTTCTGTGGCACGTACAACGCGTTCGTGCATGCGACAGTTATTAAGCCTATTTTGGCGATCGCTTATGCTCTGTGTTTGACGGCATTCTAGATCCAATCTATTTCGATTTTCTCTTCTTAATTCAGCTTCTTCTTCTGCATTTTAAAGCATTCGCTGAGATCTTTTACGGGCATTTCTAATGTTATTTTGAAACTCCATCAGAGATTGCAGCGAAAAAGCGAAACGTAAATAAACCCGATTTACCTCGGCTTAAATCCTGCCAAAGGACTTTTACACAATAACCACTGAGATACGTTTCATTCGGGCGTTGCCATTAAACAATTAACAAGTAATCGCGATTTCTGTGCCACGTACGATAGCGTAATATATATATAGATTTTTCGTATTGGGTAGCGTGTCCCTTTAAAATATTTCAATGGATTCATTATTATTTCAGCGGGGGCGCTTCAAGTTTTTGCACGAGCAGGCTAGTAACGTATATTTACATACAACAGTTACGCAACTGCAAAATATTTCATAACCGTAATAAGAGATATGAGGGGGTTAGAATGATAGTGGAGTAAGTCAAAATTTTGAAAAATCTAGATAACCCTATTTTCACTGAACGTATATTCATTTATGTTCAGTGCGACAGTCAAATAAGTCATAGTTCACTTAGGGAGTCGCTAGAGGGCAAAACAAGTTGGACCACTTAATGCAACGGCAATACGACAAGTTTCACAAAACCCTTCATTTCTCAAATTAAAAGAGAAGCTGGAACTATACAAAGAGTTTGCTTAAAATAAATTACAGACAATATAGTAATTGATGTAAATGAAATTTAGAAAGTAATGAAAACTAAAGGATGTAAATAATATTTAAATAGTTATAGAGAGCAAAGAGGAAGATAGCAGTCAATAAAATTTAGCCTTGTATGAGGAAAGATAATGTAGATGAGATTGTGAATGATGGAATGTTTGAGAAATTGTGTGAAATGCATGAAACCCGCATTTTTTGAAAAAATATATAAGTCAAAGTTTATGTGCATGTTTCTTATACAAATACACAATTTTTGACCGAATTTCAGGAAATGTGACATAGTCTTAGAACCCCCCCGAAAGATACTGGATACTTTACAAATTTCTCAGACTACTACTTACCACTTTTTTCAACTACCTGTCATAATTGAAGGGGTTAGAATGACAGTGGAGTAAGTTAATATTTAGTCATTTGAGAAATGAAAGGTTTTGTTAAACTTGTTGTATTACCGTTGCATTATAAGTGGTCCAACTTGTTTTGCCCTCTAGCGACTCCCTAAGTGACCTACGACTTATTTGACTGTCGCACTGAACAGAAATTAATGTTCGTTCAGTGAAAGTATAGTTATCTAGATTTTTAAAATGCTTGACTTACTCCACTGTCATTCTAACCCCCTCAATCTTTATACAAATGTATTTTTTTTTCTAATGCAAATTGTTTCTTTACTGTTGCCACATCTTAGAAAACTGCATAAGAATTTTAAAAGATGAAAACAATGTATGTACAATATTCAACTATGTGGCTTTTTGGCCATTTATTTAATTTCAAAGTTAAATTAAGGTAAACATATTTTAACACATGTACTTTATTTTTATAAGCTAGTAAAAATTTAGACCTTCTCGCTATATTTTTGCATTCGAAATCGACGATATTCTGAGCAAAAATTGCGCCTTTTTTGTATATAAAATTAAAAATGTTTATTATAAATGCATCAAACTGATGTAATACATTTAAATTTATTTGTAGTTATAACATCTACTAGAATACAGACATTTCAATTTTAAGAAAAAAAAATCAGGAGGGAAAAATCTACTAAATATGACGTCACTTTCGATGGAAGAGACATTTAATGCATATTCAAATTAGGATCCGCTCTAATTTGAAATTAAACTACCAATGAAACTTTGAAATTAAAAATCCACACTAATTCAAATTAGGATATGAAATGCAAAGAAAATGGCCATTTTCATGTAATCATTTTAGATTTAGTTTATATGAGTGAAAATGAGTTACCCTTTAAAAGTGATGTTTTATCATCTGTGGAATCCTTTTGTTCTTCTAAAATGAAAGTCCATTATCTATAAAGTAAATGCTTCATTTTCAAGCCATACGGAAATAAATTTTCAATAAATGCCTTTTGAATGCATTTATTGCATTTTTTTTCGCTATTCTGAATGTAATCGTATATTTTTCTGGATGCACGCACCAAACAAATATGTATTCGCATTTATAAAACTGGGGGATTTTACTATAATTGCGTCATAGTAACAAAATATTTTTCCGATTGCAAATCCTGATTGAATTCACAAAACTCCGTTATTGTGATACTCTATTTTTTAGGTTATTATATTTTTGTGTATTTTATCTTGAAGCCCCCCCCCCCCCCCGCCCTCCCATGGTTAACACGCGCAACGCCAGGCAGATCTGCTAGCCTTGTAATGTAAATAAACTTTGCCTAATAATATTAGGCATTTCATCCAGTTAGTAATATACTGTTGTTCATTGTGTTGCTTTTTCTGAAATTACTTGATCTAATGAGTTAATTATTAAAATAATTTCAAGAAAGAACTTTTTTTTTATTAAATTGGTAGGTAGATTTTTATAATAATGGTTTTTGGTTGATTATCTTTGGAATTGTAAATTTGTATGTCTGTACTGACGTAGAAATAATTGAACGCATTTTCACTTATTGATATTAATATATATGTTATTCTTTAGATTATAAAGAGTTCAAATTGAAAATTTCAAATGGTGTAGCATTGCTACCTGAAGAATAAATGAAGAATTTGAAGAACATGCAACGAGCAAACTTTATCTAATTTTTTCAAACATAACAATCAAAATCAGGTAACTAAATATAAGTTGATTATTTTAACTGACGAATATGTCTAGCAAAATAGCAACAATGTCTAAAGGATGTTTTACGTACTAAAAAGCACTTGAAATACCTTTTTTACGCAACAAACGTAATCCGGACCAATGTACGGCCGTTAAAATGACAGAATTATAAGATAACATTTTTCTTTCTTTATTTATTTATTTTTTTTTTTTTTGAGAGTTTAATAAGTTTTGTCCAACTTTATCTTTAAATTATTACGTATTATTTGTGTTTATGTATTTCTTTAAATTCTGGTAACTGATAACAATGAGGCCTGATAACACCACCTGTCGTTGATATGAACAATTCCGTTAATCTTTTCGATTTGCGATCGGCTTCTATAAAACGGTAGGATTACTTTCTCCGTACACTACTGCAGCGAAAGTATTGGATTCCAATTTAGTAAGTAATAACATTTCTCTCTCTCTCTCTCTTTTTTCAAATTTTTAACACTCGATTACTATTCTTGTATCTGTAAGATGCAATGGTTAGACTTAATGTTACGATAAGTATATTTTAAGTTTTGTTAGTCATAATTATGTTTTATGTTCAGGGATTGACAAATGTCGTTAAGTATTTTTTATCTAGCTACCAAGTTATTTAATCTGGCTGTTTTTTTTTTTCTGTTTCGTCTTCTTCTTCTTCGTCTTCTTTTTTTTATTTTTTGTACAAAAATTGACTTAAAAAAATTAAAATTCTCATAAGGTGTTGCAAAGTTACAAAATATTAAGAAATAAACTTAGAATTTATATTGAAACAAAAAATATTTTTAACTTTTATTTTTAATTTGGTAAAAAAATGTTCATGAAATGAAAATTTTAAAATAATAAAATGAAAATTATTTGACTTACTTCGAAGGGAAAATAAGCAAAAATTTGTTTTCTTGCTTCACTGTTTCGTTGATTTCCTCCTCATCAGACATTGATTTTGTAGAACTCGCTGTCCGGATATTTAAAACATTCAACAATCACCATTTCCCGAACCTGCCGGTTAATTCAGCCTTTACAGTACTTCTTGGTTGTTGTTTTTTTTCAAAGATATATAATTTTGATAAGTTTCATTAGAAAACTTAGTTTATATTATATTTCTAAATTATGTACTATTCGAAACTATGTGACTAATAATTCTAAATTATGCTTGCTATTATTTTTTTTCTAAATTAATTCATAAAAAACTTTTGTGCTTTTTGAAAATCAATGACAGGGGAGAGGGGAGTTTAAATATTTTTTACTGGCGACTAGAATTTTTTACTGGCAACCAGATTTTATCAAAATTGTAAAGCTCCGATTATGTTCATATATATATATTTTTTAGTTTTTTAGTTTTTGTGATTAAAGGGAAAAGAACTTACATTTCTATATAATTACTAATTTTCCTCCAAAATATCGCTTTTCAAATTGTATAAATATGTAAATTACGTCACGTATCTATTTCACAGCTACAACAAAAGCAATAACGAGGGCAATTTTTTTCAGGATAATAATCGAGTGTTAATCCTTTCGTGCGTGGCAATTCCATGTGAAGACGTATTTTAAAACAGCCCCGGCGAACTTTGCCTATTTTATTTTTATTCCTGCATCATATATAAACATTATATGAAGTTCAATAATGCTTGTGAAAGACATCAATAGATAGCAGAGCCATTTCCTTTCGTAATATTCGGTTAAAAAATCCCTCTTTGACAAATATTTTTCAGTTCTGCACGAGGGAAGTGTTCTCGAAGAATTTCTCCTCTTAGATCTAAACAAAAACATGAATATTTTTTTTCCTTTTTACTCTGTATTAAGGGGGTCCGAAGTTATAATTATCACAAAAACCTATTTAATACTTCTTAATAATAATTTTTTAGTGCTTGTAATCGTTCTATCAGGATTGTTTTATAATTTGCTAATAAATGCATGATTTTTAAAAATTCAATATTAATTGTTCTTAATAATCCATTTTAACATCTATTTTAAAAGCAAATCATGCTTCTCATTTTCACCCAGTTAAAAATAATTCATGCACGAGTAGGTTAATTGTCAATGGTCTCAATCGTTTCCGTTTCAACTTCTTAACGCCCGCAGCTTCTGATAAATTGAACAGCTTCATACTGCTCGTTATGTCAACAAGTCTTATTGGTTCTTTTGTGACATCTGTTGAGCTATTTAAATTTTATGTCCACGGGGATGATTCGATTTCGTGTGACAGTAGTTATTTATCAAATAAAACTTTAAATAAACAAGATGAACCTTTGAAATTAAACCTTAGATTGGCTTTACAAAGCACTGAATAAAAAATAATGTATTCTAAAGAAAATCAACTTTTCAGATCCAATAATTTACAAAGTATAGGGCTGTGGCAGGCCACGGACCACTCTCTCTGGATACATTATTTATATGAAAAAATAAGATTTTATTATTATTTAATTATTTACATGTATAGTTCGGTTATACCACAGCACATTTCCATTAGAATACTTTTTCAATATCAATTAGTATTTTAATAAATATTCTGTTTTGTACCTTTCTACAAGACTTAATGACCCATTTGAGTCTTTTAAAAATATAAACTATATAAAAGGACTACTTTTAACGTATTAATGTTAAACATTTCACATCATTTATATACTCCAAGACTTGCGAAACAATAAAAACCTCAAAATAAAAATTTTAATAAAATTTTAGATTATTTGCATAATAACAAATGACACATAAAAAAGGACATTCTTTTCACCATGTTCTCAGAATACAAAGTCTGTTCACACAATTTTTATACGAGTTTCTTTTGGTATAAAAAGATCGTCTGCATAGAGAAATTATGTTTCAAACCTAATATGATTGTGAAAGTATAAATTCTGGCAACTGATTTTTCTTTTTACATGCAAAATGGCGCTTTTAAAGAACCGGTGGATGGACGACTATATCTCTGCACGTTTCGAAAAGAATTATTCGTATTCGGTTATTAAAAAAATCTCTGACGCCTCGGCCTACAGGCACAGGTAGATTTCGAAGACGCAGACCGTGGGGCACATGTTTGTTGTGAATTGCGGAAGAAATGACCTTTTTGTCATGATGCGGCAGTTGGAACCGCCTACTTCGAAACCTAACTTGTTTGCAAGCGGAGCAGGCAGGGATTTTTATTATTGTTTTTTCGCTATAACAGTTGGTCCTATAAAAAACTTATCAATATAAAAGTTTTAGATAATATTAAGAGCATTTATAATAAATTTAAGCGGATTTGAAATCTTGGGAATTGACGAAGTTATGAATTTTTTTTTCTTCTAAAACGCCCCTCCCCCTCCCCTTGGGGCCATTTTTAATTATATCACAAATCTGTCATACATATATTTTCGGCCCTTCTAATAGAAGTAATAATAACTTTAAACGGATTCGATACGTATCATAATTAAGAAATTATGGGTTTTTTCTGTTTTCACAAAAGCCCCCCCCCCATCCCCCCCTTTGGTTCGATTTTGCCCATTAACGAACTTGACCGAGATTTAATGACCCTTGATTTTATGTATCAGTTTCGAAAAGATGCGGGAGTTGGAACCGCCTACTTCGAAAAATAACTTGTTTGCAGGCGGAGCCGGCAGGGATTTTTTTTGTTTTTAATTTTTTTTTTTTGCTATAAGGGTTGGTCCTATAAAAAATTTGTCACTATAAAAATTTTAGATAATATTAAGAGGATTTATAATAAATTTAAGCGGATTTGATATCTTGTGAATTGACGACGTTATGAATTTTTTTCTTCTAAATCACCCCCTTCCCCCCCCACCTTGGGGCCATTTTTAATTATATCAAAAATCTGTCATACATACATTTTCGGCCCTTCTCCTAGAAGTAATAATAACTTTAAACGGATTCGATACGTATCATAATTAAGAAATTATGGGGGGTTTTCTGTTTTCACAAAAAGCCCCCCCCCCCCCCTTTGGTTCGATTTTGCCCATTAACGAACTTGGCCGAGATTTTATGCCCGTTGATTTTATGTATCAGTTTCGAAGAGATCTGTGCAGAATTATTGCTGTTATCGTGTTCAGAAAAAGTGACATAGATAGATAGATATATAAAGTTTTGAACTGGGGGTGGTTTTGGGTTCTGGGAGTCATGATCGGCGTAGATCTGCAAAAATTTTTCAAAAATTCCAACTTAGGTGAGAATGTAATAGGTAGTATTTCTTACGAAATCTACCTAAAAACGCTGTGAAAGGCATGTTTTTTCTACATCTGATGACACACAAAAAAGGACATTCTTTTCACCATGTTATCAGAATATAGAGTCTGTTTACACAAGTTTTAGACCAGACGAGTTTCTTTTGCTGTAAAAAAAATCGCCTGCATAGGGAAATTATGTTTCAAATATAATATGATTTTGAAAGTGTAAATTCTGGCAACTGAGATTTTGTTTACATGCAAAATGGCGCTTTTAAAGAACCGGTGGATGGAAAGCTATATTACGTTTCGAAAAGAATTATTTCTATTCGGTTATTAAAAAACGCTGTGAAAGACATGGTTTTTCTACATCTTAAGTCACAGTAGGTACGGTGGTGGTCAAAATTATAAGGACAAGGCAAAAATCGCCAAATCTTGGCTACACTTGGCCGGAAAATTATGCAAATTTAATGGCTGGAAACCAATGAAAAATGAAGACTATTTTTTATACGTTTTTATGGAAATATGTGGAAAATTCATAAAATGTATTATCGATTTATAAATGCATGTGATATGGACAAAATTATACGAACAACTGCATTTGTGTCTTCTAAAAAGTAAAATTTTCATGTTTTTTGTTCTGCACATGGAATTCCCAGATGATATAAATGCGTAGTATGCGTTTGGGATCGTCATATTCTGTTTTACAGTCATGCCGCTATGTACAAAGCTTTCGGAGTTTGAGAACGAGAAAGTGAGTGCATTTAAAAGTTCAGTATTTTCTGTACGTCAAATTGCGACAAAGCTTAATAGATCAAGAACGGTTATTTACAATTATTTTAAAAATCCCAGTAAATATGGACGGCAAAGACGTACAGGTTGGCCACTTTCTGTTTCTGTACGGGAGAAAAGAATGATAATAAGGCGAGCTTGCTGAAAAAAAAAAAAAAAACATCAACAGAAATAATACGTGAATTGTATTTAGAATCCAGTGCTCGAACTGTTCGACGTGCTTTACAAAAAGAAAAATGGTTCGCTATAGTAAACATATGGCACGACTGCCTCTTACAAAAGCGCATAAGAGACTGAGTGTGGAGTTTGCCAAAAAATGCAATACTATGGGAAAAAGTTGTATGATAATGTATTTTCCGGTAAGTAAAAATTTAATTTGGATGGACCAAATGAGAAAAAGAAATTTTCTGAAAGCTTGCATTTGGATGTGGCTCAGTAATGGTGTTCGGACGTTTCACATGTAGTGGAACTACTCCAATAGATTTTTTTGCAGGCTAGACGGAATTCTGAGAGTGATGTATTAGACGATAATCTTTTACCATAAGCACCGTTAATAATGAGTGGAGAGTATTTCTTACAGCAAAACAATGCCTTATATAGTACATGTTTCCCAAATTTCAAAATCATGATTTGATGCTAATTTCGTGAAACTACTTGATTAGCCAGCCAGAAGCCCTGATCTGAATCTAATGGAAAATCTGTGGGGTAGTCTGACACACGAAGTATACAAAAATGATATACAATATGAAAACAAACAAGAACTCATGCCCTCCATCGAAAAATCTTGGTCAGCAGTTTCCAAGACCGTTCTGAAGGAACTGTCAAACTCCATGACGTCAAGATTGATAAAAGTGATTGAGAAGAAGAGGGAAATTATTAATTATTAGTGTGTTTCAGGTAAAAACATTCATTGTCCTTATAATTTTGTCCAATTTAGATAATATTAAGACAATTTATATTAAATTTAAGCGGATTTGATATCTTGTGAATGGATGAAGTTATGAATTTTTTTCTTCTTAAAACCCTTCTTTTTCCTCCCCTTAAGGCCATTTTTAATGATATCAAAAATCTGTCATACATTAATTTTCGGCCCTTTTCCTAGAAGTAATAATAACTTTAAACGGATTCGATACGTATCATAATTAAGAAGTTATGGGATTTTTTCTGTTTCCACAAAAAGCCCCCCATCCCCCCCCCCTTGGTTCGATTTTACCCATTAACGAACTTGACCGAGATTTTATGCCCCTTGATTTTATGTATCCGTTTGGAAGAGATTTATGAAGAATTATTGAAGTTGTCTAGTCCATAAAAGAGTGACATAGATAGATAAAGTAATGAACTGGTGGTTTTTTGGGGGTTCTAGGAGTCATGATCGGCGTAGATCTGCAAAAATGTTTCAGAAATTCCAACTTAAGGAAGAATATAATAGGTAGTATTTCTTACGAAATCTACCTAAAATAAAGAGAGTGGAGAAAAATGTTAAGATCAACTCTGCATATACTAACAGAAAAATATTTTACTCCCAGTCTTGAAACATGAAGTACCATCTCTTTACTCCCAGTATACCATCAATCTGTTGAACTGCATCAAGATAAAGCAAGCAGCCACACATCACAATCCACTGTTAATTTCCTGTAAAAAATAAAACACCCACATATTTTACCCACATATTTTCAGATTATTAACCACTAACAAATATGATTAGGAAAAATTTAAGGGGCTAATTAAGTTACTTGAAAAAAAAAAAAGTTTTCTTTTTGTATATCATGAGGGCATCGTAAGAAAGATCTCGTAATATCGAACTCAGAAATATATTTGTTTCAATTTTAGGTTTATTTCAGAGATATCGTCGAAAATGCACTGCAAAAATATGTACCCCGTCCCGACGTTTATGTCCAAATCTACTGAAACTAAAATTATGAAAAAATTAGGGATAGTAAGAGTTTATTTAAACCTTGCAGGAAAACTATAGCGATTTTCCTGAGTCTCATAGAAACAGATGTTCTTCTGAGAATTGGACATTCAAGGATCCCTCATAAACACCTCTTACTTCGGGAGGATGCACCCATGTGTCCACATTGTCATTTTGATTACCTGACCATTTATCATGTTTTAACTGACTGTCCGGGCCTCCGGCACTTGTATAGAATATATTTTAATTCATCATCCCCAATCTTGACAAACCTCATTGGGGAAACACCTCATGGGGCACTCTTTCATTTTTTAAAACATTCTGGCTTTTATTTTGAGATATAGTTTTTATACATCCTTCATATTCTAGCGATAACAATGTTAATTTATACTTGTTTAACTTGACATCTGGATGGGGTAACCCCATCCAGATAGTATTTCTTAGTGTATTACTTTTATACTTTACTTTTTTAAGAACTCATAATATTTGTTTTAAACATTGACTATATCTGGATGGGTGACCCCATCCAGATGTTTTTCTCATTATGCTTTGTTTCTTTTTTGGTTTTGTTGTGGATTTCTTAAATTAGTTTTTTCTTAACTTTTACTTTGGCGCAGCTTGTCCTCAATGGGACTTTGCGCCATTAAACCTTATACAACCAACCAACCAACCTGGGTCTCATAGTTTTTGAGAGAAACGCATTTTTCTGTTACACACAAACTTTACTTTTCGGCGGTGAGCGGGGTAGTTGACGGGCGCTCGGGGTATCTATCGACGCAGAATCTTATCCAAGGATATTTGATTATGATTTTGAAAAAATCGTTAACTAGCCGAGATATTAATTAAGTTACTTAAAAAAACTTTCTTTTTATGTATCGTGTAGGGTATCGTTCGAAAGATCTTGTAACATCGAACTCAAAAGTATATTTGTTTTAATTTTAGGTATTATATTTTCAGAGATATCGTCGAAAATATACTGAAAAAGTAAGACCCTTCTCCCCTTCTCCTATTTCCGAATCTACTGAATCTAAAATATGAAAAAATAGGGGTAGTATAAGTTTATTAATTAACAAATAGTAATATATTTAATGTAGGGAACCCTTTGAGCGCGAGTTACACTCGAACTTGACCGATTATTCATCTGAAAAGTGACGGGGATTCCAAATTAGATATTCTACTTGAAGAAAAAGAATTTTGGCACTAACGAATAATTTTTAAACGAATGATTTATCATTTCAAATCCTATCTCTCCTTCCCAAAATATTCTTCAAAATAACTAAATAAAAATACCCAATTTTTCAAGGCTAAAATCTGTATTCCTAATCTGGGAGTCTTCAACCTGTGGCCCGCGGGCCTTACAGTTTATTCAGTTTGCCACTTATTCAGACTATAAAAATTTGTCTTGTTTAATGGCAGAATCTTTGCAATTCAAAGGTGAGGATTCCCTTTCTGAATTTTTGGTGGCAATCGACTTTCAGGCAGCTTAAAACCCTGTACTAACTGTATATATATATATATAAATTGATTTCACGTTAACCCTTTCACGCTCAAGGGAAATATTTTTCCTTTCTACAAAAATCGTTATCGATTTTTCACTTATTATTGAATCGATATTTTTTTTAATGAATGTCAAAATAAAACGTATGGTCAAGGCGGCAAATGTGTTTCTGAACGAATAAATAAAAAGAACTGTCAAACTTTATTGCGCCAAAACCAAAATATTCGCGGGCTGAACTAATAATATCTTGAAAGTGTTTTGGACTTGAGAAAATTAGAATACCATAACTAACTATTTATTTTACTTTTCTGATAATTTTTATTATGTTTTTTGTATTACAAAGCAATAAATAAAATACCGATATAATAAACCTAACTCTTCGTTTATTTACTTTTATGGTCCATAGGAAAAAATATTTCCCATGAAATTATAGGAAACCTATACACCCTGCTATGTTTTTCTGGTATTCTCTTACTTTACACCCACAATAGCTAAAATATTGTGTTGTATTGGCTTATTTAGTCTTGGATATCTTATGGTCCTGTAAGGGTTAAAAAAAACTGTTACCCAGGACATCAGTGAAAACCGCCTAATTTTTTTTGTAACTGTCTCTTATTCAAATACAGTATTTACCTTTTTTACGAACTTCGTATTTGACACACATTTGTTGCTACAAACTTCAACAATAATTTAATATAAAATATGGCTCATCAAACAATAGAAGACCCGTCCTTTTCTGAAAGGTTTTGATATACGTTGTTGTTTAAAGCAGATTTTCAAGTTAGAAAAATCTGCTCTTTGATTACGGTCTTTGACTGGAGGCTTTTTTTTAAATTATTATTATTAATCAATCGTACCACAATTTACAAAGTTTTCTTTGTGATAGATTTCCCTTGAAAATATCCCAGAATAAGTGTATTTTTTTTTTCAAAAAGTGATACCAATAGATTAAAAAATAGCCCACTGCGACGTATATGTCCCGACCCATAGTCAAATACTTAATATGCTTACATAATAAATGCTCAATATGTCCGCCTTCATTCTCAACAACGTGTCGCCATGCAAAACCCTGTTTCCTATTGCTAATTGCAGTGAGTCTGGCTGAATATCCAAAAACATAACGGGAATGCTTTCTTTCATATCTGGCACAGATACTATTAATTGTAATTTTTTGTATTACAACATTTTTATTTAACTTATGGTGAACGCATAATTTAACCTTCCTACCCTAATCGACCCGTTTTTAGGTGCGTTCGTAATTATATAAATACGTAGCACCTATTGTCGTCGCTTGGTCCGTCCGTCTGTTCGCCCGTCTGTCTGTCCGTCTGTCTGTCCATCCGTCCGCATATAACAACGCAAAAACTACCCAACCGAATGGTTTGGAATTTAAGATATATTATCTTTGCAGAATTTTGTCGAGACATTTCATTGTTTTTTTTAAATCGAATCAAAACTTTAGGAGATATTAATAAAAATATTTATTAAGAAATTTGAATTTTTTTTTTTTTAAATCGGTGCTTTCTTGTTAGAGGAGCTTTCCAGGTTTAATCGTCAAGCGACCGAGATACTTATTTTATGACAGAAATTAATCTGCAGACGATATAATTCATTTCACAGAATTAAAAATCATCAAGATCTGAATATTTATATAACTAGCTATAGTACGAACGCACCTCATTTGTCACGTTTGACGTACAATTTCCAACTTGTTATAATTTATTTCATTCGATTCGAACCAGAATTTTTTCATAAAGTAAGTTATACAAAAGCCAGAGAGAACTAAAATAAATATGTTAAATAATTTATAACGTAAATAATTTATAATGTTAAATAATTTATAATGTTAAATAATTTATTCATATTAATTATATGAAAAAAAATCGTTATTTAATAATTTACATGTATAGTTCGGTTAAACAACAGCACATTTTCATTAAAATATATTTTTAATTGCAATTAATATTTTAATAAATACTCTGTTTCGTACCTTTTTAGGAGAATTACCCATGTGGGTATTTAAAAAACATACAGTATCTGAAATGCCATCCAGTTTTAAATGAAAGTTTGAGTGTGAAATGTTTTTATCAAGTATATAATTTTTGTAGAATTGGCATACACCTGTAGAAATACTACATGAATTTATAATCGCTGATTTTATTAAGGTTAAAAAATTTTTCAACAGGGTAGGAAGGTTAAATTATATCTGTAGATTTTAAATATCTTCCGATTCAAAGCAGTAGAACTCACTCCAGAGCACTCAAAAGGGGGTAACTTATATTTTGCTAACACTACACAGTTTAACCCTTTCAGGAGCAAGTAATTGTATTTCTGTAATGCTGAATTTACACAAGAATTTTCGAAAAAATTTATTTGAAAATATGGAAATTCAATTTTACAACTTTAATTCAACAAATTATAAAAGTAAATTTTTGTTCAAAAAATCCGGTACAAATCCTGATTCAAATCAGGTGGTATAAAACATATCCCACCGCTCTTCATTGGGTTAATTTTTACACATCTCTGTTTAAATATGTACATATGAGCAATGAATCAGCTCGAAACCTTCACGGTTGTCCGACGTGTTTAAGCGTCCCGGCCCTCCTGAAATCGCTGATCGATGTCTTTAACTTATTAAATTTTGCTTTAAAAAATTTCCGACGATATCCTCTCTCAGCTTCTAAACACAGCTGAATTCTATTGATGAATGGTTTAAAAGCATTGGTTCAACACTATTGGTTTTCTATTAGGGGAAAAGGATATTACGATATTTTCAGCAGATATTTTTTTCATTTGTATGACATTTAATGACATTATAAGAAGTGCTGTGTACTGTCATCCCTCTGTTTTAACAAGAGATCAAATTGTAAGAGAGGTGAGGCAGAGTAGATAGTGAAACCAGGGCTTAATTTGCGCCGGAGCCCACCGGAGCTCAGCTGCGGTACGGTACTTCTCTGTTTTTAGTAAAAATTTAAATATTGGCCAAAATTAACCCGAGCTCATAAACACTGCGCTCCGGAGGCCAGTGCAATAATGCTTCCGAAAAACGAATCCTAAATTACCCTTTCCTTTCCCTCCCATCTCCAATCTTTTGCCTTCTTTTGTATCAAAACATAAGTGACGTAATGTGTCGCCCACGTAAAAGATGGAGATGAAAGGGGCTCCATTTTTATATCAGTCTTTGAGTTTGAGCAGGCTCGAGCTCAATCTGTCTTAAATTCAAAATTTTAATTATTTCTTTTTCAAATCATTTTAGTGCTATTTTGAATAAAGAGTAAACAGAAATAGTCTTTTTCTATGTTGCATAGCTGCGAACTATTCATATTTTGTGTTAACACTATTTCCAAATCTTAATCCTGAGCTTATTTAATCACCGAATTCTGCGATTTATTAACATTAAGATTAGGCAAAGGTTTCTATTTGGAAGTAGTAATAACTAAAAAGTGGAATAGTTGATTGCTAATATACGACGATAGATGTATTTAAAATTTTTATTTCGCTAAATGAAAAAACAATGTTTTAAATTTTGAAAATAAATGTATGAAATATAAATATGCAGATTGGAGTGAAGGCGGGGGGGAGGGTACACTACCTGTGCTGGTGCTGCAGAATATTAGAGCTCTGGTACTTTTTTCTTAGAAATTAAACCCTGGGTGAAACAGAGAAGCTTTTAAAACGAAGTTTGTGTTAGTATCTCTAAAAGATATTGCGATATTTTCAGCCGATTTCTTTTCTTTTGTGTGACATTTAATGACATTACAAGAAGTACTGTATACTATAATCCCTCTGTTTTAGCAAGAATTCAATTTGTAAGGGAGGTGAGACAGAGTAGACAGTGAAACAGAGAAGCTTTTAAAAGGAAGTTTGTGTTTGTACCGCTTGATGTTAAGCTATTCCGGATGTTACTTTGAAGTGTTCGACAACACATTTCCTGGGTGGGTGTTGTCTCGTTTGGAAGATGCGTAAAGAAAGTTATTTTTCGAACCTAAAACTTACACATATAACTCCGTTAGAAATCATCTATCTCTTGCGTGTAGTAGTATTTCAATTTGAACATACATATTATGCATTATTTCTTCACTTAATACCAAAGAAGAAAGAGGTGTTTAATCATTTGTTTCTTCAATAAATCGATATGGTACACAATCCTACTGTGTAACAATGTTTTACTGTGTATTATTACAATTATTCACTTTAATGCACTTACATTTAAGGGACACTGTTCTCACCTTACCACTATATTAGCAACCACAAAATCCAGCCTTTACATTTAGCACTATTTGAACCCTTTAAAGCCGCTGATGTATGGATACTCCAAAATCTAGGCACAAATAGACTGTTGAGATTGTTGATGAAACACATAAAAAATCAGTATTGTCTCATTGTGTAATATTATTTTTAAGTTTTTTCGCATTTCTATACATGCGTATTAGTAAATTCGGTATGCAAGAGACTCCCATTAAGCTGATTTATATATACAGCTGTTAAAATTTCTTCAGTCGATTATATCTAGCTCTTAATTAATGCTTTTGAAAAATCTGTCTGATTCTGGCATATTTATCAGTCTGTATAATCTTAAATTTATTCATCTTTGTTTCAAGATAAATTTTAACCTTTTGTTTCACCGCGTTGCATATCTGCAACATATACCCAAAAGTCAAAATTACTTATACAGTGGGTTTTAAGAGACGGTTTTATTTATTGCTGTTATCTCCCACCACAGCAGTTAATAGAAATTGTTCATAGCATTCTCAACAGACAGCGATACCGAGTTCATTTTTTATGCCAAAGTTTTATTTATCATTTGAGCAGTTTTGCTTAATTATCGCTGAAATGAACTTGTATATTTTGTAAAATTAAACAGGTGGAGATGTCCAAAAATAGATTTTTCACAAAGGTAAGTTCGTATACTTTACAATTTTGTATTAGAAAATTGACACTATTTATGAGAAGTGTGTATTTTTTTTTTGTTTGTTTGTTTGTTTATTGTAGAAGTGGAAAAGTCCCTTTTAGTCAATATATTTTAACTTTTATGTTCTAAATTTTTTTCATTATTTTTTACACGCTTAAAATGATGTATTCTAACGTATGAGTAAATATTTTTTTAATCGGAGTTGTTGAGTCACAGTTGGGTTGGGTTGATTATTGACGGCCAATTATCTACACTAGGGATATAGGACCGGGGGGAGTGCCCTTCGTGGGGGTCTTTCTAAGGGAACCTAATCCGTATTTACGCATGGATAAATCCACGGCTCGAAGAAAACCACGAAAACTCCGAACGGTTAGGCCGACGGGCGTTGAGTCACAGAGGGTTAATTTAAAAAACATTATCAATTATACGTCTAAATTTTACTTCACATTCATGTAGCCCACTACATTTTAAAAGTCATTATTTGGCAAACATCAAATATCTACATATATATATTGTTTAATTTGAAAGTGTGTAAAACTAGCTATCCAAAACTGTTTTTGTTTTTTTACGATCACTTGAAGTGTAGTTATGGCTGTTTTGTATCAACTCTCAAACCGGAAGTGTGTGTACTTATAAATAACAGGAAATTGTTGTTATAGGCTTCAAGAAAAAATAAGATTTGTAGGAAGGTAAGACTTATAAATCTGAAGAATTTTAAGAATTTCAGGTGAATATTTCTAATAGATTTTTAGAAATAAAAACTTTAATTGCGTTTTTTGAAAAGTAAGATTTTAATGAACAATCAGTTGCGAAAAACGTTCTATCTCTAAAACTGTGGTTCTCAACCTTTAATAAGTTATATGTTCGTATACTTTACAATTTAGTA
Organism: Maratus michaelseni; assembly: GCA_963931845.1. Lineage (NCBI taxonomy): Eukaryota > Metazoa > Arthropoda > Arachnida > Araneae > Salticidae > Maratus > Maratus michaelseni. The sequence continues at coordinate 21,404,625 of OZ007599.1, read as the reverse complement.
TTAGAAAATTGACACTATTTTGAGAAGTATGTTTATTGCAGATGTGAAAAAGGTACCTTTTAGTCAATAATTTGCTATTTTTATGTTCTATTTTTTACATACTTAGAAGGATGTATTCTAACATCTGAGTAAATATTTTATGTTGTTGAGTCACAAAGGGTTAAAATTATAATTACTTTATCATATTTTTAGCTGATTGTGCTGAACTAAAACAAAACTGTACTTATGTAATTCATTCATTTCTTTATATAATTTTCTAGGTTCGCCGTAACTTAGTAGCATGCTTCGAGGAGTACTTGTCCTTGCCTTATTTGGTAAATTATTTGTTCGTGTTTATATTTCTTTTTAAATTTCCATTTTCTATATATAACATGTAAAATAATCCGTAAACAAGCTTTGTTTACGGACTATTTAGTATTTAAATATTAAAGTAAATTTTAATACATATAGTGACATTCTGTGGTTGAATACGCTATTTATATGTATTAAGCTTTTCTTTAATATTTAAATGCTAAATAATCCGTAAACAAGCTTTGTTTATGGATTATTTAGTATTTAAATATTTTAAAAAGCTTAATACATGTATATATATATTTATAGTGGCATTCTGTCTTTGTGGTTGAATACGCTGTTTATATGTATTAAGCTTTTCTTTAACATTTAAAATCAGTAAACAAGCTTTGTTTGCGGATTATTTACTTTTTAATTATTAAAGAAAAGCTTAATAGATATAGTGACATTCTATGGTTGAATACACTGCTTCAATATTAATTTATTAAAAATTTAACACCATTTTCAAGCTTTAAAGAAAAAAAGAAGCTCTGTTTAGTTATTTATTTTTTTAAAGTTCTTTACAGCAATTGATAGACTAATGTAATTTAATGAAAAGGTATATATGCATGCATTCTAAAATTTAAAATTTTTCAAAGCAGAAACAAAATTTTGACTTGAAGTGATTGTCATGGAATTTTTTTTCTTTTTTTCCTGAGGCCAAATCGGTATGTATTTTTTTTATAAACAGTTTTGTATCTAGAACAAAATTAAAATTTATTTATTACCTATGTTTTATTCAAAAAATGTGTAATGTCATCCATCATATAACTAAGGACTATTGAATTTAAGGTACCTTTAAGATGTCAAAGTTTATAAAGTTTCTTATGAAACTATTTCATCCACATGTACTAAATGTTTCAAGCATATTTAAACAACAGATCTGCAAACCCTCTAGATTTTTTAGTACTACTATTTTCGAGTGGAAATTTTCGCCATATTTCACTTTTCGTTCCCATGCTCAGAACTATCAAGCAGGTCATTGCTACCATCATTTTGACGAGCTTTAGTGACGGATATGTTTTGACTTTATAGCAGGCGTTTTCAGCCGCCGTACCGCAAAAAGCGTTAACGATCATTAATTAAATTGTTACCTTTTAGTTATTTTTGAGGAATAAATTTCCAACATCTTCTAAAAATATTAAAATTAAAGTAATATAAAAGAACTTATTTTTTCCGGTTTTCAAAATCCTATTTTGTGTTAAACTAGGATTTTCAGCTATAAAATCTATCAGAAACTGAAATCAAATACAACTAGAATCCCTGAAAAATTATTTGATCGAAAATTTAACTTTACACAGAAAATTTAAAATGTCGTTAGAAAATGTCAAAATCCTGTATTGCCCTAATAAACAGAAAATAAAAATATATGCTTTTTTAAAAATTGCTTTTTCGTTTATTAAAAATTATAGTAATTTAAATTATTGATTTGATCGTGATGTGCATTTTGTTAATACATCTCTCTTTTCTTCATCATAATGTAAGAGGAATTGTACATTCAAGTGAGACAAAAACAACAACGGAAAACTATGCGTCAAGCATAGATTATGAAACACCTTCCAACATATCTAGAAAACTGTAACGAAACGTTAAATGGGGCGAAAGAAGATACGTAGTAAACAGTTAAGGAAACATCTAACACATTTAAAAGTCCAGTTTTAGCATTTACCATCCATAGTAAAAAAAGCAGTCGAATTATTTTTTGCAGCCCTATGGGCCATGGACTTCGATGTATACTACATAGCAGGCTAAAAATTAGTTCAGTTGTAAATTCACTTTTAGAAATTTTTGCCAATCGATGGAAATTCTCTCGAAATCTTTTGTACAGCCCTGTATATTATATGAAGATTTTTGTGCACACTACATATTAAACTAAAATTTAATTCAGGTAAAAAATGCATAAGGTAACCTAAAACTTACTTCCCGCAATTACAAACCATTAACGACAATGTATCTTGTTCTATGCGTAGCCCTGTATGTGAATTTCATTATTTTCCACAAACTTCTATTAGTCTACTAAATACAGTTCAGCAGGAAAATGCGTAACACAATTAAAAATACCCTTAAGCAATTTACTCTCATAGTTAGTAGTACTTGCGAATTCCTTTGTATATGATCAACCGAATTTATACATACCACATACTATGCAAACATTTACTTTTCAAAGCAAAGTTGAAAACGCACTTATCACACATAGACTAATTATTGAACGAAGACTGTAACAGAATTCTTTTTTGTGTCCGATAAACGCAATGCACACCATACTATTCGGTGAGCAATTTATAGTGCATCTCAGTAGTACATATAAATTTCATTATGTTTTAAATAGTGAACCATCGTTAAATTGCATTGCAAACGATTTTTCACCGTACAACATTGTGTGACAGAATAATTTTGTGTGACCTTGTAAATGAATAATAAATGAAACATGTTTCAGTGCGCTACGTAGTTGAATATGAATTTCATCGTGTTTCGAATGGCGTAACATCATCTGTATGCACTTGAAACGATTTTTTGTCATTGACCGTAATGTAACTAAATACTTTTGACTGCCCCTGTACATAAACTTTATTTTCAATACAGATCATGCTATAGTAAGTGCCAATCGCATACAAAAACTTCAGGGCAATCCGAGTATATTTACGAGAGTTTGAGCACGGCCAGACGGCAGACAAACCGAAGTCATAAATACTTTTCAACTAAGTTGGAAAGTGTTAAAAAGGTTTCAAAACGCTGCTATAAATTGAATTCAATATGTTCAAGGTTGGAGTCACATAGTTGAAGTTTATTCCAACAGAGCGAAAAATGTCCAGTTCACGACTCGAACCTGGGTACCTCGGCTTGCCATTCCAACGCTCTTCCGACTGAGCTACCCGGGCGATACATGGCTGACATAATTTACTCATATTTGTTGTACATAGCTGCGAACATCATTCATCTGAGCTATAACTATAGCATTTACATGATGAGAGTGTGGAAACTCCTGTACCTAATACCTGTATACCATGTAATATGAATAAATTATGTCAGCCAAGTAGCTCAGTTGGAAGGGCATTGCCATGGTATAGACAGGTTCAAGTCCTGGCCTGGACATTTTTCGCTCTGTTAGAATAAACCTTAACAATGCTACTCCAACCTTGAAGATGATTTATCTAGTTTCTTTCTCTTCATTATAGAATTGAATAATTTTTTTCAGGTGTCAGCTTGGCAGCCAATTCGGCAAACCAGTATGTAGATAATATTCTGCAGACTTCCTTTCCCCAAGAAATCAAAAATCTTCGATTAGATCCCGCCCCTCTTCCTGACTTCATCGTGAAATTTGGATACCGGGACATTTACAATAACCAAGGAGAAGCCCATTTCAGAAACGGAAACGCAACTGGATTCACTCGTCTCACAAGAAGGTCCGATTGCCAAGGTCCTAGAACAGTTGGAGGACAATATTCCATAAACTGCACATTGACCCTTTTCCCTTTTGTAACCAATTATAATGCCTACGTAAGAAACGGAAGTAACATCTATGTTGTTAGGAACATGGGACATATTGGAGAAACCTTGATTGATGTGAAAATAGCGGGACACGGCGTTGGACAATTGAGAAGTTTCGAGGTCGTCAGGATGGGAAATATAAATCCAACTTATCATCGTCTCCCCCAATCTCTACTTGTCTATACAAAGGTCATATCCGATGAATACAAAGTACGAGTTTCTACAAATCTGTTCAATATGCTTCGCGACAAAGTCAAATACGCACTTGAAAGGGCTATGGCAAACAAACCAATGCCCAGACCTTAAAACGATGTATATTTTCCCATTTCAATAAAAGAGGAAAAATGTGACATGTATATTATGTTGAATTTATTTTCTTTTGATGTTCATAATAAGCATTCCATTCCATTCATACAAAATCGAGAAAATATTATACTCCTTTAAAAAACTATCTAGATTCACTTTAAATCAGCCCGAGTTTGATTTCAATCCAATGAAGTTTTAAATACTCGGTCGGGTGCAGCGTGCTTGATAAGCGCTCTGCCAAGAATTAGTGAAGACTGTCTCGGAAATGGCTTAGGGTTATATTTGTTTTGAATTTAATAAATGGGGTTTTTCGAATCAGATTTGAATATTCTCTCTTTGTACTGCCTAATGAAGGACACTAATTATATATATAATAGGGCTAACTGTATAACACTTCCGGAATGAACTTATCCGTATCTCGATAATCTTTCGTTGAAATCAGCCATTTTATTTTAATTTTCAGAGATTTAATTTTTTCAATAAAGCTGCATAAGATTAACCTTTTTAGAAAGATATGAAAAAAAAAAATCTTGAGTGATGAGCGACATCGAAATAGGCATGTTTTTCGATATATCTTAAGTTGAAAATCGTTCCATTCAACCATCAGCGATAGCGATAGTAAACAATATGTGAATCATTCCTTTGAGATTCACTAAAATATAGACAATGGATGCAATAATTGAACGAACTCCATGCAACTTTTTGTTAAAATGCCAATTTAAAGCAAGCGAAAGCGAAGGTGTTGCCATTTGGCGCCATCTGTTGCCGGTAAAGTGTAACCATAACGCAGCGACGTTATCAATATTAAACATTTTATTACATTCCTCTGCACACACGCATTTAAAAATCTATAACCTCCAATTTCTTATAAATAAATAAAAAGAATGCTTGAAAAAATTGGCTGTTTTTATATCTATTTTATCCCCACATGATCAGATAAGATAAAATTTATTACTTCATAATTCTTGCCATCAGTTGAGTAAAGTATAATCACAATATACCACAGCTACGTAATCGATATTAATTTTTTTTAACTCTTCTGCACACAGACATTTAAAAATCTTTACCCTTCAATTTCTTATTAAAAAAAAAAAAGAATGCTTGAAAAAATGCACTTTTTTATATCTAGTTTATTCCAGAGAAAGTGAAGGTGTTGCCATGTGGCGCCCTCTGTTGCCAGTAAAGTGTAATCATAATATACCGCAGTTACGCTATCGAAATTAAATATTTTTTTTTACATTCGTCTGCCCACAGGAATTTAAAAAATCTATAACCTTCAATTTCTTATAATAATAAAAAAAAAAAAGGCTTGAAAGAATGGGCTGTTTTTCTAACTATTTTACCCCACATGAACCTAGATTAATCAGATAAGATAAAATGTATTACTTCATAATTATTTTTATAATACAATGCTATATCATTCTTTTAAAAAGTGAAACACGTCATTCTGACGGGCTATCTTCTAGTCACTTTAAGAGCATTCGAATTAAGTTAATAGGTGCTAATGAAATGACGATTTTAAAACAGGCGCATCGCGCCCGAACCCGGGAGTTCAGCGGTGCGCCTGACAGAAGGTTAATTAATTTAACGCAATTAAAAAAATTCACATGTAACTAATGGTTAAAATGTCCCATGTGAACTAACTTTCCTCCAATCCCTTTCAGTTTATTTAACCACGTTAATGATTTTATTTTTCAAATAAATGAGATTAATTAGCAAAGTTATACTAGTCATCAAATTCAATATTAAGGCCAAAAAAACTTGCCCAACATGCGTAAGAAAATTGTTATAATTTTATCAATAACTAGCTGACCCGCCCAGCGTTGCCCGGGCATGTGATAAAACGTTAAATAAAACCCAAATTTGTATTATTTTATAAATTTTACTCGATTTTGTATGAATTTATATTTTTAATGAAAAAATCGCAAAATCGTAAAATAACATTTACTTCTTTTTTCAAGTATGATCATTATGTAGTTTAAAAAAATAGCTTTTCTTGTCCAAGCCTTTTGAAATTTTCAATGGCCATAAATATAATGGTTTTACGTCAGAAATATTGTTATCTGGTTGTAAAATAAATATTTTTCTTTTCGGGTCGGGTCCGTTAACATAAAAAAAAAAGTATTCGTCATCCGATCTCTCTGAAATTTTAATCGTTTGTAAATATAACTGTTTCCAAGTACTCTATAAAATTATGTGAAAATATATGCATTTTAAATAATGAAAACGTTACCAGAAGCCGAGCGTGACTGCGGAAAACATACCGTTATTATGGGTTTTCGCCGAAAATATCTCAGATTTTAATTTTTTTTAAATACTTGTTCTCTTCCGAACGCTTCGAAATTGTTGTAGGAGATGTAAATCTGGTCTACCAAGATGTTTTAAAAAATTGTGTTGAAAAACGAACGCGTAGTAACTTTTCACGCAAGAAAAAATCTTCTGGTGAGGAACTAAATGACATGCGTTCGCTGGTGTTTTTCAAAGGGTTAAAATCCGTATTAAAAAAAGATTATACCACTTATTAGAAGAAGGTTTTAGCTTTTAGAGTATATGTTTGGTTTGTCTGTATCTCTAAAATTGTGCTATTGAGGGGCGTTGGCGTAAGGGAGAAAACTAAAGATCGGAAAATGATCCTTTTTCAAAAATGTTTTTCAAAGGGTTAACATAATTTTTTTTCAAATTGATTACAGCATTGGAGACGTAAGAGTGCGATCTTTCGAAATATGCTTTTCGTTTTTAAATAAACCAAACGGTTTAGTCGATATAATTTAAAACATAATTGTGAAATAAACGCATTCTTCATGCAAATGGTTCTTCATTCCCATACCGTACTATGTGAAAAATGAGGTTCTGGGCATGCGCGAGTTCTGAAAGCCGGCTCGCAAAAAAGAGATGAGTTATTGATCAGTGTTTAATTAATATTTGTGTCAATTTTCAAAGTATTAACATTCTGAGACTCAGGTACACATGGCCAAACCTTGGACTATCCACACATAAATTTTCAGACTTCTAGGTGGGCTAGATTTTGTTAGCCATCGCAGACAAACACACACACACGCATAGAGCGAAACTTTATTTTATTAGTATAGATAGATGTATACATGAGTAATTTGTATATTGTTTAGATCCAGAATCTCTATTAAAGTAATTATTGGTTTTGCAACATTTAAAAAATGTATGGAGCATATTGAAATATGAAATTATTATGCATTATTTTTTTTAACTTCTTCGCGATGAGCGTCCTGTGCCGAATTTTTGATGTTTTAGCACCAGTATTTCGAAAAAGAAACTGTTGCCTAATTTAATCGCAGATACCGGGTGACTGAATTAAGCGGTGTAGAGGAAAAGTGGGGGTCCGACCCCAGGTGGAGGGCGTAGGGCATGGTGCATGGTGCAGCACCTGTCCTCAGCCCTCCACTCGAACTGCAGCACCTACCCTCCTCCCGAAGTGCCCTCCTCCACCACCTAAGATAACGGGATTAATTAAGGATTAGTGTTAAATAATTTTAGATGGGAACTTAGAAATTTTTCGAAGCAATTTTTTTTTTCGTGGAGAATTTCCTAATAGAGTACGAGGTGTGTTTCAAAGGATTTATTTTAGCGAATTAGAAAATTAATTAATTTTAATTGGAGAACTTAGAAATTTTTCGAAGCAACTTTTTTTTAACTAGAGTAGGCCATTCGATATACATGTTAGAGTACATTTGAGGAGAATTTTAAAAGTCAATAATGGTTTAATTAAAAATAATAATTAAAAAGGGTCATTCATTAATTCTAATTGGGGAACTTAGAAATTTTTCGAAGCAAAAAATTTTTTTTCAACAAGAGTACGCAGTTTAAATAGGAGTGTATGCAGTAGAAGTGAATGAATAATTAAAAATAATAATTAAAAATACTCATTAATTTTAATTGGAGAACTTAGAAATTTTTCGAAGCAATTTTTTTTAAACTAGAGTAGGCCATTCGATATACGTGTTAGAGTACATTTGAGGAGAATTTTAAAAGTCAATAATGGTTTAATTAAAAATGGTCATTAATTAATTTTAATTGTGAGACTTAGAAATTTTTTGAAGCAATTTTTTTTCAAATAGAGTATGAGGTGTGTTTCAACGGATTTATTTTAGTAAATTAGAAATTTAATTAATTTTAATTGCGAGACTTAGAAAATTTTACGATTTTTTTTTCAACGAGAGTATGGAGTTTGAATATGAGTGTATGCAGTAGAAGTGAATGAATAATTAAAAATGGTCATTAATTAGTTTAAAAATTGCCAAAAAAATAGAATTTTTAGAGTTAAAAGTCGCCAAAAGTAGTATTTTCAACTGAAAGTAATCTAAGATATAAACTCTCAACTGAAATGAATTTTGCCTTAAGGTGTGAGCTTTTAGCTAGAAGTGACCTAGAGTCAAAACTTCCTGGTCCCAGGATTCACCACGGGGGTTATAGTAAAAAATACAGGGTCCCATATGAATTATACTGCACTCAATTCTAATAGCTTCCCCCCTCCCCCTCCCCCTCCTTTTTTACCCAGAGGGGCCCTTCGATAGCCTAACAATATGCACTTCAAGAAATATAGAGTCATATAAAAAGGAGAATTTTAACGTATATATAAAATAATAAATAAACAAGTATGAAAAATCATGCGTAGCGGTATAGTTTATGAACCACTTTCCAACATTATTGAAATGTTATGTGAACAAAATATAATTTTACCATATAGTGCATAGTTAATTAAAATAGTGAACAGATCCCCTTTAGAATAAAAAAACATCCTTCACAAAAATCCAATTATGCATAAGATCCCTTCCTAAAATCAGATAATTTACACTTTCACCTTTTTTTTTCAATTCTAGTTAGGCTAAAAGTACAGCTTGCGCATCGATATGTTCAAAATACATAGTTATAGATATTAAGCTACCTTCACAAAATAATGGGACTATTTATATCCCACGCCCCTTCACAAATAATGTAACCTTATTCGAATCCCAGAGCCCTTCACAAAATAAATTCAATAGATTCCCATTATATTACGGCGACAGAAATACAAGGGATATTGACCTTTCATAAAAATCTAAGATCACTGTTTGAATGAAAAGACCCCTTCACAATATATCCTGTAAAAATATTATGATTCCACAGATATTTTAAGAAATAAAGTACTAATCTCAAATGAATACGTATTCACGCAATGTAAAAATAGGTTTTATACGAATGCATTTTTAGTATAACGTTCAAAATATAGATTTTTTTTTAAGTACATATTTCACCAAATTTATAATACAAGTCTGTAAAATAGGGTAGATCGTTTCATGAAAAATAACTGAATTTCGAGTGAATATGCTTTAAAATGTATATATTAGAACTAAAACTAAGAAATGAGTGTTATCCAGTATCCCCTCAATAGACGGATTGCTGAGTCATATTAGCAGAAAAGCGAAGATATTGCTTTAACTTGTCACGATGAATCACCTCGCGATAAGAAATATCTGATGCTCGAGTTTCTGACACATTTTAGGTAAGTAAATGTTTAAAATGAGCTATTTAAAACCGTAAATGTATACGAATTATTTCATATATAGTTATTAATCTGTTAAGTTTTAAAATGCTTCAATGAAAAATAAGAACTAGTCATTAAGCGATACCCTTAAGAATTTTGAGAATAAGAGACGGATTTTAATGAATTTGACGCATGTTATGGTAAAAAAATACAGGGTCCCCTATAAGGTATAGGAATTAAATAATATAAAATTACATTCGTTTATGCTTTTTGTATTGCAAAGTATAGAAAATTCTACTAAATTGGGTTTTTAGTATTTTCACTTAAAAATTTCTTTTGAGGAATGTGTAGGATAACTAACCTTTTGACTTTGTTTTTATAAAATATATATTGTACTATTTAGTTAGGGTATTATTTCAAAAAAAATATTTGTTTTTAATATTGAAAAATATATATAAAAATGTATCTTACCTATAAAGTTAAACCATAATGTACTAGACTTCAATCAAATTTAATCGTCTGCAATACTTGTCTTACAACAACTGAACGGTAACATGTTCACTTATCTCTTAAAACCACGGGATATTGTGACGTCATGGATGAGGCATAGGGTAGAAAACAGAATGAATAGGTATTATAAGACTGAAAAATAAAATAATCATAAATCATAAATTTTGTATACTTCATACAAACACTTACAGTAAGAGAAATGATTGCTACTATTAACCCTATGAGAAAATGAATCATTAGCTAATCTTATTAGTGTATGTCATATTTAACTAACAGGCTCGAACATGCGTGAATTTTGACTAGAATTATTCACTGAATGTAAAAAAAATGATTTATATTTAGATCTAATATTTATATCGTTTAACATTTTAAAATCCTATTCAAAGTATATACATTAGTATGCTTGTGAAAGGTCTATTTTTAAGACGAAACATTGTGTGAAGTGTCCTGTTTTAGGGTTAAAAGTTTCGTGAAGGGTTCTGTTTGAAGGACCCTGTTTCGAAATGACTTAAGAACGCATAATTTTATTCCTAAACATTCAACTGGATTCGTTATATATGCTTTATTGAGTATTCAATGAAAAACAATAACTAAGAAATAAAATTAAAAATAGTAATTATAAGAGATACCCTTAAGAATTCTTGCGATAGGAGATTGGTTTTAATTAAATAGGTTAATGAATCTAATTCGATACAAGTCATACTAAAATAGAAATTACACTAAAAATATAGAGTCCCCCACAATATATATGAATTATACCCCACTAAATTTAATAGCACCCTCCCCTATTTTCATAGAAATGGCTTCAATATAATTTAGGCTAACAATATACAATTCAAAAAATACATAGTGACCACAAGAAGTATATGAATTCAATATGTGCTACTACTTAAGTAAAATATAATTTATCTTATCGCATAAAATATATTAACAAGTCTTGTAAAAATATATTGACAAGACATGAACTATTAATACATGAGTTAAAACATATTGGTTATACAAAACATATATATAGAAATATACATATAAATTTATCATTACCTAAAAATGTCAAGCACGATTTACTGGACTTCATCTAAATTCAACTAGATTCTTCACCACGTGGTTTGATGACATCACTGATCGCGATAACATTCTAGATAAGATTCACTAATAAGAACACAGTTCAATTCATTTTTTCTAAAGAAATTGTACGAGTTGATTCTAAGGTCTAGGTATGTAGATATATAGTAGGTTAGTAGTAATATATATTTTTAAAGTACTTTTTATTTTGTTTTAAAAGTAATTTTTTTTTCTCTTTACGTAGGATAGTCAAAATTAAAACATAAAATATTAAATTTAATCTTTAGTAATACAAAAACTATATAATCTGTGTTCTAATTGCGAAAAAGTATTAGGTTGGAAACGCATACATGATTACAATCATCTATCAGAGCGCTCTATATATATGTTGGGTTTGCTACACTAGAGGTCTCTAAACTTTGCATATATGACTTTCATTATAACTTGATATAGAATACTTAACTTACCATATTCAAACACATAATATTTATAAGGATATAGAACAATGTCGTGATTTCTTTAACTCCTCTAAGTATTCAAAATCCCATCGTCTAAACCGCACAAGTTTCGAACCTACAAACATATACTCAGACTTGTCATTTTATAGCCAGGACGCTAACCACAGGGCTAAGTGAGCCCCCGCTTATTTTATAGTCACCACGCTAACTATTGGGCTTAGTAAGCCCCAGGCTAATTTATATCCACCACGCTAACTAGTGACCCCCTGCTTATTTTATAGTCAACATGCTAACTATTGGGCTTAGTGAGCCCCAGGCTAACTTATAACCACCACGCTAACTATTGGGCCTAGGGAACCCCCGCTTATTTTATAGCCACCATGCTAACCACAGGGCTAAGTGAGCCCCCGCTTATTTTATAGTCACCATGCTAAGTATTAGGCTGAGTGAGCCCCAGGCTATTTTATACCCACCACGCTAACTACTGGGTTGAGTGAGCCCCAGGATATTTTATACCCACCACGCTTACTGGGCTTAGTGTGCCCCCGCTTATTTTATAGCTACCACGATAACCACAAGGCTAAGTGAGCCCCCGCTTATTATATAGTCAACACGCTAACTACTGGACTGATTAAGCCCCAGGTATTTTATAACCATCACGCTAACTACTGGGCTGAGTGAGCCCCAGGTTATTTAGTCGCATGAATATGATTTCCAAGGTATATGTCCTAACTTGATTTAGACCATTGCCTATGGTAAGATAAAGCTGGAAAGTAAATTGGTAAACTATGTACATTTCCCTCGAAAACTCACTTGTATTTTATTAAATATCTGCAGAAATCAGCATAGTTTATTAAAATTATATACATTCTCATTAGTTTATGAATCTACTAACTTATAATATCTATATGGTAACTTGGATTATTAGTATTCCCACATAAAAATTTCTTTTGTAGATTTAATATGATAAACACTAACATGAGACTGACTAAACTTTTACCATTTTCATTTCAACTTAGTTTTAGGAAATTTATCTACATAGCTTTAAATTTTACTGTTTAGTAAGTCTATTATTTCAAAGTATTATTTTTTAGTTCTAATATTCAAAACATATTCATATCGTTTTACATAGTAGGTATCAAATTAATTTAAAGTCATATTAAAAATATATATACAAATACTATTCTTACCTAACACGCCAGCTACCTAAGCACCCAACCGCCCAATCGTCTCACACCAAGACTTTGAGAAAAGTGAATGCTTGTTCAGGGCCTTATCAGCTAATATAATCACTGATAAGATTTGATCATGTGACATGTGACGTCACTGATTAAGTGATATCACGTGACCATGTGGTATCATTCAATACGTCACCAGTGACGTCAGAGATCACGTGACTAGGTCATAAAAGGACCAATTGCTAATTGCAATTAACAATTTACCCTTAATTGATTTGTATAATATATGTATAGATAAATTAATACATGATTTTTCTATTATTTCGTAAAACATAGTACATATACTATGTATTATGAAATAATATCTAGATAAATTATGTATTAATTTATCTATACATATATTATACAAATCAATTAAAGGTAAATTGTTAATTGCAATTAGCAATTGGTTCTTTTATGACCTAGTCACGTGATCTCTGATGTCACTTGTGACGTATTGAATTATACCACATGGTCACGTGATATCACTTAATCGGTGACGTCACATGTCACGTGATCAAATCTTATCAGTGATTATATTAGCTGATAAGGCCCTGAACAAGCATTCACTTTTCTCAGAGTCTTGGTGTGAGACGGTTGGGCGGTTGGGTGCTTAGCTAGCTGGCGTGTTAGGTAAGAATAGTATTTGTATATATATTTTTAATATGACTTTAAATTAATTTGATACCTACTATGTAAAACGATATGAATATGTTTTGAATATTAGAACTAAAAAATAATACTTTGAAATAATAGACTTACTAAACAGTAAAATTTAAAGTTATGTAGATAAATTTCCTAAAACTAAGTTGAAATGAAAATGGTAAAAGTTTAGTCAGTCTCATGTTAGTGTTTATCATATTAAATCTACAAAAGAAATTTTTAAATGGGAATACTAATAATCCAAGTTACCATATAGATATTATAAGTTAGTAGATTCATAAACTAATGAGAATGTATATAATTTTAATAAACTATGCTGATTTCTGCAGATATTTAATAAAATACAAGTGAGTTTTCGAGGGAAATGTAACCAATTTACTTTCCAGCTTTATCTTACCATAGGCAATGGTCTAAATCAAGTTAGGACATATACCTTGGAAATCATATTCATGCGACTAAATAACCTCAGCCCAGTAATTAGCGTGATGGTTATAAAATACCTGGGGCTTAATCAGCCCAGTAGTTAGCGTGTTGACTATATAATAAGCGGGGGCTCACTTAGCCCTGTGGTTATCGTGGTAGCTATAAAATAAGCGGAGGCACACTAAGCCCAGTAAGCATGGTGGGTATAAAATATCCTGGGGCTCACTCAGCCCAGTAGTTAGCGTGGTGGGTATAAAATAGCCTGGGGCTCACTCAGCCCTGTGGTTAGCATGGTGGCTATAAAATAAGCGGGGGTTCACTAGGCCCAATAGTTAGCGTTCTGGTTATAAGTTAGCCTGGGGCTCACTAAGCCCAATAGTTAGCATGTTGACTATAAAATAAGCAGGGGGTCACTAGTTAGCGTGGTGGATATAAATTAGCCTGGGGCTTACTAAGCCCAATAGTTAGCGTGGTGACTATAAAATAAGTGAGGGCTCACCTGTCACTTAGCCCTGTGGTTAGCGTCCTGGCTATAAAATGACAAGTCTGATTATATGTTTGTGGGTTCGAAATTTGTGCGGTTTAGACGATGGGATTTTGAATACATAGAGAAGTTAAAGAAATCACGACATTGTTCTATATCCTTATAAATATTATGTGTTTGAATATGGTAAGTTAAGTATTCTATATCAAGTTATAATGAAAGTCATATATGCAAAGTTTAGAGACCTCTAGTATAGCAAACCCAACATATATATAGAGCGCTCTGATAGATGATTGTAATCATGTATGCGTTTCCAACCTAATACTTTTTCGCAATTAGAACACAGATTATATAGTTTTTGTATTACTAAAGATTAAATTTAATATTTTATGTTTTAATTTTGACTATCCTACGTAAAGAGAGAAATAACCATTACTTTTAAAACAAAATAAAAAGTACTTTAAAAATATATATTACTACTAACCTACTATATATCTACATACCTAGACCTCAGAATCAACTCATATAATTTCTTTAGAAAAAATGAATTGAACTGTGTTCTTATCAGTGAATCTTATCTAGAATGTTATCGCGATCAGTGATGTCATCAAACCACGTGGTGAAGAATCTAGTTGAATTTAGATGAAGTCCAGTAAATCGTGCTTGACATTTTTAGGTAATGATAAATTTATATATATATTTCTATATATATGTTTTGTATAACCAATATGTTTTAACTCATGTATTAATAGTTCTTGTCTTGTCAATATATTTTTACAGGACTTGTTAATATATTTTATGCGATAAGATAAATTATATTTTACTAAAGTAGTAGCACATATTGAATTCATATCCTTCTTGTGGTCACTATGTATTTTTTGAATTGTATATTGTTAGCCTAAATTATATTGAAGCCATTTCTATGAAAATAGGGGAGGGTGCTATTAAATTTAGTGGGGTATAATTCATATATATTGTGGGGGACTCTGTATTTTTAGTGTAATTTCTATTTTAGTATGACTTGTATCGAATTAGATTCATTAACCTATTTAATTGAAACCAATCTCCTATCGCGAGAATTCTTAAGCGTATCTCTTAATTACTATTTTTAATTTTATTTCTTAGTTATTATTTTTCATTGAATACTCAATAAAGCATATATAACGAATCCAGTTGAATGTTTAGGAATAAAATTGTGCGTTCTTAAGTCATTTTGAAACAGGGTCCTTCAAACAGACCCCTTCACGAAACTTTTAACCCTAAAACAGGACACTTCACACAATGTTTCGTCTTAAAAATAGACCTTTCACAAGCATACTAATGTATATACTTTTAATAGGATTTTAAAATGTTAAACGATATAAATATTAGATCTAAATATAAATCATTTTTTTTACATTCAGTGAATAATTCTAGTCAAAATTCACGCATGTTCGAGCTTGTTAGTTAAATATGACATACACTAATAAGATTAGCTAATGATTCATTTTCTCATATGGTTAATAGTAGCAATCATTTCTCATACTGTAAGTGTTTGTATGAAGTATGCAAAATTTATGATTTATGATTATTTTATTTTTCAGTCTTATAATACCTATTCATTCTGTATTCAACCCTATGCTTCATCCATGACGTCACAATATCCCGTGGTTTTAAGAGATAAGTGAACATGTTACCGTTCAGTTGTTGTAAGACAAGTATAGCAGACGATTAAATTTGATTGAAGTCTAGTACATTATGGTTGAACTTTATAGGAAGATGCATTTTTATATATATTTTTTCAATATTAAAAACAAACATTTTTTTAAAAATAATACCCTAACTAAATAGTACAATATATATTTTATAAAAACAAAGTCAAAAGGTTAGTTATCCTACACATTCCTCAAAAGAAATTTTTAAGTTAAAATACTAAAAACCCAATTTAGTAGAATTTTCTATACTTTGCAATACAAAAAGCATAAACGAATGTAATTTTATATTATTTAATTCCTATATCTTATAGGGGACCCTGTATTTTTTTACCATAACATGCGTCAAATTCATTAAAATCCGTCTCTTATCCTCAAAATTCTTAAGGGTGTCGCTTAATGACTAATTCTTATTTTTCATTGAAGCATTTTAAAACTTAACAGATTAATAACTATATATGAAATAATTCGTATACATTTACGGTTTTAAATAGCTCATTTTAAACATTTACTTACCTAAAATGTGTCAGAAACTCGAGCATCACATATTTCTTATCGCGAGGTGATTCATCGTGACAAGTTAAAGCAATATCTTCGCTTATCTGCTAATATGACTCAGCAATCCGTCTATTGCGGGGATACTGGATAACACTCATTTCTTAGTTTCAGTTCTAATATATACATTTTAAAGCATATTCACTCGAAATTCAGTTATTTTTCATGAAACGATCTACCCTATTTTACAGACTTGTATTATAAATTTGGTGAAATATGTAATTAAAAAAAAAATCTATATTTTGAACGTTATACTAAAAATGCATTCGTATAAAAGCTATTTTTACATTGCGTGAATACGTATTCATTTGAGATTAGTACTTTATTTCTTAAAATATCTGTGGAATCATAATATTTTTACAGGGTATTTTGTGAAGGGGTCTTTTCATTCAAACAGTGATCTTAGATTTTTATGAAAGGTCAATATCCCTTGTATTTCTGTCGCCGTAATATAATGTGAATCTATTGAATTTATTTTGTGAAGGGCTCTGGGATTCGAATAGGGTTACATTATTTGTGAAGGGGCGTGGGATATAAATAGTCCCATTATTTTGTGAAGGTAGCTTAATATCTATAACTATGTATTTTGAACATATCGATGCGCAAGCTGTACTTTTAGCCTAACTTGAATTGAAAAAAAAAAGTTGAAAGTGTAAATTATCTGATTTTAGGAAGGGATCTTATGCATAATTTGATTTTTGTGAAGGATGCTTTTTTATTCTAAAGGGGATCTGTTCACTATTTTAATTAACTATGCACTATATGGTAAAATTATATTTTGTTCACATAACATTTCAATAATGTTGGAAAGTGGTTCATAAACTATACCGCTGCGCATGATTTTTCATACTTGTTTATTAATTATTTTATATATACGTTAAAATTCTTCTTTTTATATGACTCTATATTTCTTGAAGTGCGTATTGTTAGGCTATCGAAGGGCCCCTCTGTGTAAAAAAGGAGGGGGAGGGGGGAAGCTATTAGAATTGAGTGCAGTATAATTCATATGGGACCCTGTATTTTTTACTATAACCCCCGTGGTGAATCCTGGGACCAGGAAGTTTTGACTCTAGGTCACTTCTAGCTAAAAGCTCACACCTTAAGGCAAAAATTATTTCAGTTGAGAGTTTATATCTTAGATTACTTTCAGTTGAAAATCCTACTTTTGGCAACTTTTAACTCTAAAAATTCTATTTTTTTGGCAATTTTTAAACTAAATAATGACCATTTTTAATTATTCATTCACTTCTTCTGCATACACTCATATTCAAACTGCATACTCTCGTTGGAAAAAAAAATAGTAAAATTTTCTAAGTCTCACAATTAAAATTAATTAAATTTCCAATTTACTAAAATAAATCCGTTGAAACACACCTCATACTCTATTTGAAAAAAAAATTGCTTCAAAAAATTTCTAAGTCTCACAATTAAAATTAATTAATGACCATTTTTAATTAAACCATTATTGACTTTTAAAATTCTCCTCAAATGTACTCTAACATGTATATTGAATGGCCTACTCTAGTTTTAAAAAAAAATTGCTTCGAAAAATTTCTAAGTTCTCCAATTAAAATTAATTAATTTTCTAATTCGCTAAAATAAATCCTTTGAAACACACCTCATACTCTAGTAGGAAATTCTCCGCGAAAAAAAAAAAATTCCTTCGAAAAATTTCTAAGTTCCTCAATTAAAATTAATTAACACTAATCCTTAATTAATCCCCTTATCTTAAGTGGTGGAGGAGGGCACTTCGGGAGGAGGGTAGGTGCTGCAGTTCGAGTGTAGGGCTGAGGGCAGGTGCTACACTTTGGGTGGAGGGCTGAGGGCAGGTGCTGCACTTCAGGTGGAGGGCTGAGGGCAGGTGCTGCACCATGCCCTACGCCCTCCACCTGTTGTCGGACCCCCACTTTTCCTCTACTAAGCGGACATTTCTGGCAGGAAAAATGAAGAATTCTGAGCACCCTAATGACAATTTTTGTCTATTTTAATTGGTTGAATAAGTAAAGACAGGTATATACTCTTAAAGATTTAGATAGTGTTAAAAAAAAAATATATATATATACCGCTGACCAGGCCCCTACCTGCTGGGCATGAGTGCCTAGTTTGACGAGTTAGTGTCTTTTCATGGAGCGATAATCGCCTGGCCACCGCATGGCTGTGATCCACCTGACAAGAGCCTTGTCGGCGTCGCTCCAATGCTCTTTAGAGGCTTTCTACAGTTTTCTTTGTTTGCCGGTTCATGGTTTCTATTTAACTTTGTTGAATTGGCAGATAAAAAAAAGGAAAATCAGAGAAGAGAAAATGGGTGGGGGGGCGAATTCACCCTTGCATGACACTCGCACAAACCACCTAAATCAGCCAGTCCATACTCGCTGACAATCGTGAGGAAAAAACTGGTCTCTTTACCTTTTAGTTTTGTCATTTTTGACACTTTCATGGGTAGTTGTCTCTGTCATGGGAGTTAGTCATTTATATGGTTTTCGTCACATTTATTTGAAAAGTTTGGCATTTTGGGGTGAAGCCTTGTTGTGGCCATTAGTTTGTCAGTATAGATAGTGTTGCCAGGGGGACAGGAAAACAAAAAAGAGGGACAATGACTTCTAAATCGGAACATTAAAAATACAATAAATTCTATTGAAATGGAACCTGTCCATAACGGAATCATGTGTAAAGGTAAAATATTCGTTGTCCCTAAGGTAAGAATGTCATGCAATTATACCTGATAAGACAAAAAAAAACTGTTTAAAACAGAATTTTTCTCTGGTTTCTTGCGATTTTGTCTTAGCAAGTTTAGTATACTAAATAAACATAATAATAATCTGTGAAAGCGGTATCGCTGGAATAAGGAAATTTTTACTTTTAGAATAGAATAAACAGGGTTTACCAACAAATTACTGTAAAACCTGTGAAAACAGAACCGTTATGAACTGCAAAAAATTCTGTTTTAGACAGGCTTCCGTCTCGGTACATAGATTTCTAAGGTATTCATTTCGAACGGACAATGAAAAATTTCCTTTATAAACAAGTTCTGCATTCACAGGTTTTATTGTATTAAGTTCTACTCTATGCAGAAAAAGGACTATTATGGTATTAAAAGAAATTTAAAAGAATTTGTGCATGATGAAAATTCGGGACTTTAGGCGTCCCGCACAATGATTACACAGGACAGACCTAGGAGCCTGAAAATCAGGACATTCCACGTAAATTGGGCACCTGGTTATTGCTCGCAAGTTGGACTTCACAAGCGATAGTAAAATATAAAGGCTTTCAATTAATATTTTCCTGCATTTTATATTATGTATCTTGAATACTAATAAATGCTTTATATTTCTCTATGTGCGATACATTGGCATGTCTTACTGTCTTGTCACACAAGCCTTGTGACATTTTCACTTGCAAATGGTCGACAACAAGTTGCATGCACATGCAAATTCACATCATGCCCTGCAGCCAACCACGAAGTTTGAACTTCATCACGTTCAGAAGTTATGACGATTTAATTTCATATAGTTCAATAATTGTCACCCTGTAAATGTCCTTTATGTAAGATTTGAATGGTGAAGCTTTAATTGTACTTAGGGCTGGTGCAACATATGTGTATTAACATATATGTTCAGAAAGTTTGATGTTGTTAAGGGGAGAAAACTATTATTTTGAAAACAGTCTTAAACATAAATTTTATTTCAAGGATGTGAAAGTTTAAAAAAAAAAAAAAAATTGGAGCAATAAAATGGGCAAATTAAATATTTTCCTCTTTTAGCTGTCATTTTACATTAAATGATTTATAAATATTTTATACAATAGAGCCTCGTTTTCTATTTTTGAATAGGCTTGAGAAGCAAAATATAAATTGCAGTAAAATATAAAGGCTTTCAATTAATATTTTCCTGCATTTTATATTATGTATCTTGAATACTAATAAATGCTTTATATTTCTCTATGTGCGATACATTGGCATGTCTTACTGTCTTGTCACACAAGCCTTGCTATTGTCATCTGAAGATAATGCCAAAGGAATGTTTTTCGATATCATGGTCAGAAGACATTTAAAACAAGACCATTTCTATTTGGCTTTATTGCTGAAACTCAAACACATTTTATTATTATTATTAAATACATTTTAATCCTTAACTCTATTTCATCCTTTTAAATATTTGAAAATTTGGACAATTTATAATATTTTATCTTACATTTCGGTAAAAATATGCGTCACTTACATTTTGTTTAACATAACTTTCCTATACTATTCTTCATATTTTTAATTTTCAGCTGTATAATATGAATGTTTTATTTTTTAATGAACAAAACAATTTGTTTAAGTATATTAACAAAAAAATCTCATAGAAATTTCAGCTAAATCTGTATTTATACTTAAAAATGCTGATGTCATAACTTTTAAATTAAGATTTATTATCTATGAAAGCATTCTAAAAAACAAGACAGAACAGAACCCTTTATTCAGAATGGCTGGTATCAGATATATTCCAGATAAGTGGTTGGACATTAAAGCAGCATCCATTTGATCAGATTTGTAGAATATATGTGACTGTGGCATTGTTTCTTATTTAAATAACCAAAATGTCCAATATCTAGTCAAATCAATCAAAATGTTCAACATATCTATCAAAATGTCCAATATCTATCCAATTCAATCAATATCTACCTAAATATGCTCCCATTTAAATTTTAGTTGTTGGCATCAAGTTATACCATGCATGTTGTAATGTAAAGCAATGCGCATGTCAAACTGGCATTGTACGGCATATTTTTCTGAAATCAGTCAATTGGGAAATCATTGTGGATAACTGGTTTCTGGATAAATAGTTCCATACTGTAGTTTTGTAACACCTTCCCCTTATACTTTTATGCAATGGCTTCAAAGAAAAAAAAGAAGAAATACAAGAAACCTAAATATAAAACCTATATTTTCTATATATACAACTAATAGTAATAAAGGCATTCGTTGTAAGCCTTTAAATTCAAATTTTAGATTAAATTGAAATTTTCAGAGTTTTTTTGTTTAAATAACTTAGACAGGCAAAAGCTTTCAGTGAATCAATAAGCTTATTTTTTGGATTAAAAATAGAATCATGGGCTTTAAAGACAAAAGTGATGTTTGTAAATGTCCTGATAGTGGTGCAATTAAATACATGAAAAAGTATTATAATTGCATCATAGACAAGAGTTAAAATAGTTACATCACATATAGAAAATATACATTTACTATGATTTAATTAGCAGGAATTGCAATTTAAATTAAATTAATATTTTAAATGGTGCCAGAATTGAACAAATTTTTCAAGTCAAAACCTAATTTTGATATTTTTTACATTTTGGCTGAAAATGAAACTCTCTCAGAACAAATTTCTAAGCTAATAGTATGTATACATAATAAGAAAAAATTTAGTATATTGACTAGTTACTCACATACATACCTAACTATAAAAACATTTGTGTATGTGCATGTTTGTGTTTATTAACCATAAGCAAAAACATTATTGTAGTGCAACATTTATCTTTCATTGTTTTGAAATCCATAAACCTAAACAATTATTTATTATTAAGTGGTCATTTAAGAAGTAAAATTTTATTAATAGAGATTAACGTTCACTGCACAGAAAGTTTGGAAAAATTTAATCGAAAAAAGTAATTAAATAATCATTCTTAACCCATGAACTTTAACTGCACTTTGATTCAGCAACTGTGCACTCTAAACTAGTGTAGGATTGTATAACTTTGTTGGCAATATAGTGATAATGAAATACAGTAGATCTTTATAATGCAAACCTAAATGCACGAGGTTGTGCATTATACAGATCCCATTTCACACATAATTGAACTTACCTCGTAAGCATGGGGTAAATATGTCTGAAACATATCAAAATACACGAGAGTATCTTTATATTTCATTCCTTGAAACCAAGAGTTGTGCAGATATAAAGTTTTGCATAACATAGATCATTTCACACATTTTAAAATTTACTTTATAAATATGGACCAAATAATGACTCATATTACTTATTTTCAAATTTTTTTTATTGTAATAGCAATGTTTTTATTAAAAAGCTCTGATTTAAGGAGATAAAAGTTTAATTCAACTAATTCATGAAATTTAGTCATCTAGAGAGTTGTCAATGTGGGAATGTCACAGCTTCTTATCTGCAAAATTCATTTTTTATGTGTGAGATGTTATGCATTATATAGAGAATTATATGTATGAGGAGTCATATTTCCTCCCATTATATAGAATTGCATTATAAAGATTTTCTATTGTAATAACACTATTCCTATACAAAATTTAATGAGGAATTGAAAGGAGATATTTATCTTTTTATCAAAAATTTCATTTTGCTAATAAAAAATGCAAATGAATGAAGCACGTTTTCAAGAAATGCTGATAATTTGAAATTTTGGTTGGAGATAATTTGCACTACTGTGGAGTTCATGGGCTATTAACACTAATCATATGAAGACACTCACTAACAAATGTTAAACCTATAGGAGCATTCTTGTAAAATTTCTCATTTGCATTTCAATATGTTTTTTTTTTTTTTTTTTTTTGCTTAGGATACCTGAGGTTAATCTCTAAAAGGGTCCTTTTTTACTTTTTTTTTATTATGGTTGCAGTTTTTTATGAGGATATTTTCATTTTCAGAACCAGTTCCAAAAATGAAAGTGTACCCATAAAAAACGGCAACCAAAATTGAAGTACCAACAAACAAACAATAAACTTTGACCACAGGTATCCTATGCAAAAAAAAAAAAAAAAAAAAAATTAAAATGTAAGCAAAAAATTTATAAAGAATGCATCTATAGGTTTAACATTAGCATGCAAGTGTCTTTGCTTGACTGTGTAGGTTTTAAGCAAAAAAATAGTGCATTTATTTTTTTAAACAAGAAAAAACAAAACGTTTACAATTTGAAACTTTTATTACTTCAGCAGAAATTTAAAAGTACATATTTAAATATATATTTTTACATTTTAAATGATGTTTTAATGCAGTGATGTCTCATTTACACATGATTTACATAAAATTGTGCATAACTGACAGCAACACATTAAGCACTTATATGGAAAAAATGAAATTTTTAGAACACAATAAATTGTATAACTGCTTTAATGAAATTTTTCTTTCACAACAGTATGCAAATTTTTATTTTAGAAAAATGTTGTCAATACTAGCCTGCCTCTAATGTTAATAAAAAAAACATTTTTTACTTTATTAAAATGCATTTTTGCATTTGATAATAAATCAGCATTTTGTAGTCAGTGTCTCAATGTTTTTAAAGTTTCAAGGACATTTGTATGAAACTTGAAGACAGTTACCAGAACTATCATCCAAAACATGCCATACCATCTTGAAAAAATAAAAACTTTTGCAAAAATCAAAGTGAAACTTATATTTGAGAGTTATAAACAGGGTTGCTACTCGTACATAGGATGAAATTCCCTGACTTAGGGATCACAGCATCCTACATGTTTAATATGTTTGCTACTGCTATTTTCCAAACAAAAATCTTGTTAGTAGATTTTTTTTAATATGCACAGTAAAGATTATTGTATAGAAAAAGTGTAGCTTTTAATATATAAAAAATATAAAACACTAACTTCTGGGTGGACTGCAGATCAAAAACATTATCAAATTCCCTGAGTTTTCCAAGTAGTGTAGCAATCCTGTAGCATTTATCGACTTTTCATGTCAGAACATTGAAAAAGCTGACTACATACAGTGAATAAACATATTTGTGAGAGATCACTGCATTATTAAAATTTTAATTAATACAGAGTTTTTCATGAGAATATTTTATTAACAATGTTATTATAAACTTATAAAAGTTTTTTTTTTAAATTTGTTTAACACTTGTCCAAGAGTTACATGAAATCTCATAACAATCCTCCTTCTCCTTCATTATAAAATTTTCTTCTAAAAATAACTTTCATTTGTGAAACTATCACATGTCATCATATTTCCTCATATAATTGGGATACAACATGCAAAATCCCCATGGAGGATACAATATTAGTGTTATAAACACCTATAATAATAAAATTATAATGATTGCACCTGAAGATACAGATATCTATTCCACTTCCTCTATTCAAATTTATAAACAATTTGAACTATGTGTTGTTCTATTGCTAGAAAATGTAAAATGCAAATTTAGCACACATATAACAAAAAAATAATGACAAACTAAAATATAACTTAACTTATTAAAAGAAACTATTAAAGTCATATATTTCTTAGTAACTTTTAAACAAATGATTGCCATAATGAATTTGTCATAAAAAATGTCAATTACTCTAAGTTTATAACATCATAATTTTTTAAAGCTACATTAAAACTTTTATTATAGTCACGTTGTTTAATTCCTAAGGTGGATAATATTTTCATCTCTTTCATGCCTAGTTCACTGAACTTCTTCTTCCTGAAGATAAAGCGTATTGCTGGCCCATGCTTTGATTCTTCACAAATACCAAATCCCATTCTTTCTATTTTTTTAAGAAATGTTTTAGCAAAACTGAAAGAAGAAGACTTTTGTCGTTCTACACTGCTTTGTGGATCAAATATTAATTTAAGATGAATACAACGAGAAGGGGATATTTGACTGACAGTATGAGTCAGAATTTTTTTAATTGCAGTTTTGTATAAATTTATAAAATTCTCATTTGAAATATCAAGAAGTGATATATTTGGGGTTTGAGAAAAAATAATGGGTTGAGAAGATGGAGTGTCACTTGAATATGTGATGGATAAACTTGGTGGCAAGTTAAATTTAACCCGTAAATTTTCGCAAACAGGTTGTGTATTTGTAGTAACAATACCAGCAGAGCTGACAGAAGCAGTGCAAGGCATTACAGGAAAGTTTTTAAATATGCTTCTGAATTTGCAGCCAGGATTTTTTAACTTATCCTCAATGTTATTGATTATGTAATTTTTGCGAATTGGGCCGACTCGAAGGCATCCATTATTAGCTACAGGATTTTGCCCAGATGCAACATTAATCCCACATCCTGCATTTGGAACAGATGGAATTGAATGGGTACTAAACCTTGGTCTAAGTCCTGCATGTTGAACAGCTTGATTTGCATGGACACCTAACTGTAGTGAAGATTGTGTAAAAGTGTGTGCTGTGTCGATGTGTTGAATTTTCTGGACAGAAACAATTGCAGGTTCTATCAAAGCATGACGCTGTCTTAGTGCATGAGCTAGCATTACTTCAGCATGCGAAACATTTGCAGCACTAATTTCCATTTTCCATGTTACGGAATTGATGGTTTCTCTATGATTGACTGCTTCTATGATATTATCCAACACATGTAACACACAACTAAGTCTACAAAGATAAGATAGAGCTGGTTGAAATATTTTATTTTCTCCAACCATTTGTTTGGCCTTCCCAGTCAATTTATCATGAATTTGGCCAAATTTTTCTTTTGCTTCTGCATTCAATTTGTAAACTATAGGACCAGAAGAATGCAGTTTTAATATTGAACGAAAAATTTCTTTGAGTTTTTCTGTTTCAGGCTTAGAAGTTCGAGAAAATTTGAGATGAGTTTCTTCAGCACATACAGTTAAAAAACACTGATACAAAAGCTCCTGGAAGTTTGGAGCTGTATTCAGTGTTTGTGTAACAACAGATAGAGAAGAAATAACAGAGAAGTTAACTCTGTTTTTTTTCATTGTGCTTCTTATATGTTGTGAATCTTTAAACCAACTCAATCCATAATGTAACCTATGTAAGATATCTGTATCTTTAGGTGCAACCATACATTTATGCAGAGTTCGAATGCTGTCATATATCCCTAAGCCATGACCATTATTTATTTTTAGTAAATCGTGTAATTGTTCAACAGTTATTAAATCAAAAATGAATTTCTTAAAATTATCTGAATTATTTTCCTGACTTGAGAACCATGCTTCATTTTGTACTTTAAGAAGTTCTTGCTTCAAATGCTCAGCAACATTACAATGAATAAAATGATTTGGCATTATGACTAATGTCCAAATGATAAGAGGTTCTTGCCATAATGGTGATAGTTCAATATAACAGTCAGTGCCCATGCATGCAGCAGTACACGAAATCATTGAGAATAAAAATGATTTCTCGGAGCATCCAAGTGCAGAAGAATATGCATTCACAAATTCCATAATATTAGTTGTGCAGACTTGTTTAAGAAAAAATGGAAAAGACAGTGCTTCGCGAAATCTTCTGCTAAACTCTTCAGAGGTTATCTTCATACTAGATGATCTATTTAAAAATAAATAAAAAAAGAATAAATAACAACCACAAATAAGCATAAACAAAAGCTGAAATACTTTATAAACTGAATGTGTGAATGGATTTAGTGCAACAATTCAGATAATCAGGTTTTTGAATTTAGATAAGTGAAATATAACTGAGGCAATTAAAAAAATAAGAAAGATAACTTACAAGAAAATGTTTTATGTGTGTTGCCAAAATGTTAGTTTATACATACATTATGCATTCTTAGCAAAATTAAGAAAGATATACATAATACAGTAGATTCCCTAAAACCTGCACAGTTTGGGACCAGAAGTTGTGTGGAATTTAGAATTTAGAAAGAGTCGAATTTAGTGGATTTCTGGTCACTGTTTTGTTTACATTTTTTAAACAGTAATTTGACTATAATAAAGCATTGGCAATTATAATGAATAAGTAAAATATACAATAAGTAAAATATTAAAAGAATTATGTAAAATATTAAAATAATTATGCAAAATATTAATATAATTGAAGTAAATTAAAATAATTATATAAAATAATAATAATTAAAGAAATTATTAAAATATCAAAAATAAAGGTCAAGTAAATAGTAATTAATGATACAGTACTAAATATACATAATACTGATAAAATATCAATCTTTCTTGTTTCATTCAGCTGCATTAGCCAGAATTAAGTACAAAATCATGAAAAAATTAAAATTAAAATGATTAGATTAAAACTGAAATTTATTGATACAAAAAAGTAAACATAAACAATATGGCTGAAACAGTTACAGTTGTAGGTATTGTGAAGAAGTTACTGTTGCACCATATTTTTATCTCAAATACAAAAATAATTTACATCAGAATCATAAAACAATGAAATTTTATTTCAGATTTACTATAAAATCCTGTTAAACTGCCCTCCAAAATGTGATGGAAAATCGTAAAAAAATCAGAGGGGGGGGGGGGCGCTTACACGGTATTAAAATTGTAGTATATGATATCTATGGACAGTGGTAGTGGGGGGGGGATGCTAATGACTGATCATCGCAAAGTAAGCATTATTTTAATAGTGAGAAAAGAAAAACCTTTTGAAAAAAAGATAGTACAAAATACGCTACAAATTCGACTTTGGTGCCATCTACTGATCAATCAATTGATAATTTTTTTTGATTGGTTTTCATAATAAAGTTAAATACGAATATAAATTATTTGATAAAATAAATAGATTGTATTTAATCAAAACATTTCACACACATCAAATACACATTTTTTAACTTATTGCAAGAGAAACTTTCACTATCGATATTTTTATTACCTTCATATCACTATGGAGATAAATTTACAGCAAACTAATGTTTGGTTATATTGCTTTTTTAGACTGGCAACAGTTGAAGTTGTGTATGTTACTTTTGTGTTTGTACACATTTGTGATATAACAAAGAATCGTCACTCCTTTCTGATCCATCGGAAAAAGAAAAAAAACACTTGCGAGATAAAATTTTTGGTATTGATCTTCACGTGCATGGCGAAATTTTGCTTGGGGGAGAGCACTTTCTTGGGATTTTTTGAATTTTCCAATTTGTTTACAAAGTGGGAGGGGGGGGGGCACTTAATCGGAAAGGACAGATTAACAGGATTTAACGGTATACAGATTTAATATACAAAAAAAGCTTGATTAATTAAAAATTGTCTTAAAAAAAGATTGTGATTGCCACTGATATTAACACCATCTTGAATTTTGTAAGAACATTAAATTTTCTTCATGAAAAAGCTCGAGTTCCTCCATATTAACCATAATTACATATTACAATGTTAATGTAATAATGAAAAAATAAAAATAAATATTGAAAAAAGGGAAATGAATGTATGGAAAATAAACAATTCGGTTACAGTTTACATTTGCGAATATTGTACAGAATACAATAGGATGAATATTTACTTTAGGTATGTTAATATAGATCAAAATCATAAGTAATGAAATTTTATTTAATAATTAACCAGCGGTAATAGCCAAAAGAACATGATTAACAAAAAATTTAGTAAATATATATATATATATATATATATATATAACATCGCTATCACCACCGATTTCAGTGCCATCTTGAATCTTGCTCCTTAAACTTAACTGTAAATTTCACTGTTTACATCTGCAATGATACGTGGATTTGAAGGAGTCTACTGTACAATCAACATTTGAATATGGTTAAATAAAAAATGCAATTAAACTATCATAATTTCAGGTAGATAATCTGCCCTGGTGCATATGCCGCTACAACCGAAAAAAAAAAAAGAAACCCTGAAATTTCATCAAATATACCACACCTCCCATAAAAGACATACTTTTTGAAAGTCGTATAATACTACTGTAGATGCCATATTGAATATTTTTGCACTTTTATTTTAAACGCCTTGAAAATTAGCATTTTAAATTTAGTACTGTTATGCCATATTTGTTTATTAAAATTTCCAGTTAAAATAAATCTAAATTCATTTTTTATACACAACATACAACATATTGCAGCAATGTATGTCAACAAGACGTCATTGCTTCATGCCAGTTCTCAGTAAATACATGATTCTTTTACTTTTAAATTCTTTTATTTTTATAAGAGTGTCTATAATTTTTGCTGCCACAACTTAAATAGCTTTAAAATAAGATGATGATTTATTGCATTAAAACTCAAAAGAAAACAAAGGATCTATAAACAGTTTAATTAAAACATTTTATTCAATTCATATAAGTATCCACCAGTTTATGTTTGATTTTTAAAACTTTTGTTTTTACTATTTTAATAAAATAAATGAAACATGAATACTGACTTTCATGTTGTATATGGAGAAATATTGAACATCATAGAGGTCTGTATGGACTGAGATTTTCAGGTCTTTATTTTTTTTTTAATTTGACTCAACCCGGGCAAAAATTGGCAAAATCAGGTTATGACTCATTTTCAAGAACAAAAAGATATTTCTTAATTAACATCATAGTATAACTAAAGTTCTTTTAAAAGAATATTTCATACATATTTATGCAAAAATACATTTTTCTGAAAGCCACAGAACATAATATTAACAACATTATCGATTACTTAGACAAATAATACATTCAAATCAAGGCTCATTAGAAAATGTAATGTAGTTTAGAGATCTGCAAGGGCCTGTCAAAAATAATAATAATAAAATAAAAATAAGCCCGGCCAGTGTCTGTAGAAAAAAAATTAAGCCCAGCTCAAATCTACAACCCCCCCCCCAAAAAAAAAAACCCCAAAAAACGTCCATAATGAAAATAAAAGCTGGGACGAGTCCGAAGCAGTATCCTTTTATTTTTTAAAAATGAAATTCACTCTTGGTGCATCAAGCTTTGTTCTCAATCCAATCAGGGAAAATAGCACAGAACTGATCAATGTATGCATGCACAGAGTAGTTTTGGATTGCAATGAGTATTTAGTGGGGACTTAGTACCAGGGGTGCCATTGTAAAAGGAGGAAAACTTTTCTTTGAAGGGCAGGATTTGATATAGCACGTGAGATTCTCTCCTTTAACTTCTTTCACAATTATGCAATGCTTCTGTGAATATTTTATAAATTTTTGTTAAACTCCACAATTTTTTGTTTTTCTTGCAGAATTTTGCAAAATCAATTCATTAATCACATGCGAAAAAATCGCTAATTTTGCTAATCGGTCATGGAACAAAATTGCGAATATTCTCAAACAACAGTGGAAAAAAAATTGTGAATTTAGTCTAACAATCATGGGAAAAAAAATGCAAATTGCATCAAATGGTTGCAGAAAAAAGTCACAAATTTAGTCAAATAATCATACAGGATATCAAAACTTTCATCAAACGATTATGCAAAAAAAATTGAGAATTTTGTCAAAGATCGCACAAAAAATTGTGAATTTTCTTAGACGATTACGAAAAAGCAAAATCTTGGATTTTGACAAACTATCATGGAAAAGAATCATGAATTTCCTCAAAAAATTGCAGAAACAAACAGCTAATTTAATGAATCGTCACAGAAAACAAAGCAAATTTCGATAAATGGTCACAGAAAATAAATCAATTTTGCAGGCCTAGGAGTGGTGAGACACTTTTGAAAAAGAGAGAAAAGAGACTAAATTATAAAAAAAAAGAGACAAAAAGAAACAAATTTTCATGTTCCACATAAATGCTTTGGGTAAACAGACACTATAGATTTAGTACCATTTGCAGAATGCATTTTTGATGCATGTTAATCGGTTACGAAAATAACAAAAATGCGATTTTTGTCAATCAGCAGCAGGGGAGAAAAATAATGAATTTTGTCAAATGATCTTGGTAAAAAAAAACGCGAAATTAGTCCAATGGTATCAGGAAAAAATTGTGAAATCCTGAATGGTCTCAGGAAAATCACGAAAATCATCAAACTTTCTCAGAAAAAAAAGATTGCCGAATTCATCAAATGGTCTCAGAAAAAAATCACGATATTTGTGAAATGATCTTGAGTGAAAACATCGCAAAATTCATAAATAGTCTCTATAAATATATTGTGAAATTCGTAAAATGGTCTTGGGAAATAAATTGTGAAAATTGTCAATCAATCGCAGGAAAAATCGCAAAAATAAATAGCAAATTTTGTCAATTGGTCGCTCGGGGGGGGGGGGGGGGGGGAGACTACGATCGGGGAAAAAAACGCAAAATTTGTCAAAAGATCACTGAAATGAATAGCTAAATTCATAAAAAGGATCGTGGAAAAAAGTGCAAAATTCGTCGAACAATGGCAAAACAAATCGCTAATTTTGTCAAAAAATCATGGCAATAGCAAATTTTACGAATCAGTCGTCAAAATATTGCAGGAAAAAAATGAATTTCATCATACCATCACCCCAAAAAAATCATTTAATTTGTCTGTCAAACGATCACATAGGAAAATCGCAAAATGGTCTCGGGAGAAAATTGCAAATTTCGTCATATGGTCTCAGAAAAAAATCACGAAATTCGTTAAACAACCACACAAAATTCATCGAACGATCATGGAAAAAATTACAAAATTCATCGAGTAACAGAGGAAAGAAATCGCTCATTTTGTCAAAGGATCGTGGAAATAAATAGCAAATTTCATCAATTGTTCATGAAAAATATCGCGAATTCTGCCAAATGATTGCATAAAAAATAAATTTTGTCAAATGGTTGTGACATCAACCACAAAAATATGTGAAATATCACCGGTCACAATATTTGCAGAAATTTTTCTGCCCCAAAGCAATAAGTAATTTCTCATTAACGATTTTCTGTCTTCTTCACTAATAATCTGAACTTGCAAATTTCAGAAATCTGCAAAGCCCTTGTTCCCAGGCTGTTCAAATTTTTGAGAGTATGCTATATATAGTATGATTTAATAAAGAAAATTATTTGATTGCAGTAAATATAAATGTGAGTGTAATAATGTCCCATCTCACACTTCATCCCCCCTCCCGCCCCAAAAAAAAGAAGAGAAGTGTGTGTTGAGTTCTAGAGAGACGATTGCATGCAGAACTACAAGATTTGACAGGAGAGTACCTGCCAAATAAGTCCTGTATATCTGAAGTTATACAGCTCGAAGCCAGTTTTTGGATTAAAATTTTTTTTTAATGCGACTTTTAACGTTTTTGTGGCAATTTTATTAGTAAAATGAATGTGGTTTCAGTCTTTTAGCCAAATATAGTAAATTTTGTTCTCTTTTCAATAAAGTTTATTCGGAATTCGTACGTCAATTTTTTTTAATTTTCAAGAATATTTTTACGCAATTTTTAGAGTTTTTTCAACATTTTGCAGCAATTTTTTGACATTCAAAAAAGTAATTCAGTTTTAAACTTTTAAATTAATATAGTGAATTTTGTCCACTGCGATATTTGAATTTTTAGCGATTTTTAATGTGATATAGAGTGTTTTTTTGCGTTCCGTGGCAATATTTTTATATTTGTGAAATAATTCTAGCTACAATGCCCAGTATAGTAAATTTTGTCCTGAGCAATTTTTAGTAGGTTGTTTCGAAACGATTTTTACCCATTAGTAAAAAGGAATCCTGTTTTTATCTTTTCTTCTTCCAGTTTTAATCTTTTAGTAAAGGTTATTACCTTAAAAAAAATGAAAGAAAAGAAAAAATTCTGAATTTGGACAGCGGTTTTTTAATTTTCTGTGATTTTTAGGTTCTGCTGCGATTTTTTGACATTTGTAAAAGGAATTTGGTTTCAAACTAATAGCCTAATAAAATAAATTTTGTTTTCAGAGATTTTTGAATTTTTAGTGATATTTAGCTGGTTTTTATTTTTTAGTATGTGTGTGTTTTACGGTGATTTTTCCATATAGCTCAATATATTAAATGTTATCCTGTTTTCATTAAAGTTTATTCAGATTTCGTACATGATTTTTAAATTTTATCATGAATTTTTAATGTGATATTTAGAATTTTTTTCACGTACCGTAAAGATATTTTGACATTCGTAAAAAGAATCCTGTTTGTTTTAATCTTTTAACCCAATATAGTAAATTTTCTCATGTTTGAAATATTAATGATTTTTAGTATTTTTTACACATAGTAAAAAGAACCCAGTTTCAATCTTCTAGCCGAATATAATAGATTTTATCCTCTTTTCAATAAAGTTTATTTGGAATTTGTGCAGAGATTTTTTAAAAACTTTTTGAGTTTTTTTTAAAAATTGATTTTGAGTCTTTTTCGTGCTTCGAGCAAATTTTTGATGGGTATGGGAAGCTAATATGTGAACCCTTAAGTGGTTCACATACTGTGGTTTACACTGTTGGTTCCCAACACTTTGACGAAAGTGAAAGGGTGCCAAAAGATTTGGGGAGAGGAGCGCTATTCAGTGCATGCACAACTGCAAGGGGTTCAGCTCAGTGATTATGATACTACGGCTACACTTAGCAAAATAATGGCAGATGCTGTAGTCTTTTGCTGTCAGAAACAAGAGATTAAAATTAATGTATTTTATAATACTAAATAGTGCCATTTATGGCCTAGGAAGTATAATAAATACATAAGAATACCATATACACACAAATCAAGCAGATACTTGATGAAAATACAGGTATGTGAAATAATTTGAGTGTTTTGTATATTAATTTAATGTCTTTATAAAATTAACTAATTTTCAAGATAAGACATCAGAAGAATTTCTAGGTTGACTTTTGACTTTAATCTTGTGAAAGTTAAATTAATGTCGTACCAATTAACACTATCTGTAAGATACAGTTACTTTTATTTTTGGTTGCAAAAGTGTCTTTGAAGACCCCAATTTGGTATATATATATTTTTTAGTTTTTGTGATGAAAGGAAAAAGAATAAATTACTTGATAACTACTACATTTCCCAAAAATATCGCTTTTTTAAAATGTATTAATATGGAAACTCCGTCATGTGATCTCACAAACACAACGACAACAATAACAAGTTTTTTGAGGATAGCAATTGCGTGTTAAACAAATAACTGCTTGCCTTTTATTGAATTATAATACATCTGAAGCTTATGATAACTTAATATTATTCAGAATTCTTATCTATTTGGTTTTCTTGTGTCAGTTCATATGGTCTCAAGTTTTCCTTACTAATCACTCAATAATAGTTTAATGATGCTACATATTAAGAATTATTAACACGATATTTTGATATTAATAAATGTGTCTTATCTTGACAAAAAAAATTTATAGAGATAAAAACAATAATACAACAATGAAATTATTTCACATCATTAGCACACCCATGGGGGGGGCTAAGGGGTCTTTAGCCCCCCCCCACACCCAGAAACTAGAATAATGATGCAACAATTTAAAATTTCCTAAAATTATAAAAAAAGTTTTTTTTTAGGTCTTTAGAAATTTTCAAAACCTTTGTATCTCATTTCATCTTCATTCACCAACTTATTTGCCATTTTCGATATACGTTAAACGTAAAGTATTATAGCTGTACTCTCTGATTCTCCCAGTTCTTAGTACACATCCATCATCCATATTCTTAGCACGGTCAAGCGGATTCATGTCCTAACGAGGGTGGTATTTCCAGTGCCGTAACTAGGCAGGTGCAACAGGTGCAGCCGCACAGGGCCCATCTGAAAGGGGGGCCCCAAAATGATGTGCATAAGAAATTATATTTTTTAATTGAAAAAGAAATTTCTGCCTTTCTACTGCGTGATTTGACGGTTAAGTTTTGTGTTATTTAGATCCTAGATGTCTCTGCTTATCAACATGAACATTCGAATTAATATAGAACTGATATTTTCAACTTACCTACGTACTTGCCAAACTTATACTAGGTTATAGTTTGAATACAGTAACGTATACTTGTGTTTTCGCTTATGTTTTCACCAAATGCCGGTTTTTTTTCCGTTTTATTTGAACTTCCTTTAACCAAACCATTTGAAATATGGAAGATACAGTCTTAAAATTAGTACCTTTACGTCTCAAATTCTGCAATTAGTTCGAAAAAATATCGTTGTTAGCTCTTTGAAAAATGTTTGCAAAAAAGAGTCGTTTTCGCAGTAAACATTTCCCATAATATGCCAATGTTCCACACCCCCCCCCCTCCCAGGGCGCAATTTTAGGGGCACCGATAAGCAAAAAATATGCCTTAATGCCGATACTTTCTTCTAATCGTCAGTGCAATCGGTTTTCAAAAATAGGAAAATTTTAACTCTTTTAAAAAATTCACGACCGCAGGTCACTTTACCTCTCGGAAGCGATATTTTTTCTACATTAAAAGTAAATAAACGTCCCTATTTCGACACAATCTTTTTACAGTATCTCGGCAGACTGGATTTACAGCTACTACAAAAATTTGTAAACATTCGGGGAAGCACAAATATTTTTAAAAAAATTAATAAAATCTAAGAAAAAATCGATGAAAAAAGTGGGATATTTCGCTGGATTTGGCTTACGTTTTCACTATTAAATATGCATATTGTTTCATAAAATGGTTAAGGGAACATCATATTTTTGATTCCTAAAAATTTCGAAAAAATTGAACGATAACTACTGAAGAAAAAAAATCTAAATTACAGGACAACCCCCCCCCCCCCTTCCCCTTCTTTTATCGGCAGACTTCAGAATTAAGCATAGATTCCGAAAATCAAAATACGCAAAAAAAAAAAAAAAAAAAAAAAAAAAAAATCCTAAGCAACATGTACGCTGAATTCGTTTTCCAACACTGCAAACCATTTCAATAAATATCATCATTAACTTTATGAAACAAAAATTCATTTCAGAAAGCCAGTTTTGTCAAATTTTGAGGACAAGTAATTCGCGGGGAAATAAATGTTCGGGAACAATAAAATTTTTCGAAAAAAACTTGGGTATTTTCTTTTCCTTATTTCACGTAAAGTTTTCTTTTAGTCATTTGGCAACATTGAACCTGTCTCGAATTCTATTCTGTTTTTGCTTCCACCGAGCTCTATGTTTTTATGCGGAAAGCAAAAATAAGTACGGAAATCGATTTTATTAAGTGGTCGTGCTTTATAACAGCACAGTTTACTCTTTTATCTAATTCTAATGTCTCTTGACATTTTTAATTTGTATTTCTTATTTATTTCTTATTCAAAGAAAAAGAAGTGCCAAGAAATTTAAGGCCAGAATTTAAAGGTAAGTGAAATCATTGAAAATATTTATGTATATAATCTTGGAAAAACTTTTGTAGAAGAATTATTATTTTAATTATTATTATTATTATAATAATTATTATTTAAAATCTTATTAAAGGTAAACATATATCGAATTTGAAGGGTCCATGCAGGTTTTTTTTTTTCTTTCTTGTCTCTCAATTTATAAAACAAGAAAATGTTATTTTTATGTAATTTATTATATTTTTATGAAAATTACAGTTCTGTAATAGAAAAAAAAATCCTGATATTCGAATTCGAACAAAACATTTATGATTTATTAAGTCCAACAAGTTCTCCTATCAGAGATATCCTTTCTGGTGACCTAGCTTTGTTTTCAAATTTCATATTTGAAATTCTAAACAAAGTTAGGGTAATTAATGAGACGTTTGCTTTTATGAATTAGAACTTTGTGAAAAAGGTATCCTTTATTAACCACTTAGCAGTTTATTTTCTTTCTTTTTTGAAACAGTAAATTAAAAATAGTGACCCAACACCACTTTTTCCTTACTACAATATTTGCCTTATATAATCGAAACATGTCTGCCAATTAAATAAAGCAAAAGTTAAAACTTGCAATTAGTGGTGTCGAAAAACTTTTGTTAACGAAATAAGAAAAATGTTTTTGCCCGTACGATGTACGGGCAAAGTGGTTAGTGGTTAAGGGAAATTTTGTGAAGGGGGTTGTTTTATTAAAAGGAATTATTAAATATTTTATTTTATTGAATATATTATATTTTATATATTATATATATTATTTTATTAAGTGTTAAAGGAATAATTAAAAGGGCCCATTTTTGTTAGAGTTTCGTGGAGGGATTCTAAAACGGTCCTGTTTCTGTCTGGATCAACCAACTGATTTGATTTAAAAGTTCTAAAATTACTCACTTATTTTTAAATCTGTGAATGAAATAGTTGTCTGGAGATTTTTATCTGCTATTTCAACATCGTTAATTAAATCGTTAACATCGTTTCCTATATTTTGCTTGATAGACTTCATCCCATCTTCTAATCAATCTGGATAGCAGACAAATGGTCGCGACTTTAGAATTGTCTACTGGCGGTAGAAAAAAAATATTTGCTTCTATTTTTTTTCATCGCTTTAAACGAGAGGATTTATTGTTTAAATGTTTGAAACCTTTTACGATTCAAAGTAAACTAGATGGAACCCGTCAAAATTTGACGGCAAACAACTTGATAGTACCATAAAAATAAAATTTATAGTTGCTTTAACTTGACAAATTTCATAGTGGGGAGGATAATATGATTAAGTGGTCACAGACCTTTCCAATGATATATAACATGAGGGTTGTGTGCAAAATTTAGAAAGTACCCCTTGGGGGGGGGGGGGCAAAGTGGGGAGATGGGCATCGGAGATGCATAATATGATATAAGTGGTCACAGGCCTTTCCAATGATATATAACATGAGGGTTGTGTGCAAAATTTAGAAAGTACCCCTTGGGGAGGGGGGGGGGCAAAGTGGGGAGATGAACATCGGAGATGCATAATATGATTAAGCAGTCACAGACCTTTCCAACAATATATGACATGAGGGGTGTCAACAAAATTTAGAAAAGTATCCCTTGGGGGGGTGTGGGGGGGCAAAGTGGGGAGTTGGACATTTGAGATGCATAATATGATTAAGTGGTCACAGACCTTTAAAATGATATATAACATGAGGGTTGTGTGCAAAATTTATAAAGTACCCTTTGGGGGGTGGGGGGGCAAAGTGGGGAGATGGACATCAGAGATGCATAATACGATTAAGCAGTCACAGACCTTTCCAATGATATATAACATGAGGGTTGTGTGCAAAATTTATAAAGTACCCTTTGGGGGGGGGCAAAGTGGGGAGATGAACATCGGAGATGCATAATATGATTAAGCAGTCACAGACCTTTCCAACAATATATGACATGAGGGGTGTCAACAAAATTTAGAAAAGTATCCCTTGGGGCGGGGCAAAGTCGGGAGTTGGACATTTGAGATGCATAATATGATTAAGTGGTCACAGACCTTTCCAATGATATATAACATGAGGGTTGTGTGCAAAATTTATAAAGTACCCTTTGGGGGGGTGGGGGGGGGCAAAGTGGGGAGATGGACATCAGAGATGCATAATACGATTAAGCAGTCACAGACCTTTCCAATGATATATAATATGAGGGTTGTGTGCAAAATTTATAAAGTACCCTTTGGGGGGGGGGGGCAAAGTGGGGAGATGGACATCGGAGATGCATAATATGATTAAGCAGTCACAGACCTTTCCAACAATATATAACATGAGGGGTGTCAACAAAATTTATAAAAGTTCCTTCCTTAGGGGGGGGGGGGGTGGCGGGATGGACCCCGGAGATGCATAACATGAATAAGCGGTCAAAGACTTTTCCAGCGATATATCACATGAGAGGTGTCTGCAAAATTTAGAAAAGTGTCCCACTTGGGGGGGGGGGGGGGATAGACCCGAGATGCATAATATGATTAAGCAGTCACAGACCTTTCCAATGATATATAACATGAGGGTTGTGTGCAAAATTTATAAAGTACCCTTTGGGGGGGGGGAGGGGGGGGCGGGATGGACCCCGGAGATGCATAACATGAATAAGTGGTCAAAGACTTTTCCAGCGATATATCACATGAGATGTGTCAACAAAATTTATAAAAGTGCCTTCCTTAGGGGGGGGGGGGTGGCTGGATGGACCCCGGAGATGCATAACATGAATAAGTGGTCAAAGACTTTTCCAGCGATATATCACATGAGATGTGTCAACAAAATTTATAAAAGTGCCTTCCTTAGGGGGGGGGGGGGGTGGCTGGATGGACCCTGGAGATGCATAACATGAATAAGCGGTCAAAGACTTTTCCAGCGATATACCACATGAGAGGTGTCTGCAAAATTTAGAAAAGTGTCCCACTTGGGGGGGGGGGGATAGACCCGAGATGCATAATATGATTAAGCAGTCACAGACCTTTCCAATGATATATAACATGAGGGTTGTGTGCAAAATTTATAAAGTACCCTTTGGGGGGGGGGGGGGTGGCGGGATGGACCCCGGAGATGCATAACATGAATAAGCGGTCAAAGAATTTTCCAGCGATATATCACATGAGAGGTGTCTGCAAAATTTAGAAAAGTGTCCCACTTGGGGGGATAGACCCGAGATGCATAACATGAAAAAGAGGTCACAGGCGTTCCAACTTGCAACTTTTTCTCGAAGGCATTTGACAATATTAAATTTTTTTTTACCCAAGACAATTTAACGATATTCTTAATTTTTTTGCGTAATTCGTCAAACGTTCATGGAAAAAATCATGAAATTCGCTAATCAATAGTTGATAAATTATAAAATTCAACAATCGATAGCAGTAAAATCGGTCAATCGATAATGGAAAAATCACAAAATTCATCAAATGGTTCACATAAAAAAAATTGTCCTGCACACTGATGATATGATCAAAAGGGTTTTGAAGTATAGGACAAAATTAGCACTTGCCAAACAGCGAGTAATCCTGAAAATTTGGCAATGGACTTTATTGCCACCACTGGTCAAACATAATAGTCACACTCACCAATTGCGATGATTGAATGGAAAAAGATTTTTTTCTCCGCTGTCGCTCGACAAATTTCGAAACCATTTGGCGAATTTCACGATTTTTTCTCCGAAATTGACGGATTGTGATTTTTTTTCTCGAAGCCATTTGACGATATTCGAAAACTTTTTCCCCCGAAACCAGTTGATGAATTTTGCGATTTTTCCACTGTCGATTAATGAATTTTGCGATTTTTCCGCTATCGATTGACGAATTTATCAACTATTGATTAATGAATTTCATGATTTTATCCATGAACGAACAAATTGCGCACTTTCTTTCCGCTAATGTTTGACACATTTCGCCCTTTACAATTCAGCCAATGAGTTGAACGTTGTTTCTTTCCAGAAATGTCAAGAATGAAACAATGATTCTTTAGGATGAATTTTCTTCGTTCGATGCACCATGGAAGAAAGAATGTGTGCAATGCAGCAACGGGCGTCACAGACTTTTTAGGGCACCTGCAGACTAAAAACATCTAACCAATCTTCGCGGGGGGGGGGGGGGGGGGGAATCACAGATTTCGTCAAATGATTGAGGAAAAAACACTAAATTCATCAAAGGATCATGGGGAAACATGACTTTCGTTAAAAGACATCAGAAAAAACATTAATTATGCAAAAGGATCGTGAAAGATAAGCAAATTTTGTCAAAGAATCGCAAAAAAGGAAAGTTCACCAAAAGGTCATGCTTTTTTACTAAATTTCGTCTAAAAATTGCGGAATAAAATGTATTTTATCAAAGAATCGCTGGAAAATGCGAATTTCATTAAGGATCATGAGAAAAATGCGAAATTCTTCAAAGGATCGCTGAAAAAACATGAATTATGCAAACACACCGACGGAATCACAGATTTCGTCAAATGATTGAGGAAAAAACACTAAATTCATCAAAGGATCATGGGGAAACATGACTTTCGTTAAAAGGCATCAGAAAAAACATTAATTATGCAAAAGGATCGTGAAAGATAAGCAAATTTTGTCAAAGAATCGCAAAAAAGGAAAGTTCACCAAAAGGTCATGCTTTTTTACTAAATTTCGTCTAAAAATTGCGGAATAAAATGTATTTTATCAAAGAATCGCTGGAAAATGCGAATTTCATTAAGGATCATGAGAAAAATGCGAAATTCTTCAAAGGATCGCTGAAAAAACATGAATTTCGTCAAAGAATTGCTGAAAAAACATGAATCTCGCCCAATAATAGAAAAATCATGGTTCATAATCATTATATCTAGTAGTATATGTAAATACAGTTTGTGGTATAAGACAAAATTAACACTCACCAATCGGCGAGTAATACTGAAAATTGGTAATTGATGTTATTGCCAGTACTGGCTAAACTTAATAGTCACACTCGCCAATTGCGATGATTGAATGTAAAACGAAATTTTTTTCCCGCTGTCACTCAAAGAATTTTTAAACCATTTGGTGAAGTTTTTCCCGAAACCATTTTGTGAATTTCCCGATTTTTTCTTCAAAATCATTTTTCAACAATATTCGACCCAATACGCATGCGTCAAAAAAATCGCCGGCCAATGAGGTGAGAGTCTATTACTGTCTCTATTAACGTGTTTGGGATCATCTCCTGTTTTTTTTTTTCTTGCACATTGCATTAAACCTAGGAAGGTATTTATATAGAACTCACTGTGGAGTGTTTAGAAGGTATTTATTTTATTTATTATAATTTGTATGAATACTTAGGTGTCCATTTCGGATTTACTGTTTAAAAATGAATTTAGGCTCATTTAACATTCGCAAAATCAATCCCGATGGAAATTGTGTTTTTAGATCTCTATCATTTTGTGTATATAGTACAGAAAATAATTATTCAAACGTACGTAAAATATCGTAGAACACGTAATACAAAATTGGACCACTTATAGTCCGTTTATTATCGGGGATGAATCTTATGGTGTTCCGAT
Source organism: Maratus michaelseni (assembly GCA_963931845.1). NCBI lineage: Eukaryota > Metazoa > Arthropoda > Arachnida > Araneae > Salticidae > Maratus > Maratus michaelseni. The sequence goes on along the minus strand of OZ007599.1, from coordinate 21,362,562 downwards.
TGCTAATGAAAACGATTATGTAAATATATGGTTCTTCATAGAAGTATGTGCTTCTTCACACTTCAATAGAAGCATTGTTTAAATTAATATAATTCTACAAATATGATGCAGTTTTAAAATATTGAGTAATGATTAATATAGTCAAGGAATCTACTCATATACGTAATTAAGTTTTGGTACTTCTCTATTATCTCATCGACCACTTTTCATAACAAAAAACTATCGCCAAACTGTAACGCCAAATAAACGGGAGAACGTTGTCATTAATACGCGCAAATGTTGAATTAAAAACCACTTGACGACATAACAAACACGTATAATGCTTCCGACATCAAGTAAATGGGATTGCATTTTTGGCATTTAATCATACATTTTGGCAATAGTATTTTGTTATGAAAAGTGGACGATGGGATAATAGAGAAGTACCTAAGTTTTTTATACCAATTTTGAAAATTTAACTTTTTTTGACATTTAAAAAAAATAACAGAAAAAACATTACAAATTTGCCCATTTGCTCAGCGGTCAAAGGATTAAGAAAATATTAATGATTAGCGGAACTGGTTCTAGCTATGAAGTAATATTATTTTGCTCAAAAACCCCCAGCAAAAAAATAATTACAAAGAATAAGTAATCGTCTTTAAATATACAAAAAACAATGTGATTAATGGCCAGGATTTTTTTACATATAACATTTTTTATATACAAAATAAAAACCGAAATAACCTCATTCATTTCACCCGATGTCAAAAATAGTTTTGTTTTCCACATTCTTGGGCAAAGCACTAAATCAATAAAATCACCAATTTGTGACAAATTATGAGTTTCATATGAATCGCCCATGAACGGACATGCAAACTGGTAAAAAATGAATGTAATAAATTAAAACATTCAAGATTTGTATACATACAAACAATACAATGTAAATATTAATATTGTTTGTATATATACTTCTTTGTATACATATATTGTTTGTATACATACAAACAAATATAATGTAAACATTATTCAAATATTAAGAGTTTACAAATCAAAACATTCTAAACATTTGTATACATACAAACAATATAATGCATACATACTCTTTACAAATTAAATAGCACACTTATGTAATGACAAAACTTTTAAATCGAATAGAGATAATATATTTCTGTTAAAAAATAATGCTAAAGTTCAGACTTACATATATTATACATTCACATAAAGCTAGTCACATTCCTGCATATTTATTAAATATTTAGTTGCTAAATATAGAAATAATATTTTATAATTTATATTCAGGCGCTCAGATTCGCTTTTTTCGAACACATAATAATAAAAATATTACTACCGTGCGTACTGTCTTTTGACATTATATTTACATAATCGAATTCATTATCAATCGGAACACCATAAGATTCATTCCCGATAATAAACAGACCATAAGTGGTCCAATTTTGTATTACGTGTTCTACACGTTTGAATAATTCATTTTTAAACAGTAAATCCGAAATGGACATCTAAGTATTCATACAAATTACAATAAATAAAATAAATAAATAAAATAAATACCTTCTAAACACTCCACAGTGAGTTCTAGATAAATATCTTCCTAGGTTTAACGCAACGTGACAACAGAAAAAAACAACAGATGATACGATCCCAAACACGTTTGTAGAGACAGTCATAGACCCTCACCTCATTGGCCGGTGATTTTTTGACGCATGCGTATTCGATCGAATTTCGATGGAATAGATTTGACAGAATTACCAAACAGCTTTAAATATATGGATCATCTTGACCATGTTTTTCAAACTGAACCTCATTTCACTAATATTGATTGTTGAAATTATTTTTCCACATTTGTAGGCGAAACCTTTTTTTTTTTTTAACGGAAAATTCTAATAAATTATTAAATTAAATTTTTATTTATTTATTATCTTGTCCACTAACAACAGGAAACATCATTTTTATATGAAAAATATCATTAAGGTATCCAAATAAAGTTTTTAAATTTATTAAAAGCGATACTTGCGCGTTGGCCTCGTGCCACGAGATTTCAGCCAAAGAAATCTCCAAAGATGGCTATTTACAGCAGTATTTTTAATTCTGATAATTTTAGTTGTTTAAGCGATTAGTTAAATTACATGTCTTAAATTTGTGTTTTATTTATTTTTCATTATTTTATTTATTAATCAATGAAGTTTTAATTTTGTTAAGGAATGTTAGCTGGAAACAAATACTGAACTATTTATATTATTTTAAATGCAAATGGATTTACAATTCGTAATCGTTAAATAAAAAAAACAACAACATTCATGCTTGAAAGTTATTTATTTTAGAAACCATAAAAGTGAGTAAATTGCCATACAGTTTTCAAACAATTTGCGATAGCGCTTTCAAACCAATTTCATTTGAAAGTTTGCAGTAAAAGCGAAATTTAATCATTTGCGATATTAAAAAACACGTGACGAACGCGCTTGGATAGCCCCGTCAATATTATGTTGAGTTTTTGTTATTTCTGTACGTATTTTTGTATTTGTATATTGAAGCTATTTGCAATGTTAAGTTTTAATGTATTTATAGACTCATTTTGCAGTTTTTAATGTACCATTTGAGTTTTATGGCGACGTTTTAATAATTAATTTCATGTGTAACCAATTTTTAGATTTTTAATATTTTCTGAGAAATGTTTGATTGGAAAAAAACATCGAAATATGGCAAATAAAAGGCATCCAAGCAAGTGATATTTCGTCACACGCTTGCATTCGTTCTACAAAAAGTAGTTTATGTACGTTATAACAGTTTTATACTTGTACAGGCAACATGCTAACAATAATATTTTGTTTTCTAGCTTTAAAAGGTCTAAGCATTTGTCAGGTGCACAAAAGAGAAATATAAGGAAACAAAAATTGGAAGAATGCAAGTCAATGTCGCAACAGTTTGGTAAATGGCTAAAAACCGAAAACTCAGAGAATACAGGAAGTGTGGAAGAGGTCAAATCTAGCACTACTTCACAAGGTGATAAAAAACACTACATTTGGCATCTACCCCTTCAATTAACGACAATTCTCCGAGTAACACAAACGATCCATTGCAAGAAAAGCAATCTGCTGCTTCTCAAGATATTCTACTACAATACCCTCATTATAATTCAAAAGAGGATGAGCCTGCACAAAGTACTGTCTCACAAACTGATAATACCGAACATTCTGCTGCTTCACTGGGCATTTTACTACAATTGCCCCATAATAGTTCAAAAGAGGATCAGCCTGTACAAAATACTGTTTCACAAACTGATAATACCGAACAAAATATGTTCTGTACAGTTCCAGAAGAAATACTGCTTAACTACAACGATCCCCATTCCTGGCCTGCCGTTACTGGTAAATTAATACATTCTCTTGTCTCACATGGTGCAGATCAAGGCGACAACATTAACTTTAATACGTTAAAAGTAGACGATTCAGGTCGAAAATTTACAAAGCACTGGTTTTATGTTAAACAAATTAACGGAGAAACTGTTAAAAGAAAATGGATTTTATATTCCGTTAATCAAAATGCAGTATTTTGCTTTCCTTGCATGTTTTTGGGGCAAAAATCGCATAATCTTTCAGACCCACAAAAAGGTTTTTATGATTGGAGACATCTTCATCCGGTTATTCCCCAACACGAAAATTCTCCGGAACATCGAATTTCGTATGTGAAATGGAAAGTAATGGAAAAGAATATAAAATCAGGAAATGCAATTGATGATTATGTAATTAATTCCATTAACAAGGAAAAAATGATATGGCCTGAAATATTGAAAATAATATTGGATGCTATTCTATTCTGTGCCAAATATAATCTTGCTCTTAGAGGTTCAAATGAAATTATTGGAGATCCAAATTGTGGCATTTTTAAAAATTTGATTGAATTTGCTAGCCATTATAATACTACTTTAAAGGAACATATTGAAAAACATAAAAAGGGTTCAGTGTCTTATTTTTCACCCACTATTAAAAATGAAATAATAAAATAAATTAGTTGAGGACAAAACTAGAAATGAAATCATCTGCAGAATTAAGAAGGCAAAGTACTACACAATTTTATTCGACTGCACTCCTGATGTTTCAAGAAAAGAGCAAATGAGTCAGATTATAAGATATGTCCATGTTGACTGTAAAGGGAAGGTAATAATTGAAGAAAGCTTCATAAACTTTATTCAATCTCATGAAAAAACGGGAGAAAGTTTATCATCTGAAATTTTGAATAAACTAAATGTTGATAAATTAGACATTCAGGATTGCAAAGGGCAAGGATTTGACAACGGTGCCAATATGGCTGGCAAGTATAAGGGAGTAAGTGCACGTATTTTGGAAATTAATGATTTAGCAATATTTGTACCTTATGCAGCTCATAATCTAAATTTAGCCGGTGCCCATGGTGCATCTACAACTCCAGAAATGATTGCTTTTTTTGGTACTGTGCAGAGGTTGTTTAATTTTTTCTCGTCCTCAACAATTCGTTGGGAAACTTTAATGAAGTGCTTAAAAATATCACTTAAAAGTTTTTCTGATACAAGATGGTCATCAAAGGCCAGAGCAATAAAAGCACTGTATTTACAATTACCTGAAGTAATGGAAGGACTTCAAATGATTACAAACGATTTTTCGAATCCGGAAGCTGTATCGAATGCACAAAGTTTGATTCTGCAAATTAATTATAGGTATATCTGTACACTTTCTATATGGAATAAAATTCTACAATGCATCGATCGAACAAACAAAGCATTACAACAGAAAGATTTGTCAATAGATATTGGAACAAAACTAATTGCTGGTTTACGTAGTACATTACAAGGGCTTCGAGATACAGGTTTTGAACAAAATATCCAGGAAGCACAAAGTTTGGATGAAAAAATGGATATAGAGAAGGAATTTCTTAATAAAAGGAAAAGAAGAGTAAAGAAAATGGAAATAGATGAAACATCAGATGAAGGAAGTAAATTAACAGCTGAAGAGTTATTTAAAATACAAATGTACAGTGTTCTTGACACTCTGTTGTCTCAGATAGATTTGCGTTATGAAAAAATGAGAACCATCTGTGATTATTTTTGCTTTCTGTATGGCTCGTCTTTACAACATATGAGTGTCGCTGACTTAAAAAAATCGGCTGCAGATCTCGCTATTAAGTACAGCAAAAATTTTAAAAAGTACGACTTCACATGTGAAATTGAATGTTTTAAGTTTGAAGTAACGGCTCTTATACAAAACATACAAACTGCATCTCCGCTTGATATTCTACAGACTCTTCATGATTTTGGTTTAATTGAATCTTACCCAAATATCAGTGTCGCCCTTCGAATATTTTTAACTCTTCCCATTTCTATTGCTTCGTGCGAGCGAAGTTTTAGCAAGCTGAAATTAATAAAAAATTATTTACGATCAACTATCGGACAAGAACGTTTATCCAATCTGTCTATTATTTCAATAGAATACAATATAGTTAATAATATTAATTATAATGATGTTATTAACGAATTTATCGAAATGAAAGCCAGAAAAGTGCAATTAAAATAAAACAAAAATTTTTTTACTGTGACGTATTTTTTTTTTCATTTTTCCAAATCTAATTAATTAAGGGGCCCAAATGCGAATTCTTGCACAGGGCCCAGGAATGGCTAGTTACGGCTCTGGGTATTTCTTCTACATTATGCATCTGTGTAATGGACAATATGACCCACTCAAGGTCAACAAAAATTTCATAGAACACTCCTTTTTTTTTCTAAACCTATCCCACATTTCTAATAAGGCACATGTGCTTGGGAGTCCGCTTTTCTTATCTATTTTATTAGTTACTTCTGAGTATACACTGTTTTTTCAGCATCATTCAAGTTAAAACATTTAACTCAACACATAAAAAAATAACCATAGTTTTAAATATTATATTTGGAGAATTTAATTCATCAAAGCTCAAGAAAATCATTTAAGAATAGAGTAATTCACCAGCACTTCATCATTAAAAAGGTAAGCATACATATTAATTTCTTTCTAAGGATGATTGCACTAGTATATTCGTAAGCATAAAGTTCCAAATTTATTAATAGCCAAGAGAGGTCAGATCCGGTGGTCTGCCCCTTCCTCCTGTGTCAAACAAGGTACTAATTTATTGAATCATGAACACAAAAAACAATAAAAAATGCTAAGACAAAATTGCAATGAATCGGTGAAGAATTTAATTTTATACAGGATTTTGACTTAGCAGGGAAACTTTCAAGGTGTTTCTTTTGCTGAGGTGAAGGAATAGACAATATTACGTTATAGACAAGTTTCATTTACACAAGTTAAACAGTATGTGGTTATTTACACAAGTTTTACGCATACTGTTTAAACTGTATACGGTTTAACTTGTGTAAATGAAACCTGTCTATAATGGAATATTATGTTAATTGCAAACATTCCATGGTCCCAGCGAAAGAAACTAGAAACACCTTGAAAGTTTACCTGCTAAGATGAAAACCTGTCTAAAACGAAATTTCTCACCGATTTATGACAATTCGGTGTTAGCATTTTTTACCATTTTTGTGTCCATATTTCAGTAAATTAGTACCTTGTTCGGTTCGAGAGCAGAGGCGAACAGCCGTATCTTCTCCTCCTAGCTCCTGAGAAATCCTGGCTACACCACTAGCTCAGCTTGAATTATCTTTTATAGATAAAAATATATGCGCATGATATAAATAAATCTATTAAATATTGTTTTATATAGCATTTCACTTAAATTAAACAGAATGTATATTTTAAAAATATTGTAGTGTAATATGCTATATAAATATAAAATTGTCATACAATGTAAAAATTTTAATGTTTAACTGTATACCATTCCCACATCAAATGTAGCGTTGCTCTTTAACAGTAGATTTTTATTGTTGTTTATTTGTTTAAGTAACTAAGGAAATATCTAGGTTTAATAAAGGTCATGAAACATTAAACTACAATTGTTATTTTATTAAAACAAAGAAAAAAATAAGTCTTCTGTTCTTCGATCGTTCATCAAATTTATACTTTTTGTAAATAAGGACTTACAAGCAAGTATTATAACTATTGATGTAAAATAGAACACCATATAAAGAAATTTCTTAAAAACATCATAAAAAGAGAAAGAAAGCAAAATGTTATGCTATCATTATGATAGGAGACGTTTTTGCTTCTGTTCTCATAGTAGTAGTATGCCTTTTATATCTGGAGAAAAAAAAGATAATTCGAAACAAATTTCAGTAAATTTCTTTTGATTAAAAAAAAAAAAAATCTATAGTAGTAAATAATAATTTCATTTGATTATAAAATTTTCAAAAATAAATTTCATGAAAAGGGAATTGTTCTAATAAATTGAATATACTTTGAAAATTCTTTATTCAGAATTTTCAGCATTTACCTTTATTCAGCATTTACCATCATTGTAGTTATACTTCATTCGTTTAGGTAATCAAAACAAAGTGTTTGATATGTTTAGCAATTATTGAATTATATATTCAGTGTGCAATAATAGCTTTATTGGTTTATTTAAATTATTTGAACATAATTTTACTAGAATATGAAATTTTACAATAGTTTAACTACATTATTCAAAATAACTAAGCGTGTATACGTGTACATACATATATACTTTTTTTTTCCACACTATCTCCTTTTCCTTTAACTTATATTTGGCAAAAATTTCCTCAAAGTCAAAAAATGACATTAAAAAAATGGCGTTCTTTAAGACAGAAATTTATTTAGTTTGGATACTTTAAATTTTATTCAATTTCAATCCTCTCAGATACTAAAACTCCCTCTGGGCATCTTTAGTGTCAGAAAGCTCTGAAATAACACAACTTTGTAAGCATTAATTGTAAAAGATCAGAGTGGGATTATTTTAAATGTCTTTCACTGTCAAACATAAAAAATAAATTTCAGAAAAATATAAATTTTTATATTTACAGAGTTTTTTATAAAACAAATGCCATATCTAGAAATTATTGCCTCAATTTTTTTCCATAGGCCATGCTAAAAGTTTCCCTAGTAATTTGTTTTAGTTGAAATAATAAAAGTAAACAGCAAATTTAGAGAAAGACTATCTATCAAAAACATCATAAGGTAATTTTTCTTATAAAATATTAGAAAATACAAAATTTAAGATTTTTTCCCCTTACTACAATCAGTTTGCACAAATACATGTAGTCAAATCTATAAAAAATATTGGGGAGGAGGGATGCACCCCAAGGACACATACAATTTTATGCCTAAGGGTATATTTATTTCCTGTAGGTCTGATTAACTTTCTATCTTTATGTTATTATAAGTATTAAAGGGGTAAAAAAAATCCCTGCTCAACATGACTTAATAATATCTGTTTTTCTTTTGTCTAAATAAATAAAGTTCTATAACTTTTGCAAGATCTTGGACACACGGATTTAGAAATACTGTGGTATGTGGAAGTTCTTTATAAAAAATCTCAGTCAGGATACAACTAATGGTAGAATGAGAAAATAAAGTACTGGCTATTTATTCTTTTACTAGCAGAAATTTGTTACACTTACTATGCTTATTTTATATAAAAGAATGAATAATTTTATTACCTAAAGGAAATTATGACATTGCAAATTATATTAGATTTAAATGTCATTTTTAAATGAAATGCTCTTTATGCCAAACAAAAACTTGCTTTTTACAAGCTTACTGTATTTATTTATTTAATTTTTCATAAGTCTGAGAAATTAAGCTTATAAACAGTTATTTAAAATTCCTTTTATTTATTCATAAAGCAAAATGCCTATAAAAACTTTGCAAATTATGTTCATGTTAAATTTTAATCATTTTATGACATTTTAAAAATTTAGAAAATTTATTATTTTAATCAATGTTTTTTTTTTTAAATCAGTTGATTAAAATCCTGATATAATCAATGATTTATATCATTAGATTAAAACTGTTGATATCCTATACAGTACAACAGTATTTCTAAAACCAGTGTCTCACAATTCAACCATCTGAAACATTGAAATTTTAATACAGTTTATATTAAATTTTCATTTGTTTTCTTCCATTTCTTCTATTATTGAGAAACTTAATGTCCTCAATATCTTTAGCCTTGGAAAACATGAAAATTACATATTTAGCATCTTTCTCATTTATTTTATTTATTTATTATTATTTTAATTAACTGAATTGTATACATGTGGGGATTTCTATGCTGTAATATTTTAGAAGGTATTTGGTACTTATTAACATTTTAAAACTGAATCAATATATAAAATTTATCAGATCAAAAATAAAAGTTTATAATATTTACACAATAAGTTATATATAATTTGTATTTTTTTTCGTTTTTACGTTTGAAGAAATACTAAATTTACTTTTAAAAATTCAATTTGTTTATAAATTTTATGTAAATTAGATTATTTATTAAATTTATTATATTAACCATGCATTCCATTTGTGATAATAGGGATGGGTTTATCAATTAAAGAATCAAATTAGAATGTAAAAAATATTAGGAGCTATATTAGTAAAACAAGAAATTTTCAATTATGTATCTGTCATTCACAACTATATCAATAATTGGCGAAGAGAAACACTCACAAATTTAAGATTTAGTCACTTTTTGATAACTTTTATTAACTGTTTGCAATTACATTGGCTCCACTGAAGGAAGAGGTGGCATTTAACGTATCGGTTTTAAGCTATCTGGAATTCAAGAGTTTGGAGGAGTAAATGTTTCTTTATTAACTACAGTAGAATTCGATTATCGGACGCGAGACACACTCAATTAGCTGGTATCCCTCACTTATCTCATCATAATTATGTTTGTGGGTATATCGCAAAATTTCAAATGAAAAACTCAGAACCAATTATATAAACATTTAAACATGTTAAAAAGGCTAATATTTAAAATATTGCTAAAATATCTCTATAAATTGTAGGTAATAAAGCGTTTAAAGAGGATGGGAAAAAATTAGCAAAAGTAGCCGAATTTTACCAAGGTGATTTGGAGAGCATTGGAGCAAGCTGTCAAATTTTTTAATTTGAATTGTGGTACAATAAATTCCAGCCTTCAGAAAGTATGAAATCAAAGCCAGTCACTGGCGATGAAATTCCAAAAAATGCCATCAACATTCTAAACATGTGTGAGGATTTTTTTTTCCAAACATGCATATGTTGAAGATATTTTCAACACTTCCAATTACAAATAGCACTGTGGTAAGAACATTTCCCACATTGCGGAAGCTCAAAACCTATTTAAGAAATACAGGGTGTTTCTGAATGAATATCGGGGTTTTAACGCTTTGTAGTATCTATTATATAAAACTTAAAATTATACTTAATACATAAAATGAAAGAACAACTCAAACAGTTTGTTGGTATCTGTGCATGCACATGCATAGGCAATGTTTCTTCCGTGATCCGTTAGAAAGCGCTAGTACTGAAAATGGCGACTAGTGAACAGAAAGCATTTTGTGTTCTGCAGTTTGCAAAGACCAAATCTGTAGTTACCGTGCAACGTGCATTCAGAATAAAGTTCAGATGTGATCCTCCAGCCAGCTTTTGCAACAATTACCCCACAAACACCAATTAATGTTTGGGAAGAACTGAGCTATCGACTTGATGTGTGCCGTGTGATGAAACCTATTGGAGTGTTTCTACATTAAGTTTCTATATTAAGCTATATTAAGTTGTTCACATTGAACACTTGTAAGCTTGTAGGTAAAACTGTTTGAGTTGCTCTTTCATGTTATGTATTAATTATAATTTTAAGTTTTATGTAATAAATACTACCAAGCGTTACAACTCCGATATTCATTTAGAAACACCCTGTACTATGGCAGAGACAAGGTTGAATGGACTCGCAAATTTGAATATCCACAGAGAAATATCTGTGGATCCAGAAAATGTATGTCATAGACATTTTGGTACAAAAAGGCCAAAGAAGACTCCATATTATAAAATTGATTGTGTTTTCCTATTCACAATAGATGTAAGTTGTCATGTAAACAATTTTTTATTAGCCCACAAGCTATCAAAGTCTGACAGCTAATGTGGCCTATGGTTCTGTATGTACATACGTATGTATGCACATACATACATGTACGTATGTATGTAACACGATAACTCTTGATAGAAATATCCGATTTGCTTCAAATTTTATATATAGGTTCATTCTGATAAGGTGCTTTCCTGATTAGTTTTGGGGATTCATTGGTGAAGTATAAAGGGGAAGGGAAAGGGGACTAATCCTTCCCCCTTAATTTAAATAAATGGGTTTTTATGCAGAATTATCCGATTTGCTGAAAATTTGGTATACCTTCCTATTCACAATAGATGTAACATGTAAGTTGTCATGTTAACAGTTTTTTATTAGCCCACAAGCTATCAAAGTCTGACAGCTAATGTGGCCTATGGTTCTGTATGTACATACGTTTGTATGCACATACATATATGTACGTATGTATGTATGCACATACATACATGTACGTATGTATGTATGCACATACATACATGTACGTATGTATGTAACACGATAACTCTTGATAGAAATATCCGATTTGCTTCAAATTTTATATATAGGTTCATTCTGATAAGGTGCTTTCCTGATTAGTTTTGGGGATTCATTGGTGAAGTATAAAGAGGAAGGGAAAGGGGACTAATCCCTCCCCCTTAATTTAAATAAATGGGTTTTTATGCAGAATTATCCGATTTGCTGAAAATTTGGTATACCTGTTTATTCTGATAAGGCGCTTCCCTAATTAGATTTGGAGGTTCATTGGTTAAGTATAAAGGATGGGAATGGGGGAGCTAACCCCCCCCCCCCTTAATTTAGCTAAATGTGTATGTTATGCTGAATTATTCTTTGAAATAAGAGTATAATATACACAATTAGAGGGAATTGCTTGTGAGGTCAATGCCATCAGTTTAACATGGCACATTTTTTTTATTAAAAAAGTTTTAAAAATAGATTGAATGTTCACAATATTAATTAAATAATATAAGAATAGTTTTCATGACTCATGAGTGTCATGTAAATGCACTAGAGGTCTACACAGGCCGGAATTTCGAGGCCCAGCCTGAACAAAATCTATCTTGGCCCGGTGCAAAAGTTAAAAGTTTGGCCTGGCTCGTAGAAAAATCAAAGAAAAAGTCCCGACCCGCAACAAAATCAGTTCAATCAGGCCCTGTCCAGTCCGCTCAATTTCTTGCAAAAAAAGTCCGATTTTACTTAACATAAAATTAAGATTTTTTAAAAGAATATTGCACATATATTTTTGGAGAAATTTTACAATATATTTTAATTTATTATATGTTTGCAAGAGAGAAAAACCACAATAACAACATTAATGATTACTTAGATTTTTCAGACTTCAAATAAACATTCATTAAAAAAATTAATATAGTTTAGAAGAAAAGAGAAAAAGAGGGTTAAAAAATCATAACTTTTAGCCTGTGTAAAAAAGGAGATTTTTGAAAATATTTCTTTGTAATTTATTAAGGCTCTTCTCAAATCGAATGAAGCTACTTTCTGACACATTTCTGAATTCAATTTTCTTAGGCAATGCATAAAATGGACCAGGGTCATAACCAGCCAGCAAAGTCAGAGGGGGTTTTGAAATTTTTTGATGGAACTAATTCACAGCTTTTCTTTTTCCCTCTATTTTAAGGTTTTATATAAATATAGACCCCTAAAAACAATCCCTACTGTAAAAAACAGTACAAAATGTCATAAAACTTTTGATTATAAAGTATTCAAATTCTTAAATATAACGAATGCTGAATTTGAAACTTCGTATTTAAATATTATGAAGTCTAGAGGGGGCTCAAGATGTTGCTAGGATTGGCTCAGGCCACCCTGCCCCATCTGGTTACGGACCTATAGTGTTCTTATTCAGAAACTATGTAATCAAATAGTGTTTTCCTTTTTCTAATAAATGCAAAAAAAATTTCAAAATTGGCATTTTGAATTAAATTTTCAGACACAATAAAGGAGAAAACCTATCGTCACAAGAAAGAAATACTCATATATCTCAGTAAGTTATTTATTTATCAAAAAATGGAAAGTAGTACTTGATTCCAAATCGCTTTCAAAATCAGGCCTGTCAATTTTATGCTTTTACACTAAAAAATAAGTCAAAAAATGTTTCCGAGAGTTTTGTGTTGTTGAGCTGGGAATTTGAAAATTACTTAAGGCATATTTTCACTGAATCCGTTAACAGCAATTTATTATTTCTATTACTATTTTGACAAAACAAACTGCGTGGGCACAATTAAGTCTAGTTCTGACCCAGCTCGACTGTATATAAAAGAATTTAAGCCTAATCTCGGCTCAGCCCGAGTCTGCTAAAACAATAAAACTTGGACTCAGTAGCGATGTAAACACCCGATGCTGATCTCTATGCTTGACATGTTATGACACAACGTCATCATCACATTTTACCTACTTTATTTAAATTTTTATATCGGGCCAGTTAAACATAAAATTAATTTTTAAATTGGTAGTGATAGTGACAGTGATGAAATGATTTTCATTCAAAGATGAACAAGTTGGAAATTGTCCGTCAAACGTGACAAATGAGGTGTGTTCGTACTATAGCTAGTTATATAAATATTCAGATCTTGATGATTTTTAATTCTGTGAAATGAATTATATCATCTGCATATCAATTTCTGTAACAAAATAAGTATATTGGTTGCTTGACGATTAAACTTTGAAAGCTCCTATAACAAAAAAGCACCGATTAAAAAAAAAAAAATCAAATTTCTTAATAAATATTTTTATTAATATTTTCTAAAGTTTTGATTCGATTTTCATAAAATTTGAAATGTCTCCGCAAAATTCTGCAAAGATAATATATCTTAAATTTCAAACCATTCGGTTGGGTAGTTTTTGCGTTGTTATATGCGGACGGACCAGACGAAGACAATAGGTGCTACGTATTTATATAATTACGAACGCACCTAAAAAAAGAGTGTTAAATGTATATCATTCGAATATTCTGATTCTGACGATGCCTGAAAACAACTGAAGTTTCAACAAATAAAAATCTAGAAGTCATCAAGAGTCCGAGGCCCATACCCAGCCCGTGGATCCATTAAATTTTTTTGTCAGCCCGGTTATTTTGTCAATCGGCCCAGCGTGGGCTATCAAAAATCATCTAATTCTGCCGGCACAGCCTGTTTTAAAGTTTTCCTTCATCTTGCTGGATACGGGCCTCGGGCAAAGCCCGGTACCATGCAGACCCTAAAATGCACTACCCCCCCCCCCCCCCAAGAGCAAAATCCTGGGTGCACCACTGTTTTACATTGTGGTTAAATGAGAGTTTGTATGCAAGAATGTATAAGTATTGAGTTAGGTTAATGGTTGCTCATTCACATAAGAAAGTTAGGTAAACAAAACTGTTGCTAAATACATGAATAAAGAGTAACCTAATGTTTCAATGCAATTAATTTCTGTAACTGTAAATATAAATAAATGTTATCGTTATGCGTAAACATGTACAACAATCTTATCAAGAGCATAATAACTTTCTTCTAATCCTGAAAAAATAAAGTTTAACCACTGTTTATATATATATATATTTAGTAATGTTCCTTTCCTCCTTCCTTATTTTTAAGTGGAAGTCAAATCAATTAAAATATAAATTTAGGTTTAGAAATTCTATCATAAATCATAGTAATTTAGCTTCAACAAGCATCTACTGATATAATGTAACACTGCTACTCATTGCAGTTTACATATATATATATATGACATGTGTATAAGATAATAAATGTATATAGGATATATAAGATGTAAATATTATGTATATAATGACATATATGGCACATATGAGTGTTTGGGGTATATATATGCATATATAAGGTTTGTGATGTTCTTGGTGAAATCATAACTGCAACCTTTGCATAATCACAATTGTAGGGGCTCGGTTGCTGTAACACAAAAGTACTGACTTTTAACCTAGATAACAGGACTAAAAGAAGGGGAAGAGGAGATAATGTTATAAAAAGAGAAAATTCCAATGATATTTTTTAATAATAATAGTATATATTATTTAAAAAAATTTTAATAGTGCCATTACCAAGTTATCGTTCATAATTCTTTTATGTTCTTGATTTTACCTCGTTCAGACTATTACATTTTAAATTTAAATGATTCTTGCTTGT
Source organism: Maratus michaelseni (assembly GCA_963931845.1). Lineage (NCBI taxonomy): Eukaryota > Metazoa > Arthropoda > Arachnida > Araneae > Salticidae > Maratus > Maratus michaelseni. Next base: position 21,347,413 of record OZ007599.1, on the reverse strand, counting down.
CATTTAATGAACATTCACAAAACTCAGATAAATTTCAAGTCATACAGCAATATATTGTACTTCCTAACAATAACACATCTAAAACAGTATCATAGTACCCTCTTAGGTATCATATATTGGGTTTTAAGGAAGTATGTATTTGTTGTGGATCTATTGTAGTTTTTCTCATTGAATGTCTTATGTGTTTCGGTTAATGAGGTAATATCGCAAAAGATCAATTAACAACACACTAATCCAGGGAAACCTTTACTCAGCCCATATCCTCATTTTTGAGTGTAGATTGAGTCCTTTTACAAAAAATCTGAAAGTGTTGAAATAGTTTGTAATAAATACTTAAAAAAAAAGATTTTCTAACCACTGATAGTTTTACAATGAAAAATGGGAAAATATGTTGCTGAGACATTTTAAAAACCAATAATTATTTTTAGCTTTTAGGTCATTCTGCAGAATTTTAAGATGGTTCTGAAATGACCTGTTTGACAACGCGAAACTTTCTGACACATTTTTAAATGCAAAGGCATAAAATTGGCAAACCTGACTATTGAAGCGATTTAGAATTGAAATGAGTTTTCCCTCTTTGCTGAATAGATTACTTATCGAGTTATAAGCAATTCTTGTCTTGTGACATGTTTTTCTTCTTTCTTGTGCTGTATTGTCAAAATTTTGGTTCAAAACACTGACTTTGGCAGTATTTTCTGAAAGATCTTTTGCCTTTACCAAAAAAGGGTAAATGTAATTTGATTACATAGTTTCTGAATAAGTACACCTGCCTATTTCATGCATTTGTGAAATAAATAGAATTAAAAATTGTGTCAGAAAGTAGGCTGTTTGCTTTAACAAACAGTGTCTTGTTGCACCATTTTTTTTCCCATTCTTTATATGTGGAAACCTATAGATATATATAAAATATATTTATGAAATCCAGTTGCAAAACATTTCTACTTAGAAAAAAAAAAATATTTGAAAATTCCAATTTTGAACTTTTTTACAAAATGTATAGGATTGTAAAATATGTATTTTGTTAATAAAGATAAACAAAAATTTCAAAAAGGTTTGAAGTTCAAATTCAGGAAGGAAAAGAAATCTTGTTATCTCTTTTAGTTAAAAAATATGCAAGATTTTATAAAACTTTGAATTTTGTTGCAAAATTGGTTTTGACCTCCTATAATTATGAGATTAAGTTTTTTTTGCAAATGGATTTCAATTTCTTTTAGCTTTCTATGTAAAAGTATGGGGGGGGGGGGGGGAGAATTGTTCAGCAACCAAAAAGAAAAAAAACCCGTAAAAATTCAAAGAATATATTTTAATAGTGTTAAAAATATAATGTGAATTGGATAAGTGTTTTCAACATGAAATATAAAGTGACAGTGTCAATAAAATTTAAATTCTTCTGTTTACATAAAGCCAATTTTCATTAGTCCTCGTTTATGCTTACTAAAAAACTGACCATGTACAGCATATGTTCAAGAAGTAATTATGTGTGACATTTCTAATACTATAATATCTTAAATTATTTAGTAGAATAAGACATGAATAAGCCCTTTTTTTACATTTGATCCTGTATTTACATAGCAACACATGTAAACACAGAGCGATGCAATGCAATGCTGAATAACTGTCCACTAGTGTAAAATGGCATGCTTAAAACTGCTGAAATGAATATCACCTTTTGTTTTGAAATACAATTTCTGGAATACAAGAACAGTCTATAATAGCTGGTTTTTCAGTCTTATTCAGAGTTTTGTCAACAGAACACCTTTAAAAATGAGCTAGTTTTACTAAATAGTCTTATACCTTAATTTCAGCTAAATATGAATGGTTTAAAAAAAGTGTTATGAAGATAATATGAAAAACTGTCATATTAGCTTGGAGCTTATTTAATTAAAAATAGGTACTTTTGGATGCAATTAGAAAAAAATGTCAATTTTATAAAAAAAAAAATATTAGTTTTCAGCATGCTTTTATTTTTTTAGTTATCACTGTCAAAACTATGAATAAAATTTTAAAAAATCAGCAATAGACTTTGTTTTCCCATTCTAGAAATTGTACTTTAAAAACAAAAGATGACACTCATCTAGGGCATTAAATACAAAAAAGACATACTTCTTGATGCAATTACAAAACATTATCATTTGTTATATTAAGACTTTTAGATTCTTTAAAGTACATTTCAACTTATTACTGTAGTTTCAAAAAGTATCAATTCCCTTCTTAAAATTTTTCTATAATGTCAGGGATCGAAGCAAGAAGTTAATTTTTTTTATCCTTTCCATTACTATACCCCCCAAACAAAAATCTTTGTTGTAAATGTCTTTATCATATGCAATTGAAATATATCATGAGATTATTGTTTCAAAATGTGGTAGTAATAACAAACTTTTCTTGCTTTGACCCCTGTATGGTATTTCATGAATGTTCTTTCTTTTTTATTTTATTCAATATAATTAAAAAAATAAATTATTGGAATCGTAAAAATTTTCGACTTCTATGTTTTGATAGATTTATGCATTTTGAGATATTCTGAACATAATTTGACTATTTTTAAAAAATGTTTTTGTGTGACAAAAATTTTTAGCCACTTTATCTCAGAACTAATGCAAAGATTTTAATCAAACTTAGGTTCAATTAAACCTTGACATAAATTGGTTCTGATCAAGTCTGGATATATATCGCCCAACAGGTTGCATTTTTCACGATTTTTGTAATAGCTGTATCTTAACAATAAAAACATAGGATTTCAACAAATGTAATATTCTATTAGACCTTAACATACATAAATATTGATTAGGTTTGTGTGTATACCACTCAACAGGTAAGTGTAATGCTATGTTTTTCAGTATATCCACAATAGTTAAATCAAACTTCATATTCTGTTAGTCCTTATAAATAAAAAGCAATTTTCACTTTCATAACTTTACAAGGGGCGCTGCTATCCCATGCTTGAGGAAAGATCGTTAACCGTGTCCACAATCAATTGATGTAATTTAGCAAGCATGGTTTGTAGTATTAACTAGTAATGGGCAATTCTCAAAAATTCAGCTACCGATAAAAATCGCCATCATATAAAATAATAATCAGCTCCTGAATTCTACTATCAAGATATTCAACAATCGTCATACTCATAAGTAATTTTAAAACTTTGTGACCATCTTAGTGATGGAGAGAGATCGATAATTCTGCTATCAGTTGCAATAATTTGTTCCTGACGATTTAAGAGGAAAAAGAAAGTAAAAGTGAACAATAGATTGAGATCCTAGCTAATGATTTAATCTTACTTAATATAAAAGTACCTTTCCTCCTTAAAAGAGCATGCTAGGATCTGAGGTCAGGTGCTTTAAAGTGGGGGCACCCCTGCCTGTGGGGGTTCTTTGACTTCCCTTCACTCCAGTCCCATTTTTGGGCTCTCCTTCTCCCTTCCCATCCCCATTACTCCATGTCTATTTCACAGGAGGGGGGAAATGAGGGAGACGAAAAAGCAATTAACAGCCTGGCGACTTGTAAATAAGAAAGGTAGCAAGATTCAACCCTTACTCGCTTCTTCTTTACAATCATTGATATACGGGTCCCAGTGGAGATAAAACGAAGAAACATTTTCGCTCATTAAAAGACATCTGTAAGACATCCCCCCTCCCATCCATTATTATTCATTCTTCAATGTCAGTTCCTCTTGTAGATAAATTCCACAACTTGTACTGTTTTCAAAGTAAAAATCACAGAAAAAAATCATTCTGCATATAAAAGTTTCATAAAAATTATAACTATACAATTCAGCTTTTTGTATCATTAGCAAAAACCATAACAAATTTCGTGGGGCCTAAAAAATAACAAGAAATGTATTATGTAAAAAATATAACTGTACAAACATTTTTAGAACAATTGTTTATTTATTTCCTCATCAAAGATATCCCAAGATTCCATTAAGGTGGTTCTCAAATGATATGCTCAACAGCACGAAACTTTCTGACGCATTTTGTGACTCATTTTTAAACGTAAAGGGATAAAATTAGTAGGCCTGACTATTGAAACAATTTGGAATCCAAATAAGTTTTCCATTTTTTGATAAATAAATTACTTATCGAGTTATGAGCGATTCTTGTCACGTGACAACACATTTTTCCCCTTTCTTGTGCTGCGGCGTCGGAAATTCGATTCAAAACGCTGACTTTGACTGTATTTTCTGAAAGATCTTCTGCCTTTACCAAAAAATGGAAAGCGCCTTTCTATTACAAAGTTTCTGAATTAAGAACACTTGCCAATTTCCGAACTTCCCAAGTTACTGAACAAAAGTAAATTAAAAAATGTGTCGTAAAGTAGCTAGTTTGGATTTGAGAATAGCTTTAAGGGGGTTGCTCAATCAGCTCTCTAATTCCCCTCGCTAATATTAAAGATATGGGCGTAGAAGAATGCATCGTACATTTAAAATATCTCCTTAGAAAACTACATTTTTTTATTTATTTCTTTTTTCTTCGTACTCTTCTTAAAAGATTTTTTTTCCGCCTTAGTTGTCAAAATATTTCTGAAATATCTGCTTAATTTAATATTTTATGTGTTAAAAGCTGACGAGCTGTGAGTAATATTTTAACACTTCAAGATAAATTCTGATAAAAACATTAGCAACTATGAATTTCATTTCAACCAACGTTTAAAAGGGACTGTATTCACTATCTTTGGTGAAATCTTGCGGTCTGATATTTATCGCTATTTTAATACTATTTGTGTGTTTACAGTTTGATTATTTTTAATGTGTTAATTAAATAGCTGTCATTAAGGATTATTAAGTTTAGTGTATAATTTGTTGAGGATATACATTTTTTGGAACATGGTCAATTTAGTGCAAAAACTATAAGCAAAATTTCGAAAGTTTATGTTTGCAAAATGCAGTGTCCAATGTTTTGTTTTACTCTCTCTTTATTTTATTTTGCTCGAATTTTCCACTTCCAAATAAGCCAGAATTTACTTTATATAGTCAATTGATTTAACTGTGTAATTATAACAAAACAATGCGTGAAACTGATTTAAAACATTAATAATAAATAATCATTTAAAAAAAAAAAAAAAAAAAATGGTTGCTTTAAATTGCTGAAAATTGTTTCATTTTCAGTTCTGCAAAAAAAAAAAAAAAAAAAAAAAAATGAAAAACCATGCATCAAGCATAGATTATGTAACACTTTCCAACACTTCCAAAGTAATTTTACAAACCATTACCGTTTAATATGCTGAAAGATAACATCTAAGTAAACAATTTGGAAAATGCATAACATATTTAAAAACGTAATTTCAAGAATTACCAACAATATTCGGTAAAATATCCGCATATTTTTATTCAACCCTGTATATGATCTATAGATTTGTATATATACTACATAGGTTGCTAAATTTTAGTTCAGTTAGGAAACGCGTAGCACAGTTTAAAATTCTCCTTCTGGAGTTTCTGTCAATAAACGGAAATGTGTTCGCAAACTTTTGTGCTGCCCTGTATATCATCTACAGAATTTATACACACAAAGTAATAGACAAAAAGTGAGTTAAATTTAAAATCACGTTCAGCAATTTAAAATGCACTTTCAGGAATTATTGTTAACAGTAAGAAGATAATTCTTTTGTGTGTCCCTGTAAATGAACGATGACTGCTACACACGCAATATTCTGTAGTAAGCCTTTTGTAATGCACCTTAGTGATATATATAAATTTCAATGCATTTAAAATAGTGAAACACTAGATGGAACCCGTCAAAATTTGACGGCAAACAACTTGATAGTACCATAAAAATAAAATTTATAGTTGCTTTAACTTGACAAATTTCATAGTGGGGAGGATAATATGATTAAGTGGTCACAGACCTTTCCAATGATATATAACATGAGGGTTGTGTGCAAAATTTAGAAAGTACCCCTTGGGGGGGGGGGCAAAGTGGGGAGATGGGCATCGGAGATGCATAATATGATATAAGTGGTCACAGGCCTTTCCAATGATATATAACATGAGGGTTGTGTGCAAAATTTAGAAAGTACCCCTTGGGGAGGGAGGGGCAAAGTGGGGAGATGAACATCGGAGATGCATAATATGATTAAGCAGTCACAGACCTTTCCAACAATATATGACATGAGGGGTGTCAACAAAATTTAGAAAAGTATCCCTTGGGGGGTGGGGGGGGGGCAAAGTGGGGAGTTGGACATTTGAGATGCATAATATGATTAAGTGGTCATAGACCTTTAAAATGATATATAACATGAGGGTTGTGTGCAAAATTTATAAAGTACCCTTTGGGGGGGTGGGGGGGCAAAGTGGGGAGATGGACATCAGAGATGCATAATACGATTAAGCAGTCACAGACCTTTCCAATGATATATAATATGAGGGTTGTGTGCAAAATTTATAAAGTACCCTTTGGGGGGGGGGGGCAAAGTGGGGAGATGGACATCGGAGATGCATAATATGATTAAGCAGTCACAGACCTTTCCAACAATATATGACATGAGGGGTGTCAACAAAATTTAGAAAAGTATCCCTTGGGGGGGTGGGGGGGGGCAAAGTCGGGAGTTGGACATTTGAGATGCATAATACGATTAAGCAGTCACAGACCTTTCCAATGATATATAATATGAGGGTTGTGTGCAAAATTTATAAAGTACCCTTTGGGGGGGGGGGGGGGCAAAGTGGGGAGATGGACATCGGAGATGCATAATATGATTAAGCAGTCACAGACCTTTCCAACAATATATAACATGAGGGGTGTCAACAAAATTTATAAAAGTTCTTTCCTTAGGGGGGGGGGGTGGCGGGATGGACCCCGGAGATGCATAACATGAATAAGCGGTCAAAGACTTTTCCAGCGATATATCACATGAGAGGTGTCTGCAAAATTTAGAAAAGTGTCCCACTTGGGGGGGGGGATAGACCCGAGATGCATAATATGATTAAGCAGTCACAGACCTTTCCAATGATATATAACATGAGGGTTGTGTGCAAAATTTATAAAGTACCCTTTGGGGGGTGGAGGGGGGGTGGCGGGATGGACCCCGGAGATGCATAACATGAATAAGTGGTCAAAGACTTTTCCAGCGATATATCACATGAGATGTGTCAACAAAATTTATAAAAGTGCCTTCCTTAGGGGGGGGGGGTGGCTGGATGGACCCTGGAGATGCATAACATGAATAAGCGGTCAAAGACTTTTCCAGCGATATACCACATGAGAGGTGTCTGCAAAATTTAGAAAAGTGTCCCACTTGGGGGGGGGGGGGGGATAGACCCGAGATGCATAATATGATTAAGCAGTCACAGACCTTTCCAATGATATATAACATGAGGGTTGTGTGCAAAATTTATAAAGTACCCTTTGGGGGGGGGAGGGGGGGTGGCGGGATGGACCCCGGAGATGCATAACATGAATAAGCGGTCAAAGAATTTTCCAGCGATATATCACATGAGAGGTGTCTGCAAAATTTAGAAAAGTGTCCCACTTGGGGGGATAGACCCGAGATGCATAACATGAAAAAGAGGTCACAGGCGTTCCAACTTGCAACTTTTTCTCGAAGGCATTTGACAATATTAAATTTTTTTTTACCCAAGACTATTTAACGATATTCTTAATTTTTTTGCGTAATTCGTCAAACGTTCATGGAAAAAATCATGAAATTCGCTAATCAATAGTTGATAAATTATAAAATTCAACAATCGATAGCAGTAAAATCGGTCAATCGATAATGGAAAAATCACAAAATTCATCAAATGGTTCACGTAAAAAAAATTGTCCTGCACACTGATGATATGATCAAAAGGGTTTTGAAGTATAGGACAAAATTAGCACTTGCCAAACAGCGAGTAATCCTGAAAATTTGGCAATGGACTTTATTGCCACCACTGGTCAAACATAATAGTCACACTCACCAATTGCGATGATTGAATGGAAAAAGATTTTTTTCTCCGCTGTCGCTCGACAAATTTCGAAACCATTTGGCGAATTTCACGATTTTTTCTCCGAAATTGACGGATTGTGATTTTTTTTCTCGAAGCCATTTGACGATATTCGAAAACTTTTTCCCCCGAAACCAGTTGATGAATTTTGCGATTTTTCCACTATCGATTAATGAATTTTGCGATTTTTCCGCTATCGATTGACGAATTTATCAACTATTGATTAATGAATTTCATGATTTTATCCATTAACGAACAAATTGCGCACTTTCTTTCCGCTAATGTTTGACACATTTCGCCCTTTACAATTCAGCCAATGAGTTGAACGTTGTTTCTTTCCAGAAATGTCAAGAATGAAACAATGATTCTTTAGGATGAATTTTCTTCGTTCGATGCACCATGGAAGAAAGAATGTGTGCAATGCAGCAACGGGCGTCACAGACTTTTTAGGGCACCTGCAGACTAAAAACATCTAACCAATCTTCGCGGGGGGGGGGAATGACAGATTTCGTCAAATGATTGAGGAAAAAACACTAAATTCATCAAAGGATCATGGGGAAACATGACTTTCGTTAAAAGACATCAGAAAAAACATTAATTATGCAAAAGGATCGTGAAAGATAAGCAAATTTTGTCAAAGAATCGCAAAAAAGGAAAGTTCACCAAAAGGTCATGCTTTTTTACTAAATTTCGTCTAAAAATTGCGGAATAAAATGTATTTTATCAAAGAATCGCTGGAAAATGCGAATTTCGTTAAGGATCATGAGAAAAATGCGAAATTCTTCAAAGGATCGCTGAAAAAACATGAATTTCGTCAAAGAATTGCTGAAAAAACATGAATCTCGCCCAATAATAGAAAAATCATGGTTCATAATCATTATATCTAGTAGTATATGTAAATACAGTTTGTGATATAAGACAAAATTAACACTCACCAATCGGCGAGTAATACTGAAAATTGGTAATTGATGTTATTGCCAGTACTGGCTAAACTTAATAGTCACACTCGCCAATTGCGATGATTGAATGTAAAACGAAATTTTTTTCCCGCTGTCACTCAAAGAATTTTTAAACCATTTGGTGAAGTTTTTTCCGAAACCATTTTGTGAATTTCCCGATTTTTTCTTCAAAATCATTTTTCAACAATATTCGACCCAATACGCATGCGTCAAAAAAATCGCCGGCCAATGAGGTGAGAGTCTATTACTGTCTCTATTAACGTGTTTGGGATCATCTCCTGTTTTTTTTTTCTTGCACATTGCATTAAACCTAGGAAGGTATTTATATAGAACTCACTGTGGAGTGTTTAGAAGGTATTTATTTTATTTATTATAATTTGTATGAATACTTAGGTGTCCATTTCGGATTTACTGTTTAAAAATGAATTTAGGCTCATTTAACATTCGCAAAATCAATCCCGATGGAAATTGTGTTTTTAGATCTCTATCATTTTGTGTATATAGTACAGAAAATAATTATTCAAACGTACGTAAAATATCGTAGAACACGTAATACAAAATTGGACCACTTATAGTCCGTTTATTATCGGGGATGAATCTTATGGTGTTCCGATTGCTAATGAAAACGATTATGTAAATATATGGTTCTTCATAGAAGTATGTGCTTCTTCACACTTCAATAGAAGCATTGTTTAAATTAATATAATTCTACAAATATGATGCAGTTTTAAAATATTGAGTAATGATTAATATAGTCAAGGAATCTACTCATATACGTAATTAAGTTTTGGTACTTCTCTATTATCTCATCGACCACTTTTCATAACAAAAAACTATCGCCAAACTGTAACGCCAAATAAACGGGAGAACGTTGTCATTAATACGCGCAAATGTTGAATTAAAAACCACTTGACGACATAACAAACACGTATAATGCTTCCAACATCAAGTAAATGGGATTGCATTTTTGGCATTTAATCATACATTTTGGCAATAGTATTTTGTTATGAAAAGTGGACGATGGGATAATAGAGAAGTACCTAAGTTTTTTATACCAATTTTGAAAATTTATCTTTTTTTGACATTTAAAAAAAATAACAGAAAAAACATTACAAATTTGCCCATTTGCTCAGCGGTCAAAGGATTAAGAAAATATTAATGATTAGCGGAACTGGTTCTAGCTATGAAGTAATATTATTTTGCTCAAAAACCCCCAGCAAAAAAATAATTACAAAGAATAAGTAATCGTCTTTAAATATACAAAAAACAATGTGATTAATGGCCAGGATTTTTTTACATATAACATTTTTTATATACAAAATAAAAACCGAAATAACCTCATTCATTTCACCCGATGTCAAAAATAGTTTTGTTTTCCACATTCTTGGGCAAAGCACTAAATCAATAAAATCACCAATTTGTGACAAATTATGAGTTTCATATGAATCGCCCATGAACGGACATGCAAACTGGTAAAAAATGAATGTAATAAATTAAAACATTCAAGATTTGTATACATACAAACAATACAATGTAAATATTAATATTGTTTGTATATATACTTCTTTGTATACATATATTGTTTGTATACATACAAACAAATATAATGTAAACATTATTCAAATATTAAGAGTTTACAAATCAAAACATTCTAAACATTTGTATACATACAAACAATATAATGCATACATACTCTTTACAAATTAAATAGCACACTTATGTAATGACAAAACTTTTAAATCGAATAGAGATAATATATTTCTGTTAAAAAATAATGCTAAAGTTCAGACTTACATATATTATACATTCACATAAAGCTAGTCACATTCCTGCATATTTATTAAATATTTAGTTGCTAAATATAGAAATAATATTTTATAATTTATATTCAGGCGCTCAGATTCGCTTTTTTCGAACACATAATAATAAAAATATTACTACCGTGCGTACTGTCTTTTGACATTATATTTACATAATCGAATTCATTATCAATCGGAACACCATAAGATTCATTCCCGATAATAAACAGACCATAAGTGGTCCAATTTTGTATTACGTGTTCTACACGTTTGAATAATTATTTTCTGTACTATATAAACAAAATGATAGAGATCTAAAAAAAAAATTTCCATCGGGATTTCGCCAACTTATGAGCCTAAATTCATTTTTAAACAGTAAATCCGAAATGGACATCTAAGTATTCATACAAATTACAATAAATAAAATAAATAAATAAAATAAATACATTCTAAACACTCCACAGTGAGTTCTAGATAAATATCTTCCTAGGTTTAACGCAACGTGACAACAGAAAAAAACAACAGATGATACGATCCCAAACACGTTTGTAGAGACAGTCATAGACCCTCACCTCATTGGCCGGTGATTTTTTGACGCATGCGTATTCGATCGAATTTCGATGGAATAGATTTGACAGAATTACCAAACAGCTTTAAATATATGGATAACTGCAATAAAAAATAAATGACAATGATTCTGAAAACTCTGTTCTATAAATACGATTTTCTTTTCAATTCCATAATTTAAAACAAAAAACACTATTTAAGTACAATTTTTATACATTTCTGTTATTTAAATTACATGGAAGTGGTTTTTTTTTTTTTTTAATTCTTTCTTGTCAACATTTTCTTAAGTAAGTTTAGTGAACAGATTGTTTTGTTTATTTCTATTTTGTTTTGACTTATCATTGCATGGCGTTATATAGAAATCATTTCAACAATTACTAGATGGAACCCGTCAAAATTTGACGGCAAACAACTTGATAGTACCACAAAAATAAAATTTATAGTTGCTTTAACTTGACAAATTTCATAGTGGGGAGGATAATATGATTAAGTGGTCACAGACCTTTCCAATGATATATAACATGAGGGTTGTGTGCAAAATTTAGAAAGTACCCCTTGGGGGGGGGGGCAAAGTGGGGAGATGGGCATCGGAGATGCATAATATGATATAAGTGGTCACAGGCCTTTCCAATGATATATAACATGAGGGTTGTGTGCAAAATTTAGAAAGTACCCCTTGGGGAGGGGGGGGGGCAAAGTGGGGAGATGAACATCGGAGATGCATAATATGATTAAGCAGTCACAGACCTTTCCAACAATATATGACATGAGGGGTGTCAACAAAATTTAGAAAAGTATCCCTTGGGGGGGTGGGGGGGGCAAAGTGGGGAGTTGGACATTTGAGATGCATAATATGATTAAGTGGTCACAGACCTTTAAAATGATATATAACATGAGGGTTGTGTGCAAAATTTATAAAGTACCCTTTGGGGGGGTGGGGGGCAAAGTGGGGAGATGGACATCAGAGATGCATAATACGATTAAGCAGTCACAGACCTTTCCAATGATATATAACATGAGGGTTGTGTGCAAAATTTATAAAGTACCCTTTGGGGGGGGGGGCAAAGTGGGGAGATGAACATCGGAGATGCATAATATGATTAAGCAGTCACAGACCTTTCCAACAATATATGACATGAGGGGTGTCAACAAAATTTAGAAAAGTATCCCTTGGGGGGGTGGGGGGGGCAAAGTCGGGAGTTGGACATTTGAGATGCATAATATGATTAAGTGGTCACAGACCTTTCCAATGATATATAACATGAGGGTTGTGTGCAAAATTTATAAAGTACCCTTTGGGGGGGTGGGGGGGGCAAAGTGGGGAGATGGACATCAGAGATGCATAATACGATTAAGCAGTCACAGACCTTTCCAATGATATATAATATGAGGGTTGTGTGCAAAATTTATAAAGTACCCTTTGGGGGGGAGGGGGGGCAAAGTGGGGAGATGGACATCGGAGATGCATAATATGATTAAGCAGTCACAGACCTTTCCAACAATATATAACATGAGGGGTGTCAACAAAATTTATAAAAGTTCCTTCCTTAGGGGGGGGGTGGCGGGATGGACCCCGGAGATGCATAACATGAATAAGCGGTCAAAGACTTTTCCAGCGATATATCACATGAGAGGTGTCTGCAAAATTTAGAAAAGTGTCCCACTTGGGGGGGGGGATAGACCCGAGATGCATAATATGATTAAGCAGTCACAGACCTTTCCAATGATATATAACATGAGGGTTGTGTGCAAAATTTATAAAGTACCCTTTGGGGGGGGGGAGGGGGGGTGGCGGGATGGACCCCGGAGATGCATAACATGAATAAGTGGTCAAAGACTTTTCCAGCGATATATCACATGAGATGTGTCAACAAAATTTATAAAAGTGCCTTCCTTAGGGGGGGGGGGGGGTGGCTGGATGGACCCTGGAGATGCATAACATGAATAAGCAGTCAAAGACTTTTCCAGCGATATACCACATGAGAGGTGTCTGCAAAATTTAGAAAAGTGTCCCACTTGGGGGGGTGGGGGGGATAGACCCGAGATGCATAATATGATTAAGCAGTCACAGACCTTTCCAATGATATATAACATGAGGGTTGTGTGCAAAATTTATAAAGTACCCTTTGGGGGGGGAGGGGGGGTGGCGGGATGGACCCCGGAGATGCATAACATGAATAAGCGGTCAAAGAATTTTCCAGCGATATATCACATGAGAGGTGTCTGCAAAATTTAGAAAAGTGTCCCACTTGGGGGGATAGACCCGAGATGCATAACATGAAAAAGAGGTCACAGGCGTTCCAACTTGCAACTTTTTCTCGAAGGCATTTGACAATATTAAATTTTTTTTTACCCAAGACAATTTAACGATATTCTTAATTTTTTTGCGTAATTCGTCAAACGTTCATGGAAAAAATCATGAAATTCGCTAATCAATAGTTGATAAATTATAAAATTCAACAATCGATAGCAGTAAAATCGGTCAATCGATAATGGAAAAATCACAAAATTCATCAAATGGTTCACGTAAAAAAAATTGTCCTGCACACTGATGATATGATCAAAAGGGTTTTGAAGTATAGGACAAAATTAGCACTTGCCAAACAGCGAGTAATCCTGAAAATTTGGCAATGGACTTTATTGCCACCACTGGTCAAACATAATAGTCACACTCACCAATTGCGATGATTGAATGGAAAAAGATTTTTTTCTCCGCTGTCGCTCGACAAATTTCGAAACCAATTGGCGAATTTCACGATTTTTTCTCCGAAATTGACGGATTGTGATTTTTTTTCTCGAAGCCATTTGACGATATTCGAAAACTTTTTCCCCCGAAACCAGTTGATGAATTTTGCGATTTTTCCACTGTCGTTTAATGAATTTTGCGATTTTTCCGCTATCGATTGACGAATTTATCAACTATTGATTAATGAATTTCATGATTTTATCCATGAACGAACAAATTGCGCACTTTCTTTCCGCTAATGTTTGACACATTTCGCCCTTTACAATTCAGCCAATGAGTTGAACGTTGTTTCTTTCCAGAAATGTCAAGAATGAAACAATGATTCTTTAGGATGAATTTTCTTCGTTCGATGCACCATGGAAGAAAGAATGTGTGCAATGCAGCAACGGGCGTCACAGACTTTTTAGGGCACCTGCAGACTAAAAACATCTAACCAATCTTCGCGGGGGGGGGGGGGGGGGGGGGAAATCACAGATTTCGTCAAATGATTGAGGAAAAAACACTAAATTCATCAAAGGATCATGGGGAAACATGACTTTCGTTAAAAGACATCAGAAAAAACATTAATCATGCAAAAGGATCGTGAAAGATAAGCAAATTTTGTCAAAGAATCGCAAAAAAGGAAAGTTCACCAAAAGGTCATGCTTTTTTACTAAATTTCGTCTAAAAATTGCGGAATAAAATGTATTTTATCAAAGAATCGCTGGAAAATGCGAATTTCGTTAAGGATCATGAGAAAAATGCAAAATTCTTCAAAGGATCGCTGAAAAAACATGAATTTCGTCAAAGAATTGCTGAAAAAACATGAATCTCGCCCAATAATAGAAAAATCATGGTTCATAATCATTATATCTAGTAGTATATGTAAATACAGTTTGTGATATAAGACAAAATTAACACTCACCAATCGGCGAGTAATACTGAAAATTGGTAATTGATGTTATTGCCAGTACTGGCTAAACTTAATAGTCACACTCGCCAATTGCGATGATTGAATGTAAAACGAAATTTTTTTCCCGCTGTCACTCAAAGAATTTTTAAACCATTTGGTGAAGTTTTTCCCGAAACCATTTTGTGAATTTCCCGATTTTTTCTTCAAAATCATTTTTCAACAATATTCGACCCAATACGCATGCGTCAAAAAAATCGCCGGCCAATGAGGTGAGAGTCTATTACTGTCTCTATTAACGTGTTTGGGATCATCTCCTGTTTTTTTTTTTCTTGCACATTGCATTAAACCTAGGAAGGTATTTATATAGAACTCACTGTGGAGTGTTTAGAAGGTATTTATTTTATTTATTATAATTTGTATGAATACTTAGGTGTCCATTTCGGATTTACTGTTTAAAAATGAATTTAGGCTCATTTAACATTCGCAAAATCAATCCCGATGGAAATTGTGTTTTTAGATCTCTATCATTTTGTGTATATAGTACAGAAAATAATTATTCAAACGTACGTAAAATATCGTAGAACACGTAATACAAAATTGGACCACTTATAGTCCATTTATTATCGGGGATGAATCTTATGGTGTTCCGATTGCTAATGAAAACGATTATGTAAATATATGGTTCTTCATAGAAGTATGTGCTTCTTCACACTTCAATAGAAGCATTGTTTAAATTAATATAATTCTACAAATATGATGCAGTTTTAAAATATTGAGTAATGATTAATATAGTCAAGGAATCTACTCATATACGTAATTAAGTTTTGGTACTTCTCTATTATCTCATCGACCACTTTTCATAACAAAAAACTATCGCCAAACTGTAACGCCAAATAAACGGGAGAACGTTGTCATTAATACGCGCAAATGTTGAATTAAAAACCACTTGACGACATAACAAACACGTATAATGCTTCCGACATCAAGTAAATGGGATTGCATTTTTGGCATTTAATCATACATTTTGGCAATAGTATTTTGTTATGAAAAGTGGACGATGGGATAATAGAGAAGTACCTAAGTTTTTTATACCAATTTTGAAAATTTAACTTTTTTTGACATTTAAAAAAAATAACAGAAAAAACATTACAAATTTGCCCATTTGCTCAGCGGTCAAAGGATTAAGAAAATATTAATGATTAGCGGAACTGGTTCTAGCTATGAAGTAATATTATTTTGTTCAAAAACCCCCAGCAAAAAAATAATTACAAAGAATAAGTAATCGTCTTTAAATATACAAAAAACAATGTGATTAATGGCCAGGATTTTTTTACATATAACATTTTTTATATACAAAATAAAAACCGAAATAACCTCATTCATTTCACCCGATGTCAAAAATAGTTTTGTTTTCCACATTCTTGGGCAAAGCACTAAATCAATAAAATCACCAATTTGTGACAAATTATGAGTTTCATATGAATCGCCCATGAACGGACATGCAAACTGGTAAAAAATGAATGTAATAAATTAAAACATTCAAGATTTGTATACATACAAACAATACAATGTAAATATTAATATTGTTTGTATATATACTTCTTTGTATACATATATTGTTTGTATACATACAAACAAATATAATGTAAACATTATTCAAATATTAAGAGTTTACAAATCAAAACATTCTAAACATTTGTATACATACAAACAATATAATGCATACATACTCTTTACAAATTAAATAGCACACTTATGTAATGACAAAACTTTTAAATCGAATAGAGATAATATATTTCTGTTAAAAAATAATGCTAAAGTTCAGACTTACATATATTATACATTCACATAAAGCTAGTCACATTCCTGCATATTTATTAAATATTTAGTTGCTAAATATAGAAATAATATTTTATAATTTATATTCAGGCGCTCAGATTCGCTTTTTTCGAACACATAATAATAAAAATATTACTACCGTGCGTACTGTCTTTTGACATTATATTTACATAATCGAATTCATTATCAATCGGAACACCATAAGATTCATTCCCGATAATAAACAGACCATAAGTGGTCCAATTTTGTATTACGTGTTCTACACGTTTGAATAATTATTTTCTGTACTATATAAACAAAATGATAGAGATCTAAAAAAAAAATTTCCATCGGGATTTCGCCAACTTATGAGCCTAAATTCATTTTTAAACAGTAAATCCGAAATGGACATCTAAGTATTCTTACAAATTACAATAAATAAAATAAATAAATAAAATAAATACCTTCTAAACACTCCACAGTGAGTTCTAGATAAATATCTTCCTAGGTTTAACGCAACGTGACAACAAAAAAAAACAACAGATGATACGATCCCAAACACGTTTGTAGAGACAGTCATAGACCCTCACCTCATTGGCCGGTGATTTTTTGACGCATGCGTATTCGATCGAATTTCGATGGAATAGATTTGACAGAATTACCAAACAGCTTTAAATATATGGATTATTTAAATAAACCGCAAACGATTTTTCACCATAGACGTAATGTAACGGAATTCTTTTGCCTGTCCCTGTAAAGTAACTATAAGTGCTATGCACTACCTATTCCATAGTAAGCTTCTTGTAATGCACCTTAGTGATATATATCAATTACAATTTGTTTGAAATTGTGTAACATTATTAAAATAAACCGCAAATGATTTTCCCCCATAGACCGTAATGTAACTGAATTCTTTTGAGTGTCCCTGTAAAAAAAACTATAAGTGCTACACACTTCCGTAGAAATAGGGAACATGCTATAGATAACGACAATAACATACAAAAATTTCACAGCATTCAGAGTATATTTACGGGAGTTAGAGCACGGACAGACAAACAGAAGTCATAAACACTTTTCCACTAGTTTGGAAAGTGTTAAAAAAAGCGGGGGTGGAGATTTTCGATAACAAAATTAATTATAATGTACTATATATATATCATAAGCAAAAACAACTATAATCTTTCATATAAATCATTAAAAAAATAATAATTAAAACCAATCAGTAAAAAAGATGCATGTGCTGTTAGTATACTTTATCGCATTCGGAAATATAGAAATACAAAAAAAAAAAAAAAAAAAAAAAAAAAAAAAAGTGAAATTAGGAAATTATTGCTAAAATTGAAACAAGGATTCACTATGTACATTGTCACAACATGAACTGTTAACCCTTTCAGGTGCAAGTAATTGTGTTGCTGTAATGTTGAATTTACAGCAGGAATTTTGAGAAATTTCATTTGACTATATAGACAGGTTTTCATCTTAGCAGGTACACTATTCCTTATAGTTTATATTATTTTCACCGAGACCATGAAATTTTCCGTTTAAAAATGTTTTCCGCTTTACATACGTTCTGTTTCACTGTTTTTAGTATTTAATCTAGCTTACTTAATTTAATTGTGATATGCATAACCTCTTCAAAATGCACGTAAAATATAACATTTCATATAAAATAATGTGTGCGATTTTTTAAACTGAATCTGGGAAACAAATTCATACCACTTTTAATTAGAGTTTGTTGATTTAAATCAGCTTGATTTTAATCATGATTAAGATTACACTGATTTTTTTTTTTTTTTTTTTTAATCATTGATTTAAAACAACTTTCGTAAAAATTTTATTTCAAATTTAGGTCAAGAAATTTTGTAATAAATATTATGTTTTGAAAATAATAATAATAATAAATTTTGTAAATTTAAGGAGTCTGAGAACTCAAAATCCATGATTTTTAATTTTATTTAAATTAAATATCACACTTTAAAATAAAAATCCCAATTTAAAACTAGAGAATCTTAGCTGAAAAACGTTAAAAGATTAATGAATATTTATCTATTAAAAAACATCTAAATCTTATGCAAATTTTTTAATACAAAATCATGGGGACTTTCTGCGAGGATATGGAAAACATTAGAATAAATAAATATAGGCCATTCAAAAGTTTTTTAATTGAATTTATATAGACATCTCATTACTTCCACATGTAAATAACAAGTGGTTCAATATTCTGATGTAAGTTTATTTATGGAAATATTTGGAAAATAAAATGATTTCATGGCTTGTAATAGTCTGATATGTTTTTATGTATATTTTTATACAATATTTTATAATATATTTTCAACAAAGTTGAAAAGTGTTTATTAATTCGGTTTGTCTGTCCGTCCGAGCTCTAACTTTCGTAAATGTACTCAGTTTTCCATGCAATTCATATGTCATTGAGGTCAACTATGGCATGTTTGGTATTGAGAATGAAGTATGTAACACTTATAGTTCATTTACAGACACACTCAAAAGAATTCTTTTACATTACGGTCTACGGGGCAAAATCGTTTGCGGTGTATTTTAATGATGTTAATATATCTTAAACATATTGAAATTGATATACATCACTGAGTTGCATTACAAAATACTTATCATAAATTATAGAGAGCATAGCATTTATAGTTCTTTTATAGGGATATACAAAATAATTCGGTACAGTACTGTCGGTGAACATAACTTCTGGAAGCGTGTTTTCCATTGTGCCACACGTTTTTAAATGTAACTAATTTTCTACATATTGCTTGGTTTATATAAATTCTATAGATCATATACAGCGTTGCGCAAAAGATGTCGAGAACATTATCTTTCATTGACCGAAATTGAAGAATGGAATATTTTAACTTTGCTGTGTGTTTCCTAACTGAATTAAATTTTAGCATATTATGTGGCATGTATACAAATCTATTGATCATGTACAGGGATACACAAAAATAAATAAATAAATAAATAAATACAAAATTCAGATATTTTTAAAATTATTCATTTTAATTGCTGAAACTGGGTTTTCGAATATGATATATGTTTTCGAGAATTGTTTACTTAGATATCACATTTCACCTTATGAATCTATGAAGTTTTGTTACAGTATTCTGATTGTGCTGGTAGGTGTTTCATAATCTATGCTTAACGCATGATTTTTCGTTCTTGTTAAATATAATTTCAATTTTAATTACTTATAAATGTAAGCTAATTAACAACTAAACTTTTTAAAGTCTTAGAAAAAAAAAAGATTTAATTTTTTTTAAAATTTAAATTAAATAAATCCAACTTTGATTTGGTCTAAACTCCATAATTGCTTAGGAACTCAGCTGGAAAATTGGTTTCTTTTCAAATATTTTAATAACAAAGAATAACTTTTTTTCAGATCCATTGCAATTTGTAACATATAATCATGATCATCTTTATGTATGTATAATACATTCTCAAAATTCATTAAATGAATATTGTATGTATTCCAGAATATTATATATAACCCGGAATAGATGTTTTTAAAGGAATTCTGTACCAATCTGGAATAGAATGTTTAAAATTTCATTCATAATGGATTTCTTGTTTTATAAATATAATTATCTTTTGTATTTTAAGATTTTTAATTTAAAAAAATTGATATTAAAAATTTTTAGCTTTTAGTAATGAAGGGTGCATATGTTTTTTAATTTATTAAATGGGTAATTTAAAGTGGTATCTATTTTTTATATAGAATAGTATATATTTGTTAAATTGCAGTTTAAGCAAGTGATCATATAACACAAAATAATTCGTTTTATTTATTTCATGTTTTCAAAAGTAAAAGATAATTCACCTTTTCAAATTAAATCTGTTTCTATTGCTCCATTTTTTGTAATTGTAATATTTAATTATTCATATGATAAAATATTTCAAATTAACCAAGTGAATGAGTATTTTTTTTATTTCAAATAAATTTAAATGAGCTTTTTTAGTTGTTAATTTTAATGATTTTGTAAAAAGGTTATTTTACTTTAAAAAGTATAATTAAAAATAAATTAAATCTGATTTAAATAAAACAAATGCAAATTAAATAATAAAAAAAAAAATCTGATTTATTTATTTATTTATTTTTTAATACTTCGAAATATACCTGCGCCGGTAAAGTGGAGCCAGCAAGGATTTATTTATTTATTTTGCTGTAAGAGTTGGTCCTATAAAAAACTTGTAGATAATATTAAGAAGATTTATAATAAATTTAAGCATATTTGATATCTTGCGAATGGACGAAGTTATGAATTTTTTTCTTCTTAAACCCCTATTCCCCCCCCCTCCCCACACACACACATTGAGGCCTTTTTTAATGATATAAAAAATCTGTCATATAAATAAATTTTTGGCCCTTTTCCTAGAAGTAATAACAACTTTAAACGGATTCGATATGTATCATAATTAAGAAATTATGATGTTTTTTCTGTTTTCACAAAAAGTTAATCATTAACGAACATGACGAACTTGACCGAGATTTTATGCCAGTTGATTTTATGTATCACTTTGGAAGAGATTTGTGCAGAATTATGGAAGTTATCACGTCCATAAAAAAGTGATATAGACATATATATATATCACTACATAGTATAAAACAAAGTCGCTTTTTCTGTCCCTATATCCCTATGTACGCTTAAATCTTTAAAACTACGCAACAGATTTTGATGCGGTTTTTTTTAATAGATAGAGTGATTCAAGAGGAAGGTTTATATGTATAATAACCATATGTTTTGCTTTGTAATTTCAGATAATCACTAAATAGTATAAAACAAAGTCGCTTTTTCTGTCCCTATATCCCTATGTACGCTTAAATCTTTAAAACTACGCAACGGATTTTGATGCGGTTTTTTTTAATAGATAGAGTGATTCAAGAGGAAGGTTTATATGTATATCCATTAAATAGTGGAGAAATA
This sequence comes from Maratus michaelseni, assembly GCA_963931845.1. NCBI lineage: Eukaryota > Metazoa > Arthropoda > Arachnida > Araneae > Salticidae > Maratus > Maratus michaelseni. The sequence goes on along the minus strand of OZ007599.1, from coordinate 21,325,771 downwards.
CTGTTATTTTTGAGGTTTTTAATGTGATGTCGTAAATAATTTCATTTTTTCCGCTTATACATTGCAAACGCAGGCTGAACCCTACAAAATTTATCAAAATAATGTACTAATTATTGTACACATTAAAAAGGTCTACAGAAAACACAAAGAGATGAAGGTTTTCAAGGTTAACCGGAAGCAAAGCGAGGGAGGGCTGCTAGTATATATATATATATATATATATATATATAAAGTTTTGAACTAGGGTTGGTTGGGTTGTAGGAGTCATGATTGGCATAGATCTTAAAAAATGTTTCAGGAATTCCAACTTAGGGGAGAATGTAATAGGTAGTATTTCTTACGAAATCTACCTAATATTTATTTCAAACGTTTGTCAACAAATTAAGTACTAATCTAATTTACGTGTCAAAGTGGATTTGGTATGTATGAACTTTATTGGGGGTAAATAAAAATGAAGAAATGAAATAAAAAATTATGAACCTTGCTTTTAAGGCGCTTCTAGTGTAAAAAAAAAAATCCCCGACTCAATAATGCAAAACTCTAGCACATTTCAGTGATTTGAAATCGAATATATATTTTCTTCATTTTTCGAGAAAGGAATATCTTGAGTTATAAGCAATTGTTGTCTCACAATGACCTTTATCAGGCTGTCGCATCCATAAATTCTGTTTAAAACGTCATTTTTCACAGGTTTTTCTGAAAGACCTTCTATTTTTAACGAAGAATGGAAAAGCTATTCGGTTCCTGAACAACATGGTTTCTGAATAGCAGCACCTGCCAATCTCATGCGTTTGTGATCAAAAATGGATTCATATATGTCGGCTCATCTGAGCATTACAACACAATCAAATTTCATTCTTACACAAGCATTTTTACTGAAATTGAGACATTCAGAGTGCGAACGAACATAAATCTGACAAACAAAAGTGAAACAATTTTTCATTTTCATTCTAAGTGTAAACAGTGGTATTTTTCTGGTACTTCGAGGCGAAATTGCTTTTCATAAAGACATTACTATAATTTACAATAATTATATTACTCTAATTTACAGAAAGTATGAGGAAAATTTTAATGATGACTTCGTTGAGAGAATTTTTGAAGAATATCCATGCAGTCAACTGATTTTATTTCAGTTTCATCAATCAATTTTCATAGTGTCATAAATTATTTTATCTTTACCTTTTTCTATTCAACTTAAAATTTCACAACTTGATAAAGTAACTACGCATGTTTATACAGTTTAATGCTTGCTAAGTTTTAGTTTTTAATTATTATTAGATTTTTATTTTTTATCAAATATCTTGCATGTCTGAAATATAACCGAAGTCTGTATTTTTGTTGTTGTTGTTTCTTTAAATCATTAAAAGTATTTTTCCAAAATATATGTAATGATATAATATTAATGGTAGCTTCCATATGATCATATGAGTATATTAGAAGTGACTTTGTACAATATTCCTATGTCAATGTTCCATTTATTAGCATATTAGGTTTAAATTGATATCACACCTTTCCAGATTCATGTGTAGTGTATTGTCCCTTGACTCTTCTCCCTCAAATTAATGTTTTGGGGTAAAAGTGCCTGTTTATAAAATGAAATACATGCTTGAAATAAAAGTCTAAATAATGTAAATCAACACCTTAAGTCTATTTTTCTTATTTTCTTGATAAATTCTCTGAATGTTAAAACATGAAATTACTTGAACACCAGACTAAAAAAAAGTTGACAAAAAGTTTTACAAAAAGAACTTTGATGCAATCCGTAAGGATTCATTGATGCAGTGATATTCAGTCTTCATAAATCCATTCTAGGTTAGTATCACCATAAAACATGTTCTTTAATTAATAATAAAAGAAAAATGTTTTTATTATTATCCTAATAAATCTTCAATGATGGTGTGAGAAATACATTCTACATTATTAAAAAACAAGATATAAGGGCAAATAAAATGAAAGTTTAAAAAAAAAAGAAAAAAAACTGGGCATAAATTATGTAATAATTTCTAAATTGATATATTCATGTTGTTTTTCTCCCCGCTGAATTATCATTGCAAAATATACAACATTCAAGCTTAATAATAAATCATAAGTTCATTCACTTTTAATAATAATGTTTAAAAAATAATCTTAATATAATAGTTTAAAATTTAACAATTTCGTCTCAAATAGAATTTGTTCCTATTTCAGTACTCATGTTTAAAAGATAATGTTTTCGAAGCTTTCCATAAAAAGCAAGTATTTTAACAAAACAGAGAAAGAGTGCAGGTGCCTTTTTACGGAAGTTAAAATAATTATTTTTAGTTTCCAAAGTTGGAGAACATGTGGTATTTATTATCATCGCTCTGCTGCTCTGAAGGGACTATCTCAACCAAGAAATTTGTGTAAATGCAAATAGTTCAATCCACTTAGAGTTACTGGCAACCTTGTGGTTAAAGAGGTGGTTGATGCACCCTTTCACAGTGTTGATTGATAGTACCCGTCAGATTGTCGTTCTCCCTCTGTTTTTAACCATGTGTAGCAACTATCTTGAGTTATTGCTATTTTCTGCTGTAGACAGTAACTCAGTACCTATAATATTATGCACAAACTTGATATCTATGATATCTCTAATTCTAAACTATTCGGTCTAGCCTTATTCTGGGGTGCTAGGTAGTGATTCGAGAACTTTTAAGAATCGATACCTTAGTTTTCGAAAACTTTTCAGAATCGAAACCAACATTCGAATACTTTGTATTCAAATGTTCTAGAACTGAAAACTACTCCAGACTTTGTTCAAACTTGATGAGGGTGACATTCCGTCTGTCTCACCCTTTAAATGTTTGGTCTACGTAAAATCACTTGTCTCTCTCTCTCTCTCTCTTTTTTTTTTTTTATGATCACGTGTCTGTCACAGCTATTTTCATGTTGTTTTTGCGTACAGATGAAAATTCAGATAGTCATATTACTTTTTTTTTTTTTTTTGCTTAATTTTTCAATGGTGAAATTTTCCTTAGAAAATTAAATGGTAATGCTTTAATGATTAATCTACCCAGAACTTTTTGAATAATCTAGAACAGGAAGCAATTTTTGTTGATTAAATCAAGAAAAACGTTCTTTTTTCAAACTGTAATATTTTACTTTCCAGCATGTGAAATTGTTTGTTTTATTGTTGTTTTTATTTTAAATGTTATATTTCAATAATAAAAAAAAAGTATTGGTGTCCAAATGGGTGCCATATAGGGTTCAAATGGGTGCCATTGAGCAACACTGTTTCCAAACTTCCTTATTTAATGGCAAAAATTCTGCGATTAAACAATGCAACGATTACTATTCAGTAATAATGGTACCAGAAATTGAAGGATTGTGAGAACCCTGCAATAAACCTTGTTATTCAATGCTTAATACCCTTTATACTTGATAATATTAAGCATGGATATATTTTAGGAAAGTCAGTATGGGTGTAGGCAGAATTTCGTTCTTTTTGGGGTGGGGGTGCTACCTAGTTTGTACATTATTTTATCATAAGTGCCAGCAAAGGTGTAGAGATATGGAAATTTAATTAAATTTTCTGTTTCTGATTATTTAAAAATAAAAAAGAGAAAATTATTCTGATTATTTTAATAGAAATTTTTTTTCGATCTGCGATTAAATAATGCGACGATTACTATTCACTAATAATGGTACCAGAAATTGAAGGATTGTGGATACCCTGTAATAAACCTTGTTATTTAATACTTAATACCCTTTATACTTGATAATAGTAAGTATGGATTTGTAATTTTGTTTTCCTTTTAACGTTCATGCGTTTCAAATTTACCTTACACGGAAATTCAAGACGAAATGAGAAAAAAAAAATAGAACTGTTTTATTTCTTTATTTTGAAAAATGTTGGTACAGATTGATTGTTGAATATTTAGTATTTCCTAATTGGTAAATTTATGTATTACTATTGTTGATGTGTAAAAAATTGTCTTGCACGATGAGTTCTGACAAAAAAATCTTAATTCAGATATTTTCATGTTTTTTTTTTCTATTTTGTACTAGCTGGCACGCACTGCATTGCCCGGGCCGATACTAACTTTAAATTTACCTAAAATCAAAGATTAATTATTAGATATTTTTTAATGAAAATAAATCCAAACGTACATAGAGTTATAAATAAAATATCACATTTAATCAGACATAAAATTTACATAAAATACACTAAAAACATTAAAAATACTGCAAACGTTTCAGGCTATAATTTAGCCCCTCATCAGTGCAATTACGTATGCTGACCGGAGAATTTTCAACCATGTTTACAGTTAATAAAGTTAACCAGTTAAAACTTGAAAAAATTTTGATGAACTTCCATTAGAGCAAGATCGTGTACTCAGGTGGAACAGCACAAGATTCATTAATTGGCAAAGTCTGTTTATGAGTAAACCAACCCTCAAGAAATAAATTTTCAGTTTTTTTAATGTTTTTAGTGTATTTTATGTAAATTTTATGTCTGATTAAATGTGATATTTTATTTAAGACTTTTATTCATCAGACATTAAAAAATGTTTAGTTATTTTAGTACATAGAGTTGTCCACCCCACTGTCTTCGGCTGCGAACACCGAACATGCTGCGGCCTATGTCTTTAAACAAAACGAACCTGGAATTTGTATGATTTTATATTTTTAAACAAAAATTACTCCAAACGAACATAGAGTTAGGGGAACTAATGTGGAGAAATCACAGAGAATTTTGATAGAAAACGCTTTAAAAAAAATCTCTTGAAAAAATTTAATAATAATAATAATAATAAAACTAGCTTAGATCTGTATAACTTTAGATATTACAAGTACCTTCCTGCCAAATTTTGTTACTCTGTATGCAGCGGTCTGATTAGAATACAACACATGAGCAGGCAGACAAACACAAACTTCTATTTTTATTATTATAGATTTTTTTTTTTTTTTTTTTTTAAGAACACTAGGCTATTTTCTAACGAAGCAGTTATCGTTATTTTTAAAATTAACTTCATAAATTTTGAAAAAATAGAAACGATGGAGACATTCAAGAATAGAATTTTTACAATTTTGTAATAAATACTTTACAATTTTGTAATAAATACTTTACAATTTTGTAATAGAAAAGTTACAATATTTATAAGAAAAATGTAATTTTCTGTTTGTTCCAGATATAAAAAAAAACACCTTTTAGTCACTATATTTTTATTTTTATGTTCTATTTTTTTTTTATATTATTCTTGCATGCTTAAAATGTTTTCTAACATCTAAGTTAGTAATTTTGAATTTTATGTAAGTTTAAATTCGTATGTTCTTAAAAAAAGAAAGTGTAGCTTAGCTGTACACACTTGAAAAAATAAAACTAAAACAGCGCCGATCATCCATCCTACTAGCCTCAAGATTACGGAGAAATGTTTTAAACAGCGCCGAGTAGTCTACTATTTAAATACTAGCATTCACTGGTGCAGCTTACGAAATCATAGAAAACTCGAGCTATAAGAACTGAATACAATCGAAAACCGCAGTTTTCGTTTTCGTCACCGACACAAATGTCAGGTGGCTTGTATTCGAATACTCCCGTCCGAATCGAGATCACTTGAAAACTTAATCGAGACCTCAGACATTTTGAATTCAAATCAGGGTTAGAAATTGGGAATTCTAAGTAAGGCGTCAAATGACGCCTGCAATTATTTTCCTAGGTGCCAAACTGCATTTCATGGTTGCAATTTTATGTTATATCCTATTTTCTCATTTCTTTTCGAACTCATGTTAACAATAATATTGTAATTATCTTTATGTGTTCAGTGCGAGGGGGTTGTACATATTAAACATTTCATCTCTGTGTTAATCACTAAAACAAAATAAAAACTGGCTTTCTATAAAATTTTAAAACAGCATTAAACTACAATATTTGGATTCTAGAAAAATTTTAAATAATTCTTTTTATGAATCTAACATGCATACAAAACAGATTATCAATCAATTATATCCATAGAAAGAAAATTTGAACTGTTAGATACAAACAGGTATAAGCTTAATTAAAAAATTAAAAAAAAAAAAAAAAAAAAAAAAAAATCTTATGCCTGAAAGTACATCAGAAAATGAAAAAAAAAAAAAAAAAAAAAAAAAAAGAAGCAAATAAATGAACTCTTAGATACCAATTAATGTATATTTGTATGGCATTTAAAGATATTGATTTCTATATAAATACTTTTTTTTCTTTTTTTGAGGGAAAACACTGAAATTTTAAAACATTCTTTATTACAGTTATCTTATTTTAGGAGCAAATAATAAAATTTTAAATAATAAAAAAAATCATATTAAATAACACGAAAATAGAATTTTATCATCCATTATTTATTTTAGATAATCTTACAACAATTACTTTGAAAATTAAAATCATGATATTTAGTTTTTAAAATCAGGTCTCCTAACTCGACCATGTGTTACATTGGAGTGCCATAAATTTATGGCCTTTTCAGCATTGAAATCTTTCAATTGGGGTCCATATAATTTTATTATAAGTATATCATTGACCAAGTCCAATGCTAAACGATTTCTGATATTTGTCTTAATAAGATTAAGTTGGCTGAAACCCCTTTCACATTCTGCTATGCTCAAAAGAAGTACCATGATAAATTCCAAAATTTTGCTGATATTGCAAAAACTAGAACTAGATTTTGATTCAGCGATTAATCGCTGCCAAGCAGCTTTGCATGGGATATTTAATTTATCTTTAATCCACATTTTGTAATTGCAAAATTCCTCTATTAATACATCTTTATTAATGTGGAAGACATTTATAAGTTCTGTTAACTTATTATTAGTTTTCTTTTCATCCTCTGCTTTCAAGTCATAAAGGCAACATGGGTCAAACACTTTTAAATTTGAAAAAAAAAAAAAAAAAAAAAAAAAAAAAAGAAGCTAGGCGTTAAATTTGACGACCAGGTATAATTTTGTGGTTGTCAAATGCAATAATTTAGTTGCATTTGGAAACTAACGACCGCTAATTTCTAACCCTGATTCAAATACTTCCATCACTAGTGCTAGGCTCTTTAGTTCCCATCATATGGCTTTTTTTTTAATCTTCAGCTTTTCCTTTTTAGGCAGTTTTTCAGCTTTTTCAATCCCTTCCAATGGCACTTAAAATATTTTTTTAGCCTTTTTTATCCCATTGGCCACTGACACATGTCCACTCTTAAACTTGAACCTCACAGAGGCTGTTCTCAAATCCAAACAGACTACTTTCTGACACATTTTTAAATTCATTTTTGTTTGCAAATACATGAAATTGTCAGGTGATATTATCCAAAAACTATGTAATCAAAACACATTTTTCATTTTTTGGTAAACAAAGGCAGAAGATCTTTCAGAAAATAAGTCAAACTTCGAGTTTTAAGCTGAATTTCTGATGTGGCAGCCTGAGAAGCACAAAAAATCTGTCGTCACATGGCCACAATCGCTTGTAACTCAATAAGTAATCAATTTATCAAAAAATGGAAAACTCATTTCGATTCCAAATCACTTCCATAGTCAGACCGGCCAATCTTATGCCTATGCATTTAAAAATGAGTCAGAAAGTTTCACATTGTTGAGATGATCATTTGAGAACCATCTTAAGGTAGAAACAGGCATTTCTCCCCCCCCCCCCCCCACACATACTTTCTTTTATCATTGATAGGCTTCTTTTAAGTTTCTTTAACTTCTATATAATTTTAGTGAAGATAGTAAGAATATAGACAATTACAAGAAGGGAGTTAATGAGATAGAAGATAGATATTTTAAACATTTTGCCCCATCCACTCTGTGGCGCTGCTGCATAGTGTAAATTTCTTCTTTATTTGATTATCTCACATAACTTGGACCATTCATCTTGGTTTGTTTTTCTTCCCCTGCCCCCACCATTTTAGTTCTGATTCTCTCTGCTAGAGGCGCTGCAATTTCCTATAATGACTTCTATATTTTCTTCAACTCCCATTTTTGGTAGATGAAGCTTCCTATGAGCATTTTGGCTACCCTCTGTCCTTCTTGGAACCTTAAACAAGATCTCAAATGTTTCAAGAGATGATGCAAAAAAAACTAGTCTTATTTTATTTTTTAAGGCACTTCTTCATAAAATCAGATAAGAATAGCAATTCACTGGAGATATCAATAAAAAAATGTATACTATTGATAAAATAAATCGAGTGGTTTACTCTATCAATAAACGTATTGCTATTGCTGATTATTATTATTAATTTCATTCTTGTAACTGCTATATACTTATAATTATATTGTTGCCAGAATTGTTCATGTTTTATGTTAACTTTTGAACTTATGTTAACTACAAAATATTAGTCCTATGTTTTTTGAGATGAACATTATACCTGTATTAGTGTTGGGCAATAACGAGATGTTTTTATCAATTGTAGGCACATCTGAAAATTTTTCAACTGTGTCAATTATATTGACATCTTTCAACCAACTGCTATTCCGATAATTAGATATCCAATATAAATAACAAAGATTTATAAGTATAAAAAACAAAAAAAATATTAACTGTTTATCTTTTTATGTTTAATGACCTATAATAAAAGGGAGGGGGAAAGAAAATTAGTATGTGAATATTAAGATTAGGCAAAAGACAAAACCAGATTAAATTTCAATGCAATTACTTCAAGGCATTTGTTTGAAGTAACTCTAACTTAATAAATGAATTTAAATCTATTAAAATGATATAAAATTATAATAATTTAAGGTTTTTCTTCTTTAAGCAAGCATAAAATAGAAATATTACTACTGAAATTAAAAAACAAGAATGTATTTGGCCAGATACTGAATATTCAGAAAAAATTTGTATCGGATATTTGCTATCCATCAAAAATTCATATCCGATGCATTCGTAGAAAATACAGTTTATTGACCTCCATGGAGATAGGGAGACAAGAGCCGCAATTATTTCCCAAAAATTACAGTTTTCCATACATCATTCGAATCATTTATTAATCATTGCACTCAGCAGATGGCACCAGACCAAAGGCATTAAAAATGAAAACTGTATTCTTACAAGGAAGGTCTTCATAAGTTCATACTCAGAAAATTTAAAAAAAAAAGACAGAATATGCTCATGAGGATATATACATTTATCAAAAAAATTGCTGATATAACGTCCGTAAAAAAGTAGGAAAATTTTGTGTTTTTGGCAATTTATTACTGGTTGGCAATACAATGAAAAAAAAATGCTTTTATGATAGATACTCTTTTATAAAAAACTTTTTCTACTCTTCATACAGAACTACTTTAAGTAATTAAAAATTAAATTAATTAAGTATTTTTAGATACTTTAAGTAAGTTTAACTTAAATAAATACACCTTTATAACTACGGTTTTGCCATATACATTTATATATATATATATATACATATATATATATATATATAAAGAAAGTTAATGATCATATTCAGTAATTTAGAACAAAATTTAAAAATGCTTCAAACTAAAAGTTAATGTCAGATTCTGAGCACTGCCAATTTGACTTTGATATTGTTAGTAACAGACACAACAAGAGAAAAGTATTGTTGCCATGAAAAAAACTTATTAAATATTGTAATGCATAATGAGAGCTTTCTTAATCGGCAGTTATTGCTAAAATACACTTAAAACCTATCCAGCTGACAAAACGGTGTAAAATTAAATAACTTCAGAAATACACAACTTGTACATATACAGGCAAAATTCTTTAATCCGCACAAGTTGGGACCAAAGGTTGTGCAGATTATAGAATATTGCAGATTATGGAGTATTATGGTTTATGTGTCATTTTTTTTTTTTTCTGTACAACATTTTAATTCCATTTTCAGCATGACATGAAAAGTTAAATAGGATAATTAAATTAATTATTTGATTTCATATTTTAGAAAATATAATTTTAAATAATTTTATTAAAATATTGATAGATATATATATATTTAAAGAATAATTACATTGATAATTTGATATATGAAAATTAAGATTTTTTTTTTTTTTTTTTTTTTCAGGAGTATTTTCTGCAAGAAATATAGGCAAAATGCTTAAAAAGAATAAATTTTGCACAAAAAATAATAATAACCAATACAAAAATAAAATAAAATACAGAAAATTATAATAATGGAAAAGTATAAAATAATTTCATAACAGATACAGATGAATGATTAAAAACTGCAAAAGGAACTGTTCAATAAACTATGATGAAGGATGAAAAATAGCATCTTGAAATACAGAAAATTATAATAATGAGAAAGTATAAAATAATTTTATAACAGATACTGATGAGTAGAATGATTAAAAACTGCAAAAGGAACTGTTCAATAAACTATGATGAAAGATGAAAAATAGCATCTTGAAATATTGAATAATATTTATATAGTTTTTTGTATAACAAAAATATAGTGGAGTGTTATTTGTTTTAAAACTTTAAATTTTTCTTTAGAAAGTTTACCTTGTATTCTATGAACAGTCATCAATTCTTGTTCAGAAATGCAACTCTGTTGCTCTAAAATGTTCAAGTATTGTCTACCAATAGCTAGTCCCTGATCTATTGAAATTTTTCTGCTTTTTTACGAGGGTCGATCCAGAAATAAGGTTCCCATCAAATTTACAAATAGACAACGTTGTTTATTCTCATAGAAATTAACATCATTGGAAAGAAGAAAGTTTTCTCTATTTTTCTACAAAATCGCCATCTTTTTCTATGCATTTTTGTAGACTGTGCTCCAATTTCTGTATCCGATGTCGTAGAATTCCGCCGCCAACCCGCTGAGGAAGCGTTTCACCTCTTCTTCGACGTCATTGTCAATGTTCCTTTATCTTGGGATTATCACAAGTGATAATCACATGTTCCCCAAGATAAAGGAACATTTGGGTGTCCAACGCTTCTGGAGCGACGATGACGTCGCTCCAGTTTTTTCTAGTTATTTCTGGATCAACCCTCGTAGAATCTGATTCAGTTTCAGAATCAGTAAGATGTAAAACACTAGAGATTATTTCAGCATCTGTTACATGTTCAATAATCGATGCTTTATCATCTGCTGTCAGCAGATTCACTATGAAATCTTCTGTTACAGATTCAGAGACATTACTTCCAACTCTTTGCACATACTGTAAAAGTTCTGTAGTTTTGTCTTGACATGCGAGGACTTAAACCCATGAAATTCTTGATTGTCACATGGAATATGAATAACAATGATATTCCCTGGAACAATATGGATTCAATCCATATATTATGCCATGCATTTACTAGGCACGACAACCACACAAAATGATGCATTTTCATTGGTTATTTACTCTCCTCAACTTATTCATATTAAAATAGCGATGAATGAAAAGCAGTAAAACATGTGCATGCGTTCAGAATGTCCTGTTAGTGTATGTGTGTTCTATAATGCAGTTTGGTTTTTACTGGTATAAAACTAACAGGCGCCGTCAGCGCCCTCACGGCGCCGAGCGAGCCCACTCCTCATCGTGCCCAAATCCTGAGGGATTTATAACGCAGACCATGGCTTTGTCTCGCCAGGTCGCTACGATCGATTCAGAGGGTTCGTGTTCCAGCGACGCCTCCTCATCTTTTTGCCCCAGAGTCGACGACAGAGGTCGTTGGTTTTTACTGGTATATATATATAAAAAAAAAAAAAAAAAAAAACTGGTTTTTACTGGTATATAAAAAATATATGCATATTAAAAATAAGTAGATATTTTATTAACTTTTACTGCATTTTTTATTATTTGTTTTAAAAAATCATTTTTTGGATCAATAATTTGTAAATTTGTTTAACTGTTTACATTTGTTAAGCAACACGAATTGTAGAAAATTGCGGATTATCGATCCTTGACTTTATTATATAGACTTATGAAAAAAATAAACTGCTTAATCGTTTGTTTAAATTCATAAAGTACTATGCATTTAAACAGGAATTTTCAAATGCATTGAAAACATTTGCATTTGGTGAGGTAAAGGGTTGCTCGACAAAAGGTTGCATCTTTTCATGCCAAATATTGTCAAAATATTTTATTTCTTTACAGATATTCTACTAGGATTCTATAGCTAAATTTGAGTCATCCTTTGTTATGTACATGAGTAGCTCTTCATTAGCATTTTTTTCAAAATACTCTGAGTATGCACTTTAAGGAAACCTTCCTTGTTAGAAGGAAAGGCAAAGTTATGGCAATAAGTAAAAAATACCACTATTTTTGTAATACATTTTCTGAGACTATAATTTCCTCTAGTAAACTTTTAGTATTTTTTCTAATCAATACAGTTAACTTATCTTTTTATATCTACATGGAGATTAATAAATAGTAAAAGAATGTTTTCTACATTGTTTCTTTAGATTGGCTTTTATTTTATAAATTAACTTTCAACTATTTCGTGTGCTTGTCATTATGATTATTTGTTAAGTTTTCATTTGTCAAAATTACTTAACATTAAAAAAAAACTATTAATTTAAAAAAAATTGCTTTTTGTGTAAAATAGAAACAGTGAATTGGCATGCAGAAGATATGGAAAATATAAAAAATAAAACGAGTAGTTATGAACATCAAAACAAAAGTGCAAATTGATTTTTTTTTTAAATGAAGGTAGTTTTGTTAAAAATTGAATTAATCTTTGACCTTGATTGTATTTTATTCTTAATTTGACTATCTTAAAAATTAATGCAATAACAAAATAGTTTAAATACTAAAAATTAGATAATATGAATAAAAAAGAGTGCAACAAATTAAGTGAAATTAAAAATATGTATACTCTTTCATCATTTAGTTTATTAAATTATGATCTTAAAAAAGAAACAGATAAAAAATTATATATTTTTAAATAAATTCACTGTCTCAAACTTTAAAAAAAAGTCAATTTTCCATAATTGAGTTTGGTGGCTATGCCAAATAGTGTATTATAACGGAAACTTTTGAAAAAAAAAAATTTACGTGAATTGCAGTTATGAAATTAGACATGCTTTTTTCAAGATAAACATTGCATGCATAAAAAAGAGGGTTTTTTTTCTAAACTATTTTTACAAATGAATATAATTTGAACTTTATTTTTAAAAAATCATGTATTTTTCAAGCCCTCTACTTTTGATATGAAAGAAATGGGAAAAGAAGAAAGATTATTGAGTAAATATATAGTTATTTATATAAAATTGTGCTGACATAATGAAAAAAAAAATGTGTAAATAAGAAAAAAAAATAATTAAATTCTTTTTTTTTTTTATAAATGATAATATAAAATTAATTTTATAAGAACCTAATAATTAGTTTATTAACATACTGCTGTTTACATGAACATTTTTTTTTCCTGCCAAGATAGCAATTTAAATTTTTTTATTAGTAATTCTTTCTGAAAATAACTGGGATTCGGTTTGGAAAATGTAAATTTAACACTACTACCAAGTTAAAGTTGAAACAAGTATACCTATGTGCTGAAAAAAATATATATACAGTTGAGCCTGTTTAAGACATGTTTCAAGGGACTCGACAAAAGTCACATATTAAGCTGGATTTGAATAATGTTGCAAGAACTTATTTACACATCCAATTGTCTAAATGAACGTTAGAGCTTTTGCTTATGTTCAAAAATAGTCTTTTTAAAAATATCATTGGAATTATCTCTTTTTATAACATTATTTCCCCTTTCCCTTCTTTCAGTCCTGTTATCTAGGTATAAAGTCTGTACTTTTGTGTTATAGCGTCCCCCACAATTACATCAAGATCAGCAAAAGTTATATGTATCATACATATATATATTCCAAACACTCACATATGTCATTATATACATATTATTTACATTTTATATGTCACATATACATCTTACACACGTTATATATATACAACATATATGCATCACATGACTAACTTGACCATATATGTCATGAAATTTAATAAAGGCCATATATTATTATGTCACATATGCTTTATAATTTGGTGATAAATCTTGGTCGCTTGATGATTCATGTTTGAGGGACACCATAAGACGACAGTGCCAAGAAGTCTTATTACTAAATAATTCATATATTTTTATATACATAAATATATCATTTAAAAAAAATCTGCTAAACTGTGTCACTATCAACAAAAGCAGCAATATGAGGAAATGTTATGATCACAACTTTCTATTACATAGGTAAAGTGCAATTCTTCTATTTAGAAAGTCTTTAAATTCAAATCAAACACCACAACATTTCCAGAAATACACTTTAAAAGTCTTCATACTAATATAAACTGACAAGTTGAAAAAATTACATCAATATTCAACTTTCAATAAAAACACACATAAAAAAAAAAACAGCATTGCATCTGAAAATCCAGCACCTAATCCTTCCATATTAGGATGGCCAACCATCTTACAACAAAACAAAAGATGTATGCTTGCAATGAGTAGTAGTGTTAGATTAGGTGCATGTTAACCCCTTCGCGATGAGCGTCATTTACAGAATTTTTAATCTTTTACCACCAGTTTTTCAAAACAGAAATTTTCGCTTAATTGAATCGCAGAAATGGTATAATTAAATAAGGCAAAGTTTACAAGAAAAAGTAGCTGGTGAGAATAATCGAGGATTCTGAGTATCTTATGCATCACATATATGTGTCGCTCGTCTCCAAGGGGTTAAAGGTAAATTACTATAATTTATGATAGAATTTTTAAGCCTAAATTTATATTTTAAGTGATTTGACTTCCACTTAAAAATAACAGGGGAGGGGGGGAGAGGGGGAAGGGAGGATGTTACTATAAAAAATAAAAACAGTGGTTAAACTTTATTTTTTCAGGATAGGAAAAAAAGTGATTATGCTGTTGATAAGTACATATGTGATATGTACATATTTATGCATAATGCTACATTGTATACATTTATTTATATTTAGAGTTTCAGAAATGAATTGCATTGAACCATCAGACAACTCTTTATTCGTGTTACTATTTACCAATAGTTTTGTTTACCTAACTTTCCTATGTGAATGAACAACCATTAACATAACTCAATACTCATACATTCTTGCATACAAACTCTCATTTATACACAAGGGTCATTCCATGTCAAATCAACCAAAAATTTTCAATTTTCAACCTGACCATTTCAGATTTTACTGAAACCTTCAGGAATCATACTCCCTGATGATAGAAATGAAAATATACTTTTATAATTTTTTTATCTCAGTAAATTTTCATACAATTAATTTTTTAAATTTCAAAAAACCATCATTTTTTGGCTTGTATAAATGTTTTCAATTTTCAATTTCTCAAGTTCTATCAGGCGTAGAGAGTTGTTTGACCCCTCATTTTAAAGAGAATTTCATAAGGTTTAATTTGATATGAAAGTTGACTATGGAAGATTTTTAAAATGTTAATTTAATTTAAAATTTTTTTAAATAGTGTTTTTTAAAAATTTTGAAAAAATATATGTTTTTTGTAATATTATAATCTTTAAATTCTGAAAGTTTTAGAGTGGGATTTCAATGGGATCAGCAGTTATAAAAAATAATGTTAAAAATGAATAAAACAATAATGACCTCTTTAAAGCACAATCATAAAGTTGATAAGGTGCTGTTACGGTTGGTTTCAACCAATTTTTTTTTTTTTATCTATATTAATTACCTTAAATCACTCTCTCAACATTTATTTAGAAGTTTTCTTTTTGTTTCTGTTTTAAATAAATATATAAATAAATGTAATTGTAATATTAATAATAAAAGCAGTTTTTTTTCCCCCCCTCTTCTTTCCATTTCTTTTAAGCAAAGCAATTTCAACTTTCATAGTCTAACGTAGCTTCCTGTTTTTCAAATACGAAAAGCAGATAGCAAGGGAGGGATGTTTTGTCAGTTAAAGACCGCACAGGTGGAAAATTTGGAGTCATCTAGTCTGACTTTGATATAAGAATGACCGACCGCCCTGTATAAGAATTACGTTATCTTATGAGTGTACTATACACGCAATTAGGCTTTGTAAGTTTACGACAGGCTTCAATTGGCTCTGCTATCAGGCGGATAGCTGGCACCCATGTAAACAGAGGCTCACAGGACCCCCTTCAGCACACGCCATAGGGGTGAAGCATGGCTGCCTTCCCCCATGAAGCGGCCGGCAGAGTGGAGCGACAAGCTGGAGTCTTCAGGAAGAGTCCATTTTTCCTTTTGTTTCCACTCCCGTACCCCTGGCAGAGTGGATCGGTCCCGTTTTCAAACGGCGCGGGAGAGTGAATGTTTACGACAGTAGTTGTTGCTTGGCTGTGATACCTGTCGTTTGGCTCGTAAAAATTACGAATTATTACTTGGCGCGTAAACTGACTGGTTGTTTGGATCGTGAGCTGGTTGGAGGATGAAACACTGGGAATAGCATGCGAACACCCGTGTTTTATGACGGCAGTCGGTTCTCGTGTTTAAATAATTATTGATTCGTGACCGGTAGAATGCAACTGAATGAAAAAATAAATTCTTGTAAAAAGAAAGGAGTCCGGCGAGGAAA
Source organism: Maratus michaelseni (assembly GCA_963931845.1). NCBI lineage: Eukaryota > Metazoa > Arthropoda > Arachnida > Araneae > Salticidae > Maratus > Maratus michaelseni. Next base: position 21,309,330 of record OZ007599.1, on the reverse strand, counting down.
GGTTGAAATGAAGTGATAGTATCAGAGATATGTGAAAAGCATGAAAGAGGACTTAAGTGAAGTTCTGATACGGTGACGCTGAGTATGCCCCTGCGAATATTTGAGCGTGTGGTCAGTGTGTCATTCCAAAATTAACATGATTGTTATTTTAGAATAAAGATACATTTCAGTCAACCCAGTAGTAGAAAACTCAGTGATCCTATAGTTGATGTTGGTAGTGTGAAATCTGACTGTAAAGGTCTCTATCGTGGGACAATTTCCCCCTCCTGACAAGATGATGGACCTAGTAGTTGATGGCAAGTGATGCAGAGTGATGAGAGGTACGAAGTGGCAATTTTTTCCCCAGCCTGAGTACTCCAGCTTAAGTGTATTCAACAGATTTTGAAAAAGGACGAAATGCTCCTAAGTGCCCACTGACTAAAATTGTAGACCTCTCCACTTATTGTAAGTACTCCTTGCATAGTTTTTTTTTATTATTTGTACATCTTTCTGAAAAAAAAAAATATGTTTGCTATACCAGAGTTTAAAAGTGAAATGAATATCTTTAGATAATTTCAATAAGAATTTATATTAAGAATAGAAATAGTCTGTAGGTTAATATATGATGTTTGTATAATTGAACGACCATTAAATGGTAATGTGATGATAATTTTAAAAATATGATGTGTAATTTAAAAGTAACCAGTGAGTGGTTGAGTGGTTTCAACTTAAAAGATCAGCTGCTATATTGTCTTATTAAGATTATTTTTGATAACTTAGTTGCTTCATAATCTAAAATGTTCAAATAAATTGAGTTTTTTTGTTTATTATCAAGAATGGTATGTTTTTCTTTGTACAAATCTCTAAATAATTAATATTTTATATTCACAGTAAACCTATAAGAAAGGCTTAACCTTTCTGTGAGTAATATAAAAAAAAAAAAAAAAAAAAAGAGAATCCAACTTTATTAAATTAGGACTTTAAAATTTCTTAAGTTTAAATTCATAACTGACTGTTTTAATGAACATTAATTGAGGTTCACTCAATGTCATACAATCGTATTTTTGATCTTGATTTAAGGATGGATAGATTAATAAGTGAAACAGTAATATTAAATTTAAGTTCATAAATGTTAAATTAACCTCTAACGCTCCTCTTTCAGAAACATTGTTTTTCTAAAATATACACCAAAAATGTTTTATTTTAAAAGGTAAAAAAAAAAAAAAAAAAAGTTTCCAGTTATTTTATACCACTATACGATTCTTGGCTAACCGATCGGATCTTGTTCAGAATCTCCATGGTTGTTCTAAAATTTTAGTACATCATCATATCCCTATTCTATTAACGGATTTAACTCCTTCTCCTTTTGGTCCTCATATTGGAGGAATTTCAGGTTGTCTGCATTTTTCCAAATTATATGATGATTACACTTTTGTTAATTTAATGTATATGGAGATTTGAGCTTGATCGGGTTGGAGTGGAGTTGGGTGTTCTTTATGCAATCCAGTATGCTACTTGATTTAGAAATCTGTTGCCCCTTACTACATTTAATATTGTCTTAAAATGATGAGTTCAAAATTATCGTTGTTGTATTGACCTATTCGGATTCTTAAGTTTTGTTATTTTGATTAGTTTAATATAATTTGCTCCCTTTTTCATGGCAACAGATTTCAGTAGAGCTAATCAGGGTATACTTATTTTTTTTTAAATATTTTATTGTCAAGTGAAGATTGAGTAACAAATGAGCCTTTTAAGTTTAAGTAAATTATTTTAGAAAGAACCCCAAAACCCACAATAAATGGAGCCGTAACAATTCGGTCTCTGGGTTATTGATTTTTTTTACTTGTATGTATTTATGTATCAAAGAGCAACTGGGTGTTTTTGCAATTAAAATTTTATTTATATGTTCAAGTGTAAAAAGAGGTCTAGGCTCTCTCTCTGTGCTATTAGCTACAATCCCCAGTCAAAATTATGTTTTGTGTACATAACTTTAGCTTAGTCACTAAAATCATAGTCCTGTACTTAAGTTTTATGTATTTATAAGGTTTTCCTTTCCCCTCTCTTTTTTTCATTTTTAAGTTGCCCCCCCCCCCCCCCCCATTTTTCATTTTTTTGGTTTGTTTGTCATTTTCTAACTCTAACTATGGCTGATAAGCACTCGGAAGCAATTGCCACTATTCAGCGGAAAAATGCTTTAGTGGATAATTTGTCTAATATTCCCCCATTCAATGGAGAGGCCAGCTCAGTCTGCTTCTCAGATTTTTCTGAGAAATTTGAGAGTTTTGCCAAATTATTAGACTGGAATGAAGAGGAGAAAAAATTCGTTTTGTTAGCTAGATTATCAGAAAAAAAAAAAAAAAAAAAAAAAAAGAGAATCCAACTTTATTAAATTAGGACTTTAAAATTTCTTAAGTTTAAATTCATAACTGACTGTTTTAATGAACATTAATTGAGGTTCACTCAATGTTATACAATCGTATTTTTGATCTTGATTTAAGGATGGATAGATTAATAAGTGAAACAGTAATATTAAATTTAAGTTCATAAATGTTAAATTAAGCTTTAACGCTCCTCTTTCAGAAACATTGTTTTTCTAAAATATACACCAAAAATGTTTTATTTTAAAAGGTAAAAAAAAAAAAAAAAAAAAAAAAAAAAAAAAGTTTCCAGTTATTTTATACCACTATACGATTCTTGGCTAACCGATAGGATCTTGTTCAGAATCTCCATGGTTGTTCTAAAATTTTAGTACATCATCATATCCCTATTCTATTAACGGATTTAACTCCTTCTCCTTTTGGTCCTCATATTGGAGGAATTTCAGGTTGTCTGCATTTTTCCAAATTATATGATGATTACACTTTTGTTAATTTAATGTATATGGAGATTTGAGCTTGATCGGGTTGGAGTGGAGTTGGGTGTTCTTTATGCAATCCAGTATGCTACTTGATTTAGAAATCTGTTGCCCCTTACTACATTTAATATTGTCTTAAAATGATGAGTTCAAAATTATCGTTGTTGTATTGACCTATTCGGATTCTTAAGTTTTGTTATTTTGATTAGTTTAATATAATTTGCTCCCTTTTTCATGGCAACAGATTTCAGTAGAGCTAATCAGGGTATACTTATTTTTTTTAAAATATTTTATTGTCAAGTGAAGATTGAGTAACAAATGAGCCTTTTAAGTTTAAGTAAATTATTTTAGAAAGAACCCCAAAACCCACAACAGTGCCAACTTTAAAAAACAGCCCCAATTGGTGTTTAATATTAGTTTTTTTTTAACATAACTGATGATCCCATTGAGATCCCACTCTAAAACTTTCAGAATTTAAAGTTTATAACATTACAATAAACATACATTTTTTTCAAAATTTTTAAAAAACACTTTTAAAAATTTTTTTAATTTAAATTTAATTAAATTAACTTTTTAAAAACCAAACATAGTCAATTGCATATTAAATGAAACCTTATGAAATTCTCTTTAAAATGAGGGGTTAAACAACTCTCTACGCCTGATAGAACTTGAGAAATATAAAATTAAAAACACCTATACAAGCCAAAAAATGAGAAAATTTACTGAGATAAAAAAATTATAAAAGTATATTCTCATTTGTATCATCAGGGAGAATGATTCCTGTAAGTTTCATCAAAATCTAAAATGGTCAGGTTGAGTCACTGGTTGATTTGACATGGAATGACCCACAATGTAAAATAATTTCAGTGTTGTATTATTATCTTTATAAACATTTTTTCAAGATAAAACACATTTAATAATGTCAAAATATCGTGTTAATAATTCTTAATATGTAGCATCATTAAACTACTATTGGGTGACTAGTAAGAAAAACTCTATGAACTGATACGAGACACCAAATAGGTAAGAATTCTCATTAAATTATTATAAGCTGAATTATCATAATTTGTTAAAAGTCAAACAGCTATTTGTTTAACACTCATTTGCTATCGTAAAAAAAACTTTTGTTACTGTTGTCGTTGTGTTTATGATATCACATGACGTAATTTCCATATTAATACATTTTTAAAAAGTGATATTTTAGGAAACGGTAGTAATCATCAAGTCATTTATTATTTTGCTTTTCATCACAAAAACTTAAAATAATTATATATATCCAAAATTGGCATCTCCAAAGACGCTTTTGCAAACAAAAATAGAAGTAACTGTATCTTACAGGTCAGGGTTGGCTTTTTCCCGTCCGAAACTTGTTTTTCTCATCCCACCAGGAAAAACTGGTAAATACCGGGAAAAAGTGGTAAATACCAGAAAAAACTTCCAAATGACAATATGTAAGGAATATTCTGGCTTTCTGAATCTGACGTGTAAAATTAAAGTTAAACATACATAGTTATTACAAATTTCCCTTAAGTTTAAAATTATTCTGTAGGAAAGGAATATAAATAAATAGAATTATTGCATAAAACATAAAATTTGCTCATAATTTTTTTTAATAATAATGAATTTCCTAAATAAATATTTTAGAACACAATAAAATAAAATTATTAAACTTTAAAATATCAGTGCCATCCAGAGAAGCAACAAAAAATTTGTTTTAAATTTAAATAAAATTTTTATTACTTTTTAAGTAGACCTGTTAAACACAATTTTTTTTTTAATTTTACAATTTTGGTTTGGTGTAATATTTATGCAAAATGTTCTTTTACATCATCAGAAGTGGCATAGCTAAGGGAGGGGCAAGGGGGCAGCTGTCCCGGGTGCTGCTGCCAAGGGACGCAAAATTGAGGGAGATTTTTAACCGAAATTATCTCACATATTTTGACAATAAAAATTGTTTTTTTTTTTTTTGTTGTTGTGTAGTGTTTGTGTGAATGCTCCTCTTTTAGTAAAATATTTTATTGTATCCAAATAATTAAACAAAAAGATCCTGTAAATGTTTCTAGGGTTGGCTCAACACACTTTGTACCTTACATGATTACGTTGATAGAAGGTGCAATGCAAATTGAGAATAAGAAAACGAGTGAGTATTGTACAAATCATGCTCATGAGACAAAAATTGCAGTAGAAGCTACATATGGATCCACTGTAAAAAGTTTCATTTCAGATAATGAACTGAAAATGCTTACAATGCGGCAGAATCTTGAAATGGAAGATTTTATACTAGTTACATATGGATGTGCATCACATTATTTAAATATTCTTGGCAAGAATGTAACTACTGATTCTGTTATGGCTAATGTTGTCAAAATCCAGAATTTTTTTAGAAATCACTATATCCCACGGAGTTTATTGAAATAGTATGCTGATTCGGTTAAACCACAAATTCCAGGTGAAACAAGGTGGAAATCACAAATAGCTTGTTTAAAAACTTTTATTACTAACAGGCCTTTTTATCTTCAAATTGTGGATAATCACAAAGATGAAATTCATAACAACATTAAGTGTTTAGTAAATAATCTTCATATCTATAAAGAAGCCAAAAATATGTACAACCAACTGGAACCAGTTGCAAAAGCCCTTGCAAAGTTACAACACAATAATAATGCCAATATTGCTGATGCTTCTGAAATTTATCTAGAACTTCTTCAAAATAAGGAACTCAATCCACATTTGAACAAAGAGAAATCTAGCTTTGATAAAGCAATGACCCCTGTCCATTTTTGGCACACCTGATGAATTCAAAATATAAAGGTGAAAAGTTATCACAAGATCAGGAGGGGTTTGCTCATGAATATTTCCAGACTTTAAATCCAAAGTACTTACACAATACAGTTCAAGTTAGAAGATGCACCTTTTCTGAAGACATTTTTCTCCAAAGACATTACAAACACTATTTCACCTGCACTATGCTGGAAGAATTTCAGTAAAACAGTTATAGATGCAAAATTTCTCTAATTAATGGAACATCTTCAGGGATGCCCTGCATCATCAGCATCTCTGGAGCCTATTTTTTCTATTTCATCCAAAACAAGATTAGAAATAGACTGGGTTTACAAAAAGCCTCTAAATTAGTATTTTGTTATAAGATGCTAAAATCCAATGTGGAAGTGGAAGACGAAGCATATGAATACCATTACAATTGGTAAATGTTTGGAAATCTGTGTGGTGTGTAAATATTTAAATAAATGCACTGCACTGTCCATTTTTTTAGATCTTCCTTTTATTTTCTTTTTTTACCTTTCAAGCTATTTACTTAGAACTCAATTTTGATATTTTTAAAGGTTCTTTTGAATTTATATTTATGTTTTTAATAATCAGTTTTTCCCATGTGGGAAAAACATAGTATTTCCCAGGATGGTAAATACTGGTTTTTACCATGGTATTTACCGGGGGTGGGAAAAACCTTGCCAATCCTGTTACAGATAGTGTTAATTTGTGCGACATCATTTAACTTTCACAAGATTAATAAAGTCTCAACTATCAGCATTGAAATTCTAATGTCTTATCTTGAAAATTTATTAATTTCTAAAAGACATTAAGTTAATATGCAAAACATTGAAATTATTTCACATACCTGTATCTGCTTAATTTTAGAGTAGATGGCATTCCTATGTATTTATAATACTTGCTAGGCCGCAAATGGCACTATTAAGTATTATAAAACACATTTATTTTGATATCTTGTTTCTTGTAGCAAAACGCTACAATGTCAGCCATTGTTTTGCGTAAGCACATTAGCGAGTGGTGTTTTCACCTGAGTGAAGTAGCCTCATAAGGAAAAAATGTATCATGCTACTTTTACAGCACTGACTAATATCTAGTAACACACATTTGGATGACAGGATATTACAAAAATACTAAAACACATAATAATTTTAAAATTATAAAGGAACAAAAATACTTACGAAGATTCATCCTTTAATAGTTTTGACATTTTCTTATACCAAATATCTAAAAATAAATAATTACATTAATATTACATATTGTAAAAATATTGAAATGCTTTTTAAAGCTATGCAAATTATACATTATTCAAATAGTTATCAAACACTTAACAGATATAGGATAAATGTGCCAGTAATGCACACCCTCCAAAGTTTTTGGTTTTAAAAAAAAGAACCAATAAAATTTCAGCTTTTATTATTTTTTTCATAACTTTCCCTGGCACATTTTATAATCTGTGTTATTGTAGACAATGTGAATTAAACCAATCAGGAAGCAGAAATTAATGTTTCACAGTTCCATTGTCTTACACATCATATCACAGATACACCTTTATTAATAGTGTAATTTCAGTAATGATCAGAGTGCACAAAATGTTTTGATTTCACTGAAAAGCTAAATAATAAAATTTAATCTTTAAATTGTGCTTACCAGAATAAGATTTTTTTTATATATAAATAGCTGTTTTTAATGCATTTCAAGGAGTAAATAAAATGGTTAATATTAAACCAGGTTTTTTGTTTATAACTCTGATACTTCATTGAAACTCATATACTTCATTGAAACTCTTAATACTTCATGATTTAGCAATCAATCAAACCAATCATGAAGCAGGCAATGATCAAGGCTGAAAGACATAGAAAAACAAGGTTCTCAAGCCCTGAATATTCAAATAAAGACTACTTTTAATTCACACGAGTTGTTAAAAATTTATTATTTTCTGCCTTCAAAATTTAATTAATTATCTCTGACAAAACAACTTTGTACATAAAAATATACTATAAATATTATTACATTCATAGTAGTAATGAAATTACTAAATCTGCATAACATGAAATTCAAATGTCAGTTCTAGTTAAAACACTACTAGTAATACAAATGTCAGTTCTAGATATTAATATAAACTGACAAGTTGAAAAAATTAAATCAATATTCAACTTTCAATAAAAACACACATAAAAAAAACCCATTGCATCTGAAAATCCAGCACCTAATCCTTCCATATTAGGATGGCCAACCAGCCAACAACAAAACAAAAGATGTATGCTTGCAGTGAGTAGTAGTGTTAGATTATTAGTAGGGGCATGTTAAAGGTAAATTACTATAATTTATGATATAATTTTTAAGCCTAAATTTATATTTTAAGTGACTTGACTTCCACTTAAAAATTGCAAGCATTGCTATGCATTGCAAGCTGTTTTGCAACAGTTAAAAACGAATTTAAGATTAAGAATTCCAAATTTTAAATCTTCATAATTCCTAAACCACTTGACTGAATGAATTCCCGTTTGGTATCCTAAGGTGAAATTTAACAATAAAGCAAAAAATGTGTCAAAAATAGGTGTTCCAATTGAAAACTTAAGAGTTTCTTACAATTTATGTATAAAGATGATCCCCAAGTTTATTTTTAATGTAAATTGAAAGCACACATAATTTCTAGTTGTATAACATTTTGAAAATTCTTGGAAGAATTATTGTATTGACAATACCTACTTTATTTTGAACACTTTGACAATTTACAACTGCATACATGTCTCCAAAAGGCAAAATTGTAAAGTGTGTTCAATCCTATTGGGATAACCTGTTTGCCTGATTACTTTTTAAGTTAAATACTTATGAATGAAAGATTTGTGTTTTAAAAATAAATTTGATTGAATTCAGAAAGGGTGGGGGGGGGGGGGGGGGAGGTCTAGAATTAGCCATTTAGGAGAAAAACTCCGAAGATTAAAAAAAAATACTTAAATTACTTCATTTGAATGAGGATAACAGGCAATACAAAAGCTAACATTTTATTTAAAATCAGCAATCAAACAGTTTAAAAAAAAGGCTCCTTAAATTTTGATTGTTTTTTCAATGATTTATTGAAAAGGTGTGAAGACACAATAACAAAGCTTAGAGGTAGATCTTAAATTTTCACATTTTGAAAGAAGAAATGATGAAAAGGAAAAAGAACCTTAATATCATTTAACATAATGGTCTTGCCACAGTAGAAGAATTTTCAGCATCAATGAGCAGCACTAGTATAAAAAAATAAAATTTATCTGCAACCCCAACAATGCTGGACCAGACATGCTATCATAGAAAATAGTTGTAACTCATACAATAAGCAAAATGTGCATTCATAAAAAATTAAACTGTACACTAATCTGAAGACAGATAAAGCAGGTTTTAGCAGTCATTTTTAAGCAGCTCTCAAATCCAAAGTGGCTACTTTACGACAAAGTTTTTTAAAAATCAGTTTTGTTTACAAACACATGAAATTGGCGGATGTCCTTATTCAGAAACTATGTGATCTAAGAGTTTTTCATTTTTTGATAAAAGCACAAAATCTTTCATAAAATGCTGTAAAAATTGGCATTTTGAGCCAAATTTTTGGATGTTACAATGCGGGAGAAGGAAAAACTGCTGTTACGATATAACAATCGCTTATAACTCAAAATGTAATAATTTAATGAAAAAAAACTGATTACAAATCACTTCAATAATCACGCTTTTACTCTTAAAATGAGACAGAAAATTTTTCATTGTTCAGTGAGGAACAATATTTTTTCGAGAACCGCTTTAAGCTGTTATATTAATCTACAAGGATTAATATAATCTGTGCACTTTCTGCTAATGTGGGTCAGGATAGTAAAATAAAATAATCTTAGAACAAATAATGTCAGTTATTCCCAACTAACAATTCAAGAATAAAAAATAAGTACAAAGATTATGAGAGAAAATGAGGTTTATGCTTATTATTTATATGTACCTTAAGGGAGTCCAGGAGTCTTGAGAAAAATCAACTTTATCACAAAATGTACTGAATAAACTAAATTTAATTATAGTACTGAAAATGATTAAAATTGTATGAAAAAGATCATATCAGTTTTTAATAAAAACACAAAATTAAGATTGTCACTTTTAATATGTGTTTTGAAAAATTATTAATTTTTATATCCATATTCTCATTTAAAAAAAAAAAAAAAAAAAAAAAAAAAACAGAAATAACCCTTCGACTGGAAAGCATGACTTTCTCAATTTATGTTTAAAACAAATAAGGTTAAGGTTGTCTTCATAATGAAATTATACCAAACTCGAAAATTTTCAATACAAGCATATAATTTTAACATCATATTTGTTTTTTCCTGTAAAGTTTACCTTAAGATATCAAATAGAAAGTCATTCAGTCAAGTAGTTTAGGAATATGAAGGTTTAAAATTCGGAATTCCCAATGTTAAATTCATTTGTAATTGTTACAAAACAGATTGCAATGTTGATAGTTTTTTAAAGCATAACTCAAGAACTACTTGGGTGAATGAGTAGTAATTTTATATTATTATAATTAAAGATTCTAGAAATAGATTGCTGTTAAAAAATTCATAAAATACATTTATTTTATTTTTTCAAAAAATATTTATAAATATATACATTTTTGAAAAAATATGAATTGTAACCTATACATTTTTTAACAAAAATCGATTTATAAAGTCTTCAAATAAGTGAATTATATTAGAGCTTATTCTGCAAAGTAGTTCTGGAATCACGCTTAAATAACGACCCACATTGCAAGCTGTTTTGCAACAGTTAAAAATGAATTGAAGATTAAGGATGTTAAATTTTAAATCTTCATAAACTACTTGACTGAATGAATTCCCGTTTGGTATCCTAAGGTAAAATTTAACCACAAAGTGAAACATATGTCAAAAATAGGTGTTCAAATGAAAACTTCAGAGTTTGGTACAATTTCTGTATAAAGATGATCCCCAAGTTTATTTTTTATGTAAATTGAAAGCATACATAATTTCTAGTTGAATGGCTATTTTGGTTGTTTTCTAAGACAATTTAATGATTAAAATGCACGGGACATTATCTTTTTCTTTTGGCCAATTGCACCTTAAAACAGATTTATTTGTTAGTTTAACCTTTATTTATGAAATTGGCCATCATATGAAATTAGATAGCACTCAACTTAAGATGTACTGTATTTACGGGAATACCCGCCACATCCATTGTAAGCACCGCACCAATGAAAATCTGTTTAAAAATAAAAGTATATTCACTTAAGCGGCATACCTATGAAAATCTATTTTTTTTTTTAAACATATATCCACATAAGGACACAAAGGGAGGCCACACCCAAGGAACTCAAATTTATTTATAAACATTTTCACTTAAAAACTACAAAAAACTGAATTAAACTAATAATTAAATATAAAGAAATATCATAATATTATCATTATACAGAGAGATTTTTTTTTAAGTTGTGAAAGTAAAACACTATAACAAAAGAACCACTGATCCAAATGACCTGAAATTTCACCAGTATGCTCCCAAAGCAATGGGAATTTTTTAGGCATGGTTAAAATAAAAACTTAAAATCGCACCGACAGATGGCGCTGTAAGGTAGCAGAAACAAAGAATATCGTATGTGGGAGGAAAACAATAGACGGTACTTTGAGAAACCATCTTCCGTAGGCCCTCTGTCATCATTGGACCTTTTCTTAAATTCTTAAGTGTCCTAAATCTCCTAAGAGCAGTTGCTGCGCTGTCATTATTCTGATAATACAGTTTCACTAACAACGCATGGTCCGTCAATGGCGCAGTCATTGCGAGGATTTCCGTAGAATGATGAACACGAGGTGTGCCTACCTTACGTTTTTATTGTCAATGTGCATGTGCCGTGCGCAAGTTCGTCTCCCGACTTTACTGCATGTACAGCGTCATCTGTCGGTGCAATTTTAAGTTTTTTTTAAACCATGCCAAAAAAATTCCCATTGCTTTGGGAGCATACTGGTGAAATTTTAGGTCATTTGGATCAGTGGTTCTTTTGTTATAGTGTTTTACTTTCACAACTTTAAAAAAAATCACCCTGTATATACATATAAATATTTTCACTTAAGTGCCGAGAAAAAATATATATAAAAGAAAATCATATAGAGACTTTGCCAAAACCACTTTAGCATAACTAGCAGTACAGTGTTCCTGCTTTTTCTCTTTTTAAAGGGATGAGGGCAATCCCGTTTGACAAAAGACACATTAGATTTAACGTATGCAAATGCCGAAAAAATGTAAACAAGTGAAACATTACTGAAAAATGTTATGTAATAAACTATATAGTTATATAAAAACATTTTAAAAATACGTAATTTTATGTTAACTCCTCAGACTACTGCTAAAAGCAGCTTTTCATTACCAGAGCAATAACCAAACACAGAAAAATACAGTACAAAACTTATACATCTGAAGTTGTTGATCTAATTCTGATAATGTTTGACAACTTTTGAATCCAGAGAGTTGATTAAACAAAACAAAACAAACCACAGATAACTCTCTCCTGTATCCTTGCAGTAGCCTTTTTGTGGTGGTTCTCTAATTTTCTAATAACTGATTATTTTTTAATAAAAGTTTGTTACATAGCCTAATTTACTATTATTGCAACTTGCTGAAAATTTGAACAAATTTCGTTCATTGACACTGGAGATATCAATTATAGTTGTTTTTTCTGTTTGTTTGAAACTCAATTTATTTTTCCTGCATGCCGGGTCAATAAAAATTTTGTATGGGCCGGGCAAAACTTTTATACCGTGCTGGGCCAAAAAAAATTTTGTACGGTTCGGACCAGGCCGAGGTTTTAATTTTTGTACCAGGCCGGGCTAGGGCCAAAATTTTTGCTTTCATGCCAGAACAATAAAATTTTTGTATGGGTTGGGATGAACTTTTATAACGGGCTAGGCCAAATTTTTAACTTTTATACCGAACCGGCCCCTAAATTACAGTAATGAGAAGATACACTAACTCTAGAAACAAGATAAATTTTAGCAATTTTTTAAGCACAGTATTTCTTATTAAGTTGTTATATTAATCAGTAAAGTCTAAAATAATCTGCAAGATACGCTGCTGTGCTGCACTGTTTCTGCTACTGGGTGTGCAGAAGTGCTGGCCTTTTTGTTTTAAAAGACCAGGCTGGCTGGCCTTTATTAAAAAAGACTAGTCAGTTAAAAAAAAGCTGATCATTATTGTCTTTTTTCTTTAAATGTATATTGTATTACTTACATTTAACGTCTATATTGTTAATTTATCTGTTTTTTCTGTAATGAGGACCTTGGTTCTTTTCTAAAAATCTTGGCACAATTTGGGCCTAAAGTGAGATTTGCAGCCTCATTATATAAACAGCCTTCGAAACAATACTGATGAAATATTATGCTTGTTTATATATGCATTTTACAAAAATTGCTTATGATTGCGTGCATCACTGCCATTGAACTAAGCCAGATCTTTTCTAGACAGGATTCATGCCCTATATTATGAAATCCCATCAAAGAGCAGGTGCAGGGCTACCATTTCAAAAAAAATTTTATATAGTCACTTTAGTAACCTTCAAAACCAAAAATAGTAGCAAAAATAAAGCAAAGTAGTAGTAAAACTACAGCCAATTTAGTAGCAAAATAGTTGCACATAAAATATTATCCAAAATGGTTGCTGTGCTCAGATAAGGGTAGTTAGTGATTTTCCTTTTACATTTTTTTCTCACTTTTCATTGACCTTTCCTTGAAAGAGATTAAATTTTCATGACTAGTGATACAACATTTCATATACATTCAAAACTGTTTTCAGAGTATTATCCAATTATTATCTAACCAAAATTGTGAAAAGTATTTCCTTTCTAGTTTTCCAGACATTCGAGTTTGCTTCAACTTTTCAATTAAAACATATACAACTCTTGGTAGTTGCAGATATAATGAGGATATTTCTAGTATTTTGTTGATAAACTTCTTGAAAGCTTTCCCCTAAACTGCAATATAAGGGAAGGTTTCACTTTTCTTATGTTTCTGCTTACTTTTGAAATGACAGCTTTTGTATATACTACAAAGTTAGAATTATTAAGCTCTGATTCAGAGTGAAGCACCAGCATCATTCCATATGTTGTATGTATGGAAATGATCAGAAAACTTATTTACAAGCAGAAATTTCAAGTGGGTGGAAATTTAGATGACTGATATTTATCATTACTATAAAATATCAAATTAAAAAAATGAAAAATTAAGAGTTGCAAAGATTTTAAACTATTTGTTATGGCAGAAGTGGGAGGGTGGTAGAAATTTTAGGATGAGGGGATATTTTAGATGATTATTTATTTATTGTTACTAGACAGCAACGGATATGGCAATTTTTTTGTAGTAATAAAAAGTTTTAATTCAGTATGGTGAAGGAAGCAAAAAAAATTATAATATTATTTATATTATATAGTTTAAAAAAAAAGTCATAATTTATTTTAAAAAATTAAATACATTATATGACTGGTTATTTATTTAATGTCACTTGACAGCAACAAATAGGGCAGAAGATTTTTTTCTTCTAAATAAAAATTTTAAACATTTTTGTATACTGGGGTAGAAAGGGGTGAGAAGAATAAATTTGGGCAGGAGAGGGGGGATAGTTGCTTATTTATTTATTGTTATTAGTGAACAAGAATTAAGGACATGTTAACTGATGAAATACAAAAATATTTATCATCACCAACATCTACGTTTTCGTTTATTAAATATGGAATTAATTGTATGATACATATCGTAAAAATATTCAAAACAAAATATTGCATTAAAAATCATCATTAAAACAATTTCTTTGCATAAATTGTTTTAACAATATTGTAAGAATGGATAAATTAACATAATATATATTCTTTATATAATTGAATTGTGATAAATATATTAAAAAATGCATTAAAAGTTGAAAAACAAATTACTTGAAACCTTGTAATTGTCTTCAAAAGTTAAACGAAATGAATAAAAGGAAAATTTTATTTATTCTGATATTATCAAGAAAGTCATTGCAGATGATTTTTTTAATTAAATATTTTTTATATGTGTCATAAATTTTCTCTCTCATTTATGGACAATTTTTGCATTTCTAGTTGAATTTTTCTGTATGACATCAACAGCATTTTTACTTGTTAGAATAAAAAAAAAAATAAGAAATTGAAATGTAATCCATTTTTTATTTGTGCAAATAAAAAATTATCCTGAGTTTGAACTTTACAGTTAAATATATTTAGAGGACATTAAAATTTATAACTGGTTAAAACTTGCATATAAGAATTATTGCTTTAATATTTTATTACTCCTTTAGTGATATGCTATTGGAATTACATAATCATACAAACGATTTGAGATGAAAAATATTTTGTATAAGTTGCATAAAAAATATAAATTTTTATTTCAAATTTTATAAAGTAAAAAAAAAAAAAAGTTTTTCAGAATGGTTATTAAATATAAAAGGTAAAAAATAATACATTTAAAAAAAATCCAGACATAAATTAGTTTTGAGCTTCGTCAATAGAAATACTGATTTCAAAAATGCAGAAAAAATATAAAATTTCATGAAACATTCAAAAATGTACATATATATTAGGAAAATATCAAAAAGCTCAAAGATACAGAATTCATAATTCTGCATAAAAATTGTAAACCATCAAAAATATAAAATTAATTAAAAAGAAAAAAGGCACAGGACCCTTGCCTCCGAGACTGGATATGCAAACCTTTGACCTGAATAGTTAGGGGTATGACCCCCATAACATACTTTAAAAGCATCAAAATCTGTACGCATCATGTTTGGCAGTTCCCTTGTTAATCAGATCCATTCACAATAGCACAGGAATGCCACTCAGAAAATAATAAAAAAAATATGCATGAAAGTAAAATTTGTGACATTTTCCACAACATTTATAAATGAATTTTGTAAACTATGCTGTATGGAGTTTACAAAAAATACATTGACAAATTTCTTAAGTTGAAATGTTTTATAGTATTTTCTGTAATGAATACATAACTGAAATGAAATGCATTGAATATTGAACTGCATTTTCATAGTTAAGTTGAAGAAAACAACTGTCAACTTGTACAGTTTTATAGTACATTAAAATTATTTCACCCAAATATAGATGCAAGAAATGTAAAGAGATTTTATTTCCTTTTAGGTTTTAGATTTTAATAAAATAAATTCAGACATTCAGATTGTGGATGGAGAAAAATCCAACACCTTTTTTGTCAGGACCAATTGATGGAATTTATGATTTATTTCCGTAACCGATAGATGAAATATGTGATTTCTTAATGCGACCTCTTGATAAAATTCAGGAGTTTTGCATGATCGTTCGACAAAATTCATGATTTTAATGCGTGATCATTTGACAAAATAATGATTTTTTTCTGCATTTGTTTGATGAAATTTGACTTTTTTTCTCGAGCAGTTGAAGAAATTTTCACTTTTAAAGAGACGCCACTCAGAAAATAACAAAAAGGTGGAAATTATGTGTGAAAGTAAAATTTACAGCATTTTTCACAACATTTATGTGTGAATTTTGTGAAGCATCAAAAATATAAAATTAATTAAAAAGAAAACAGGCACAGGATAGGACAGAACCCTTGCCTCCAGGACTTGAAATGCAAATTTCAAGTGTGAACTTGAACAAGAACAACTTTAAATTCTCTGTGTCATGGAGACCTTGTTCAGAACATCAAACAAATGTGTATTTGAAGTGCATGCTGAACTTTAACCCCCAATTTCTCAAAAACTATGGCCCATTTAAAGGAAATTTATTATACTGAATATAAAATAAATACATTAACAAATTTCTGATGTCTAAATATTTTATAGTATTTTTTGTTACATTCGTTTGTCGTTTGACAAAATTCGTGATTTTACTCCGAAATCATTTGACAAAATTAGAATAGATTCTGGAATAGTATGACAAAATTTGCGATTTTTTTATGCAACCTCTTGATGAAGTTTGCGATTTTAGACTGCGATCATCTGACAAAATTCGTGATTTTATTCCGCAATCGTTTGACAAAATTTGCAATTAATTTCTGCGATTGTTTGACTTTTTTCTTTGTGACCGACTGACGAAATATAAAATTTTTCCCATGACCAATTGATGAAATTTAAGATTTTTTTTTCTGCGACCTCTTTATGAAATTTGCGAGTTTTTCCATGACCATGAAGAAAGTTGCAATTTTTTCTCCGTGACTTCTTGACAAAATGCACAAGCTTTTCCACGACCATTTGAAGAAAGTTGCAATTTTTTTCTCGAGCAATTGACCTAATTTTATGAATTTATTCATTGATCATTTGGTGTTATTATGGCTTTTTTCCCCGGCAAACATCAACCCTTTTTTTTTTTTTTTTTTTTTTTTACAATTCTGCAGAAATTGTGGATTGATTTAAAATAAAACAAGAAAAGTGGAACAGTGGCATCCTTCCTGATAATAGGCAGAATGGAGAGCAGAACTTCGTCCTTTGCAACTAATGCGCATCTATGGGAAAATGCACTGCTGTGAAGGGTAGTGATCATACAGGGTAGTGAGATGAAACTCAAAGAAGTCATATTGTTTAATGCACATATTTTTTATTTATGAGCAATAGAAAAAAAAGTTGATATCGTACAATTATGGAACAGAATCCCTGGAAATCATGGGTTTGATATATGAAAAAAGCAGAAATCGCAGATTTTACAGAAAAGCGGAAATCGCAAAATTTATTTTTAAAAAAAGCTGAATTCCACCTTTAGGCAGAAAACTGACATCCCTTTAAGTAATCACAAAGCATATTTTGACTGTACTGACAAATGTGGAAATGTCTTTCGTGATTTCAAGTTAACACACAACTAAATTCTCAAAACTTTTCACAATCATTCTATTCTGGAGAGCTCAGATTTGAATGAGAAAACTTGGGTACCAAACTTACTTGTGCTATCTACTGAGCTGAGTAAACA
This sequence comes from Maratus michaelseni, assembly GCA_963931845.1. NCBI lineage: Eukaryota > Metazoa > Arthropoda > Arachnida > Araneae > Salticidae > Maratus > Maratus michaelseni. The sequence continues at coordinate 21,291,736 of OZ007599.1, read as the reverse complement.
TATAAAAAATGAAGAAATGTGAAATGAAAATAAAAGTAGTTAATTGACATTTCAATTTTGGCTAATACAAAACAATTCTTAATTGACTGTATCATTTTTAAAAAATTTGGTGTTGAAAAAGTTGGGGGGGGGGGGGCATGCCCAAGGCTATGCCTATGGTAACAACTATTGATAAGAAAGTTATGATGCATATTTTAAATAGCAAAAATTCACATGACATGTACAAGAAATTACATGCTATTTTTGAGAGAGATATTGAACAACAAAAGTGTAACTTAAAAGGGAGCCACTTTTGGTGCAGCTCACACCTAGCATTGAGACCCAGTGCATTTTAAAGCCTTATATTATAAAGTTTGAGAATTAATAAAAAATTTCTGTTAAAATTAATTATTTTTATTTTACAGCAACATAACTTTCTGAAAATGCAATTTTTGAGACCACTTATCGGACTACTAACGTAGAATTTTTTTATTTTTTTTTTTAAGCAGTTAAAAATACAAATTAGTCAAAAAGTTAAAAAAAATAAAAAAAAAGTTTAAAAATTCCTTCAACAACATGCAAATTTGATTTTGAAAAATTATAACATTATATTTACATTTTTGGCAGGGAAAAAGTTGGCTTTATTCTTTACCATAGAATTTTTCCTGACAACCCTGGCCGAATGCCATTGCTGCTTGTCCTGTGTGAGCAGTGGTTTGGATTAGTGCCATATTTGGACTTAACTCACATTTGGCATGAAATTAACAATTAAAAATCCAATAATAAACAATTAAAAGTATAAAAAATATATAAAATATGATTTTAACAGAGAAATTTTATCAGTCCACTATTTTTTATGTATGGGGCTACAAAATGCATCAAGTCTCGATGCTAGGTGCGAGCTGCACCAAAAGTAGTTCCCTTATTGGTATAATTTTTTTCAATTGCAGTTTCAGCACAAAATCAGATAGCACTTCACACATAAGTTGGTTAGAGAACATTCCTTTTAAACTGAAGGTCCTTAGTACACAAATTGATGACAAAATGGTAATGTCCAAAATTCTATCCATGCTTCCAGAACAGTATAAACATTTTAGAAGTGCATGGGAATCTATTATCATGTGGAAAAAACTGGCAAATTTAACAGCTAGACTATTGAATGAAGAGTCATGTACAAAAAGTTTAAATAAGAATGAAGAGCCAGTTGCTTTGAAAATACTGGAGAAAAGATGCTTCAAATATAATAGTTCTGATCATCGAGCAAGATCATGTGGCAAAAGTAAAAAATTTTAAGAACAGAGATGTTTTAAATGTGACAGCAAGTTTCATTTGGCTAAAGATTGTAGAAGTAAAAATAACTGTCCTCTGTGTAGCATTTGTAAGAAAGACAATCATTCTGAAAGAGGTTGTTAGTTTTGCTAAAATGGAAAACAGGCTGTTTCCTTCCTTGCTCAAGAGTGTATCAGTACAGGTTTTATTAATAAATGGGTAGTAGATTCAGGATCTTCTTATATGGTGAATAATAAAATAATGTTACAAAATCCTGTGAGGTTTCTACTGAAATTGGATTGGCAAAGAAACCTGAAGTAATGAAAGATCTGTGTTTTGGAAAAATAGAAGCTGACAGTTGCCCATTAACCCAGTTGCCAGTATTCTGTGTCACAGTTAAGTAAAAACTTATTATCTATCAATCTAATTACAGAGAATGAAGGAGAAGTAAAATTTTTAGAAGATAAAGTAGAAATTTTGAAACATGGAAAAATTGCTTTGGAAGGCTATAAAAAGGAAAAATGATTGTATGAAATAGACTTAAATCAACAAAAGGAAGCTTTGATTTGTGAACAGAAAAATCCAACTTTGTGGCATAGAAAACTTGGACACTTAAGTAATAAAAATATAAAAACATTATTGAAAAAGTCAACTGGCATAGAGCTAACATATGACAACATTAAAATGATTGAAGATCCATATGACATTTGTCTTAGAGCCAAACAGACTAGATTTACATATAAATCACAAAGAATAAAGGCAACTAGAATATCAGAACTGATCCATACCAATGTTTGTGGCCTAATAGAGTTGAGCACATGAGACAGAAAAAGGTACTTTTTAACATGTCTGGATGATTACATTCATTTTTTCATGGTCTTTCTAATAGAGAACAAGTTTGAAGTTGTAGATGTTCTCAAGCAATATGTTGAAGAAGTCAAAGTTAAATTGTTGCTCTGTGTCTCTAAGTTATGCTGTGACAATAAAGGAGAGTGTGTTTCTCACAAGTTAGTTAATTTGTGCAAATCTCAAGTGGTTGTTTTGGATTATGCCGTTCTACATACACCATAACTAAATGAAAATGCAGAATGAATGAATCAAACACTCTTTGAAAAAGTCACAGCTCTAATTTTTGACTATTGAGTTGAAAAAGAAATGTGGGATTAACTACAGATCCACCTCCTCAACAGAAGTCCAACTGAGGCTGTAAGTGTTACACCTGCTGAGATGTACTCCAAATGAAACCAAATTTATCCAGACTACAAATATTTGATAGTATAGCTTATGCTAAAGTACTCAGTTGACTGAAGAAATTGGATAGTCAAAGTAATACACTCATCTTTGTTGAATATGTTGTGAATGGCTACAGCAGCCATACTCAACCTGCGGCCTGCGGGCCGCATGTGGCCTGGCGACCTTCTATGTGTGGCCCGAAATACATTTCTCCCTATTTATAAAATTAATTGAGATATGCATAAAAAGTTTTTAATATTTTCACTGTTCTTTTATATATTTTCATCGGAAGACAATTTCCTGATATTTATAATTACAAATTTAAAATTACCTTGAAATATCTTAAATGACGTTTCCTTAGTCATGAGTTTCCTTAGTGTGAATAAGTCCTTTTTACATGTAGTTTTACTTGTGCTATAGTAGTGTATACATTTCTTAATCCTGAACACTAAACAAACATTATTCCAAATTAATTTAATTTGCACCCTATATTGCTACAGTTAAAAAAAAGTTTGCATTGAGAAAAAAAACTGATTTATTAAAAAAAAATCCTTTGGAATTTTTTTTTTTTTTTTTTTTTTTTTTTTTTTAGAATTTGGAATTGCTGCATTGTTGTTACGTTTATACTTATAATATAGCTAATTAGGCTTATTAGGGTTAAATATTTGTCACAGAAAATGTTTTATACCGCTATTTAAAAAAAAAAAAAATCTTTGCGGCATTTGCAATAGAAATTTGTATAATTTTATATTATTATAAAAGTGTGTTGCAGTCCGCCAAACGTTGCAAATATATGTTTGCGGCCTGCGAGAAAAAAAGGTTGAGTATGGCTGGGCTACAGACTATGGGATCAGAGAACTAAAAAAATACAAATTTCATAAAATGTGCTATTCTTGAGCCTAAATTTGATAAACAGAATGATAGGCTATCACCAACTGTTTCAATTTTCAAGATGACAGTACTAAAGATGAGGAAAACTCTAACAACATATTACAAATTGCATCAGAAAAACAAAGTACCGTATTGTCGGGAATATGCGCCGCACCCATCATAAGTGCCGCATCATTGAAAAATCGGTAAAAATGAAATAGTCACGATAAAAAACGATCAGCAAAATTGGATTAAAAGTAACAAGAATAGCGATAAAATCTTACAAGATATATGAATTAACAATAAAACACAGGTTATCTGAAAATACAATAGGAAAAAAAATCGTATGAAAAAATTCAATTTATCAAAATTGTCTATGCTTACTTTGAAGATCGATGCTTTCAAGAATATTAGGCTTGAATTACTAATTAAAAATTCATAGAATTTCCCTTTAGAAAAACACATTCTTGGTTTATTGTTAATAATAAAGGTAAACAGAACATAAATAAAACGCAAATAAAACATGCCATAATCAAATACCAAGCTGCCGGTTTTAACTGATAAGATTCCATATTTAAATATATACCACAGCCATTTTTAAGACGACTGCTTACGAGATTGATTAGTTAATCAAAACAAAAACGCAGCTTTAAACAATCGAGGTAAGGCGTAAATATACTTTGCCAAACATACACATGCCAATGAAAACCCTTTTCTAGAAAAAACACGGAAGTGATGCGTGGCCAAAACATGAATAATCAGGAGATTGGTCAATCAGACAAAGACTTGTCTGGCGCCATCTCTCGGAGCGAAAGCATACTACGCCAATCGATTATTCGATTATCGTTTTAATCGAACATCGCCGTATTCTGTGTGCTTATGAAGTAAATATAATTTATCAACTATTGTAAAGTATACAGTAAATACTTTTAAAGAGTGAGCTATTAATATTGAACAGAAAATAGAGAAATATAGGTAAGTTACATATATTTTGACTATAGTAATTACATTTTTACAATAAAGATATATTGTGATATGTACTGTTTATGAACTTTATACTGAGATTAAATGAATGTAAATAAAGGTGAAATATGAATGAATGTTAATGAATCCATGTGTTTAAAAGTGTATTTGAGGCAGTAAGACTAAAAAAAATCATGAAATGAAGGCTTGTTTTTCACAATATCGAGATTTTGCTATGTTGAGAAAAAAAAATCATTGTACCCGCCGCCCTTGCATATGCGCCGCATCGCCAATATTTTGAACTTTTAAACACGTATGCGCCGCGGCGCTTACTCCCGAAAATACGGTATTAAAGAATTTGGATGGGAAAAAAGAAACCTCCTGTTTAACTTGTTGATTATGCTGTACTTACATACAAAGAAGCCATTTGTGAAACAGATAAAGAATTGTGGAAATAGGTTATAGAAGATGAAGAGAAATCCTTAGAAGGAAATGAAACTTTGGCAAGTAGTTGATAGAAATGTGGCAGAAAATAAAAAGATATTTTGTAATAAATGGATATTTAAAATTAAAGATAATGGCAAGTACAAAGCACGTTTGGTTGTGAACAAAAATATGGCATTGATTATGAAGAAACTTACAGTCCAGTAGTGAGCATCATTCCACTGAGAATTATTTTTGAATTAGCATTGAAGAAACAATATAAAATGGTGAAATGTGACATAAAAACAGCTTTTTTGTATGGGAAATTGGATGAAGAAATTTATATGAGTATGTCAACTTCAAAAAACATTATATGGGCTAAAACAAGCACCTGTAAAATGGAACAAAAGATTAACAGATTTTTTTTTTTAGGGAAAGTGGTTTTGTACAAATTAAATCTGAACAGTGCATTTTTATAACCAAAGATAAGAGTATAATATTAGCTATTTATGTAGATGACTGAATTCTAATTGGATGTAATCATCCAAGATTAGTTTACTTTTTTGAGAACTTAAAAAAAAATTATGTAACTTATGATGAATCCATGCACATTTCTAGGTATGAATTTAAAACTAAGCAATGACACACTAAAAATCCATCAAAAACCGTATTCAAACCAAAGGGTTAGTAAGATTTCGAACGTCAGATGTAAATGAAACAAGTACACCTCTGTTACAAAATGGAATAATCAACTGTGTTAAAAAAACAGAAAGTAAAGTACTGAAGCAGAGTAAATTGCAGCAAATGGATGTTGTAAAGAGCTTATTTGTTTTAAAACTTTAATTGAAGAAATTACTAATGATAAAATTTCTATAATTTCTATCTGAGGGAATTCCTGCATTTTCAAAAAAAAAAAAAAAAAAAAAAAAAAAAAATTGAAAAAAAATTGAAAAAATAATAGTAATTTAAAATTTTCTTTCCATGTTTGTTTCTAAAATACACTTCACATCTCTTTATTTTACTTATGTCTTAAAATAGAATTCTCTTAAAAATATTTTTGTTTACAGCCAATTTAAGTTGTTTTACAGAAATGGAAAAATATGGGCAAATGGCTTAGAAGGTTAAACATAGATAAAAAGAGTGCTATAAATACAAGGTGTTTCAAAAAGAACCACCCAATTTGAAATGCATATATTATGAAAAATATTGAACACAGACAGTTAAAATTAATTTTATATTGCATGGCTAATCATAAAGTTTTTTTACAAACCAAATTAAAGGTGCTCAATATATCCACATTTTGATGCACAGCATATGTCTATAAAGCAGTTGAATTAGTCCCAAACTTTTGAGAGCAAGTCTGCATCCACTGCTTCCATGGCTGCTGTTATGCATATCTTCAGTTCAGCTAATGTAGCTGGAAGGGGAGGCACATAAACATAGTCTTTTATAAACCCCCACAAGAAGAAATTGCACAGTCAGAGGTCCGGCAATCTTGGACGCCAATGATGTTTAACTGAATCATCAGGTCCCATATGGCCGGGCCAATCCAACTGCATGAAACTCAAGATTTCCCTCTTTCTACCTATACATTATTCAATCAAAACGGATTAAAAGCTAAATAGTTATGAATTTTTCAAATCGGATGATTCTTTTTGAAACACCCTGTGTAATTAAAAATGGGGTTTAAGTAAGAAGTAAACATATACAGTAGAAGATCTTTATAACGCATTTCTATATAATGCAATTCTCTATATAACGCACAACTTCTGAGAAGTAAACAAGGAATTTTGCAGTAAAGAAGTGCTTACAGCCCACATTGTAGAAATATTACTACCTTCTAGAGGACTCAGTTTCAAACATTATTTCATCTTTATCTCCCTAATTAAGAGTTTTTTAATGAAAATGTTGCTATTATTAAATTAAAAAAAATTCAGAAATAAGTAATATAATGATTTTGTCCAAGCATATTTGGATCATTTTTATATAATTTAACAGTGTGTGAAATGATCTATAGTATGCAAAAATTTATAATTTGCACAAGTTTTGGTCCCAAGTAATGCAACATAATGACCTTCTACTGTATATTGATATGTTCTAGGCATATTTTGCCATGTTTACAAGGTAAGTTTTAATGATGTATGAAATGATCGATATAACACAGAATTCTATATAACACAAAACCTTGTATTTTTAAGTTTATGTTATAAAGAGCTATGTAGATGTAAGATTTTACTTTATAAAACAGGGATCTGTTTAGAAAGAAATTGGGTCCTTTAAAGGACCCTTCACAAAATTTTTCATTTCAAAACAGGACCCTTCACAAAATTTTTCCTCTTAAAACAGGACCTTTCACAAAATTCTTTGTCTTAAAAATAGGCTTTTTACAAAATTTTCCATCTTTAAACTGAACTTTTTACAAATTTAATCATTTAAAAGTAAAATCTGACCTGTCACTTTTACATGTATAAAGAAAATATGTGTATTTTACATCCATATATTTTCTTTAAAATGTATAAACAAGAACCTGAATATAATGATCATTTCAAGTTCACAAAATTACGAATAGATTTTTCACAAATATGAAAAGCTGTTCACAATTTCACAAAAACAGAGCCCTGGGGAAAAAGTCTGGACAGACCCCTGTAAAAGAGAAATTAGATGAGTGTTTCATTAATATAAAATATTGCCCAACTGATATTCAAATTGCTGATGTAGGCTATTGTATATTTACTAAGACCAAACAAATTTGAAAAATTTAAAGCTGAATTAGTAATGCAATATGTATATGTTTGAACTAAGAATTTATTATGTCTGCATGTATAATTGAACTTTACCTACTGATTTTATTACTTTGCATGTGAAAAAAAATTATAATGTAATGTTTTATATATGTAAATGTACAAGTTAAGATGACACTGACTTTAAGGGAGGGCTTGAAAACTGAATTAATATTTAAGGGAGTGCATTAGAAAATAACTATTATTTATATGTATGTGGCAACACTGAGTTTATCTTGTCAAATTGGCAACAGTGTTTTCAGTTGTTACTGGTAAAAATGTGTGCATGCCGTGCCAGTGATATGTATTCTGGAAATGTCAAATATATTAGACTACAAATTTTGCTAAAATATTTTTTTTTTGTAAATAAATGTATACATTTTTTTAGTCATGTAGCTGGTTTAAAACTCGACATTAGACATCCCAATTTGAAAAATTAATTCTGTGTGAATGATTATTGTTTGATTTGTAAATAAAAAATAATTACTTGCATATCATCAGAAAACTTCTTTTTCAGTAGCTAATTTTATTAAAATTAATGGCTATTGATCGAGTTTCATCTTTACAATTTATACACAGTCAAACATTGTTAGCATCAAATCGTTTAATGTGAAATTTTTCTTAAAACAAATTATTAATGCAGTCCCAACAGATAAGATGATACTATTATTTTAACAGTTAACATAAAAAAAAATTCACGCACTTTTGGATTTCATGTAAACAAGATTCAACTGTAATTTCATTATATGGTGTTTTTCACTAAATTCAAGAGTAATTATCAACATTTGATAAAATTTTGTTTCTGATTTGCTAGGAATTTTTTGTTTTAATTTTGTTTTACATGATTAAGTTATTTTTATATTAATTTCTAAATATAGTAATAATAAAAAATGCTTTATATCAGTTTTACAGTCGTTTAAATTATTATAATCTTGTAGATAAAGAACTTCTATAATTTTCAGGTTTGTCTGATTTTTTTCCACTCTGGAAAAAAAGGGCAGGAAAAAAACGTCCCAGACAAAATATCATTTTGTCTACTTCGTCCATTTTATCCACTTTTAATAAACTGAAAACTCTAAATTAAAAATTCAGAATTTAACAATATTAAATAAATATATTGATTCTTCCCATTTAAGAAACAACTTTTATATCAAAACATCAGGTATATATATTTATATACGCAACAGTATAAAAAATATTTTGCGTGAAAATGAAAAACTAAGTTCAGTTCATCTAGAAGCTTTTTTATGTAAACATGTTTATAAATAAAATGTATATCAATATTAAGTTACAATGTATTTTAAATTTAATATATGCAATTGTAAAACATATACATTTGCAGTCAATTTTAATTTGTTTATCTGTCTTATGGAAGTTCCATTGCAATTAATAATCAGTTTACAAAATTAAAAATAACAATAAAAAATTTTTTAATGTTTAACAGCCTCAAATCTTATTAAAAAAAGAAGTCATATGATGAAATAACAAGTTAATGTTAATTAAGAAAATGTTACATTAAAATGAAACCTGTGCTTGTAATGACATTAATAATTTAATATATGCATAAACACATTCAGTATATACACATTTTACTATGGGGAACATCAATAAGAAGTAGAAAAATGTGATAAAAATTTTCTTTTAGTTAAAAATATCAAATGCAAAATAACTAGGAAATAATAAAGAAATTAACAGAAATGCATAAAATACATACTATGAAATTTTGTTATTCAAGATACACAAAGGTTGCAAAATATTTAATAGTCGTCAAATGCTTCAGGATCAGGAGCAAATTGTTTGTCTTTAGAATTTAACATTTTATAAGCCATTAAAAATTTTGTAGCAGTTTGTAATCCAATCTTATTTCTAAGTTTGTTTTGAATTATGCTGAATTGGAAAAAATATGTTCAATGCTTGCTGATGAGGCTAGAATGAAAAAGATGACATGGCAAAATTTGAAATATTTTCTAAGTCACTGTATCTTTTCAGTGATACCCACCATTCTGCTGATGATAGATTATTTATGATTGCATCAGAAAAATATGTATCAGGAAATGGAAATCGCCTTAATGGAAAATTTAACAGTCAATGGCAAAAAATTTTTTATCAATGTCATTCACCCATTTCCTTGCTATTTCTTCTTGGTCATTAGTAAGTTTTCACCCATGTATTTTGGATGCAGCATGTATGATAAAATGTGAGCTGGCGTGATACAGTCATTGAATCTTTTCTGTAAACATTTATTATAAATTCAGGGGTCTGTCCAGACTTTTTTCCCATGGTCCTGTTTTTGTGAAATTGTGAACAGCTTTTCATATTTGTGAAAAATCTAGTCGTAATTTTGTGAATTTGAAATGATCATTATATTCAGGTTCTTGTTTATACATTTTAAAGTAAATATATGGATGTAAAATACACATATTTTCTTTATATATGTAAAAGTGACAGGTCAGATTTTACTTTTAAACGATTAAATTTGTAAAAAGTTCAGTTTAAAGATGGAAAATTTTGTAAAAAGCCTATCTTTAAGACAAAGAATTTTGTGGAGGGTCCTGTTTTAAGATGAAAAATTTTGTGAAGGGCCCTGTTTTGAAATGAAAAATTTTGTGAAGTGTCCTTTAAAGGACTCAATTTCTTTCTAAACAGATCCCTGAAATTCCAAGCTATTCACATTTCAAAAGTGTCAAGAATTCATTGGTTACATCTGCAATAGTAGAGGAATCTCTCAGTAGCACATCCAGTGAAATACTGATGGGTTTCAACAGAGTGATTAGATGTTTCACTTCTTTATATAAAGCAATATTGTTAAATATATTCCTTATGTTTGTATCTACTTCTTCTTCATGTTCAATAATGTTCAAGAAAACCTCTTTGTTTTACACATACATCTCCAAGCATTTAATTACCAACATGTAATTAACATTTTTTTTTATTTATCAGATTATGATGAATATGCAGTCATTCTTTTTTAATTAAATGATTAATTGAAAAAATATATTTTATTATTAATAAATAATGTAGGAATATAATTCTATTACATCGTAGCAATACTTTTATATATCAAACATATGGAAAATCAGCAGATTTTCATTTTGTGCATTTCATCCAATTTCTTCTGGCATCCCGGACTTTTTACAAAAAAGTGGACAAAGTAGCAACCCTGATAATTTTAAATTAAAAAAAGTATTTGTGCTTTTCTTTAAAGTTGCATATAATGTTACAGTTATGTTTAAAATGAATTAAGCAATTGCAACTAAAAATTTTAATTTGACACCTAAGATATTTACAGATGGTGTCATTTGATGCCCCAATTTCTATAAGTGGATGAGAAATCGCATATAGTTTTGGCGAATTTTACTATTTATTAACTTCATGAACTTCGTGAAAACGGTCATGAAAAAATCTAAAAATCTTGTCAATCACTCGCAAAATAAAACTGCAAATTTTGTCAATTGCATGACAAAAGGATGTCTATAAAAATCAAAATATATATACAAGAAATTTGGAGAGGTGTTATTTTCTTTTATGTTTTAGTTTTTAATAAAATAAATTTACAATATCTGACATTCATATTTTGGATGGAGAAAGATCGAAGACTATAAACCTCATTCCAACTTTTGTTGGAATCATTTAGGAATTTTTTTTAATCCAATGATTGATTACAGATTTTCAAATTTTTTTCCAAGACTAATTGACGAAATTCATGATTTTTTTTCTATGAAACTCTTTTTTTTTTCCACTATTAAATGATGAAATTCGCAATTTTTTCTGCATCAGATTGACAAAATAACGTGATTTTTTTCTGCAACCAACTGATGAAATTTGCAATTTTTTCTGTGACTGACTTATGAAATTCACATTTTTTTCTCAACCAATTGATGGACATTTGCAGTTTTATACCACAAATGATTCAAAATTCACAGTTTTATTTCGCGATATTTTTTGTCGTGACCAATTGACAAAATCCTCTATTTTTTCCATGACTTTTAATGAAATTTGTGATACCCCCCCACCCCCCATGAGTGATTGATGAGATTCACAGTTTTATTCCATGAGCAATTGACAAAATTCACAGTTTTATTTTGTGAGTGATTGACAAGATTTTTAATTATTTCATGACTGCTTTCAAGGAGTTCAGAGCCTACGCTAGTCACGTGAAGAAACATTTCAGCTAATGTTAAGTCTATGAGATCTATGATCTCTTATTGCATGATTTCTTGCTCGCATTTTAATATTTTTAAATTATTGTTTTTGGATAGGATAGCTGAGGTCGATCTCTAACGTTGTTAGTTTTTACTTTTTTGATTTTGGTTACAGTTTTTTTATAAGCGGACATTTTCAATTTTGGAACCGGTTCTGAAAGTGAAATTACCCTTATATAAAAAAACTGGAACCAAAATCGAAAAAGTAAAAACTAACAACGTTAGAGACCGACCTCAGTTATCCTATGCAAAAAGAATCATTTAAAAATATTAAAATGCGAGCGAGAAATCGCGCAATAACCTTCCCATAGACATAGCATTAGCTTGCGCATTTTTTCACGTGACTGATGTAGGCTCTTCACGACCAACGAAGGAAATTCCTGATTTCTTTTTGTGACCAATTGACGAGTTGACTTTGTGAAAATCAGCTAAAAAATAATAATAATTTGAGGAATTCTGCTAATTTGTGGAAGAACTGCATGTCCATATCTAGTGTCTGTCTGTAAGAACATACCTGAATAATCCCACAGCTATAAATTTAATCAGTGAAGAATCGCATGTCCATATCTAGTGTCTGTCTGTAAGAACATACCTGAATAATCCCACAGCTACAAATTTAATCAGTGAAGAATCGCATGTCCATATCTAGTGTCTGTCTGTAAGAACATACCTGAATAATCCCACAGCTATAAATTTAATCAGTGAAGAATCGCATGTCCATATCTAGTGTCTGTCTGTAAGAACATACCTGAATAATCCCACAGCTACAAATTTAATCAGTGAAGAATCGCATGTCCCTATCTAGCGTCTGTCTGTAAGAACATACCTGAATAATCCCACAGCTACAAATTTAATCAGTGAGACCCAAACTCTCTTCACAGCATGAATTTTCCTATACCACTGGCTTATCTTGCCATGTCGCCACTGCCAATGACTTCATTCGAGGTGCACATCAGCACAAGTTTTTTTTCCTGATTCCTCAAACATTGCAGATGGATTTTTGTAAGAAGCAAGAACACCAGAAATTTGTGGATCTGTGGAAAAGTGGCATGCATGTTTAATGCATATTTTTTAATTATGATCAATAATAATAAAGAAAGGTAAATTATGAAGGAGAATGGATAAAAAACATGGATCTGATAAAAAAAAAAAAAAAAAAAAAAAAAAAGTTACAAAAAGCAGAAATCCACCTTTCAGCGGGAAAGTGGCATCCCTGATTTGTGGCCAGTGGCTGCTATTGATTTTGCCCTTTACAATATACAGTTAAAAATTATGACAAAATTTACACAACTGCAAAGATAATTCATTATTACAATGCATTTTCATGCTATATATATATATATATATATATATACAACAGAGGAACGTCTAGTACAGGACAAAACTTAGCACATGTTTACATTCTTAAAATTGGGTGAGCTGCAAAATCTAACAAAAAAAAATTATAAAAAATCTTTCAGTATATTCTCTATAGCCTGTAATTTTAAAAAGACTGCCACACAATCCACTCTTTTGTGGTGAGTAGAATGATGTAATTTCCCACCCCAGAAAATACAGAATAATTTTCTTTCTTGTTGGAGTTCACATTTGCACATATTCAGGTTTGAATGTGTAAGATTCAGGGTCCAGGAAACTTATTTTGTGTTCACGTCAACATTTTTTTTGTCAGTTTGGGTTGACATCAAATAGAATTTTCAGGTTCAAATACCTGAAACCTGACTTGTGCTCATTTTTTCATAATTAGCTGAGATATTATAGTGTTGACTTTAGAACAAAAAGGCTGCCAGGAAAATTTAACAAAAAAGATAAATATAATATAATATAATATAATATAAAATATTTTAAATAAGGGCACTCTTGTGTCCTGTTCAAAAAACATATTTTAAACTGGTTTGATTAGAGTCCCCATTTACTAGTAGTATGCGTACACAAAAACATATTGGTTTGATCTCATCTTTAAATGACAGTGTTTAGTCAAACCTTCCATTGTTCTCTTCCACAAAGAAATGTTATATTTATTTTTTTGTCTTCCTTCTTCATATGAGAAAATTTCATTTTTTTCTCATGAGCGGGTGACGAATTTTGCTACATTTTCATGCTACTAATTGGTGGAACTCATGCAGGTTTTTTTTTTTTTTTTTTTTTTTTCATGTGACCGATGAATGACTTTTGCGATTTTCACTGTAGCTGATTTTCATGCACTTTTGCCGTGACTGAATTACAAAATTTATGATTTTTTTCCCCCTTGACTGAGTGACAAATTTCAAAATTTTTTCCTGAGACAGATTATCAAATTTTGGGATAATTTTTGTGACTGATTGGTGATTGGTGAATTATGCATTTCATCCTGTGACAGATTGATCAAATTCACTATTTTTCAATTTTTCTGACAGAAAAATTTGCAATTTTTTTCCCTCAACCGACTGTTGAATTTTGTGATATTTTCCACACAACCGATCAACAAATTTTGAGAATTTTTTTCTGCAACAGATTGATGAAATTCATGACTTTTTCACTCTACCGATTCATGAAATTCACGATTTTTTTCCTACGACCAATTGACATATTTCATGATTTGTTTGCCACAACTGATAGACTATTTCGTGATTTTTTTTTCTTGCAACCAAAAAAGGAAAAGGACCGAGAAAGCACATCAAAGAGGGCAGTAAGGGCCACAGGGTGCATAAAAAATTTTAAAAGTACCACTGGGCAATAAAGTAGTTAAAAAAGGCCACCAGCTACTGCGCCCTGTCAAATTGACATAATGTCAACACTATATTAATAAAAAACACAACAAACACTTATCAAAAAGACATTATTTTTCTCAAAATGGCACTTAACATCCATTCTAAAAAACCACTAGTAATAGAAATCGAAAAGTTGGAAATGCTCTTTTTTTTCGGTTGTCTTCCAAAGCCACCATTGTCCCTAATGTTCCAAATACAGAAAAAAAAAAAGCTTAAATGTCATACCTTTTACTTTCAAATGGTGCAATTCACATAAAAAAATACAAATTTCAACCCTTTTGAAATATTTGTGAAAAAAGCTTGATTTTGTGGGTGTCCTTTATATTTTTAAGCTCACAACGGGCTAAATTTTACAGATACAGAAAAACAAAAAATACCCACTTAATCTGGATATTTTTTTTCTCTACAATGGTGCAATTCATTTTCAAAACTACTAATATTAACCCTTTAAAAAAATTGCTAGTGTAAATCACTTTGCATCTCCCAGAGAGACCCTTTTTTCTAAGCTAAAAGTAATTACTAAATGTCAGTATTTTAACACAATCTTTGTACACTTGATTTACATCACATATACAAATCTCGAAACATTCGGACAGTTAGAAGTATTTTTAAAACAATAAAATCTGCAATATTTTCAGATGTTTTTACAACTAAATATCCATATTTTTGCACAAAAATTATAGACAGACTTCTGAAACATTGTATTTATAACTCATGAAAATTTCAAACAATTTGGATGATGCAGTAGTAGTTTGGGGAGTACAGTAGACTCCCTCAAATCCGCAACCCTAAAATCTGCACTTTGTTTCAGATGTAAATAATGAAACTTCAGTTAAGATGTATGGGGAAATTTTTTAATTTTTATATAATTCTGTACACATTTTAATATGTAATTCTGGTTAATATCATTGAACGCATGCTTTCTCATGCAAGAAGTATAAATTTATTTCCAAAAAAATTCAAGATAGCACTGATATCAGTAGTGTTTGTGATCTTTTTATCAAATACATTTATGTATTGATCAAGCGTTTTTGGTTATTAAATCTAGCTAAACATGAAATAAAATTTCATTATTTTATGGTTTTGATGTAAATTATGAGGCGAGTTTCATTAATTCATGAAAAATGTAATGTCATTATTATTATGCATATTTACTCATACATTATTAATTATTTATTTGACCTTTATTTTTAATATTTTAATTTTCTTAATTTTTATTATTTTACTTTATTACTTCCCTTAGTTATTTTAATATTTGATTTTATAGTAAGGATTCATTATAATTTTGAGTGCATTATTACATTCAAATTATTGTTTAAAAATGTAATCAAAACAGTGGCCAGAAATCTGCAAAATTCTAAAATCCACACAACCTCTGATCACAAGCTGTGTGGATTTAGGACAGTTTACTGTATTTTGTTTTTAATATTAAATGACCAAATGGATAAAAAAAAAATGATTAAGAAGAAAACACAGCCTTTTTACGACTAAATATGAATATTTTTTTACGAATTTTTTAGACAAGCTTCAAAAACTATTAAATTTATAACTGATAACAATTTCAAAGAATTTGTACAATAAGAACTATTCTAACAAGCACCTTTGCCACTAAATATCAATATTTTATCACAATTTGTTTATACAGGCTTCTAAACCATTATATTTATGATTTAAAAAATTCAAAGAGTTTGGACAGTAAAAACATTTTTTTTTTAATATTCAAGAACCTGAAGTGAAAAAAACACTCTAAACCAGCCGTACTCAACCTTTTACTTACCCATCATACATAGTATAGGGTAACTCTTGTAATCGTTTTGAAAATCGAAAAAAATTTTACTTACCCATCATACATAGTATAGGGTAAGTCTTGTAATCGTTTTGAAAATCGAAAAAAAAATTTTGACGGATTTACACGTTTCAGACACTGGAGATTCCAAAAAACATATTTTTAGAAAAAAAAATTTGCCGTCCGTCTGTGTGTCTGTAAACGCTCTATCTCCCGAAAAAATTGAGATAGAGACTTGCAATTTGGTATGTACTTAGTATGTAATAATGGAAAGAAGCCTATTTCATTTCAATAACCTCGATTAACCGGAACTATTTTTTTCGGACTCTCGAAATATTCGTTCTGATAAAAGGTATATAAAAATTTTCAAAATTGTTTATTTTAAGAAATGAATATTAAAGACAATAAAAAAACATAAATTTTGCATAAAGCATGAAGTCGATCGGATAATGAGTTGCCGAGATATTTGTAATCCTATTTTCCACACTCTTCGATTTTTCATGACCCTGTATTTTATCCAAATTTCACTTCAAAGATATATTTTAATTGGAAATTTGATGCTTAATCAGATGCAATAAACCGCTAGTTAATAGAATTATTATTTTTGGAGTTATAAGGAAAAACCTCTTTCAAGCAATTCAGTAATCGAGCCTATAAAGTTATGACGTCATCAAGCCACGATTTTATTTTAATTGCTATGCATTTTATAAGTAGTTTACACATTTTTGTTTTAATATTTTACATTATGCATATCCATGATGGGTAAGTATTACAGTGGCCCCCAACGACTAGTTTTTCTCGCGGGCCACAAACAAATATTTGCGATGTTAGGCGGGCCGCAACACACTTGTATAATAATGTAAAAACATATAGATTTCTATTGCAAATGCCGCGAAGATTGTTGTTTTGAAATAGTGGTATAAAACTTTTGGCTGCCAATTTTTTCTGTGACAAATATGTAAACCTAATAAGCCTTATTAGCTATATGAGAAGTATAAAACGTAACAATATAACAATGCAGCAATTCAAATTCTCAAATATATATATATATATATAGTAAGGGATTTTTTCTAATAAATCAGTTTTTTTCTCAATGCTAAAACTTTTTTTTTTAATTTTAATATAGAAATATATAGTTTAAATTAAATAAATTTGGAATAATGCTTGTTTAGTGTTCCGGATTAAGAAATGTATACATTATTATAACACAAGTAAAACCATCTGCAAAAGAAACTTTGACTAAGGAAACGTCATTTAAGATATTTTAAGGTAATGTTAAATTAGTAATTATATATAACAGGAAATTGTCTTCCCGTGAAAATATATAAAAAAGCAGTGAAAATATTAAGAAAAATTGCACACATCTCAATTAATTTTAAAAATAGGGATTAATGATTATGTGTCTCGGGCCGCACATGAAAGGTCGCCGGGCCACATGTGGCCCGCGGGCCGCAGGTTGATTATGGCTGCTCTAAACAATTTAAAATTCTCAATATGCTATTTCTTGTTAAAATATGGACAACCACATAACACCCATAAAAAGAACATACATTTTATTTTAAAATAATACATTCTGTTTTTAAATAATTAATATTGCAGGGCTCTCTGATATGTGATTTGCTTGGAAATATTTTCATTTAAATGTAGTGGAGATTAGCGAGGGATGGGACATCTGTAGTACATCTTAAAATAAGCTTTATTTTTAACTTATGACTCTTCCACCAGATGAAGTAATCATTGCATTATACTTGTTGCTGTAAATCTTTTTAGTTGCAAGCACTTATGAGTTTGTGAATTAAAAAGACTATTTTGCAATATCAAAAGAAACTAACTACTTGAGTTTTAATGTATATTTTCAATACCATTCTTCGTTGCTAACTTAATTGTTTTTAATGCATTGTAAACTCAACAATATATCTTTTATGAATGAACAGTTAAGTTAAGCCTAAAAGCCACATGCTTGTTGTAAAAACATATATTTTTTTAATGTTCCTCTAAGGGAGGGATGGGATACTATGACTTACAGAGGGATGGGACATGTGTTATTGCTCCCAAATAGGGTGATAAAAAAATCGGATTTTTATGATTTTTTTCCTCTGCGTTAACATACAGAATAGCTACCAAGAATTTCAGCTTTCCAAATCAATTAACCCTCTTATTAGTAACTTTATCTCTATGCTTTTATTCTTTAATTAATAAAATTATTAGTTAGTAATTGCAGAAATTATAAAAATTGCAAATTAGTAATTTCATTAGTTAGTAGCTTACAATAATGTTATGTACATTAATATTTTGTAATAATTATGTAAAACCATATTAAATACTATTTATATTTATTAAAATTATTATAACTGCTTCAATATTAAATTGTTAACACTGCTTAAAATTAATAATTATCAAATAATTAACTCTCTTATTAGAAAAATAAAATACATTTTTATGCTTTAATGACTAAAATGATAATTAATAATTTAGTATTCAGTCTACTAAGAAAAAGGGGCATGGTGCTAGTTCCCAAAAATTTCACTAGTTCAGTAGAAAATGGCAATTTCCTGAGGAAATATATTAGTAATGTGTTTAGTAACAATACAAGGAAAAAAAGTATTTAATATTTAATATGATAAATCAGTGACATTAATTCTTAATGATTTTTATGAATAACAAATTGAAATATATATTTCATTTACAACATGATTTAATAACTTTTTTTTTTTTTTAATAAATAAAGTTTAATATTTTTGCAAGGTCTTGGGCACAGATTTAGAAATACTGTGGCATGGATAATTTTTTAACAAGAAATTTCTGAGTACAACTGAACATGAATTTCTTAAAGCAGAATGCATTTTGTCAATTTCATAAAGGATAGGGTGCTGTGCCCTAAAATATTGTCTTGAAGGAGCAGTAAGTAATTACAAAATTAATAAAAACTGCAAATAAGTAATTTCATTAGTCAGTAGCACAAATAGCAAAACAAATATTTGCAACTTGCTTTGCACTGTTAATCGCCTAAATCTAAACTCAAAAACATGTATGTGTATGATGAAAAAAATGAAAATGAGTTGCTCATTCATGCACACATAAAGATACAGAATAAATATAAGAATAGCCAACTATATCTGAAATTCTAAAAATATTAAATAGCAGCATTGTTCCTACTCAGTGGGGATGATTAACATTTAGCATTTTAAATTTAAAAAAAAGGGGGGATCACATCCTTTTAAATCTCCAATTTCTTTATTTAGTGCATATATGAAGTTAAAAGTGAAAAAATATAGATATCCAACCTGAAGAAGCTGTTGCTGTGCTTAACATTTTAATACCAATTAGATCCTTTTCTCTTATACATTGTTTTACAATGGCCGTTGAGCAGATGTCATTCTTTCATTCTTCTTAAGTTCTAATTTGCTATTAATTTATTATTACAAAAATAAGGCACTGGCTATTTATCCTTTTACTAGTAGAAATTTATTATACTTGATATTCTCATTTTATATAAAAGAAGAAATAATTTGATTATTTAAAAGAAATTATGACATTGAAAGTATATTAGATTTAAATATATTTTTTTAATAAAATGTTTTAATGCCGAATAAAAACTTGCTTTTAACAAACTTACTGCACTTAATTTTTTATTAGCTTAAGGAATTAAGCTTAGAAGCAATTAGTTCAAAGCTGCTTTTTGTTTATTCATAAGGTAAAATATCCATAGAAACTTTCCAAATTATGTTCATTTTGTATTTTTTTTATGTCATTTTAAACATTTAGAAAATTTATGATTTTAAAAAATTCAGTCGATTAAAATCAATGATTTTTTTTTACCAGTTGATTTAAATCATCTGATTAAAATCATTGACACCCTGCTGGTAAACATAAGTTTTTTTTTTTTTTTTTACTTAATGTGTGTCTGATGCAGTGTTCATGCTGTCAATTTTCACTGCACCCAATTACAACAAAAAAGTTCATTTGGTGACTAAAAAAAAAGATTAAAATCACCAAATTGTGAAAGTTGCAAAAAACTTTTCTTCTTTCAGTTACTACATTCTTAAAGGATTGTTGGATTTTTTTAAAGTAACTTATTTGTATTTTAATTTTTTTTTTTTCAGAATTCATTCTTTTTTCTAATTTTTTTTTTGTTAAACCCAATCGTGTATTATACGAATTCCAAGTTAACACAGGTTTTGTTTCATAAAACTATTTAGAGATAAATTGGGCTACATTTTTTTCGACTTTACAAAGCATGCAGAATAAACTTGTTTTACTAATTCCTATAATCAATAGTTGAATTTAGATCAATAATTGATCTATAAACAATTACAAAAAATTGGAATACATATGAAAAAAAAAAAGAAAAGGCAGGTACATTAGGGAAAAAAAGGATTTTAGAATCAGTGTTTAGCTAAGAATCTAATGCTAATATTATTTTCATTGGGATATAGTTTTTTTCTTTGCTGATTAGCCAAATTGCTAAAGTTGTGCAATAAAAAAAATCATTCAAGGTTGTAAAATTCATAAATAACTCACAAAAAATCTACTTATAATAAAATGCAAGGGCAAGAAAGTGTCTATAACCATTCCGGGCGGGACCACTCTGGTCTGTGAATCGACCGTAGTTAAACGCCATGTTAGGCTTAATGAAAAACTTATGCTAAATGATAATATCTTCTATTTGAAATCATATCTGTTCAGTATATTTTTCCTATAAAACATGTATATTATATCCTATTATAATGTTTTAAGTTCTTAATTAAAAATTCAGATTAAACATCAGAATCACAGATACAAGCCATGGTAATAGAATATCTCAGGTAGGGGAACGCCGCGTTACGATTTTGACTCCAAAATGAAGTTTGGTAATGCCCAGTAATTCAAGTACTGGCCGGAGCACCATCTACTGTCTGGATTTTTGTATTTATAAGTTTACAAACTGCAAATTTTTTTTTCAACTGTATTATTAAAAAAGAACAAAAAACATTAATTCTTATTCAAGACAAACCTAGAACACAGTTAATTTTTTTCTTTTAAATTTTACTGTACTCAGATAATTTAAAGTAATTAAGACAGTATCTAGATAAAAATTCTGGATATGATTTATTTAGTTATTCAGTTTAATTTTCATAAATATTTCATGGATTAACTTAATTTTTCTAATTAAAACAAATCCTGCAATGTTTTTATATGTATTATTATTATTATTATTATTATTATTATTATTATTATAAAAAACATGAACAAAAGAATTATTCAGTTTAAGAATTTGATAAATGTTCATAATACATTTTACAAACTACAAATAATTCAAAAGAAAAAAATAATTCCTATTCAAGACAAATCCTGAAGCAAAGTTATTATTTTTTTTATTTAAGTTTACAGTACTGAACAAACTATTTAAAGTATTTAAGATAATATCTGGGTAATTTTATTAACATTTCTTTTTTTTTTTTTTTAAATCAAAATATAAGTTGATGTCTGTGTATCTAGTGCATTTGTGATTAATATATTTTGATAAATTAAAACTTCTGTTCCTATGTGTGTGCATTTAAATAAAAATGACATAAATAAAGATATGCAGATTTTTGTAAGAAACAATTAACAAACATTTTTAAAGAGAGAACAGACATAAAATAAATTTCAAGAATTCAAAAAAATAAACATCTGGATATTGACTTTTGCTGGTGCTGCCATCTGTTGCCTCAATATAAAAATAACTCCAAATAAATAGCTGTCAAATAGAAGTTATAATCACATTGAAAAAAATATAGTCAATAATATACTTACTTTAAGAATTGGAAAAGAAATGTCTTTTATGTATGTCAAAATAGATTGAGAATGCCTTCTTTTATGGGGCCTAAGATAAATGAATAAGTGTCAACATCTAATTGTAATTTAAAATAATAATAATAATCAATATGATCACTATAGTCTATATTAATTAATAAGTACTTAAAAAAACTGTTTGATACCATTTGATATCAAACACAAATACTGGTTTAAAATCTAGCAATGGCAAGCTTAGCAACATGGTGTCTACTCTTAAGAAAATAGTTGACAGAGTAAAGTAGAATTATATAGCATGTTACAAGATTCCATCAAGACTCACAACATTATTTTTTTTACAGGAAATACCGTAATTTCGCATGTATGTGCCGCATCTTAGTTAGGTCTTTTTCAAACCGGAAATTTTATTGAAAATAAGAAGTCAAATAAGTGCTAAGCAGAAGTAAGTCACATTTTATTTAAAATAAATTCTGGTAGGAAATCGAATTGTCTGAGGTGTGGCGTATACGAGCGAAATTACGGTATTTTCTATAAAATTCTATAGAAAACAATTCTATCCTCATGCAATTTCACAAAACTTTGATTTTAACTACCTTTTGAAAAAACATGCTAAATTATGGCTAATTTTCTATCAACTGCTTCTGTAGACTTCTAATTAGACATTCTATAGAATATGCTATAAAATTCCATAGAGCTCTAGAAGATATTCTATAGAACATTTTATAATCTATTCTATTGAATTCTATAAAATATTATATAGAATTCCATACAAAGCCTAGCAGAATTTTTAGGAAATATCTGTATAATTCTACAGAAATAGTTGATAGAAAAAACAGACATAATTCTACTGGATTGTGTGGAACCTTTCAATAGAATTTTTTTTTAAATAAAATTCTATAAGACATTTTTGTAAGGACAGCATGTGATACAAGATCAAGGAAACTGACTTCAAGAAATTTAGGCATAAAGAAATCTATACAACTAATGCAATTGAGTTCAGTCGTCCAATAAATTTGTAAATTAGATTCAACCAAATCCACTACAGTATAGAAACATTTATCCACAATGTTCGAGGTCAAATGTGTTCCAGATAACTAGTTTTTCTGGCTGTGCTATTGCCAAAATCAAAGGTCCTTTGTCTACAGAACAACAGTTAATTGCAATTGAAAACTTCATTTACACTTATTTAACATAAAAACATCATGTATAATATTTTGAAAACAAATATTGATTATAAGATAATATTGAAAATATCAAACATCATGATATTTTGAAAATAAATATTGGATTATACACTGCTCAAAACAATTAAAGGATATTTGAAGTTTTATATAAAATAAAGATATAAACGAATTTTTTTTTTGCCGAAAACAGAAGAAGAGAATCACAAATGCAAATTTTTCTGGTTTTCAAACTGTGGAGTATGCAAATTTTGAGTTCGACGTCAAAAACGTCGCTTCAGCGGCAGCGAATGAAATTTGACTTTCAACTGGATAAAAGAGAGTGAAGACAAGGATGATCGGCATTCAGTGATTGCTTTGTTTCGATGAGTACGATGTCTCAGCGAAGTCATTTGACAGATTCAGAAGCTTGGAGAATTGTTGGTAGGTTAGAAGGGGGCCAAACTCAAGCCGAAGTAGCGCAAGCCATTGGAGTGTCACAAAGTGTCATTTCCAGGATCTGGAACCGTTTTCTGGAGAGTGGATGTGCAGGCCGAAGACCAGGGTAAGGTCGTAGACGGGCAACAATGCCCAATGAAGATCGGTATTTAGCGTTAACAGCTCGGAGACACCGAAACATGAACGCTAATCTTCTCCAACAACACCTTTGCTCGGCTACAGGCACCACGATTTCAACTCAGACTGTCCGAAACCGGCTCCATGCTGTAGGTCTGTATGCTCGCCGACCGATGGTATGTGTTAGATTAACATCAAGGCATCGTCGTGACCGCAGGGAGTGGGCAACCGAGCATGTCAACTGGAGGAGAAATGAATGGAGCAATATTCTGTTTTCTGACGAGTCCCGTTTTTCTGTGCATCCGGATAATAGGCGTATTTTCATCTGGAGGGACCGTGGCAGTAGGAATAATCCTGCGTTCGTGCACGAAAGTGTCAGATTTGGCGGTGGAGGAGTGTTGGTGTATGGTGGCATCTCCATTGACGGGCGCACTGACCTCTACATCATTCGAGATGGAGCTCTGACTGGTCGCCGATATAGGGATGAGATCCTCAGACCTATTGTAGTCCCTTACGCTGCAGCAATCGGAGATAACTTCATTTTAATGGACGATAACTGCAGGCCACATCGTGCAAACCTGGTGGAGGATTTCCTTTTCGAGGAAGGAATCGTTCGAATGGAATGACCAGTGTGTTCTCCAGACATGAATACAATCGAGCACGTTTGGGATGCTCTAGGAAGACGAGTTTCTGGCCGCCAACAACCCCCACAAACTCTCCAAGAACTGGAAAGAGCTCTTCTGGAAGAGTGGGGCAGAATACCCCAACTCGTCATTAATAGCCTCATTGAGTCCATGCCTCAAAGGTGTTCAACGTTGCTGGCCGCCCGTGGAAACCATACCCCCTACTGAAAATGATTTTCTTTGAAGAAAACACCTTTTCTTATTCTTTTTTTCTCATATGCACAAATTGTGTTTTTTTCCTTTTGTACACAAATGCGCAATAAAATGCATTTTTTTCTGCCAAACATGTGTAATTTATTCTCATATAACCTACTATGTCTGTCGACCATGTATCAATCAGCTAAAAAGTTTCCCAGATACAAAATCCACCTAAAACTGCAATATCCTTTAATTGTTTTGAGCAGTGTATATCATGATACATATCCTATAACATTATCATCGAAACTTGACTAGGATCCCCGTCAACCCTCATCTATCTCTTTTGGCCTTCTGTCGTCTACCTATAATCTGTACTGTTCGGGCTCCAGATGTGGAGCTTTCTGCAGGCTGGATTCAAAACACAGCACTTTTGATTTGCAAGCCAGTGTACTACCGATTACATTATTGCAGTATTCCACTAGTCTCTTGATTACCGTCTCTATTCTAGGAAGGTGGATGCTAGCTCCTTACAAAGTGAATCCATGAATTTATTCCAAACAGGCAGAGTATTAATTTTGTGATATTAAATAGGTGCATTTCATATTAATAAAATCAAAGTTCTTTGATCACAATTGTACAAATGCATTTATGTTTTTAAAAAGACATGTTAGTTGTCCATGGGATTTAAATTATAAATTTAGCAGCCTGAGAAATCTGAAGAGTTAGTGGCTGCTGATCTAAGCCATGCTACTAATAAGTCTTCAACAACATTAAAGCTGTTTAAACCATACAAAGTAAATAAATTCATAAAGCAAGGATAAATCAAAGCAACTGAATTTTTCAAATTACTTTATAAAAGCTTCTCTTTCAGTTTTACCAGGATGACAGAAGCAGCTTAATACATTAGCGAGAAAAAAGAAATGGTCTTGGCAAAAAATTCAAAATGGCTCTCTCTGACTTAATGCAACATAATTAGAACTAAAAATCCATGAACATATTTCAAACAAGCAGAGTATTAATTTTGTGATATTAAATAGGTGCATTTCATATTAATAAATCAAAGTTCTTTGATCACAATTGTACAAATGTATTTATGTTTTTAAAAAGACATATTATTGGTTCATAGGATTTTAAATTATAAATTTAGCAGCCTGAGAAATCTGAAGAGTTGGTAGCTGCTGATCTAAGCCATGCTACTAATAAGTCTTCAACAACATTAAAGCTGTTTAAACAATACAAAGTAAATAAATTCATAAAGCAAGGATAAATCAAATCAACCAATTTTTTCAAATTACTTTATATAATAATATCTTCTCTTTCAGTTTTACCAGGCTGACAGAAACAGCTGTAATCTTCAAAATAAATTTCACCAGGCTCAAGAAGTAATAAGGAAAACCTAAGAAAGAAATCAAAATGATTTAAATACAGCAAGTTTTTATATTACAAATAAGAAAAAGACATAATACTGAAAAGAAATAGGGCTATTTTATTATTATTAAACATTTTAAACTCAAATTTTATAAAAGAGCTCCAAGATTATATATTCTGAATAAACAAAAATAAATTATAAGTATTTAGTGATGTGTTTTAAAGTTATCTGTATATTTCTAGATAATGAACGTCAATAGTTTTTGTTTTATCCATAATATTTAAACTCTAATTGTCAATGCTAACAAATAATTTTGTACCTTCCTTTTTAACACTTTCCAACCTAGTTGAAAAGTGTTTATGACTTCGGTTTGTCTGGCCGTCTGGCCGTCTGGCCGTCTGCCGTCTGGCCGTCTGCCGTCTGTCCGTGCTCTAACTCCCGTAAATATGCTCGGATTGCCCTGCAATTTTTATATGTTATAATCATTATCTATAGCATGTTCCCTATTTCAACGGAAGTATGTAGCACTTATAGTTTTTTTACAGGGACACTCAAAAGAATTCCGTTACATTGCGGTCTATGGGGAAAAATCATTTGCGGTTTATTTAAATAATGTTTCACTATTTTAAACGCATTGAAATTTATATATATCACTAAGGTGCATTAGAAGAAGCTTAATATGGAATAGGGTGTGCATAGCACTTATACTTACTTTACAGGGACAGTCAAAAGAATTCCGTTACATTACGTCTATGGAGAAAAATCGTCTGCGCTTTATTTAAACAATGTTTCCCTATTTTAAACGCATTGAAATTTATATAAGGTTCATTACAAGAGACTTACTACAGAATATTGTGTGTATAGCAGTCATCGTTCATTTACAGGGACACACAAAAGAATTCTCTACTGTATGTTAACAATAATTCCTGGAAGTGCGTTTTAAGTTACTAAACGCGATTTTAATTTTAAATCGCTTTTTGTCTATTACGTGGTGTGTATAAATTCTGTAGATCCTATACAGGGAAGCACAAAAGTTCGGGAAAACATTTCCGTATTATTTAACTCCAGACGGAGAATTTTAAACTGTGCTACGTGTTTCCTAACTGAACTAAAATTTAGCATCCTATGTAGTATATATACAAATCTATAGATCCTATACAGGGCTGAATAAAAGTATTTGGATTACTTAGATGTTATCTTTTAGCTTATTGAAGAGTATGATTCGTAAAATTATTTTGGAAGCGTTGGAAAGTGTTACATAATCTATGCTTGACGCATGATTTTTCGTTCTTGTTATAACTACTTTGGCGATATAAAGAAAATGGTCTTGGCAAGAAAAGTAAATTTTTTACAAAGAATTTCTGGCACCCCTATTCATTGCTGCTTCATACACAGAAGCAATTTATACAATATTTACACCATTTAATCTTCAAAATAAATATCACCAGATTCAATAAGCAATAAGGAAAACCTAAGAAATAAATCAAAACGATTTAAATGCAGTAAGTTTTTATTATTACAAATAAGAGAAATACATAATAGTGAAAAGAAATAGGGATATTTTATCATCATTATTATTGAACATTTTAAACTCAAATTT
The DNA here is from genome assembly GCA_963931845.1 of Maratus michaelseni. Lineage (NCBI taxonomy): Eukaryota > Metazoa > Arthropoda > Arachnida > Araneae > Salticidae > Maratus > Maratus michaelseni. Next base: position 21,264,183 of record OZ007599.1, on the reverse strand, counting down.
TATAAAAGAGCTCCAAGATTATATATTCTGAATAAACACAAATAAATTATAAGTATTTAGTGATGTGTTTTAAAATTGTCTGTATATTTCTAGATAATGAACATCAATAGTT